>JAYKKI010000034.1:21212500-23729418 GCA_039881145.1 Druceiella hillmani | reverse complement strand
ACGTGATGTAGTATTATTTCTACTTTATTTCAATTCTTTATCATGACCTAGGTTTTATTGTATGACATCTTCAAGTGGGCAATAAGATTCATTCAGATTTGTAAAGAAGCATCTCAATCTTTACAAATTGCCCACCTGAAGATGTTGTCGTACAAAGATTGTGGTTAGTAATTTAAATAAAGTAGAAATAATACTACATCACATAGTTTCATTTAGTTGAGAAAAATTTTAATAAATAGTTTACGTTATTGAATTTTAATTGGTTAGTTGATGTAATTTTTGCAACATATTACTGCATATGCGGTACAGTTACTGTATATTGCTTGGTTTTGTAGCTTATCAGTTGCTCAGACAAGTCTCGGCCAGAGAGGAGGGTGATCGTATTGGACACTTCGTAGTTGACGAAGTAAACGTGAGTAATTTAAAATAAATATCTGGGCAAGGTAAACTGTAATTTTTTCAAAATATTACTGCATATGCGGTACAGTTAATGTATATTGCTTGCATTTATAGCTTATCAGTTGCTCAGACAAGTCTAGGCCAGAGGAGGGTGTTCGTATTTGACACTTCGTAGCTGACGAAGTAAACGTGAGTAATTTAAAATAAATATCTGGGCAAAGTAATCTGTAATTTTTGCAAAATATTACTGCATATGCGGTACAGTTACTGTATATTGCTTGGTTTTGTAGCTTATCAGTTGCTCAGACAAGTCTCGGCCAGAGAGGAGGGTGTTCGTATTGGACACTTCGTAGTTGACGAAGTAAACGTGAGTAATTTAAAATAAATATCTGGGCAAGGTAATCTGTAATTTTTGCAAAATATTACTGCATATGCGGTACAGTTAATGTATATTGCTTGCTTTTATAGCTCATCAGTTGCTCAGACAAGTCTCAGCCAGAGGAGGGTGTTCGTATTTGACACTTCGTAGTTGACGAAGTAAACGTGAGTAATTTAAAATAAATATTTGGGCAAGGTAATCTGTAATTTTTGCAAAATATTACTGCATATGCGGTACAGTTACTGTATATTGCTTGGTTTTGTAGCTTATCAGTTGCTCAGACAAGTCTCGGTCAGAGAGGAGGGTGTTCATATTGGACACTTTATAGTTGACGAAGTAAACGTGAGTAATTTAAAATAAATATTTGGGCAAGGTAATCTGTAATTTTTGCAAAATATTACTGCATATGCGGTACAGTTAATGTATATTGCTTGCTTTTATAGCTCATCAGTTGCTCAGACAAGTCTCAGCCAGAGGAGGGTGTTCGTATTTGACACTTCGTAGTTGACGAAGTAAACGTGAGTAATTTATAATAAATATCTGGGCAAGGTAATTTGTAATTTTTGCAAAATATTACTGCAAATGCGGTACAGTTACTGTATATTGCTTGGTTTTGTAGCTTATCAGTTGCTCAGGCAAGTCTCGGCCAGAGAGGAGGGTGTTCGTATTGGACTTTTCGTAGCTGACGAAGTAAACGTGAGTAATTTAACATAAATAACTGGGCAAGGTAATCTGTAATTTTTGCAAAATATTACTGCATATACGGTACAGTTAATGTATATTGCTTGCTTTTATAGCTTATCAGTTGCTCAGACAAGTTTCGGTCAGAGAGGAGGGTGTTCATATTGGACACTTTATAGTTGACGAAGTAAACGTGAGTAATTTAAAATAAATATTTGGGCAAGGTAATTTGTAATTTTTGCAAAATATTACTGCAAATGCGGTACAGTTACTGTATATTGCTTGGTTTTGTAGCTTATCAGTTGCTCAGACAAGTCTCGGTCAGAGAGGAGGGTGTTCATATTGGACACTTTATAGTTGACGAAGTAAACGTGAGTAATTTAAAATAAATATTTGGGCAAGGTAATCTGTAATTTTTGCAAAATATTACTGCATATGCGGTACAGTTAATGTATATTGCTTGCTTTTATAGCTCATCAGTTGCTCAGACAAGTCTCAGCCAGAGGAGGGTGTTCGTATTTGACACTTCGTAGTTGACGAAGTAAACGTGAGTAATTTATAATAAATATCTGGGCAAGGTAATTTGTAATTTTTGCAAAATATTACTGCAAATGCGGTACAGTTACTGTATATTGCTTGGTTTTGTAGCTTATCAGTTGCTCAGGCAAGTCTCGGCCAGAGAGGAGGGTGTTCGTATTGGACACTTCGTAGCTGACGAAGTAAACGTGAGTAATTTAACATAAATAACTGGGCAAGGTAATCTGTAATTTTTGCAAAATATTACTGCATATACGGTACAGTTAATGTATATTGCTTGCTTTTATAGCTTATCAGTTGCTCAGACAAGTTTCGGTCAGAGAGGAGGGTGTTCATATTGGACACTTTATAGTTGACGAAGTAAACGTGAGTAATTTAAAATAAATATTTGGGCAAGGTAATTTGTAATTTTTGCAAAATATTACTGCAAATGCGGTACAGTTACTGTATATTGCTTGGTTTTGTAGCTTATCAGTTGCTCAGGCAAGTCTCGGCCAGAGAGGAGGGTGTTCGTATTGGACACTTCGTAGCTGACGAAGTAAACGTGAGTAATTTAACATAAATAACTGGGCAAGGTAATCTGTAATTTTTGCAAAATATTACTGCATATACGGTACAGTTAATGTATATTGCTTGCTTTTATAGCTTATCAGTTGCTCAGACAAGTTTCGGTCAGAGAGGAGGGTGTTCATATTGGACACTTTATAGTTGACGAAGTAAACGTGAGTAATTTAAAATAAATATTTGGGCAAGGTAATCTGTAATTTTTGCAAAATATTACTGCATATACGGTACAGTTAATGTATATTGCTTGCTTTTATAGCTTATCAGTTGCTCAGGCAAGTCTCGGCCAGAGAGGAGGGTATTCATATTGGACACTTCGTAGTTGACGAAGTGAACGTAAGTAATTTAAAATAAATATTTGGGCAAGGTAATTGGCCGTGAGTAATTTAAAATAAATATCTGTGCAAGGTAATTTGTAATTTTTGCAAAATATTACTGCATATACAGTACAGTTAATGTATATTGCTTGCTTCTATAGCTTATCAGTTGCTCAGACAAGTCTCGGCCAGAGAGGAGGGTGTTCGTATTGGACACTTTGTATTTGACGAAGTAGACATGAATAATTTAAAATAAATATTTGGGCAAGGTAATTAGGCATAAATGAATGATTGCATAACCAAGAGTTTATGTCACCATTGGCGAATATAACTGAAGTATATTTTTATGGGATTGATATAATTGTATAGAAGGCAACGTCCAGTCATCATAATCATGCATGACGTTCTTATTTATTTGGTAGTGTTGAAAATAATGATAATGAAATGATAGAAGTCACGACAGTAGGTAACAAAATAGAGTTATTAAGGGGCCACCTTCAGTCGACACAAATTTTAATTTGAGTAAGAAATTTTAATATTTCCCTCTTGTTAGCCATAATATGAAATATAATGAATCTTGTTAGCCATAATAGAATATTAGCTAGAATATCATCAGATGGTACACTTAAGTTTCGACATTTTTCAAAAACGAATTTGAGGCATCTTAATTTTTATTACGTACACACTTCTCTTCCTATGACCATTTTTCAATTTTCTGTACTGCAATTTATTTTAGTAGAATTTTTAATCAAATTTTGATTGCCGGAATGTAAAAAAATATTGGTGGAACGAAAATAAAAAAATCGTTAATATCATTTAAAGAATGATCTATATATACTATTCCTTTTCATTAATGAGTTCTTATATTCAGACTCTTGTTATACTATGCAAAGGTCTAACCATAATAATTAATAATCTTGTTTGTAAACATTTACTGTGTTTTCCTTAAAACTATGATTTTGCAAATACTGCACTGTGGGGTAGGGCAGTACGTACTATGCATATAGCAGACAATCTCAATCCTACTATAGATCACTAACGTCGGAGGCATCTCAGAAGCCTGCTCCTATTACAATATTTTTCTCGACAGATAATAAATAGTTCTTCATTGGAAGAATAATTCTTTAAATTATTAATTATCAGGATAATTCCAGAGTATGATAAAAATTGGTCTATGCGCCATTGGCCTGCGTTTCGTGTTACGTTGGGGTTTAACAATTTAGACGGTTGTGATTAAGTCGCAACGCATACCACTAATGTCTCTGATTAAAGCTTACAGAATTTGTTCAACAGATACATTGACGGTTTTGGCGCGTGTACCTAAAAATTGTATTCGTTGTCAAACTCTTAAACATTTATTTTCTTATTTATCGAATGAAGAGTAAAAATAATGCTAATTTTTCATAAAGTTTCAGATGAATACAATTATAATTAATGTTAACGTATCGTTAAAGTACAATTAAAGATTATATGAATATGTCGTTGCGATAAACGATATAGATTTATTGAAGGATTAAGTACGTTTCCCTTTTAGCATATTAGCTTTTGATGCATATTTCTGCCTCGTATAAGATTCGCCTTCAGTGAATAGGCACACAAGGTTAAAGTTAAGTTAAAGTTATGAATTATAAATTCTTAGTCTAAAGAAATAAATTACTTTCGGTAACAGATGATAGCAATTTATTATAACTTCTTAGATGCCTACTATCTCTCCGTACTATGCTATTCATATCTTTTAAAATACAAAAAAAACCTGAGTATTCTTCAGTATGAAACAATAAAGCGTCCGTTGAAACTTGAAATCTAAATTTCCTATAACCAATTATAGGTTCTATAATTGCGAGGTCGCTATGTAGGTACAATGTATGGCCAATATCATTTTGGCTTGAGACAAGAGTTTCAGTACAGGTCCGTTTCGCTATGAATTTGTTGAGAATAAACCTCTTTTAGTTAGAAAGTGATGTATTTTCGAGATCATTACCAGTCACTGGTTATCTAGATAGACCTCCTCTGATTCCAAGGGAGAAACAACCAGTTCAATTTTTCCCAATGTTTCTGGGCAAATGAATAAAAATTGGCTTAATACTGGTCATTATACCTCACAGTTTTTGCCAGGACTTGGTGCCTCATGCATGACTTAACATCAATTTGTATTAAGGGATAATTTGGTGTGCTATTTTGATAAGCAAGACGTGAATAATATTTTGTTCGATTGCAGGAAGCATGATTATGAACATAAAGTTTTATTGGAAAGCATGCTTAAACACAGTAGTAAAGTAAAATCACGCCAATGGTTAAAACGAGGGATTTTTAGCTATTGTGACTCGGTTAAGTGTGGACTTATGTTTGAGGCATTTAATTAAAAGCAGTCTAAAAAAAATGGAGGTACTACATGGCTTAACGAGTAGGAACATTACTTAACCCTGTTGGGTGGAAGCATTTGATAATAGATACGGAACACTATTAGGAGACTTTTAAAGGCACCCTCTTCTATATGAGGTGAGTCGTTACGGACCCCAAGAGGGACTATGAGACAACCCGGGTGGTGGCTTGGAAATAGTATGATAGATGTTAGCTGTCTATGGATTTATTTTTTAATTAATTAAATAATTTGGATGGATGAGTGGAATAAAGCTCTGTAATCATGCTATACATCAATCAACTAATTATCCATACACAGGAGTTATTTGGCCATCATAATAATTTACTTTGTTTCTATTTAATAACATTCATATAGTGAAATAAGTAATGAACTATATAATGCTAACCATCATTGGGATTCTCCCAAAGCCGAGCGACGCGGGCAACGAAGGGCAGTTCAGAGCCGCGGCGTGCGGCCGCTCGCAGCAGTACACAGTCGCCGCGTCGCACCCGATCGCCAGCCTGCGCGTGCCGCATGCCTGCCCAACACCGCCGCACGCCAGACTCATCGTTCTGCACATAATAAGCAACACGTCTATATTACATACCGATCATCGACAAACGTCGCAATGACAGATTACACTCGAGCATCATACTTACGTTAAGGAAGACCTTGGAGGTATAGGGTTCGCCTTCCCACAGCCAACCGTTGCTCCAGCGTGGCGTATGCCCGGACGCCGCTACGCACCAGTCGGCCGGCGGCCGCTCCGCGCTGCGTGATTTGCTCTTCCGCTTGCCGGCGCTGCGTCTAGTCTTGCCCGCGCGGCGCGCGCACTTGCCCTCGGTGGCCGCCTCCCTCTCCGCACATTTTATCTCTTTGGTAACGACGCCGTCCGCCGCGGTCGACTCCTTCAGTGAGCTGGAGCGCGCACGTTTCTCGCCCTCGGGCTCGGCTCGCGCGCGTTCGGTCGATCGTTTCCTGCGACCCGTCGGCGCCGCCGGGGGCGCGCTCTCCGCTGCACCTTCCACTTTGTCTATAATGTTATTGTTTATGTTCAACACTTTCTTAGCTTTAACCAGTTTACACTCGACATCAGCACTACCGTTCTTGAGGGAGGGCGGCGTCGCGATTACCTCCGGGGAGCCGAATAAGGCGGCCGGACTTGGCTCGGCGGGAATGGCAAAGTTCTTGACGACGCTTTCGATGACGTGATCGACGTGGTTCTTCATGAGAAGCTTGTCTAGTAGCATGGCGCTTTTGTTTCTAGGCCTCGTTTTTTCTCGCTCTAATTCCGTCGCATTCTCATCGGTACGCTTTCTCTTGACGGGAGATGCGTCTGGCGGCGTAGAGTTCTTCCTCTTGTTCGTCTTCTTATTCTCGACCTTTAACTCTGCCTTTGCATCTGTCTTCGCTTCGACCTTCGTCTCTGCTTTCGTCTCTGGCTTCGTCTCTGCCTTCGCCTCTGCCTTCGTCTCCGCCTTCGTCTCCGCCTTCGTCTCCGCCTTCGCCTCCGCCTTCGCCTCCGCCTTCGCCTCCGCCTTCGCCTCTGCCTTCGCCTCTGCCTTCGCTTCCGTCTTCGACTCCGCTTTTGTTTCCGCTTTCGCTTCCGTTTTTGCTTCCACCTTTGTTTCGAGCTTCGTTTCGACAGGTTTTGAAGTTTGTTTGAGCTTCGGTACGTTCAGTTGTTTCTTCCCGTTGTTAAGTCGCACAGGCTTGACGCTCGCGTTGATAAGATCTTTGTACGTGCCCGTCAGCGGTTTGCGCTGCTCGATCTTCTGTCGCTTGTGAAGCTTGATGCGGTCACCCATGCCGTCGACGCGTGCGTCCTCGAGCAACGCTCGGTCGAGTTCGATCTCGAGTTTGGGCTGCGAGCGGCGTCGTTTAGTCGGTTTGAGGAGGGGTTCGGCGGGTGCGGTTGGCGCGACGTTATCGGCGTGGTGTTCGCGTAGGGCTTGGGCCTCAGTAAGCACGCTGCCGCTCTTTCGTGAAGGCGATTCGGTGTCCGGCTCCGAATTTTCCTTCTTGATATCGGTTTGAAGATCGGCAAGGAGAGCAGCATCGCCGGCGCCCGCAACCTGGACGGCGTCTTCACGTTTACAGTCGACGCGTTCGTCGGCGGCAGCGGCGGGATGAGCGACGCGGTCCGCGTCGGGCGCGGCCAACGCGGTATGGTCGGGCGCTTGGGGCAGGCACGCTCCGGCGGAAGCGCGCGCCGGCGAAGGCGGGCCGAGCGCCTCGGGCGGCACCACGCCCGGTGCCGGATTATTAATGGCAACGGCGGGCGGGTAGTGGTCGGGCGGACGACAAGCGCCGCGCGGCGGATCTTTACCGCTCGACGCTTTGCCCTTGCGCTTGTCGTCGGCGCGGCAGATAGAGCCCTTACCGCGCACCTTCGCCTTCGTCGAGAAGGCGCCCCCCGCGGCCGCGCTGACCGCCTCGCTGTTCGTCACCGGGCCACCACTGGTCGGGGGGTTACCAATAGCGGGCCCAATAAGGACGTTTTTTGGACACGTTTGCATGGGACACGGGCAGCTCTGATAATCTGCAATTAAACGGTTAAAAAAGAATTAACCTTTTTTTTATATAGAAGGGAAACACGCGTTCAAAATCGGGGTTTTTAAGAAAACTCGTTATATTTCAACGCTAGACATTTTTAAATTGTTGCCTAACCTAATCGTAATATTTGAATATAACAGTAGTTTGCAACAAAAGTGTATAATAGGTGAGAAGCGGCAGTTGGTGTAGTGGTGCATAGTTACCGAGGTAGGGCAGCGGCCGCTGCGGCGGGTGCTGGTAGCAGGGCGGCGGCGGCGCGTAGTACTGCGGCGGCGGCGCGAACGAATCTCCACCCACGCCCACCATCTGCATAACCACGCTTCGGTCAACAACACACAATTCCAGCTCATCCTATTCGATTACACGAATAAGGTGGACTTGCCAATAAATTTTACAATATCTCTCGCATAAAGTGTCAAAGGTTTACGGACATAGTGTCCAGGATTACGTACAGCTTATACGTTACTGAAGAAAATATTTGCCACAAGTTTTATATAAAGATTATGAAATTGGCTATAATTAATTCATATTTGACCACGTCAGTTCATTATGTTGTTATTAATAAAATAAATTCCACATGATATCAATTATTTAACATGAGGATATTATGTGAAACATTTTTATATTCAAAGTTATTCCATACATCTTTGAACGTATTGCTTAATTGAAACGTATTTTATCCCCAGTATGATGTTAACTTAGAACATCTAACTCGTATTTTTGGAAATCATATTTCTGACCAATTCGAGTTACCGTTATGTAATCACATCATTATATAATCACATCATTATACAATCACACCATTATACAATTTTAAGAAACTTTCGGGAAAGTTTGCTTAGATACTGGTTAGTAGATAGATCGACTGTGAGTTTCGGGTTTAAAATACGATGAGTGCAGCGAGGTACTAGCGAATTCACATAAAGAAGATGCATCTATCAAATAAATGATTGGAATTCAGCTGAGAACAAATCCATGTTTGAGCCATTTGAAAAGTTCAACTAATCGGTTTCAGAAATAAAGAAGTTTAATATTTTGTTGACAAGGGACAAGGTGCTCTCTATGGCTCAAACTTGCAGTTTTGAACGATTTATTACATCGATAACAAATATTAAACAAATTGCTGTAAGCGTGGTGAGCCCAACCGTTAACATATGAAATACGTACCTTTTTGCATAAACGTATTTGATGGATCGTAATTTAATATAAATTCAAAAACGATGGAGTCACATTTTAAATTTCTATTATCGCAAACATTCAAAACTATTACGATATAAAGAGAATATCCATACAAAGAGAATATACGATACAAAGCGAAAATTCATACAAAGAGAGTATACGATACACAGAGAATATCCATACAAAGATAATATACGATACAAAGAGAAAATTCATACAAAGAGAGTATACGATACACAGAGAATATCCATACAAAGATAATATACGATACAAAGAGAAAATTCATACAAAGAGAAAATTCATACAAAGAGAGTATACGATACACAGAGAATATCCATACAAAGAGAATATACGATACAAAGAGAAAATTCATACAAAGAGAGTATACGATACACAGAGAATATCCATACAAAGAGAATATACGATACAAAGAAAAAATCCATAAAAAGAGAATACACGATACAAAGAAAATATCCATACAAAGAGAATATACGATACAGAGAGAGTATTGTTTGAATGAACAAGCATAATTTTACCACTTGCGCTACTTGGTAAATATGGTGACAGACAGTGAAACTGATTGAAAACCTAAATATATTTCAACACATTCAATTTTTAAATTGCTGGCCCTAAGTAGTCTGCGTTAAGCTTCTTCTATCGTTACTACCGTAGTCGATTCCCAGACCATACCGAAGAGTAGACAGGGAGCATATCCCACGTAGTCAAATAAAACAGTAAAATATACTTCTATGGCAATGATCAGAAAAAACTTTGACGTTTATTAATACACACAAGCATCCTGTTCAAGCGGTTAGAGATTGAAAATGTACCTGCGCTTCGGGTTGGGCGGGCGGCGGCGCGTATGCGGGCGGCGCAGGTGGCCGGTAGTATCGGCTCGCGTAGCAGAGCTCGGCCGGATAGTAGGCCGGCCCGCCATACTGCGGTACCATCTGTAGAACGTTACAATAAAAACGTTTAGTGTATTCGCAATATTTACTATAAAATGTAATTTTTCTTAACGAAATTTCCTGTTTTGCATCAATTATTCGCTGTGCATTTAAATACCTGTAAGACATCACCTTTGTTAATAATCTAATTTCGAAAACAATCATCTAAACCAATGACTGTCCTGTTTTTAACGGTTAATAATAAAATGCAATCTAATTAATTCTCATAAAAATTATATATACATACTTTTGAAATAAATAAAAAACAAAGCCGATTGCTCAAAATAAATTCGCAGAGACGTACCATAAGTAACAAAGGTTAATAATAAAATGCAATCTAATTAATTCTCATAAATGCAATCTAATTAATTCTCATAATAAAATGCAATCTAATTAATTCTCATAATAATAAAATGCAATCTAATTAATTCTCTCATTTTAACGGTTAATAATAAAATACAATCTAATTAATTCTCATAAAAATTATATATACATACTTTTGAAATAAATAAAAAACAAAGCCGATTGCTCAAAATAAATTCGCAGAGACGTACCATAAGTAACAAAGACCATTTTTACCATAATTAATGGGAAAAGAAAAACATAGAAACATTTAAGCGACTTTATGCTTCTTACATGAAAAATAAACATTTATTCCAAGTTATATTTTCATAGTCGCATTTTGTACTTTAATTTGAGAGACAGTATATAAAATTTTCGGAACATAGAAATGATCTTTGAGTGACCATTAATTTCAAATTATTACTGTTCCAATTTCGTATCAAAATTTTAATTTTCTTGGGCAATAAATACCGAGAACTGATCTTACGTTATTTTAGAAAACGTAAGCTCAATTTCATAATTTCTACTTTTCGTGACGAAATTGGAGAAAATAATACTTTTAGAGTTACTTCGGTATCTTTCTGTTACATGTATTTACATCTGAGACTATTTGGCGTACATATATGCACAGTTGAAATTATATACTATGCCATAGCAGCAGGACATAGTGGACCAATTAGAGAGACACTTGCAAAAAGTAGAAACCCATTTTGGGGGCAGTTCCGACCTGTAAGTGAGAAGGCCAAAAAAATTGAAAAATCGCTATCTCGTCTCATGGTCTTGAAACCTATCACTTAAAAAAGTCTGATAAAAATAAGGAATTTTGGTGATGCAGTCTATGTTGACTAAAATTGATCAGTATTTCATTACTCGAACTAGTTTTACTAGTTAACAATCCAATTATTTAATTCTGATTTACAATTAAAGTATTAATGATAGCAAAATAATAACGATCGACATAAATTCCTCATATTACAATACATAAAAAATGTTACATTGTTTTTTTTTGTATCTTGATTATTTACTAAGTTATTGCAACAACAAGTTAACATAACACACTTTCTGTAAACGCTGTAAATCCAACGTGTTACACGCGACAAATACGGATTTTAGGTCTTCGCCTGACTGTATATATTTCTATACAATAATCTATCTGCATTTGGCCGACATTTTAAAGCGGGCATTTCTAAAGGCAATTTGTAGTTTATCTATATTTCGAGAATTTGTTCAATTATCGATTCTCACGAATTGTGTGGACAGCCTGCAAATAATTCTGAACAATAAATTAATTCTGACCGCAGATTAAAACTAATACTGGAAAGCAGAATTGAGATCTATAGTTTTCCGTGCGCACGAACATACGCACAGACCGTACACACTACACACATAAACCGTACAAACCAATAGACAAAGGACAAGTTCACGACTGATTTTGAAGATTGATAGAGATCTCGAATCTGAGAATCGATCTGAAAACAACTCTATATTATAGAGTGGAATGATGTACTCTTTCTCTATAACTACCAGTGATGTGAGAAAAAAAAATTAGTTTGACCCAACAAAAGGTTTTTTGAACCCAAAAACATTCAGATTAATAAAAATAAATAAAAAAGTTGTTTTCTTTTACCAAAATACAAAGTGAACTTTTTAATAATGTTTATTGATTTATTAAATAATTATAAGTAATTTAATATAAAAACAGTCGTTATGTTAATCACATTTATCCAAATTACTAAAAGCTAATACTAATATTTGGCAATAGAAATTTGTCCTGCAATAATTAATCTTATCTAATTTCAACTCGAAGCATAATTTCGTAAATTGACAATGACCATAATATTTAATTTATTATATTCATGTTTTGATTTAGTTATTTTAATAAATTGAAGTTGAATTCTAACTCTTCGCAATTTATTTGAATTTAAATTTATGCCTTGATTTGACCCGTAATCATGTGATTCCGGTCTTGCCATTGATCAATCTGGCAAAATGTAATGCAGCTATGACATGTATAGGTTCACGAAAAATGCCAATAAAGACAATTTTAAAAAATTACCATAATTTTTTACATTTCCGGGACAAACTTATTACATTCCTGGACACGGGACAACATAAAAATTCCGGGACAATCCCGGAAATCCCGGACATCTGGCAACCCTAACTAACTCTTTCCCTTATGTCAAATGCTTTTGGGAAATAAATAGCGAAACCTCGCCTATACTACTACTCGCAGTGCGGCGCGTTATTCACCAGATGTTATGGACTTCTATATGGTTTCTTTATCGAGAAAAAGCTTCAATACTATTATTTCTAAGGAAAATATTATAATGAAATGATTTATCTTGACCTGCTATTCTTGTGATACGACTATGGTAAGCTCATCCGCAGACAGCAAATAGCTTCTTTGTAACTCTTAACAAGCGTTAATGTAAAAGCCAGTTCAGTTACTGCGCCGGTGGATCCATGGTGTACTCTCGTTATCATTAATTACATCATTAATCGTCAAAGAAATAAAAATATTTTTCAATTTATTCTCATATAGTCTTAAACTATATGATTAAATTTGTTTAAAAACCATTATTTTCAAACTTAACAGTATGTTGCACGAAATAGAATACATGCAAAGCCGAGATTCGTTAAAAAGGTTTAAAAACCATTATTCTCAAACTTTACAGTATGTTGCACGAAATGGAATACATGCAAAGCCAAGGTTCGTTAAAAAGGTTAAAAAACCATCATTCTCAAACTTTAGAGTATGTCGCACGAAATGGAATATATACAAAGCCGAGGTTCGTTAAAAAGGTTTAAAAACCATTATTCTCAAACTTTACATTATGTTGCACGAAATAGAATACATGCAAAGCCGAGGTCCGTTAAAAAGGTTTAAAAACCATTAAAAAATGTGCGTGTCAGATCTGACGTGCGACCGGAGTTTACCCCTTAACTACGATTGTCTTGGAATGCATAAAATAGACAACACTGTATATAAATATAAATATCAATATCATTAAATGGAAATAAAAAATTATTTAATAAAAAAATGCTGACAATATAATTATTTTCAAGTAAAACACAAATGAACAAGATCAAATTTTTACAACCAAACTAAAAAAACATTTAGTAACGTGAGACTAAGAAGTTAAAATTAAGAGACTTTTTAATTTTGTAAGATAAAAGACACCAAATATTCACACATAATGACATTTAATGATTACATCTTGATATAAGCGAACGATAGTAAACTATGCGGGTCACACTCCGTCATTGCGATTACGCCATAAGAAAATACCATATAATCATATTGATATCTCACTCTAAACACGCATAAATGCTGCGCGGAGAGGCCACCTAACAATTACATTTTTTTAACGCTTTGAACTTCGTACGATCAGAACCTAACGCTTACACTTTTTTTAACGCTCTGAACTTCTGATTTTACTACTCATAAAACTTCATACCGGGCGTTATATATGAAAATTGATTATTAAGGAGTAAATTCCAAAAACTTATTTAAAGAACCCGAACTAATGCGGAAAACTAAAGTGTGATTTTAAATTAGCACTCTCGATTTGTTTAAAATAAATGAAAACACTCGTGCAACGGCAAAATGGTTTAATTTTGCTGTGTTGTGTTATAGTTGTTTAGCAATTCGAAAGAAGAAAAACATTTTTATCAAATCTTATAAAGTACGACTATACGTAATAAATTCGAATCAAACACTCAGTAATAAAAGAAATATTTTACTTTCTTCGGGCACTAAACATTTAATATTCACAAACGGCGCTTAATTTTTTTTCTAAAAGTCAAAATTATGATAGACACAAAGTTGGCTGCCATCCTAACAAGTGCATTATCGTAAACAAAAAGGGTTTAATTTTACAAACAAGGGATACGAAAACCTAACCATTCAGTATAATGTATTATACATGAATATATTATATGGAATAATGCATATATTATAAGGATTAGAAAAATATGTACTGTTCCGAAACTCTGAAGTGTTTTTGGTGAACCGTATCATAAACAGCACGATAACCTAAAGCTGTCGAAAACAGAGCAACACGCCCTGAGCTTTCAAAGGACGACCGCTTAAAAATGTCACTATGACAGTGGAATATCTCTACACAAATCACAACGTCGAGATAAGCTTCTTAAATCTGCCGGAAGCGATTAGAGGCGGCCGGGTCGCTGCCGATAAGGGCGGACTGTTTACTGTACCGCTCTTGGCAAACAGCCCGCGTCGCCTCGTCCTTAACACTCTCTCCCGCGTCTCCCGTAATACATACATACGTACATTACGTAAATAGTCGGTAAGAAAACATTACGGACAAACTCTTAAATTGTGTATTTGTTTTCTTTATAGCTTCTCTGCGTTAATATGTTATTCTTATGCGGAGTAATAATATTTATTGTATCGGGTCGACCGGCCGTCACTGCAACGCCACGCATGATGGCTTCGGCTCGCACTCATTTGCTGTGAAATGGCTTTCATCGCGTCTAAATAAGCTAGGTATTATAGCCTGTACGAGACGCGAACAACGAAGTCTGTTCCATAGCGTTGTTAAACTTCCTAAATTAAATGTTCCTAACTATTTTTAGTCACATTTAGGACAGATGTCTTCTTGAAATGTTGTTAATTACAATTAAATGATACATTTACTATGCTTGTTAACGAAAGTTACTATACATATTGAGTAGACATTAAACATTTTAAGAAATATGTCGTAAAAAAATATTATGTTTATTATCTTTGGAAAGTTTACGTAACTGCTAATTAACACCAACTTCGATTTTTTCAATCACAAACAAAGAAGACACGTTCCAAGTTAAGAACAATGAAGATGATTTTATGAGATCTTTAAAGCGAAAGGGTTATATCGTTTGGCAAAACTCCAAAAACTAGAATTGTTGAAGTATTTGATAATACTCAAGAAAAATTTATAGCTACAGACTCTGATTTTATTGCAAGAAGATTGTAATTCAACTTTGGAATATGATAGGATTTAAAATAAAGTTTTGCAAGGTAGATGAGGTTCCGATTTTAAATATCGGGTCAGGCAAAACCTTGCACATTCAATGAGTTACCTGTTTTCTTAAATCGAATAGAAAAATAATTAATAAAAACAAACTAATATTTAAAAAAACAGTTCCTTGTTTTGCTAAAAAATTACTCGAATTGTATTTATTACTTGATAAAGAGGATAAGCCGCGTTTTGAAAAAATTACAAATTGTCGCTATCAGCCGGAAAACGTACAAGAATAATGCCATTAAGTTCATAATTTGAAAGCTATAGAGTATGTTTTTTTTCTATCACTCGCTTGTTTTGGGGCAAACAGTATGAGATGTCGTAAAATCGGAAAGTAAAGATATTAAATTTAAGATTTAATATTTATGACGTAACTCTAGAATATTTAGACGTAATAATCTCCAAGGAAAAGGCGAGTACAGGTATTAACCTCACTCACTCGAAATCAAATCACCTAGTAGTACTCATCATTCGGTGATGGTGCTACAAATGAGATGTGTAAGTGGTTACAGGGACATTAAAACCACAAAACATAGCAAATGTTCTCATATTTTACCAAAATTAATGCCAGTCAATGTCATTAAAGACTGATCCAATACTTACGTTAGTGTACTCACCTCTAATATATGTACATATATAGTATTATTGATCACGACGCATTTTCATAGGGCGATTCGGCGATTACCTGACTACGGCAGAGGAAGGGTTATGAATTTCACAGGCTATATGTGTGTGTGTGTGTGTGTGTGTGTGTGTGTGTGTGTGTGTGTGTGAGCGCGTGCGTGCGTGCGTGCGTGTGCGCGCCGTGTGTGTGTGTGTGTGCGTAAGTTTGTTCCCTAGTACAGACTAAGCTACCAAAGTGACTTCAATAATTAAGGTGTCCTTAGATACGATTTGATCCAGGTCTTAGGACACTTCCTAGGGATTATAACGTTCTGAATTTCACAGGCTCTGTATATATGTATCTATTTATGCGAGTAAGTTTGTTCCCTCGTACAGACTAAACTACTAAAGTAATTTCAATAATTGAGATGTCCTAGGTATATAACGTTACGAATCTCATAGACTATGTATGTATATATTTCGCGCTTTTCAGTTATTTTTCCATAGTCATGTTTCAGTTTTTCCTCATGTTCAGAATAATAAAAGGAAAGAAAAAATTAGATATTTCGAAAAAAAATTAATAAACTCATTTTTTTTAGTTCTCCCATCCCAAATAATGTGGCGAATCGGCCCTATAAAGAAAATTATGAAAACACACTTAATACTTGGTACATATGTTTTTTTCTAGTGACAATATATAATGGTGATGATGGAATCGGAATCTAATGATGGAGATGGAGGATGGGCGAAGCGAAAAGCTATTGCGGTGCGATAATTTCGCCTTCTCGCACTATAATTCTAAGACTCGAGGGTAGTATATAGGTAAAAGAAGTCGATGTACCTGTTGGTGGTGGTAATGTGGCGGGTGGTAGCGGGCCAGCGCGCGCCGCTCGTCGGGATCAGCGCGCGCTCCACTCTCCTTGATGAGGGGTCCCGCCGGCTGGTAGTACCCTGCAACACAATATCAACCACATAAACTATTTGCTCTTTCAAGTGTACGTCCTTAATTATTACTAATACAAACTAAACCCAGTTTTCATTAAAAATAAATAATTTGAAAAATAAAAATAAATTAAGAACCAAGTAAACTGACGTAAAGTTAAGTGAAAGTAAGGTCACTTTCAATGGGGAAACAGTAAGAAATATAACGGTCGCTTAAAAACTTAACTTTTATGTGATTATATATTACATAAGCAAAGGAACAACTAAATGAAGTAAATACTGTTTTCCTTTATTTAATTGTCAGAAAACTCATACTCAAACTTTGTTTCGTGTAATAATTAAGGACAATAGTTAGCACAACCCAAAGTTTACTAATTTATCACTAGATGGCTCTGACAGATCTCGAACGGTCAAAACAAATATAGAAGACGAAGCATTTAAATTATATTTTCAACCGATTTTATTGTATGATTTATAAATACATTTACTATTACACATTATTTGATTTTATTACGCGCATCTTGATACAATAATGTTGAAACTAAAAAAAAATCGATACATCGAGCAATATTAAACGCAGAATTACGTCGCTATTGCAACTCTAAAAGAATTGCTTACAGTTCAACATATTTCGTCTAAGGAGAACATATACAAAATGGTTTGAATATTAGCTAATTTTAATTGGTCTACGATTTCTAGTTTTGCACTCAAAATATATTCCCAAGTGATTTCCGTTTAATGGCGGGAAAGATCTCTACAATCAAATACGTCATATCGGTCCAATAGTTTTCAAAATAATAGCAAACGTACAATTACACAAATTCGTCATAAATACAGAATCACATTTTTCGGAAGCCAGTTAGTTTAAAATATTTAATGCTGGCAACATATTTTTATTTATTTGACGTCTTTTTAAAATGTCAGCCACATTAAATATTTTGTTTGAAGGCGATTTAGAATATTGAATGCCAGCCACCTCGTAATAAATCTCAACCTAATATTATTATAAAAAGACATATGTCTTACAATTAAGTAAGGAAATTTATACTAACTAGTGTTGAGAAGATTTCTGTAAATTTCGAATTTAACGTTGTACGAGCGAGCAGCGCTATCAAGGCCGTTTTATTTACACTCATGTCGTCGGCCATAATTATCCGACTTCTTTCGATCTAGACGTAATTCAAAATATACACGAAATGACGCGGCATATTTTTTGCAATGCCGCGGTCGGTGACGTTTTCAAATACTGCGGACTATTTACCACAATAATTACGAGAAATTAGATACAAAAGATAAGCACGCGAAATGGGCATATCTTCTTTCCTACTTTAAGCAGTAATAACATTTACGATTCGAAATGATGCTATATAAAATATTTATTACATTATTTTTCATTATATAATATATTTATGCCTAACGAAAGAAGAAATTAATGATGAATGTTCAAGAAAAATAATCGATGCGCAAATAGCTTACCAGAACAATATCTCACTCGCGAACATCTTATTACGTAATATTATTATAAAACTAATAAATTATTTTGTATGGCAACAAAATTTATTCCCCTCCACCATATAAATAATTATTACAAATTATATTCGAATTAATATACGATGGTAACATTCTGCATCAGAAAACGTTGACACTCATAATTATGTAGAAGGCGTGTTTTTGCCACTCGTCGATAGATGGCCGTACTGAGACTATTGGAACATTGCGATCGTGCATCAGACAGAGAAGAAGCAAAGCTGTGCGAGCGAGACGGCGCGGTGATCGAATAGTGTAAACAAACACCGCCGGGCGATCTACGCTGCAAGCGATAAAAAAACAATATCGATGTAGAAGTAAATATCGGAAATAGACGAGTTACACTCCGATAGCCTTTCGTTTTTATGACAAAAACATAAGCACTCTGGGTACTTAAATATATTACTATTATTTGTAATATATTTAAGTATCTAAACCGTTACAATCAAATACACGGATGTATGATGGTACAATTATTTTATTTAACTATAAGTGGTTGCGTTTGTTCGTTTTAAACAATGCAAAACTCGCATGTCCATTCTAGGCTATTGGAATTGTTAAAATTAAAAAAAAAAGGTGATGAAAAATTACTTAGACTTTAATATGGGGGAATCAGACAAATGACAAATGAAAATCTTATATTTTTTACGAAAAGTCTATAAATATACGTAAAATTTGTAAAAGCGAAAAAGACATTTATTTTGACAGAACGAATTTCAATGTCAACTGACAGTTTGTTTTTAATTTCCTTCGTCTATGAATACGCATTCACAAAGCGACAAACATCGATTATTTTTTGTAACCCTTTCTAAAAAGTGATTACTTAGCGATTTCGTTAGAATACGTTTAATATTCTTAATATATTAATAATACATACAAATTGTATTTTATTTTTGTTCTTTCTTGAATGTCAATAGCTGAATTGTTTGTTTTTATATTTAAAAAAAAGGGTGCGTGTACTTATGTACGCGCGTGAGAAGTTATACTTCTTTGGCATCATTAAATAATACATACGGATAAATAACCTCAATTATATTGGAGCACTTGAAAGTCTATAAACACAATTTTTTCACTAATATTTACGAATAGTAAATATATTAATCAAAATATTGAATTTAAATCACTACTGAATATAATTTATCAGCACATATATAAATCGCACTTATATGAAACTAAAACACGTGTGTGAATGTAGAAACTAGAAACATGTGGATAAATACTACGAATATGAAAACAGTGAACAGAGGCGACGATGGTGCCAATAGCTTTTGTTTCGAGACTGCAACCGCTGCTGCAACTTCATACTGTAACTTTTGTGTGACGAATCTTAAAATTTCACTCTCATCATTTTTTCCTAACGCGCCTAAAGAAGTATAACTTCAAAAATATTGGCTCTTGCAAAAATTATATTTCTAAAACCCTAGACCCATTTTCGCTGGTCCCAATTCAGCTCTTTCTGTTTGTTACGTCGAATGCACCGGATGGGAAATTTCATATTATTTAAAAATAATAACACTTCGCAATAAAATTTGCGAAAGGCCCGTTACTTCCTTAGATATGTTTTTGCTCATTTAAACCATTCAAAACGTCAAGTTCGCGTATATTCAACCGGTAATAGAATACAATGCAAGCAAGATCACTATAAGTGACATGTTTCAAAAGTGGTGAAGGGAAACAATAATGACAAAACGAAGTGTAACAAAGACGGAGCGATTGAAACTGGAGGCAAAAAACTTTGATATAATTTGATCATTTCGTAGAAATTCAATTTAAACATTAACCACGTTTAAACCGTTTACCTAAAAAAAGAAGCTTGAAATACTTGCTGGAGATTCTTGTAATTTTCTAGTAGTAGTTAACGATTGGCAAAATTTCTACATTTAGAGAACTTAACAATTAAGCGCTCGCTTTACCGACGCACGTGACCTTTATTGAAACAAGTGATGGCACTTTGGTACAAAGAAGCGTCCTGTTTAACCGAGTTTTAACAATTAGCACTCAAATTTCACGTCGACTAAAGTTTATTTGACATCATTAATAAACTGCAGATACATATTTAAAGATCTTAACAATTAAGCGCTAGCTTCATCGACACACGTGACCTTTATTGAAACAAGTGATGGCACTTTGGTGCGAAGAAGCGTTCTGTTTAATCGAGTTTTAACAATTAGCACTCAAATTTCACGCCGACTAAAGCTTATTTGACTTCATTAATAAACTGCAGATACATATTTAAAGATCTTAACAATTAAGCGCTAGCTTCATCGACACACGTGACCTTTATTGAAACAAGTGATGGCACTTTGGTACAAAGAAGCGTCCTGTTTAACCGAGTTTTAACAATTAGCACTCAAATTTCACGTCGACTAAAGTTTATTTGACATCATTAATAAACTGCAGATACATATTTAAAGATCTTAACAATTAAGCGCTAGCTTCATCGACACACGTGACCTTTATTGAAACAAGTGATGGCACTTTGGTGCGAAGAAGCGTTCTGTTTAATCGAGTTTTAACAATTAGCACTCAAATTTCACGCCGACTAAAGCTTATTTGACTTCATTAATAAACTGCAGATACATATTTAAAGAACTTAATAATTGAGCGCTCGCTTCGTCGACACACGTGACCTTTATTGAAACAAGTGATGGCACTTTGGTGCGAAGAAGCGTCCTGTTAAACCGAGTTTTAACAATTAGCACTCAAATTTCACGTCGACTAAAGTTTATTTGACATCATTAATAAACTGCAGATACATATTTAAAGATCTTAACAATTAAGCGCTAGCTTCATCGACACACGTGACCTTTATTGAAACAAGTGATGGCACTTTGGTGCGAAGAAGCGTTCTGTTTAATCGAGTTTTAACAATTAGCACTCAAATTTCACGCCGACTAAAGCTTATTTGACTTCATTAATAAACTGCAGATACATATTTAAAGATCTTAACAATTAAGCGCTAGCTTCATCGACACACGTGACCTTTATTGAAACAAGTGATGGCACTTTGGTACAAAGAAGCGTCCTGTTTAACCGAGTTTTAACAATTAGCACTCAAATTTCACGTCGACTAAAGTTTATTTGACATCATTAATAAACTGCAGATACATATTTAAAGATCTTAACAATTAAGCGCTAGCTTCATCGACACACGTGACCTTTATTGAAACAAGTGATGGCACTTTGGTGCGAAGAAGCGTTCTGTTTAATCGAGTTTTAACAATTAGCACTCAAATTTCACGCCGACTAAAGCTTATTTGACTTCATTAATAAACTGCAGATACATATTTAAAGAACTTAATAATTGAGCGCTCGCTTCGTCGACACACGTGACCTTTATTGAAACAAGTGATGGCACTTTGGTGCGAAGAAGCGTCCTGTTAAACCGAGTTTTAACAATTAGCACTCAAATTTCACGTCGACTAAAGCTTATTTGACTTCATTAATAAACTGCAGATACATATTTAAAGAACTTAATAATTGAGCGCTCGCTTCGTCGACACACGTGACCTTTATTGAAACAAGTGATGGCACTTTGGTGCGAAGAAGCGTCCTGTTTATCCGAGTTTTAACAATTAGCACTCAAATTTCACGCCGACTAAAGCTTATTTGACTTCATTAATAAAATGCAGATAAATATTTAAAGAATTTAACCATTAAGCGCTCGCTTTATCGACACACGTCACCTTTATTTAAACAAGTGATAACACTTTGGTGCGAAGAAGCGTCCTGTTTAACCGAGTTTTAACAATTTGCACTCAAATTTCACGTCGTCTAAAGCTTATTTGACTTCATTAATAAACTACAGATACATATTTAAAGAACTTAACAATTAAGCGCTCGCTTTATTGACACACGTGACCTTTATCGAAACAAGTAACGACACTTCGGTGCGGCGAAGCGTCCTATTAACAACAATTTAATCTTAAATTCCTATATAACGACGTCATTAATAAACTAAAAATGCATCATAAAATAATGGCACTAAACTAACATTTCGAAAGAGTCTTCGAAACTTAATTGTTTCTACAACTATTTAGTAATGCATTTAACAATAGTGATATAAAAAAAAAACTTTGGCGTAGCAAATATTGCATAATCAATATCAGCTAATAGTGAAAAATGTTTTATGCACTTTGAATAACATAATGTGTTGAAAACAAAAGGAATCTTATCAAATATTGTGCTTTACTATTTAGATTTATAGATCAAACAAGTGTTGTAACGTCAGCTAACATTGCCCATAAAATATTTTTTCCGCTCACTGATACACGCTCATTGCCAAGAGACATTCATCTAAAAAAATTATTACAGTTCATTACAATATATCGCGAGTTATACTTTAGTAGATACGCTCTCTGGTGCTAAAATGTTATGTAAAATTAAAAAAAAAGTAATCAAAAAACAAAGAAATGACATTAGATAAATCTTTTACAATACAAAAAATAACAGATTAGTCTATTAACACGAAAATACAAACACGATTTGATACGAAAATTAATATAAACAAATAGATAAAGATATGAAAGCGGCACATACGAGTTGGTCATATTAGTGGTTCTGACATCTAATATGTTCGTAATACTGATAAATCAAGAAACACGTTAAAGGTGAATACTTTTTTATCGACACTGTTCCAAGATATCGATAAAACATTTACGGGAAACATTTTGTCAGATACTCCATTTTGAAAAGCCAATATTGTGTTATATATCTGCAAATTGTAAAAGACCTCATTTTACAGAAAATCAAATTCACTACAAGTTTCATTTGAAATATTTATTCGTACAGTCCATTTTTCGAAATTACAACGTTTTCATAGATGACAAAATAGTATTAGGTGTATAAGTCATAAACAAATTATCTAAGAACTAAAATAGTTGTAGATCATTCCCTACAAATTTAGTCTCATTTACATTTTTGGAAAACCGAAACAGCTTTAAATTACGGATTCTCAAATTTCCACGCAATTTTTTTATGAATTTGCGTAATGATGTTATAACATATCGCAATCTCATTGTAAATATAAACTAAGTAATAGATAGATCGCTTGTGTTTAATATCCAATCTTACTGATCCTTAAAAATAATTAACCCATTATAAGTGTCCGATCAATATTAAATTATTTAAACTCTTGAAGAGCATAAAATCAACGTCACAATGAACTTTGCATCCCTATAATTTAAGAATTATTAGTGTTACGAAAGAAAATTTATTAAATGAAATTTGTAGAGAATTTAATGTTCTATAAAATCATAATAACCGCTTTAGTCCTCCATTCATTTGTTCATGAATTTATATTTCGAAAACTATTTTTGCAAACTTTTACCACGCTGTAATTTCAAAAATACTAATTGTAGAAAAAATTTTTTAAATAAAAGTTGTAGAAAATTTAATTCTATGAAAAGTTTTTTTCTCTCCTACCTCGCCCTCTACATACAATTTTCTTTTTCAAAATGGCGGATTTGGCAACAACTTACTTCCCGTCATTCTTTTGAAAATACTTTATTGATACCCTCAAATAATAACTCAAAAAAAATATTTACATATTTTCAATACAACTTAAGAACTTTTATAATAAAAAAATTGTGCGTGTCAGCTCCGATGCACCACTGGAATTTACTCCTTAATTACGATTGTCTTGGAATGTATAAAATAGGTAACACTGTATATAAATATAAATATAAATATCAATATCATTTATCAATATATCTCTACTCTTAAGGCAGCGTTCATAAGAAATGCATTCGCCCGACTATTTTTTCGTTGACTTACGTTGCAAAACTGATCTCATTGAAAAATGTTTTTACGAGATAATATACAACCTACGTCCATCCTGAAGGTCCTTTCTAAATATTGGTGAACGAATTTTTGAAATCGGATGAGTAGTTTTGGAGATTACTTCCTACATCCAAACTGTTACACTTTTTTTAACGCTCTGAACTTCTGATTTTACTCCTCATAAAACTTCATACCGGGCGCTCGATTCTTAAGGAGTAAACTACAAAAGGAAATGAAATGAAATTTGTAAAGAATTTAACGACTTATATACATTTATTAATAACCATTTTAGTCCGCCTTACATTTATTTAAGAATTATATTACGAAAAGTATTTTTCAAACTTTTAAAACGATGTTATTTAAAAAAAAATTGTATAATAAAAATATTTTAAATAAATGTTGAAAATTTGTTTTATTTTTTATAGTAAACCTTATCCTTTATGAGATATCATATAATTTTCGTTTTTCGCTTATCGTAATTTTTCGAAAATGTTGTGTTGATACTCCCAAATAATCATCCAAAAAATGTTTGCATTTTTTATGGGTTTTCGTTATCCACTTGATGCGTGGATACAGTTGCATTTTACACATTGGCTTGATTTAGACTTGGTAATCAAATAGTTGAGAGTCACCTTCCTTCTTCATTGTATCAGCGACGCGAGAGATACGTATCGGACAGAGAGCGCGTGCCGCCGCCCAGCGGGTGGCGCACTTCGAACAGCTGGCGCGCGCACGCTCCGCCGCTACCTGCGAGCGCCGCCCTTTCATTATCCCATCCGCCCTACCGATCTCGCGTCGGCCTTTATATTTCAATAAACCATAAAAAATGTGTCAAAATTGTATCATATGTTTATTAAGGAAGCGACAACTTTATTAATTAGTTTACATAGTCTGGTCTTTATATAAACCTTCATTTTAACATAGAAAGATAACGTGTTTCGAATGAATTTTTTGAAAGTGCATATTTCCTAAAAGCATTTTCATAATCGAACTACAGTAGAACGCAAACATTAAACAATAAAATCAATTTACGTCATGTTTTCTGTTTTTTTTTCTCAAAACGTTAATATCTCTTTCAGAAACGGATCAATTTTTTTTTAAATTGTTTGTAATTAATACCCAAACAAGTAAATTAAATGTTTATAGGATGAGGTGTCTTCTTTCTAGACACTGAAAGAGTGGCCTATCAGAATTTCCAGGAGTTGATCAGAATAAGACAGTACAATTCTTATTACCTTACTTGAAAACAAATAGAAAATTTGATAATAAAAAGTGTCATAGCAGGTACATTTACTCAAATATATCAACAGATGGATGTAACATCTATAACATTTCGTTTGACTGACCGACTTTTGTTTTGCTGCCTCTTGTACTATGAAATGTAAAATATCATATTACACACACACACACATATATATATATATATATATATATATATATATATATATATATATAATACAAATTCTAGACCTGAAAAAATTTCAAGATTTAACCCATTATGCTCAGTGTTGCGATCTCGCAATGTACCAACTCTTCAAATATAGTTTTTACCTGCCTACATTTTTAACAATAAAGACAAACTAATACCGACCATTCCTTGCCATCCGCCACCCTTCTCCAAGTATTCATTGTTTACTGTCACATGTTTCATCTATATTTTATTTCGTAGTTATAAATCAGTTTCGATTATGAAACGGTCCTTAATGACTCAGCTAAACAATAAAAGACGTGAGGTTTTTTGATAAATAAGTAAACAAATAAAATTGTAAGATAAAAACAAATAATAAAAAAAATTAAGTATAAAAAATACACTGCGAAATGCATATATATTCGTGACCGATCCCTTACACGACAGGGATGTGATTGATTGTAAATGGAACAGATAGTGATTTTGGTTTTTCAAGTATTAACCGATGAACGATCACATTGTATACAGAAAAAGATGATATTTTGGGCCTGCAGAGTAAAAGGGTCAAAAACCTTATGATTTTAACAAACCCAATTTTCGTTAGTAAGCTGACACATCTTACACATCCTGGCGTATTATTATTACACGTACTTCAATTGAAATATATTTCAGCTTCTTTCCTAGACTAAGTGACTAAGCAATGAAAACCTTCATCAAAATTTGTCTAGCAATTTTGTCGTGATGGACACGATATAAAACTCAATCGGGCGGACACTATTTCAAAAATGGCCGCTTTCTTCTCTACTGTAGGTACATTTTGAATCCGCCGAAATAATTTTTCAACAATATTTTAATTTACAGTATTTTTCCTTTGTTGTTTTATTGTGTACTAGTCAGTGAAACACTACGGTACAGCATAACGAACAATTTATGTCGTTAAATATATAGACGGCTTCGGTACCCTTTAGCTAAACCTATCTTGGGGGAATATACTCAAGAAAATCGTCACGCGGATTTGCAACAGCCAAATCTAGAGCTTTGTACGCAGAAGCTACAAAATAGATTCCAGATTTCACGCTTCGGCCGCCTCCATCGAGCTACTTTACTCCAAGAGCCTGCGCGACGTTCTCGATGGGATTCTAAGAAGCACAAACAGACCGCCGCGCCGTCCAGACAGTAAACAAACGGTTCTAAACAATGTGGGTCCAAATATGTGCAGTCATCCAAATATTATCCCAACACGAGTTACTAATTACCGTCGGCTGTCACGTGACACCGAATCAACACGCGCGACTCCGCGAGGGCTCGTCGCTGACCGATAGACTCGAGCTAGAAAACCTCTCCATTGAATATTTCTCATTGTCGCCTGCCCGTGTCACGTAATATATTAATTCGAGCTTTGTTTGAAGAGCGTACGGACACGGCCGTATCTTATGATTATTTATAATAATGACTGACTACGTTTGAATCTATTCAAATAATGAACACATTTTAAATATTGACGAGTAACTTTTGTTTACTTAACAAGCGCATGAAAATTAAATGACATTTAAAATAAAACTAAGTCAACTATGGATGTACCAAGCAGTATTCGATATTGACGCAGAATTACGTCTCCCTCGGCATTAGACAGATCACTCCAAGATTGTATGAGTGCAACAAAATGATGTCCCTCTTTGAGCACTTGTATCTTATAAATTAACAATAGTATAGGAATAAAATACGTAATATACTATTAGATAGATTATGGTGTAATAAAGACTGAATTTTACGTTCGGTTTTGCAGAAAGAATAATATCTACATTTTAAATATAAACGAGGAGTAACTTTTGTTTACTTAACAAGCACATGACAATTAAATGACATTTAAAATAAAACTTAGTCAACTATGGCTGTACGAAGCAGTTTTCGATATTGACGTAGAATTACGTCTCTTTTGGCATTAGACAGATTACTTTAAGAGTATGAGTGCAAAAAATATGGTCCTCTTTGAGTGCTTATATCTAAGAAATTAATAATAGTAAACCAGTTCAATTATATTTTTCTATTTTTAAAGTCGATTTCATTAGAAACCTATAAGGTGGAAACTTGAAAGTTGGCACAGTAATACATCTTATTAACCTACAAATTTACGCCACCGAGTTTTTTAAAATCTTCGTATAACAATTAAAGAGGAAGCAGATAAGGTCTTAAAAAAATATTTATTTCTCGTTTTATATATCAAGTGGAATATCATTTGAAAAGACTCGTTATGAGAAATACAAAAAAAAAATTCACATTTCAAATTGCATATTTAAAAAGATATTCCACAAATATACAAAAATATGGCATTCTGCATCTTTATTTCCGAAACTTCTAAGCCAAAAATCATGATCGGGATCGGTATGAATTTTAAACTGCATATTTAAAAAGATGTTCCACAAAATATGAAAAAATATGGCATTCTGCACCTTCATTTCCGAAACTTCAAAGCCAAAAAAATATTCATATAACAATTAAAGAGGATGTACATAAGATCTTAAAAAACATATTTATTTCTCATTTTATATATCAAGTGGAGTATCATTGGAAAAGACTCGTTATGAGAAATACCAAAAAAATTCACATTTCAAATTGCATATTTAAAAAGATATTCCACAAATATACAAAAATATGGCATTCTGCATCTTTATTTCCGAAACTTCTAAGCCAAAAATCATGATCGGGATTGGTAAAATCTAACTAGAAGATTACCAGAAAACTATAGCGATTATCCTAGATCTTTTAATTATAGATATATGTACAATGTTTTAGGCCTGTAAAAGATCCATTATACAATACGTTGCAATATATTTACGTTGTGAAAACTTAATAAGGTAATACTTGACACAAATAAGGCCTATGTTCTAATAAGGCTTACATTGAGGGTTCCGTGTCCTCTTTCAAGTAAAATTGTTTTATTTGTCAATTATCATTTCTAATATGAACTTTCTAGCGCAATAAACATTTGATAATATTGAAAATAATTAAGTAAAGGGAAAAATATACAATAGTTAATTAAACAGATTGTCAATAGATGGCGCTGTTTACAATATAAACACCTTTAAGTAATAAAAAACATACAATAGTTAATTAAACAGATTGTCAATAGATGGCGCTGTTTACAATATAAACACCTTTAAGTAATAATATATGGAGAATTAAAAAATGAAGAAATAAATTTTGAATGTTTTTTTTTTATTCTTGGTCATTATCGATGAAGGTAATCTTCAAAATGATAGCTCAATCATTGGTTTTGATGAAGTTTTAAGGGAGATACGGCGCACCGACAAATAACACCTTTGAGAAATAGTATATAGAGATACTTTCCTAAGGAGCCGATTTCTGTTAAGTTTTTTATATAATTATTTAACTGGTATTACTATTATGAGGGCTACTCTACGTCTAAATTCGTACTTATATTAATAGGTTCTAAATCATAAGCTCTTGATACAGAAGACGCACTTATTTTGAGAACGTAAAAGAGTCTGGTTGCTGGTTGGAACAAATTGTCAAATTTGAAAATGTCTCAGTTTTTCAGATTTACTAAGCAGACATACACACACACGCACGCACGCATGCACAACACGCACAGATATATATATATATATATATATATATATATATCTTTTTTTTTTTTTTTTTAGTTTAAAATTTATAAATCCAGAGGCCCCCTGAACATGTAGCTTTGAAATACTATTCGAATAGAGTACAAATTTGTTTCAGTTTGCATCATTAAAGTTGACGTTTTAACATTTTTACATCCATTTTATTACGACGTCTGTCTTAAAAACTCCGTTAACTAGGGAACAGTCATTCGGGATAATACTTCTCATGTCTCAATTGCGTTCTAATGTCAGAACGTTCAACTCGGTGCCGCTGTGATCAGACATCGATCGAGCAATTTCGTCGGTAACGGGCGACTGACATTTGTGACAAAGTATGATTTTCCATTCACACTTTTAGTCCGTTGAAAGATACGCTCGGCAAATAGTGTTGTATAATAATACCACCGAATAATTAGACGTCACACCGATTGAAAGTTTGGGATTATTAAAAATTTAATTCAATATCAACGTATATTTTAATTTAATTCCTGTAAGGGGTGTTTAATTTTCATAAATGCAGTGTTCGTTACGTGCACGGATGCATGATTTATTCAATGCTCACATTCACGATGGATATTATTATCTAGATTTGGTGGTTGTTTTACATATTAACAAGTGCCAATTAGGGGCTCGGCCGTAAATTGAATGGACGTTTGTGGAAGGGCGCGTGGCGGCCGCGAGCACCTGCCGACCAGCTGCGGGTGCCAGGTAAGCCGCCGCGACCTTCGCGCGGGGGAGCACCCGCCAGACGAACGTATATTTCGTTTATTGCGATCTCGCATTATACTCCAACACTAAAACGTTCTGAATGTGTACAATAGCCGTTTGTAAATGTTTATTTTAATAGCTAGAATATTAGTGCTAGTGGAGGCCCAACAGTACGCTAATAAAATAGTTGTCAATTACTAGCTTTTAAATAAAGGTTGCAGAAACTCAGTGGTGTGCACAGAATTTTGAAGTAAAGCGAGTCCGAAAATACGAGTATTTACATGGCAGTAGTCAAGCGTATACCAAAAATGAAGGAAACTTAATATTAACAACTTATTCACTTGCAAACAACCGGCTATACAACGACTCTTACATTATGCAATAAAAATATCAATTATTGGCCTTGGAACTTTACGCTATTGCGCTATCTCAATGAAGTTATTTTTTCTCTTAAAAGATTGTTTATCTTAGCCATTAAAACGTTTTAATTTCTTATAGATCACAATATCGTCTTCCAAGCTCCTATTAATGGCGAATGCAAAAATATGTAATAAAATAATTCATAAGTAATAACACACAAACTTTATTTATTACCCTGTTACCTTAGAAAAATAAAAATTTTCATTATAAATTTTGTCTGTTAGGGTTAACAGAATAAGTCACAACTTCATATGAAAGCCTTTTACGCAGATTTTCGATTACGAACGATTTTAGTAATTATCTATCCAATAATATTTTTATAACTCAATCTAAACAAAAAATAGTAAAAATATAAAGCCCTGTTGAAGCTTTAAGTAATGTTCAGACAACTAACTTGTAATGTACGTTCTGTACGTAAAACTTTTCTTACTCTACGATATTTAATTGTATTATTGTGACATCGTAGTAGACGTTGAACAGTGGAGTAATGCAAAAGCGCCACTGTTTTTTCACAACTTTATAGTTTTATTCATATAATGCATTACACTTTTATTATTTTTTAAATATTTTTAGGTTTCGCCAAGTGACAGTTACCATAAGATGATGACTGTTCCGATGTCCGGTTAGTAGGTATTGTTGTCGATAGCTTGGCAGAAAAAATTATTTTCGTTATTATATTAAAATTACAATAAAAGGGAATACATTATTCCAGCCTAATTAGGATCTGTCCTTGCCACAGAATTTAAAAAATAATGTCATAACTGTGATATATATATTTAAAATGAATAAGATCCCTTGCTCCAAATTTTTAAAAAATGTCATAACTGTGATATTAAGTATCTAGAATTAATAAAATCCCAATTCATGTGTTTAGAAATTTAATTCTATAGCAGCAAAGGATTAGATTACTTAAGGTTTAATATTACTGCGTTATATTTAAAAATGTTGAATTAAATTTTACTTGAATACCAAGTAATTTGATGAACAAGCAAGAAAATGAATTACGTAATGTTATTAGCTTACAGAGTTACAAATCGGATTTCTTTCTTCAATTGAACAAATTTTTCGGTTGAAAGCGTTTTAAGCACAGACGCAAATAATTAATTGCATCGAATTTATAAGATTCAGGAAATTTTAATTAATAAGTAAACATTATATTAATTCAAGTGATATTTACTGAAGTCGATACATATCCTTGTTAACTGTACAAATGTGAAAGTTAGTGTATTCTACAACTCCGTAATTTTGGCATGCGAATAAATTGTAGCTTGAGTTAATTTATAGTTGCTTTGTCCTTAAATACAAAATAGTGCTTGAGTTATCAATAAAATCTTAATTAACACAATTGGCTTAGTAAAATTGTTTAATATATTTTTAAAATAATGCTTTTAAGTTAATTCTATATTTAAATAAATTAATTTGGTCCTCTTATTTCATTTATAGTTAAGCATTATTTATGCCTCAATATTTTGTCAAAGTATGACATTTCGAGAAACGAATTATGAAAATTCTAAATAGGACGTTGCTTAGTAAATACCTAATATGAGTCTAATTGATTAGGAGCACAAAAGGCGAAGAACACCTTTATACTCTGCTTTGCCTGAATAGCGTACATTGTGCGGCAAAATATTATAATACAATGACATTACTTAAAAAGGTACACATATAGCTGTGTTCTTACAGAAAATTTTATCTCAAGAAGTATTATTAAAACGAATTTCACCTCTTATAGTTGAGCGACTAAATCATGCGGCAGATTCGGAGTAGAAAACCTGTAATATGGATGAGGAACTATCCAAATGATGTTTGAACGACCTTAGATAACAATATAGGAGAAACATGTCTGGCAAAGAAAAACAACTTTGCTTCTTACTTCTTCTTTCTATAATCCACATCTAAGCAAACGCCTATTTTATTCTTAAATTTACACTTTTAATTTTAAAATAAAAGATTAATTAAGCAACCGTGAAATTGCTTTGTTTTATATCAGGATAGGATTGTTACGCCCGATTTACTAATTTGTTGCTATTCACACTTTAAATCCATACAGAATTTACGATAGTAAAGTAAATCGAAAAAGGCAATAGCAACTGTGTCGTAATTCTCAACGTCGAACTAACCTCTGCTGATTTTATTTTTCAGATAATTTTTTTCCAACACATCTGTTGAAAAAAATTATCTGAAAAATAAAATCAGCAGAGGAGTTCGTAGGAAATTAACTCAAAACTAACAACAGGTTAGTTTTGAGTTAATTTCCTACGAATTTTTTCCTTCTTATAAAAGAATGTAGTGCAAACAATATCGGATAGATGGAGTTAGTTTCTTTCGGTTGAGTTTGTTTCTTCTATAGAAGAACGCAGCACATAAATCGTATAAAATTTAATCAAACTGTAATGGTACTGTATTCTTGATAGATAAAGTTAAAAAGCCCCCGTTAAAAGGCAAAAGCTTATAAAAATAACGTAGAATTTTACAACGCAAGCTCGAAAGATATTTCTTTGTATATTGCTTTACATAGTATTTTGGATTTGTTTTTTAAAACTGTTCCCTTAATACCCTTCAGGATATATTCAGATTAATTTATATTGTTTCTATTTAAATTGTCTTGCAAGAAATACATATTTTGAAATAGTATTTCAAAGCTCTTTCATTTGCATATAACATTGGTGGAATGAAGTATTTTTTTTTATTTACTCAGAATTTATTACTTAATAATATACGGTTGAAAATTAGATTTTTATTTCGAACGATACCGAATAGCCAAAAGTCAAAGTTCTAAGCGATGTTGAATGGCGAGTTCATAAACCTTTTTTTATTAATAAATGTATTTATTTATAAATACATATTTTATATTTTTCATATCTGCTCTTTAATTTGATAGCCCCCCGGACGACTTATTTTAATTTTGATTTTTTCACGTTGGAAGAAATGGTAACTTTCTGCCGCCATATTCTGAGGATTCTAAGGATTCCTCATTTGTTCAAAAGCGGTTTATCTGTTTCGAGTCTAAAGAGTAACATTTGATACAGCTATCGCAAAATAATTCAATATGAAACTATTCATGTTAGACAAGCAAACATCCGCTGTCTTTTAAATTATAATATTAAATAAGTAAATTACGTGACAAATGGGGGAATTTTTTTTAGTTGTAGTTTTAACGAAAATTGTGTAAAACACATCTGATGTAAATTAAGTAGGTCTGTGGGCAGTAAAGACGCACTCAACCACAACATTCAATTATTTATGAGATTTGTGTAGCATTCGAAATGCAAATAGTACAAGCTTATAGCTACATTGCTTACATTAGACTCTATCGGCGCGAACCGCATACAATATTGTTCAGGTATGATCCGCAGGGCAATGTTAACGAGATTAAATACTTAGAAATAGTAACACGACGCAACAGTGAACAGTTTCAGTGTTGACCGACTAGTGGTGGGACTACAGCAAACAGTCGGCGCTGTAACGTGATCATTGTTAACAAAGACATACCTACATAAAAACACGACCGACGACCGGGATGTTATATATTTCGTTAGTTCATAAATCAGTCAGCGAATAACGTGAAATGTCTCCATAACACAAGCGGTACGCAAATAGGCCTCGCGCGAAGACAGAACATCGTACGCTACCATCATTTACCGCCTGCGTCCGGGTTGATTTAAGCTGACACTTAGATGTGTTTTAAGCTGAAATATTTTTTTAGCAGTCAAAACAGATCATGATATTTTATAAATTGAAAACAAGTGGAAAAGAAAAGAAATTAGTGCAATTTAATTAACAAGTTACAGCTTTCATATCATGGCGTCCGCGATATTTCCCAAAAAAGGTATGCGCGGCGATCCGCGTATGGTATGGCACATTCCGTTTGCGTCCTTCACATGCTGTATATTTTTTAAATAAAGCTGCGAAAGTAAAAAAAAAGAATATGTACATTGGAGATATTTACGGAAAAACGGACCGACTTCGAATTTTTCGTTTGTTTATTTCTATGCGCATCATGGCTAAGACAAATTTTATTGAAGTTTTCAATATTGCATAGCTTAGACATCTAGAAGTTTGTTGGTGCATAAACAAACTGAAGAAATTTATTTGAAAATAAATATATTATTGTAATGCATAAATAACGTTGCCGACTATCTCCAATAGATGGTGCTAGAATTTAGTTATCTCGCGCTATCGAAATGTTAATAGTTCACATATTAATAGTGCACGCAAAACAAAAAGTCGCAGACAAAAACTAATACGAAATAAGGTTTCCTTATTAAATTCTATAACTCACAGTTTATTTCATATCCTTTTCTAATATCCCCATTTTTTAATGCTTATATTGTTTTTCCATCGGGAGTATACAAAATTAATTTAAATGTATAAGTAAAATTGCATTCTAATTATGCCTAGACGGTAGAGGAAATATCTGCATTGATTTTTTCAAAAGTAATTATAACTGAGTAAACGCGAACACAGAAGATCATTTTAGATACTCTCCGCGTGCTGCTACGGATCTGGGTGCGAGCGCATCTCGCGCCACCTTCGCCAAGATCAGCTATACTCTTTGAGATATCTTTACGATAATATTGTGATGGAAGGAAACAGAAACACAAACAAAATTAACGTCTAAAATATCTACTGAAACCTTAAATATAGATCTTTCAAACTCATAAATAAAAAAGTAACGTTGAGATGTGATTTTTTTTCATAAGAAGAAATGAAAAAATATGAGCACAAAATTATGGTTTTTAAATCCTTTTTTACTGGAGAGCTTGTAAGATCTTATTTAAAAAAAAGTATAAAAATAAGTGGAGACTTGAACCATTGATTTACTTCTTTGCCATTCCGATATGATAAATAAAAGTAATATTTATGAGCTTCTGTAATTTAAAATTTTTTAGGATGAAAAATTAACCTTTATTTTTTTCCAGGAGTGCAGATATACGACCGTATTGAGGAAAATAAATCCTGTTGTATAATAAATATAAAAAAAAGGTCGTTACTTACGTACTTACACACCAAACAGGAACATAATACAAAAATATTACCATAACATTTTAATTCTACTTCGTTAATTAGTATAACAAGAGAAAACATTTAAGTACCTTATCATCACCATTTACGGAAAAAAATTAAATGTTCATTATTTCAACTTAACATCTTTAAGTCTAAACAAATAACAGAAGAAACAAAAATTTCTACCTTGCACAACATAAACGCGCTCTCTGTCTAGAAGTTATTTTACCTGAACACATTTTGTGTATGTTAAGACTAATAAGCATTGATTTGCGAATAATTTGGGTATATTTGAGTTGTATTAATGCTTTTTTAAAAGAAACGCACTTGGTTTTGCTAAAATTGCGATTATGGCAGAAATATCACATTTAGAGACTTAGTGATATGATGTCAATTTCAGAAGATATTGCAATAGTTACATCACCTTGATTTTTCTCCAGACTGTAGCGATATCCTAAGATCATAAGCAAGTCTCTAGTTGTGCAAATGTTAGATACTACAATGATTTTTTTATAAATGTACGTTTTTCTTTTGAAAACACATAAAAATCAATATAAAGTTTCAAACAATAACAGATGCTAAAAATTAATACGAAACTCTACTTCCACACCAAATTTCATGCGATTTAATAGAATAGTTTTCGAATGAAAGTGATTTATGTGACTATAAAGAAGATTTAAAAAAAAAATACAAAGAAAATCATAACTTCTAAACTACTAATTTTCGCGGAACTAATGTTTTTTAAAAGGACTTATCATGATGTTATCTATACACAAAAACAATGTTTGGACCACTGTGAGTGGGCGATTCTATACATTTACTCCCATTAATTACGATACTATTACTATAAGTGATTCAACGCTTTGTGATTGTTTTGAGTAATATTAATATCAGCACTTGATAACTATTGTACCTGTGAAATATTTCTATGTACACAATCGATATTTTCAGATAAAATCTCCCTTTCCAGTGACGGTCACATCGCGCGCCGCCCCAAGACACAGCTAGATTGATCGCTTTCTTGTTCAATTTCAACTGCTCCCCGTATTCGATGGATTATTTTAATTATTCGTTACGAATTTAGTTCTTTCGTTAAAGTATTAGGAGCTGTTTAGCGACGCTGGTGAAATCAGTTTATAGTCGAGAGAATCGCGTTGACGTGCATAACATGATATTTGGGAGAAATGATACTAGTCATAGTTATACCGTGCATAACGTGATATTTGTGAAAAATGATATTGATTAAGACAAAAATGGAGCTTTACTGAATTATTTAAGAAAATCTATTTCGTGATGAATCTGTACATATTAATATAAATTACACGCTTTTCATAATCACTTATAATTACCTCTAGTTCAAGTGTATAAATGTAATTTTACATTTGATTTTTAATAATTTTTTAGGACTCTCTTAGAAATATATTGTGTGTCCGAGCATATAATACCATAAATAATATATACGTATTATACATATAATACCACAGATGAAATCGACATAAACTCGAAACTAATAAAACACGATTTTTTGGGAAACCAATGTAAAGATACCGCGTTAGCGACAGGCAAAGAAATGAAGGATGCGCAATGAAGGTGAGACTTTTTAGAAAATACGTAAAAATTTTGTTACAAATAATGTGATATGCAGTTATGGCAAAAACTGCGGAAAACTGCATGAGATGTGAGTGGATCATATTGATGCATTTGGCGAAATAAACGTAACATTTAAGCGTTAAGTATAACATTAATTAGAAGAGAAAATAATGAAATCAAACGTTATAAACAAAAGTTATCTTTAAATTAATTTAGGTACTTTTTGATAAGGAATTTTTTTATCTAGCCCATCTTCAGGGATGTTTCCGGTGCGTCCGAATTCACAATTATACCTCCGTTCACACGGCAGCCTCGTGGGCCGGACAAATGGCCAATCGCATCAGTTACGTCGCGCTCCGTTCAATTAATGTCGTGTATATGTCCACTGTTAACAACGATTCAAACTTTAAATTAGATATTACGGACGTGTTAATTAATTTTAACTGGTTAGATATTCGACTCATTACATTAAATCAAACCTAATGCCCACGCTACTATTTATTAATATATATAACACGTTTTGGTTAATCTATATTTGATTTAAAAAGATTATTCACTTAGTTACATTTAACGGTTATGTCGTCATAAAACAGAAACCAGCCAGATTTTAGGAGACCGGTTCAAATTAAATAGGGTAGGTTAAAATTGGTCTTTCAAAATAGGTTGTTGAAAAATATCTTATCAAAGAAATTACCTAGAAAATTTCGAAAGAACAATTGGTAAGCTCATTATTAATAAGCAGACGACGTTTTACTTATTGGTGACAGGTGACAGTATTTACCAATATTATCAGACACGGTCGATCCTTCCACGACACTGAATTCAGCAAAATAATTTTTTTTGTCTTCACATTACAAGCAATATACTCGTAGTTATTTATATAGTCTTATTCACATCATCTTTAGTTGTTTGTGCTTATATTATAGTCAAAATTTATTTTAGTTCATCGTAAAGTTTAAGGTTAGTTAAATCAATGACTACACACAGTCAAGTAAATGTTAGCTTAACGCGGTGATTAAATTAGCAAGCAATTAGTAAACTATGCAAACACTGACGCTTGTATTTCAAATTAAAATGGCTGAACTAACATTAGAATAACAATTTACATACTCATTAACAGCGCCTAGTTAATTAAATTTTTTAAAAGTTAATAATTGTTTAATAGTTCATAAATTCGTAGAAAAACATGAGCAGTGATCCTTCGATACGCACTCGAGTGAATTCAGTTTAACACCGAGTATAACGAACAGTTTTGAAAGCATTATTTTTTTCAAGATATGTTTAATACATAACCTCTTTTATTTTTATGTTTTATTATGTGCCACATACACACACAAACAAACACACTCATACACACTCGCACGCACGCACGCACGCTCGCACGCGCGTTTGCGTATTAATTTGTACGTCAGATTTTGAAAAAAAATTGGTATACTAATAGTTTAAACCCAAGAGCAACATATTAAAAAGAATTCTAATAACATCTCATCCCGAATTTCACGCGAGTATAACCGTGGTGCACAGCTAGTATATAATAAAACAATTAAAGCACAACTTATTCAAACCCAAATCTTTCTCTATAGTACGCCTTTAGATGTACTAAAGAGAACGCTTCTTACAAAGGCAATTAAGTACAATTGATTAGCTCCGCACTGTAATTGTATCAATGGCGACGTACATTAGTAACAAGAAGTCTCATTAACGCTATCTAAGCAGGATCATCAATAGAAAGTGAAGCGGCGCCCCATTGCACTTTGATCCGAGCGGCGTATGCAAATAGAGCGCACAATGGCATGCGCGCGTTCGCTGCCACAATATGTCACGTCAATTGCAGACTGAAGTCTCGACACGTCGCTCGGCGCGCCGCACGCCGCAGCCGCAGGGATGTCGGGACACGTCGCTTCGTGCTATTGCCATTAATACATTAAAATTACAACCGTGCTAGACGCGTAAGCAATGACAATATTACTTCGTCTCTTTCCAATTATTTAACACTTTAGAGATCGTAACTATATTTACAAACACGAACCCCTCTTATAAATTTTCTTTTAAGTTAATAGTTTCACAATGTAACATTCAAACAATCATGGTAACTGATCCAGTTACTGTACCAACCCAAATACTCACATTTCGTCGCTTTTGTTTGCCCTACACTATATTAATTTTTATACAGGCCTTTTAAAAACGTTTGTCGCTAAGATTGATTTGAACAATACTACATTTACACCGATTCTGAATGCCAACTGAAAATTGGCGTAAAAGCATTGGTCATAGTTGGCAGCTTCAAGTAAAAGAAATCGGATCCAACATTTTATCAGAAAACCTTCTCTATAGGACTTTCATCAATTTATAACAACTAGTACCGCATTCGTTTTGCGTTTGCTTAATTATTGAGATATATGCTGTTAAGCCTAAACAAGCGTCGCTTACCCAATACGAACCTCTTCAGAAACTATGGATTAGTTATATTTTCGGCCATGGGTTATATAACCATGCACTTTGTATTACAAGATACAAGCTAGAGATATATTGTTTTCAGCGCAGTACATATATTGTTTTTTTTTATTTCACTAATGTATTTCAATCTAACGTGTTTCTGTAGCTCGCATTGCCTAAGTTTTAAATTTATAGTATCATGTGCGCATAGACTTAAACTCAACTCACTTCTTGTGAAATTTTCCTATTTTCTCATTCCATAAACGCACCTTTGCTATATACTTCAGGAAACTTTGGAATAAATTAAATTGCGACATCTGAAATTAGAGATGTTGATACATAAAAAAAATGTGACACCTGAAATTGGGAATATTGATATGTAAAAAAACATCGACATACATCGTTTTAGCGACATACAAAAATATCAATATTGGCTTGATATATTAAGCAAAAACATCGATATTTCAATAAGCCGATTTAACAAAAAGAAATTAGGGAGTGGTATCAAAATAAATTGCCAAATATTGTAATCAGATATCGTCCTAAATTTAATGAAAGAAAAAAATGTAACAATAATGTGTAGAAATTTTAGAAAAAAATACAAAGACTATTAGGTACATAGGACGAAATGAACTCATGAAGATTAATGGTTGATGTAACTCGCTCCGATGCAACAAACCGATATAAAATATTAAAGAATTGGACATCCAATATACATATGTTCGGTTGGTCTAAATATTTCTTTAATTCTGCGGGCATTGTGAAAAACATACTGGCAGTTATCATTCACTTAATAATAGTGGAAATACTTCTTGAATAGAAGGAAGTGAAGAGACGACGAATATATTTTGTATCCACTCAGTTACTCGTAGAACAACAAGCAAATATGTAAATATATCGAGGCAGATATTTAAATTATATTATAGATATATCGACACACGTTAAAAACTGCCAAGATACAAATATTTCCTTAGAAAAACATAGAATATTCGAAATAACAATATTTTATTTACATTTCCATCTGGACTACGTTATCAATATAAGCACTGAAAAGTCGTGTAATGAAGTTTTTCTTCTTTTATCATTATCATATTTATTATGTTTAATTCTATATCTTTTTAGCAAATTTCCTAAAAGGAAACGATCCTATTGAAGCTGTTCTGGTGGTTATAACTACCGGAACTCGGAAAATGAATTGTTTGAAAGTTTGTACATGTATAAATCTTAATAGACTTTCAAATATAATTTCTGCGAGTCCCAGCTTGCTAAGACTAGCGATTCTCGAAAAATCAGAGGCGCGAGGGTCGCAAAAGGACGCGAAGGTTGCAAAAGGACGCGAAAGTTGCAAAAGGACGCGAAGATTGCAAAAAGACGCGTAGGTTGCAAAAGGACGCGAAGGTTTGCAAAAGGACGCGCATGAACGTTACGAAAAGAAGCACATATATACATATCAATAATCGAATAAAGGATGTCATATTTAAAGGTAAAAATGAAATTAGATCCGCGAGCCGCTTTTTCCATCTTAACGTGTTTTTCATCAAGTTATAAACAACAGTTAATTTGTTAATTAATATTTTTTGATGTGGCAGTTGTATTCATAATTCACAATATATTTTGTTACATTGCACTTTGAGTAGAAGAGATTGCTAAAATATATAATTACGTATGACTTATTACATAAATGGTAGTTGTAAAAATAAGCCATTTATAATTTTGTGTATCGAAAATATTTAGTAAATAAAAAAAATATTTTGAATTAATGCGCATCATTTTTTAGTGGAACCGAAATCAATGGGCAATTTGCTTGAATTGCCGACTCATGTTTATCTAACATTTAAAAAAAAACTACTAATTTTAACGTTTCATACAAACAGTAAGGTACGTGTGACAACCCTAACTTCGTGTAGAATGAAGCGCTCGCGCCGCTTCCGCGTCTACGCGGCTAATTCGTGAAAACAAACGCAAGATAAATATCACTCGCGCTCACTCTACGAACAAGCGCACACCTAAATCGAATAAAGACGCGAGCGAGATAGATATATCCGCCGCGGCTTGCGTCGCGCGAGACGAGCTACCGTTACCGGCAATGCGGTGTGCCAACTCTGCCGATCGGCGCAAGGCGGGCGGGATTAAACTGGAGCCCCATCTTATTGCGACTTACGAATAAATTAATTTGAATTCATCGCATACTTTTGTTTTTTAGCGCGAACTGGAGCTCAGTGTCGTGTTTGCATAAAATACATTTATTTATGACGTACTTCCGGTTTGAGACGCTTCGGGACGGATTGCTATTTGCATAACGAATGCGGCGTTAATATTTCGATTCTCGACGCCTCCTAAAAGAATAACCGTTTTATGGAGAAAAAACACCGTTTGCTGTTATAGCGGAGGATTAAGCGAAGGTAATTTGGCGGAGCAAAGGAGAAGGCTTTATATAACTCAAAATTTACTTATGCGTCAATTCAATTCATTTGCGAAAGACCAATCTAAACGAAAAAGAAAGCGCATTAACGCGACATACACGCCCATAACAGATTACGATCGCCAATTTCTATACAACCTAGTCACAAAAAAAAATTAACGATGTTAGAAACGTTTTAAATTACCCACATAAAATACGATAAGATCGCTTTTTCACCTTCTTTTTAGTACGGTTTAAATTTATTTTTATCCTTAAGTTTAATCTACAAAAAGATGCAAATAATATTCAAATCAAATAGGTACAATTGGATCTAAAACGGGCGATTACGATTCAATTTAAAGAATTATTAATAATATCATTAATTAAATAAATTAGGATAGTGATATTAATAACTCTATCTGATATTGTAACTCGCAGATACGTAGATTCGATGAACAAAGGAAAGTAATGAAAGACGGAATACCTAACCTGACGCCAAAATTGCTTCTTTCACGATCGAACAAAAATAATTGTACTAAATTCGAAGTCATTATTCAATTAATGACATCATTAATTATCTACTATTTGTATTATTCGAAACTCTATAATAAATAAATCGTTTAAATATACAGATATAACCTAATCGGAATATGATAAGAAATCTACGTGTTAGGTAATTCCAATTGATTTCAATACGATTAAGTTATCGGGATATAGGTAATATATCTTCAGAGATATAGTGGAAAATATGCAAGTTTCGATAATAACGGACGGGGCATATGTTTATATGCCCCCCCCCCTTATTATCGAAACCACACAACCTAAATTTATGAAAAAAAATATTGTATTTAGACACTTAAAAGTGTTCATAAGACCTCAAATTTGTACAGAACTCTCGTAGTACGAGTTCTTCTTCTTCTTCTTCTTCTTTGATAGGTTCGTATAATATTATATTATACTATATCTTTTCTGCACTATTTGAATTTTTTGCAGTGACATTTCACCACATTTTAAATATTCATTTTGTAAAAGTAACGAAAACGTAATGATCCTTGTTTAAATAGCCAAAGAAAATTTCTGATTAATTTTATTTTCTTTCCCGGGTGTGTTTTACTATAATTATTAAGTTTGGTTCAATGTTAACATCAAGCACAAAATAGGTTTCTTAAAAACAAATTTTACTTTTAGAATTATTTATAAAAATGTGCATTTTTTTATTTTTAAAAAATTCTTAATGAAACTAATTTTATGTTACTATCCATTTTATAATTTCAAAATAATAATAATCTGAAACATGTGTACCTACTGTGGTTAAGTGGGCCTTATTTGCCATGGGTACCTTAAAATGTTTTTATAAGAGGTGATTGTTTGTCTTTTCATCATTATACATTCGTAACAGACGATGCATTGATAAATACACTTAATTATCATTCGATAACACCGGGGATAATAAATACATTTAATTATTATTCGATAACAATGCCCGATAGGTACCGACGAGTACCTAAGCAGGTAAAAGGTAGGAAGCCAAATAGCGCACTCCTGACATACTAGCATACCTTCGAGGTCAACATACATTTCTGTCTATTGTTAATAGTTCATGACGGTGGTTATATTTTAATTTAATTAATCATGCGCTATTAGCCCCAATTTAAATATTAATATAAAACACTGAAGTTAAGACTGATGTGACCACATTAGCTTTGTTATGTAATCAGCATAAACATGAAGCGATCGCATGGAACGAAGACTGATAACATTGTTTGGAATTTTTTGTTTACATTAAATTGTTTCGGTTTATCAAAAGAGTATAAATCATAATAACATTGCTTTTATCGGAGCTACCAGTGCGGTCTCTGTGCTCTTTGGCGATTTGAACTAATCCTTCATTCATTAATTTTTTACCGTTCGAAACCGAAAAAAGGAAGCTTTTTATTAAAAACACTATCTGTGATAATAAGTCTGCACGAATTAAATGAATGTAAACGAAATATCGTAGCAGCATTAGATACGCCGAAAAGCATAGAAATAACGTCCCAAATAGCCTATCGGGCGAACTATGGTGAAAGAGATAAAAGAATGAAAAACGCAGGTATATAAAAAAGATAGACGTATTGAAGTCGAGACAATTACTTCATTTTACATATATATATTAAAGAAATACAAATTAAAGAAATGAGAATGCAGTAGGCACTAGATCAGACTCAGGATACAGAAAGATTGGAAAAATTGTTACGGGGCGAGAATTAAAGTAACAATAAATATTTACTGTTATTTTTAATCCTAACACACAAACATAATTGAAATAAACAGAGTAGCAATACATAGAAACAGATGGCATTGATTTCTAACAAATCTGTTTTAACTTTTGTAATAGAATTAGCGCGAGCAACGTCGGATAGATGGAGTTAGCGCCAGACGTTTCCACGTATTTCTTTGCAGGAGCATACAGAGTTAAGTGTATGTAAATTACCTAAACTTTGTAATGTTACTACCTGCATTCGAGATTTAAAAAGCGAAAAGTTTCTAATTTCCAATTTACTTCATTACAGCTTAATTATAGCATCTACTTAATGGTATATTCTTTACGCTACGATTATTCGTTTCGGATATACCTACACATACATACATATATCGTAAATATATATATATATATATATATATATATATATACATACATATACATATATATATATATATATATATATATATATATATATATATATATATATATATATATATTTACGTGTGTGCAACTCATTATTCTAAAATTAAAAATGGAATTTATAATTACTTAAATTTATATATCCAGAGCGCTCTAAACATAAAATGACACCTTCTTCACTGACAATGAACAGTCGTAACTTTTAGACTCATTTTATTACGAGATCTATCTCAAAAACTCCATAAGATAGGAAACTATACTCAAGTTATTCGCCTATTTTTGATTTTGATTGATTGCTCCTTGCAATGCCGATCAGCTGTTTCCATTAGTCACGGTCAGTGGTTTGGTGTATTTCCGCACTCACACGGGAATATTTAGCTCTTCTAAAATATTATCAGATCATCGCCTTGGGGTCGGAACTCGTTGGCTTTAGTCCTAGAATTTGCCAGTCAGTATGAATCGCTCCAAATTTCGCGTCAGTGCGGGATATGTGCCCGAAATATTGGAGCATCCATCCGATGTCGCCAAACTGCAGATAATCTGAATTTACGTTCAAAATATACTCGATAAGAAATTTCTAACACTCGGCGCCTGCATCACATCTCAAAAAATCAATTCTATTTCATCTTCAGTTTTAAGGATCCAGAACTCTGAGCAGTAAATAAATATTGGAAAGTCGAGAAATTCGGACAATGTTGACTTATTTATCGGAGATATAAACTAGTTGTAACGTACTCTGAAAGACACTGCCGCCTAATGCTGAGAAAAACATAGTATTACATCAAAAATTTAGGTAATGGTAGTGAATATGGTCTTGTTACCTTGTCCAAGGTGTTCACACAAGTGTTTACAGTCCGTTCGTCACATTAACCGAAACTACCTCTATTGTAACGTAGTATGAAAGGCACCGCCGTCTAATGCTTTTCGCCTCTTTTATACCTGATACATTTTTCCACGATGTGTATTCACTACACGCAATATATTTCGTATATATCGCAATCCGTACTTCTTCGATATTATTTCATTAATTGTGTTCATTTACAATCGTACTTTCTATCTCTACAATCATACGTCCCTTTACTGCACAAACTGTAACAAAAAAAGACACATACGCGAACGTCACAAAAGCCGAGCTCCTTACAAATCGCGAGACGCGGAACAGAACGGGTTATAGATCATGCGATTAATAAGGCGGCACAGAGAGACAATCGGCTTTAAATAATGTCGCCTCGCTGCCGGCAGCTGTCGCGGTGCGCACGCCGCGGGCGGCATTTCGCGAGCGAGGCTACCGCCCGGGTCAAGGACGTCCGATGAGTCCTTGCGGAAGCGAATCCCGCTCGAGTATGCAATTACCTTCACCTCGTCCACTTCTAGGCCGCTAAGTTTGGTGGGGGTAATCATTCCCGGACGCATTCAAATGTCAAGACGACCGAGACAACATTTGTTTCAAAACTTATTCCGAAACATGAAACAAAAATATACGGAGTGTAACAAAGAACACATCTATTATTTATTAAAGTGATTCTTTGCATCAAATTGAGCATATTTGAAGTGGCTTTTTCTAAAAAATGTAAAATTGAAAAAAACACAATTTTGACAATGATTTCATTTTTGAGAATCAGTCGACAATGTTCATATAGTTCTTTAATACTTTCTGCTCGGTTTGACACAAAGAAGCATCTATATGAATAATAAACACGTTCTTTGTTACACTGTGTAGAATCTATAATAGATTATTACACAGTCTCCTAAATAGACGGCTACTTAGAACTTGCGTACAAAGAGAGGCTAAAAAATATATGTATATGTATAAAGAAATAAGTTAAAATAAAAAAAAATTGTACGTGTCAACTCCGACGCGCGAATGGAGTTTACTCCTCAATTATGATCGTCTTGGAATAAAATAGAGAACAATGTATATAAATATAAATATTAATATCATTGAATGTAAATGGAAAATTCTTTAACAAAAAAATGGTGACGATATAATTATTTCCAAGTTAAACACGAATGAGCAAGATCAAATTTATACAACAAAATCAAAAACATTTAGTAACGTCAGACTAAGAAGTACTTTTAGTACTTGTAGAGACTTTTTAATTTTGTAGGACAGAAGGCATCCAAAATACACGCATAACGACATTTAATGATTGCCAATATGTGTGTGTAAACATATTGATGTCTCACTCTAAAGATGCGCAGAAATGTAGCGCGGACAGGCCACCTAACAGTTACACTTATTTAACGCTCTGAACTTCGTACGATCAGAACCTAACAGTTACACTTTTTTAACGCTCTGAACTTCTGATTTTATTCCTCATTAAACTTCATACCGGGCGTTATATATGAAAATCGAATTATATTTACGGGTAATCTTCAGTTTATATATAGTATATATATATATATATATATATATATATATATATATATATATATATACATATATATGTGTACATATAAACAGAAGATTGCCCGTAAATATAATTAGGCAATTTTTTTCATTTAGTTATCACTACAGTAGTGCTAAAGAGAGTTATGGATCAAGTTTCATCGACTCTAAGCTATAGTGTGATGCGTGGCAGAATTTCAAAATATATATGATAGATGATAGATGCCGGTTGTTTAGAAAGAATACTAAGAATAGCAGAGCTTTTCCACTTTTCTCTCCACAAAAAGTGAAATTTTAGAAATTAATGTTTGTTTAGTTTTTCCTAGACTCATATAATAATTTTCATTCCATAGTTCTGAGAACTGCGTACAATACTGCAACAGCTAAATCGAGGGAGTTGGACAGAAAAGTTATTATAAATAGGTACTATCTGGTAGAGATTGTCCGTGTAGAAGTTGTTTGTCACATAAAAAATAGAGCGAAAAATCCAAAAAATGTCCCGCACATACACTTTTGTATGTACTTAATCTCTCTAAGTGACAAATGGCATAAAAATATTCGGCGTCCTCTGAGAAGATACTTGGTGCCCCCTATTACATCTTATGTTTTGTTTTATATACATCATCCGTTTAAGTCCTGAAATACCAGAATTGTCGATCAAATACAACGTCTACCAACACACTCTTATCGCTTTTGTATAATCACAAATTGTAAAAAGCAAAACTTTCTTCCATTGAAGAATCTTCCTTTATCTTATTTAATCTTAGATTTTTAGGTAGCTGCAGGAAAAGAGTGCCCTTATTCAAATCTCTTTCAACACAATTGATAGTTGAAGGTAGCATACAACCCATGCGGTCTGAAGGAGTTAAATTAGATGTGCGTTATCAAATGTTAATCTGCTATAAATAATAATTATTATTAAAAAATTAACTTCAGATAACTTTGCTCTTTAACAAAAAAAAAATCGATGTTGTTATTGTCATAAAGAAAAAATTATATTACTTGTGACAATTCAATTATTTTTATGTTGTGAAATATACATACTTTTTCAATTTTCCTTATAACGATACGTGCTATTTTTTGTTTATATTATTCAATATTTTCTTATTAGGCATAGTACATATTCTTGAAATGATTTTGAAAAACCTTTTTATTTGATACTTATCATGATGGGTATTTAGAGAAAAAAAAAATTTATCAATAACGTATAGCATTTCATGGTCGCCGTATTGGATATTATTCAGATTGCGGAGAAAATCAAAAGGCACATATTGTGTAATAGAGCATATTGTCTCCATATATACTTAAACTAAATTTATAAGCGTTCACTATTATCGTGTATAACTTCATGCTGTCGAGATGCTGTCAACAACGCCGATGACAGTCCTATCTCGTATTTATAGTTTCTATTGGTTTACATATCAATGCTAGTTTCTATATTACTTTTTGTACAACATAAAAATAAGATAAGACACAGTAAAAAATATGGCAAAAATAAGACAGCCACATGTGGCTCTTATACAAACGGACTGCAGACTCCTCAAAGAACGGATATTTATAAAAAAAAATGGAACTTTATATTTTGATAGTAATTCCAAATGCTTGAAACAAAATACAATATACACATTTGTTAAATATACAGAAGGAAGGAAATGAGGAAACTAACAAAAATGTGCCAAATCGAATTCCCACAATCAGTGTTTAAATGACGTTAACTAACTACAACTCGATATCGATACAGGATAGCGCCTATAATGCTACACAAAACGTAAAAAGTGCCGTTGAATTAAATTATATAACTAGACATTTTTGCATCAGTAATAAAGTATTCATACTTTTTTATGCGAGTTTTATATTTAATATGAAAAAATTATATAATTTTGAAAGAAGAGAAGACGTGAGTTACGACATACATATTAATTTATTTAATGTTATTTAAAAGCACACGTACAAAAATTAAAAATGATGATTTTAAGAGCATTTATCTCCTTAAATGCTCTTTTTTTATATTTCATAGTTGACCGAGAAAAAGAAAATGGTACAGTAAAGTTTTCTTTAAGCTTCCTATCATTGCAATTGAGAAAAATTCTAAAAAGTGTTGCCGCCTTGAGAAAAAGTATTCATGACTCAAAAAGAGGCGTTTTAAAGATATTACATTTTTCAAGTTTCCAGATTAAGTAGTTCAAATTTAATAAAGTAAAGATTTTCGTATTGACCAGTTAACAATTAAAAAAAAAATAATACAAGACTATAATGCAGTCGAATGCAAATTTATTGTTCCGAGACGTTCGCCAAATTAGACTGCGCTCTGTCTACCGACCTGTGTACAACACAAGCGCAATAGCGTCCTCATATGGACGTGTACACTATTTATGGACGTGTCTCGTTTATTGATATCGCGATTCCGGCGTGGCATTTCGAGACGAAAAAGTCAAGGCGGCTCACGAAAACATGCAAAGGTTACGAGCTCGACCTCCTAACGTTTACGTATTGCAGTAATCGATTTAATTAAATGTTTTCTAGCCGTCGTTGGCAATTAGCGGTCGAGTCCTGTGAGAACGCGCCGCGGCCGTTGCGGAGCGGCGCACAGTTCAACTAATTCTATTTATGAGGTCGCGCATCTGTTCCCGTTGCTCCAAGTATTATTGCAGCGGTCGCTAACTGTCTGTAACTAGGATATTAAGTGTAATGAGGTGCCGGGGTCACTCACTGCCGAGCGACGTGCCTGCCGCTGATGCATTTCAAATATAATGCATATATATGTATAAATTTTATGTAAGTATGTATATTTAGTTGCATATGAATCATTAGAAGGTTTTTAATCTCTATTTTAATTTTGTATTTCTATCTCTTCACTTATAATTTGAGTTTTGATGCGGTTTTCGTCATCGTGCTATAAACAAATCGTTGTTTATTCTTAAGTTTTTTGTGTATAAAACATTAGTATAGATTTTGCGGTTAAGGAGTTGTGTCAATATTTATGAGGCGTAGCCTAGAGTACGTGAAAGCAGGAAGCACTATAAATGGCGGAGACAGCGACGGAAGGGGAAGTCATTTCGCCATCCTTAAAGTTCAATACTACAGTAAATATGCGAGGGAGCTGCGAGAAAAAAGCCAGTATTTGAACATAAGTTACGTAATATATAAGAAACAGAGCAACAGAAAAAAATGTAAAGCACATTTGTTGATGTTGCAAAACGTCGACCAGGTTACAAAAGATGAGTATAGATAAATAGTCAATATGATTTACCATCTTCTACAAATATATCTGCACAAATAATATTTTATTTATAATAAGTATATTTACCTTTCTCATTTCAATACTTTTTCCATTGTAACAATACTATATAATTTCGTCAACAATGTGCGAATAGTTAAATAAAAATATTTCAGCTTAACTAGTCTGAAAAATAAAAAAAATACAGTTTTTTTACAATTACTGTACAATAAAAAGTTGGTTTCTTTCATTTTAAGACTATTAAATACACAAAGAGGATTTTTCTCATTATGGAACTCTATACACACATATCCCTGACATTCAATACACATTCATATTACTATTAATATTTTCTTTATCATTCCGTAGCAGCTTACATATTTAAATATTATTTTCAAATTCTTCTACATTAAATTAATGTTTGCCGCGACTTCGCAAACGTATAAATAAATTCTAAAAGCACATTAGAAACTCTCTACCCCATGCATCTTACCAACGCATCTTATGCCAGAATTCCTCGCGCGGTCGAAATACCTAGGGTACTGCGTAAACATACGCAAGGGTAAAATATTATCTTTATAACCACTAAATTATATCCAGGCTATTTTAATCTAAGATTTATATCATCTACAAGGAAAATTTCAATGAATGTCCTGGTGTTTTTAAGAGTGAACGAAGCCAACATATTACTTTTATCATATAAGTAGAGATTCTGTAATTTCCTTGAAAGAATTTGTTACTTCTTCCCATTGCGTTAACTAGCAGTCTTCTTATGAAGCAATTATTTCCATGAAAAATTTATTAATTTTCATGGAATTTTCATATGTATACGTGTTTACTTATTGTCATATTTTTTTTGCAATGGAGTGGAATAACTAAAATAACATCGTATGTCGACTATTTATTTTATAAACCGTATTTCCGAAAAGGTAAACTCGACGAATGCACGTCGAGAAAGGTACGAGTGACAAAATATGGATTGACAAAACGGACTACGATATTAAAGTCACACGTCTTATTTCCATTTTTTATTATGTGGCAACTACTAGTAAAACCGTTAAATATATACCGAAATTTATCTAGTAGGTAGCGTATGAAAGCGGCGAAATAAAGGTCAGGGGGCGTGTCCGCTAGCTCCGATTGTTACATTACCTCCGCGAAGCACAGTTAGCGGAGAGCGGCGAGCTGGCCAGCGCGTAACGGCACAGTCGCGTGTGTGCGGCGCGCGCGGGCAGCTCTCGCGTGTCGCTCATTTACTCCACTTCAACTTCTAATCGTTAGAATTAACGGCCGATTGTCTATTTCAAAGCATAAATAAACATTCAATCACTGTTACTCAACTTCAGAAGTTTATGTGACCGTAACAAATGTCCAAATGAACTCAGCTACCAACGTAGTGACTAATGTATAATAGGGCATTTGACTGAAGTCAACATTTTTTGTAAAAATGTTTTAAAACTGTGGAGCAGGTTTAAAAAAAAATTCGTGATGAAAAAAGTAATGCATATAACAATTAATCGAAACTTCTAAATAGAAAAAGTGTAAATTTTTTGTTCATTAAATTTAAAAAGTTATTATAAATTTAGTTTCCACACAAAAAAATGAGAAAATTATAACATACAATATATAACTTAAGCGCAATATTTAACGAGATACTAAAGATGTTTAATAAACTCCTTTATAATGAATGCTAAATACAGGTCAGTGACGTCATAAGCCTGTTGTGTTTTGTATGGGGCGTTTTCGCGCGCATCGTAATTCGTTATTATAACTTTGTAATGAAAAGTCCTGGGTACGATACGATTTAACCGTTTTTAATGTTATTACTTATTACATTCTAGTAATAAAAAATATAGTCACATACCCTATTGTAAGATATATAGTTATTTCCCGCAGTTTCACCGTCGTATAATATATTAATTATTCCGCTCATCTGCTCGCGGGTCATTAAACGCCTCCGCTTCGCTCCGAAAACTCGAGATGATCAGTCAATATGTAAGTTGGACTCTCTCTAACTTGCACTTTATAAGCAGCGTTTCCCTACTTCAGTTATATTTTTTATCACTGCTATGTCCTCGTGAATCTTTGCATGATGATAAATAGCATCAAAGTATAGATTTCTATCATAAAAATATATTGTAAAAATAACTTGGCCACATATATTATTCATGTTTTACATAAACACTTTTTTAATAAGGCGTTTTACGAAATCCTCCACGCGTCCTCTCGCCAGTAAATTTATGTTTCTAAATTTATATTTCCTTTCTGCGTTTTTAAAATTAGTGCTATTTTAATATGGGCAGCGTCCATATTAAATTGGCACTAATTTTCCTCGTCAAAAGTGTCTTTATTGTACCACTTTACTCTTATTTTCCGCCTATTTTCTTTTTCGAGTCCTCGTTTCTTCCAAATTTTGAATTTCGACTTATGCATACTATAATATTAAACATACAATGCAAATGCATCATATAGACTTTAGGCACAAGTTAAACGAAAATTTGTCAAAATAATCATAAAGGTATTTAAAAGGTACCTTCTTCATACGTTGTGTACAGATTTAATTTACGTTAGTTAACCTCTGGTTATTACACCTTAACACATGACTTATATAGAAAAAATAATATCAGTTATTTTTAGGGCGAATTAAAAAGTAATAATAAAAAGTTTTCACATATATTTATCACAGTTGAAAGAAAATAAAAAATTGTTGCATTCTTAAAAAAAAAGTAAAAATGTTCAAGGATTGGAGAGCTGAAAATCCTTAAAAGGACCAACACCATGTAGCAGAACTGGTTTATCATTATTTAAGAGTTAAATAAGGTTGCACTTTACGACGTTCGCTTTATATTCTAATATTTTCTTTCACGACCAGTATATGTACTTTAAACGTTCGTCTCTCTTGATTCATGACAGAGGAGAAAGTTTGATAATAGCCAAAAAAGCTTTACGGGAAACTGCCGGGAAAGTTTACAAATTTCTATACCACAAATATCTGTATACAACGAGCATATGGTCTACATGTACATGTGTACGTTTCGAATAACCTAAAAATATACGAAACCCATTTAAGCCTTTTTTGCAATTGCGAATATTTTTGACCCAAACTTTATAGTTTAACGTCCAAAAAAGTATCGACGCATTGTACAAACAGGTGATGCTGTTTAACAGGCAGGTGATGCTGTTTTTGCAGGTGATGTTGTTTCAAATACAAAAAGAACATTTGGAGAATAATTTTATTTCAATCATTCATAGTCTTAAAAATTAATCACATTTTAAGCACAGGTCGTAAGGTCGTTACGACGGAGCTGTACCGAGCACCGCTCGCCCTACAAATTATTATATCTATTTCTGTCGTGCAGAATCAACTCATTACGCCTTACAAACTATTAGATCTATTTCTGTCGTGCAAAATAAACTTATTACAAATGATTAGATCTATTTCTGTCGTGCATAATCAACTCATTAAGCAACGCCGATTCACGTAATAAGTCTTCCAATTAAAAGGAGTATTGCTTTATACAAAAACACAGGGTTAGTTTAACTGTGAATTCCACACTGAGGTTAGTTGTCATGGATAATTTTTCTAAAATAAAAATATATTTTAATTACAAAATAAATAATATCTAATTTGCCTTAAAATAAAATAAAAAATAAAATGCTTTTAATTTAAATAAATGAGTTCATCCAAGTTACAAATTTATTTTCTATATCCAAGTATTGAACGTCTTCAATGAAGAGTATATGAATATTTAATTTCGTAGCTTCTGAACTTTGATCAGTTAAGCACCACATAATTTACCATACATTTTCCTATGGTATTTTTGTTACCTATTTAGTACCCCGTTTTATATGCCACTTTTGCATTTATGTAGCAACCGTTATTGCAGTAATATGCATTCAAAGCCTGCAAGTGTAAAAAGTCTTGAAATTATGAATATAACTAGTCGCGTTATCATTTTATAAGCCAATTTCAAAGCAACGCTAATGGAATGGAGGTTGCAAAGAACCCGTTACACTTACAAGAACAAGTATTCCGTGCATAATAATTACGTACGTATGCACTGGAATATATACGCAAAATGATCGTTCGAAATCGAGCGGCAGTGCTAGGTTAGCCCGCTATGCAGATAAATCATGACGGTGCTCGACAGTCGACTGGCGACTCCGCTTCCTCGCCGCAGTGCGACGCACTGTGCGACCGCGAAACCGACAAACGGTTTTAAATCGAAATCTTCATCATTGGCAGTTTTTTTAAGTAATAAAAAGAAGCTAATAGCAAGTTGGTAAATTGAAGAGGCCAATAATATAGGTTCGTAATGTTAGTGCGTTACGTCGATCGTCCTTAAATGTCGGGTTCTGGGGGTAATTTGCAAAGTGGTCTCAGAGGTTACGCTAAATCCGCCATTCTTAATAAAGCTAGACATCTCGTCAATACGTGGACGTTACGTAAAAATAGGAAACTCTTTTGTAGACCATTGAATTATTCACAACCTATTAGACAAAAATCATTTAATATTACAAAGGTATATGATCAAGAGTTTTGCTAAATCTGCCATTCTTAAATAAAATTTAAAGTTATACATCTCGCAAATCTGTGCGAAATAATTCGAAAAACCCATTCTTTGCAAACTTTAACGTGCTATAACTGGTTGTATGAAAATAGTCCCGTGGAGAAATATTAATGCTCGACAAAAAAGGGTTGTACAATTTTTTGCCGTAGGCATGAATGGTTCACGATATATTTAACTTTAAAGTATTTGCAAAGATGGCGAACTTCGGATAGCATGCTCCTCATTCTTAAAATTGGTAATATTTTTATAAATATCCATTCTCCGTTTAATTATTCTCTGTCATATTATGGAATTAATAAATTGTAGCATTAGAAACTTCCAGTCGATATACGCTTTTAAGAGTCGTCTGAAAAATCTTATCTCTTTTAACGTCACTATTTTCACTCTATTGTCCTTTCGTTCATATCCTGCTTTCCTTCATGCCTCGTCCTTTTACTTTTTCCTCTCGATATATCTAATCTCAGCCATTTTTGAATGAAAAAAATGGAACCATTATAGGATCACTTGGTTGTCCGTTCGTCCATTCGTCTTTCAAAGGCCCTTTTCCCCAGAAACAGCTTGAGATATCAAGTTGAAATTAATATCGTATACTGAGGTACACGCAGTAAGAACATTCTGCCTTTTAGAGCGTATTTGAGGTTATGTGGAATTACACATTTTCATAGTTAATTTGTTTTTAAGTTTGTGAGTTAATAGTAGGAAACATTTTTACGTTGTAAAAAATTAATATTTGTTAATAATATTATAAATTAAATACTATGTCATAATATTTAAAAATAGAATACTATGGAGCAGTATGTACCCCTAAATGTTGATAAAAACCTAAATGTTTACTGAACACCCTTACAGTGAGAGTTCTACACGGGTTTTAGTTCGATGGGTACAGATTTTTATGAATTATTATTATTGTAAATATTATTTCTTTATCAGTTTTATTTAAAACAATTTTTCTTAATATTATAAGCACTATCTTTTGCAGTCCACCTAGAAAATAATTGCTTACTTTCTTTGGCTGTGGTTAAACGGAAATATTTGCTCTTTTAGCAACAAGTGCGCCGTACTTATACTTATGTTACGTTAAAAAAGAAACAAATAAATAACTTCTCAGACTACGCCAATTTGGAAAGTTACTATTTACAGAACACCCTTATAGTGAGAGTTCTACACGGGTTTTAGTTCGCCTTAATACAATTAAAAATATTGTCAAAAAATTGACTTAACTTAGTCATACAAAAATAGTACAATTTTACTCGACTACTTATGCGTTGACCCTATTCGAATGACACGCCTCGCTAGCAATGTCTTTAACCTAAGCCCCAAGCTGCGCCGTTACACGTGACCGAACAGATGTTTGAATATTCTTATAAATATCTGTTAGTGAAATAAGCTGTATATTTTTTTCAAAAACAAGCAAACTCCTGTTAGTATAAGTTACATGTAACTTGTAATATTAATATATATAACTTATAATATTGTGATCATTTATTGCTCAAGCTTTTTAACTTTGCGATTAATCCGCAAATCCAACTTATTTAATACTCCAGTTGGTATAAGCTACACGTTATGTGTAATGTTAGTATATATAACTTGTAATATTGTGACCATTTATCGCTCCAGCTCTTTAACCTTGCGATTAATCAGCAAATCCAACTTATTATAGTCATATTTTGACTTGCAAGTTTTTAAGTGCTACCAGTTAATATCCGGAAGGCGATATTTAACATTATACCCAACAAGTTAATTTATAGTAATTTTCAGGATTGCGTCCCTCAAAAAAATGGAAGCCTTGTCGGATCACTTGGTTTTCCAGCCGTCTGCCCGCTCGTTTGTCACAGCCGTTTTTCTTAAAAACGGCTTGAGACATCAAGTCATATATACGTAACAAACAAACGCAACAAAGAGATGTAGTCCTTCAAAATGTATTTTCTTTTTCATACAATAATCTTATTCACTTTTATTTTAAACTACATAGGGTACTTCTAGACTATCTACAATCTTGAAAGTCGATCATAATATCCATAATGGGTGATCTTGCAGCAAAAGTAATGGGAAAAAATAAATATATATGTACAATATATATATATATATATATATATATATATATATATATATATATATTTATATTATGTTTTTATGTCTGTGAAAGACATACTATATAGGAATTGGCGCAGTCCAAGGTTATTAATTTTGTTTGTCTTTAACGTAACACAGGTGTAAGTACGGTGAACTTATTGCTAAAAAGCACTCTTTTCGCGTTAACCATAGCTAAGGAATAAAATTGATAAAAAACAATATTTTTAAAATATTGGAGTAGCGCACTTCAAATCTACATCGTGTGTCAGCGATGTAACTTGCGAAGCACACATTGTATGAAAAGATTTGATATATACGGAGTGTTGATTCATTTGTAAAGCAAGATTTTTTTTCGGATTTCTCTCGAGAATATAAGACAAAAATAATCCATAATATTTTTATTATCGGGACCGTTGTTACGAAGAAATTATTTGTTTTTCAATAACAAGATTACGTTTAAACGTTTAGTTATTGTAAGCAGAATCTATAATAAATAAAATCTAAGAAAAATACTGAGTCACCAGTATAAACGATTTTCCTTTCAGCCAAGTATTAAGTGTATCGCTCACTATTCAAGGCCGAATAAGGGGTTCGCAGCGTTGCGCTGAATCGCTTTGATTATGCCACGCGGTGGTAATGCAAAGCGTGTCACGGGAGCGAAAACAATTATTGACTATAATTGTCTTGGTTTGATCTCTTCCTGAGAGGTATACGAAGAAGGCATAGCCCTCTGGCTTACCCTCTGGTAAGCATAACCACTCCACTCCCCCATCCCGGTTTGCCATATAAGTTTAACAATATCTGTACATGCACTTAAAAATATTTTACAAATACTGAAGTTACTTTGAACATTGTAATGCAAGTCGAAAACTAAGTAGAAAAGACGGTTTCATTTAATACCTTGTAATCTTTTATTAACGGCACACAACTGAATAGCTGCTATACCAACATAGATTCTGGAGATATACAACTTTATGCCGACAGCGATACAATGCGTATGTCAATACCTGAATGTATGTTGGTACTTCAATATCACTGGGTACTGGGAAATACTTAAAGTTTAACTCAATTGGCTATTAGGAGCAGAACGAGAACCAAGTGTACTAGTTTCTTTGGGGGTATCGACCTCAAATGCGGGAAACATATCTCAGATCACGTGAATGACCTGCGGACCAGTGTCCTTTTAACAAGAGTTGGACAGCCACCACTTGTTTATATAGACTAGAATATCGTAAAAATCGCCGGAGACGTTCTCGTTTTATAGTATTATCCGTATAATACGCTCTTTGATGATAGTTTAATAAAAAAGACTGTCATTAAAAGCGTATTATATGGAAATATTTATATAAACGGAACAAATTACACAAAAATTAACTCTTCGAATTTTTATATAAATTATTCATTTAATATGTTTCATGATTTCGTGTGTAACATTATAACGGCACAGTGTAAGAACACATTCAAGATGAAATGTTGTGGCCAGAAGCATTTAATGGGAGAATTGCAACACCTATACTAACGTGATACAAAACGTTAGCAAGTTATCCTCACGACGGCCTCTAATATTTGAATTCAATGCAAAACTTGATTGTATCCCATTTTTTAAAATTTGTGTATCACAAGAAAAAAATATCTTTATTTTGACCACAATTTCTTCCATAACTTTGGTATTCTTACAATACTTTAAAAAATATGTACGCATGTAAGACAAACATATAAGTTTAAAGTAGCAAGCGAAAAGATGTCAAATCTGTAATTTCAGCTTATTTTCAGGATTAAGGGAAAATATTTTTTTTGAGTGTATAAATAAATTAATCGATAGGATCTGAGAAATAGATTAGGGTTAAGGGAAAAAATACTGAAAAGAAAAAATAGCACCAGGTTTATCTTGACCTTCCTTCCACCCCATTCCGCGCACTTTTTGACCTCTTCTCGTATGTATGTGTAAGTACATGCGTACTTGCATGTCAAATACATAAGTACTCGTGTACAGTGTTGTAGCATGTCAAATACATAAGTACTCGTGTACAGTGTTGTAGCGTTGTAGTTTTACAAATATACTCTCACTGCAATGTCGATAAAATCTCTTCATGTATTGATATATTAAATGCAGACCAACATTTGATCAGTCAGTGGGCTGGTGGGCAGGGTCTTTTGATTAACCCAATTAAATCGCATTCTATTATTATCGGCAGTCAAAAGCTTCCGTCGAAATTATCTATATCTGGTTTACCACAGCTATTGATTAACGATTATGTTATTCCCTTTACTTCAACTGTAAAAGACCTTGGCCTGCTAATTGACCAACATCTCACATGGCATTCTCAAGTAAGTGATGTTAATCGTAAAATTTTCTTCAGAATACAGTCTCTCATGCGGCTTCAAAATCTTTTTCCTCGGCGAACTAAAATACACATCTGTCAAACTTTACTTCTGCCTATTCTTGTTTAAGGAGATGTATGTTATTCTAATCGAAATGAACATTTACTCAATAAATTAGAACAACTTCAAAACCTGTGTAATCGATACATTTTCGGCCTTAATTCGTCTTAGACGGTTAAAGATTCGTGACCGAGGCAACTTCCATCTTCTATCTTTTGTATATAATAGCCTAAAGAATCCCGTTACACCTTCATACCTTAAATCTAGATCTATCACCCCAAGACCTCGGACTACGATCGAGAAACAAATATACCCTCCTAATCCCTCAGCAGAGAACAGAATTTTATGGAGAATCCTTCACCGTATATTCTACTCGACTGTGGAATGAACTGACTACAAATATACAAAGTGGGTCCTCGTTGTCTGCGTTCAAAAGTCGTCTGAAAATACATTATCTTAATTTGGCAGATCCTATTCGCTTCCATTATAACCCATCCTTGGCCCTCCCTACTCCTAAAGTGCCGTTTTGCTTTGGTTTTTAATTAATCTTATTTTATTTTATTACTACACAATATTATAAAATTTAAGTAGAATGTTTAAAAATCACTTACAGTCTGCCATAGCACTTAATGTTTTCATCTAATTCATTGTGGTTGGCTATAAGAGCTTGCTCTAGTAGCAATAAGCCGCTGTTTACTTAATTTTCTTAGTCTATAATAAGTCTAAGAATAGTCTTCACGTTCTCATGTTTAAAAGTTAACTTTGCATGGTCCCTGGAAATTGCATTTAACATTTACCTAGTAAATAGGTATTAGTAACTTACAACTATTAGTTTACCACTGTTACTTTGAGATCAGAATATAAACAGAAACTGTACGTCAATAACGTATAGAAGCAGCAGAGCAGCACTCGTCGACTGGTTGCAGAAAGACGAACCGACATCGACACAAAGCACTTATTAAAAGCTTTTATCAAAATCGCGACGCACGCTTTCCCCCCGGCGCTATAAATAATCCAATTGACCGCATTAGGCGCGATTGGGACGCGAGTAGCTGCGCAAATCTTCAAAGGATATTGAATTACGAGGGGGCGCCGCCGAGTGACGTCACGGCGCTACAGGTAGCCTCGAGGCGGGGGCGGCGGGCGACCGAAGCGGACCCTCAACTGCTTTACAAACCCTCGAAGGTTAAACAAAACAGTTGTTCACGACGTCATTTGCACACAAATGGTCAAAATGTCCCCGCGTTCGGTTTGTTTTTTGTCAGTATTTGTAGACAAATCTAATATGAACATCCGATTTCCTTCTTTAATTCACATTGTATAAGGCTCCGGATTAACATAATACAGTGATTAGTTAGTTTTGCCTTATACTGATATACGGCGGCAAACAGCTGGATGACGATAATTATGTTTATATCATTACATCTTAAAGTGAAAGTTAGATCATCCGTTAAATTGTCACGATTTTGAAAAAGACTATATCCGACATCGCGTAAAATATCAATCACGATGTGGTGACTTCGTCTGACGATTACCGATTGACCAGATTAAATGTGTACGGCATCCTCTAAGAGTCTGGCAAATGAGATAGTAAGACCGCGCGTACCACAATCAAATTGTTAGAAACGTTGGAAACTTGCTGAGATCGTATTATGGTGGTAGTAACATCGTTAGAGCTATTACGTATATCGCTAAGAAGATTCAAGAAGCGTATGTTTTACAAGGAAAAAGTACATATTGTGAACGCACTTCCGAATCGGGAAGGCCCCACGCGATTACGAATGAACGAGGAACCGCGATGAACTCGCGAGTGTCCTTCGTACGAAGATCGCGCTGAGACTAGGTACGTACGCGTCTAGTCGGCCCACCATCGGCGGCGGAGGTGGAGGCGCGCGAGTGGGCGCGCGGTGTCCGCGCGGGCGTCTCGCCGCGGCGCCCGCGTCCAATAAATAATCTATTTCGGTCGAGCGAGGAGCGCCGCGTAATCGATCCGAAATACTTTCGAATCGCGTCGCCGCGTCCCGTCACCCGCAACCCACATACGCGCCGCGCGAGACCCGCCCGACACGCACCGCTAATTGATATCTTCAAATGAACCTCGCAATTGTAACGAGCAACCTACTGTGCTGAACTTGATGATTAGTACATACCGTACGAGACTGCTATGTGCACTTAAGTGCAGTGTTAGTGTCGCTACGAAACCTACCGGACACACTTGCAGAGTAATCATTTTAATAGCATTTAATTATAATAGCTGCCGTTGCAGAATTACAAGAGTCGAAAGAGCCAAACGCTACATGGGTAGATTTACAATTTATCAAAGTCTATTTAATACTATAATACAACGATTAATTTATATTCCGAGTTTAAATATATCAGCTTATCTAAAATATTCGAATATTTAACAAAAATCCTGCGAAACTCTGTTTATTTCAGGAAAATACTATTTTATTATTTATGAGTTTAAAACATACAAAATATACATATCATATTCAAAGATTTAACAAATATTCTCAGATCGCTTAGTGATGGATTTTTTAATTTTGCTTTCTTCAGGAATGATCCAAATCCCAATCAGAAATTACGAAATTGCGGTAAATATGCCGCTTTATTAGCAAATTTCGAGAATTGTTCGAAAAAGTTGAATCATAAATAAATATATAAAATGTTCAAAATATTTATTCACTTCAATAAAAAACGTCTTAAGAAACAGTAATATTCCATTGATTTTTTTAGCTGGAAAGACTTACGCCTATTGCAAATTTATGAATTGACTTGATACTTTCACAGTATTAAGTCAATTCATAGATTTGCATTCAATTCATAGATTGCAATTCATATACAGACACGATGCGAAAACGCAGCATTTCAACAAGCACAAATCGGGTTTGTTCCGTGAAAGTTCCGTATTCACGTTAATATAAAAAATAAAATATACCTTGATGCAAACTATTTAAAATTATCTTCTACCAATAGCGTACCCAAAAGTGCACTGTTGGTAAGATTTATTTATTTAAGCATAGTATATTAAAATGTTATCATTGAGGACCGTTAGAACTAAAGAATTTATTTTCGCAATGTTTTTAACTCGCAAATTATTCATGAAGTTTAATACGTTTTAACCTTCTCAGACAGTAAACTATATGTGTCACGCTCCGTCATTGCGATTACGCCAGAAGAAAATGCCAAATAAACATATAGATATCGATCTAAAGATTCGCAGAAATGTTGCGCGGAGAGGCCACCTAACTAACGGTTACACTTTTTTTAACGTTCTGAATTTCTGATTTTACTCATAAAACTTCATATCGGGCGCTATATATGAAAATTGATTCTTAAGGTTTACACCTTAAAAAATGATACATCCAAAAAATGTTGTTTGCGCATAAATCTAAGCTTATATAGTTTTGATCATTTTGAAAACAAATGTCAATACGTGTTGTAAATTTCTACGATACACTCACAAATCGATACAGATAGGCGAACACAGCCTGAACAGATGGAGAATTGCCAATACTTTTACCACCTTTCTACGAAGATGCATGATGAATCTCACTTCGATATTTGTGTTTCCACACATCTTTGGCCTCAGAAAACACGATCTCACTTCTAAGTTTATGTTTCGGCTAAAATACGTGACGATATATACCTAACCAGCATAATTTTCATATTCTCTGCTTCTTCTTCGATTAAATAATTTCAATAGTCTAAATATAACTAAGTCCAGATTTACAGTTGAATTGTTCATTGTTTTCATTTACGTTCTGAAGTCCCATTCATCCTTTCAGATTCCGAAATTTCCACGAAACGTAGTACTAATCTCAAATTTTAATTAACTTACAGTGCTATGGGACGACATAATATACACCTTGACATACTGACTAGATCTCTCAATATACACTTTCAAGAGTCGTCTAAAAACCTAGATTTTCCGTAAATCCTTTTCACATTTATCCTCTTCTAACTTGTTTTCCTCCTCTAGGCATACATCTATAAGAACGCGGATGTGTAACTATATATATATATATATATATATATATATATATATATATATATATATATGTAGACATTCCTGTATGTGTACATATATTTATGTGAAACATTTTGAATATACAGGCGTTTCCCCGGCATATTCCAATTTTAAATATACACTCGCGTATTCCCCATTTCTCGCAGAGAAGTTCCTTGCTTTCCTACTATGTGTGACTAAATTACTTATAAAGAAATACACACCTTAAATACAATCTCAAATTTTCCAAATTCCTATCATCTGTCGAGGAGTTTCCCAGTATATTTCCGAAGTTCATAGTCAATTCCTCCCCGTATTTATATGAAACCATCTAGGAAGTATTCCCTACCACTCAAAAAATATATAAATATTGAAATATTGAAAATTAGTATAGCCTGTAAAACAGTTTTATGAGAATACACCTGAATTATGAAAAAAACGGATCGAATAGAAAACCTCTTCCTTTTTTTTTGTGTCAAGATCTCGTGTATAATAAAATCACAACATAAATTAAGTAGGCCCTTATTATTCTTATTTTATGTGTCAAGATTTCGCGTATAATAAAATCACAACATAAATTAAGTAGGCCCTTATTATTTTTATTTTATGTGTCAAGATCTCGCGTATAATAAAATCACAACATAAATTAAGTAGGCCCTTATTATTCTTATTTTAATAAATAATATTATTATTCTTATTTTAATGAATAAGCTCGTTTTATAGATATGTACATAAATAGATACACATAAACTTGTAAATAAATATATCATACTACTTGAAATGTTAAATATGACGTTTTGCGACATCATCTTTGTTTTAATGAAAAAAAAAAGCTTATGTGAACAAAATGCGTGTATCTGTGTGTTCTGAGTGTTCTCTTTAGACTATGAAAGTGTGCGTGTTCTCTTCAGACTACTCAGTTAACAATAGAAATATACGAAATCTAAAACTTTACCAAGTTCATTTTCTATATAAAGCCTGCATTTCAAAATTTTACGAGGACAAAGCAAAACATGTTATGTATTTAATACGGTAGTTTGAAGTTGGCAAGTTTCAAGTTGGCACTTTATAGGTTTTCTAATATTTCAGATATTTAAAAATAACTTTGCGTATCAACGAAATAGCTACTAAGTACAAAAGAGTTACAACCTCATTATGAAACAGACTTTATAAAATTTTAATAACAATTTTTTTGTAGAAAATGAACTTGGTAAATCTTAAAAGTAGCGTATTTCCGTCGATCCACAATCTGAAAGGCGGCATAGTGGGAAGCATTATAGATCAAGGGAAAAATCCAAAAATCAATGATTTTACCATTCATATTTCTTGGTATTTACATATATAACATTAGGTACGTTCCAAATGTCAAGGTTCTAATTATATTGGAAGAGATCAATTTTGATGATCCCACTGGCAGTAAGTCAGCGAGAACGAAAATTAACGATTTTTGGAGGTCTAAATCTCGGAACTGAATAAAGGCAGATGCATGAAGTTTGGGATGCTCTGTAATGGGATGTTCTCTACGTCATCACTCCAGAAAAATATTTAATTATGCAGGAAGGTCAATAGGCTTCAAATGTTTCGTATAAACATTCAGTGCACGGCGTGAAATGCGGTTGGTTTTGCGAGATATTGGCCTAAGTACAGTCATGCGTTTAGACTACATGCACGCAGTAATTTTCTCGGTCAATGCAAAACGTTGCGATATAGTGATTAACTTTATACGCTTCTGAATTGCTGTACGAATAGGCTTCCTTTCTAATTACTGTTGAAAAAGGCAAGTATATTTGGAGAACTATCAATAATTTGAACTTCAATATTAGTATACCGACATGAAAACCACTTACATCTAGAAATCAATAATAAAGTTTTTGCAAATGTTCATTAATTATTATACTTTTCAATACTTCACATGGTCTCTTGTACTCCCTCCATAGCTCAAACGTAAAGCAAAACTGCCAATTAAAAATTATCGTTGCCATATTTAAACTTCTTACGATAATGTGACTGACAATCGAAATCTCGTAATTACTTTATTAGAATAAATGAAATAAACAAAGAACTAAAATGGGTTTGTGTATTGCTCGCTATACATTTCTAGCTTTTATACTGAGATGTTTTATGGTTATTATACACTGTATTCTCAGATAAATACCTATTAAGAATATTATAGACATTTAATTGTTGTTAACATTTCATACATACGCGGAACATATTTTTACATGATGAAAGTTTATGGTAACGAAATAAAAACGAAAGAGTTAATGAAAAAGATTACTCACCTATCTGTTTTAAAGAACACCCGAGCATGTTTAGTATTGACTTGAATAATTGTGTGCAGTATATCAATTTTAATCAACGTTTGTTTCGACGCAAAAGTTAAGTCATCCAAGGCATAACTTGTTTTAATTCGAAGAACTAATACGAAAGTTAACTATAAGATAATAATCATTACTTCTAGAAAACTAACACTAATTATAAAAGTAATACCAACTAAATTTTATCGCGTTATTACTTGTACATGATAGGCGGCAAGTCTTACGAAAATAGGCTCATTATGGGAACGAAATTGTAGAGAACTTAATATTTTACAAAAACAGTTTACGAGATATTTTTAGCTTTAACATTTTCGTAAAGATGGAAGATTTAGAATATCCTCTTACAACGCGCCAATTCAGTAAATAACCGAAGGCGTAGGCCTTAACGATATGACCTAAATATTTATTTAGCCTAACTACTTAATGGAAAGTACAAATTTACTGGACTAAAGTACGTACCTACGTCAGTTAACACGTTCTCAGGAAGCGAAATCAACAAACAAACGATTAAACGAACGAAGTGCATTCCGAAGGACGTGATAACGTCAAAAATGTGCCAATTTACAAATGGAATACTCTTGAAACAATGAGTTCATTGGCTTTTGCGCCATTTTTAGAGCATTGAACCATTGTCGAATAATTTAAATATCTGCGATATGGCTAAATAACATGAAGCGCATTTTAATTTCGGATACATTAATTTTGCCAAAATGGACTTTAAACTACTGAGGTTAAAAAGGGCGTGGGGTGCTCTCGACTTAGATTTTCATAATGAATAACTACTTTTACACAATTAAATGAAACTACGTGATGTAGTATTATTTCTACTTTCTTTAAGTTCTTTACCACGACCTAGGTTTCGTTGTTTCGTGGTAAAGAACTAGGTCGTGGTAAAGAACTTAAAGAAAGTAGAAATAATACTGCATCACATAGTTTCATTTAATTGTGAATAATGAATTTCTACAAAATTAACGCGAAATAAATTTGAATACAATATCTACTTTTACACATAGCTAGCGATAAAACATTTACAACAAGTGATATTAAGAACCACACGCCTTTTTTTAAATTAAAATAAATTTGTTTACCAATCACTTTATACTTATTTTAAGTTCATTAAGCAAAAAAATAATTTATACCGAGTTGTGAGACATCTTTTCACTCTTAACCAAAGTCTTTATATTTGAAGACTACTTTTATTTTTTAGCTCATCTGTTAAAAAAACGTCTTTTTTAAAATTTTTCAAACTATATAATTTTTTTTTTGGAAACAGTTTAACAGGCTTGTGTTGTTATTGACTAAATTACTTAAGAAAACTCCTTTACGACGACAAATTGAAAAATGTTAACAAAAAGGTAAAATTCTGGTTTCATGTAGTCATTGCTACCGAAATAAAAAATTCTATGTATATTATATAATCTCCTCTTCTCTCTTATAAAGTATATCTCCTCCTTATAAAGTATTTTAAATGATATATACGTACACAAATAAATTACAAAATATAAACAGAAAAGTTAGCTATGCCAAGGCACCTCGGCTACGCTCGACTGCTCCGGAGCGGGCGTGCAACGAAAGGGTAATTTATATTAAGCTGTGAGAAGAAACGTAATCAAACCTGCTTCGTTTTGCTGTGTGAAACTGTTTGTTTTATAAGGTTTTACAAATTCGTCTATTTTATACATAAGAATCCAGCATCTATATCTGTGTGTGTGAGAGAGCGTGCGTGCGTGGATTCGTACTTGCGTGCGTGTCTGTGTGTGTATGTATTTCCTCCTCAACAACTGAACGTATTTCAACAAAGTTTTTCAAATAGTTTACCGATAATCCAAGTAATAATACTAATTATAATTTAGCACTACTACACAGGTAATTAAAAGCGATATATTTTCTTATAATACGTCTTCTCTCCAAAAATGTGACAAGTAAGTTACTCGATAGGTATTTATTCTAGTTTTAATAAATTTTTCTAACTTATTAATGTGTTTATATTTACATACACACAAAAAGTATTTCCAGTGGCGCTCAACTGGTCAGAGCTAGAATTAATTGAATATCAAAATTGTCAGTCGTACGTTTCTTTACTAACTAGCAGCAAATACCCGATCCGCTGGGTTTTTTTGTTAAAAACCTGTGTTCAAAAACTTCTTTTTTTAAATTTTGTATATAAATATCTTAGAAACTAAGTATACATAAAAAAAAAAAAAGAAAAAAAAAATTATATATATATAAAATAATTTAATTCAAATACATTCTTAAAATTGTCAAGTATTATTAATGTTAAAAGAAATGAGGAGTGGTTACCGGGAGTAAAGAAAAAACCTGAGGGCAATGAATATGTGTGAGAATTCGACAATGTTCCAGAACACTAGGAATTTCTTCAAATTTCTAGAATTTTCTAGAAAAAAATGAAACTTTCATATTGGAAGTCACACATTTTCGAGGTCGACTACTTTCAACCCCCATGTCTTTCAAACCCTTATAATTATCGATACGCAACCACCATAGAGCACGATAAGAGGGTTGAAGCTACTATCACGCACAAATGCCATTTGTCTGCGATATGTAGTTTCGGCTGCAGAGTGAAATATAGGCATATACACGACCAATTTTATATAATATGTACAGATTATTTTGTGAAAGAAATTTCTAAAAAATTGAATCGTTGGCAAAGTATTTGCGTTGTCGGATGTATCTCCCGTGGCTACAAAATTCCAGGAATAACCAGATTATAATTTTTCTAATCGAGCTCGCGAAATATAATTTTTCTAATGGGTTGCAGCATCGTTGTCGATATCGATAAAGAAGTCCTTTTTGCACCAGATTTTCTCTCAGAACAGTCCGTCTTATGCCAACTTTTCCATTTTGCCTCTCTTCAACTATTTGACTTACGTTACAGCTTTGCAAAAGTCGCAACGCCTTTGACAGATTTTTTGCGAAAGCATTTCATGCTCACCGCTTGGAAGTGGTTTTTTGTTATGATTTCCATTATATTCTTTATCATTATAAATTTTGAACGACAATAATTTCAATAATAATACCAATTGTAATAATTAAACTGCACGGGCGTGTTTCCAAATTTATCCGCCAGGGTTACATCCAACGACACAAGTTGGTCCACCTCTCTCTCAGTTATTAGATATTTCTTTCGCTGAATAATTTTATTTGAACTAAAATTTAACTATATTAAGAAAACAAACGAATAAGCGATAGTTTTTATACTCAATTAATTGTCATTTAGACGGTTTGTTGCGCCACTGGAGATACTTTTTTTAGCCTGTTAATAACGTCAGTATAATCGTTATTGAGCGAGACATTAAACATTATAAATACGTTATGAACTTAGCAAAACTCATTCGCTGTTTTTTTAATATTAGTCATATTGTCGGAACATGTTCTCGAGTCAAGCTCTGCTTATATACTATTGTAATATATTTAATTTTATGCAAGCATGCACCTACATATAAACTCGTAAACCTAATCGCGTGCAAACTTGCCCGACGACTATCTAAACGTCTCTCTCTCTACATGCACGCGGTACCAAAGGCGGGATTAAACTGGAGTATACAGACGATCGGATGACTATACGTATAGTTAGTTACAAGTCATAACAGGGTTATCGAAAATTTTATATCAAGTTTTACAACCTGATTCTTCTATTAAGATTCATTGGCCAATAGACTTTACAATCCTATTCAAAGGTTCGTTCGTTTTCCGGCCAGATGACTTGTTGCGTACCATCTCTTTGAATCCAAAATATTATTTATCCACGGTTAACTATTGAAATAGTTAAACTTATTGATCCCGAGCAATAACAGTTTAAGAAAATTGGCTTATCTCTTAAAACTTCCCTATTAACAAATCTTATAGCACCGCTTCCATTTTACCGTTTTTCTACACTCAATTGCAACGTGAAGACCGTTAATTCTGTGGAAACAGCAGCGACAGAAGAACACTGCTGCTTTTGGACTTGGTGCCGATGATAGGAATATTCGTATGTTAAATTATCGGTCAAATCATAAATTTAATGATCTTATCTCTATCTTCCGGCATTAATAGGGCATTGCTTCCGGAGTCTCAATTAATAATAAAATAAGCTCAGACACTTCACTTTTGAAATACAGTGGCTTCATTAAGTTTAGATAATCTCACACGATTTTATACGCTATGTTCTGTTATAGAAGATATAAAACTGAGTGGCAAGAAACTAACGTTATCTATGTGAGATTATTCGTCTTTTGAAAAAATAAATGGATGTAGTAGCAACGTAGTTCTACGTTGATCGTTGCGGCACTATTGCTACTGTGCACTCATTTGCATGGCCGCGCACAACAGGCGCCACAGATCGAGCTATTATACCTAAGTCCATACAGAGTCATTGAAACTGTCATACGTTGATATCTGCGTTATCGAAATACATACTTGAAAGTTACATAAAACAAGAGATTCGTTTAGCTCAGTTACTCTGCAAAAGACGTTCAGTTTTATTTACATAAATCGTTTTTGATAAAATCATATATGAATAAAACCTGTATATGAATAAAAACTTGTTACAGGGATGTGGCAAACAACGTATTATGCGTGATATGAAGTTTTTCATATTTCGTTTAGAAGTTGTCACATTAATTGTTACAGGGATGTGGCAAAGAACGTATTATGCGTGATATGAAGTTTTTCATATTTCGTTTAGAAGTTGTCACATTAATTGTTACAGGGATGTGGCAAAGAACGTATTATGCGTGATATGAAGTTTTTCATATTTCGTTTAGAAGTTGTCACATTAATTGTTACAGGGATGTGGCAAAGAACGTATTATGCGTGATATGAAGTTTTTCATATTTCGTTTAGAAGTTGTCACATTAATTGTTACAGGGATGTGGCAAAGAACGTATTATGCGTGATATGAAGTTTTTCATATTTCGTTTAGAAGTTGTCACATTAATTGTTACAGGGATGTGGCAAAGAACGTATTATGCGTGATATGAAGTTTTTCATATTTCGTTTAGAAGTTGTCACATTAATTGTTACAGGGATGTGGCAAACAACGTATTATGCGTGATATGAAGTTTTTCATATTTCGTTTAGAAGTTGTCACATTAATTGTTACAGGGATGTGGCAAAGAACGTATTACGCATGATATGAAGTTTTACATATTTCGTTTAGAAGTTGCCACATTAATTGTTATAGGGATGTGGCAAAGAACGTATTATGTGTGATATGAAGTTTTTCATATTTCGCTTAGAAGTTGCCACATCAATCGTTACAGGATGTGGCAAGAAAAGTAACATGCGTCGCGCCACTTTTAAAATTTAAACCCCATTTCGAATAAAAAGAAATATATTTTCGTAATTATTCCATTTGAAATAGATCGTCCAGACGATCAAATTTTACAACTACGCCAGACTTTAAGCTGATAGCAATAGTAGTTGCTGAGAAAAAAAAATTTGATATATGAACAGAATCCGTAGTCTCACAACAAGGGTTCCGTTTTTATATTTTTTTAGATATAGAGCTTAATAAATGATTTTACTGAATTTACCCTACGTATCTCACAATCGCAAACATTACGCGAAGCGCAAAGAACTGGTCCACCCGACGCGGGAAGCCAGAGCTGCTCCGACTGCAGCATCGTGTTGACACAACATTCTTTCAACGCTTGAATGATATCTAAAAATAAGCGTGCGCGTCTCGCGATAAGCGAATCCGCCCGCTCGTATGAGGACTTGTTTTTTTGCCTATTCTCGTCTAATTAATCACGATACGCTATCAGCTATTGGCGCGCGAGCCTGCGGCCGTATAAAAAACACTTGAAAACGTTCAAATTATCGACACTTCTATAAGTAATGACCGTTTTATGTTCCATATGAGCGCAAGAAAGATTTCGAGTTTTCGTCATTTATGTATCTTTATATCAATGTAAATCTGTTTCCGTTTCACAAAGACGTCATAGCAAATGACGTCAGCTTTGAGATAGAAGATCGTCTAAACTGAGTTTTGGTAAAATTCATGTGTAATGGGAAATTCTATGTTTGTATAACATAGTCGCCTTTTCGACTTACTGCCGGACCCTATAATATATTTACGCATCCTTTTGCTTACTAGAGAAAAGAATTTGATTATTAATAAAGCTTTTGCGTCCCAAGAAACTATTGAATAGTGGATACTTTTTTGTCTATTATCTATGGACATGGCTGTTACCATCACCCGCTGATAGGGATTGCCCCTATATTTTGGCCTGCCCATAAAATTTAGTCATCTGTCAACGGTAACTTTGATTAGGAAATAGGTTATCCTAGATTTTGTCAGACTGATATTTACCTAAGGTAATAAATTCACATTATTTTGGAGCAAATGACTGATAACGTCCAGTTCCAATGAAATTGATAGGAAAATCTTATTTTATTAAAAATATGTAGACATTTAAATTAAAAAAAAAACAACTGAAAACCACCAATGGCATTATCCCTTTCTATACGGTTTCTATTTCATCTTTTATTTAATGGCGTTCGTTCTCTCTTCTATTGAAAATATATTTGCCAACAACAAAAAATTCAAAGATTAAAATTGAAATACTGTCTTGTCTTTTTTAGGGATTCGTCTTTCAAAATGGAAAAATACGGTACCCTTATAGGATCACTTGGTTGTCCGTCGGCATAATGGGAGGTCTTGTTGCCCAAATAAGGGGAAAAATCCAAAAATCAATGATTTCTGATTTAGTGTGGAGTAATACACTTTACTTAAATATGTGCTTTTGACAGATATAGTAGGCTATATATTTACATTCTGAAATACTAAAACATTGTAAACAGTTTAATATATAACATTAAATGTTTATAAATGTCTAAACGTATAAAAAACCTTCGAAGTGCGAATTATCGACAAGTTTGTTAAGCAATTTTATTAAATTATACGATATTTTAATTTTCTATGCATATTTCCTTTCAATTTTTGTAATCGAATAGAATAAAATTATGATGATCTAAACAAAATTTATTATGTAAAAATATAAAATAACTAAACATAACATGTATTCCCTACAAGAATCTAAGTGATAATTAACCAGACATTACAGAAAGCAGCAAACACTTGTGGGACGCGTACAAATCGAATATAACTGATACCGGCTTATAATTCGGTAACGGTCAGTACTGACTTAACATAGTTTAGAGGGACAGGAAAATAGAGAAACATTATAGTAACTGCACAATGCCCATGCCTCACTTCCAAACATAACTATAGCTATTACGTGACTGTACTATTATATTTAGTAATAACATACGTATGCCTCATCAATCACTTCCTTACATTAACCGCATTTTTCAAATATTTATTCGTAATTTTATTCATGCCAGTGTAAAAAAACTATTTCAGTAGCCAAAAAATGAACCGTTCCGAAGAAAAATAAACGTAATTCGAATATACACACGGGTAATTCCAAAAAGAAATCGTAAAAGGTCGATAGTAATAAAAATGCAATTGAAATTAGATAGGCGAGCCACGTACCTATCGGGGTGGAATGAAAAACGTATTTTTCGATATCGCGATGGAATACTTACAAAAGTATTCCATTAATAATTATTACCATAACTGATAATCAGGAAAGAGCAAAAAAATTGCTATCATATATAGAAACAAAAACAACTATCTTCATTAATGCGCATATGTTATATTTTTAAAATATCAAGAATTATTAATCAGAAATAAAAATAACAAAAAAATATGTAACAGTTTTTAGAAACAATTAAAAAATTGTCAATAACCAATGCTTGCTCTTGCGTAAATGAATTAAACATAAACTATTAACTGACATTGTCAATGTCAGTTAATAGTAACACGATCCTGTTGTTGAAATCGTACTTTACGTGACTATTTTCAACGAACCGAACCTATCGAGCCTGTAACTTTCATGGATTAATACATCTGTAGATGTACTTATTGATATCTCACTATAAAGATGCGCTGAGAGGCCACCTAACGTTTGCACTTTTTTTAACGCTCTGAACTTCGTACGCTCTGCAATTTTACTACTCATAAAACGTCATACCGGGCGCTATATTGAAAATCGATTCTTAAGTAGCAAACTCCTATAATCTGACTTCACATGAGAAAGTACAATATTTCTCATTTGTCTGATTAACGATTTAGAAAACAAATTTATTTAGCTTATTTTTTCATTTTCTCTATAACCGTATCATGTCTATGCTTCTGACATCTGGGCCAATACTATATAGACTTTTGTCAGTCTTCTTTGGCATGCTTATATTTCGGATAGCGGAGTAATGTACAGGCTATGTATATGGCTTCACATACGAGGGATGTTAATATTATGAGAAATATTTTTAGACTTTCGTTAGTTCATCACGCCTAAACAACACGATAGATTTTCATAAAACTTGACATGGAGTTAATGATTCAAACTACTATATTGATATTAGTTATATAACGTGAAAAATGACATGATAAAACTCGATACTTTTGTTCAATAAAACAATTTCAGCAGTGCAACATATCATTAGATGGCACAACGTGTGTATTGCAATGATTTCATCGTGTTAGAGACAAATCCAGGCGTTTTAACGATCGATGCGAACGACGCCGCAAACAAAAAGCTGTTAATACATAATAAAACGGCAGACGCACACGGGCTATGCTAAATAGTGTGTTTAGTATCTCCGGTGAATGTCGATTTAATGACTGTATTTACATTTTTTCAACATCTTGTTTTATGCAATTATCATCAACAAGTGACCATTACGGCCTTTCAATAGACTTATCTTGCTTATAGATTACCACATTCATACCAATTTCCATTATTATTATCGCCGTCAGTCGTTTATTATATTTCTTTACGTTAATGCTTGTGCTTGAATGGTTATGTTTAAATAGTAAATTTGAAAATAACTGTGCGAATGCAACCTGTGGATGTTTAATATTTACCGTAGGTACTACTTTCTAATTTTGCTTTTACGACATCCAGAAAAGTTGATGAGTATATTTTCACGCATTTACTCTCTACAGTTATATTTATCCTCCATAGACTATTCACTATATCACTAACAAGTTTTCATTTAATACCCTTTCCTTATTCACTGATATAACCGCCTTTACACGTATCAATCTGTTACGGTTTCAAATATATCATTCGATTGGTAATAAACTACGGATATACCATCCAACGTTTTACGGATTCTTCCTCGCATCATATTATCGGCCAAACATATTTGTTGTATCTTCTGTACGTGTCAATCGCTCGTTGTTCGTGATATCGATACAAATAAAATGCACCAATATATTTCTTAAAGATTCAATCTCGCTTTTCCCATAATCTTTTCTTATACATTCTCACGCTATCTTTTAAAGTTTTTTTTTTCAAATGTATTTCTCAGTAATATCTACCATCTCTAAGGTGTTTATTCTACTATCATACTATTACTTTACTGAAGTTATGTATTTATATAATATGTGTTATGTACTGATTTATATAATGTGTATTATGTATTGATTTCATTTATTTATATAATATAACATATAAGAAAGTATTAAAGTGTCATTAAAAATAAACCTTTTACAAAAAAAACAGTTGAAATTTACTTTTTATTACAAATAGATTTGAATTTATACAACTGATACATGGAACGGACTTATTGACAGAGATCTGGTTGGCCATAAGAGCAATAGTTTACAGCCAACCAAAAGATTAGTACAACCCTGCTCGATAAGTGGCAGGGAATCAACCCACGGTGTGCCGCACCCTCAAAGACGGTAGGGCTGTGATCAACCCAACACACCGCGGTGACGACAAATTTCCTCAACGTCTTAAAATAAATTTTCCTAAGCTTGCTAGTTCATCACTTATTATTTACTTGTTATGTTTAAATAGTTTTTCGAGACGTAATAAAACGTGATAACTATTTCATACAGATCAAGGACTGAAAATGTGGTATCCTCTGGAATAAAAAAAATGTAAAATAATCTCTTCAAAAAAATATCCAATTTTAATAATTTTTTCGGTGTTTTCTTAATAAAAACTTGTGCAAGGATAATCAAATACAAAGAAAATTATGGAAATATATATTGTGAACAAAAATTATAACAAAAACTGAAATCAAGGTCACATCGTCATTTTCGCAGTCCGGTGCATCCTCCGTGTCAGTGAAATAATTGTTATCGTCACCATTATCACTATCACTCAAAATTTGCATTACGCCAAACTGCGCACCACAATGTCACTCCCACTATCACTTTCTTCACAACTTGAAAAACGATCATTTTCACTCGAATTATTTTCGTATTCCGACATTATGGGTTAAAAATTTTCTTTTACTGAATCCTTTTTATATTGTAAATACTAATAATATTATAATTTGAAATTTATGTAACACGTAGAAAGATAAAAAGTTGCTGTTTACCGCGCGAGCGACCTCCCCTATCGCGCGCTAAACAGCAACTGATTTCGCGGGCGCCATCGCGCTTATGGCAAATTTAGTTAGTACGCGCACGAGCGCGAAAGCGCTCGTCGGCACTCAAAAGGTTAATTCAGACAATTAAGGCAAGTCAACCAACACATCAGCTACATATGTCAAGTTTATATTCAATCCGTTATTATATTACACTGGCTTGATTTACAATAACATAGAACCTTTTAATTATACGAAACAAATTCCGTAATATTTTTATTTCGCTGAAAACAGTTCAATAAGTCATACATCGCCCCTATGCTGTTTCTTTTGTGCTTTGTTCTTTACGTATATTTTATATGTGCGAAAGAGACGACACAATGGAAACGATGAATCGGCCGATTTCTTCCAAATTTGCTTCCAGATGAATTTATCACATTTTATAGAATCGCTACGAATATTAAATTACACAATCACGATACGCCCGAACTATTTGAGCGGATCGCTTCAGTAATTTGAAAAAAAAACTATATTGACCACATTTTTCTAACTAGGTAAATAACTTACAATTCTGATAAAACAAACATTTTATTTATGTAAATGTTGCCAGTGGATACGGAGTTTGTAAAATAGCAAAAATAACAAAATAATCACACTTAAAACATTATGTAATGCGATTCCTGAATAATACAAAAGATAATATTCGAAATTATGCGACGAGATATGTCAAGTTGCATATTGTAGATACGTACACTTTTTCTTGAAAGAAAATAAGCTTCGTCAAAAATGTTGGTTACGCATTACGTGAACTATACGGAAGAAAGTCAACTCGGGCCTGTTACATTTTTATCAGTAATTGGCAATTCTCTCTTATACTGATGAGATGTAAAAAAATCCTCTAATGTGTTACTTTTATAGTACAATAAAATGAATAGTGAGAAAGAAAGTATCATACCCTTGCACTGGCTCTTAAACATTTTGAATGCATTCCGGAACTCACCTGAAATAAAAAGAAAAAAACACCGTTATTATCAAGTCGTCTTTATAAAAAATAAAGTGCACCCTTAATATACACAGAGCATTTCAATATAATTAAGTTCTGTGTACAATACGATTACGTTTCGTGCATAATACAATTACGTTCCGTGTACAATACAATTACATTCCATGCAGAATACAATTACGTTTCATGTAGAATACAATTACATTCCATGCAGAATACAATTACGTTCCATGTAGAATACAATTACATTCCATGCAGAATACAATTACGTTCCATGTAGAATACAATTATATTCCATGCAGAATACAATTACGACGTAGAATACAATTACGTTCTGAGCGTGTCAGCTAAAGCAAAGGACAGTGGGGGATGCGTTTCAAGTACGATTAAGCCATACGTAAAATGAAGGAGCATGATGTAGTTTTTAATCACAAAAAGCATATCAGAAGCAGCTAGACAATATGAGATTAGAGGAAGAGCATTAGTATCAAAGCAATTCCCATATAAGTAATAGGCAATAACTTGTGCTATGAAGTAAAAAAATAAAAACGTTGAAGCTAAAAAAGTAAGCTGCTGTTACTCGTAAAACTCGAATATACTTTGATGCGCTTCTGCATGATCAAAAACTAATTTACATCTTTTCATTTTACGTACATCTTAATTTTGGCGACGCTTATTTTATATTTCTATTCAAATTTGCCTATTGGCCTTTTTAAAAAATAAGCTGCTGTCACACGTAAAACTCGTGTATATTTTAATGAGCTTCTGCATGATCAAAAACTAATTTATATCTTTTCATTTTACGTATATCTTAATTTTGGCGACGTTTATTTTATATTTCTATTCAAATTTGCCCATTGGCCTTTTTAAAAAGTAAGCTGCTGTTACACGAAAAAACTCGTATATATTTTAATGCGCTTCTGCATGATCGAAAACTAATTTATATCTTTTCATTTTACGTACATCTTAATTTTGGCGACGTTTATTTTATATTTCTATTCAAATTTGCCCATTGGCCTTTTTAAAAAGTAAGCTGCTGTTACACGAAAAAACTCGTATATATTTTAATGCGCTTCTGCATGATCGAAAACTAATTTATATCTTTTCATTTTACGTACATCTTAATTTTGGCGACGTTTATTTTATATTTCTATTCAAATTTGCCCATTGGCCTTTTTAAAAAGTAAGCTGCTGTTACACGAAAAAACTCGTATATATTTTAATGCGCTTCTGCATGATCGAAAACTAATTTATATCTTTTCATTTTACGTACATCTTAATTTTGGCGACGTTTATTTTATATTTCTATTCAAATTTGCCCATTGGCCTTTTTAAAAAGTAAGCTGCTGTTACACGTAAAACTCGTATATATTTTAATGCGCTTCTGCATGATCGAAAACTAATTTATATCTTTTCATTTTACGTACATCTTAATTTTGGCGACGTTTATTTTATATTTCTATTCAAATTTGCCCATTGGCCTTTTTAAAAAGTAAGCTGCTGTTACACGAAAAAACTCGTATATATTTTAATGCGCTTCTGCATGATCGAAAACTAATTTATATCTTTTCATTTTACGTACATCTTAATTTTGGCGACGTTTATTTTATATTTCTATTCAAATTTGCCCATTGGCCTTTTTAAAAAGTAAGCTGCTGTTACACGAAAAAACTCGTATATATTTTAATGCGCTTCTGCATGATCGAAAACTAATTTATATCTTTTCATTTTACGTACATCTTAATTTTGGCGACGTTTATTTTATATTTCTATTCAAATTTGCCCATTGGCCTTTTTAAAAAGTAAGCTGCTGTTACACGTAAAACTCGTATATATTTTAATGCGCTTCTGCATGATCGAAAACTAATTTATATCTTTTATTTTACGTACATCTTAATTTTGGCGACGCTTATTCTATACTATTCAAATTTTCCCACTGGCCTTTCTTGACGAATTTGCTCATTGTCGTTTCTTTCTGATACTCAATTTCCGTATCAGTGAAAGTGTAGACTTAAGATACGGTGACATTCGTTAATATACAACTTTGAATCTGAGCCTAAAAATGTTCATATTTATGGCAACACTTCAAAAAGTTATGCAATATGCAGTAAATTTAAATAATAAAACAGTTTGGGAGACAAGATTTTAAACGACCTATAAACTAAACAAATTGACTAAAAATAAAAGCAAGTATCAAAGTAAATCTACTAAGTTTCTCCATATAAACATTAGAATGTATATACACCTATTATTTAGAAGCTGCGAGAGAACAGAAATGCACAATTGCTCCAACAAAACGAGAATATTATTCATGGCAGGATCAAATGGCGTAGTAATACATTCTATTTCAGTTGAAAAAAGCAGACATCACCATTTCCGTCATACAACCTCCGCTCTCGACGCCCCTCACAATCGGAAGGCGGTACGTGTCTCGGCTGGGGCGCAGAGGGCGTTCGCGTACGTGCCGATATCGCCCGAGCCCGCTGATTCAGTTTAAAAAAGGGGGAAACGAGAGACACCGGCAGGAGAGTGGCGGTCAATAAGACCGCCCTTGACCTTGGAAGCGAGCTTCAGTCACTCGCAGACGAAGGGTGAACTTACCCTCTTCGCAGAACGATTGAACGAGCTTTGTACCAACTTATAATACTTCTTACATCACGGTGGACAGTAGACATAAGAAGGGATTAATTTAAATATTTAAAGGAGGCTGCGTATGAAATACTTAAATATATAATATAATTTATGTTGTAGGATATTAATTGCAAAAGAAACCAACATTCGTGTTGTCTTGTCGCGACGAAATCCTTTGATGGAGGTAAAAAACCTACAGTTTAATAATTAAAGTTACTCATTGCCGCACGAACCCAATGAATATTCGTGACATGAGACGAATCTTTTACCCATACTTATCGCGATAACGCGAAACTTCGGCGAAGTCCGATACTGTGGTACTAGGTAACGATTCTCACCATCTCGGAAACGGTTAATGTCAAAATTATGAAAAGAACAGTGTTACTAATTTAAACAGAGTTTATCGGAAAACTATAGCTATGATTATAAGTGGCATTATGTTTGAGATACTTACGATATTTTTACATCGGTCAAAATACTTTATAGATTTTTTATATTGCCAGTTGCACTATTTATATACATTCTCTACAGCCTACGTCACCTAGCTATGGCATAAAATTTGTCTCGTTTATGGTTCTAATGAGCATATATGTAGAAGTTTATTATTATTTGTTATAAATACTTACCGTTTTACTTATTATTTTATATTATATTATTTCCTTTATATAAAAGATTAATGATTAATTTGTGTAATATATACTGTCAATATTTGAATTATTTACTTAGAAATGAGGATTAGGTATAGGAATATTGAGATAAGCATGATCTTTAAATGACTGAGAAAGAGAGGGCGATGAATAAAGATATAAATAAATGGTGCCCAAAAACGAGTTCTCATTTTTCACAGACAGTTATGACAAATATACCCTGGTATCCTTTAAACCAGCATAACTATACAGGGTCGTAATCATGATAAGACTAAGTGAATATTTTTAAAAATATTGTTAAGGGTCTGATTCTGAGTAATATGACAAATTAAAACGATCCAAGGGACGTTATCACAATCCTTGCGAAAAGCTCAAAGTTCAAAGCTAAATATCTTATAAATCGTTGACACTGTGGTAAAATATTATAAAAATCTCTAGAAAAATGTTTTTCCTTCACAGGACCAGTATTTCGAGTGACAACTTCGTACAACCTACAATTTATGAGTTGGAACCAGTTAGAGTTACAAAAATCGGTTAATATTTAACGTGTGATCAGTAAGCTGGAGAAATATACATGTTAATACGAGAAGAGAAAACTTTGTACTCCTTTTTAAGCATATTGCGCGCAGGAGGGCCTGTGAGATTTGGCATAGTTAAAGTTTATATAGAGAAGTAGCGAACAAAGTTAAATTTTATATATAATATGTGTTACAAATACATTAAATTATATATTACAAGTACATTAAAAGATTCATTGTTTACGTTCATACTGTCAACGTCAAACACTTAATTGTCTGTGGTCAAACAGTCGCACAGAGTAAAATTATCGCCAAAGAATTTTAAAATGTCAGATTGATTGAATGAGTTTCGAGCTGTGAATTTTGTGTGATTACAAATGTTCTTTTTTAAAAAGCGTTTATTTAATATTTTGTGTTATCGATATCTGTTTTTTTATATATTAGTGAAATATATCTTGGTTAATGTAAGAGGAAAATTGTGTAGCAGCAATCTGAATTGACTTAGTCTCGCCTACCTATTAGTGTTTTCAACAAAGTGAGTATGTATTTCGACCACTAATAATGACAAAAGTAAAATAATTTTTCCAGACTTTAACAGGTTACATCTTGTAAACTGTAGGTTGTATAAAAATGATACCGCGAAGAACGAACTGCTGTGAAGTTCTTCACGGTATCCTTTTATAGAATAGATAGATATTTTTGTAGAATATACAGAATACTCTGCAAAAAATTTGCAGAGAATTTCTTATTCTACAAAAAAATATTCAAATCGTGGATTTAGCCAAAACCTATTAGAGAAAGTTAATTTAACAATTTACTCAGAGCGTTACCCTTAACGATACCTTGCAAAATATTATATGATCAACGGAAGCAAAATATTATAATATTACGGGACTATTAGTAACTTGCGTTTAAGAACATCTTTCTAACAAGAGGGGAATCAATTGCTTCCTGTTTCGTTGTACACTAAACCAATAGGTTTATGAACATTTAATGCCAATGTATATGAACATTAAGTGCACGTAAACTTTATTAATCATTACATCATATCGTATTGTTAAATATTTGGGAATATATACAAGAGTGGAACCTACTGCTTCCTGTTTTGTTGTACACTAAACCAATAGGTTTATGAACATTTAATGCAACTGTTTATGAACATTAAGTGCACGTAAACTTTATTAATCATTACATCATATTGTATTGTTAAATATTTGAGAATATATACAAGAGTGGAACCTACTGCTTCCTGTTTCGTTGTACACTAAACCAACAGGTTTATGAACATTTAATGCAAATGTTTATGAACATTAAGTGCATATAAACTCGATTAATCATTACTTTGTATTCTATTGTTAAATATTTGGGAATATATGCTGCAATTTAATCAGCCATTCACGAAATTGTTTACATAACCAAATGCTAATGCAAATCTGTAGCAACGAGCCGCTCGCTAAACCTCTTACCATGTGAGAATATAGTCGTGTTAAGTTCATTTGGAGTGATTGCACAACGCGTTATGTACAACGATCACGGAACGCATCCAAACCCCGTGGGTACGCTATGTGCTATTACGTAACTACATAATGGCTAGAAATCAGCGTGGATTATATTTTAGCATCTGCGACACGCAATCCTCTACATGTCTGTGACCATTTTATTTTGTGTTAGACATTTAGAAGTTAATTGTTTTACTGTATAGTTCTGATATTACGTAGCATAGAGAGAAAGAGAAAAAAATTCACATTCGGGTTCTGTAATTTATATACATAATCCCTTAACAATTTCAATTAGATCAGAGTTATAGATAATTTTAAACCTGCTTAATAATAATAATAATATTAACATAACATGTGTCACTATCTTACTTTATTGCAAAGTAGTTGTCCCATGACTGGTTCACGTGGAATTTTGGAAAATATTATTAAGTTAACTGTACGATTGAAAGTTAAAATGAACGTAACGCCATAATAACCTTTTTTTACATAAGTGCTCTTTATTAAATATGCTTGCTTTATTATATGTAAGATAATACACTTATTTGCACTCCATTACATAAAAGGTATCACGAATTAATATGGCAAAAGTTAATAATGCATTATAGACTTATATACTATACTTATATATATAGAATACTTTTTTATGAAACTTTTGCTTAGTTCATATAACATTATACAATGTAACAGAACAAGTGTCACGCTCTAATAGCTGAGTATATAGACAATATAATTCGAAACGTTGGATAGCTAAGTATTAAAATTACATCGATTTTCGTTTATTTCATTTCAATATAATACAAAGATATGAGCCACCCTCTCATACACTGAACGAGCGCGGTGGGCGTCAACGTGTTATTCATATCGTTACGCTACCGGCAAATCCGTCAAAACTCACTCGCTTTAGCGCGCGAAATTACACTCACTGCAGTTCGATATTCAAATGACAATTCAATTCGACTTTATCGCGCGCGGCCGACGACGGGTAGATCGCGCCGCGCGCAGATACTCGCCGACTAGATTCGGTACCACAAAAAGCACATCTCGTGGAGCGGGCGTGTCAATGATCTCGGAAGAGTTGAACTGTCGAATCGGAACACAATGGGCTCGCTCCGTGCTAACGGCCGGTCGCGGTGCCGCTTTATATTCACGATTGTGGCGTCACGCGCGCGCCGCCCGCTCGCGTTAACCGCCCGTATTAGTAAACAAGCCCCGGCCCGGCTCGGCCGTGGGAATTACGCCGGTACTCTTGAATGAGACGATATCGGACGGAAGTCGATTGTACGACGAGCGTCGTTCGAGTTCAGCGGCTACTTGTATAAGAATCTTAAGATTTAACCACTAACGCCTTTCTCGTGCTATGTACGTTAGAATGAGAGTTAGCAGCCTAATCGTCTGATTAAAACTGTGTGAATAACAGTTGCTACTATATTCTAAAGGTCTTTAGATAAGGCCAAGTTTTAGCATTAGCATTTATATGTATTGTGGTGTCAATTAATCATCTATATTTACACTACTGATATTTCTATATTAAAAGAAATGGTACTAGACACATTTACTGACGACACGGTTATTATGGCAAAAGATACGTTCCAATTGAAGACAGTTGAAAAACTTATCGTAAACAAGATTCAGAAATGGATCAGGAACTGGAAAATAGACTGTAATTCGTTTGAAATTAGTTCGTGTCTAGTTTGCGTTGGGAATAAATAACAGCAACCTAAAAATAGCTCCTGGAAGATGTCAGATTCCTCAAGCAGAGTCAACCAAATATCCCGGTCTCCATCTTGATGGAAGGTGAAACTGGAAATATCACGTCAGACAAAAGGCTGAACTAATCAAGCTTAAAGTCAATCAATGTACTAATTAAACCAATCTGGACTTACGGTGTGCAACTGTGGGACTGCAATAAGCTATCAAACCGAGAAACAATACAGCGCGTAGTCAAAACAAAATTCTCCGTCTGTTAATAAATGCATGACCTTACTTAACCGATGAAGAATTCCACAACGACTTGGAAGTGGGTTAGTGAGGTGGTCCAAGAATTCGTCATACTATAAAAAAAGAGACTATTAAACAATACCAACGTGGAAACCGTCCAGCCCTTGACACCAAAGAGTTAGCAAGACTTAAGCGTAATAAACCACATAAGTTGTGAACGTTAAAATATGTTTAGTTGTAATTTTACGTTAGATTAGATTAATCTTAGGAAAGATGACATTCATATTCTAACCTGCACATGTCCTCCTTGCAGTAGAATACGTAAATAATTTTCAAAGTAATAAACAATTAATTTTGTTAAGATTCTACTAACCATATCCATTAAACATTTTTAAGAAAAAAACTATAGCGGTTAATGATTTTTATCAAACAACACCAGTGTTGGAAACCCGAAAGTTCACCAATTCCAATGATGTGAATTCCAAAGTCGTGAAAGAATTGTATGTATTTCCTTCTCATTTATGGCAATCGAGGTAAAGCTTAACCGAGACTTAGATTGCAGCTGTATAGGGACGGAAGTTCTACAAATTATTTAATATTGTTTCATGAGCAACGAAAGTAATTAACGCGAATATAACACTATGTTGGAAAAATGCTTTATAAAACATGGATAATAACTCGAGATAAGAGCATTATCGCTATTAAGTTATTAACAAAGGGAAACCTGGAAAAACTCTTAAGTTCACGTGTCGCAGGCGCGCACCGACAATAAAGTGTCAAGAATGGGATGTGCCACGTAACGTTAATAGACGTCCAAAGCTTATTTCGACTCGATATAAATAGACGACGGACAGAGGAGATACCGCACCGCCGCAAGGTCATAGACTTCGCCGAGACACACTCTAATGTGCTCGCTCGTACCACATGGATGATCCGTCGCGCTGATGATGGGTCAAAAAACCAATTTATTGTAGTTTATCATAAAAAAATTACTTTACAATTTTTTTATAAACCGTATTTCGTAATATTAATGGTCGCGGGTGAGAAGGCGGGGGTGGTTACACGAGCATCGCGTTTGGGCAATCTCGCCGCGTCATAATCGAGGTTGAGCACCCGGACTTTCCGAAGGGTCAAAACAATTTATTTAACATAAATATGTCCTCCGATATAAAAAAAAGAACAACTTCTACCATCGCAGCAATCACTGTTTTCCACAAGACGCAGAAAGTTAAGGAGATGATTAAGAAAATTACGACAGGCAAAATCGACAATAAAGAGTTATGAAAACGTTTAATGGTGCGTTTATTGCTTAGCCTAGCCGCGGATTCCACTCTATTGAATGCTGTGTTGTAATAAGCGACCGTTAAGAGGTGTTACCTTCTTCATAATGCCTTTCCTTTGCCTTTCTCCAACAAGTTGATAGGCAATTCTTGAAGACTATTCTAAATTTCGGTCCAATGTTATACGACGAAGAACTCACGCCTCAATAAGCGATAATTCGCCATACAACGGAACTATTTAAGACATGTAACTCTTTATCTGACATTGTGTGTAGAACAAACGTAATTAACAACGCAGCATTATGAGTCAGCAGTGCTGACGGTGCATGAATCGATACGGATGCTCGAAATACGTTTAAATGAATATTATTTAATCTCCTTTACCCAATTTTATTTATATTTTATGTGTCTTATTCTTCCATTAACATTACACTAGAGAGCGCACGAAGCTTCACTGATTATTAATACATTCAATGAATTAGTAATTCTAATTCACCATAATTGCTAAAACTGTAGAAGAGGTGCAGTACACAATCAATTCAGCACACTCCGCAATGCCTTGAACATATATATTTCCTGAATAAGTTGGGAAACGAAAGAACCAGTTCCAATAATTTTCACTCGGGAACAACAATATCAATTGACGCCACCCGTTGCTACTTTGTACACTTATAAATTATAATAAAAACCATTAAATTAAAATAAAACATAAAATATAGAAAATATTTTTCATTTTAATTTTTTATTAATGCCAGCAATAAAGTTCGCATCTCAAAAGTATCTTTGGTCAGGATAACAGTAACTTATACTTTTAGCTCGACCTGTCAGCTGATTAGCTATAAGAGTCCTTTTAGGACTACAAGCGTAATTCCAGCGAAAGTTCCATTCAAATCGGTCGAGTAGTGTTGGCATGATGCTCTAATTAATAGACAGACAGGCAGAAAAAGACAATAGTTTTAAAAAAGCTGTTTTGGTTTCTGCTCAAACGTTCAAATATATTCAGCATACTCGTACAAGCTTATCCAGTGAAAGATTTTATATAACGGTCTGATTACATCGTTCAAAAACTCCTATTATTCGCTTAAAAATAGACACTTTCTTCTAAATCGTTTCAAATAGAGAAACATTCACTTCACGCGAAACTAGACTACGCGATCAAACTACATTAGTGACCGCTGATATACTTATACAGCGTATAAATATTCATGTGTTCGTCATCGCATGAAGTTGCTATCTGTGTCATCTTAGACGCGTGTCGCGTCTCGTAAATAAATAAACATCTTACTACGCGAACACCCATTATCCCCGCCTCCCCCCACTATCTCCCGCGCCGCCGGCAGAACGCAAAACAATACCGCATTGGCCAACTCGCGATGAGCCCAAGTACAAATAGATCAATTATCCCGTCGTCGGACCGTGCCACGCGCTCTCCGAAGACGGTGACTGTCCAGCGCCGAGACCGAGTACCGTGCCGTAATACCATAAAGTAAAACTACCTAAATGTACACGAACCGACATTGCACCAGATCAGACCGAAATCAGTTTTATCATAAGGTCATTTAAATAATTGTATATATTTACTGTAGACTTCAACTTATGTAAACAAACACTGAACTTATTGTAATAATCGCTAGATATAGAGAAATTAGTTTTTTCTGCAACAAATTGCCAATGGAAATGACAAAGTATCAAATCCTTACAAAATTAAGTATCGAAATCAGTTTCATCATAAGGTCATTTAAATAATTTTATATATTTACTGTAGACTTCAACTTATGTAAACAAACACTGAACTTATTGTAATAATCGCTAGATATAGAGAACTTAGTTTTCTTCTGCAGCAAATTGCCAATATAAATAATTTAAATATCAACATAGGAAGAGATATAACATATGACAGAAAAAGAGACGAAAGGATAAAGTAGAGATGGGGAATCAGAGTAGAAATAATTTTTCAGATGATTTTTGAAAAAATAAATCCACGATACATTTTGAACTTTAACATCAAGTTTGTTCCAGAGTTAGGTGCCAAGTACACTGTAATATTACTCACAGCAAGTGAAGACTCCGAACGTATTTCAACGATATTAGTATTGAAAGATTTATAATTACGATAAAATGAGCTGCAAGGATCTTTTAAATTATTTTAAAAAATTCGTGGAGCACGTAAGTTGTACCTTTATTATTCATTTACTAGAAATGTAGTCATGCTTTCTGATGCTAAATATACAGAATTATACATAAATTTTGAAGGTATACTAATTTATTTAATCGACCTTCTGTGAGGTTAAGATAGTATTACATATTCATAATCAAGGAACAATAGTATGGATGTTAATTTCATTACAGACACTTTAGAAAGCAATTTGTTGAAAATTCGCTTACTAACATTATTTCCTTGAAAATGCTTTTTTGATTCAATACTATCTGATATGGTTAAACACCTCATTCTTATATTATCTACTATATCCTTCACAGGCATAAAGACAAACTAATTATAAAATTGTATACTTCCACATAGAATTACAAATCATTGATTTTTTTGGTTTTTTCCTTTATTTGTATTATAAAATCTCTAATTGTGCCGATTTTCAAGATTGTAGGTCGACCTCTATAGGTTTTGACGATTGTACTCTATAGGTTTTGACGATCTGCGAGTAAGACTACTTTATGAATAAAAAAATACTTCCAAGGCCAAATTTTTTTATTACGTGAACAAAAGACTTGAAATTTTGACAGAAATTCAACAGTATTAATCAAAATTCAAATTGATTTCTCAAGCCGTTTCTGAGTCGCTTTGACTTTGACAGACTGAGGGGTGGACAACCAAGTGATCCTATAAGGGTTCTTTTTTTTAATTTTAAGGGGCGGAACACCAAAAATAAGCATAGGTCGATGATGAAAACATTGTGACTGTAAAGAAAAAATTATAGTCATTAATTTGGAAAAGGCCCTTTGTACTGATACAATACTCAAACGTATCGGTACAAATGTATATATTTTACGCAAGAAATATATTTTTATACTGGAAGACTCGTATTAAAAAAATTATATGCTATTTTAATAGAACGTTCTTGCGATATGTCAATATCGCAAATCGATATGTACTAGAATTTTATGATCAGTCCGTTCCAAGTATCAGACACATTATTGTCTATTTAAATTTTTCGAATATTGGAGTTCTGTTCTGTATTTTTAGATTGAGAAGTGGATTAAGCTCAGGAATGTTAGTCAATTTACTTTAGTAAAATTTGAGGGAATTCCTTGAATCACAAGAAATAAATAATTTTTCCCAGAACGTATAATTCTTGCTTCAAAAGGTTAAATATCGCGCAGTCTTATAGTTAGTCGCTTAGTCTATGGCCTTAGTTTACGTAACTAATACATCACGTTAGGATGAATGAAGTGAGCGACTTACAGTTCAATGAAATATTCACGGCCGGCCATTTCGACACACAGTTTGCTATGCGATATAGAACAATTTTATGAATCGCCAGAAATAAATAATTTTCTACAGAACGTAAAACTTTTATCTCAAAAGATTAAATATCGCACAGTGGCGATATGACTCCAGTTCGCGTAACTAACACATTACGATGGGATGTATGAAGTGTGCGACTTACAGTTTAATAAAGTATTCATGGCCGTCCATCCCGTCCACTCCGATGCAAAGTTTACGATGTGATGTAGAAAAATTTCTTCTATCGCAAAAAATAAATAATTTTCTCCAGAACGTAGAGTTATTGCTTCAAAGGTTAAATATTGCGCAACGGCGAATGAAGTGAGCGACTTACAATTGAATGAAATATTCACGGCCGGCCATTTCAACGCAAAGTTTGCGAAATAAATAAAAACAATTCTTGAATCGCCAGAAATAAATAATTTTCTCCAGAACATAGAGTTATCGCTTCAAAAGATTTAATATTGCGCAATAACGATACGGCTCTAGTTTGCGTAACTAATACATCACGCTGGGATGTATGAAGCGAGCGACTCAAGTTAAACTAATTATTCTTGACCGTAGAAACATTTCTTGATAAAACTTATTTATTTCAACCAAAACTTCCTCGGGATTGGGGATGGATCTAATTTTTTAGTTCCTTAAACATAACATACACGCCAGCTTAATGCATAGCTTCTGTAAGTATAAACATGACCTATAATTGTATAAAACCGATGTCAAGTTTATAAAATATAAAAGTTTAATTCATGTTTAATTCTTATTTGAAAAAATTAAACCCGATACGTGAAAAATACTAGGACGGTATGATACTGGACTGGAAAAATACTAGGACGGTATTATACTGTACTGGAAAAATACTAGGACGGTATTATACTGGATACGGACTTGTATATAAATAAACTGGAGTTAGCAGCGGAGCAGCGCTCCTCGTGTTGTGTCTTCGCTTATAATTAATTTCAAATTAAGTTATTAACGTTCTAGAATATTTTAATAAAATATATAATAATATCTTTATTATATTCTTATATAATACAGATATTATAATGATATCTTTACTATATAATAATATCTTATTTATAATTATATTCTTATATTCGTCAATATCGTTTTCGCATATCAGCCATTACCTATTCGGTCTGTTGCGGCTAACACACGTATTTCACTACACCCACTTGGCCTCTGTTATTCTTACAATAGAGCACATGCCAACCATTTTTAATTATTGAATGTCCTGAAGTTTAAAATAAAAAGTTAAAAAAAAAGTTTGAAAATTTTGTTTCGTTAATTAAGTTCGGCTTTTTAAATTGTATTTTATATCGGTATCGCACTAAAAGTATAAAGTGTATTTTTCGAACACTACACACATCAGTTGTCCCAGTCATTTTGGTAGTCGTCAAATCACAATGATACCAAATCAAGACGCGCGACAGGTATCGAGCCGCCGCATTACAAGTCAATATAAACTAGCCTAAGTACTAACGAGCGTATTATTGTACTCGTTCCAAACATAGGTACGACCATTTATTACTTCCTGCACGATTGGGTCATCGACCAATAGCCGCTCGCACGCATCGCACGAAGACAGGTAGCGCTTCAACAGCGGGCGCGCACGGCGACGCCGCTTCGCGCCCGCTGCGCCGTCCGTACCGACACCTATTACAGTAGGTGTTGTCCGTACCCAGAATCTCCAGCAACTTATTGGTTTTGACGTTATACAGGAGACTGGCAAGTTCATATAGTTTGGGACAGAGTGTTACAAGAACAAAAATAATACTGTTGAATAGAAAAAATTAAAAGAATTTGTGAGTGTGACACGCGACTGGAGTTTACCCCTTAAGTACGAATGTCTTGGAATGTATAAAACAGGCAAAACTGTATATAAATATAAAAATTATCAAATGTAGATGGAAAATTCTTTAATAAAAAATGCTGACAATATAATTATTTTCAAGTAAAACACAAATGAACAAGATCAATTTTATTCATCAAAATTAAAAACATTAAGTAACGTCAGACTAAGAAGTTAAAATTAAAAGAGACTTTTTAATTTTGTGGGATAGAGACACCAAATATTAACACATAATGACATTTAATACAAGCGTCTTGATATAAGCGAACAATAGTAAACTACGTGTGTCACACTCCGTCATTGCGATTACGCCATAAGAAAATGCCAAATAAACTTGTTATGTCACTCTAAATATGCGCCGAAATATTGCGTGGAGAAACCACCTAATGGTTACACCTTTTTTCAACGCTCTGAACTTCTGATTTTACTCCTCATAAAACTTCATACCGGGCGCTATATATGAAAATAGATTAGTAAATGTTATTTCTACGGAAGTCTTCGACCTAGCGAGATGAAACGAAGTACGAATTATGTCTTGTTGTATTCTTCATCCATAGATGTACCATGTTAATGCATGAAATTCGCAGGTCCGACAGGATCGTCGAAAAAATTAACGTAAAAACCGGTGTGAAAAAGGCATTAATTTTGATAACATCACAACCGTTGTTAACGTCAGTTAAGAGTTTTTATTAATAAATTTAAGCAATAGTTACACATTAAAAGGAGCAAGTGGAATTGATTATTTTTGTAATCGTTTCTAAAATGTTTTCGTTTAGATTTTCGTTTTTATTTCTATTTTTTATTACAAATTCTTGATATTTTAAAAATATAACACTTGTGAAGATAGCTTTTTTCTTCTCTATTATTATCACCAAAACGTTATTTTATTTCTTCCCCTTCCTGATTGACAATAGCTAAATTGTTATATTCTAAAAAATACCAGGTTTTTTAAAAATTATATTCTATTTTTGTAATATCAGGCCCATTTTCACCGGTATCCTATGTGTGTAGAAGGCGTGCGTATGGCGGATATGGCATGAACTAAGTTTGAAATGAAGATCCGAAGGGTCGCTTGCTGCAAAGGAAGCTGCCTATACTTATTCCCAGCGCACGAAGACGAAATTCCTGACTAAAGCTGTTATAATGGAAACTCTGATCGTATGCCTAGTGTAAATATTCCTTTATTACCCAATTAGAATAAACCGAACGCCAATACCAAATTACATGTACATATGCTTGTTAAATGTGTTTAAATATGTAGCCTACATTTGTAATGCATATATCCATATTTGGTTATTAACGCAAGGAAAGCTTTAAGTAATGTATTTTAGAATTTTAATATTGCGTTTTCAAGTTTGTAAACTAGTTTACAGAGCAGGTAGCCACAATTACAAACGCTTTGTAAAATTTATTTAACGCTTGCCAGTTACGTATAACATTTAATTTTCATACATTTGGAGAAGACTATTACGGTAGAGTATAATCTATATGTATAGACAATGTGGTTAATGATATCGTTGTGTACAAAAATATGACGCTTTTGACCCTAAGTTAACATATATAGGTTTAAATCTGAATACAATAAAGTGGAAGAGAGGTAATTATTAATTATTATATAAATTCTGTGCAATTAAAAAAATTAGAAAAAAAATAGTTGTCCGCTTGAGGGTTAATAATGTATTCGTCAGCTGATTTATATACACGTATCTTATATCCGTCCTTATTTCCATCAATCCATAAATAAACAGTTTTACACGTCTGATAATCATCTCGCGAGTTTCATACAAATATTACATACCTACTTAGTTTAAGAGAGATCGTAAGAAAGCAACCGATCATATCTCGATCTCATAATAATAATTCAAACATCAAAACCAATCAATACGAATTCTAAATCCCACTTTCTAAACACGACCGCCAGTTTCTACACATATCGTTAAACGTGAGGCCCCGATAAAGGTTATCACCGTGAACAACACGTGTTAATTACGTGTTTTAAAATTGCGATTTTGGCCCCTCCGATAATCAATGTTTCTTTTATCAGTTTATAGATTATTAAATGTAATGGTAATAGTTTATTTTATGTTTAATAGCAGAAATAACGTTATTGTTTAATGTTCGTTCACATTGATTAGTCGCTGTTAACATAATGGATAAATAGTTTGTTATGGGATAACAGTGATGTCAATAATGGAATATGGTTATATTTGACCCCACCACGGACAAGAATAAGTATGATGTCAAAAACATTATACTAATTTATTTAAACGTTATTTACACCGTCCATTTTCGTTTGGAACTTCCACGAAATTGAAAATAAAAATTTTTAATCGACTTCTCACTTCACGTACATATCTTCTTTTAAGTGTTGCTATACGCTTGTGTGAAAAAATATCGAGAGCTAAAAATTTAATAATTCATCAATCGGCAAACAAGTAATTTATGAAAAAAGTCATTTTCAAATAATTGTTTATAACCGTTGTTACGTGAAAATACGATTTTTAAAAATATCATTTGTTAAACACAGTTGTTTAATTAATAATATCACACTAGATATAGTTAGGGTAACACTACTGTAATCATACTAATAATATTTGTTTAGGGTAACACTGAAATGACATATTATGTCAAAACGTCAACATGAAATGACTGCTTATTCGCTTCGCTATTGCTTCTGTGTTTTGTTTTTAAAAGGTAAACAACATTCTAGAGCACACGTTTCCAACAGACTATAATTACACTTTAATTATTTGTCTTTAACGTTAATTAAACATAATATAACAACTTTACACTCGTGTCGAAGTTCTCGCTGGTTAGGTTAGTGTGGAATGGTCCATATCGTGTCAGAATGGGAGCCGATATTATTGACATTGTGCAGTCATCGTGTCGAATACTGTGAAAACGCCCTATTTAGGATCTATTCTCGAATCGGTCTGATATTCCTGTTAATCAATTTCAATATTTATTACAAGTTACTATGATTGTGTCAAACTTATTTATTTGGGTTATACCTACATGACTTTGAATATTGGCGACAGTTAAATTTGAAGGTTAATTATGTCAATAATTAACCTTCAAACTTAATTGTTTAAATATAATTCCGGTGAAGTTATAGATGAAAAATAATGCTAAATTCTGAGTTTAGCACATCATCTTTAATAATTATATACCATTTTATTTGTGTTCGCTTTGGGGCCAAAACTTCTATATACAGTAGTCAATCCCGAGTAAACTATAATTCAACACAAATTTTGATTCTTCGAATCGCAAATATGGTTCTAGCTCGAGGTACACTTGGCAACTACAACCGTGTTTACTACAACCGTGTTACTACAACCGTGTTTGGTACTACAACCGTGTTTCGTCTACCGGACCCGTCCCAGACACCATCGAGCCGCACTGCTTGGCGGACAGCACCGCGGACCCGCTTTTTGGGAGCGCGCATCAATCACGAAGGTGAAAGCGGAGCGCCTATCCCGTGCCTCACGCGTCTAGCCGGCGCCTGGCCGCTTGCGCCCGCCTAGCTCGCCCGCGCCCGCAAGTTCATCGATCTTCGCCAATTCGACCGTTGGTTTAATAAAGCGTTTTAGAACATTATTTTCATTACTACATATAAATAATTCAGCGGTTTTACGGTTACCTGCAACTTTTTTGATTACAGTCTGTAATCAAAAAAGTTGTAGGGTGAACACAAGGGGGTGAGCATAAGGGTAGAAACGTAGAGTAGGGTTAAATAAGGACAAAGATATACTCGTATTTGGTTACTTCAAGGAGGAGGCTCCTTTCCTCTTACGATTCCTTTAGGCTATTGTTCTTGGCGTGTTCATTATAAAATTAACAATCAAAACAAGAGACGCACACAGCTGCAAATGTATACTCCTTATTGTTTATGCTTATAATAATAATTTTTTATTTTTATAAACTTGTAAGTAAAATCTGAAATTAACCAAGGCTTAATAATATTAATTCTGCAAATAATAACGGAATTACTTATAATCAGTGAACGTCCGAGTGTAAAGTTGTTATATTATGTTTAATTAACGTTAAAGACAAATAATTAAAGTGCAATTTGTTTATTTCTTATTAAAGACAAGTTAATGTAAATAATACTCGTTTCATTTGGTTACTTCCCGTAGCATTCGTACTCCACAATGTCAGAAAAAATGTTAAGAATATAAGATATATTTTATAACGATAACAAAAGAAAAGAAATATTAAAGTCTGAGCGGCAAACATAGAAACTCTAAGAGTTATCGAATAATTAATTGCATCTGAATGCATATAGCGCATATTCTGTGAAAATTTCAACATTTCATCTTTAACCGTTCAAAAGAAAAAGTCTTGTCACGGGTAAGTTCTGGAGACTAAATCCAATATATAAATATTACAAACCAAAACCTTAGGAGTGCACGTGGGAAAACTTAAGTGGATATTCAAAAAAGATTCGAAGTAAAATCGAAAGAAATTTAAATACGTCAGGACGAACGACCCTAAGTATATTCACCATTCCACTTTAAAAAATGAAAGAACAAACAGATTTGAAACATATGAGCGCTTTTCAATTGCCAACCATCAACATAACGGAACAACGTACACTTGATATATAGCTTGGTTCTTCATGCTAGTTCTAACTTATGTATCATCGTGCTATATGTAACACTAACTATTGCCCGCGGTTACACTCACAAGGTATTAAGCAAATCTTCTCCCCCTCACTTCAATGCATGCACTGTGTGCACAAACTGAGAGAGAACACAGAATTCCCCGCATTTTCAAAATACGTAAGCACTGCCATGCATACACAAGGATAAATGATTACCTTTATAACTACTAAAACCATAAATTATTATTATACAGTATAAATGATTATTATATAGTAACTAAATAAGTTTACTTGTCTGTTTGTGAAATTTATTTAAATATTGAATATATTTGGCGTTAGTTTTGTAGAAATTCATTGTTCACAATTAAATGAAACTACGTGATGTAGTATTATTTCTACTTTCTTTAAGTTCTTTACCACGACCTAGGTTTCGTTCTATTACAACATCTTCAGGTGGGCTGGTAGCAAAGATTATCTTTGAGAGAGATTAGACTATCTTCACTAATAGCCCTCAGAACTTAAAGAAAGTAGAAATAATACTACATCACGTAGTTTCATTTAATTGTGAAATTTATTTATATAAAAATTCACAAGTTTTCACATAAAAAAATCCATAAATATGGTGTTCTGAAATATTACTTATATGTCGTCACGAACTTTTCCCCTATAAAAACAGGTTCGATCCATAGTACTGGATCTAATAAACCAATTGATGAGGCTTGATGGTGTTTATAGGTGTGTAGGCTTTACTAGGATAGATAGGTAAGGCTTTCCCGGTTTACCCGGCGTTTTCGGTCTTTTCTTATCGGAAGCTTGCGGAAGAGGTAAAGAATATCATTGTAGATGACATAACATTTTTCCTATAAGAATTTCCATCCCTATACGGTAAAAAGGGCGGAGTGAGAACCGGGAAAATTATGACTAGGTGAACATGATCTATTACGTATACAGGCTGATGTATCAACGAACGCATGTATTATTCACACACCCGACTCTGTGCATTGAACTGAGTATATTTAAAATGTTATTGTCAAAAAACTTTAACAGGAATTTTTTTCAAAAACGTTTGAAAATTGTCATATAGTTCCTAAACATTTTTTATTCACTTAGATGACAAACAGAATTACCCGTTTTTGTTATATATGTATATAGATAGCATTGAACTGAGTATATTTGAAGCGCGTTTCTGTAAAACAAGAACCTAGATGGCTAAGAACACCGAGTTTTTTGTCAAAAATAGAAAATTCGTTTTATACAATAACGGTCTGAAATGGACCCGGGCGTCACCGGATGCCAGCCGATAAAGTATTATATTGGATTATTATAAATCCCATCCATTTATCCTATAATATTAATGTTTTTTCTTCGGATCGAGCGGCAGGAGAAAACTGTGGTGATGCTAGCATACTCTCTCTCATACCGTCACACTCGGGCATTACCCTGTGTCAATGAACTATTTAATTTTTCTCTCATCCCGTTCATTCACCTATTGTGTAATACATTATTTCTATTAAATAAACCTTTCTATTCTATCTCAATTTTTTGTGGACTGCTAAATTGGCCAAATCATTGTTACTTAAAACGGAATAGAAAACTCGTTAATTTAAAGAAATACGTTATAAAAAACTTCCAAAGGGCTTTGAGTTTAACAACGTCCACTTTTTATATTACTGCGACCGCAATAGAAGTGTTGGGATATAATATTAGAGAATAATAAAATTTATCGTTAAATTTTTTTTCCGATTACGCCTTGTGCGCTTACATTTTATATTGTATCTTGCTAAACATTTTAATTATGCCTTGTAGGCTAACATTTTATATTGCCTCTTGCTATACATTTTCAGTTATGTTTTGTGGGCTAACATTTTATATTCTATCTTACTATACATTTTCATTTATACTTTATGGGCTAACATCTTATATTGTATCGTGCTATATATTTTCAGTTATGCTTTCTGGGCTAAAATTTTATATCGTATTTTGCTATACATTTTCAATTGTGCTTCGAGGGCTAACATTTTATATTGTATCTTACTTTGTATTTTAAATGATGCTTTAGGGGTTAAGATTTTATATTATATCTCGCTACGCATTTTCAATTACGTTATGTAGACTAATATTTTATATTGTATCTTGTTATACATTTTATTAATTATCACATTTATTTATTTAGCATATTTCGTATACACAAATCTTTTGTACATACATCGAAAATACTTTTATCCCAATTGAGTCAATCAGTTGTGTGCCCTCAAACTTTCAATATTCAGGTTCAAAGTTCCCATTTCGCAATAATAATCACAAACAATTCATTTTGACTGTAGCAATCTCGATTTCTCGTTTTGCTTTCAGAAATCACAAACACTTCCCTTATTTCATTTATTAAATTGTTATACAAAAATCCCTCGTAAGAACGTATATCAGCTAAATATTATACTTGTTTTTTTCTGGGAAACTAGAATTGCAAAAAAAATAACCTAAAATTTATTGAATAATGAAGAAAATGTATTGAAGTATCTACCAGCCAATAACAAGGTAAGTGTACTGTTCAAACTATCTGCAGACAATATGCTGAACAAATGGATTGGACTCGTTAACATATGCGTTGACTCCGCCAGGTAATTTATTTATTTAAAGAACCTTAAAACGCACACATACAAAAAACAAAAGCAAAAGGAAAGTCATATTGAAAAATTAGAAAAAAAAAAATTAGGCGTATAAACTCCGACGCGCGAGTGGAGTTTACTCCTTTATTTTTATATTTATTTTCAATTACATCTTTGTAAGGGACCGATATCTGCTTTCTCTGTTTCCGTGCAGTTTCATTTTCTTGTATTCATTTTACTACCTTGTTAAACGCAATACTTTCAGCCAAAAAGAAATGACGCTTACAACTTTAGTATATGATTCGTGTTTACAACTGTCAAAGGATAATTCGATGTCAAGATGTGGCTGAAATTAGCTAACCATTGATGCGCAGTACGTACTGCGCAGGCGAACGTGTTGAATAAAAACATAAATCTCCCATCGGCTAATCTCTGATATTCCTAACTCGATTAGTTTATACTAGTTTAATATGCGTCTACTGAACCATCAGAAATATAATACGACAATTCATATTAATCTAGACTTACGTGATCGCGATTTAATCTGGTTTTACGTTTTGACTATTAATACGAGCCTATGTGTGTCGAATTCCATCGCGCCGTAAAAATATGCCAAAAAACATATTGATATCTCACTCTAAAGATGCGCAGAAATGTTGTGCGGAGAGGCCACCTAACGTTTACACTTTGTTTAATGCTCTGAACTTCGTACGCCCTGAACTTCTGATTTTACTCCTCATAAAACTTCACACCGGGCGCTATATATGAAAATCGATTCTCAAGGAGTAAACTCCAAAAATGTAAACAAAAGTAGCAGAGAATTAATCTAGACTTACGAAGAATATATGAAGCACGGAACTGGATATTAACACGAATGAGAAAAAAATATATATAAGCGAACTTTCAATATAACGCTGAGATTCTTTAAAAATATTGAAGGGATTGTTGCAGGGTACGGGATGATCACAATATATTTCCTGTAAGACGAGTATTATTCTGTCACAGAAAATGATCGCCAAAAGTAGAGGATAGCCGTGTGATCTAATAATAAAAAGTAAACGTCACGCCATCGTCGTTTTAAAAACAACAAATGTTTGCTGCCACATTACATACTACAATCGACCCACATAACTGTATCAGGGCAGTAACTGTTTAATTGTGTCATATCAAAATTTAATTGTATCATTGGCAAATTAACATTTTAATTTTAAACACCATTTCAAAATTATAACAAATATAATTAACGATCACACTGCGAGTCATACCTTAACCGCGTCGTATTGATTCGCCGCGCGCTATTACGATGCACGGCCGCGTCTTGAATAAATAAATATTAGCCGAGGAGGCGTCACTGCATCGCGGCGAGCCGATGCCGTGTCAAATATTGAACGCGGACCCGCGGAGAGCGCAAATATGCGCCTCATAAAAATCTATTCATTTCGAGCGCCATAAACATTAGGAGGCCAGTTAAATTCTGAATTCCGGGCTCTTTATGTCCCGTGATAGTAAATACTAGACTTAAAATAATATATGAGACGCCGAATGGACACGGAAATTGCCGAGGACAGGCGGGGACGCGTGGGCGGCGCGTTAACAACGGTGCGGTCGGCGGCGCTGTCGGACCTATAAACACTCGCATCTTCTCACGAGTTGACATTATCGTCGTTATTAGTGTACGCCTCTCACCGAGTAAGATCGGCGTTAACTCTAGTTATGCGTCTCAAACGAGTGTTGAGAATGTTGTCATACAATCCGAGAGGTTCACTTAACCTTGAATTAGCGATACCTAAAAATTCACTACGAACAGTAGTGGTAAGATTTATTTGATGCTGTAATGGAAGTTGAAGGGAAAAAGAAATCAGTGTCTTTTATCCTAAGCTTATTTTTTACTACTTTACGTTCCTGTCGTAAGGTATGTGTTCCTTTGTGAAGGCTGCAACTCAATTTTCCAGACGTACAAATTCTTCGCAAAGTAACATTATTAGACCACGGCGTGGGGCTTTAATTATGTTTTCCTCTTAGAACGGTGGAACGTATATACGTGAACGTATAACGTATATATGTGAGTTACTCGTGCGGCCGATACGCAGATATTTAAACAAAATTCTTTATTAAAGCAGTTGTTCAATAAAGTGGCGCAAACGTCGACAGTAAATACGGTTCTGTTCTTGACCACATCGACTATTTTCCACACATAAAAAAAATGATAAATTTCTATTTCGCGAGTTGGCTAACTAGTACATATATTTATCTCGCAATATAAAAAAAATGTGAAACTCCTTCGAATTGAGATGGTAAACTATTTCTAACATGGGATATGTTAAATAAGAAAACGAGCCAAGTGCGAATCCGACTCGCGCAAGAAAGGTTCCGTAGCACCAAAAACACCAACAAGTTTGTATTTCTCAGACATTGTGAAAAACAAAGTTATTGATGTGGTCGGCACCGAAAATATTCCATATCTTAAAAGCTATATAACATATCTTATTCAAATAATTTTCTTTTAAAGTTTTTTTAAGATTTACCACCGTAACTTTTTTCAGAATTTTACACATATCAGTTGAAAGATAGAGGGGCGTGGGGGTTGCACACTTTTTAAGACTTTTAAAGCGCACATCTCGCCAAATACTGGTTAAATAAAGTTACTTTGGAACCTCTACATTATTTTTTAAGATCTATCTAAAGATACTCCATACACCTATGTTAAGTTTTTTTTCATTTCTTTGTTACATGTATGTGGTGCCACCTCTATTATTATTTTTTCATAATTCCACTATTTCATTGTATAGCGGTTCAAAGAAACACCTACCATATAAATTTCATCTATGTATCATACGGACAGGATGAAATATAAATGTTCCGTTTTTTTTCCATTTGGCTACGGAACCCTAAAAAGAGAAACAAACTCACACACATACACATTTAGAGAAAGCAGTCATTTCAAAGGCTAATTCCGAGCAAAAGAGGTATTATGCTCTTCTGAAGGTCTTGGAACATTATACGTAATTAGCCATTAGTTTTCTTGGTTTTTACCTTTTTTTTTACATAGTTGTAACATTTAGAAATTGAAGGCGATTTTTCTGACAAAATAATCAAAAATTAATCCAATTATATAATATTTTTTTAGTCCTATATCTCTTTTAAATCGATTAACTTTTAAAGTTGCGATGTGCAACGTCGTGACACAAATACCGATCGTGGCTAATGCCGACGAGCAAATATTCAGCAGGATGCTGGACTGCCCATTTTGCAAAATAATGCTGCCACTTAGTTAAAACTATTATCCACGTAGGTCTCTTACACTATCCACGTGTATAGGGGTTAGGAGTGCTTTCGTGCGAAAAATACGGGAAACAAACAGCAGTTTATAATATTATCATCTGTCGTAATAAACGTGCTGAACTAAAACAATGTAGGTTATTAGAAAATAGATATACGAACAAACTAAACGTGAAACAGCCGTGAAAGTCTTCAATTTGACATTCATTTTATTTAGATTAATTAAGAATATTTACTACATATTTTTTTATTATTTTCTCTTAAGCGGCTTTAGATTTCGAGATGTGATAAAAAATTACCTCAATATAAGTTTAACACGATTTTATGAACTCGTGTAACTACAAAACTCGCTCGTTGATTGAGAATCAGGCCGAGCCAACCCTAAAACTTTTATAAAAACAATAATATATAATGTATTAGTGAATTTGACGTGAATATGAATAAAATTTTCAACCTCCGTATTAATTTTCATAAACATTCATTTCATATTGAACGTTATCATATCGATCGATCTTAGATGAACGTCATACGTCAAAAATAAAATAAACACTTCATCTTTATCCTTAGATCTTTACTATTTTTGTTATAGAATACGACTTATGGTTACACCTTCTTTATAGGCATAAAATACCTTTCCGATGAATTTCGTTCTCAACATGTATGTACCTTACGATATTTAGCAGATACGTTAATACCAAAATGTTCTATGAATTAACATAAATTAATTATTTCCCGCAACACAATATAATTAATTTTCACGCAAAAAAATAATTGTATAATAACCTTTTATTTGCTTAGTATTCTCCTTAACAAATAAACTAAACAACAAATAACTCACGAGTACATTTCTAAACAAAGCGATATAAATAGGAGTTACGCGGAACGCAGACGATCCACAATAATCAGTCCGACGATAATCGGAGAAAATAGAACATACGATATTTAATACTTTAACGCACAAGTCCTACAAAAGTTGGTCCAACAAAAAAAATTGGAACTACTGGTTAGATATGTGTGATATTAGTATTTTTTCGTACTAGGTAATCCTGCCATGATTATATAAAAATAATAGGTTATGTTATAAAATACTAGGTTATACGCGGCATGCATAATTGCTTGTCGGGTGTTTTGTCGAGAGCACGCAGCATAACCTTCGTCATAAATTATTCAAAATATATTTGCCCGTTATGTACAGGATTTCTCATATTCTGGTCCTTCACACATTTGAGTGAAACTAAATCAAAGTTATAAAAAGAAAATGTGATGGTTATCGTTCTATTGTTATAAAATCTTTTGTCACAGGTCTTCAGAGGCTATGAATGAACACGTGCGCGCCAAAAGTACGCACCGCGCAATGGAGTTTAAATAGACTAGAAAATACCTAGTACGAAGCAAGCGCAAATTACGAGTATATGAGATACTAGCTTACCCAAGAGGATGTTACGAATATGAGTATTTGCACATGGAATGTATTTTTATTTCATTCTTTCCTATGAAGGGATTTGTACTAAAATTTCGAAAACCATTTTGAAATCTATCATTCCTATGGCATTCGGGAATATTAAAAAAACGAGTGTGCTTTAGACCACACGACTGAAGTAAAACTTCAAATTCACAAAATTTGAACTTTAAAATGGATTTACAATTTTATTCACTTTAAACGTAGAATATTTAATGTATTAAACAAAATAATAATTTATAAATTGTTCAAGAACGAAATGAAATTACAAAATAATCAAAAAATCACCGTTCGCGTAACGCTAGCAAACTCGTATATATATATATATATATATATATATATATACACACACACACATATATATATATATATATATATATATATATATATATTTCATGCACTGGCTGTGAGAGGAAGAGAGAAAGAAAATATGTGCTCGCACCGAGAGGTGTCCTTGACCCTACAGTAATATACGAAACGTCAACTCTCTCTCTTTCTGTCTTCACTAACTTACATCTCCCTCCCATCTTCCGTTCGCCTCGCCCGATCACAATTTTCGTAACGCTCTCGTCACGCATTCACCAGCTTACTCACCAAGTCAAGCGTGCGTAAAGAAGTTTTACTTCAAAAAAACTATAAAATGAATCGGAGGAATGTCGGCCACCTTGTAAGATAAAAGTCGGTTTTTGTCGGCCGTCGGCTCACCCTACAATATTGGTCATCGGCATTGCGTATTATGCTAAGTAACGTTAACTTAGAAACGTCTCATAAGATTTTCTACGAATATTTACCGAAACTAAGCGCTCTTATATGAAATAAAAGTAAGCGCACGTAACCAATATAATCGGCATACCAAATAATTGCGAGTCAGAAGTCGATACAACGTTAATAAAACTGTAAGATTTACGCGAAGCGCGCCATTACGCCCGGCAGTGGGGTCTATTCGGTAGATGGCGGTAGCGAGAAAGCGCACGCGGGTCACAGCGCTCTTGACATTTTCGCGTCTTTCGCAGAGAAGTGCAGATTTCGTTCGTGATACCTGTTAACATAAAGGAATCGGTCAGAAGTGAGGCGAGCTCGTGCGGCGACGGATACGCATCTGACTCCACTTTATAATCCCACTTCAGATAAGTACCACCTCTTTATGAAATTTTTGCACCTCTGTTTTAGCTTCTTTACGCCTAACTTTCCAAAGGAATACATCGATTTAAAAAGTACTTCTATGTTCTGGAGAAAACATTTCTGTCAATAATAGTTATGTCGGTAGTAATAATAGTTATGTAGTATAAAACAGAAAGCAGAAATGAAATACAAAAATACGTCATTTAGGATTAAATAAACGAATATAACGGAATATGTAATGGATTCACACGTTAAAATTACCAGCTGATTTTTTAAGGTGATAAAAAGAATTAAATCCATTTCCGTTTTCGAAGTTGCATATTTATTAAAATAGGCCATTAATCCAAAATTATTTTAATATCATGTTCACAAATTTTTAATTTAATTAAGAACCAGTTTATGTTTTGTCAGTTATCCAAAGCTTAATTTTACATTTTATTGAAGTTATAAATTGCTGTACAAAAAAATTTAAAGTTTAATTTAAACTGCGTAGTAGATATTTACACGTGTTGGAAAAAATATTGAATTCGCAAACCTAATTGAGATTGACTAGCGAAAAATTTGTTGACGTATGAAAATGCTGTGAAGTCATTTGAATAAATGTTACATATACTAAAAACACGTCTATTTATTAGTGTAGGTAATTTTGAATGTAAGCGACTAACAATTCTGCATCATTAGATACTGTGTCATAGATAATTAATTATTTGACAGTTGTTTAATTACACACAAACATTTTAAAGACTTTTCATCAAGTTATTTGAAAATGGGCTTTCTTGAACTGTCGATTGTATCAGTCTCGCAATTAGTACTTAAAACCGCACTCGTATTTAGTACTAGTAACACGTATTTAGTAAGTTAAAATGAAACTTCAACCAATAAAACTATCTTCGTGTCCATTGTTGAAGCATTGTCAAACCATAATAATATATTTTAATTACTTGGTAGATTATTAAATGAATTTACCTTGTATTTAATGAAGGAGAATAACCAATTACTGCAGAGTGATTGAATTTAGATTGTCAAATACGTACTTAGTTGGAGCTTGATATAATTTTTTTAATTACTTTACACGATGTTAGAGTAATTTAAATTTATTTACTATTTTATTAATTCTATATACTAAATAAAACGCTAATTTATATAAATAATGAACGAATGGTCCTTAGCTGGCATCTAGTTGAGGGCGATCTCGAAGCTAGTATTCTGCTGTAATTGCCACTGGTCCGCCACTTCCCTCCACATCTTCCGGTTAGAAATCGTGATTTCAGCTTTATGTTAGTCGATCCTTTGTTTTCTTAGGTCCATCTCGACTTGTTTCAACTATGTTTTCTTGCTGGATTTTCATTTTTCAAGTCGAATTCTCTAAAGAAGTTGGAAAGGAAGCCGGGTCTCGCTCAAGCGGCACACGTTTCTAAACCGTTATAGATGACGCTACTGAACTTAATGTCCGATGGTCAGTTGATTTTGACAACGAGGTCGGATATTGTAATTTATGATACAGACACATTTATAAATCGTATAATTATTTTTATATTATCACAATGTTAATTAAATTTGTATTATAAACATTGAAATTGCGAGTGACTTGTGACATTATTCTGACATTATAGTAATTACATTTCTACATACGATTTAAATTTTCGTTAAAATGAAAAAAATTTCGAACAAGTGCAACACGGTGGTTTCAAGATGTCAAGTGAAAACTCATTAGAATCCGCTACATAATTATTTTATTACAGACAAGCGATCCGCTCAAAATTATATAAATATATTTTGTTTTACCTTAAACGCACAAACATATATAGGTATACACACATTCCGCAGTCATACTATCGTGATCGTGAGATTTCTTTTTCAAACTGTTAATATAACATCATTTCAACAATTTACAAATAAAACTAATTTTTGGGTTTTTTAAATAAAATGAGGTGTGGTAAAATACCTACTTTTCCTGTAATGTTAATTGTACAATATTTGGAGCGATTCTTACTAAACCTAATTGTAATTATTTTTTTTCAAAATTTTAATATAACAGCATTTTAATGGACTTAGTTTTTTAGAGAAATCGCTGGACGCGTTTCAAAATAAGTGTGGCAAAATTACTGCTTGTTCTATAATGTTAATTGTACAATTTTTGGGAGCGATTTAAAAAAAAACTAAACTGCAAATATTTTTTTTAAACGTTAATAAAACATCATTTTACATTAATATATTTTTTAGACACATCGTCGGACGCGTTTTTTAAATAAAAAGTGTAGTGAAATTACTACTTCTGTACGTAGCTGTAATGTTGATTATATAATTTTTGAGAGCGATTTTTACCAAAACTAAATGATAAATAATTTTTAAATATTAAAATAAATTAGATATCTATTTATAGTTTGAATAATATGTCAACAATTCAGCTAATTCGTTGACACCGCGTATTAGACGATTGTAGTAGTCATAGTTAAAACAATGACGGAATATATTAGTAGATTTAATAAAGGTCGAAGCTAATCCTAGACATTATTGTAAATATTGCAGTAAAATGCATTTTACCGAAAAGTAAAGATCGGTGGCGCGGTGTGCACGAGGTCGAGGCGTCGAGCGGCCGCCAAGAATGCCACTGGCGGGTATCGTAACTTGGACGATGCATCGCCGTGAGTCACGCGGACGGCCCGCCGCGCTGCATTCGGTTCGCATAACGAATCGTCACGGTTCATACGCCAATCTCCGACTCGCCTAATGTCATTTAACGAGGGCACCGTTCGTCATGCTGGCCGACTGCGCTCCTAGCGCTAACACCTTTGAGCGATGTTTTAAAATTGTCGAAAGCTTGAATAATATTTATGTACGTCTTTTATGACAAACATATGCTGCTGTAAGTTTAAATATCGTAATCTTTTTTTTACTTGATCGTTTTTAAGATACTATTGTTTTAATGTTTGTTTAAAAATAATGACTCTCTCAAAGGTCTTCTTCGTTTGTAAAGCGTTTATTTATTTCAAATCTCTGTCAAAATAAAAGTAACATAAAATGAATACGAATTTACATTAAATATGGTAAAAATAATGAGCCGGTCGTGATCTAACCAAATATTCTACGATCTTGACTTTAAATTTGAAACGAAGGAGAGAAAAAGCATAATAATGCCTCCAAAATCGCGTTAATTAAATGAAGCAAGCGGACTATTGGGGACCGCAAATAAATGTTGGTATCTGTAAGCGAGATATGAACTAATAGATGTCTTCGTATTCGCGCACAACAGTCCAACACAAAAAATTATCCTAGTCCCAACATTGCTAGACTGATTGCCAATATAACCTGCTAACATTTTGAATAAATGCAAGGATAAATGGAACCCTCTTCTTGCTTACAGAAGAGAGTTACTTACAGCTGTGCCCAAAATGAAACGTGACGGATATATTTGAGGATGCAAGCCGTAATAAAAAAAAAAGAATCAAATAAATCTTTACCATATTATCTCCAACATATGGAGTCCTCATATATAGTCCAAATAACAGAATTCATTTTCAATTTGCTACGAATGACAGTATCATATAATGCCTTAATATACTTGGCATCATGGAATTTCCAAGACTACCGCAAGACAAATCGGTGTTTATATAAACGATCTCAATAATTCAACATTTTGCGAACTCGAATACTTAAATTTTTCTACCCCAATTAAAAGTATAAATTTAATCGCATAACGAAAAATGATTTGCCTAAAAATAAACGCCTAATTCAAAATATCACGAAACCTCAGAAGATCGTTTTCGCATAATTTTTGATTTGAGCGAAAATAACCAAAAATGTGTTAGAATACAAAATTGTTCTTCACATTTTCCGTAGGCGAAATTGGATGGATAAGTTCGAGTTTCAGGCGGAAAAGTCAGATTTCAAAATTTTGCCTTGAACTACTGATTAAAAAAAACAATTCCAATCTCACGTCAAGCAATTCTTTACAAATTTCCGGTATAGTGTATACAAACTTCAATTGTTCCCTTAACTTGTAAGTACAAAGTAATAGATTGATATCTCAATGAAATACAAATAAGATGCAATAAAAATATATTAATTAAATTTTGCGTCTAAAATTAATTTCGTCTTAAATTTCTCAAAATCAAGCCTACCCAAACGTCTTTCGCTAAACGATTTCGTTCATTCTGATAGACAGGTAACGGAGCTATAATTAGAAGTCTTACATCAACCTCATTTGCTGTAAGATATAAATATTTTCGGAAGACAACGTCATTACATGATAATTAACGAAGACTTCGCGACTCAATTATGTTCTGCCAAAGGTTGAATTAATCCAAAGCGCCACGCATTTACCCTGCGAGTAAATGTTTAGTTGCGAAAGTATGTTTTGAAGCATTGAATACTCAAATTGCTATAACAACTTAACGACTTTTATCGTGTTTATAAAGCTAACGCGCCATTTACGCTTGCCAGCGTGACTCCGTACTTAAGAGCTTTACGGTTGGGACAATAATATTCACTTCCACGAAGTCACTAGGGTCCTTGGTTATTTTATAATATTTATAGTGTTTTTATAAAGTGTTCTACGTACTTTACACTTAATATATTAAATGAGAATAAATGTATTTACACAAATAAAGCACGGCCCTGTAACTTTCTTTCCATTTTCTAAGCTAATAGTGACCATCGTTTGAATAATGAATATGATTGTCGATATGGACTTGGTTATTGAATCAGTCGCTCAGAGCGATTAAAATTTATGGACGTGGCAAGTACGTTATAAGTGAGTGCATGTTTCTAGCACATAGCTAACTTGTTCATAAACTAGACCATAAACATGCGTTCGCTAGTTTCTATGCCGATTTGGACCGTAAACGAAACAATGACTATTTGTAAAAATTTCACGTTACATTATTTGTCTTCCATGTAACTCATCCTAAAAAGTATTTTTCATATATAGTAAAATTTTCTACAATAGAATAAACCCACGCCGGGTTTATTGGTGTTTTAGTGGGTGGGTTATCAGAAAATTTTCTATGAAGTCCTCCGGCCGCAAAAGTCAAGATGTAATTGAAATAAAAATTTATGCATTTATAAACAAATATAAAAATGTTTATAAAAGTAATGGACGCGAATGGGAAAATGACTACAAAAAATTTAAAAAAATAATATATATATATATATATATATATCTCTCTCTATATATATATATATATATATATATATATATATACATTTATATACTCTATATTATACAAAAGAAACGGATTTCTGTGTTTTGATAATTATTAGTGGTTTTAAGATTCAATAATTTGTTTATTTATTGCTACGAATTTCTCGTATTGGCGTGTTCTTTATAACAGGGATATCTCTTTTTTAAATTTTAGTTTCTATACTAAATAACAGTTTCTAGAACAACACCAAATTACAGAGGACAAATTCAACTAACAATAACCCGCAATCTGGATTTCAACTGTCAAATAACGACATAACAATAACTCTCTGGTGCCAAACTTGCTATTAATTTCTAGCACATTCCACATATTTATTACCTAAAGGAAATATTTCGATATAACCTCTCGAAGATTCAAAAATTCTCAATTGTTCAATAAAATGTGAAAACAATAAAATGTAAAGTGGTACTTTTCGCTTAAATATAATTTTATATGAAACTAGCTGTTCGTCGCGTTTCCGCCCACGTAGAATTATCCTATTACGCTGTTGCGCTCTCCTCCGCGCGGTCACTAAACGCTTTCGCTCCGTTCGCTGGTGAGGGTACTATGGAGATCAGTCAATAAATAACTCGATCTCTCTCTGACTTGCATCGTTTAAGCAGCGTGTCTCTACTTCTGCTACATTTCTTATCACTATACTGCCCTCATTAATTTTAGCAAAGTATAACCTTCTAACGCAAATGACTTTTTGAAGTCGGACGCACGGTTCCGCTTTATAGTATACCAGCTGAGCCTCACGGTTTCACTCGCGTAAAATTACGGTCTTATTGTCGAAATTATTATTATTATCTTTACTATTACTAAAAACGCTAATAGATGTCGTTGGCAGTACCAATATCGTAACATTCATGAAGTTTTTTAAATATGTAATATCCAGATAAAAAGTTATAAAGCAGTTTTATTAAATCTGTAATATCCAGATAAAAAGCTACAAAGAAGTTTTTTAAATATGTAATATCCAGATAACATGTCATAAAGAAGTTTTTTTAAATCTGTAATATCCAGATAAAAAGTTATAAAGAAGTTTTTTTGAATCTGTAATATCGTACCAAATTTCGCGTGATTGACGAACAAATTAACGTACAGACAAGATAGACATAAGGACAAAAATAAAAAAAACAGGTTTACTGGATTCTAATATCATTCTACACGCTCAATCAATCACTCTTTTTAAAATATTTTCCATGTACAAAATTGACTCTGTTACCATTTTGTTACATGTACAAATTATTTATATTTATATAATAATATATATCACAACGTACTTTTTAATACAAAATAATTTTTTATATTTATATAATAATATATATAATATTTATATTTATATAATAATATATATCACAAAGTACTTTTTAATACAAAATAATATATGTATAAATTTAACTCTCGTGTCCTGCTTTTTAAGTTCACTCGTAAGTTTGAATTTGCTTAAAAATTACTTCCCATGACGTTTGTAGAGATATCATGCGCGCGGAATACATTTTCACGAGTTTTCTTAACTAGAGACCTGGGCGCGCGGCGGCCGCGTGCTACTTAAACTGAGTGACAGCGAGAGAAGAAACACGTTCTGCATCAATTCGACACGCAATTATTATTACTGACGGTGATCTGTACGTTCTTCCTGTACAAAGAACTATCGATATTCAAAACAGTTTTCACGGTTTATTAACTAATTTGTTCAGCTAAAATGGGGTATCGCTGTTCTGGAGAAAGAACCATCGTCCCATGAGGGGATAAGTTTCATCGTTTGCTTTCCACAAGGCTCGGCTGAAAATTAAAAAGTGGTAGAGGAGTAGCGCGATACGTTCGCCAATTTGGAAAAATGTTTGAATGTGAAAACTTATAAATATAAAACATTACGAACACAACAAACACTAGGTAGTGCACTGTATTTATTACAGGGACTACAATAATAACAGACCCTTCTAAAATATAGTATAAAGAATAACGGATAAAACAGAAGACACATAGCAATTCGAATAAACATCACTCTAACTAGCGATCAATTATGAAACAAGAAGCGACGCCACAACATCATTCCTGACGCCTGAAGCGGTCAAAGAAGAAAAATGCTGAAAAAGTAGAAACGTGAGTCCTCTTCCGTCTTTGAACAAATTAAGATCTCTCCTCTCATTAGTTTTTCATATACCTAAAATAACTGCAAACTTAGGGACTTGTAGACGTCATAAATATTAATATGGCGATCAGAATAATAAATGAATAACATTCAAAGATTTCAAAACAGTTGTAGCATTATATACGTACCTGGAGATTATACAGGAAAGTTAGTCAAAGGTGTTCAGCGTGACATGCTATCAGTTCTGCTGCATTTGAACCGAAACATCTCTATACCGAATAACAAAGAACTTGTTTATTATTATACAAATGACTGCGCATCAAACTGAGCAGAATATGTTAAGCAATAATATAAAAATTCCCAATCGATTCCGAAAAATTCACTGTCAAAGAAAACACGCTTCAAGTATATTCAGGTTCTTGCATAGAGCCACTTTTATGAACAATATATACGTTCTTTATTATATCACGTATATTTTTATTTTGATATGTTTAATATGGAATTACACATCGACGCTAAACGCTATGCTATTTTTATGCTATTTGTTTCTAAGTTAATATTTTACAATAGGTTATAATTTTATTTAATGTCTATAATCATCAGAGAGAATAAGGTTTCCTTTCTTGCTAATATCTATGTATTTCACACTTCGTCGCCGTGATATTTCTTGACATACTAAGTAATACTATCGTGACAAAATAATTTTCAAAAAATACTCTTCAAAAGCACATCGCGGCACTTGCTGTGTCGACGTTTCAAGACGGTTCAGTTCATAAAAGATATACCATGACCTTTCGTGTATGTATATGTGTGTAAACCGTTTTATTACATAATTACTTATGTGTCTTGACGTCTATAAGCACAAAGAAATTACTAACAGTCTATCTGCTAGAATAACAAAAGTATAAAAGCTTGTAAACAATTACAATTTTAAGTAGTTAATGATTAAGTATTCGCCACCGGAGAATAAAGTTTAATTTTTTTAAACGGTTGGGTCAATACATTTTTTCACAATACAATAATTTACTTATTACTCACTGATTTTCAGGTACTTTGCATTGGAAAATTATTTATTAGATTCTTGCTAATATACGTCTATAAAAATAAAATCGATAGTAAACCGTTTCATAATACCTACAGGACTCCAGCGTATCTCCGTGGCGACGTGCTGCTGATTAATACAAGGACTACTTATGGACATAGACATTATGCATTTCTTGTACATAAAATTTACAATGTACTCACTTCTGACCTCCCAAATTCTACGTATAACTCATTTAAAATATTGGTCACCCGCTGGCTCCTTGACAAACAGAGATCGTATATAAAGGCTTGTATCATTACCATACCTAGTGTAGGATATTGTTTGGTTTACATTTTTGTTTTTTTAATCATGTATATGCATGTATACTTATGTAAATTTATATAAATGTATATTTGTTCATATTTACATATATATATATATATATATATATATATATATATATATATATATATATATATTAGATTAGTTAGGTGGCAATATCAAAATAAATCGCTGTTGACCTATTAGCAGCCTTACATAAACATTGTAAAATATTAATTAATTGAATTTCAAATCAAAAAAATTATTTAATTAATTAAGAATCACATCTTGAGTAATTTGCCAAGCGGACATGGTTTGAGAGATTATGCTAAATTCGTCATCTCCAAAGTTTCATACTACGACAAACATGATAAGAATACTTCTGCTGCGCATTAAATTCTCTACAATTTTCCCCACAGCGTTATTATTAAACCATCGTATAATGTAGAGTTTACGAGTTACAATGCGATAAATCGTTTCTGGAATTATATATATATATATATATATATATATATATATATATATATATATATATATTTATATATATTGCTGGATAAAAAAGGTTCTTAATACCTTTGTCATAGTATCTATGGTTCACATTACATTTAGCTTCGAAGTTTACGCAAAGACCGTGGATTTAGCATAACATCTCATATACTACTTATTGGTAAATTAATAGGATATGATCCTTAACTATACTGAAAAAAACGTAACTTAAAATATATAAACGTGGTTTTGATTTTGAATCAAACTGATTCAAAACTCGATGAAAATTCATGCTGCTATTAAAATAGCAGCAGGAATTTATACATTTCATCAGCGTGCATAAAATTTAATTTAACACTTTAGCTTAACTGCAAGAGGCAAAGAGTTACCCTCGTACTCATACATGAGCTAGCATGCTCACTTTCCTTCTTTTGCTACGATCTGCACTTAATCACACTATGCCTGTCGGTTGGAAAAGACAAAGCATCTTACCATGTTTGTTTCGATTGTGGTGAAGCAAATTCTGTTACAGAGCTACCTATATGTAATGTAAGAAAAAATACGTAGGTAAACAATTGGCTAGTTCTTTTTGGGATTTGTTTATAAAAAAAGTCGAAAAATAAATCGATGCTAAATTCAAGTACTTTTCCAAAGAGAACATATATCAAATGTCATTATTTACCAAGTCTGCAGGAAAATTTAAAATTATTCCAATTATAACGAAAATTTTTTATTCGATCCGCAAAATAATTTTCGAAATAGGAACATATTCTTCGTGTTATATTAATACATCGATGTATTAATATGTAATTATGATAATACTTCAAATAAAATACAATTTACGATCAATAAATATTACTATTAGTAAAACATTATTGATAAATAATTAAAACAAGCTGTGCAAAAAAACTGTCTCAATCTAAAGAAAATGCGTAACGAAATTATTACGGGATAGTTTTATTTCTTCAGTAGATACTAGGAAAAAACGTGTGAAAAATTGTACAGAATTTTCTAAGCATGTAAAACTATATGTAAACGTCGCTAATTATGAATATCTAGGTTTCATAATTATTTATACAGGAATTATTTAGAAAATAGGGAAACAAAATCTTTATAACGAAGTTCATTTTATTTATTCTTATTAACAGCACAATATTTTTTTTTACCATGGTTAATCGATAGAGTCTGTCAAATAATTATATTTTTCTGAGTAAAAAACATTTAAGGACAAGATTATTCAATTCGCTCAACTAAAACTCAACAAGTACCAGTATTCTATAATAATATGGCGAGTAGGGGCCGATGGATAATGTAAACGATAGGTCAATATGCGACATGCGGGAGTGCGATATTGACCCATATAGCCGGTGGCAGACGGCGCGAACACACGGGACCTAGTTAGGGTTACCATAATAACTCTTATAAAACTTGATTAAAACAAAATTAATCTTGACTAGACCACAAAGAAAAAAATATACGTATGATTATATACAAAACAACGAATTATTTCATATATTGCATAAATAATAAAAACAATTAAATTCTTATCTACGTCCTTAATTTACTCTGTGAAACTTTAATCAACAGGTACACTGTGAAACTTAAATCAACAGTAAAATAAATTTTAACTAACAACCTACGAGTTTCACTATGCTATACTTGCAAGTCGTAAATTTATATTTAATCTTAACAACTTATATATATAGATAGAGGTTCTAATTATTATTTAAATCTTTCATTAGTCCATGGATTAACTTAATGTGTTTATAACAGAAAACTGTTTTGTTAAACAAAAATCGGACACCTCAAAACCTCCTGAACGGACAGTGTCCGAGGAAAAGACGACGGATTGCAACCCTAGGCCCCGTAAATTCTGATCGAACTTTTAATTAAGTGGAGTCGGCGGAGGCTGACACTGAGTACGTTCCAGAAGTACGTAGGGTGTTACATTAAAAAAAAATCCCTTTTAAACATTCGCTCGTACGATTCTGCTGAGGGCCCTTGGAATAAATAATTCAACACAAGTGCCGAATTCTATGAAAGAAGAATATGTAAACGTTTCAGTCTGTAGTCTTTGTGGTGTCAGTACATTTTTGTGGCTGTTTTTAAATTTATACAAAACATTCCTATGTAACAAATATTGTGTTTATTGCGAATGTTTATAATGGAACCAACAATAAAATTAAGACAGAAGTATTGTGAGTCCCTCCCTTCCTTTATTAATACGAACATAATTCTAATATAGTGTTAGCCACTTCGTATATTAATTCCATTTCCCTTTTAATTTTCGAATAAATTTATTCAAATATAATGAAATGTTACTCACTAACAACTACGAGTGTTCACTACAGAGACGTCATCTAAAAAGTGCAAAAAGTTAAATCCAAATTAGTGAATTCATTGAAAATCTATACTAGAATAAAAATATACACTTATAAGCTTCGCGCAAATAAATGTACGATTCACGTGAAACTTCTATAATAGGCGACGTCAGACATGCAAATTTTGTTTTCATTTCATTATATTTTCAATAAATGATTAGCCATTTCAGAGTTAATATAAAAGATGTAACCCGAAAAAAAATTAAATATGTGTTTTTAATCTGATACTCGACTGTTATTTCCATTTATTACAAGTTGTTTTTATTTGTATCGTTTGTCACTCACGCATATGGACACTCACACTCAAGGTCACGCTTTCTCACCTGTAACTCTGACACTCCTTTAGCAGTTCACTTTAAATTTCGATTTTTCAGAAAATTCGCATGTTTTTTGCTAAAACCATCATCACCTTATTAACAATTATTATTTTATAGTTAGATATTTACAACCAATCCAAGGGCAGCGTAGTTTTAACGATAAGAAATACACAGCTAAGATCCACATAAACCTTTGAAGGCTGCTTACGGAACACAAATTAATTAAACTCATAGCGGTGTTTACTTTGACCCGTACGCTATTAAGGCAGATAATATTCAGACTTATGTTGTATCACTCAGTTTATTATAGCTAACGCACTACAATAACAGTTGCCTTAATATTAGCTTTAAAAATCGGCGTGTTGTATTTGCGCTGGCATTGTTTCTGCCATTACGTTTCGTTAACGTAATACGACTTAAGAGAAAAGAATAAGATCATTTAATTTTATGAGCAGAAAGAAAAGAATGGATCTATTTCATCGACGATGACAGTTCTGTTCTTTATCTACGGATGAAAAGAGATGCATTTTCATTGGTTATTTTATTTTGGTTGCGGGTGAAGTAAGGTTTATTCATAATTTCAATTTAAACGTCGGCCGCAAAATATATGGATCCGAGGACACATTCCTTAACTCTCGAGTACTGATTTTGTTGACGTCTCTACAAATGCGAAATTCTATTATGAAATTAATTATTCAACGATGTTTCTAAGAACGATTTATCATACAACATTATTTTTATAAGATAATTATAAAAATACGTCATCTTATCTTTCAGTGTTCTCAATTAATTCTACTATTAGGGCTATATTTACAAAATTATCGAAAAAAATATATATATAACTTATAACGTCACCCGTAAAGCCCACTGTTTTAGCTACCTTTACCTAAAGTGAAATAAGGCGCCATTTGAACGTATGCAACTGTCAAAATAAAGGTTTCGTGATGATACAACATGCGGACGTCTGGTCAATGTCTAATAATTCCGTAACGTTTACGTTATTCATAAAGTAACATGATACAACATAGGGGTAATTATTGCTAATTGTTTCCCACTCCCAAACAAACAGGTGATTGCGCTTAACAATTTCTAGTTTAATCAGTTTCAATGAAATGTCATCGAGTAATTCGTATGAAAATTGTCATTGCTTAAATTAAGACAACGACGCAACGTTCAAAATGTTGATAATTTGCTCACTTTTCAAAATGAAGCGATCCGTTACATAATATTATGTGACAGCTGCGCAATTTGTCTTTATGGAAATTATACATACCACCATATTTTACTGTCAACAGTACCCATACAAATTTAAATCTGACGTTGACTCTACTTGTATTATGCGTGTGTTAACATTGACTTCACTCGACAATTATTGTCGCTCGATATACGTTTGTATGTTCAACGAAATTTAACGTCATATAAAAGCTGGTCAAACATTCACACATTCGTATTGCGGTGCACGAATGAGACTATTGCGGCGGTCGCGTAGATATTGCGGCTAATTGCCATAATTTGAAACCTCGAAAACTATATGCATATCCGCTTGATTAAACTTTTTAGGTTTTTGTTTCCGTTATATTAAATTATTTAAATAATAATTACTTTGAATTGGAATATTTGTAATGATCCAATGAATACCTTGATGTTCCCCGATATTCGAATAATCAATCGGTGCATACAATCGATATATTCATTGTGAATATTGATATTGCTTCATTAGCTACACTCAATTATATTGTTGTATTCAATTACCCGTGGATTTCATATGAGCAAATCGACATCCTCATCGAGCAAGAACATTGTAACTCACTTTTCCGCAATTTTAGGTTAGGATTATAACTTTGCTGTTCATTTCTTTCCCTACCAACTGTCTAACCATCATATTTGATTCTCCAAAACTATATTTGTCTCTTTCTCGAGCAGCTTACATTTATTTACTCTAAGAATTCGGATGCAATTAAAGCGACTATTAGGGATAATATGAAAATGGTCAGTCGTAAAAAAAACGATCAGTCGAAAGACAGAAAATTCAACGCAGGATTTTGGAGAACCTCGACAAGTAAACGAGTACAGCTATCAAGTCGCGATTTTATTTGGACAGCCGGCGCCGAGGTAACGATACAGGCGTGTTCATTTGTACCGCATGAAGTCTGAGTAAATTTAGGTAGATACTACATCTTCCGACTTTGAATATTTACATTTTATCGAATACTGACGTCGCCAAAACGATTTTTAATCGTTTATTTGCCGTTTATTAAATAATAAAATGATACGAAGTATTATCAATACATTTCAGTATCAGTGGATACTTTTAAGTATCGAAATTAAACAATAGTGCGTGTCAGCTCCGACGCGCGGATTGGAGTTTATTCCTTAAGTACGAATTGTCTTGGAATGTACACTGTATTTAAATATAAAAAAAGAAATTTTATTCGTGCAAACAAATTAATTCTGTATTCTATTTTCATTATAAACGTGTACATTTGGCTGTATTCACCATTTTATTAATAATATAACTAGCATTATATTTCCCGGCAATAGTGACCCAAGCATTTTTTTTCATCTTTACGTTTGCTACCTCGGTGCGTTTATTTTCAATTAGATCTTTGTAAGGGTTCAATATCTGCAACAATAGCCTTTTATCTGTTTCCGTGTAGTTTATTTTTCTTGTATTCATTTTACTACTTTGTAGTTAAACGCAATACTTTCAGCCAAAAAGAAACGGCGCTTACAACTTTAGTACATGATCTGTGCTTATATCTGTCAATAAATAATTCGATATTGAAATTAGCTAACGATTGATGCGCAGTACGTACTACGCAGGTGAGAGTATTGAATAAAAACATAATCTCCAGTCGGTCAATCTTTGATTTTCCATACTCGATTAGTTAATACTAATTTAATATGCGTCTATTAAACCGTCGGAAACATAATACGACAATTAATCTAGACTAACGTAGTCGCGATTTAACCTGGTTTTCGTTTTGTCTATTAATAAGAGCATATGTATGTCAAACTCCGTCATTGCGATTACGTCATATGAAAAATAACCATATTGATATCTCATTCTAAAGATGCGGAGAAATGTTTTTCTAACGCTCTGAACTTCGTACGCTCTGAACTTCTGATTTGATTCCTCATAAAACTTCATACCGGGCGCTATATATAAAAATCGATTCTTAAAGAGTAAACACCAATAAGAAAAAAAAAAGAAAGCAAAACAATAATGTCATAATCTTAATGTCAGCGCGCTTACAAATCTTCTCTTTATTATATTATAGAGTTGTATAAAGTCATTATGGTAAAGTTGTCACATAAGTAAGTGATCACTTGGGCACGAACCACGCGCATTTAAATAAGATTTTATGTTGTGTACATTTGCCGCGCCGCCATACGAGGGTCGCCGGAGTTGCTAGGAAAACAAACGCAGTCGCGAGAACAGGCGGCCGTGACCTTGGCCGGGCCACAACTGCATGCGCCGCTGCGTCGACGCACGGCCCGCATCGGACGGACGGCGTGCGCTAGTGCACGTCGCTAGACGCCTCGAGCACAGTAGTGCGCTGATATTGCCGACACTAGTCGCAACGCGGCTCGCCGGAGGGTCGCAATAAACACGTTATAGAGCATTTGGTTTTTCAACGCTGTAATAAGAGTCTGCATACCATACCACGTATGATATAGGTACACTAGCGAAAAACTTAAAATGTTTGTGAAATGAAGATTGATTCTATTATGAAACGGTTGATAAGAAATATGCAAGTCAATTTTGCTACTTCCAGACAATCTTTAAAGGTTAATTAAATTAACAGAATTCAACAAGAAACAGGTCATTTATTAAATTAACAGAACTATGGGCATTTCATTTGATTACTGGGCCGATAATAGAAATAAAACTCCTGCAACACCAAGCATTGTAACATAAGATAACGACTGCACCAGATATGCAATTAAAGCGTTTATTCAATTAATAGAATTATGGACATTTCATTTGATTACTGGGCCGATAATAGAAATAAAACTTGCAACACCAAGCATTGTAACTTAAGATAACGACTGGACCTAACATGCAATTAAAGCGTTTATTCAATTAACAGAACTATGGGCATTTGATTACTGGGCCGATAATAGAAATAAAACGCTTGCAACACCAAACATAGTATCATAAGATAACGACTGGACCAGATACGCAAATCAACTTTCAGTAAATTCCCACCCCATCCCACCACCGGTTCTGAAATATACTTGTAACCGATTACGAATGGGCTCAACTCTCGCTTCTAGGTGGATATTAGAGTAAAACAAGAAACCTAAGAAACTGTAGTATTATACAATACTAGTCTTTGCCCGCTGCTTCGGTCGCGTGGATTTTGTGAGTGATTAACATCACTGCGTTTTTCTCAATCAATAATAAATTTAAACACAAAAATTTTTGTAGGTGTTTGCACTAACGAAAGAACAAAAAAAAAAATAAAAACGACTACTAAAGAGCTTGTTTTAGGCGACGTTTTAGTTTTGTGGTTTATATGTTCTTATCGTGGCTCGTAATTTATGTTTACATCAAAAATTATCCTTGGCCGCGATAACAGAATTAGAAGTCCCTTAGGCGAAATTCGGCAGAGACGAAAGCCAAGTTTAGATTTTAACCTGAACCTGTATCATCTTAGAAGTGAAAGTCACGGCAAACAGGCTGAAATTTGAAAAGGCTGTTTTGGCTCCTAGGTATTCTATTCCAGAGAACATAATTTTTTTCAAAAGGTCTAAAATATTTAATACAATAGTATTATTAAAGTGTACTTAATCTTTCTTTCTTTACCTCTACCCGCCAGTTTGAATTCAATGATAACTGGATATTTTTATTGAATAACACCATTTGAAATTCTGCCTACACGCGCAAATATAAATAACATAAATATAAACGCATAACATAACTGGACCTATATTTAAAAGTAAAACTTCTTATAATAACTAATATGCATAACATAACTGGACCTATATTTAAAAGTATTAAGATAAAATCAGTTGTATTTATATTCCTAATTTTCCCTTTCGAATAACGTGAAAAATATCGTTCGTTTATTTGTTTGTTTGTGCTAATCTCTGCAGACACACGTTCGATTTCAAGAATTCTTTCTGTGTTCGAAAGGTCATGCCTTGAGAAAGACTATAGGCTATATCATCAAGCTACGATTCATAGGGCTAGAGCAGTGATAAAAAAATGTAACAAAAGTAGGGTGCAAGGTACAGAGGGTCCAGCTTTCTTATAGACTGATTATCCCGAGTACATAGTATACTGAGATACATAGTATACTGTGAAGCACTATAAAGAACTGACAGAATTTCGGAATATTTTAATTAAAATTAATTATACTTCAGTAAACTAACCAAATGACAGTACAGGTATTATAAGCCTTTTCTTTTATTCACTTTAGTAACGTTGTGTGGTAAAAGAAATATTCTTATAGGTTTATATACACATAATTTAGATTGTATAGAATAAACAACTATAGGGAACAAGATAAGTTAGCATAAATGCGAATTACATAGTTTCTATTAATGAAAGAAAATATTATATTTATAATATTTAAAGAAATGTACTCCCAATACTTTTTGTATTGTCAAAGTTTTATATATATATATATATATATATATATATATATATATATATATATATAATATATATAAAGTAGTTTAGTTGTAGGAATAGTTTTAGTGGTTTGTAATTTCAAACATGCTGCACTGCTTTGCCACCGATGGCGACAAAAATAAAAACCGCGCGCCGTCGCCGTTTTGCTAATGTCGGTAACGTAAACATTGTAAATGGTGTTTAGTTTACGTTTTGTTTATATTAAAATGCTATTTAATTTCTTCGCAAACAATTATTCTTGGCGTAATTATTTATTCCATTATTTTAAAGTTTTCATGACAGTAGTACTGGCTGGGTTTTCATTTAATGTCGAACGGTCAAATCCACATACCCTGTAAATAATACCAACACACTTCCTCTCACGCTTTCTTCCAGGCTCGAGACTGACAGTGTTAAAAAAGAGACTGCAGTTTTTACGTCAAAAAGTAAATTATGTCTAACGAATAGTATGGAATAGTGTATATGAGTATAAAATACGTACCGGCCGGAAAATCAAATGTTTTGTACCTCTGATTTTTGCGTAATCGACAGGAAGAGTTGTCTCAATACTTATTAGTAAAATTGCGGTAATATTGACACTGGTAAAATTATTTAGGATGACACTATATTAATTAATATAGTTTTTATTCATATAGTGTAATCTTTAATAATATTATGAAAGAAGTTTAATCCGTTTTGTAAATAGTCATCAATTTTATAGGCTCATTTAATAACAGAAGTAATACTTTAGACCTTGCTCAAATTGGTTTGGAATCAAACATTCTTTTATTTATTTTAGGGAGTGGAATGGAGTATGGGCTCACAATTGACAAAATTATATCCGGATGTAGTCGCGGGGTACAGCTGGTAATATCTAAAGCAGATTCACTTTTAATGGGCGTGGTAGTTGTGCATACTTCCTTTGGCACTAAATACGTACGTAGACGTATTATATTCTTTATTAATAAAATATTGGTGACCAAAAATCGATTGCTTTTATCTACTCTTAACAACTAGACAAGAATAAGCAGCAACCGAACCTAGAAACGTCGTTTATAGGTGACGTTTTGCGTACACCAATTTATCTGAGAATGCGTAGTCGCAGTGACATGCGGTGCACCAGTCGTCGGCTGATCTGTAACGCGGGAGCCTGCGCGGAACTCGGTCACGGCCGAACCGCCTGTCGTCCGCCTGCGGGCGCGCCCTCACGCATACGAGAGCGCTGACACTTGTCGATTATCCATTTCATATATTGCATCAAGGTTAGCAGAGTTAATTCAATGATAACGCCTGATACGATGGTAATAGTCACACCGCATGGACGAAATGGCACATAGTCGCCAATCGTAATTGAAGATCGCAGAAATGACTTGCGGTCAAAGGAATATTTATTACTTTAATATAAAACATTTTTAGCATAAGTCTTATTTAATTGAGTGAGCGATCACTTTGATCTGCCACTGTTTGACTACTTAAATTGTTTCCGTTCACTCGCGTTGAGTATATCGTCTGACCAGTGTGGCTGAGTACGCAGAATTCATGACTACTTGTTCGAGGTCTCCGATTTATTAGCCTTCGGCTTTTCCTGTTATGTTTTGGGCTTAATAATTATGACCTATCAATTGACACTTTTGAAGTCAGTGACTAAGTTTCTCTTTCAGACGTTCTCTTCCTTTCTTCGGTCTTGAAAGGTCACTTGCCATCTTTTCTTATGTACTGTTTTTAATCTTAATGTGGTCACAAGGGTCTATGTTTCATATCCATATATCACGTCGAAAAGTAGGAATCAATGAAAAGTTTAGATGCATTTTGTTATAAGTGTATTTTTGTGACCAATTCTAGCTGTTTCTGTAGAACCTGTTTTGTTTTTGCCATAATAATTGCCTTCGAAAAGTTCAGCTTGAGCGGTACTCGATAACGTATAGAAACTAACTGCGCTATTACTGACTGGAAATTGTTCGAATTTAGGGCGAATATCACGATTTTGCAGGAAACTTAAAATTAGGGTCTTAAATACGTCTACTAACATGTTCTGTAAATAACATCGAAGATAAAGTGTCTTCTCGACACATACGACTTTCATAAGAGGGAGGATAAATAGCCACCATGAATGATAAATAGCCATAAATTAAAATACACATAAATTTTCTTAGTATCGTCGATCTCATTGTAGTATTTACAGCAGTGCGGTAACAACTAAAAACTTTTTTAATTGTTAGACTATCACTTTTTGTATCAAACATTATGATTTATTGGGAAAATTTGTTCCAATGTTGATCTTACCGAAAATATTATCTTACCAAAAATTTCTTAAGTATCGTCGATCTCATTGTAGTATTTACAGCAGTGCGGTAACAACTAAAAACTTTTTTAATTGTTAGACTATCACTTTTTGTATCAAACATTATGATTTATTGGGAAAATTTGTTCCAATGTTGATCTTACCGAAAATATTATCTTACCAAAAATTTCTTAAGTATCGTCGATCTCATTGTAGTATTTACAGCAGTGCGGTAACAACTAAAAACTTTTTTAATTGTTAGACTATCACTTTTTGTATCAAACATTATGCTTTATTGGGAAAATTTGTTCCAATGTTGATCTTACCAAAAATATTAAAGATATTTGTTATTCTAAAGTTTACTAATTGTGGCTTCAACGGTTTGATAATTATTTAATGTCACGATTTCAAAGATCGTTCAATAACGTGTAGCAGGTGTAGGCGGCCGCATTAAAACAATTGGACTTCATGGAGTCTTATCATAACAATAAGTATTGCCACCTTGTAAATGCAGTCATACACGCGAAGTATTGAGTTTCGTACATCGAAGAACACCAGAATTAGTACGCAATTTCATAATTCCGCGTTTTCGGCCGAGGCCATGGCCTCTTTCAGTTCCAATGTCGCTTATATTATGTCACACGCGACTGTTGAATGATTGTTAAATGTCGAAATACAACTAACAGAACTACGTCGCGGCATTATAAACAATTGCTTAAATTATTATGGACTAATTTCGTGGTTTAAATTACCTGTGGGCCATTTACACGTCTTGTTAAAGTGGGTAACCTACTTTAGAGATAATATACGTAGAGTTGTTAAAATGACATGTGGAGCTGCTAAGTTGGAAAAAATGATTCACCAATCGCTTATGTAGAAAGAATTTAGCAGCAATCGGAATTTTATACGTTTTTTAACACGAAAATCTCTTCAAAAAATATTTATTTACAAACATATAAAAAATAAATAAATATCACTTGAAGGATATGGCTAATACATATCCTATTGATATTGATAGTTGTAAGTCGTCACATTCTGTTAAGTTCAAATATTTATCATTGCTTCTCGAAGCAAAATTACAACTCATCCTAGCACTGTAGTTTGAGAACGTTCGTTTAGTTCCATGAGCCAGGTAAACACATTATTTAAATAAGATGTCTGTAAATAGCAAATTATTGTATTTTCATCCTCTTGCACAAACTTGTCAATTAAAACATCTACAGAAAACTGCCTCCCCATCCCCCCAAAACTACTGAACTTGAAATGAATAAAAACTGAGTTACTAGAAAAAAAGGCAGTTACTAGGTGTAAGTCTGTGAAATTTTTCATAAACCTGTACCTCTTGTACGAACTTTGCAATTAACACATAAACATAACAGAGTTACTAGAAAAAAAGTGCAATTACTAGGTATAATCTTATAAACATAGGGACTTTACCGGAAAACTATAGCAATCATTTGAAATCTTATAGTTTTTCCGGAATTCACGAACTTTTCTTACGCATGTGAAAGTGTACAATTTACATAATAAACAAATGATAATAATAATTTGTTAGAAATACTAAGAACCCTATTTTCTACCTATATCTAAGTATTATATGTCTTAACTTTATAGCGTTAATTCTATTTGTAGCTATTAAGTTTATTTTTGTAATTCGTACCATTTGCAAACTATTACTGTTGGTCCGTACGACGTTGGCGTTTTACGGCTAACACTTTAAAATGATATTTTATTAATGGTCTATCACCAAAATAGAACTCGACACTGCAATGCATTATGTACGACAAAATTGTTTTGCGCATTGCCAACGCGTTGTCCTGTAAAACTAGCTCCCCTCTTAATATATTCGAACAACTTATCAATTGCAAAAATTGTCAAGAGAAGTACGCGAAAGGCAGTAGCGCATTTATTAAGAAATCACATTTTTTTTAAGCCAGAAATCAAAATTTACACTTGTCTGTTGCTACATACGGCCTTGCATTTTATGGCTAACATTTCACATATCATAATTTTTGACGAAATTGGCCTCTATCACCATAATGGAATTCAAAATTATCGACAGCATGATATTTACATCATTACAAGTCGTTACATGACAAAATTGTTTCGCGCATTGCCAACGCGTCGTTTTGTAAAACAAGATTCCCTGCTAATATTTTTCGAACTTATCAATTGCAAAAATTGTCAACGGAAAAATACGCGAGGAGCAGTAGCGCATTTATTAAGTAAGAAATCAAATTTGATTTAAGTCAGAAATCAAAATTTCCACTTGTCTGTTGGTACGTAAGGCCTTGCATTTTATGATAATTTTTGACGAAGTTGACCTCTATCACCATAATGGAATTCGATACTGAACTAAATTATCGATAGCATGATATTTACATCATTACAAGTCGTTATATGACAAAATTGTTTCGCGCATTGCCAACGCGTTGTCCTGTAAAACAAGTTCCACTGCTAATTTATTTCGATCAACTTAATCAATTTCTAAAATTGTTAACGTTACCTAATTTGAAGAAGTACGCGGAGAGCAGTAGCGCATCATTGTGCGACCAGGGCTGCGCGAGCAGAGCGGCTGCGGCGGCGTGCGGGTGCAGCGTCGGCGGCGCGGGCCTCGGCCGCGTCATCAGCCCGCTGATGCTGAAGTCGGTCGGCGGCGCCGCGTGGCTGCACGTCGACAGGTACTCGCACACCTTGCACTCCTCCTCCTTCATCTCACACTGTTCGATATCGCCGCACTTAACCACCCAACGTACGCCCCTTTCTTATCGATCAACACATTTCGTGCTAATCGACTGTTTTCGATCACCGACTTGTTGGCTTTTTGAATCCGCTCTTATCTTATCGCACTTATGTCAATTTGTACGTACCGAATACGTCATATCGGGGGAATATGAAGAATTTCTCGCGATTATCTCCCGTTCCGATATCGTTAACATTTATAATTTTAAAACCTTAACGCACTGTAGAAATATTATATATACTTACAAATAAGAAAAAAATATGTTTAATTTTATCTTTTTAAATATTATATTTTTGTTTGTACTTATTGTATTATTAGAAAACAGTTTTTGTACTCAAAATTTTGTATGGTTTAGGTAAATCACGTATAAAAAATATAAACGATTCGTCTGCTTCGGATCCGTTCCGATCCTTCTCGTTAATCCATTTGTATCACACAGTCGTATCACACGGGTTCGCAAGCAAACACTGGTTCGTCTTTGATCACAGTATTAATATCACAGCACTTATATTTATACAACTTTTTCACAGGTTATTCAAATTCATTCTGTCACACCTGCGTGAAATACTGCTCAGTATAATCTCTTTGTTTTTATACACTCGTCTGTGACGCTTGATGTATTTCTATGTATTTGTATTCTATATTTTTTTATTCCCTGTAAAGGAATAACAAACTATAGAAATACAAATAAAAAACATTTCATTAAATGAAAAACATTTCCGAGACTGATACGTCATTTATATAACTATGGACGTATGTTAACATGTAGAAGTCATTCCAGGCACCACTTAATCGAGGCAATATTAGTACAATGCAGCTTACTAAAATATTCAAGTGTCATAGACGGGTGTAAATCGGTATTAATGGTTTATACAAAATAGGCGAAAATTTTTACAAGAATTACGCGATCGGATAATAACTTGCGATTACCGTAAACGAGATAAACGTTTATAATATATGGTTATGACATTCGCCTTTATAATTATATATGCGAATTATGACATAATTAATAAATAACGTTGGTTACCAATCTCAGGCGAGCCCCTTCGTAGTGCTCGACGGTTCAAATTGCCACAGCGAATTCTATTTATATTAACGAACGGGAAAGGCTGTGGTCATTACAGTGTCGTTAAAGTATTTTAAATTCCTCACCTCCGATAATGTTAATTCAGAAGCCATTATAGAGAATTTATATTTGTTTAACGCGGCCCTATTAAGCATTTTAATCGGTAAGGCTAGCAATTTAATCGGTAAGGCTAGAACGAGACGACAATTTTTTGTCGCATTTTAAATATGTACATCTAATACGGAGATCGCAACTACGGTACGTCGCAGTTTGTCGCTTAATTGTTAACTTATAAGAATGTAAATCAGTTGTATCACAATGATACGGAAAAAAGAGCACAATGTACAAAAAATATATCTACAAATATTACAAAACATGACCTCGATAAATTTTGAAGCATAATTCATGCTTTATGAAATTTTTAAGGATTAGGATGATATTTCAGAGTGATTCTCTTGAACTTTTCTGGAAATAGTGATGTGATGCAACTAAGAAAATGCCAAAAAAACTAAACGCGCTGCCAAACCTAATGGAGATATGTTATAATAATCTATGATTAGTATTGCACATTGCAAAGGTTGTTTTAATGATACTGTAAAAAAAAATTATGCTTGCCAGCTCCGACCCGCGACTGGAGTTTATTCCTTAATTACGATTGTCTTGGAATGTATGAAATAGGTAACACTGTATATAAATATAAATATCATTAAATGTAAATGGAAAATTCTTTAATAAAAAATGCTGACAATATAATTATTTTGTGACATGACTTCTCAATTTTGTAGGATAGAAGACACCAAATATTCACACATAGTGACATTTAACGATTATATCTTGATATAAGCGAACGATAGTAAACTATGTATATCACACTCCGTCATTGCGATTACGCCAGAAGAATATGCTAAATAAACATATTGATATCTCACTCTTAAGATGCGAAGAAATGTTGCGGGGAGAGGCAATCTAACGGTTACACTTTTTTAACGCTTTGAACTGAGTACGATCAGAACCTAACAGTTACGCTCCTTTAACGCTCTGAGCTACGTACGCTCTGAACTACTGATTTGACTACTCATAAAACTTCATACCGGGCGCTTATATATGAAAATCGATTCTTAAGAGTAAACTCCAATTACAGCACTAATCTGGCTCAAAGAGGTGAGCCATAAAAAATACTTCTATAAAAACTAAGATATTTTTATCTTTTCACTGTAAAGCTCAATGAAACCGAGCAAAATAACATTTGATAGAACGTTTTTAGGGCTTTTAAAATATCATAATTCTTGGCTTTGATCGTATTTTCATAAATTATTATAAATTACATAATTACATGCCAACAAATTGTGGGCATACTATTGTTTTAATATATAGTATTTTTTGTCTTCCTAAGATTTACCTACAACAAATCCAAAGAGCACAATTGAAATATTCAAACTCAACGCACATATCAGAAAATTAACTGTTACTGCCCTAAATTGTAATACTTCAAATACGATACACCAAAATTTTGCGATGCAAATTTATTAATCAAAAAGGCCCCCGTGGCGTCACAAATGTTCCACTCAAAAGTGCTTATACAAATAATAACTTTCAATTGCGCGTAACACGGCAAACACAATTAATTTATACAATTATACTGATTAAGTAGACAGTTTTTAGGGACCTGATGAGCGCTCACTGACTGTCAGAGCAGGAAATTGAGGAAAATTTCGTTAAGTGAGCGCCGAAAATCCGACGCAACATGACGCGTCATGCCTCGCGTCACGCCGACCGCTCCGCAGTCAGGTGGAGAATTCAAAGCGACAGCTTCACTTGAAGTAAATCTGTCAGAAGTCGTGTCGTATGAATCGCGACAAATACTTGGCGCGTATCCTATTTTGACGACATATTTATAAGTTGTACTCTTGTTTCGGTGAGTTTGTTATGAATAAGTGAGTCGTTGTAATGCTTATTAATAGAGACGTCGCGTCTCGCGAGCGTGCATTGTTTTTTGTATTGTATTTTGTCACGCGGTGTGTAACGATTAAGCACCGTTATATAGGATTCCGGCGCAATCGAATAACGTTATCTATAGTGTCAGATCGGTTGCATTACCATGTGGTATCGATTCCATGAAATAATCGAACGAATTCTTCCACGTAAATATTATTTGCCCGCCGCGCAGCAATTTGTAAACGCCTTGCTTATTCTGTGTGCAGTATACATTTCGCACATATTTATGACATAATTATCATATTTAAGCAACTTACAGTAAACTACGTACTCATTAAATTATACGCATTGGTAAAATGGGATAATACTAACATATTGTGATGACAACGAAACGCCAAAAGTGTTTTCAAAGTCTACCGCGGCTCATTACGACGATTTTGGAAATTAAGTATTTTTTGCACATATGAAAACTTTTCTAACGTTACACGATCTTTGCATTCGTTCATTATGGCCAAATCATCAGTCAAAGACTCTATAACGTCTTCCAATTTGAGCCCTACCAAAATCATAACTATTTCCATGCCACCATCGAAGTCGTCTTAGAACTTCTCTAGGAATCAAAAGAACCTGCCTGATCGGAAAAAGGGGCCTTAGACTCCTAACAATGTCCCGTATCTATTATCGAGCGCTTATAATCAATACGACAGGGTTAAGTACTGTCCCTATTCAATGAGCCATTTAAAATCTCCAGTTTTTATAGAACGAACGCTCTAAATACCTCAAACATCAGTCTACATTCGACCAAGTCACGATGGCTAAAGGTTCCTCGTCCGAAAGATTTGCTCTAATATTGTGTTGACAAAGGCAGAAACCGTAACTGTCTTCTCCACCTAGATCCAAATGGCTATCCTGATTAGTCTCATCTGGAAGATGTAACTGGTTCATTGTCGATAGAATTCCTGATTCTTATCCTCGTAATAGCTTTACTGAACGAAAGGGGTTATATAGAAAGCCCCTTCGATCTTTAGAAATGAGCTTCAAATTTATTTCTTTCTTTCGAGGGTATATCCTCGATCTCTGTTAAGACTTTAAAAAACATTAATTTCGCGTAAAACATGTTTCAATTATAGATTTCGTTTCATCGCTAGATTGTGGGCCTGTAGTACACTATATGCAACCCGTTAATTAGAATCTGATAATGTAATTAAATGAGTATGTCGATCGGGCGATTCACTGCTCGCGCACACCTCGAAAAATGGACGAAGTCAGCTTGCGCGCGCTAGAGACGGCCGCGAGCGCGTTGACGTCACGCGGCCTTGCTCGGCGCGCCGTCCGACAGGATCAACGCACGCGAATGTTGTTTTGCAGAGCCGATCAAGGATATGCGAAGCGCGTTACGAGGAGCGCGTCGCCGTCGCCATCGGCACGTCGCTCGAGTCGCGCGTTATATCTCGCCGCTGACAAAAACCCGCATCATATAATCCGTATTACCGACGTGTGATCACAACAAAAACTGATCGCTTTCGTAGCTCGCTCGTAGACGATTCTTGCTATAGAAGACTGCGATCATCGTCATACGTTTGCTCAATTATCACGCATTGGATAGGACTGTTATATTCTTATCGACTTTAGTCCCTTATTTTTTTAAAGGTTTACTACCTAAATGTAAATACAACGTTCTATATATAAGTAACGATACAAAAGGAAAGTTATTGCTACCTGTTTTATCGCGAAGAGAAATGTCGCGAAGGTACGGAGAAATGCATAACGTTAACATTTCCCCTAATAAACTTATGCACATTGAATCCAAGAATACTAAACTGTAACTGAATATTTAATGTCAAAAACGGCTAATATCATTAAAATCTTATATGATATGAATGCCTATTTAATTGGCTCGTTTGTCTGCAAGTTTGTATTTTTTCTTACGGCAGCTAATATACGACAGATAAAGAAATTTCACTTCTGCCAGATTCGGAGGACATATGCTTACATTTGTTTAATAACGTTGGGAGAAAAGTAACATAGCAAGTTGGGATGTTGCTATGTTTTTATCTCTAATGTTCATCGCAACTATCTATCTATGAATATTGAGCACTCTTGCGAGCATATCCTTTATTATGGACTGGCGCACCAGCTTCAGTTTTGACGACAGAAATGATTACTGGGATAATTTTGCAATTAGAAACGTTAGCATAAAAGATAGCTTTTGGTCTTCGTTTAAAAAATAATACCACTTTTAAATTTTTTAAAATATTTATTAGAATCTACATTTGCTTTGGAAAAACTACACGCGTCTCCCCCATTGGTCTGTGCGTATACATAATAAATAAACACACTACAATTCGCAATTCTGGGCCAATTTTGGGGATTCTCTAGTGATTGGTTAGGTATCAAAACAAAAGCCTTTAAATTTTCACAATGTTATATTAAGTTGTTTAATTTTTCTAAGCAATTTTTTATAAAAACTTCCGTTTTTCATGTTCGGTGAATGTCCTCTCGGCCTTCGTTTTATCTCTTGTCCTTTCCTTCTGCTTCGTACTGTTTCCAACTTTTTTTTTATTACCTTGTTTTGGTTTCTTCACGTGTCTTTGTAATAGGTTTTTTTTAAATTTTCTTATTCAATATTTACCACATATACAGAACGGTTATATTAGTTGCCAAAGTTTTCAATTCTACAATGTAGCCTCAAACACACTAATTTTTTTTATTTAATAAGCTATAAAAACGCGGTGTGCACTTTCGTTCTCACCACAATTTTAATTTATTTAGTGAATATTTACTAAGAAATTATTTTAACGTGTAGCGTGTATAGCGTACAATAAGCTTTTTTCGCTTCAACCAATATTTTTCAGTTTATTTGAGTTTAATAATAATTAACCGAATTCTATTTCCTTCGTGTCGCAAGAATCTTAAATAATTAACAAAAGTTTAATTTGACATTCGTTAAGATAACAACAACGAAAAATAAATATACAATTTGTAATGTGTCTACCTACTCACCTAACTATATTTATTACGTAAGCAAACTACACAAATAATAAAAAATATGGAGCTCCAGCGTTCAGTGGCCCGGTAGCGCGCGTGCTCGCGATGCTTGCCGAGTCATGCGGCATGAGGCGGCGTTGTTTCAATCTCTAGCCTCTTCGCGCTAACTAGCCAACGCCCACTTGTGAGTTCAAATCACGATCCTATAAAAACTCGCTCAATTGCGCAATTGTCGAATCTTGGCGCTACATTTGTCCGCAGGTACGACTGAGGAGTTCCACTTGCTTGTTCGTTGCCATTTGGACACGTGTATCGATGTAGCTATGGCTACGTTTTACGATTATTATACTCTTAAATGTGCCGAGAGTGTCAGTTGCGATCTAATATGAATTTGGATGGCTATTAAATAGATGTCATAGTGCAAATTAATTCATAGCAATAAAAATTATTGAATAATTTATATCCGCCGTAATCTACTAATACGAACACACCAGACGTAACTTTGGGATGTCGCAGGTTCTAATTTCACTGACACCGAAGCAGTATATTTTGTTACAACAGTTTCTAATTTCAATGTATCGATGAAATGAGAAATTTGAATCTACGCAACACTAAACTGCAATATGTATCGACGTTTGGACGGTGGTCGGACGTCGTATAAGACAGAGAAAATGGTACATAATAGACATAAAGGTTACCATTATATGATTACTGCCCAAGTGAAATTAATCGGCTATTAGTGTTTTTGGCTAACAAGGACTGTTAGTTTATTTTCATTATATTTCGGAAATTTTAGAATGTTGCACTTCGTTTATTTTCGACTTTTAGTGTTTATCATCAAATCTGTTTTGGTTTTAAATAACATTGGTCAAACAAAAATACAAATAATACTTTATACGAACAATAAAGTACGTTAAAATAACGTTGAAATAATGAATTCGTGATATATTTAAAAAATCAACCATTTTTTAAAAACTGATAATCAAATTTACACGAGGGTTACAGGCTGTAACCTCATCATATCTTATCTACTTATAATGTATCTACAAATTGCGAAGTTCTTACTTTTTAAAATAATGAAATTAACAGGAAAATTACCAAAACCTGCAACGGCTAGACTTAAGTCTGCAACGGCAAGACGATTAAGACGTATTAAGAAGCAAACTAAAAGATTTCTGGACAACTTTTTGCTAAAATTGAACGTTTTAAGTTGCAAATGACAGGTTCCGAGTCTTTTGAAAATTTTGTAGAGGTTTCCCATAACCATTGGTTTACATAACCAAGTACGTAAGATGTGCTAGGAATTACTGGTTAAGTCCAGCGCCAAAGGGTTTATAAACCGAGTGCGTAAAGTGGAAAAGCAATTGTTTTTGTTGTTTTTTGATAATCTGAGTTTGGTCAAAATAAAAACCGAAAATTGAATGAGAATCCGAATATACTGTTCTTTGGAAGAGGTTGTTGTTCTTGAATTAACACATATAGATTGGAAAGACTTGTCGTTATTTAAAAAAGTCCATACGACGAAAAATTCTTAACAATATATATGAAATACTATAAAAGGACAAATTACGAACTATTCTTAAACACAAAAACAAATACTTTACCAATTGTTACTGAAATGGGTACTTAAGATTTTTCAAATTTATTTACGTACATTTAACACATTAACTTTAAATATATTGCCGACTGTCACTAAACCGCAAGTGGTGACGCTGCGGCAGGAGATTATGGAGACTTCGTGCTTGTGAAAAACAAAAATGTAAACATTTTAAAATTGTAATGTTTGGACAGTGAAAAATTTAGGAAAAATACGTGTTACCCTCGAGACAAAAACATTTATATTGGAGAAAGAGTTTGCAGACGTCATAGACAAAAATAAGCAAAGATTAAATTGAAAGGGAGGAGAGCGTCTTAGATCTATGAGTGCGAATGATTAGGGCAAACAAAATTTATATCGATAATTGTATGACGTATCCATATTTGAACGCCGTAAGAAAAAACTTATTAGGAAAAGAGATGCACACGTTCTACCTAAAAGCGTTTGTAGCCAAAGGCAACTGTACCGATAGGCCTTGACACATTTATCAAAGCGAGTGCGTGGCGACTGGAGTGTGCGGTCAGGCGGTGACACAGTCGGGGGCGGCGCGCGATAAGGAACACAGATAACTACCGCAAAGTTAACTTGCCGCGAGTTATACTCGCATATCAATTTGTTCAAGATCCCCTTACAAACAGTTTCGTTTATTTTCGTATCGTAGATCCATAATAGCCCGAACGGCTAACTTGCAGTTAGACAAGATAGGTGTTGGTTATTTTTTAACGATAAAAAAAACAAGTAAACAAATTCGTAACCTGTCAACATTTCTTTTTGTTCTTATCCCACACGTATAGACAGAAACATTGTTTCCGCCTCCCTCTGCCTTTCCGCATTTATGAGACACCCCCTTGAAATAAAATTGTACAAAATTTAAAATATTTTTTGATTGCGGACCAAAGAATGCGATTGTGGTATTCAGGTCCATAGCTTATTTTGTTTAACTACCTAAATTCACTTTGTTAGCTACTTAAATGAAATCTCTCCGGACGACACGGACGGTCAGACACTGTCACCACAAACCCTAAAAATCATAAAACTTTTAACTCATAGACTGTATGACATTCGGCTTTCACAAGACTTTCAAGGGCTTTTATAGAAAATATTCGAAATATAAGGTGTGTGCACATACGGAGCGCTGTGAACTCCTAAATGACGTCTGATTTTTGCATTATATATGGAAAACATTCTTTGTATTTCAGGTTTCCACTTTTAAACGCCCTGAAAGCCTTCAATTGCTGCCATAAATGTAAAGAGAACATGAAACTTCTGCGTATCCTTCAGCATATTACTGCCACTGCGCACAATGGAGCTTTAATGAAACTGCACAATCTGAATGGTCGAAGTGTGGTATAGAGATAAGTATAACCAACGTTATACCATATCACTTGAACTGGTTGACTTTCGGGCGGAGTTTGAAAACAAATTTAAAAAATATTTCACAGCCACTTGCAAAAGCGTTGGTAATGGTACAACCTATACATATGTTTACTTAAATGTTTCGCTCAACGCATAGAGGTAAAAAGAACATATGATATTTAATCAATTAACGAATACGTGCTATAATCGAAACGACATGCCAAATCTTACCGAAACATTACGAGTAAAAACACGGTAATGGAGAATATACAACATACGACTGAACAGGCTCTAACATAGACGGGAGATATTGAGTCGAAAGATAGTCAGCTACCGACCTTCTCCGACAAAAGTCGGCAGTTTTCGGCTGACCGACTTACCACCGTCAAAAGTCGGTCGACTGCGTTGCGCATAAAGCTCATAGTCTATGCATTTCCTAACTATTTATCAATCCCTTTTCATGTTTAACCCTAGCAATGTTTCTTTCATTGAAGGTAATTCTTTTATCAACAAATGTATTGACTTTCTTCAATCATTAAACTGTTATTTAATTCTGCTCTTATATATCACCATTCTAAGCCACTTATTAATTTTCAATCCTCACTCTTTCCATATCTCTGTTTGGATATGGTCTGATATCTTTGTTTGGATAAATACCGCCGCAGCGTCGCCTATAAAGCTCGCACCCGCTTCCTAAACAAACTTCGTTTAAATTATAATCTTTTTTAAAAGGACTAATAATGTTTAAATTAACATAAAGCACGTTGTGTTAATTTGTATCTTAACCGTTGTGTCGTATAATATAATACTTAAGAGTTAATTAATTGTTAATATTCTGTTTGCATACGAATAATATTCACTTTTGCGTGACCGCCCATTAAGAGCAGGAAAACGACACGGCGAGGAAATAAAATGTGAAATATTTACTAGATGAATGAATAATTTAGAACGTAGACAAAGGTTTTAATGGCATTTAAACGCGTTTTGATGACGTATTTAATTTTGGGGACGCTTTTTAACTAATCTAAAAAGCTCCTTCTGTTCGAAAGGTACATCTTGACAATTTAACGTTGACGCATTACTACGTCGGAAGTCTATGAATCAATCCAAACATAAGATCTAATTGAACCCGAAATCAAATATCTTTCAAGAATGACTTCACACGACAAATCTTTGTTTAAGTTTCGATTTCTGTTTGAAAAGTAATTAAACATCGAAAAGTTATATTTCACAGTCGACTTGTAAATTTTGTTTTGAAATAACTTTCAAAATTCTCGCGGAGCACCGCAGCGGTTCGGTCGTTATGTACTTCAGAACCTTGGGTCCCGGTAAACGATTGAGTTTAGTCTAGTTCTTCACAATAAAAACACTTTTGATAAATCAATTCCTTCACATGAGAATTAATATACTAGCATTTATACACATTTAAATTTTTATTATAAACCAATATATGCATTACACTTTAAACAAAATGTGCCAGACGGTGGCGCTACTTTTGAAACATTTTTCAACATCTGAAAATTAGATGAATAGCTACATGTTTATTAATTTTTATTCTACTTAATAGACTTCAGCATATTTAAACATTTAGCGAATTTCTTGCTACATAGCTATTTCTTCCAGTCAATCGAGACACCAGAAGTTGAGAACTTAGTGTTTTGGTCGACTGTAAGTAAAATTAACTATTCTTTAGAATTTAACAATTAGTAATAAAACTATGTAATAAAGAATATCCTAATACTAACTAAATTAACAAATAATTTAGGCATTGACATTGATAGGGAAAACGAATAGGGTAGTGATGAGGAATCAAGATCGGAGTATCTCTTTCAGACGACTTTCGAAAGCATGAATCGACGAAGTGTTACGAATGTTAGAATCAAGTTTATTCCACAGTTTGGTATCGTGTACAGTGAAGACGTGCTTGTAGAAGATAGTGCTCTATTCAGGAATAAGGAGAGTGAGGAGGAATTCAGAACGTAATCCAGGCCATGAACCCCACGGGCCTTGAAGCTAGAAATGAGATATGACGGATTGCAGGGATTCTTCAATGTATTGAAGCGAAGCCATAGAATATTTAAGCTGTGCTGGTCATGTATTTCGGTCTAGTTGAGGCATGACCTAAAATCGGAATTAGGAACATATTTCTTCAAGTCACATATTTAGTGAATACATAACTTTTGAAAGCATCCTAGTTTATTTAACCGATCGTCAGTGAGGTCAGAGTAGAACACAGCTTCAGCAAGAGCTTTTGACAAAGGCGGATCTTAGTTTGGTTTGAGTAAATTGTTAAAATCTCTTATTCTGACAATACTTAGAGCGTTCATAATGTTGGTATAACGAAGGTATTAATTACTACCAATAAAATCAGTAAAACAATATAATAACTATTACGAAGTTATTCGAAAAATCCAAAACGGCAGCGTCGCGTTATATAGAACAAGTAAAATATGAGATATATTGTATAAAAGTTACACCTGTCAAATCAGATGGCGTCTATAGAGCATCGTTAAAATTTATATTATTCTTTGCTTGTGTCCATTCTTGTTAAATTTTCCCTTTTTTCCAGTTAATATAACAATAAATATTGTTCTTGGTGGTGCTTCACACAATTAATTAAATAATACTTCTCCTCGATAGCTTCAATTGTACAAATTCAATTATATAAAGTAATTTTCTTTAAAATAATTATAACCACAACCGAATTGCAAAAACTAACATGTTATTATTTGCATTTACCGAAACGTCAACTTTTTTAGGTTACACCAAAGTTAAACGTAGATCGAACTCGCAATAGTTTTTGACAGATGAAGTTATGACGGGCTTGTTGTATAGGTACTGACTTTATTGGTTGCGTTTTTATCTATTCTGTACTTATACAAGGTATTACTATCTATACCAAGTTTTTAGTAACAGTGTTGGCCTAAACGCTTCAAAACAGAGCTGTTAATCTACCAAACCCTCGTAAGTAAAATACCTCGTAAGCAGTCCGAGTTCCAACATTATTTAGTTGGTAATGATAATTAATCATATTGTTTATCTCAATATAACACTTGTATTTACATCCATACCTTGTATTTACCCGTTTCGCATTTGTCTTCTTTAAAAATAATTTATGAAAAAAAACACAACGCCTAATTTCGACACGTGGCGAAACGTAATAAAGCAACATCATTACATTATTAAACAATTAATTTAACATATCAGTAAACATGGCAACTAATCTCTCGTCATATCTCCACTAACATAATCGTACTTAATAACAATATGCAAGTAAACAACGCGTGACTTCCTGCCACAGTGGAAGAGCGTTAAACAATAATTAAAAGGACGTTAATACGGCCGTACAACTCCGACGCCTGCGAGTGCGGTTACCGCACCGCGCGCCTAATTAAAGTCGGCCACGAAACGAATCGCGTCCGAATTCACACAAAAAGCACACTAATGACAGCGAACGACATTATGATATAAAATACATTCGTATTCAGTCCGCTGCGACAGATAGAAGCGAAATTTTTATTACCTCATTAAGTATTTATAATTGCCAAGTTTCGTGGTGGCTATCGATTCGAAGTTACAGGAATAATTTAAGGATCAATTTTATTAACGTTATTGACTTAATAAATTTTTAAAACTTTAAATCTCCATAAGTTTCACTCTTAACAAATTTATAACTGAAAATTATAGTGATGCATGCAGTAATTTTTGATCGTCTAGATAAATCTCAGTTTTATGACCAATGAGATATTATTTAACAATAAATTCTTCGAATCGGAGTAATAAAGTGGGAATAACGCGGAATAAATACGTCAATAAAAATACAGTTATATACCAAACTAATCTTGTATACAACGATTTTATTAGAAATAATTTAGATAAACAGATTAAACATCAGTAAAATTTAATGTAAAAACCAAAACCAATCTCGATTTCAATCTTTGTAGACGATCGTTTTACGGCAACATTACCGTACTGATCGATCTAAAATCGCGATAGGTAACCTGTATATGACGTCACAAAATATAATATACCCTAACGTTTCTGATAAAATTTCGTATTTCAACGAATAAAAAACGCGCGGTCAACTCTCCACCCTCTTCAGATTTTTTTCGGTTTCAGAGGCAGGTCTATGCCGAGTATTAATTTTTTTCAATAAAATAAAGAAAAACAAAAAAGTCACTTCATTAAAAGTAAATTTTCGTTGTGTTCCTTTATTTCATTGAAAGACAAATTATGTTAAACAGGTATAAAGGTCGTTTATGATTTGCTGTATAAAAAATCAAATTTGTTTTTTTTAATGATTTGCAACATGAATTATATCTAATATGAAGAGAAGTTGCTTAATACTAAACATAAAAACAAATATATTCTATATTTATTATATAAGTCAAAAAATTCCATAATATGTTTGAAATTTAATTCGTTTGAAGAATTTTAAAATATTTGTTTTAAATAAAGCTTAGAACGCTAAATGACTTTTTTTGCTAATGATCGCGTACGACTTTATAAATGTCCACAATATTTATTCATCGCAAGTTTTATTTTAATAAAATAATAACAAAACTAAAAAATTCACCTTTCTTAATTTATATTTTATCGTTTAATGTCAAATTGAAACATGATTCATGATTCAATATTGAAGCCGTGTAAATAGTTTAAATTCAATATTCGTATTTTTGTGTGCATCTAACCTGATTTCCATACCAAATATTCTAACCTGATTTCATTACCATTATTTTTTATTATACAGTCTACTACGTCCTCGTTCATTACTGATACTTACAGACAACTAAATTGAAGAAAACAATTGACAGAAATATTGGCTTGACAAAAACCGAAAAAACACAGAAAAATCGTCTCAAAACTAGCAAGACGAGAAAATATCTATCAAGAAAAATATTTTAGAAGCTTTATTATAGGTTATAAGCTTGTGTATGACGTTTAACTTTAATTTAATGTCATATCGATTTTTCCAAAACCTGAGAAAAAAACCTGAAAAAAATGTATAGCTGAATTTTCTCAAATGCACAATTTTCTAACTAAAAAAGTATTATCACTACATTTATTATTGTCACTACATTTTTATGAAGAACTATTATATTAATCATCTTATAAACCGAATTTAAAGTTATTAATTAAGTGTCGCTTGTGACATTAATGTGATTAATTGGTATTTTTTAATTATAAATAACGTATTCTTACATATTGCTTTAATTGAATACATTCTTTATACGTCCAGTTTCTGCAAGGAGAAGTATCGTAATCTTATGGATAATCATATTCCGAATTAGCGATAATATTGTATCGGTAATGTTTTTCAGGCTCTAGCATTGCGTTTGTGTAATTATATTGATGTAGTAAATAATTAAAGCGTTATCCATTAAAAAAAAAGTTGAGAAATCCTATAAAACGTTTACAATAGTTTGTGTGGCGATTTACCTTCTGGCCGTATCATTTTTACGAAAAACAATTTTATCTGTTGTTACATAATATAAAATTTACGACATTGTATGTAGTGCCATTCTGATTTTTTGTTTGTAAAAAGCATTGAAGCATAGTGAACGAAAATAACAAAAAAAAACTTTTGTTGTGTTCTGTTGATTTTATTTTGAAAAATTGTAAAAAAATTGCGAATGTCAGATGTCGGAGCTGGAAATCATGGAACAATTAATATTAAATTTTGAATGCCGAGGAAACAAATACTATGTTGCAGTACGAGTAAAAAATTGAGATGAAAAAAATTGTGCATGTCAGCTCCGATGCGCTACTGGAGTTCTCCTTAAGTACGATTGTTTGGAATGTATAAAATAGACAACACTGTATATAAACATATATATCAATATTATTAAATGTAAATGGAAAATTCTTTACTAAAAACATGCCGACAATATAATTATTTTCAAGTAAAACACAAATGAACAAGATCAAATTGATACAACAAAATTAAAAACATTTAATAACGTCAAACTAACACGTTAAGATTAAAAGAGACTTTTTAATTTTAAATAGAAGACACCAAATATTCACACAGAATGACAATCAATGATTACATCTTGATATAAGCGAAGGAAGTAAACTATGTATGTGTCACTCCGTCATTGCGATTACGCCATAAGAAAATGCCAAATAAACATATTGATATCTCAATGTAATGATGCGCAGAAGAGGCCACCTAATGGTTACACTTTTTTTAACGCTTTGAACTTCGTACGATTAGAACCTAATGGTTACACTTCATACTGGGCGTTGTATATGAAAAAAGATTCTTAAGGAGTAAACCCCAAAAACAATAATAAACTGGTAATAGCAATGTGTGTAAATCCCCTGTTCCAACACAACTTTAGTTTTTTAACTAAACGAGAATGATAAGAATACAAATGTTCAAAAATAGATGTGTAACGTGAATTGAACGGGAGTTCTCTTAACATACACAAATAAAAATGCCAATAGCAACTTGTTTATCAGCGTGCCTAATAGCTCAATAGCTGTCAACATTTGTACCGCTCACTGCGCCGCTCATCAGGTAAATTTTCAATTTCCTTTGTTTAACGGCTAGAGAAACTGTGCTAGTGACTAAACAACATAATCAGTCAAAATTGCACAATACACAAATACTTAAAGAACCTAATAACAATTTGTAAAACGCTCGAGACGAAACCAGATACCGTTTCGTCGATTGCCAGTTCGCGTGCACACCGAGATGTAAGAGCGGTGCGGCGCACGTGCGCGCGTCGCCACTTGTTACGCGCTATCTTATCGCGCGAAACGAGCGCCGCGCAGGGCCCCGCCCGCGCCGCCCGGACGCCGCTACGCGGGATTGGTTTGCTCGCTGCGTCGTTACGATTTTTATGACGTCGGCGTGAGACGTCATCGCCGTCAACTAAAGGTCAAATCGATGGTTCAGTTTCAACCTAGTTCGGAGAAGAATTACGTGGATGTTACTAAGTAAAAAAAGGTACGATACTAGATGGATGTAAATAAAAAAGATCATCGTTACGGGATTATATTTTGACCTTTTCAATAGTGCTTGTCAAGTGGAAAAAGATTCACGCAATGGAGGAACGTGTCGGGGTGAAAATGGACTTTTCTTTTTTAGTTTCATGCCGATAACTTGTATGTTCCAGTGAGGTGATGGTATACCTATAATTTTCGTTTACTTCAATAATTCCAGCATTTGTTCGATCGTTTGAACTGAAATCATAGTGAATATATTTATCTTATCATATATCATTTATATATGTAAATGAGTTTTTACATTAAAATGATAGACCAATTGTAGTAAATCAGTGCAGTTGTATCTAAATCTCTGTCGGTACACACTTTTCAAACTAATAATGATTCTAAACAACACACGAATAATAGACAAATAAGATCCGTACGTCAGCTGATTTGTCAGACGCACACAAATTAAAAACATAATTGAAAAATTTCCAAAACATCTAAAATCAGCTCATAAAACTTTGGACATCGACTGACGCAGCTATTGCGCAAACGATAAAACGAATACTACGATACGCATTACAAACTCCATTGCGAAAGTGCGGCACGCAGCCTCGCACGGTACGCGATCGTGAGATGTTTATGTGGTATATCTCAATAAAACCTTCGCTGATGATTGAGTTATATATTGAGAGATAGTTGCGGGCCGCGGCAAAGCGGTTTGTATGCCAATGACAATCGAGCGACGCCCTCTTAAATCGAGAGTAATTACAGTAATTGGCGTCACGGCAACACTTGTTTCTGATCTCTGATTACGAGCGATCGACACTAGGAATGTTTGTGTCAGTACGGAAAGGGTTTCGTAAATAAGGAAAATATATTCCCCAGTAGGAGCTGTTTATATAATTAGTTACATCGTTGATAAAATTGGAAACTTTCATATTTTGGAGAGAATAAAAAATGACAGTACATTTAGCAGGAAAGTAAGAGTATAAAGATATCACCGAAAAAGATTTATTAAGGTTAAAATTATCCAAAAGTCTTAGTGGGAAATCGGTCAATTCCAAGCTATACTTGCACAATTAGTGCCATATATATAAATTATTAATAGCAATAATGCATTCCCATTATATTAGGCGCTGGCCTCGACTCTGAATGTCAGCAAAAGCAAAATCAGAGTCCAAAGACGCCGGCGGCGTTTTGTAGAACGTGACAATTAAAAAAAAATGGTTGAAAAATGTCTAAGGACAAACCTGTCATGAACCTTGATGGAAGAAATCACATCGTGAGAAATATAGTTTATCGTAATATTGATATCAATGCTGCAGCAGTTTTAACAAAATAAATAATTATATTGTTAATAAAAATTAATAGTGTCAGAATTTTTCAATCCGATAATTTTGGTACAATTAGTGCCTAATTCACAATGCTCATGATTTTTTTAGATTCTTCTGAGCGATCCTTTTGATGATAAGGATGAGAAACTGCAATTTTTAAGCATGTTTCCCCAAAAATGTCAAAAAAATTCATTCATGTTTCAATAACTTTTCATTTCATCCCCTTGGTATTTTTTCTCCGACTTATCCCACCATACTTTATACCTATGCTAAATTTTAAATGTTTATCTCCAATAGTTTCCGAGAAAATCTCCTATGACAGACGGACGGACATCAAAGCGATTCTTCAAATGTTAAAATAAGCAAAAAGAAAGCTTCAATACGGGCACGGCTTTACATTGTATGTAGTGCCATACTGTCATCGTTTGCCCTTCAAATGATTAATTTTATCACAGCATCTTAGTTATTAAACCTACCAAACTCATACACACATAGTAATACATTAAACAGCGTTAAACAAATCGATTAATACAAACGAATGCGTAATTGCTCAATAGTGAATGTTCTCTCACTCGTCCGAAACCAATAGAACAAAGAGTGTTATTATTAATTCAAATTATCATAATTGAATTGGCGAAGTAGTCTTCAATTGAGCGGCAATAAGTATTAAATTGTAATACGGAAATATATTAATCATTGTGACCTGAATAATGCTGCCAACGGGGCGGAGGTTAATGATAAAAGATCAATTTATTTTCGACATGTTAATATCGATCGAAAGTACTCCTTTATGCGTAAGAAAAACAACATTCTTGATAAGTGGCTGGAGGAAAAGAAGGTAAACCAATCATTTAATAGTTAATTCTATTTGCAAACATTTTTTTTAGAAAGCCTTTTTTTAAAGCTGATATAAGGATCTGCGAAACAAAATGGGAAATTATTTGCGAAATTTTACTTTATAATTTTTATTTTTACTTTATAATTAATTACTTATGATAACGTGGAGTGACTTTAACCGTTAGAGTGCCGACGAGCGCCAACGCGCCCGCACACGTACTAACTAAATTTGCCATGAGCGCGATGGCGCTCGCGAAATCAGTTGCCGTTTAGCGCGCGGTAGGGGAGGTCGCTCGCACGCATCGCTAATTTTTTATCTTTCTACGTGTTACATAAAGTTCAAATTATAATATTATTAGTAATTACAATATAAAAAGTTTCCAGGAAAAGAAAATTTTTAACCCATAATGGAATACAAAAATAATTCGAGTGAAAATGATAGTTTTACAAGTGATAGTGGAAGTGACATTGTGGTGCGTCCACAATTTGGCGTAATGCTAATTTTGAGTGATAGTGATAATGGTGACGATAACAATTATTTTGCTGATACGGAGGATGTACCGGACTGCGAAAATACGATGTGACCTTGATTTCAGTTTTTTTTATAATTTTTGTTCACAATATATATTTCCATAATTTTCTTTGTATTTTATTATCCTTATACAAATTTTTAAGAAAACACCGAAAAAATTATTAAAATTGGATAATTTTTTGAAGAGATACAGTTTTTTTCGAGACAAGGGTAAATGACATCAAAAACAATTCTTTGGCATTTTAAGAATATGTATATGAATAAAAAATCATGGCACTAAAACGGTTAATCTCGCGCGACTACAAAGAAACAAGTCGTATTTATTGTAGAGAGTATTAGAAACACGAACACAAGGAAATACGAAAATATTTCGTGTATTTCTAAGGCATGCTGATAAAATTTGAGCGACTGAAGTAACAGGAATATTGGCTTTTCTATCAACGCTTCTTAGTTGTTACTTGTAGTAAAATATATTAATTGTTATAGTTCCCGTGTAATATAATTAGGGGCTTTTGCGGAATATATTTGATAAAAAACATATTTGTTTTGAATACTGCTAGTGGAGTATTAAATCGGTTTAATTATTATTTCAGCCACTGACAGTTTCAGCAATATTTATGATGTGCTTTCTGAAGATTCTGTGATTAAACCACCCTCATAAAATCCAGGGAAGCTTTTAACCTCAAATATCTCGATGCGTTCGAAAGGAGCCGTAAACGTGTTTCCGAAAGAAAATAATTAAAAGTTAAACTAATGAACATTGATTGGATCAGTTTAAGTAATGAAAGGTGAATTAAGATCATTTAGAGGCGGCGGTCGATTTTTTTAATGATCTGATAACGTATCACTATCTTGAAAGGAAAGTGGCTAAGAAAGAAGTTAAGAATAAAGATAATATATTTTGTGACTCTTTCAGCTTCCAAGAACGTAAGAGGTATTTCATTGATACTGTGCGAGGCTTTTGGTGATACGGACGAGAAACTGCAATATCCAAAATTTTATAAGGCAGTATTTTCGATGTTCTAGACATTTCAATTATATTCTCAAGTTGTTGGGTACGTTAATTTGTATTATGTAGCAAATATATCGGTCCAATTACCCGAGTTCCCGTGAAACATTCGTGTGCGTCTAACAAATCAGCCGATGTAGAGATCTTATTTGTCTATATCACTCGTGTGTTGTTTAGAATTATTTTTAGTTTAAAAAGTGTGTACTTACAGAGATTTAGATACAAATGCACTTTAATTTATTACAATTGGTCTATCATTTTTAATGCGTTTTATAGCTTATGTAAAAACCTACTTCGGGGCACTTAGGTCGTCTCCTCTATATTTACTAGTTAACTTTTGCCCGTGACTTCTGTGAAAAATTAAAACATGCAACGCCGTCTAGAATGATTAAGGACAAGTAAATATTAGGTCTTTATTTTCATGACAAATAAACATTTCCCTCTAAATTAAGGAATAATTCTGTAAGCAATAATAATGCTCCTTTATTTATTTTTATAGTGTATTTAGGCGTTTCAAAAAATCGCGTCGATCCATTTCTCCGTTGTGACATTGCTTCGTTATTCTATTTGTATACATTTTCAGTTTCAAATAAATTTTTTCCCGAATGGATGAATTAGTTAGAATTAATCAGTACAATCCACAAATGAGCAAACAGTTCTTTGCATTGTATATATAGCGCAATAAAAGAAAATACGTATGTATGTTAATTAATAACATTCTAAATAATTAAGTGTAACCCTGGAAACGTAGAGGAAATCTTGTTTAATATGTTTACATTCTCTTAAAAGAAATGCCAGAAATCAGACCGGTATGCAATTCAGTATAAAACACATAATAATATACATTAAATTCACTAAGAGCTACATTTTTATAAAAAACGTTTTAATATTAAATACATCTCAATGAATCGAAATTGCGTATTATTCACAAATTTTCTTCTTTGAAAACTCTCATATGGCAGAGACTCCGTTATACGAAGTTGCAAGCATATATAATTAACTGTGTTTTTCAGGAAACATGCTATTACGATATGCGTTTCATTACATCATAGTATTAATAGATAATAAAATATAAAAAAAAAAAGTCGAAAAAGTATCTGAAAAGACTTTTCACACGTCTGCACTTCAGTCAGAGTAATTCATAGGCGGTAAAAAATATAATCAGGTGTGATATTCAGTGTGCGAGACAATCTCACACTTATCGTTTTTTTTTCCTCAAAAATAAATCCGACATGGTTTCCTTAACGTCACGCTGCCCCAAGGCGCGTAACAACAAACAGAATCCGGCAGGCGTCCCGGGTCGGTATCCGGTGAAAGCCGGTGTACGAGCAGCTGCGCGGCCAGATGCCGCGACGGCGCCACAAAAAACGCACGACCACGTGCGCCACTTCCTTCCCGTCTCCGTGGTCTTTTTATCGCCGGCAGCGCCGAGCGAACACCGCCTATTCTCTTTTCATTGCTAAGCAGCCATATGGAAATTGGCGCGTTTCATTGTCAAAAACGATAAAACAAAATTGTTATCGAAAATATTACAAGTGCAACTAATTTAACGTAACAACATACGTTTCCTTCTTTTAGACATAGCGCAATAAAACTATTAAAAACATTCGTATAAATTAGATTATTTAAACTTTCGTTACAAAGATAAAACCAACTTATTTTTCATGCTTATATTCGACTTTGCTAAACTTTCCTTCGAAATTGGCGATATAATAATATTGCCAAAGTAATAATGGAAATAAACATGTGATAAATGGCTCTCCAGTTACAAATCTAGCAATAGTTCAGTTTTGTCATATCTATCGAGTATGACGCTAAATCTATGGCGCTGAAACCTGAACTCACGGTCGATCTAATGGATAAATTTCAAATCGTGCAGCGAGTGATAGAAAGAACTGTGCTTAAATTGTCTTTGAAGGATAAAATACGACACGAGGAAGTCCAACGGAGATATACGTTAGAAAACGTTAGCAAACTGAAGTGATTATGGGCAGGCCATATTTGCCGAAGAACCGATGGGATAGAATCAGATGGACTTTGGATCTAAAAAAGTCCGCGAGGAGTGGGAAAAAAGTCGCATAGAAGGGCGTGTGTTGGTTCTATGTCCGACAGTGGATACTGATAACTCTATCCATAGGCTGAGGAAAATGCAAATTGTTTTTTTTAAATAGTAACACTGGAACAGGACGTAAAACAACATATGCCTAGAATGAAACTAATAGAAAGTCTAATCAGCATCCCCATAATCAGAATTCAGGAGATTCCAAAGAAATTACAGTCCTAATTATAGACAAATTCGGCGTCGCAATTTGACATGATCACACCTCGGTTAAATAACGTTGGGGTGGTGTTAATAAGAAACGTTAAGAACATCATTACACTCCACAACAATACACACGTGGAATTTCAACTAACAACAGCCCGAGACGAGCGGGAAATATTCAGAGGTCGCGTGAGGGAAGAGCCGACCGAGAGGGCGCTTCCCCTGCTCCGACGCCGCAGCGCACTCCCTGCTCCGATAGCGCGGCCGGTAGTACATGCGGGCAGTATGTGTTTATGTGGGTCCCGCGAGTCGGCACCCCCACCAAGGGCCCAACGCTAATCGACGTCAAACACTAATACGATGTTATTACTGTGTGATCGATTGGAAATGCGCCAGAATACGCAGTTACCTTTGTAAAAGTTTCCGTTCAGTGAGGTAATAAAATTATTAGGTATCTTGCAAACTAGACTTTGCACAAGACGGACTCCGCAATTAAAATGTCACCATTTTAAAATGAAGATTGCGTCAACGGCATATCATTGTATTATGCTCCCATTTACAGTTAATACATAAGTATATTCAATATTCATCTGATTCGTATTATCTATAATTATTAACTTTCCACAAGACGGACTCCGCAGTTAAAATGTCACCATTTTAAAATTAAGATTACGTCAACGGTATATCATTGTATTATGCTCCCATTAACAGTTAATACATAAGTATATTCAATATTCATCTGATTCGTATTATCTATAATTATTAACTTTATATAAGACGGACTCCGCAGTTAAAATGTCACCATTTTAAAATGAAGAATACGTCAACGGCATATCATTGTATTACGCTACCATTAACAGTTAATACGTAAGTATATTCAATACTCATCTCATTCGTATTATCTATAACTATTGAAAGACCTACGGAAATAAATAAGGCATTGTACGAATTTCTACTGACATAACATAATAAGGCGCCATAAACTAAAAACGCGGTTACAAGATAGAAATATGTTCAGGTCAATGAATATTTGTTTGTTATTGAAAAGAGTATTGAAACCACACGCTCACCCAGAAACAAACTTTGCGTGACAGTGGACTCACACAAAACAGTTCATTGGAAATTTACCCCTACGCTACACCTACAAACAGTCGGTTTCGTCATAACAGGTAATTACCAGAACCATCCCCTCTGTAATGAGCTTCCGAGGGTTGTCCGGCCGCCCTTCGTTATCCGCGCTCACCTTGAAATTGTTTTTATTACACCATTCACAGAATTACGCCGTAGTTTTCTGCGAATAATTTTGACACGTCACACGTCCTTTCCTGTGGAAAGAATTGTTTGTTTTGCTTTGTTTATTTTGACACCGCTCCGAGGCGGAGTTGAAAGTGGTTAAAATGAATACAGTAGAAACTTGGAGGAATATTTTCCTTGTAAATTTATTTGAATAAATTGAATGATGAGTTATGCGTAAAACAAGATCACCTGACATCTACGTTACGCTAGCTTTAGGCAGGCAAAATGATACGGCTTTGAATGTAAAAAAAAAGTGAAATAAGAAATATCAAAAGTGTCGTTTACTCGAACAGATTAACTTTTGTATATCAGAAAGCGTATCGATTACGGTGTTAATGAAAAAAATGCCGTTTTGATGTGAACATAAATATTTAAATATAAATCTATTAAGATTGCGCGCTCCGCCCGTGCCACCGCTAATTCGGATCGCGCCGGCTAATGCATGCAACAAATTCGTTTACGGCAGTATAATCTGCGGCGCGGGTCGCGCTCCGTGCCAAGGCCGGAAGACGAGTCGATAAGATAAACGGCAAAAATGACCGTTGGCGCGCTTTGCGCCGACCGCCGGGCGGCGGTCGCGCGTCGTTCATTTTTATGGCGCTTTAAATGAACAGACAATATCTGTACGAGAAACGATATTTACGTGCGAGCAACTATATAAAAACACGTTTAAAATTAATTTTAAATTCGACGATTAATAATGATTAATATCTCGTTTCTCGGGCGGAACCCCTTATAAGATCACCGAATTGTCTGTCTGTTACAGCCCACAGCTCGTTTTTCTCAGTATTTTAATTTTGGCATAGCAATATTAACTCACATATCTCAATGGCTAACGCTTAAAAATATTTATAATTTATATAGAACCATCTCACACAAAATAATAGGAAAAATTATTTCGAAATATTTATAACTTAATCTTTTAATTGCTGCCTAACACTTAAAAAAAATTATTACTTAATTTTTTCCATCTAAAATATCCATATAATTATTTTTTTGGCTGTTGAGACATATGCGGAAAAAGCTTTATCACTTTGCTAAATTTCAAGTGTTTGCAACAAACGTATTTTGAGGAACAGGCATCAAACTTATTCCTCAATTCTTTAGATTTTTTTTTCTTTTAAGCTACGGTAACTTAAAAATTGTCAAAATTGCAAGGGTCTCTATAAAATTAAGATGTTAACAAGAAAGTATCATAGCCAGGGCTTGGATCGTATCCGACACAAGGAAGCACTAACCGCGGACGTTCTTAGTTCATCCAATATAGTGACTAATAATTTATCTAGATGAAAGGCAATTTTTATATCCCTTTAGTAATCAATAATTTGCACAAGGTTACAAGATTACCTACTCCAAAGGTCGTGCCACGGTTTACCGTATTTTGTCGGTATACAGCCGTTCGAACAACTGGGACGCTACAGAAAGCGAAGCATCGTGCAGTTAAAGACGTCATTCGATAATCCTATTTTGCGTCTGCACATAACTCAGTTGCATCGCATAATGGAAACCGTATTAAATTTAAACTGAAAAGTGCATAAAACAATTTTCAGGTTAAATGAAATCACATTCGCGTATTCAGGCGTGCTTATACACTCTCCCATTCTCAACCCTCTGGCGGTCGATAAACTGAATATTAAAATCTTAATCGAATGTGTGTGCGGCCAACGCGTAGCGCGTTATCTACGGTCCTAGTAGCGCGGCATAATGCTGCGATGTAGGGGCGGGCGGTGCGTGCAGCCGAAGAGACGTAACCTGGTGCAAATTAAAAATGCAGGAGGGTGAGTCGGAGGCAGGGGCGGGAGGGACGCGAATGTCGACGCAATTTATCGATTGCGACGAGCAGTCACTCAGTCAAGGGCGCCGCGGCCGACGCGGCGTCCGACGCGGCGGCGGGCGCACGTGCTCGAGCGCCGAGAGGAAATTGGAATATGAAATGCGTGTTTACTCGCAGGCGTTATTTATTCGAACGCCCCGCAAAATGAATGTATAGACACTTTCCCCAGGAGACAAATTTAAATCCTTATTCGGGAATAATTTGGAGGAAGGCGGTAACGCAAGAGTGCGTCAGCGTCGAACGAGCGTAAATAAACGTTGTGTCTGCTCTGCTGCCTGTAGTGGGGATTCGCCCCTGTCGCTTAACGAGCGGTGCAGATTCTCGCACGGCGTAAGCGATAGCGATTATTATTATGAATTACGTATATACACGGTGTTCGGGAATAAGTGTCGGAAAAATAGTGGATTGTCGTTAAAATAAAATATAAACGATGATTTTGTTCAGAAAATTGAAAATAATATTCATAATTATTTGTCATCTTTTTTGTACACACGATACTTACGCAGATTGTTCAGCATCGCTCGGGGGAATAACGTGGGTAAGCAAAGACACTGTGGGTATGATGCAAATACATCGCCACTGTGAGTAAACAACGCACTCCGGGCAAGTATTGGGTGTGTTAAAAAGAGTTATGTGTGATATTATTTATTTCAACGACAATTTTCAACCTTTATATCCAACGATCAGCGTCTTTCTTTTTCCGACATATATTCCCGGACACCGCGTATATATAAAAAAAATGTCGATTTCCATTATCTTTCATTACTACTTCATTTTTATTTCATTCGTACTCAAAAGCATACGTACAAGTAATGTTTAAAGTGCTATTTTATAATCGGGTATTTCTTTCAATCTACTTAAAATATATATATATATATATATATATATATATATATATATATATATATATATATATATATCTTTTTAGTGACGATTAAACTGAAGAATTTTGGATGCTGCCTTACTTAAGATGCTCGCTAGTCGTAATCAAAAATTTCCTAGATTCACGTTATCGAAACCTTTTCTTTACGTTTACAATTTCGATAACTTTTTAAGTGCACGCTGAAAAAGTTGTCGATATCGGGTCAAATATATAATAATAATATATCGATATAATCTGAAAGCGAAGAAAAATTATAGGCTGGAAAAGATCTAAAATATATTTTCCCAGTTATCATTTCTAATTAGAACCTTTCTCAAAATCTGAAAGCGACAAATTTAATTTTAATTCGCAATCAGGATACCAGAATGGAAATTACGGAGATATAGAGGATGCTGTGAAGATCTATAGTTACTTAACGAGTAAAAAGGTAAACAAGAATAGATTGATACCGTGGTCAAAAATATCACTATTCCGAAAATAAAAGATATAATATATATATATATATATATATATATATATATATATATATATATATATATATATATATACTCCGACACGTACATATATACACAGCTTTTGTGTACAGTACGTGTACTTTCAAATGTTTATAGAATTTGAAGGGAGAATCCAATTAATTAAGGACTTTTTATTTGATAGTACTCGGTGGAATTACCATAACGATAACTTTCCGAGTTCGGAATCCGTTCTTTCAAGCTATACCATCGAAATATTTAAACCTAACAACAATTGATTGAATTGCAACCGGACAAATGGCAAGCTATTCGTATTGATCCATAGATGACACCTGTTGTTTTTAATTATTATCGGAAAAGTATTTACAAATGTAAAGGCAAGAAACTGGATATATTTTGCTATACGCCAGAAAGTTGCGCGCGTGCAGTAGAGAAACATTATTGTCGCTTCAAAGACATTGTTACGGTTAAGTTGTTTGACAAGTCTCCTTTTAGAAGGTATTCTTTTCTGTTATAACTCAGATAAGTCTACTGTTCTTGGTGCAAAACTGTCCAACCATGTTTGTGACATAACGCGAGGTTGTTGATTTAATATTAAATTCTGACTATGTCACATTTGATTACAAAATAATTCACGCATTTCCTCATTTTGATGAAACGTTTGCGAGAGGAGCTTTTTCCTCATCGGTAAATAAACCTTTCTTGAGGAATACCAATGACGTGTAAGAACACTTCATTAAAGATATCATATATTCCCATACTTAAATAAATAACAAATGCATTAGGACTTTGATTGTACCTACTTGGTAAATTTCTAATCAATGCAAAAAGTTTAGACAAAATTAATATAATTACTAGCGAATCTTGAAAAAAGAAGTTCGATCATTTTTCGGATTTAATAGTTGATGCAAAACCGCTATTAAATAAAGCTAGGCCATTGCTTAGAACAACTCTATAAGAAAATTATAACGTATTCATTAACAAATCGTATTTTACAAACCGTTTTGACAATCGTTATTTATACCATGTGTAGTGATGATATCGGTGATAACAATCTGCACATGGAACCATTGCTGAGAACAATCCGACAAAAGTATTACAACGAATTCATTACCTTGTTCCATGCCAAGTTTTATTACACAAACCGTTTCGACATTTGTTATTTACACGATGTATGGTAATAACAATTTTCACTCAGATTCACCGCTGAGAACAATTCGATAAGAGTAGAACAACTCTATAAGAGCATTATAACGTATTCATTAACAAATCTTATTTAAAAATCGTTTTGACACTCGTTATTTATACCATGTGTAGTAATGATATCGGTGATAACAATCTGCACATGGAACCATTGCTGAGAACAATCCGACAAGAGTATTACAACGAATTCATTAACTTGTTCCATGCCAAGTTTTATTACACAAACCGTCTCGACATTTGTTATTTACACGATGTATGGTGATAACATTGGCGATAACAATTTTCACTCAGAACCACTGCTGAGAACAATCCGATAAGAGTATTACAATGAATTCATTAAGTTGTTACATGACAAATTTTATTTCACAAACCGTTTGACATTCGTTATTTATATGATGTATGGTGATGACATCGGCGATAACCATTTTCACTCCGAACTACCGCTGAGAACAATCCGATAAGAGTGGACTGCCGCTGAGTTTATTTACGACGCCAGTGCGTCGTTTTCACGACTCGGCATCCTCCGACACAATTTTCCTCGGCCACATAAAAGACGGGCCGCGCAATGCGAGAGCACACTCGGCGACTGGTCCGGGCGCTCGCCCGCCCGCCGCCAGTTATTGTTCCCAAATCATCGTTTCCGTATCGAGTCCAATAAGTTAACCGGGTTAGCGCGAGCGCCGCTTTTGTATAGAGATAATAAGTAGACACAAGTAGGTGGATAGCGAAATGAGATTGTGACTGGTATTGTGCGTGCGATCGTGCGGCAGCGGCACTGCGGGCGCCGCCGCGCGCTAACCTGAGTGCCCATTACTCGTGTACGAAGACGGTCAGATGTATCCTTGCATATATTAATTATGACTGTTCTTTAAAAAATTCGTGGTAACATACAAACATTCGCAAGGCGTAAAATTAAATACTTCGTATGACAAAAGTCGTAACGTAAAAAGTAACAATAACTAGCTAGAATACGCCCGATGCACCTTCAGTTCTAAAGTTTCACAACAACAAAATAATTGTTCATATTTTTCATAAAGATAGATTTACTACATGAGGTAGACGATTTGTTTATATTTATGGATGGGAACGAGAAAACCATTCACAAAAGGCCATCGTCGACAGTATAAGAATGTTTAGTAATTCTACCGACAGCTGGTAATCAAGGAATGTTTACTGAACAATTTCCTAAATTATTATGGGAAATCGTATAATAAAACTTCGATTGACAAGGTTTGTTTATTGAACAATATATTTAATGTTGTCTAAACTTTTTGCATCAATTAGAAATTTCCCAAGTAGGTACAATCAAAGTCCTAATGCATTTGTTATTTAGTTGAATATGGATATATTTGATAAATATAATGATGTGAAAGAGACGCTGATATTCCCCAAAATGGATTATTTATGAGGAAAAAGCCGCTCTCGATATGATGTAATTTAAACCGCAAAAATGATTTTACAAGAGGAAGAATAATATTATACCTAAATCGAAATACAAATAACGTTACAATTGATTAGTGTTGCAATAAACTAATTACAAACGGTCTCTACAACGGCTTTCACAATCATATTTCATTAAATCAATGACATGAGGATAATACGAATTTATTAAAAACACCTTCCCACTGTGATAACGCAACGTTGAATGTATTTCAATATCTTTTATTACTTTAAGCTGACCTTTGCGGCGAGCTTTTAAATATCTATATTGAGCTTTCTTTGCTGTTAGATATTGAGATAATAAAGCAAACGTCATCTAATATTACGATATACTGTTGCGATAACTATAGTCATACTAGTAGATACGGTCGCGATAACTACTTATAGTCACACTAGTAGATACTGTTGCGATAACTATAGTGACGCTAGTAGATATTGTTTCGGTAACTATAATCACGCTTGTAAATACTGTTGCAGTAACTATAATCACGCTTGTAGATACTGTTGCAGTAACCGCAGCCACGCCTGTAGATATTATTGCATTAATTTATTCACGCTAGGGTATAATTAAATGCGAGTTAAAATCCCGCTCGGATATCTCGTGACATCCTATGAGTCGGATATTCTATATTTTCACATTTACGTGTAAAGAAAAAGTTTATAGAGTTGAGTCCAATTTTCTAAAGGCCATAAATTATTTCCCCAATTACGGTCAATGTTTCGGCCGGACACAATTCTAATCAAAACGGAACAAAATAATTAGATCGTAGACGTTTCCGCGCCGAGCGGCGTCGCCTTCGTCGTGCCCTGTGCGTGGAGTGAAAGGAGAGAGGCGCTTTCTCTGACGGCAGCAGGTACTAAGCAGGTTTTACCTTCGCCAAATATGTATGTCGAGCCCACTGCTCGCATAGGTCCAACGTACCTATAACTCAGAAAGTCTGCGTACGCGTCTATGTATTTCCGTTGTGTTCACTATTTTATCTAGCGGAAGAAACTTTGTAAAAAATGCTAGCAGTTTCATTCCATTTTCTTTTTATCCATTTAGTAAATACAGTTCCATTTTCAATATAATAAATTTGTCTTTTTTTATTTATCACTTTACTGCAAGCTTAGAAAACTAAGCATACAGCAGCGGACTTATTGCTACAAGAGCAATCTTTTAAAGTCAACCATAATGTAAGGGATTTTTGAACGCTAATTAATTATACTTACAATATGATAAGTTTGCAGAGTTAACAGAAAATTAAGTAAAAACAAAAGCAAAGACACTTTAGAGATAGGGAGGGGATTAGGATGGATTATAGAAGACATTACGATCTACCGATTATGATAAATATTGTAATTTCAGACGAATTTTGAACGCAGACAACGATAGCGCGCTTTATATATTGGTGGTCAGCTCATTCCACAATACAGTAGAATATAGGGTGAACCCTTACTTGTTTTTGAACATAATTCAAGGTGGTGGGATGACAGGTATTGGAATCTAGACCTGAGGTATGAAAGTGCAACGGGATTATTGAAGATATTTTATAAAAACAGAAGACAGAAGAGAATTTATTGAAAAAAATTTAATTTGAACAAATATTTTAATAATTGCGCTGTAGTTAAAATGGAAAAGACCATATTTAATAACCGTTTTTTTTATGATGAATTAAAAGTTAATTTGATCAAAATTTCACATTATTATAGCATGCTAGAAAAAGGTAGGCTATTTTGTACTAACAATAGATTTATTAGTGATTACATTTAAGCTCATACTTGGTTTGCAGTAGATCGCAAGTCTATCATTGAAACTTGCGCTAATGAATTTATTTTAAAAAATCAGAAACAAAAACTCCTCTTTTTCACAAGCCTTACTACTGAGCAGTATTACAAGTAAAAGTACTATTTTTTTTGTAGTTAAATAAATTAAACATTAACAATAAATACTCTGTTCTTTACACAACAATGCCAGATTCACATTCTTCGTCCTAAATTCAGTAATATTTGTTTTTCAAATTATACTGAAATTAAATAACGATTATATTTCATAAAGATTTATCACAAAAAAAATGAATATTACACAGAAATTACATCAAGATTTGTCACAAAAGAAGATGAATCCACTGGTGACAAAAATGTTCACAGATATTCTCATTGGCTTTCACCTTTCTTTTCAATTATCCGAGACCCAGCTTAACGCATAACTATTATATCTTTAACGATACCTCATAACAGACATTATTCCGCGGTCAGTATGATACGGCGGCTAGGTTTTGCTTCGCTCGACTTTCTCCCATTCCCTGTTTAGGTCTAGCGGAAATCTCACAAATGATCAGATACCATAGTTCTAACTCGTTCAGGACGTTTTTATGCAGATAGTTATTTTGATAGGTCGTGTATATGTACACGCGCTGCGAGGATATTAGAAAGTCTGAGTTTTCACTTGCGCCGTGTACTTGTGCCACTAGCGCCATCTACTATAGTATGATCCCATTAAAAAATTACCTGTAACTTTTTCCCCGTATATCTCTTTTGCAGTCTCGAATTTTCGATTTATAATTGTTTGTAAAAGTATTAACTACAAGACCTCAAGATGTTGTGTCAGAAGTGTTCGAACTGTTGGTCAGTTACACCCGTATGCACCACACACGGTCAGGACTCTAAGTCGGATTTACTGATAGTTAAAAACCTATTTTGTATGGATACTTTAGCAATTGAACAATAGGGTACGGTCGGTAAAGTAGACTCTTGTTCCGACTCAATTGACAGGTAATGAGAAACAAAAATACGTTCTTAACTGTTAGTAAGTCCCACTGACAGTCCTGACCGTGTGTGGTGCATACGGGGTTGGCCACCCTTCCCTCATTTATATCGGAAGATACATGTATATTTTCATAATATTAATAAAATGATCAAAACTATCTGTGGTGCGAATCGGCATCATCGTAGAGGCAGTACGCATGCTCTTACCTCCACTCTATAAATACTCATTACCTAACAATTGAATAAACATCTACAAAGTGCATTCACACGCAAACGATAATGAAATTAAATCACTTTATATTCTTAATACTCAATCAAACTTGCCACGCGATACAAACACGAATCAAGCAACGTGCCCTCGATAATAACACAATAGCACTTAATAGGCTGCCTGCAATTCGCGAAGTTCACAGATGTAGACTTCAGCGAGCAATGGTGTCAATTTATTTTGTAAACTATTGTGCAATAAGGATGGCCCTTTTCATTTTGAAAATTAATCAATTTTTATATAAGATCACATCGATTCAAGAATTACGATAATTAATCTTTATAGCACTAACTTTTAGTATGACTATCGCCCGGCAACTCCAGAATTATCCTCGTTATATTTTATCAGACTTTATATGCTAGAATTCCGTTTGCTTACGTCTTTCAAAACAATATTCATTTATTTCCTTAGAGATACTGATCAGCATATTTGAATTAAATAAAGCACCGTTCATCGGTGGTACTCGAAAAGCACACTTCGAGTTAAATAATGTTTAGTTGAACAAAATGATTTTATATAATCAGATCATAGTCACAGCAAACAATTAAAATAAGAATTGTGATACAATTCTTTCATAAAAACTGTTAAGCGACTTTGTTTATATTAGTACTTTACGAATTATCTTTTTAATTTATATTTTTCGGTTTACTTAAAATATTATCTATAAAAACTTGGTAATTTACATTAGTTCCATATCCATGATAAAATATTAACATGTAAACGAACGTTTGTTTATATTCATTTTAAATACTGAAAACAAGAAAAAATACACGATATACGCGTCTCTATCTCAAAAGCATGTGCTGTAGGAGAAGCCGATTACAACATGACATCGACAGCAGGACAGCCGACTTTAGATAGCACGAGATAAATAGTTATATCGTGTGACGTCAGCTATCGAGTGACGCAGCGCCCGGATGAGCCCGCATCAATGAATATTGTAAATGAAATTAATTGCCGCGTTTAGGCGCTGAAATGATTTTCCAGATCGCTTATGTTAGGGCGCGGAGCGGTTCGCGCCTCGACGGAGGACCACGTACAACATTTAAACAGTGCTCGCTAGTCACAGCGACGAAATTATCGCCTACAATTTGTGTACGTACGCCCTACTTTTACGACGATGATTTCGTTTTAATTTTGGCTCAAGATTGAAACCAAATACTAGTTTCAACTAGAATTGACAATAAACAGTATATAAGAGTATCAATAAACAAAATGCGGTTGAGTTGAGAAGTGTTTTTTCGGTAAAAAACAATACAATACAATAAATTCTGTATGAAAATGAATAAGGGTGTCGCTTCTTCTAAGTTATATCGCCTTACACTGTTCTTATAATTAAAGCGAATAATATTATATATACATAAAATAAGCAGGGTTTTGTAATAGTAAAATTGTTACAGGAAACTTCTCGTATTACTTTAACTGTCAAATATAGTAGGTTGTAATTAAAAATTGTAGAAAATAACTTGAAAATTTATAATTTTTATTACTTAGTGGACAACAAAATTACGAAACAATACAGCAGAAAATTCATCAGAGAGATGGTAAGCTACAGAGATGGTTTCGTCATTTACAACGCAAGAATAGAAAGTGTACGGCGGAAAAGCGAAACAATGAAAATGAAACTGTCGTGTGAGCAAACAATTGAAAGAGGTATGGAAGAGAGAGGAGTAAGATTAATTGAACAGTAAGTGAAAACTAGCTTGTAAATGCTTCCCATTTACAAACTATATTTCATCATTATTGCAAACATCTCATCACAGTACCGAATATAATTTCTGCCAACTTTTAAACAGAGATATCAAATTCGATACGAGTTTCGCTTCGAACTTCGTAAAAATAATCGTTTCCCCCTCTACGAAATAAGTCTCTTCGCCGACAAACCAATTTTCCGCTAAAACAGAACTCTCAAAGTAAAATATAACGGAGAAAAACCTACGCGCCGCAGAGCAAGTATTTACTCAGACGCCGAATCAAAAGTATATATTTACCTTCGTTATACTGTATTATGACGTTACTTATAATATTTACGCGCTTATCTCGAAGACATTGAATGAGCTCTGTTTACACGGACGGGGCCAGCCACCGAGCGCCGCGCGCGCCTCCATACGCGGAAGCTTCTTACACATCCAATACTCTGTTCGCTTTAATCCAGTGTAAGTCGCACGCTATTCTGAAACAGTTGCTTAGAAAATTTTCACTCGCAGGAAAATAATCTTAATGTATGACTTGTTGTGCCTAACATAAGCGTATGACATTTTTCAGTAATACCGTTGACAGTTTGCTTATGGGTACCTGAGAAAAGAATTTATACCGAGAAATATTATTTGTCGAATAACATATTTTTCATACAACGTACACGTCCATTCAAGTTTTCCTAGTTTATCAATTTAAAATCAAAAAAACTGTGAAGATGTTGTAAGCGTTACGTATTTTTAAAGATATAATTGCAAAAATAAAGCGTATGTTTGACTGCAAATAATATGCGTTTCGTAAATATTTTAAAGAAAATGTAGAATTGGCAAATAATGTAAGTTGATTTTATGTCAATATAAAAAATATACTATATTGTGTAATCCCTAATAACACGAACGTCAATGAAACGTCGTTTATTTATTTGCTTGTCTTTCTTTCGTAATGAAATCCAACTGAATTCAATGAATTTTTAATGGATTGAAAGACTGGGTTTCTGGGTTGAAAGACAGTCTATATATAATTACATTATCATTTGCAGGAGCGGAGCAGTGAGCATAAACGCTAAAAAATTATGCCCATCCGTGGAAAACTGAATTCGCTGCGAAAACCACAGGAAAAATTCGCGACTACGTCACCTATTGCCAATAGTAAAACACAATAACCGTTTTAATAATAAATAAAAGTATTATTGCTGAACATAATATTCATGGATATTTATTTTGGAAACTATTGAAAATAAGCGTCACTGCTGACATGTAAATATATTTAACTACGAAAGTTCCTTTGTAACTTTATATTTATCATTTATAGTTTAGTAATTATAAAGGTAATGGTTTATTTTTGAGTATATTTACACAGTACCTTCGTATTTTGGTTAGACGAAGTATTTTGGCTATGGAGCTTTTGCGCATGTGCATGAGGTGAAGAGAGAGGGGAGAGAATATGCCGAAACTACAATGTTACGTCGAGCACTGCCAAATGGGAGAGGAGGGGAAGTCTACACTTTCCAAACATCACGCGGGCGAGGCCGCGGGCCAAAAACTAGTTTTGAAAATAATTATTAATATCCAAAAAGACCTTTTGTAATAAATAATTATTGAATTGAATAGATGCTATTTACTTGAGTAGATACGTATTCCATCATTTATGTGGACGTATACTTGGCCCTTATATCTTAAATTTTCATTCCGAATTTCTTATTGGAGCAGTGGTATCCTACGATGTAAATTCGGGAAACTTTCAGTTCAGCATACAATTATTTAATTTTTATACCGAAGAATAAGAAATGCAAATGTCAGATAACAATACGTTAACTTATCAACATTATCTGCGCAAATTTCGCGAGCATTTCACATAAAAGAAACGGTTTGCCTTTTTTTTGTATCCTCGACTCAAGGTAAAACATAAAACGATAACGGTAATTTCATAAGACCAGATGCAAATATTCGAGTCGCACACTGTTGGCACAATATTAGAATGCATAAGTCACAGACGACAGTAATCTATCTACCTCTTACATCATTACATCATAAGCTTTTAAACGAGCCACTACGGGCGTTGCGACACGGCGGAGTCAACGACCAACCAGCATGACATTTGACTAAGAACAGGTCGGTTGCGTATTGCAAAGCCTTCAGCCCTTCGCTGGACTCGTTTTTCAACATGTCTCCTATCGCGCATATGAACGCGAGGCGGACTTTCACGTCGTCCGCAATCATAATTGCCCGAATTTAACTCGACATTTTATTCAAAATTGCTTAGATTTAACTTAAACTCTATCATTATATAAAATTTAATTCAGTATTCCACAAACTTGTTTACTATGTATTATGTACTAGAAGACTGTTTACAATAGATATTTTCAAAGAATATTATTAATTATAATTAAAATTAATCATTAACTTCTAATCTCGTTCGAATCACAAAAGCTTTTATAGATGCATTATTTCTGGTAAGATAATTCAGCCATCACGTTACATTCGCTATAGCGATGGTTTGTGTTCAAGGGAAAACAAAGAGGTTGGTCAATACCGATGGTGCATGCCGTGAAAACGAGGCCCTCGGAAAATAAATCATATAGTTTTTATCGGTGGGTAATTGTGGTCTAGCGCCAGTTTATCGCTTCAATGGGGAACCGTGTGAAAGTATAGATTGATAAATTATAATATTATTACACTTTTGAAAGCTGACCCTTAGGTGTCCAAAGTTTTGAAAGCTGACACTTACATACCTAAAGGCTTGAAAGTTGACACCTATAACGTAAATTATCATTTATGTTATTCAACTATTGTTGCCATTTCTTGTTATTCAATTATGGCTGTGCCTATTGTTAATCTCCTTCTATCTTTGTTGTATAGTTTTAATCTCCTTCTATCTTCTATTTTTAAACTCCTTCTATCTTTGCTGTATAGCATTATTATTGCCATTGTTTTAATCAATTTTTATTCCATGAACACACAAGGTAGGTTAGTACTGCCATTGTTTTAATCAATTTTTATTTCATGAACACTTAAAATAAGTTTTCATTTTTATAGGCATGAACACTCAAGGTAGGTTAATATTGCCATTGTTTTAATCAATTTATATTTTATGAACACCCAAGGTAGGTTTTCATTTTTATAGGCATGAACACTCAAGGTTGTTTTAATCAATTTTTATTTCATGAACACTCAAGGTAGGTTAGTATGTGAACGTGGGAATATTAGGATACAAGTCTGTCTAACACAAAACTTACACATTGCGTCATGACTCGTAACTGTGTTTCCCCGCGTGAAATAAATTAAAAGTATAATCCATTCCACGGAGTAAGTTTGCGTTATTAAATTAATGTTAAATATAAAATCATAGGACATCCCAATGTTTCAAGATTTATTTTCGTAATTAAAATATTATGTACTGCAATAAGCATCAATTAAAGGTACACTAAACGCTAGTGTTGACTACTGAAGCAGTGTTATTGTTTTTTTACGATCAGTACCTAAAGTAACCATTTCATCATATGCATGTATGGTGTCTACGCGTATACATCTGCGATCCTTTTATACCTCATATCGGAATGATATGAGGTATAAAAGGATCGCATTGATGAATTAATCCATTCTATTCGTTTTCTTGAGAAAAAAATATTGAAGTAAAAAAGTATTGCTGAAATGTATTAGAAATTCTTTCTTCTTCTTTTTTTATATCCCGGTGTCTGAGAGGCCCCGGTATGCCTGGAAAGGATAGACCTAATAATATCACGACCACCTTTAACATAATATATAATGAAACTAATTATACATCTGTCTGAGAGACAACTTTTATTTGATTACTTATTTAGATCAACATAAACTTTGAACTAAAGAGAGTATAAAATATTTCCAGAGTATAAAGCCTTTCTCACACGATGTTTGTAAAAAATCTACGCTGTTTATTGGAGACTGCAAATACGCATTTTCGCGAGTTGAGGTTATAAAAACACGCGTTATTTAAGGATACCTGCAATAAGGATATCTTTAACGATATCTGCAATAGGTAAAAAATGTATTTCTGATTAATGCATGCCATAGTTTTCGAGTTAAGAATAATGATTAACCATGTTTAACTGCAATAAATTGAGAGACCAAAAATAATATTGTCTTTTAAAATTCGCGGCAAAACACCAATTGTCCACTAATCAGAAAGAGTGACGTCAAAATCCACCGTACAACTAATAGGTGGCTAACAAGTAATTATATGAGTAAGATAGTGCGATCCAATAAATTCAATTCCGCAAACAATATTTTTGAGTCTCTTTCAGAGATAGTGACCCATAAATATTGTTCATGGAAGAAGTGTATCAAAGAGATAGGATCTCTCCTCTCAATTTTATTTTTTGTTTGGGGCATTATGACGTAATGAAATTTACGTATCCCGTAAACGCACTTCGCACCAAAAGGCTAATTTTTGGCGTGAAGCTTTGTATGAATGCAATACAACGATTTTTTCAGCTTAAAATAAGTTTTTTTTTTGGGCAAAATATCACAATTGTAGATTTATCAGATACATTTCCAACAATTATAAACGCTTTGTCAAAAACCCTATTGTCAACTTACTGAGACATTGACAGGTAGGCAATCAACTCGTAGTTCGTAAACTCTGTTCGATTTTCATTCAGTTTATTTTTCGATATTATTTATACACGTGAAAACGTAATAATATGCGGCACCCACTAGCTTACATTTATCGACAAAATTATCAATTTCCAAAACATTTCGTCGAAGCCTTGTATAACGTGTGTTACGTTATCTTCCAACAATTTTCATTGTTAATATAAAGAACAATTTATTACATAAACGAATGAAATTGTTATACGGTTCACGCCAATAACACAACTTGTACTAATGTGCCGTTGTAGTTATTCATTTTGATTCACGAAAAACACTCGATTTACTTTTAACCCGAGCGTCTCCTTTTCAGTTGCTGACACTCGATTCCAATTGCTCACTCTAAATACATGCCTATTCCGAGTATAATCTCGCGCAAAGCTGAACGAATACGAAAAGACTCAACGGGCACGTGTCCGGAGGCGGATTGTTATACGGTTCACGTTAATAACAAACTTATTAATGTGCCGTTGTAGTTATTCATTTTGATTCATGAAAAGTACTCGGTTTACTTTTAACCCGGGCGTCTCCTTTTCAGTTGCCGACACTCGATTCCAATTGCTCACTCTAAATACATGCCTATTCCGCGTATAATCTCGCGCCAAGCTGAACGAATACGAAAAGACTCAACGGGCACGTGTCCGGAGGCGGATTGTTATACGGTTCACGTTAATAACAAACTTATTAATGTGCCGTTGTAGTTATTCATTTTGATTCATGAAAAATACTCGATTTACTTTTAACCCGGGCGTCTCCTTTTTAGTTGCCGACACTCGATTCCAATTGCTCACTTTAGAGTGAGCATATACATGCCGATTCCGCGTATAATCTCGCGCCGAGCTGAACGAATACGAAAAGACTCCCCGGACACGTGTCCGGAGGCGGGCGGTCGTGACGCGCGCCTTGTTTTGCCGGTATGCAAATCGCGCCGTCCGCGTCCGCCGGGTTTACGTAAGAGACGACGCGACCGAGCGCGTGAAAGTTCATTTCTTGTAATGTCTTCAATTATGTACTAAGCCCCCTTTATTATTTGCAAATGTGAGTAAATACGAGCTCCGCACGCCGTCGGGCTGAACATGTGTGGCCCGTTTACGCGGAAAGTTAGGCGCCGTGATATAATCGGAACAAAAGGTGCCAACGTTATAATAAGCGTTTATTTATCTCGGCGAATAATCGTCTCGTCGTTTATTACATCAAATAACCAAGTCAAAGTTAATAAAAACAAAATTACTTCGTACACTATTGAAGACTTCCGATAACAGATTTCTTTCACACATGTTTACGTATCAACAGGCATGGTGCGAACGCGTGATCGTCTTTCGTTGTCAGTCGCATTTCATTGCGGACCGCCGCGTGTGCCCGCATACCAATAATCAATCATGGATGATTTGCTTACATCACTATAAAGCGTTATTAAAAAAGTTAAGTTGTACCAACCAGTACTTCACCAAACACTTTTATAGTATTCTAAATCATTTATTTTCTTACGACATTTTCATTAAAGCCGAAAAAAATATTTTGTTTTTTTTGCCGAAAAAAAAATAGTTTGGCATGAAAAAAAAATTACGAGTTTAGATCACACCTTAACTAGAAGGAAATACATGAGGAAGGAAATTCATATTTTAAGCATTTAAAATAACGACAGAAGATCCAGTTATTAACCAGAATAATTTTTATATGTAACTTTTTTTAACAGCTGGATCTTCAGTTGTTATTTGTAATCAAGGACGGTGAACTAGAATTACAGTTGAAAGAATAAATGATTACAATGAAAACTGAATTAGATACGTATTTCAAACTAAGCTTTTTTTTTAAATCAAAACAATTCAAGTAATTAACGTTCAAGTTCACAAGATAGTTCAAATCATATTGATTCAACATTTTCCAGCATATTAGTTCCTAATCTGATTACTTGTTACATTAAGTCAGTCTATTAGTAAATCTCTCTTTTCCAAGAGACAAGTATTATGGTGCCTTCGCACTATTATGTTGGACTATACAAAGGCAGATAAGCTCAGCCGCGCAGAACCTAGACGATTAAGTAGAAATCTTCTTTCAATGAAGGTACTGACGAATGAAGGTGCCGTTGTATATATCGCCTTCAAAAATCCTTATTTATCAATATTCGGTATTAATCACTCAGGGGTCGAGACTGCAAAATTTTATAAAATTCCCGATATTTCGATATTCGAGACTCCCGCACGTGAACTTCAATCGAGGTATTTGTAGTGCCTAATCCCGCGGGTTCCATCGACAATACCGCAGAACACAAATATGAATAACACAATTGTTCAATATCACATACTTTCCTAATATTTTCATAATGTTCGTATATTAAGTGAGGACTAGGGAAGTGAGACATTTTATTTAAAAATCATTTCGTGCTTATAATAACGTAGTTATATTTATACATCATGCGTATATTTATCAAAACAGCCCAATATACATGTCATTTATGTAAAGAACGACGCGAGTGTATCGCAAGATTTGCAAAAAAAGCATTGCTGTTTTTCAAAATATTACTGGCCTCTTTTGTAAGTTTGGCTATTCTCTTGGAATAATTCTAAACGTGACAATATTCAGGTCAATCATTCCTTTGCACCTTATGTAACGAAACGAATTATTTCTAATTTATCATTGCAGGAAAACGAAACAGAAGCAAGTTTCCAGATTCAAATTTAAAATCTGAAAATACCTTTCCATACCAATTTACTACTTTTTTGGTGATCTTATAGAGTGAATCATTAATAACGTGAATTTGGATTGCATACATACAAATATCCGCTTATATCAGTGAACAGTTCTTCGAAAATATTAAAAAAAAAGACGACGCTAATAATTCGGTTAACAGGAATATATATATTTAATAAATAACAAAAAAACATTTTCTTCTTTAAAGCTAGTCTAGTTAAAAGAGACCGGTAAAAGCCGATATAGTATTATGATACAAGAATAATAATTATATTCTCTAATACAGAAAATAAAAATACGTTCCTTAAAAGTTATATTTAAATCATCAACCAATCAAAAGTCGAATATTGCATTTTTTTATGGACACCCATGTTATTTATCAGGAAAACAGCGACGTGAAACTCGAAAAGAGTGAAAAACATATTAATTTTGGCAACACAAGACGAAATGTTTTGACATTCATTCTGTCAGTAACAGGTTATATTTAATTAATTTAGGCAATGGATACACATTAAAAAAACCGATTAGGTTACTTTTTGTAATCATTTCTAAACAGAAATCAGGTATTTTGTTAGATTTTTATGTCTCAACAAATTTTAAAGAATTAGGAATACATAATATTTGTGAAGATAGTTTTTGTTTCGTTTAATGGTTACAAATTTTGTGAAAACAAAATACAAACAGTATTTGTATTCTCAAAAATAACACTTTTTTAAATCTTGTATTCTATTTATGTGAGGCTAAGCCCATTTTCGCCGGTCTCCTTTCTGGGCATGTTAGATTCCAAAACATTATACAAAGTAAAGTAAAGTCTCCGTTAGCTGTATCGGTAAATTTCTTACAGACTCAAACATTCGTCAACCGCAACATTTAACTACAACAGTTTGTTTAATTAATATTTGTTGAATATATTTGGCGTTAATTTTGTAGAATTTCATTATTCACAATTAAATGAAACTACGTGATGTAGTATTATTTCTACTTTCTTTAAGTTCTTTACCACGACCTAGGTTTCGTTGTATTACATCTTCGGGTGAATAGAATCTTTGCTAATAGCCCACCTGAAGATGTTGGAACACAACGAAACCTAGACCGTAGTAAAAGAATTTAAATAAAGTAGAAATAATACTACATCACGTAGTTTCATTTAATTGTGAATAAATAATATTTGCTTCCAAACAATCCGCGCCTACATAGAAAGAGTTTCCTCATCGGTAAGACTCCGATAAATTTAGTGATTCTGTACGCGAGTACGCAGTATAGGCGCATATAAAACTTGACGGTTACGAACGCATTCGTCGACCTCATCGACAATTGGACAATTAATACAATGGACACGGCTCGCTGGCTCAATGCGGCCGTGCGAGGGGGCGACGCCGACGATGCACTGGTCAAGGTCACGCGCCACATAACAAGGCGAATGCATTAATGCATCCACCCAGCTATTAGGTTATTGCCGTGTTTGATGTCGGCTGAACGATGTTAGTGGACGTAGTTCGATACGTGGATTTAAAACAAGTATTTATTAATTGCAATTTCACAGATATAGTAATAAAAAATAACACTGGCTTATTGGAGTGAGACCCTTTCTACAGTAGTCTAAGTTCTTACGTTGATAAATGAGACCGTAACGAAAAGCGAAACAGGTCAACAATCGATACAATCGGAAACAAATCCGTAGTTACGAGAGCGAGAGATGGATAGAGATTCTCCTCCGTTGCCACTCGCTCAGCGCGTCAATGAACAGGCACAGCGTCAATGAAATAAGCCTAGCCTGTTTCAGTTTTTGTTATGCTCTCAGTCGTATATTCATCTTGCGTATTAATTGGCCTCAAGGCAATTAGTGCAAATATCTTCCTCAGTGTCAATGCAAGAATAATTTATTACAATAGGCTGTACAAACTGGATATATTGGATGGAAAACTGGACTTATAATAATAACATACGTTTGCTGGCAACAAAAATTTTATTACAGAACATTTTCCCTTTTTTCCTTCAAAATAACAACACTTACGTAAAGAAGTTTTCCTTCTAACGTGCGTAACGGCCTCTTATTCTTTTTTGAATACAGTAGAAATTAGTTAAAACGACATTGACAGGACAAGTCATATTGTGTCGTTAAATCCGGTTGTCATAAAACCGACATTCCTTTAATTTCTTCAATAATTTTAGCGATATAAAAGCGTTATTTTATTTAAATACGCTACCTTTGTGCATAAGTCATTGCCGAAAGTGTTCTCAAGTCAAGATACGTGATGTTAGTATCATTTCTATTAAATGAATAAAAAATATAACATCGAGTCGTTATTATCAATCTTATTCTCTGAAGAAAAAAAACTTTGAAAAAGATGTCGCTAAATACGACATGTTGTTATGAACAAGGTGCGAAACAGACGGGGTCTCTAATTTTAGCGTTTTTAACTGGTAGGTGGTACGTTGTTGTAACCGATGTTGTTACAACTAATTTCCACGGTATTTTTAACATTCAAAGACTACGCCAAGTTAAAAAATATATAGTTAATAGTTCATCAGTTAATACAGTTTTAGAAACATTTTTAGACGTACAGCCTGTGACTCGGACATTTTTATCTCATTTTAATTATTACGTATTTTCAAAAGCATTTTTCAAAATTACTTACTGATAAAAAAGACTAAATAAACTAATGAAATATCACAGTATAAACTTATCCGAGTAAGTCTATTCAGTAATTTTCTTTATTTAGTCATTTCATTTCAAATGATCATCAATTACCCTTTTTACTTTAAATAACTGAAATGTTACATGGAACTATTTCCAAGTGTAACCGTGACCTATAAATAATATCGAGTAAAACAAACTGTGTATTCTTACTAAAGATTACTCCTACTAATAAAACAAATAAAAAAACACACCGATTCGGTTTGTTTAATCACTCTATTACTTAATATTTATGCCATATTTAAGTCATAAAGCTAATATTTGCTTAAATGTCACCCTTGCATTGTGGCTACGCGATGACTAGATATAAATTTACAGTAATATTAAAAAATACAATATTAATGATTTAAGATACCAGGTACAAGTGGTTCCGTAAATGTATTATACTGATACGATATCGGGATGAGCTCATAAACAACTTACGGGTACATGTTAATTAATATTAATAGACTCACCGGCGACCTCTGATCGTAAACATCACTTATGCTAATTGCCTCTCTACTGGGGATTAAAAAATAATCATTTTACAAACTACAAGTAATTAAACATCAAAACCACATAAACGTTACCGTAATTCACGTGTTATCACCAGTGACACCCCTAATCACACTCAACAAAACCAACTCAAGTGATCATCGCAGCGTTAAAAGTGGTGCGACCACATCAGCGGTGGCGGAATACGCCACTCGGGGATTGGATATTGCCCTCTCATAAAGCATAATTTAAGATGATTACGAAATTACGCAATTAGTATTATTAAATCAGAGTAATAATAAGGAGCTCTCCGCGCGAACCGCTCATTTTACGGTCGCCGTTTCGCTCTTCAAAGCGTGCATGCACTCAAACCACTAGGGTTGCACAATTTATGATTTTATCGATGTAATAAACCTATTTTTAATATATTAGCTTTCCATACTTGTTGAAACTAGTAGTAGTTGATTATGAAAAAACAATATTTTTAAGGAAATATATATCAATTGCATTCTTATCGTATATTGTCCTAATAACAACTAGTAATTTTATTAATGGAAGTTGACCGAAATATTTCTGTATTGGAGGACTTAATGGATGCCATCACAAATCAAAGCATAAACAAGAAGTGGCATGTGAGTGTGATGAGCGTGCCACAAGCAAGCAAAGCTCTACTTACTTTAAAATAAGCGCATCTAGTCTAAGTTAGTTTGCCATTTGCTGTGACGCGAGAAAGTGCTCAGAGAAATCGTATCGTATATTGTCCTAATAACAATTAGTTTATTCATGGACATTGGCCGAAATAATTCTGTATTGGAGGACTTAATGGATGCCATCACAAATCAAAGCATAAACAAGAAGTGGCATGTGAGTGTGATGAGCGTGTCACAAGCAAGCAAAGCTCTGCTTACTTTAAAATAAGCGCATCTAATCGAAGTTAGTTTACCGTTTGCTGTGACGCGAGAAAGTGCTCAAAGAATTCTTATCGTATATTGTCCTAATAACAACTAGTCATTTTATTAATGGAAGTTGACCGAAATAATTCTGTATTGGAGGACTTAATGGATGCCATCACAAAACAAAACATAAACTAGAAGTGGCATGTGAGTGTGACGAGTGCGGCACAAGTAAGCAAACCTCTGCTTACGCAATAAGCGAATCTAGTCTACGTTAGTTTGCCGTTTGCTGTGACGCGAGAATGTGCTCGGAGAAAGAAAAATGTCTTAACGCCTCATTGAGTTGAGTAAAAATAAGAATCCAGTACACAACTTTGCTAAATGAGTTATTTCTTATCATAGTTATAAAGATTTATCAAAGTTATTTTGAAATTAAAAAAGTTAACCAAACATTTATTTTTATGCATTTAATATACAACGATTTGTGCGAGCAGGATAGACATGGACGGCACAAGAATGCGAGAGTAAGATCCAGCATCGAACGTCGTTTAAGAGGATTGTGGGTGTGTGTTAAGCAACGTAATTGGCGCGTTCAAAAGAGTTTTTTTTTAGAGTTTGAGTTAGAGCGACATCGGCTCCCATACACTTTCACGGATATGTCATTTCTGTCCTTTTATTTGTTCTCTTCATGTCATTGTGCTAATTTCTTTTAGATTTCGGACCTTCATGGTAAAAAGATTAGTTATGTATGAGGGCGGGAGGAAGGGTGGGGTGTTCACTTCAACACTTCGGAGACTCGTATCTTGTGAAGGAAACGCCGTATTAAAAATCTTTTTTCGACCTTTTTGATTGTATTTTAAAAGAATTCAACGAATGAACATTTTTTCAATATCTGAAGTATTTTTAATTATTGAGAAACAAAATTTGAATTTTGTTTCTTCACAAAATGTGAGTTTAACCCTTTGCTTTACGCTATATAGATAAGAAAGTAATATTTTTTACTCAAAATATACCAATTAGTGAAAATCGATCGCGAAATTTCTAATCAGTTCAATTATTATTTTGACTGCTGACAGCTTCGATGCGGTAGTCGATGTTCTACCTTCTACCTCGGTATTCATTTTATTTGGAATGACTATAATTCTTAAAGTATGAACCTTCATCATATCATTCAAAATAATATATATATATATATATATATATATATATATAAATATATATATATATATATGTGTGTATATATATATATATATATATATATATATATATATGTCCGTATATATTTATTCATAGCTATAGCTGTTTCACTTCAAAATTACCGATTTTGATTCAGCATAAACATGGCTCATGTTATCAGCTGTAACACATACATACGAAACATAAGCGAAAATGTTACGCGGATACGCGGAAATGTTACGCGGTATGAGATAACAAAGAAATAAACAAACTTTAAAGTTTTAATGTCAGTCATGTCGGCATTATATCTACCACACAATTGATTACGACGAATACTAATATAACATTGTTATACGTTACCACTATCGAGTTAAATTAGTTTAAATTACAAATATTATTCATTAGATAACTTCAAAGTTCAACGAAAATGGCAGTCTAACCAAATTCGATATACGCACATACAATTATTCCTTTTTACAGCGTCGTAACTCCATAAACATTTAATACCGAATTTCAATTCGTTTTATAGCAGCAATATTCGCCTCCGCACAGAAACCTACGCACTTTTCTATTTAACCTAACTGATTCAATTCGGACAGAGTACACCGACGGCAAATACTAGCGCGATAGAACCGAATCCTGCTAAGTATCACAACATTGCAATACTTTTTACCTACATTTCTCACATTAATGTCTTCCAATTTTTCGTTTTAACAACGTCATCAACTCAAGATTAGAAATAACCCTACTTCGCATTTAGTTAATACATATATCGTACGTGCGCGCATTTATTTAGTCTAATCAGTATAGGCTAGCCTGTATTCAATAAGTACTTGTACGTAAAATATAGGGTAATCTTCAATTTATCAATTAACCACTATCGATATCGACCCATTCGATTCACCCCATTGCTGCTGGCATGCATCTCTAAGTGCCATTATATGCCTATTAAGTAAATACCATACAAGTCTATTAGGTAAATATCCAAATATGAGACAAGATTGTAAATTGTAAATATGAGACAAGATTGCACGACGATGGCTGGTGAGGTGCGGCGATCGCAGGAATTCTTGACCCACAATAGGGTATTTGACTACATTTTTGATAACTTAAAAACTAACGAAATTTTGACAACTTAAAAACTAACGAACTACGCTTCGCGCGGAAACGCCCCAAACAAAACACAACAGGTTTATGACGTCACTGGCCCGTATTTAGCATTAATTATAAGGGAGTTTATTAAATATCTTTAATATCTCGTTAAATATTGCGTTTAAGTTATATATCGCATATTATAATTTTATCACTTTTTAGCGTGGAAACTAAATTCATAATAACTTTTTCAATTTAATGAATAAAACTACGAGATGTAGTATTATTTTTACTATCTTTAAGTTCTTCTTTGCTAATTGCCCACCTGAAGATGTTGTAATACAACGAAACCTAGGTCATGGTAAAAAACTTAAAGAAAATAGAAATAATACTACATCACGTAGTTTCATTTAATTGTGAATAATAAATTTCTACAAAACTAACGCCAAATATATTCAATAAAAACTTTTACATTTTCCCCATTTAGAAGTTTCGATTAATTGTTTATTATATGCATTGTTTTTTCATTCCGAGTTTTTTTTAAACTATCTACAGTTTTAAATCATTCTTACAAAAAAATATCGACATCAGTCACGTATCTTATTATCAAATCGTAACTTATTTTTTCATTTTTCTTAAAGCACTGCAGGTTCCATTGGAGAAAACAAACGTCTATACGTAAAGTTCGTACTCGTATAACTTTGATTATAGATTTTTGGAATACTTGTTATTAAACGCGTATTAAAAGATTAGACGTAATTTTTAAACGTACGTTAAGTTTATAAGCAAGACTAAATTTTAAATTTATAACTATGATAATGAGTTCATAACAATATTTAAATTATTCACGGTTACGTTAGCAATATGCGCATTCAATTAAAGATAAAAACAATGGCCACGTGGATTTTTTTCCGGTAATTTTGTTCATTGACGTAGTCATTCAGTCTCATTGCTGAACAAATTATTGCCCGAAAAAGTGGTTAAGAATTGAACTTCCAGATTGCGTTTAATTTGAGCTAGCTGCGGTACCTATATGCCTGAAATCGTATCTAAGCACAAATGGCATAAAATTACCTTTTCAATAAAGCCAATACCATGGTCATTATCATGATTATTATTTGTTTTTTTTACATTCTAAAATTGCATACCTTTAAAAAAGACATAATGGAAATAAAGTCAAATCATGCCTGATCGTCAAAATTAAGAGTAAAATTTAAAGTTCACTTAAACCTCATAATTGAAAAAAAATACGATTAGTTTTAGTTGTATAAGCGAAACTAAAAATAAAATGACTAATCGGTTAAGCCGAATAATAGTTACCAGAAACCATCGACTAATCGATTTTAAAAAAGTCGATAATGTTTTAGCATCGTAAATTGTGTGGATGTAAAAGAAAATAAGTACAACATAATTAAAAATACGCAATCGAGTATATTTTATATCTTAGTAAAGTAACACCTGTTAAAAAAGATACTTTTAAGAATTAATAAAATTCGCACTACCAGAGTTACGTAAATATTCAGGGACATTCAAGTATTTCTAATAATACTAGCTGCGCCAACGACTTGGTTTGCATCAAATTCAGAATAAGAAGTATCAGAATTTTCTTTCTCTCATATCTTGCTCTTGTGTATAAACTATTACCACACCAAATTTCATAAAAAGATTCGCGTGATTGAGGAACAAATTAACACACAGACAGACAGACAACAATTCTAAAACCGGTTTTCTGGTTTCTATTATCATTCTTTACGTTAAATCAATCACTATTTTTAATATATTTTACGTGCACAGAATTCACTCTGTTACATATATATATATATATATATATATATATATATATATATATATATACATAAATTGTAACAGAGTGAATATATATTCATATACACATACATACACACACACACAGACATAATATATATTGCCTACTATATCTTTTACAGGCGTAAACACTTCGTGCATATTTAAAAAAAATATTAAGTCTAAGATACAATATAATAACAAATAGTCTCCCGCAAACCTCAAGCCAGATTTTATCAACCCTGTTCTTTTTTCATGATTTTTGGTTTAATAGTTTCACAAATAGGGGAGAGAGGGGTGAGGGGTTATAATTTTCGCAGTTTCTTAAAATATCTTTTTTAATACAAAATTTGAAATTATGAAAAAAACATTTGTATAGTCCTCATAATCAGCCCATTCGCATTACCCCCCGTGACATATAAAACTAAAAAAATGGGTATTTTATTCTCTTCACCCCCTCTTTAAATTTTATACGAATACTTTAGAAAAGTTAGCCAGTGCAAAATATGTGGGATAATAATATATTACTATATCAAATTTCTACGTCGTATAGTTTCCGAGAAAACCGACTTTGGTAGACGGACAGACAAGACACGTGAGTGATATTAAATTTATTGATCTTATAATCTTTGGTTTTTGTTATTTAATTTGTGTTACTTTACTAGAGTATAAAATACTAATTGACTGTATTTTTTTATTATTTAAGAATATAAATAATATAATAATAATTTATTATTATTTTTTATTATTTAAGAAGACAGTCGGTGGCTTACGAATGGTGTCAAAATAATTCTGGCACGCAAAATATTCGCCGACTAGCCGGCTTGTCGAAGAAAAAGTTCTAATCGATAAATCTCTATTCATTACAATCTAATGAATCTATATCTCAAATTCAAAATAGCGATCTATAACAGCAAAATGTCGATTAACAGATACCGTAAATCAAAAGGCGACGAAGAACGCTCGATTCCCACGCGTAATCGACGTGCGCCGCGAGCAGTTTGCATCTAATTGCACGTATCAGTGACGCACTAAGTGGCAACAGTCGAAGAGCCGCCTATAATTATCACGCGTCTACTACAAATTACATATCTTTTGTTGCCCGTGAACGGGCGGCACATTGTTAGCTCGGCGCGATATAATAAGATAAGAACATTATCTGTAATGTCAAAGTATTTCCGGCGGCCCTGCCATCCTTCAACTATTGAAGCACACAGACTTCCTTTTATCAAAGCACTTGAATATACAAAAATATTTGACACATGCAATTACCAAAAAGTACGATTAGGTAATTCAACAATATTACTGATTTTGGCGGCGCGGCGCACTGCGGAGTCTCGCGTTCAATTCCAGGCGACTAGCGAAATTGAAGTGATATTTGTAAAGGTGCACAGGCTAGTGACGGGTAGAAGCGCCGCTGACGCGAGAATCATCGCATTGGAGCCACCTGTCCAGTGTGGCGATTATAGGCGTTACCTCCGATGATGCGCGCATTGAGAGAGACCTATATCGAGCAGTGGACGGAGATAAGCTGATAGAGATGATTAGGCAGCTGAAGAGCATAACTGATTATAGCAGATCGTACAGTCATTACGTAACCTGTACCAACAGCGGTTGCAATTTAACAAAATATAGCTATAGTCTGTCAGAGTAGAAGATGAGACAATCGACAATAAAGAAAATGCTCTATAACGATGGATAGGCGCAACTAGTTTTGTAAAGTGTAAGAGTTACACAACGAATAATGTTTTTAATTCTGAAGGTAAGTGACATCAAAAGATAATCTAATTCCCTTAATACTGTTTCGAACCATTTGGGCGAAAAATACATCACTAAGTGGGAATGATTCGTGCCTGGACGAGTCGCCGTTGCCAAGTCTTCATGTATGGCGTTTTTCTTGCCCAATTCAAAATGGTGCAACAGTTGTTTGCTAATTAAACAGTGTCTTTATTGGACGTAACATAAATGCAAAGAAGTTACATGTAAAACTTGACCGAGTTACCTAACATTTAAATAAATAAGTAAAATAGTGTTATAGGTAACTATGACAAAGTGTATTTGGCAATATCTTACTTATCGACTGTCTCATACTGCCTGAACAATTTACCGTAGGCTTTTATAATTTCTATGACATATTCTGTAAATATGTTCCCAATCGAGTCTATGGACGCTTTTGACTATAGTGTTTTTTATTAGTTTCGTTTTTCTTTAAATTATATCGTAAGTAGTTTTTATTATATAAGTCTTACGTTCGCAATACGTTTCAAATAGTTAAATTAGGACATAATATTATTTCTTGTACTTGTCCACATTTTAATCTTGATCGGAAATAAAATCATCTAAAAATATTTAATATAAGTAGTCTGTAGCAGACGACCTAACTTAAGACAAAAAATACATCTGCGCGCACGATGACTATGTAGCTACCACCTTTATAGTAATTTCAATTAAATAAAAATAGCCACTAATAGTTCAATAGAATCCACCGCACCTCTCGATCACAACTCGGACTTAATCGATTGGCCCGAGTTTCAGTTATCAATTATCACGACCGCGATCGATAGATATAGCCGTTTGTTGTCGTAGGTACAGCAAACACTAATCCGAGTGACGTAAATAGCACTACGGGCGCTTATCGATAATGCCATGGCAGTTTATACGCGATAAAACGATGCGGCGTTGATCTAAAAGGGTCATATTCAAAACAAATACGCTACTTAAACACACTTGATGGCTTTCAGTAGAACGTACCCAGGTGGCGTGGTCATATCACAACGCTTTCGTCGATGTAATTTGCTTCTTCATATATTTTATTAGTTCCCTTGACATATACGTAGACAAATCCACCTACATTCTTAAAAGTTTCTGCGCTTCAACAACTTCCCCTCTGATCACATCTTATACGAAGTATATTCCATATTTATTGGAAAAGGTCAAAATAACCTTAAAATCGATTGAGAAGTGTCAAAAATATCTATCTAACTTGCCACATATTTCATATGACGTTGGTCTTATGTAATATGTATCCAAATAAATGTCTCTAATGTGTTATTAGATTTGATTACGTGTAAGTGCCTAAGAATTATTTTTTGATCCGTGATGGAAGAGGAAATATACTTTGTATGCGTTATTAATGTTTGCGGAAAATATTCTAGCATTTGTTAATGAATATCATTAAAATGATGACGTGGATTTTTACAGTTGTCGGTATGATTGTAATTTTAAATGAAAATTCACATATATAAACACTCGTAGTTAAGTATGATACAATACAGATGATGGACTGCAATTAGAAGACCTGTTTAAAAAAATTAATAGATTTTGAAGAGTTCTTTCAAGCTCAATGCTAAATTCTGCTCAATAGTACTACTGCGGTCCTTATAAGCTATATAAGGACCGCAGCAGTACTATTTATTATACCTTTATCATCCTGAGGAAAGCACTGCTTTATAAATTTTTCGTTTAAATTGATCGCATTTAGATGAATAATTTGATCGCATTTCGACGATTAAATTAATTGCTCTATCTTTAGCAATCATATCTTCTTATCCTATTTGAGTTTTTTTTTCTAACGTTTCGATTGTGAACTAAAAACGTAAAAACCTGTTAATATAACCGAATATCGCGGCTTATAGATCCTTAATCATCGGGGTGTTGTATTGGATTAATCACAAGACGTATATGGCTTTTAACGATGCAGCATATCGCCGAGAAATGGGTTCGATTCGCGGACGTTCGCCGAGCGCGGCTGGTAAGATATTTAAAATCACGCAGCTAAAATTCCACAGACCGATGGCAGACAACAGCGTCACTGGTGCGAAAAGTTACGCACTGCGATCGCCAACCCACCTATCCAGAGTGGTGATTATGGGCAATCGGCTTTAATGGTACGCGCATTGGAGAGGTCTATATCCAACAGTCAATTGAGCTAGATGTTGATGCGCTTAATAATCAATTAAATAGAAATATATATTCTGCTTATATGGTTTTATAAGCCGGAATGGTAATCGAAAATTAAGACGGTTCAAACTTTAGGCCATATTTAATAGTTACAAGAAATAACGACCTGCGATTGAATAATGTATCCAAAGTGTAAGAGATCGACTCTCGCCCATTACCGAGAGAATGCGGAAAACAATTAAACGCGGACAGTGTAAGACGAAGCGTCGCCGTCGCCCACGCGGTGCGGCGCAAATCGAAATCGTATCTCGTTTCACGTCGTAAAAACGGTCGAAGTGACGGCCGGAATAAAGGAGTAGACGTGGATGAGCGCTCACCCCCGGCGCAGACAGGAAGCGGCGCGATCGCACACTAATTCGACGCTAACAATGCTTTCTTTTCAATCAAATGCTCCCTTCGCGACGACCCTGGGGCCAGAGCGCTACTACACGGCGGTACCTACTCGCACGCCTATACGTTTCCTCGGTGGGTTCGCTTCGAGAGCGCGCGCGAGCACAAAAACGAGTTACGTTCACACGCAAATGAGCTTAAATGAATCTAGCTTTGACTGCGTTCGCATAAACTTTTCGCTCATTTTAAACACCCATTCGAGATTTAACAGAGTAATGCAATGCAATTTAAGGAATATAATGCAATTTCAAATGGATATTTCTCAATGGACATTAGCATTCTAACTTCAATTTTTAGTGCGACTATCAATCAGCAACTTTAACGTGTTTTCGTCATATTTTGATTTCCAAGTTTTTAGGTCTCAGACTTGATACGAAAATAATATCTAATGTTTAAGATATTGAAAACAATCTTTGTTCGTTTTAGCAGTAGTATAACTTTAATTACAATGTTTATATGATTATTTAATATGTGGAATTTTTCAAAAGATTAATTGGAATGCTAGGTTTGCGTTTCACATATTCTTATAGTAGAAAATTGAACAGAGTAATATTTTCTTCATAAACATATATTCATAGTACGTATTTAACATCATACGTAATTATCATCGGAGACGCTTGAGAAGTATAAATGGACTGGCAAACGTTGAGGTAATATTTCTTTATTGTCCCGGACAAGTCCAGCACTAAACTGGATAACGAAGTTTTGGAAGAAAGATCGAATCTCACACATAATCGATTCTGCAATATTATTCGATTTTAATATCGAAAGTTTTTCCATATATCATATATGATTAGTTATGGGTATCTGGCATTATCCAGTATCAACAGAGGTATACGGTAGGAAATCTCCATATAATATTTATCTTAGATAAAAATTTGCAATAAGATGATTGGCTATAATATATACGAAAGTATTAAAATGATCTTTCTTCTCTTTCCTTCTTACAATAAATTTACCCTTGATAATTGATTTAATATTCACAATAGTTTTAATCGACCATTTAGCCGTGAACCGTGTGCTAAATAGGACGTTACGGTGCCGTGTAACTTTCCATACAAGTTCCCGTCCCCACTTGAAGACCCTTATAATTTATGAGCCAAAGTCGCCGCGAGCGCAGTACACTGACGTAAACATATCACATTTTCGTTGGTAAACAACGCAACATTTCTCGCTTGAGTGGAACACTAAACGCAGTAAACCAACAGTAAGTAAACAAAAAGTAAAAATATAAACATTACGATTTTCGAGTAAATTTTCATTGTTAAACAAAAATTTGTATTCTTTCATAATGTAGTTTAACTTGAAGTTGTGAGTTTTTCAAATCATCTGAATAAATTAAGACAGTGGAAAAATAACAATCCTCAAACTGTTTATAAACAAACGAATATATTTCGTAACATTAATACTATATTACTCAATATTGAATAAGGTGTAAGCGTAATACCCCCTTTTCGTGTCTGTTTAAAAAAACTATCAGAATCGACGAATATTTTTTTTCGAGTGCCACTTTCTAAAACAAAACTGTAATACAAAATAAAAATTAAACATGCCAAAATAACAATCACATCCAGCCTACATGAAAATTGATGCGAAATGTAAAAATTACCATATATATGCGCCTCCGTTAAAATAATACGTAATAAGTCCAACTTCAAGCCGCAAGAAGAAAACAAGCAATTATCCGATAGCGTTAACACCGGATCGCCTAATTATCAAAAACACACTTCCTACAAATAATTACCATTTGACACAATAATATTGTAACATTTCATTAACACATCCTCACACATGTATCCACTGGCAATAAAAGCAACATTTTCGATAGGCACACCCGTTTCACTATTATTACTAAGTTTTGTCGCCTCCGAAAAACGTCGACAAATTATCTTTAACACAGCACAAATCGAAGCGTTTCACGACATTAGTAAACAAAAAAAATCGCTTCCATTCACAAATCAAAACGCAAAGCTCCGTCGTTGGAAAAACAGTTAGAGCGATAGATAGAGATACACGATACACACACACGATACGACGGTCGACACAAGACTGAAAGCTGAGGCGCGGTAGGCGGCGCTAGGGACCGCGGAGGGGGAAGAGGGGGGGGGGGTCACAACACCTGGCAGCGCCTCTGGCGAGCCGCCCGCGAACGAGGCCGCCGGTTTACTGCGACACTGCGAGTATGCAACACCGGCATCGAGATATAAATAAGGCGAGCCGGAGGACGGACAGATGGCCGCCGCCGATCTCCGTATTGCAACGCAAAGTGCACGTTAAGTGCGCTGTAATTGCGCGATAAAAGGACGAGTCCCGCGAGCGCGCCGCCCGCTCCCGCCGCCCGCGCCCACCACCCGTGCGGACGTGCACGATCATCAATCGAAGCGTTAAGCAGGCGTTTTTCATTGGCCGGCTGCGAATGCCGTTTTTACTGACGTAAATAGTGCTGCTTTATGACGATACTGCAATTTATGATGGTTCATTACTGCAAACGCATTCCGATATAAATATTACGGAGAGGCCTTTATGCAATGATGCAGCCGATAATGATCTGTTAATAATGCTTTAAAAATTAGTAAGTAAAGTTAACGGGAAATTAGCGAAAATTTGATTTTGCCGTACATCAAAACACAAGATGGATTATTGTAAATTAATCAATATAGCGCCGTCACTATAATAACATAATCTTACTTTGCAATCTATTTCAGTCTGACGTAATTAAACAATTATCAGATAATAAAAATGTCGCATTTTGATAAAATTTTGCGAGTATGCGCAAGCAACTTCACTAAATAACGCTTAACAACACTGATTTAACTTAAGCGACAAATACGTATCTTAAAAGCGCGCAAAACAAAGATGTATGTAGGTAGATAACTCGACAGAAAAACGTGAGCATGTAGATAGTGCTACATGTTAACAGTTTGACTAAAGAAAAGTACACACTGTCCAATTTTAATTTACGGCCCCATATGCATAATCGTGACACACACAAAAGTTATTCTTTTGCATCTTTTGTTTTATTTTTTCATGTTACAGGCATTTATAAAGAAAAGTTTGATTTAGTGCAGAATACGATTTTCGCCAAAAGTACATAAATTAGTATTAAATTAGAAGTATTACATTATTTACGATAAGCAAAATAATAAATCTATTGTTTCAAAATATCGCGAAATTAATTAATACCAAAGTGCTCGGAAAATAATGGTTTATAACAACTGCAACTATGCAGAATGCCCATTTTTGTAGGTACAGAAAAGAAAAATCTACAAAGATGTTACGTATTTATCGCGAAGCACCAACTCACCTGAACCTGAAAACGACTAGATAATGATATCACTTATTTATGATAATAATTTACAAATTTCTATGTAGAGAATAGGCAGGAGAAAAATCAGCTTGATTTTAGAGTAATATCACGTTTCCAGTGCACTACGTGATAAGAGGACGCATTTCCTCTACACACATAGTATAGGTGAAGTTTTACTAAATAAAATACAGTGAGTTATAAATGATTCTACAAGGATTTTAAAAACATAATACAAATTTTAAATTAATAATCTTTATTTTATAAAATTCTTTCAAGCATTTTCATTTACTCGACTATAGATATGCGTGCTATTCAAAATTTATGAACCAAACTCGAAAAACTTTACAATTTACGTCTCCTTTACCTGTTTGGCATCAAAAAATATAGTCACATTTCTGAGTCCCATCACGGCTTAAACGGGTGGCAATCTCTGATAATAAAATATTTTGCAATAAACATCGGAACCAATTGATTGTGTTCCTTACTTGGAATAGATTGTAGCAACAAATCCACCGTATATAAATATATATATATATATATATATATATATATATATATATATATGTATATAAATATTGAATTAAAATCAAAATAAACATATAAATAAAACAAATAAATGAAGAAACTAATTACCGGCTATTACGATTCATAAGTTATATATTAGTGTGAAGAAGTAAAAAAAGTCAGGATATGCAAAGACGAATCGATGAGACCTGACGAGGGTTAATACAGAAGTTACTTGTTGCGTCTATATATATAAAACATGCGTCATTTTATTCGATGGGCAAAACTTATTTACTGTGCTATTAGAACATGCAAAATACGAATATATGAGATCGGTCGAGGGTTAGCACAGAAGTTACTAGTTTCGCCTATGCACATAAAACATGCGTCATCTTATTCGAATGGGCGAAATTTAATTCACTGTGCTACTAGGATATGCAAAATACGAATATATGAGATCGGTCGAGGGTTAGCACAGAAGTTACTAGTTTCGCCTATGCACATAAAACATGCGTCATCTTATTCGAATGGGCGAAATTTAATTCACTGTGCTACTAGGATATGCAAAATACGAATCTATGAGATCGGTCGAGGGTTAGTACAGAAGTTACTAGTTGCGCCTATTCACATAAAACATGCGTCATTTTATTCGATGGGCAAAACTAATTCATTGTGCCACTAGGATAGGCAAAATATCAATCTATGAGACCTGACGAGGGTTTGTAAAGAAGTTACTAGTTGCACCTATGCACATAAAACATGCGTCATTTTATTCGATGGGCAAAACTAATTCATTGTGCCACTAGGATAGGCAAAATATCAATCTATGAGACCTGACGAGGGTTTGTAAAGAAGTTACTAGTTGCACCTATGCACATAAAACATGCGTCATTTTATTCGATGGGCAAAACTAATTCATTGTGCCACTAGGATAGGCAAAATATCAATCTATGAGACCTGACGAGGGTTTGTAAAGAAGTTACTAGTTGCACCTATGCACATAAAACATGCGTCATTTTATTCGATGGGCAAAACTAATTCATTGTGCCACTAGGATAGGCAAAATATCAATCTATGAGACCTGACGAGGGTTTGTAAAGAAGTTACTAGTTGCACCTATGCACATAAAACATGCGTCATTTTATTCGATGGGCAAAACTAATTCATTGTGCCACTAGGATAGGCAAAATATCAATCTATGAGACCTGACGAGGGTTTGTAAAGAAGTTACTAGTTGCACCTATGCACATAAAACATGCGTCATTTTATTCGATGGGCAAAACTAATTCATTGTGCCACTAGGATAGGCAAAATATCAATCTATGAGACCTGACGAGGGTTTGTAAAGAAGTTACTAGTTGCACCTATGCACATAAAACATGCGTCATTTTATTCAACGGGCAAAACTTATTCACTGTGCTACTACTTTTACAACGATAGTAAATGTTATAATCTTTATTTTGTTCTCGATGTTAACAATCATTCAAAAACACGTAAACTAGAGCCAGGGGGAAACGTTGAGAAATGTGGATAAATAAATTCTAGAATAAACAAAAAATCCTAAACCTTGACAAAATATGAAACGTCTGTTGACAAATTATACGATGCGTCACATAAGACAAATATGTTTAAAAAATATTTGAAAAGTCTTAATGGCCTCTTTTTTGATATGGAACTAGGTCTTTTTTACATTAGATGAAAAAAATTCTACAGGGCAAAGGCGCAATGAGCAAACACTCTTTTGGCAATAAAAAAGTAGCATCACAAAGTTAAGTTAAATTTCACATAATTTTGCACGACACGTTCTCCTATAGAAAAAGCAAAACGAGTCGCATAGCTCACGATTGGTAATAAAAATGTGTCAATTGTCCTTACATCTGTTTGGATTTTTGTCAATTGTCCCTATATCTGTTTTGAGAACATATATTTTAGTCTCAGGTATTGACAAAACAAGTTCAGTATTGAAAACAGAAAGTTGGAATGTTACATCTATCATATTAGCTAGTGATTTCAACTTGGGCAGCTCCAAAAGCGAGGACCAATAATTTTTAGTTTATGAATTTTATCTTATATATTAAAGTAGTGAAAAGGGACGTAATATGAGCGTAATTATATTATTAAAGTTGCGATACTGCGTCTACTGTGCCTTCTTTCGTTTTTTTATTTTTTCCAAATTTGCAATATTTGGGGAAGAGAAAGAGACAGGTTCGTCTCAAATTCGACTTTTAATTATTGTTCATTAGCTTATGCCCGCAGCTCAGCTTGCGTACAAATTATAGCGGTGAATTTTAGTGATAGAACGAATTCCCTTCCAGTGACCCAGCGTCGGCATTGTCTTCGCCATTTATAGTACTTTCTGTTTGCCAGTGTTCTAGTATATGCTTCAAATATTAACACATTTCCTTATTTTTATTATCACCTATATTAATGTTTTATACACAAAAAAAACTTCCAGAATATATTTTTCTGAGAATATATTTTTCAGAAGAAGTCAAGTTATAAGAGAATAGAAAGACGAACAGGTAGATGTTGGGCTCTTTATACATTTATATATACATGAATCAAATTCAAAGTAAAACTTCAATATAATATTCATCGCCATAATTTAACGAGCAGAGCGCTTCGTTAAATAAAACACAGCGCATTCGGACCGTTTCTTCCAGCGGCTGTCCCATCTCATTTATGAAACTGTATTCTTGGATCTGATCCAAATTTAACTATGTACAAATCAAAATCATTATATGATGCGATTCTCCCTAATCTGACAGTTCACTAACGTCGCGCATCTAACCGCTCCATCTTTTCATCCTTTACGTCCGCCTGCAGCTTGTTCGCAGATTACGCAAGTATACGTCGGTTCGGCGGGAGAGCGCTAGTGCCGCGCAGTTCGCACGCCAAGTCGTAAAGCGCTAAAGTACTTCGGAAAGCTCACGTTTCCGCGCCACATTGTAAGCCCATTCAATATGTCTTACAAATTCCTAACACACAGTATGTAAAAGATATAACTCGCAGTGTTCGCAAAAATAAATCATCTTATTTCTTTGTGCAATTCCTCTAACACAATTTGAATATGTACGACGAACATCTACGACATTGACGCGTGTACTTGAAATTTGTGATCAATGTTCAATTGGATGACAAACCTGCAAAGTCAAGACACTAAAAGTGTATAACATACTAATAAAGAAGCAATTATACAATAAAATTCAAGAAAAACAAAACGAATTAAGAAAACAGTACTTATCTATAAACTGGTGATAATCGTCCACATTGTGTCTCCCTGAATCGCTTAAAGCCACGTCAGTGTGCGGATTAAGTGGCAGCGTAAATGGATAAGAACGTGAACGAAATAGACGCGATGAAAACAAGACTATGTTTAGGGTTGCCTCCTTTTAAACACACATTTTTTTCAACAACGCTTGTATGTATGAATGTAAAGAAATCTTTAAAATAAATTTTCACCGAGAAATCCGTATTATGTAAAATTTTACACAAATATAATGATAAAAAAAAATAAAATTATAATAAAAAAACCTAAAAAATATTTTTTTATTGTAACATCAAAAAATATGAACTGATAGTGTAAAAAGATTAAAAAAGCACGCTGTTGCCGTAATATGTACTAAAAAATAAAAAATAATGTTTAAATATACAAATATATTGGTCAAGAGCTAAAAAGATTGGTGTCTCCAATGACAAAAAAATTAACTTTAATGTAAAGTTAATTTTCAGTTCAAGAAGCGTGGGTTGCTTGAAAACAGTTGCCGTAATTTTTTTTTATCGCTAGCTATTTGAAAAGTTAGAGTCGTTATGAAAATGTAAGTCGACAGCACCCCATCTTTTTTTTACATTAAAGTTATTATTTTTGTCATCAAAAAGATCCTTTCGCTCTTGACCAAAATCTTTATATTTAAAAATTATTTTTTTACTTTTTAGTACTTATTGCGACAAAAGCGAGTTTTTTACTTTTTTTTAAACAATAAATTTCATTTTAAATAAAAAAAAATACAAATAATCCTTTAGACAAGAAAACAATACGAAAGATAAAAAAGTGCTCAAGAAATATCAACATTATGTATTTCATCACTATTTGTAAAAAAAAGTTAATAAAATTAATATGAATCAAATAACTTAGTGTCACTAATTCTATAGTCTGCCGATTACCTAAGTGCCTGCATTAAACGATGAATTCGGAAATTTCAGCTCGTTCGTTGTTGAGATGTTCGCTTCCCAAAAAGCATCACCAACTACGGACAATCATTGAAAATTTAATAAATGAATGAATGTATGTTAATAAACTATTTTAGTGTACTTTACGGCGTTTTTAAGTTATAAAGTATATTTATATAAAATAACTTACAATATTTTACTTTAAAGGTGGCAACCCTAATTATGTATAAGAAAAAGCGGTATCAAATTTAATGCTGGCTGTTTATGGATATACTCTACCGATGACTCGATTATGTAATACACATACTGATTAATAAGTAGCATTTTAAAGGGACGTGCCAAATTATTTGATCATTATTTAATTTAATGCAGCGAAATATAGGTATTTCTTGTTTATTTAGTCCCATTAGTTGCAGCTTATACGATATTATCATGAAACGTAAAAACTATGAAAAGAGACTTTCAAGGGCACTCTGGTACAAATTTATTGGAACTAATCCTCAGTGCGCTTGGATATAAATTGAAACGAATGGTAGACGTCCACAAACGCGAGCGTATAACAAACGCGAGCGTATAACAAAAGATCGCACCACTTACCACATATGGCCGGGGCACAGGCCGACAGCATCGATTTAAAATTGAATACTTTTTAACACGAACAATGAGTCCGCTTCAGTACAAGCCGCTGACTGCACACAGTTACTCTATCAAAACTACCCTCCACGATGCCGCTTAGCGTCCGCGTAAATCTCTGTTCACTTCCCGGAGCTCTCTGAGCGGGCGCCGTCGTACGTTCGAGAACTTGCCGGCGGGAGGCGGGGGCGAGGGGAGGCGCGGGGCCCACCTTACGGCCACTGGCCCACCGCTTCACTTCGCGCACTGGATCGAACGGGAGGAAGGATATGACCCAATAAGTATCAGCATTTAACGTCCTGTGAGGATGTGGGTACTTTATTTAAGAAACATTGCTATTTAAGGTAGTACCGTTTTAATGTTAATGTTTGGTAATGTCACCATGCCTTCACGACTTCACGACTTGTTACATTGAACTATTGTTTACTGCTGCATTCGCTTTACTTCTTCAAAAACAACTGCTCGTATTAATTACTCTGAGCTATTTTTGATATTTTTTTCGCATTTTATACTAGCCATTTCGCTGCTTCTATATACCATGTCTATGAAGTAAAATTATTTTGATTCGTACTTATATTACATTCATGAATCTTAGAATGGTCCTTATAGATATAACTAAACTTGCTAATACGCTTTCTAGGCGATATGTGATATGTACCCAAACACACATAACACGATTGACATCGAACACCGCATCTTTGAATTCTTTAAAAAGTATGAATTCTCAGTCTTAAAATAGCATTTCACTCATTTTAATCAAAAAATTAAAAATGAGCCAAAATTTTCAATAATTCATTAATTCGCCAAGTAATTCATGTTAACGTCCCTGAAACAATATCATTACGAAAATAGTACAACGCTGTTTATTTTCAAAGTGTCAAAATTATGAAAATAAACAGAGTTACTACAAGTTTTCCTAAAGTTTATTGGAAAATTATAGCAATGCTTCCATATCGAATCATTTTTCAAATACTTTTACAACGGTCAAAGATGTATAAGCGACAGATGGACAAGACATGCGCAAAGCTGTACGTCAAAGTGTAATGTAACATCACTAATCACTTCTTAAAAAGTAATATCATACCGTAAAATCACTCATCATCACCTTAAACTTCACTCGACATGTTGCGCGATAAGCATCACTTTATCAACACCTATTACTATTTCTTTGACATTACTCAAGATCGTGGATGAAATGTATTATTTTGAACGGAATGTTAGGTACATGATTGAAGGCATCTAATTCAGAAATGTTTAGTGCAAATTGTGATACTGTCGTAATGTATAACCAGAAAGAATATATATATATATATATATATATATATATATATATATATATATATATATATATATATATAATTGATGTTCCTTCACACTCAGGCGCCATTATACATAATACACTTAGGCGCCGTTATACATAATTGATATTCCTTCACACTTAGGCGCCATTATATATAATTGATATTCCTTCACACTTAGGCGCCATTATACATAATTGATGTTCCTTCACACTTAGGCGCCATTGTACATAATTGATATTCCTTCACACTTAGGCGCCATTATATATAATTGATATTCCTTCACACTTAGGCGCCATTATACATAATTGATGTTCCTTCACACTTAGGCGCCATTGTACATAATTGATATTCTTTCACACTCAGGCGCCATTATACATAATTGATATTCCTTCACACTTAGACGCCATTATACATAATTGATATTCCTTCACACTTAGGCGCCATTATACATAAATGATGTTCCTTCACACTTAGGCGCCATTATACATAATTGATATTCCTTCACACTTAGGCGCCATTATAAATAATTGATATTCGTTCATACTTAGGCGCCATTATACATAAATGATATTCCTTCACACTCAGGCGCCATTATACATAATTGATATTCCTTCACACTTAGGCGCCATTATACATAATTGATATTCCTTTACACTTAGGCGCCATTATAAATAATTGATATTCCTTCACACTTAGGCGCCATTATACATAAATGATATTCCTTCACACTTAGGCGCCATTATACATAAATGATATTCCTTCACACTTAGGCGCCATTATAAATAATTGATATTCGTTCACACTTAGGCGCCATTATACATAAATGATATTCCTTCACACTCAGGCGCCATTATACATAATTGATATTCCTTCACACTTAGGCGCCATTATACATAATTGATATTCTTTCACACTTAGGCGCCATTATAAATAATTGATATTCCTTCACACTTAGGCGCCATTATACATAATTGATATTCCTTCACACTTAGGCGCCATTATACATAATTTATGTTCCTTCACACTTAGGCGCCATTGTACATAATTGATATTCCTTCACACTTATGCGCCATTATACATAATTGATATTCCTTCACACTTAGGCGCCATTATTCATAGTTGATGTTCCTTCACACTTAGGCGCCATTATACATAGATAATAAATTTCGAAAATTTCAATACCTATTCGTAAGATATGAACATAACTAAACTAATATTATTAAACAAAGTTAACACGTAGTAATTTATTCAAACACTCCAAATTTATTCAAACGCTTCAAAGTGTGAATACAATAAACAAATTTCTAATTACTTTGTTTGCGTGACCTTATCCGGCAACACACGGTTTGGCGCCACACTAGTGAGATGTGTAAAAAGAAAAATTAACCATACTTGTCACCCCACCAAATTCTAAATGCTCGAACATACTAGCTCATTCTTAGTCCTCTGTCTCTTTCGCGTAATGCGCACGGTCGGCTGATTCGACAGCATCGCATTACGTCGCGAGTCGCGCATCACCTCATCACATATAATATATAATATACACACATATATATATATATATATATATATATGTGTGTGTATATATATATATATAATGGATGATGTGATGAAGATTCATACTTTGAGAATTATAGTCATTCCAAATAAAATGAATACGAGCAAGGTAGGTCATAGATTAGCCATAAAAGTACATCGATCTTTCGAGGATGACTAAATCATGCCTTTCTTCAAATATCCTCATGATCTGAATGACGCCTCACTTCAAATATCCTGATAACAACAGCCCCTTTTATATGAGCAGTGTTTCCATTCTTCGATCCTCCATGGCTCATTAAACGTATTTATACTCCTTTTGACAGGCAAAAATGTGTATTTGTTCAAGTGGTTATATGATATGTTGCGTCGTACAATTCGAGAAACTAACATCGACTCGCCCGGCACAAGTTTGTTTTGACAGAAACTACATTTAAAATTGTTATCGGACTATTCTCGAATATGGGTGATCCTCGCGCAATATGTCTTTTCATCAAAGCTCTCGTTCAAAAGCTGCATCGTACGAATAAATAAAAGTATGCATTAAACTATAAAAATAATCATTCTACAGTTAATCTTTTAACGAAAATCTGCGAGGAAACATTTCACAAAAATGTTATACTCCTTAAGCGTTACAGTGTTTATTGATAGCAATATTTAAGTGAGTTAGGTACAGTAAGAGATAGATTTACTTTTATAGATAGATGACATTAGACTCGGTAATGTGAAAAAATTGAGAATTTTGTAGCCTACGCCAACACGAAAAACTATGTAGCTGCAGCGACTAACCAAACAGCGACACCCAAATAATAGTTAAACACAAGACTATTTCGATGAAAACAATCAAATAACATAAATCCAGACAATTTCAAATTATAACAAAACATAAACAATTTCTGTGAACACATCAATACTCACATCTACAATTAAATAATAACATTGTACAAAAAAGTTGTGCGCAAAAATTAGAAGCAAAAAAAATGTAGGCTATAAAAGAATCTGTAAAACATAAGATGAAATAAATAAAAGTTACAAACATCACTCGTTTTTAAAATACGAACTACTTTAGGAACTGATTGCCTCCATTTCATTGCATATAATAAAATATAGTCATATTCAAAACATACACGTCGAAATAATAAAATACAGTTATATTCAAAACATACACGTCGAAATAATAAAATATAGTTATATTCAAAACATACACGTCGAAATAATAAAATATAGTTACACTCAAAACATACACGTCGAAATAATAAAATATAGCTATATTCAAAACATACACGTCGCAATAATAAAATATAGCTATATTCAAAACATACACGCTGTGTGAACAATTATTATCTAGATGTGCAATTGCCTTCGGTCAAAAGTTCTTAAATTGAAGCCCCAAAAAGCGCCAGTCACTGAGTGCGGCTCAAACTGCAGTCTATCTGCAGTATTGAATAATAACCGAGAGAATATCGTAGCGGAATATTTAGCGTAGTCATTTATTTGTGCCAACACATTTCAGTACATCCGTTGATTTTCACGTTGTTATAAAATAAATATGGTTCTATAGCAACGTATTGGTATTAAGTTCCGTGTAAAATTAGTAAAATAAACGTTTTAAAAAAAATATTGTCCGGAAATCTACAGGTACGAATAGGGAACAATTTTAAAACAATGGACGCTTAGATGACGTTAAAAACGTTTTAAAGGTCATTAAAAATCGGTTTTCATATAATTTTCTTGCGATAGGGTAACCCTCATATTATTATACGTTATGTACATATTTAAGTCTTCTTCCTTATTCCAAGATACTATTTTTGTTATATTACATTTATGACGTCAGCGTTTTCGAAATATATTAGCAATATTTTAAATAATGGACGCTTCCTCGAATCATTATCAAAAGCGGTTGTTTACGCCGAACGAAAGTACAATACACAAGGACGAGCTTATCTTATCTATCACTGCATAGCTGCGAGCGTGGAGAGTTTTCAAGGCCGCCACGTTGTTGAACAAATTTGAATATCAGCTGGCGATAATGAGTTTAAGGCGCCGAACAAAACGTATGCTATTGTTACGTGTATGCAAATATTAACCAAACTGCATCTTCATCGTTTATTTATACATACACACGCACACCCACACACACGCACATTTGTTATTGTGCATAACGAGACTGACATAATGTGTATTATTTAATAAGAGTTATTTAAGTTATTACTAATGTTCACGAATATGTCATGTTTTCTGATATAAATTGTATAATATTATATATTTACTTTTTACCAATAAATATAGAAGTCATCAGAAATTAATTTTGACTAATATATAATTTGGTTTGAAATTGAGTTTTTGCAGACGTTTGCGAAAGACAATTTTGAAGAAAATCTTACGATATCTTTTAACGACCATGTGAAATGTCAGTCAGTCGATCGTTCAACTGTAAAACGCTTTCTACACTACTCGCGAAGTTACTTCGACGAAGTGCTCATCGAAGTTGATAGGAGTCTGAAGTACGCACAAAGCGAATGGAAGTACCTCTCTACACTATTCTCTTCGCCTAACTTCGATCAACTTCGCGAGTAGTGTAGTGCATATAGATTTATAATATTTGTGATGTGCGTCTACGATGGGAGTTAGTACTTATGGAAGTGTGTAATCTGCAATGACAGCATGTTACAATTCCAATGTATTCGAAAATCATCAGGTGTAGTAAGGTTAGCTTTTGACTAGTTTTTAAAAATGATTTTTTACGAACACGTATGTAGAAATCGACACGATTAACGTGTGGCTGTGATACATTTTTGATTGTTGAATCAAAATATCTCTATATTTGGTTGAATCGTAAAAAAAATCCAGAATTAAACCTATAGCCAAAAATTCTTTTATAAATTTTTATATATTTGTAGAAAGGAAAAGAATGAAAATGTATTTTACGCAAGGAAAATAGAATTTGTAATATCCATATGTATCGCAAATAATTTTCCGCAGCTCATTTAGATGTAGATGTGGCTGTTGGGTATTGAGTGGATGTTGCAGGATTTACGTTTAAAGAGATTAATTCATTAATGATTAAATTAAGTATTGAATATGTTTGGCGTTAATTTTGTAGAAATTCATTATTCACAATTAAAAGAAACTACGTGATTTCTACTTTCTTTAATTTCTTTACCACGACATAGGTTTCGTTGTATTATAACATTTTCAGGTGGGATATTAGCAAAGATTCATATCTTGCTAATAGCCCACCTGAAGATGTTGTAATACAACGAAACCTAGGTCGTGGTAAAGAAATTAAAGAAAGTAGAAATAATACTACATCACGTAGTTTCATTTAATTGTAATTAAATTAAGTTATTTACTTATTTGTTGTGTACAGAGTTTTGTGCAGAGAATAATATATTTTAAGAGAATAGCTCACATATTACAGACCAAGAATAGTCTTTCAGATTTCGATAAGTTTCACGTGGATTACGTTTCCTAGAATGTCATATCATGCCACAGTCCAAAGTGATATTCATTTTAGCACGCGGGCCAAATACCGATTTTATCATATATGGCAGATGCAGGAAGCGCTTACTGTTGCGTTATCTAACTTTAAATCTGTATAATTTTTGAACTAGTCTCTGCCCTGAATTTACAGTTACTATATATATATATATATATATATATATATATATATATATATATATATAAATATATATTTTTTTATTTTCCTAGTTCTAAAATTATTAAAGAAAACTTGGTATGCACATTTTTGCGGTCACGGGTTTTCCCAGAGGAGGTATGTAACCCCCAGTAATGAAACGAAACAATAGGCGTACCTACTCTAAACTCCATAAATATAAAAAAAAACAAACGTCACAAATTATAATAATTCAGGAAGTAAAAAAAATTGTAAAGATAGATGATTCTTTTTTAAATTGCAAATATTTCTCATTGCAATATTAGTACAGATATAAAATTAATTCAATACAGACCATAAATGATAATGAAACGAGAACCCTTAGGAGCTGGCAGACCATACGTGATCAGGCAGGCATTATTAATTTATCGAAAAATAAACAATTCATTTTGTATATCCTACATAGCATAAAAAATAAAATATAAATCTTATAAACATTTAAGTGTGCTTAATATCGTACATTCATTTTACCCCCATAAAATTTCCGTATCAATATTTTTGGGCATTACCTACTGAAATCTATGCGGTTTAATATGATTTATTATTATTTCAAAATTTAAGTTTCTACGTCAAGCCGTTTCTAGGAAAAATGACTGTGACGGACAAACAGATGAAAAAAAACTGAGAAAAAACTCTTACAAGAGTTTTTTCTTTGAGGTACGGAGATCTAAAAATCGATTCAAAAATTTTCGGTTCTACTGCAACAAATGACCTCTCGAAAAATTAACACATCTGTGTTAATTTGTCACACATTCCATTGATTAAAATGCAAAATAATGAAATCGATTACGACAATGGTTGAGACAAAAATGCGTTCTCAATTGCGAGATATTTCTCAATTGCGGGAAACACAAGAGAGTGGAGCCCAACGGATACAAAAACACTTCCATAAATCATGCATCGCCGCGGATGACACCGTTTATTCAATTCACGACGCGCGCACGTACCGTAAATAATCGCCAGCTGCTTCTTTATGCCTTAATGCCACGAGCCTCCGAGGTAGAAGAACTTAATATTGAAACGTGTAAATAAACGACACTCGTTGCCGTTACCAATGAAACGTGGGTTAATTACGCTCGAGAAAGGACAATTAGTGCAGTGAAACTGTCCGAAAATATTGCTATTAAATATTGATAAATACGTGGTTGGATTGGGCTAATTTTATTTACGACTTTATTAAGTCATATCTTAAGTAATACGAGGTTAATAAATTAGATTATGCTATTTTTGCGAAAATTTCAAAGTGTAATATTACATGAATCGTTGATGCTTTGACAACAAAAATAAACCTACTGTTTATGGGATCCAGCCCGTTAAAATATAATATTATCAAAATACTGATCATACGTTAAAATGTCAAACGATTTTTTCAAATTTTAACGCCCTATAATGCATAAACGGTAGGCTGCACGGAAACGGCGCTAAAAGAGAATTGTAAATAATTTAATTCTTTAAAAAAAGATTTTTTTCACTTTTTTCATAGAATTAAGGGACTTACTAACTAACTTATATTTTTCAAATCTCAAGAAAACAGGATCTAGTTACGAGACTTTACTAAGTTTACGAGTACTTTTTTTACGAGTACTTTTACTAAGTTTAAAATATTTTAATGACAAGTTTAAAATGTATATCAGATTAAATGCCACCACTATCGTATTCTCAGCCTCCCTCAACGGTATCAAACTCCACCTGAACTTGCTGGTCCTCTATATGGGTATTGACGTAGGTGCGGTGTTAATCGATTTTTGTGGGGCTGTAGTTTTTGTTTTGTTATCTTAACAAAAAAAAATTATTCACTTATATTTCCATTTAACTTTTTTAATTGAATAATCAGATGACATTAAGATATATTTAAAAATGACAGACATAAAAACTTTAAGCGAAATAATAGTATAAGCCATGTTTGTCGATTAGATTTGTGTGTACAATCTAGAAAGATCATAAATATATACAACGGACTAAATACTTATTAAATATCTATATAAATTTCTAAAGAACACCGATTAACTCTTCGCAGATGTAGAGGAAATGCTCCTAAATATATAATAAACACTATTTCTATTATCAATCAATCCAGAAGGAAGTAACATTTTCTTATTCCACCACTGGAGGAGTTCCGTTCTCCATATCCAAAATTCAATATCAGATTGTGCAAAACAATAACTAAAGTAACAATTAACCAGTAGCGAATATATCGAATCACGATCAATTTACTACCAACCGTTAAGGAGCTACATTATTCATCTTCAGAACTCATCATCACACACTGACCTGGTCTATGGTGCAGTTATTTTGCAAAGTAAAAACAACCAGTAGTAAATATCTTGAATTTCGTTGGATTTACTAGCATCCCATAAGGAGTTTCAATGTTCATCTCCAGAACGCATCATCAGACTCTGATATGAACGATAGTTACTTTGAAAAGTAACAACTAACAGTAGCATCTTGAATCACTTTCAACCCATCCGCCAAGGAGTTCCATTGTTCATCTCCAGAGCTCATCATCAAACTCTGACCTGGTTGACGGTGCAGTTATTTTGCAAAATATTAACAGTAGTAGTAAATAACTTTACCAATCCAAGTAATTCAGAACTTATCACCAAACCCTGATTTGGTAAGTGGTGCAGTTATTTTGCAAAATAACAACAACCCGTAGCAAATATCTTGAACCATAGTTTATTTACTGCGTTAAGGAGTTACATCCTTTATTTCCAGACCTCATCATCATATTTATATGGGATCACACCTGTATCATCATCATCAAATTTATATGAGATCAGCATTATATTTATATGGGACCACACCTGTAGCACCCTCTTTCAAATAAAAAATAATCTAAATCGGTCCGCTCGGTAAAGAATTATAGCTGAACATACATAAAAAAAAATTCCGACGAAATGAAAACCTCCTCCTGTTTTGAAGTCGGTTAAAAATACTTTTTGCTAATTCATTTAATACTTACCTTCAAAAGGCAGCTTAATGGGAAACTCGCCTTCCATCATCTTACAAACGGCAAACTTACCTGAAAAAAATACATTTAAATGTACAAATTGATCACACAAAATTTGCCTATTAAATTTAAAAATAAAGTAACGATTGGTAATAACTTCGAGCCAGAATTGTACCAATGCAACAATGTTAAGGAAATTTCAAAAATACGTGAAAATTGGAAAACAGAAATATTTTTTTTATTATGATATGGAGCATTTTCCTTGTAACCACTTCATTAAAATTATGCATATAATCTGTAATTTTTCTATATGTATAAACAAAATTACTTTATGTAAAAATATTTATGGTTAAATATACAAAAATCGCATTTAAAAGACATTTGTCTGTTTGCATGTTTGTTTAATTGTAATCTCATCGAACATCGAGAAAACCTTTGTTTTGGTGCCCGACTTTTAAGCAGGTTATGAATTATTAGAAAACTGTTTTATATACGTTTAATTTTTATTGAACGTATATAAAACAGTTTTCTAATAAATATTATATACTTAATATTTATTAAATGAATTTACAACGCAATAAATTAGTATAACAATAATTTACGTAATCATTTAAATTTTGAAAGCTTAACAGGATACTTATGGAAATATAAAAAGCTTCAATTGCATACTCGTACAGCCTGCTTTGGACATACACTACGTTTACACATAAAACTAACCAAATTAAACAAAACAGTCTGAAGTGACACTCCAGATCACAACGAGCCGCCCACAATCTAGGCGCGATGCTACGAAGCGCAGAACGCACTTCCGCCAGCTCTTTTTTCCTCACTTGACAATTATTCATTGAAGTGCCGTTGTAAAAGTGTCAAATGTCAGAAATGAGCACAAGGAGGACACTGTTAATTGCCACTGCCATCAGCTTTACGAGCCGCCCGCCAATTCATTATAATGAAATTATTAGCGCGACCCCCTAGTCAGATGTCTTGTGGCACGCCGCACTGCTCGACCGAACGAGGGCTATTGCGCGCGAGTGCGAACGGGACGAGCGTAGCAATCTTACGTTGGAAATAATTTTGAGGATTTAAATTTTGATTAAGGATAAGGTTAACAGGTCAAACGACGTGCGAAATGACGTTTGGAAGAGGCGGAAAGAATATTATAATGTCGAAGTAGAAGTGAAAACAAATTATTTATGTATTCTCTCGCAATACGTAACGTGAGAACGTGACAGACAGAGTTAATGAACAACGTCAGAATTAAAACACAAAAGTAAACCTGTAAATACGGCCCGTTATAGTTTAATTTTTTAATTAATTCCAGCCTCAGTATGTTCGGCGTCGACGAAGGAGAGCAAAATTTCACTTAAATCGACGAAAGTTCATCGCCTCTCGAAGGATTCAAATGGAAAACCACTGCCGAAGATTCCATTGAAAACTGGTTTGTCTCTCCACAAAAAGGACACAAACAACACGTTTATTTTGCGAACAAATCATACTAAATTTAGTATCACAATTTCGAAGATCTGTAAGAGAGAAAACTTAAAATTCTCTATTAAACGAACACACTATGCCGTGGAGAGCGATTTGCTTCAAATGTAAAAAAAAAATATAGATATGATGTCACGTCTGATACATACATGAGTTATACAGGCAAGGTTTGAATCGGGAGTATTAAAAATAGAAAGTTTTATAACTACACAAATTAACTGGTAGGATACGTACATAATAACATCTAACTTTCACTGTCTAAAAACACATTTTAATCAGTTGAGAAAGTAAATTTCATCAGATAATAGCTTAATCCGAGACAATATTACGGGGTATTGAAAGAAACCGTGTGACGTTTAGATCGCATGCGGATATAAATAATATTCTCCTGTTATATAATTACAGGCTAATAAAATAAAGGCTAAAATTACAAAAAGTTTGAATATTATACTCGGTACAGGAAAAAAAGTATTGTACAAACTTTAATGAGTGTAATCAAAAATAAGAGACCGTTTCGTCTCGTTTTAACGCAAACGTATTTTAAGTACATGATTTAAATAGGATACTTTAGAAACAATAGAAATGGTCGGCGAAAGACACGCGCAGTCAGTAAATGAGCCGCGTGACCCGTCTGCATATTATCCCCTACAAGTCGCGGGCCTTAATCAGGGCCAAAAAGGATTAACAGCGCAAAAAGTCGCCGCTGCTAAGCTGCGAAGGAAAGCGCGCGGACTCGCTTCACGGTTAATTTGCGTGCGGTGCGGTCTCGCCCCCGCCTACAATTTGTTTATGAAATTAATGGCCGCCCGTGCTCGCGTTCCGACCTCGAATATATTAATTTCCTCCCCCACTCGCGCCGGCGGTTTTTTGCCACCGATAGCTAGGATAAGCGCTCGACGGAAAAAGGATTTACTCTGATTTTTAAATTATCGTCGAGAGTAATTTGCAGCCGATTTCAAGTATTTTTCCAGCTTTATTACGCGTCATGCTCTGAATTATTGTTGCAAATTCAGTTGACGGGAGACGGATAATAGGATTAGTGGACCGCCGATATTATCATCTACTTACATTTGGATTTATATCGGCTTACATGGATTTTATTCAGTTCGTCAGCACGTTCTGATTCCCTCAGCGTTTGCGTATAAAGCGCACAGTGATTCGTTTTAATCACAATCACTTTAATGTAGAAGCACACCTGCCAATAAATCTAAATTCAATCTAAATACAAAACAACGTTATGTCTGTTATATATTATTCAATAGTATCAAGTATTCGCAAAAATACTTGAAATACCAACAAATCATCGTATTTGTTCAGAAGTCCGTTCGCAGTTTGTACAATATGAGTGTTGTCTTCTTCTATATAGTCTCATTATTTTCATAAATTTAGTAGATTATGCGAGTAATTTCCAATCCAACACGGACTGCAAACACAGAATGAATGGAGCCTTTTAAAAATATTTACTATAAATTGATTTGTTTACAAACATTCTCTTTTGGAATGGAATAGAGTATAGACTCTTGTGAGCTCTATACCTATCTGTAATGGCTTAAGTTTTTATTGCAGCAAATGCCGAAATATTGTTAAAAAAAGGTTTCAAGTTTCTCCTAAGCTTTTTTAAAACGGCTTAGTTTTCTATCCCCCTGTAAACTATTATAATAAACTCAAAGTTTTATTTTCAATGAGCAGGTATGTCTATAACTATCTTATCGTACGAGTGATTTTGCAAGACGGACATATTTGAAGCGAGTCCATTCACCGACAGAGTCGACGTCGATTTGATCAAAGCGGACGATCACCGCAACGTCCAACGTCAGCGTAACGGCGCTAACCGCATAATTATGATTATTATTTGCTTTATCAATTTATTTATGGACAATACCGCGCGCCAGACAATACACGCCTTAATGGATTGTTTGAATAGATAAAGCCTAACCACTGACCGAACTCCGCATAAGTATTTCTATACTGCGGCGATAACTAATGTCTTGCTTGAATACTTTTTTAACGAGTGTGTTGGGAAGTGGAATGATTGGCAGAAAGAACGTATCTAGGAAGCTCATATCATCGTTAACATATTTAGTAAACAATAAAGTGATAGAAATTCATAACTTACAAATATGATGTTAAGTTTATTTAATATTTTTCGATATGTATGCTGTCACGTATTTGAATCTCATTTCCTAGCGTCGTTCGACGGCACTCGTAAACCCTGTTCATTCTCGGACATTACGCAACCATGATTTTCTTCATCGGTTTACCTTCTCCCAAAATTTTTCCCCATCATTATAAGTTGTAAGAGTTCGTAATTGTCATACCAGCACATGCCCCAAATATGCAAATTTACATTGTTTAGTTTGCAAAAGCTTGCGTTTTTCCCCAACTCGTTGTAAAAACTTCCTCTTTGATGACTTTCTGAGTGCAAGATGTTGACATCAAGTGTTTGTAGACCCACATTTAAAATGTTTTTGTATATTTTCTGAGCTCTTTCTTAAAGGATGAACTACTGTTTTTCTGATTAAAAACATATATTTTTTTAAATAGTCCTGAAGCTAGATCATCCGTATGTTTTCTGAACCTATTGGTTAATTGGTAAATAAATCTTTTTATTTTAGTAAATCCACCTTACGTACATGGCACATTAAATACACAACAAGTAAATTGCCTACGTTCACACATACATAATCTTGCAGGGAATAAAAATAGCCAATACTGAAAAAAATCTAAAAAGAATAAACTATTGTCAAATATTTCAATATTTTGAAATATAGGTTCACAAAAAAAACTGATGTAAAGAAAGATGATTGCTTGTGCGTTCTGTATCGATTTAACTGTCTAATTTACTTGCTTTATACAATATTTAGAGAATATAATTATTTTATTGAACAAAGACGAAATTATGTAAACCCTATTTCGCAACACAGTTTTTACACTCCGAAATTGTATAGCACATAAAATATTATTTAAGCTAGGTATCACTTTATTTATTTTTCTTCACATTTGTCTGATTTTGTGTGTGTTTGCGTAAATAGTAAAAGTACTATCATTTAACAATTCACTGAGTTCCTGCGCCATGTACACACCATGCCATGTCTCGTATTGTACACACGATTTAGTAATAATATGGTTTTATAAAAATCAACGTTAATATAATTATCGCGTGTATGCATGTAGATTTTACATGTAGTTTATATACCGATATGCCGAAACGGTAAGCGAAGCGATACGTCGCAATAATTTTGCTTTTACAAACATTCAGGAATATATTTTGATCAAAGAGTATCCAAAAAATGGGAATGAATGTGGGAATGAAATTTTTTTATTCAATTGTAGTCTAAATAATAGCTTATTGGATATTAATTGCTAAAATACATTGAAAGTGAGCATAGTAACCCTTTCAGTTATATGAAAAGCCCATATAATAGATACAGCCATATCATTATGATGGTGTGGTTGGTTTTTGGTCTATGAATAATATAACGGACTACAGGTATACACGGATCTATGCATATAACAAATTATATTAATAATTATGGCAATATATTAATAACTATATAAAGGGGGTAAAGAAAAAGTAAAAAAATGAAAAAAAAAATTATGGCGTATAACTTGGTACACGTGATATAAGTGAAAGTTCTTTGGCGATTTAAACCTCGATTTGTAAATAGAAGAGATAAATAAAGCGACAAAATGTTGACAGATAACTAGACAAATAAATCGACAAAATGTTGACAAACAACGTACGAAACAGTTGACAGCAGTAGTAAGCGCTATTTTCGTTTGTTTTCGTGAAAAATGTTTAATGTTACATTTGACATACATAACGTACAATATAGCTGATAGAATATATAGTACGTATAGACCTGTAGTGAGCCCCATTTTTGTTTTGGCAAACGCGTACGCGGTTAGACGCGCCAGTTTGTATTTTGTGAAATCGACAGATTTTGAAAAAATAATACTGAAAACTTTTCTACTTAACGTACATTAACAAGCTTTGCAATGGACAGGAGCACTTTTACTAACCCTTCATATCTGTGAAAAGATTCTTATGCTTATTGAAAAATATTTTTGTAAATTAAAATATTTTTGTAATTAATCTAATTTAAGTTTTGTAATTAATCTAATGTTAAGTAATTAACCATGAGTTAAAATTTAGACCATAATTTAATTAAAAGTTTTCTAGTCCTCAAAGGGCCCAAAAATATTTTTAAGGTCACTTTTTCACAAAAACATTTTTAAGGTCACTTTTCGCATTTACTAAAAAAAAATGGCCTCCGTATTCACCAGATATCACTCCATTGGACTTCTTCGTGTTTATAAAAATTTGATGTTTCAGAAAGATTGTGACAGTAAAATAGAGATGTATGTGCGTATTATCGCTGCTTAAAAGTACCATTAACCAAGATATTTTTATATTTAAAAGAGTCCACGAACAAACAAAAAAAAAGGGTGCAAAAATGTGTCGAAAACGGGTGGCGACATGTTGAAAATGCTTATGTCATTTAATTTTCATTACCTTATGAATTTACCACTTATTTTTACTTCAATCGATTGAGAAATCAGTAATTTGATATATCATCACACGTGGCAATCATAAGTGAGTGATTTCTGATTTTATTCTTAAGTAACAATAATATATGTGCATGTCTGTCAGTGGCGAGCACTCATACACATATTACCACTGTAAATAGATTAATACTATTATTATATTATAAAATTACTATTAAAGATAATAAGATGTATACTGCGGTATTTAAAATCATCAAACGCTCTTAATTACGAAATCATAGTTGCAAGCGTAACCCATACATACTGCACACAAGCATACGCAACTGTCAAAATTCATACACACATGATACCCAATTTAGGCATTCGCCTTGCCACTCCTTTGCTCTGGTTCAAAAAACCGCCATCAATGCGAGCGTCGTGAGTGATGAGGCGAGTTACGTGGCGAATGGCGAGCACTCCGCAATGCGAAACGGCCTGAATGTTAAAAGCTTAGGCTATGTTCACAATAGATTTTTTATTATTTATTAAAAATCTAACATGTCAATATTTTTCTGAAATATATGCCGGTTTATTTATTGGTGACGGTTTATTTATTAATTGATATTCCCGCCGATATAACCCCAACCCCGGCGACGGATATCGATTGGCGAATAGAGCCGAAGTGTTTAGTGGTAGGCGGGGAAAGAGCTGCAAAATTAAGATAATTCTACGCGGGTCAAACCGTGACTTACAACTCGTTATACACAAAGATGGAAAAACGCTTTACTATGAGCGATGGCATAATATAAACTGAAAAAAGTTTTGGCTTAAATTTTTTTATATAAATACTAAACATTTATTATATTCAAAAGTTTTCCAGAATAGTGGCGTAAAAATTGTATGGAAATATACCAATACATAAAAAATTACCTATAATGAACGATTAATGTGTACCGTTAGAAAATACCGAACATAATCGAAAGACAACTAACGACGGACAACTAATTAGGTTACGCGTACTCACGTGTTGGCGAGCGGGCGGGACACTAGCGCTATCACCGCATCGATCAGTTGCGTGGACGCGGCCTTGGGTCGGCCTTCACAACGACGCGATCTCGCACTCGAATTAGCGCGAACGCGAGACGCAGGTGGGCCATTATGGCTGTCGTCAAAAATCACGATGGTTTATAGTATACTAGGTCTCAGAAGCTTCTTTAATAGCAGTTGGTGAAGGTTCGAAATCCAGGCTATGGGTATAACCCTGGTAATTAAATGGGCCGGATTTTGTCAAAATGAAGTAGAATTCCATCACGTCAGCCCATGCATTAATATGGTCATATAAATTATCCAGGCGCTAGGTCTAATTTCGATTATTTTATCTATCAGTCGACCACACCATTATCGGTTAGTAGCTACTCGTACAACCAGATATTTTTAAAATAATTATATTTTATCGCATCTGGTGGCTGGAGCATATCCTTAGGAGCAAAGACACTGACATATCCTTAGGAGCAAAGAAAACAGAAAACGAAAGAAGATGGCTAAATAGGTTTGAAATGGACCTTGAGACCATGGACATTAATCCAAGGAGAGGCCAAGCTTCAAATAGAATCCAACAGTAAAAAACTTTGCGAGAGGGCTTGACTTACGCTGTAAGTTAGTGTCGAAGATTTGGTGCTCGCATAAGAAATTAATTGTACATTCGAACAACTCATGCAGTCGTTTACAATAAGTAAATGTGATCGCTTGAACTTTATTACCTCGTAAAAAGGATTCGTTTATTTTATTCTTTTAAATAAATTAGCATCAGGACAAACAACGCAATGCAAGGACAAACAACTACTCCGTAAGTGTCCGCATCCTATTTCTCATTTTTACATTTGTCTTATTTATATATGAAATTGATTTTACTTCTCAAGGAAAACGCTAAACTGATCATGACGTTTAACCATTGCATCGAATAAAAAAAGAGTACGAGAAATACAAAAATTTGCGCGCAAATACAACGTTCAAAGCGTAAGCTGTATTCCGCCTCAAAGCGTACCGTTTATATGACATCAATACGAAAATTGCCTCATTTGAAATGCGCCCGAGGCCACTGTCCATGTAAACAGGTGTCCGCGAAAAAACTACGCTGCTTTACACGTTGCTAACGAGTAAATATTTCATCGTTTCGTTCAATCAACAATATTTGACGAAATTTATTATAAAATTTACTCCGGCCCTGATATGCGTGAATTTCGAATTTATCTCACAGTGATTTATGCGAAGTTTAACTTGAGAACGTGTTTCTCTGATAAGTGGCTAAGTTTTTTTAATTTTTGAAGCTCATTGGCTAGGCACAACAATAAAACGGAATGTGTGATTGCACACCGATAGTAATAAATAAAATTTAATGATTTTAATAAGAAATAAAAGTCTGAAACAAACAAATTAAAAACTGGAAAGCTTGTGGCTGTACAAGGTATCCATAATTATATACAATTGTCCACTTACCATAATAGGTCAGACGCCAAGTATTTTGAAGCAGAAGGATTTCAGACTAATTTTTTTCACCATTTTTGGTGTCGTTAATCAATTCTGAATCCCTTATATAACATTTATTTTATACTAGCTGTTCCCCACGGTTTTAACAATACAACAATAATGGTCACAAAAGATCAATATATTGCTGTCTAGATTTATATAAATATTTAGATCGGCCGCGCGGCGTTGCGAGCTGTCACCTTTCCGCGCCATCCATCGTTGGCAATTCTGCTGAATTAAATTACGCTAAACGGGTGACTGGTCCTTAAGATAGGCACAGAATACTCTAGCCACAACTGGGAATTTGCCTTTAAAACCAGCTGTAATGAAAATTTTTCTTCCATTTAATAAATATTTTAAGCCTGTTTTATACGTCAGCAAATGAAGTTAGTGCAAATCCACATTGAGCCCTCTAAAATGTCTCGACTAGATCTAGTTGCAAATTAGAATTAGCTACATTCAAGCTTCCACCGTTTATTGCTGTGTGTGCGACAAGTGTTTTGTTGGGATAAGTTATAATAATAACAATATGAAGATTATTAAGGATGATAATATTTTAATGACTGTTTAACGCACTAAAAGTATAATAATAAACTAATCTAAAATTTACTTGCGAAGACTGTTTTGCCAGTCCTGGTGAAGATGCAATCATGTAAAATATATCCGCTTGGCTAAAGGTTCACCATTACTATGTTCCATTAGTCAGCATATTTAAATATTATTTAAATAGACAATGACTATCGTGCGTACAAAAATAACTTATAGTGTATGTATGGTCCTATAGATTTCTATTTACTTAATACAAGCCAACTTCAAGTGGGACGAAATGCGTGCGAAATAATCTATTAGGATCATGACATCTCAATAACATAGGATGTTGACGGATGCCCACGCATGCTCATTTATAGCTTAGTGAAAAGCCTTTTTCCACTTTCCTTTATTAATAACTTGCTTCTCCCTACTTGTTGTCGGCATTTTATCATTTTTTCCATATATTTTTTGTTGTTGATAATATATTCCTAGTAAATTCATAACTATTCGAGGATGATTTTGGTGAGATTTTTTTAAATCAGCTTATAGTTGTTGTACGTCTTTTAAAGATACTTTAACATTTTTTGTTACATTTCTATACGATCCCTCTTCTTTATATAGTGTCAATATTCCTCTAAGTTAACGAAAATTACTTTTAAATTTGAAAGCTCTCAGTTATAGCTAACGTTACAGTTTTTATTTATTTATATAAGAGTATTGAAGAACACTTGTATTTTTGAGAAAAATACATCATTTAATTTTGTCCCACAAAAATACGAAAAACAGTTAAACGAACAGTCCGACAGAAATTCCAATAAAAAAACTTTCATTAAAATGATGCAATGCCAAATCACATAAATGAAAGTGTGACACATTCACAATTTAATACTAAATCAACCAAACTCGTATTATGTGAGAAACATGGACGGACGATTGAGAATCGAGAGTATTAGATGTATCCGAGGTATAATAGAAAAAATATCCTTTAGAATCTGAGCTAGTAAAGAGAGTTACCATAGCAATGATATTAATGCAACTGTTATCTTTCTGTTATGCACGCGCGCGGCCTGCCTGTGACTTTTTAGTATACGAAAAAAAATCCGTTCTTTGACTCGACTTTCGAATCCGTTCTACACAAAGGGCTTTACATTTAATAGGTTCGAACCCAATAGGGTTTTCTTAAGTTTTGTAGAAGTTTAAATATCGATAACGGTACGATTTTCTGAATCATCAAATATTTAGTGTTATACGTGCATCCAAGCTCTGTGGAACAAATAAAGCTCGAACACAATCCGATATCCTGTTCAATTTTTCAATTTCGATCAAGTTTTTCATATCTTTATATTCGTCGTAAAAATAAAAATCGATTAAACAAGTAACGTAAGTTTATTAGAACCAACTTTTGGCCTGTACTATTTACACATACGCATATATATATATATATATATATATATATATATATATATATATATATATACACACACACACATATATATATATATATATATAATTTTTTTTTTCACATAAGTTTGACTATTTCTTACTATGTTAAGACTAAACTAATTGATGAAATTAAACATGTCACAACTTTTCAAAATAAAAGATTTCTTTGCTTTATAATAAAATGTGGTCGAAGTATTCATTAAAACATACGAAAAATAGTATTTCGTTCTTACGAAAAATTCTTTCTGAAAAATTTTTTTGAAACACTGTAATTCGAATTTATTATTTTCGTCTTGCACTTTTTGACCGTAGCGTATAAGATTTTGGGGTAAATTGAGTAAACATACTCTTCGAGTAAGCTCTCTTCGACTAGAGAATAGATACTCTACGAGTAAGCTCTCTTCGACTACTAAGTACTCTTCGAGGTCAAGCATGGTTGAATATTATGCATGAATGTTAGAATAATAATACACTTGAAATAAGATCGATTATCTTTATTTTATATGTCAAGAGCGGCGCTGAACGAATTCTTGATATTAATGATTGCTTTAAATATCCCTTTAATAAATCCATTTACTTTTAACATACTCTCAACCTTCCAGAAGTTCAATTGCACCGAATCGTACTTTCTGACGTTTTGATTAAATATTGAATGTAATGTTACACTATTCGTATTCACATATAGTGTTTCCATACATACAATACAAACAATATGTATAACACATATCATTTAGTATCAACTTATATAGAGAAACTGTATTTACTTAAAAATTAACGACGTTTAACTGTCAAAATATTAAACTAGCGGTTTAGAGCAAAGCCCGACAAAAAACTTTTGTCAAAATTAGGCGATGCATGAAGTACACTCATAAGTAAGACATAATCACCATTTATTACTAAACCAACCAAACTCGCATTATGTCACAAACTTGGTTAGAAGGTTTTGCATCAAGAATAGAAGACTTATGGAAGTTATAAAAGAAAAGAATAACCTCCAGAATCTAAGTTGTCAAGTAACGTAACCATAGCAATATGTTACTCATTGGATTAATCCCACTTCCACTCATTGGATATGAGTTAGGGTTCAAATTTCAGAACTTTTCTATTCTTGATCTTGATAAACGACATCAGCAACTCATGGTAAACTCCACTCTATTTGGTATTTACAGACAACATGAAGATTTTACAGTTCTGAGGTATAACAGACCACGAGCCGAGCTATAGCGAGCCGTGCAGCTAGATCGAGTCGAGGGTAGCGAACGGCTTACGGTTAAAACGTAAGCAAATTTTTAAGGGCGAGACCTATGAGCTCCTGGTCTTAACCGACATGAACAATTGCGGGACGTCCCTTCATGAAAACATCGATTTGGGAAATTCGATTCGCTTATGGTCGTTTGGCGTTTGTAGAAAAAATCATTCAGAAAGCTTTGGATTCGTATTGGCAGATATTTTCGATAAGACTTTTCAATTAATTTACTGTACCTTTTAGTGCACAGCAAGCACTTCCAGTAAGCACTGAGGCCAATATAGCTGGATGATTGAGCATTATTATTACACTTTGTTTCTATTTCATAGAAATTTTCTTTTTAACATCTTAAGTTTCCATTCTCAGCAATTCCGAAAAGACATATCTATTGTGGAGTTTATCTTTATCTTATTAAATTGAAAGATTTTGGGCTCTAGATTTATGGGAAACACGTTTTCCGACACACGAATATAAAATCGCACTATATGCTAACTTTTCACTTATCCATGAAGTTCGATCGTTCAATCACTTGGTATGATTTTTTTAAAAATACACCGTTATTATTTATCAGTGTAACTAGATTGGTAAATGTTGTGTGTTTCATAGCAATATAAATATTATCGCCATTGAAATATGTTTAAATATCAGGTTTCTGTAATTGTTTAAAAAAATAAGTAAATAAGAAAGAAATGAAGAAAACATTTTATTTTCTTTTTGTAATCCGATGATGGCAAAATTATTCTTGCTAAATATATATGACTGACAATGAAATTATTTCGGAAAAATGTATGTTTTGAAATGCAGTACACATTCAAAACAAGGAACGTTCAACGTGAAACAGAATATAACAAGGAATCCGTCGATATTTGCAGCACGTATTGCGAATTATTTTATGTGTTTATAAGTTATATATCATTTTTATCAAATATTTGTCATCTCCTGATGTAGTGATCATAATTTAGAAAAAGTATTGCGTGTGTAACATTTACTTATATTTTGACACTCTTGTGGGGGACAAAATTAAAAAAAAACCACTACAGTGTCAAGATTTCTTTATTACTAAATCCATGCAATGAATTCTTGATTGTATTAAAATTACTTTCATAATAAGAGGACACTCATATTTTGAATATGATAAAAATATGGAAGTGTAATAAATTTCTATGAAATTACCATTTAATTAAGTTGATCAAGTCTTTACGAACTTGACAATGCCTATTTGAAATTATTGACGTAGTAACAATTGTTCCGGACAACCGCAGTTCATAACCCCTGGCGTGATAACTGGTGGCCGCACAAAGAGATCAACTTGGCGGCATATAAGAAAGGTTAGGACACTAAAAATCATGAGTTCATCAGTTCGATCAATTCATAAGCTCGACTTCGAGTTCATAGGTCGACTACTTGTTCAAGTAATTTGTATTAAAGTTTATAAGTATTAAATTAATTAATAAAGAAATTGTCTCATATTGACGAGGAGTATTAATTGGTAATCGACCCAGCGAGTTCTCTCTTGACTTCGTCCTAGTCAACGGTGACGTAGACCTGGTGAACATCGAATCAATCAATTGCGGAGTTCTTAATAATGCCTATCGTGCTGCAAACCAATTGAAATTATTCGGTTGTAGACAAGCGTTTTTCAAGAAAGTATAAGAAGATATGTTTGTACCTATTGTAAAACGCCGTAGAATAATGGGCAGAGAACGCCCTAGTTTCGCACAGATGAAACGGTAATGGATAAAGATTAAAGATCTGATGTTTAAATATGAAAGATTTGAATGGTTAATGGACTTTCCTTGTTATAAACTGAGATTGTTCATTATTTTTTTCAAAGTTTATTATTTAAAATGAACAAAACAACAAAATAGTTCTATATTTTTTAAGTACTCTCTAAGACTAAAACATTACGAAATATATTTTTTAAGTAATAAAATGTAGATTTTTAAAGTTTCGATTGCTTTTTTCTCATTTGTGATTATCCTTGTTATATACCTGCACCATTCAATATAGTTTTATAAATGTTGGATCCACCTTTTATTTAATATAATGAAACATAAAATGTCACATACTTCATGTCTGAATTCCGCTTTTTATTGCTTTTTCTATTTTTTCAGAATATGTTTTTCAGCTTTTTATTTTTGTTTCGTTTACAGAATAATAATAAGATTGTCTTGAGGATATAGAGTAGTTCAAAAAATAAACTTATAACGCATAATCTTTACAAACAAGAAGGAACCTCACCGCTAACATTCCATTTTTTTTTGTTTCACATGCCGAACAAAATGAGATAGTAGCTGAACACCTTTTACGTCCACATGCACAAGTACTAAAATAACATTGAAGAAAGAAGTATTTACGGTGGCATTTTTGCCTGCCTCTCGGTGCTTCGGCGCTTATTGCGTGACAGATGGACGGTCCGCATGTGATTAACTCGCAATTCCAAGCTTAGATATAACCTATTTACGGTGCGCGCCGGCAACGCCTCGTCCGCTCTCTACGTTTTCGTACCGGTGAGACGAAAATAACCCGTTCCCACCGCTTTCTATTAAAGTCCTTTGAGTTGGACGGATTTGAAGTGCTCACCGAAATAACATTGTTAAACATAAATTAATATTCCAATTATATTTAACTTGCTCACTTTAGTGATGTACACTGTTGGGCGTCTGGATAAAAATAGGACTGTTGTCGTCCTTCAGTCAATGTCGCTGATGTTGCTCACCGATCAAGTAGTCTCTTTAAGACGCGCATTTTATTTTTCACAATAAAATGAATATGAAAACTAATTTGATATGAACTTCATTGAATGAAGAATTAACTTTTTGAAACATATTGTTGTATAAGAATGACGAAAATAAGCGTTAGTACCAGGAAAGTAAGGGAAGAAGGATGTTTTCAAAGGAAATATTATTGGATAAGTACGAATACCATCGGAGTCCGTACGTATGTATGTACGTATGTGGAGCATTTGATTGACTACGGTTATCTCGTTTAATGGTAAAAACGTACAAAACAATAAATTTACGATATCGGAAATTCCTTCCGCTCCTGAGGTATGTCACCGAAAATTGTAACCATATGTGCTACAAAACCTGAACAAAAAATTAATTAGATTGCGACCTATCGTTTTTAGTTATGACCAAAAATATATTTCCGGAGGAAAAGGAAAAGACTGAATTATTTGACATACTAGAATATTATTAGCAGGTCGGAAAAGAAAATACTAGTAGGAACGGAAGAGAAAATTCTACGTCACCAAAGCGATTCAATAGAATGTAGTTACTTATATAATTGACAGTTTATTATGTTGAATGAAAAACTTAATGACTCAACCGAGAGATTATATAAATACAGAGAGAGTGTATAATTGTATTTTATATCAAAAAGGAGAAATATTTTCCAGTTAAATTTATCTTGTTGGCAACATCTGGTCTCATGTTTGCTCACTATCCAATTTCTATAAACGTAATACATAACTTATATACTACCTGCTGTGCTTACTGCGTAAACTGGTTAAAGGTAGCTATATACAAAGGTTTGAGTGTAGTTAGAAAAAATATTTCTTATTGTTAAATATCAGAGATTATTTAGATGAATACTGTTATTAAGGCGATACAATTCTTGCATTAAAATCAAATATTGCGTATAATTACGGAAAACATTCGAGTGTTGAGGAATAGTGTTTTGTCCACGCTTAAACTTAAAGATCGAAAAAAGGTATGGAAACATAATAGGATGAAAGATAACATAATTGAATATGTTTGGCGTTAATTTTGTAGAAATTCATTATTCACAATTAAATAAAACTACGTGATGTAGTATCATGTCTACTTTCTTTAAGTTCTTTACCACGACTTAGGTCAGCAAAGAATTTCATTTTTTGCTAATATCCCACCTGAAGATGTTGTAATACAACGAAACCTAGGTCGTGGTAAAGAAATTAAAGAAAGTAGAAATAATACTACATCACGTAGTTTCAATTAATTGAGATTACATAATATTAGCACTAATAATATAACCATTTGCTGATTATAGGATTCACTTCTATGTTAAATTGCTTCATTTCTGAAACCTGGTTTTGACAACGAGATAAAATTAACTGAAAATGTTGATATACATTACAATTATAGTTTCTACCTATACTATCATTTGGTTGAATCAGTCAGTATAATTATCCCAATTTAAAATGTTATTTCGATTTAAGCAAATGTAAGCAATCTTCTAGGCAACGAATTATGTACCCCTGCACGACAAAGTTATCACTCATTTAGAATAATACCTTACTGATAAATCAAGATTAAAAGCCTTATCAAAGTTAGAATTTTTTATATGAAAAGATGAAGTATTCACCTTACCTTTTTCGAGTAATTTATCTACAAATTGGAATTCATTAAAGATCGCAATATACTGTGATCTTTCATGAATTTCGATTATAGACATAAATCAAATTCACATATATAAATGCATTTCTAATAATAACGGTGTGAAGTAACATAAAAAAATTCCTCAACGATGACATAAAGAAACTTTAATCCTTTCCTCGAAACGATTATATTCATTATTTTTGGTTGTTAACAGAATAAACGACACCTTGACGTTTGCTGAAAGTTCATGTTAGAGCCGGACCTTTGCCACGCATTTAGATTTCAATAAATCTTAATAATTATCTATACATACTCGTGAAGGAAAACAAACGTTTTACAATACTTTTATCTCAAATGCGAAAGCGTTAGAGGTGTAAAGCCTGTTAACGCTTTGAGACAAGTTGAGTCACCAATCCAGCTAAGTATTTCCTTATAAAAGAATTAATTAGGTCGTGTGTTGTTTGAATCATAAGTTATTATATTTTACGTTACCGTAATAATATACATGAACGAGTTATTTTGTGCATTGGTTGCAATAAGTCGCGCTGCAGATTATTATCCATTACATGGATGCAGCTGCTGGTCTACATCTGAGTAGCTTTTTACATGAAAATGTCCTATATCTATGTAGTATTTGATTCGCTGTATCTAATTACAGAACTTAAAATTGATATTTAGCTCTTATTGTTAATTCATGCCATATATAAGATAATAGCGGGTAGTTTGATGGAATATAATCTTAATTGTGAAATTTCAAAATATTTTGATATTACAAAGTAGCCAAAACGTGAAGTTTTATAATTTTCGACTTATTTTTGGTGTTAAATCTACAATTTGCACGTCACGTGATTGCGTAAATAGTGCAGACAATTTTTGCTATATATGTGGTAACGTAAACCTAAGCATCCAAAGACGCCCAATAACAAAGCGTTTAGAAACTGCCTACTTCTAATTTTTTGGAATCGCAATTAAATCCACGACAAATCTTGGGTACAAAATTTTAGTTGCAGTACTTGTTCTACTAATTCGCTCAAGTAGCGTAACAAAAAGAAACGTTCACTGCCTTTTGGTGTTCCAGTAATGTAGAGGGAACTAGTAATCATGTGAATGACTGCTACTTATGCTCGACTCCTCCCATACAAAATTGAAAAAAGAAGTGAAGCCTGGTGTAGCCTGAGGTAGCAACGGTAACACGACCAGTACCACGCGGGACCAATTTCCGCAACCTCCCGACGACTGCTAGCAGTATACTAATAAAAAATTAATTTAATGACAATTGAAAACAATGAGCCTATAGCCTCGCAAATTTCAGAGTTTACGGGTGAAAATATTGCTTGTGACGAACTTTATAAGACTTTCGCAAGATGAACTCGGTGACTTTATATGAAACTTAAATTTGCCACATGATAAAGCAGAATTACTGGGATCAAGACTTAAACAATAGAATTTGCTAAATCTTTTTAATTAATTTATACAAAAATAGTCAGAAATAATTAACGCCCTATTTTAAATCTGGAAACCAGCTTGTTATTTGTCATAATATGGCAAAATCCGTTCTGTTACGCAGCGCATTGTAAAGAAACATATGAAAATATGAAATTAATTTTAGACGCTATATCTTACTCAGAGCACAAACGGTAGATTTATGTTGATCTGTAAGTCACAGTCACGTTGTCGCGTCTGCAAATGGGCTATACTAAGTAATGTTGTTTTTTGTGTCAATGGGAAAGGCGTGCTATATATTTACATTACATAAGATTTGATTCCAAGATCAAATATGTGTGCCGGAGAAAAGAATATCAAGCATCTTCCTCTAATAGAATACCAAACAATTCTCCTACCCTTACGTATTAAATTGGGACTAATGAAAACTTTATCAAAGCTTTCAACAAAGGTGAATCAGCCTTCAATAATTGTGAAGTAAATTTCCGTGTCTAGGCGACGCCAAAGTAAAAGAAGGTGTATTTATCGGCTCTCAAATTCGAGAGATTTCGTAGGCCAGAGAATTGATTTGACTATGCTCAAGAAGTGATGTTAAAGTGACGCACAGTATATTTTTTGCTGCTTGCATAAGACGATCAATATTTGGAAACGGTGGAAAAAAATAATGGCAGCATCATTTTCTGGTTACACTATCATGAGCCTACATATTATGTTTATTATTCATCACTATATAGAACTTTGATATATTTTAAGAAATTTCAAGATTTTCGCGGTTCCATCACTATATTATTCACCGTAATTGATGTGCCTTTCACATACTACCGTGGATGAGATGAAGCTTTTTACAGCTGTCAAGGGTGCAACCGACCACGAATGGCTGCAGCGTGGCATCAGCACCGTAGTTTAGTAGACCGCATCAAGTGACTTTTACGGCTTAACGCTAACAAATGTTCAATAGCGAGTTATAGCAGCGCACTCGCTCTTAAATATGACTATAGGTCAATGGAAACCCCTAGATCGTCTAGATGAGGTCGTTGATTTGGGAATCGTACAGGAGGAAACATTTCATGCTCCTATGGCGAAAAACTAATTTTTCTAAAGCTTCGATTTTTTGTTGTATAATTCAAAAAAGTTTTAATGCATGTCATCTGTTCGTTTGCTGTACACTTCATTAATGCAAAGCTGTTTAAAATCCGGATTCATCATTTGGACTCCACACGAAGTTAAGTAAAGCTCGATGATTGAATGTATATAAAAGACGTCCATACTATATCGGTACGTGAGACGCTATGCCTAATTTTCTTTTCTACTTCCTACCGATTTCTTCTTGGTCATGTTAACTTTCCATTATCCGCAACGCAAGAGAGACGTTGTGCTTATGAAACATAACTTCTAAATATTAAAAGGAAAAATCCCAAGTCCCGTATTATAAAGTTTATTTAATTTTTCGCACCTTATTATTTCTTGCGCTCACTTTTTTGTTATACCAGCCTCTAGAACAGAAGTATACCGAAACCAGCTATGGTAATCAACTGCCTAACTACCTGATCGTGATCGCACCAGAGTGTGATTTGTTTATGATGAATGAAAATAAATTCATTGAAATATGTCGTCATTATGTTTTGTAATTCTTATGTGTACAGATCTGATCTATAGACTTAAATTTTGTTAAGCTATTGCCTCTTTATCATTACGAATAGGTTACCTGTAATGTACCGATAAATAACTTTCAGTCGATAAAAAGGCTTACGTTCTACTTAATTTGTGGAATGCCAATTATGGATTTACTGTCAAATATTTAGGAATATCCTATAAGTATACGTATTTTATTCCTTCCAAATTCGAATTAAGTTACAGGTGCTTTGGACTCAGAAGAAATAGTGGAAATAACCAACAAGCAATTAACAGAAATGTATTGCTTGAATCCACTTATTTCGTAAAAGTATTTTGTTTTATCACTACAAAAATGGAATAAGAACTAATTCAAAGTTGAGACTAAGCGAGATCTTTGTTTAAAAATAAATCAAATAATAAAGCAATAAATTTATTTTTTCCTAAGCTATACGTCAAAAGTCGTTTAGTGACTCGTGTGTAACATTAATAGATAATCAAACAGAGCGTCTACTAACACTAGCAAGACTCGTCTTAATTCTTACGTAAGCTGCGATTTCTCAGCACGACACACAAGTCCATAATATCGCATACTGAGCATATGTTGCGTGCTAATAGCTCTCGTAATTAAATGACTGTGCCAATAAATCTATCGGGCGCTACGAACGCGTGTGCCAGCTCCAGTCCTTGTATAGCACGCTTCATATAATTTAAAGAAATATTGTGTCGCAGCGCGTGGCACGTACGTATGGGTCGATTACATTTATAAAATATATATGAGCGTCTATGAAAACGACACGGCTGAAGAGTTAACTATTTGACTTCCACATCGTGCAAGCCGGCGATTGAATTGATAGACAAACTTTTATATAAACATCGCCTGTTACTGTCCAATAGTCGAGTCTGTCGATCGATTCATTGTGAAAGATGGTGAAGTAGATAAAAATAACTTTGTTTTAAATAAAGAGAGAATATAATTTGATGCTTGCAAAAATTGTGAGATATTATTAGATAGGTAAGTATTATATGAGGCACAGTGTATTTCAAAGGCAAAAATAAAGCGACAAAAGCTTCTACCGAAAACTATTTTCTGAAAGTCTCTTAAGATAGGCTGTCCGGTTAGGCTTCAAACGATTTAAAAATTATTAGTACTTACTTTAACAGTATTTAAAATGAACGCGCTTTCAAGTTCGCTAGCTGTAATCCGCTTGTAGTAAACTAAATTTATGGACATCTGCCGAGTAAATCGAGACGGAATATTTATTTCTGTTTATATTTTACATTATTTCGCATAAGACGCCTAAAAATAAAAAAAAAATTATCACAAAAAGCCCATTTTTGTAACTGTTTTTATTGACTACCACTTAATAGCCAAAAAACAATTATTGTCTTTTCTCTTCTGTCTTTATTTATATTTAGGGTCCAGGACTCGAACACCCCGGACACTCCGGTGTTTTACAACGTTTTTTGTCCGTCTGTAAATCTGTCAAGGCATCTAGTTCCAAACGAAACAAATGATTAACCTAAATATTACAAATGTTACGTTAATCTTCGACATAAAATAAAAAATTGGATTTAAAATTACGTGCAATTTTATTTAAGAGGATGCACGTACATGCAAAGCAGAGACTGAGAATCTCTGTCTAACGGTATAGAAGACCGTTAAAAAACTCTATGAAAACAGTAAGAATGTATTTTTATTACACTATTTAAAAATACACTTACTATATATTATCCCTTTCGAACAATAGCCCACAACAAGCCAAATTTCAAGTTTCCACGTCAAGTGGTTTCTGAGAAAAACAATTGTGACAAACGGACACGTGAATGGTCTTATAATGGTTACGTTTTTCCTTTTGAATTACAAAATTCTAAAAATAACGATAAATACAAGTGACGACATCACAGCTGTCGTTTTTAGACCTGGTAACTTTAATATCTACAAATCCTAGTAAACAATGCAAATCCTTTGTTCTTAAGCAACAAATACTAAGATCTTGTCGTATAATTTGCAAGTTACGAATAATTTAAAGATAATATGTATGCATTTATTCCATCGAAGTGTGTGTTACTTTAAGTATCGTACGCACGGGAATCTCGCAGTGCAAACGCGATTCGCGCTAGTCCGGTTGGTAAAAAGGAATTCAGTATAATATTAGTAGAAGTCTTTATGTGTTAAATCTTGTACATTACGTTTTAAAGATTGCAACTTTCATTCGGCCAGACGAAAACGTTAAGATCAAAATTCCAAACGGATTTTCGTCCCGAGCGTGGTCCGCTCATTAAAAGGCTGACCGCGCGATATGATTCGAGATAAAGATGAGAGAGGCGCTGCAGCCGGACACGTGAATGCGGAAATCGATAGCGGGCGCGGCGGACGCGCGTCGGTGGTTATGCCCGCCTACCCGCAGCTTGCATTGCGATCTGCTCGAACCGGTGAGCTGCTGTTATTGACTTGCTTCTAGGAACAGTGAGCCCGATTATGTGTCACTATAAGATATCACTTTAAGGTTATAATAAGGCTATGTTTTCCGTTACTTTTTTAATATACCAAGAGAAGAAAATATATATTCTTGATGATTCTGTGAAAAATCGTAAATTTTAAGACGTTGAAATAGCAACTTTAATGGGAATTGTTATATAGTTCTATAGCATTTTCTACGCAGCTTGAGGGGCAAAATTACCTGTATGAATGCGACTCATTTTTATTTCACAGATGTGAACAATTGTGACAAAGAGAATGTCTATTAATTTATAAGTGGTTCTGTGCATCAATCTGAATAAATCTAAAGCGTGGTTCTGTAAAAAATATGTGAATTATTTTCGTTGAAATCGAAATTTTAATAAAGACGCCATAATTCGGGCTATTATTCTCAAAAAAAATTAAAATTTTAAAAGAATGTTTTTTAATAAACTAATTTTTTTATTTTTTTTTCGTTCAGAATAATGTGACGGACTATTCACCAGTAATGAAAATGACGAAAAAAGGTCACTTTGCGAATGATTACTTTGTTTATCGTAAGCGGATCTTATTGGTGACTTTTATTATGAAAATTGAAAGTAATTTTGAAAGAGGGTTGTCTGATAGCTTTTAAGGTTTATTTTTCTTGGAGTAGTAGCATTTGATGTTATAAACGTATTGAAGTTGCTTTATGACAACCGATTTAACTTTTTAATCAAATAACCAACTTTGAAGGCGATTATCTCGGGAACGGTTGGGTTTTTTCTTATCCGTCAAAAACGTTTTTCGCTCAAAATGGTAGGGGCTAATTTCATTAACTACTGAAAGGATTTCATCCTGGTTTTCAGCACTTAATATATGATTCCTAAGGTAGGTACATAATATTAAATATTTTATGTAAAATATTCGACCAATGACAATGAAACCGAAAAAAGTGTGAGCTGCGCAAACCGTTAGATATAGGTATAAAAAATTGACTGCAAGATTATTATTCAAAATTTCTACAGACATGTCCGCAGCAGTGTACATATTAAAATTAACGCACTCTATCTAAAAACACTTCTAAAACATAGGCATGACGAAATACTTTCTTCATTTCATGCAGTTAAATTAAATGAAAACAGTAATTGAGATCGACTATTACTATTATAAAGCTATTTTTAGTGTTCCGTGGCAAAATTGCGACAACTGAACACAAATGGAATTACTTCTATACATATGAATTAGCCCGTTACAGGGGATTTTCTCAGAAAATATTCGACGCAAAAATTTGAAATTTGACATAGGGATAGAGTACGGTGGCCCTAATAAACATGTTATATACAAAAAGATGAATTTTGATTCTGGGATTAATAAAAATTTCATGGTGTAAATTGGGAAATAAAAAAATTCTTTCAAGGTTATCGCGTATCGGAATTTCAAATGAAAGCTTATTGGAGCACGTATTTAACCATATATATGATATATCTTTCTTATCAATTTTTTTTAAACATTTTTCGAGAAAAAAGGTCAAAGATTTCTACATCCTTTTCCCCAGAAGGATTGCTCAGAATAATTTTTAGGAAATCCTGAACAAGGGAATTAGGTACAGACTGAATGAAAATTATCAGGACTGAAAATTTCCAGCGCAATTAACTTTTTAACAATTTAATTGTTTATTTCCTTATGACTGCTGAATAATTGGTTTTAGAGAAAAAGTTATTCGACAAAAAATATTACTAACTATACTAAATATTACTACAAGGAACAACTTTTGTCCTCGCACGCTTTTCAAAATTTCTCATTTGGCTCAATCGAAACGCTCAGCATCACACATATAATTTTTTGAAAACCTAAAAATAATACTGTGACATAACAAACGTTTTATAAATGACGACAGTAATTTTTCATAATAAAATTAAAAACATTTTATTGAACAGAACTTATTCGCGAGCAACAGACTATTACAAAGGACGTCGTCTTCCTATAATATTCACAATATTAAAAGTCACTCCCGAACTGTCAAGAATAAAATATCACTACGGCAACGACAATAATACGACAGACATCTCTGTACCGCAAGCGGCCGTTTATATACCCTCTTGGCTATGTTATCCACTGTCACCCTTACATGTAAATAAGGCACGCTGCACATATTTGCCTCATTTTTTGTAAATATTTTTCGAATTATATTAATATTTACTAGCTTTCATCACGTTCAATAACTCGATTGTTTGTTCACTGATTGGAGATTGTTAAATTATTATATTAAAACAGCCAATTTGTATGTCTGCTTAAGCTTAATATAAATTAACCTAGTGTCTTTCATATATACATACATACATATATATATATATATATATATATATATATATAAATATATATATATATATATACATATACATATATATATATATATGTATATATATATACATATAAATATATATAAATATATATATATATATATATATATATATATATATATATATATTCATGTATAAAATATAAAAAAGTAATAAAAAAGAGAAGTTCTTGAACACATGTTTTTTATACAAAAAATGTATGAGATATGAATAAATGTATGACCAAAAAAACCCAGCGAATCGGTATTTGCTGCTAGTCATTAATATAATTTTTTTACTTGGTCCGAAGGAATGAAAATCGGTAGTAACAACCATTAAACAATCATATATACCAAATCTGGACGAGGTCTTTCCAATTGTACATGTGCCAATTTAGGTCGAAGCCCAGTTTTGTTTTTGCCAAGCTCGTGTGTATATGTGGCAAGATATATAGATATGTATATTTTTTCTGCTGCCATAGAGTAAATATTTAGATCGTTTAACGTGAAAAAATAAACTTACCTCAAGGCCGCCAATCTTTCAACGCGAGTCAGATATAAATTTTTTTCAGAGCTAACATCAATACAAACACTATTTCCAATATGCTAAAATTTATAAGAACATTAAGTTTAATATTCTTGCGAGCGGATTTACCATCTGTGTCTACTTCCAATAATAGCTGAAGTAAAGACGTCTATACGAGAAAAGGACAATTAACAGTAACTGAAAGCATATCCATAGATTAAGGCAGTGAAAAAATATCACGTAAATGAAAAAGAATGACAAACAAGAATGTGGAATGTTGGACAGCTCTAATGAGACTAAAATCAGTAAGCAGAAAATGGTGTATATATAAAGTATTTACATAACATGTGAAACGAGTGAATGTGACGAAAATCAATAGGCAGAAAACAGTGTATCCACGCAGTCATTCTGACAACTCAAAGTGATTCAAACAGACTTTGGTTAAGAATATTGTAAAGTCAGAGGCAGGAGCTTAAAATCGATTACTGGCATTTTATTTGACATAATTTATCGATAGTACTACCACTCTATAAAGTAAAATAAAATTTAAATTACTATGAGTAAAATCACAATTAATATTTGTCATTAAACAATGCTTATTATTAAAATTTGTTATGAAACACGGTAAGTTTGAATTTGAAAGATTGTTGAACTCTGAGCGCAATAGAATAATCAAGTAATACTCGTATAAAGTGTGTCGCCAGTGCAGCACAAAGCGCCCTACTTGTCAATATAAACACGGAGGTCATGCACCTCGGACAGGTCGCGTTGCAAGTGGAGTTCAGCATCGAGGTTGGAATCATCAATAATTCCGACCACTAAATGTAGATTGGGTTCAGACATGCAAACAATTCATATACCAAAGCATGCATTTGGTCTTGATTTACGAGGTAAATAGCCGAAAAAGAGAAATTGGATGAGTATTTACGAGACCATTGTACTTATGAGGCCATTGTACTATATATAACGAGAAATACCTTGCAAGGATGATGGGGGGGGGGGGGGTTCTTTCGGTGGTATTAAACTTAGCTGAGACATGCGGACCACACTGCATCTTCAGAGGAGGAGCTTGTTGAAATCTTTCGCAAAGTAGAATACGAGAGTGGACTATTTGGACTCACTAACAACAAGACAAAAGTCATGATCGTCGATAGAACCGGTCAACTTTCAAGGACTGGAGAGCTTTCGAATTTAGAGGTTGTCAGCGAGTTTCTTTACTTCAGGTCGTTATTGTTTGACCAGGGAGGAAGCGGACGAGAAATCAAGAGACGGACCTAGATGGCCAAGACTGTTCGAGTCAACTGAAAAACCTGTGATAGCACAGGAAGGTGTCCAATATCAGCAAAGCAACACTAGTCTGGACTCTGGTTTTCTCGATATTTCTACACAGTTCGGAATCATGGACAATCCGGTCAATGGAACGAAAGAAGACTGAGACCTACGAGATGTGGTGCTGGTGAAGGATGCTCCGCACAACATGGACGAAGAATGAACAAGTTAATCCTCGAGCAACTAAACATCAAAAGTAGACTTTTACCTGTTACCAAAGGATTCTCAGTTAAATTGGTCACATTGCCAGTCGGCAACCAGATAAACTCAGAAGTTAGTCGTGATGAACAAAGTGGAAATAAAGACACCCCGCGGCTGTTCATTTAGTCGTCGGTGTCAGCAAGTACCTGCTGTTGTGTCATATAGCAGTCGCCCTGAGGGACGCTAAGAACCAGATAAAGTGGAGGAAGCTTGTACATAAATTACGAATGGCTTTCAAAGACACGATCTTCAAAAATGAAAAAGATGACCAAGACAAAGTACTTCGATTTAAATCACAATCAGGTTTTTCTGAGCTTTACGTCAGCTTTACGTCACAACTAAACGAAAGTACGTGATGTAGTATTATTTCTACTTTCTTTAATTTCTTTACCACGACCTAGGTTTCGTTGTATTACAACATCTTCAGGTGGGATATTAGCAAAGATTAGCGAAGAGCCCACCTGAAGATGTTGTAATACAACGAAACCTAGGTCGTGGTAAAGAGTTTAAAGAAAATAGAAATAATACTACATCATGTAGTTTCATTTAATTGTGAATAATGAATTTCTACAAAATTAACGCCAAGTATATTCAAAATCTTATTACGCTTAAAAACGCTACATATTATATATTAGTGTAGGGCGATGCTTCTTTTAACGCAATCAAACAAAGGTGGCTTAGAGGTCAAAAAACATGCTTACATACATAAGAAACATGCCTAAATGCTACACATGCTTTCACACTATAAAGATTTCAAGGATTTAGGATTTAATTATTTTCAAAAAGATGAATTTGCAACCGTGGCATAATTCATTCACTCATAATTTTTAATAAATTTATCGGTTAATAAGGCATCATCCAATTTACCGCAACTGCGCTAAGGTCGAGAGGCGAATAAATAAAATTAGGAAACCCGAATCACAATTGCAAAACTAAATTTAGTAAATTTCAAATATAATCGTTCAAAACATATCGAGCGTACTATTAACTAAAGGGATTAAAACGAAGACTTCGAGAATATAAAGAGCATAAAACGCGAAAGAAAACATTGCGATATAATTGTGATTGTGGCACCTTTCAAGGGACCTAACCCCTGGCTAGGACCTAACCCTGGCTTGACCTAAGGGGTTTTTTTAATTGATTTACTGTTCATTTGTTTAAAAGTGAAATAATTAATTGATTTAATGACAATCTAATCTTTTCTTGCCTCACATAAACGTTTCTACATGTATGCGGTGACGACGTATTAGTTACACGCCAGGCAAGTCTCTAGTCTATTGTTACGAGCAAGGTTTAGAGTATAACAGATACGGAGCACCGACAGTAAATTCAAACCGTCTATTTATTAAACAACTACAAAATTACACAAATTAATAGTCAATAATTCGCTATCCGCGTGCATTTCTATTTAGATTATCGCTGAGTTAACCGTTCAGAAAGCTATGTACCATATTACATCGGTTACTCGCTATATACTCGTAAAATAAACTATATACTCGTAAGATAAACTATATTCTCGTAAGATAAACGATATACTCGTAGGGTAAGCTATATTCTCATAAGATAAATATTCTATTTCCTAATGAATAGAAACTATTAAGGTAGCCGTAAAACATTCAAGGAAGGTACGGTTTTCTAGAAATTAAATGTTTAGACAGACGAGATCGCTTTTCATTATAATTAGAAATTAAATAATTGGTATTGAATTATAAATCAAATGTATGTATAAATAAAATGTATCTATCGCTTTTAATCACAGTGAAGTTCCTATAACATCCATACATATAATAAAATTGTAACATAGTGAATTTTGTACATCGAAAATATTTTAAAACGATTGATTTAACGTATAGTATGATAACAAAAGCCAAAAAACTTTTTTTAGATTTTTTGTCTGATGTTAATCACGAAAAATCTACTGGAAGGATTTTGATGAAATTTGGTATGGTATAGTATATACTACTATATAGTATACATAACAGAAAAACACATTTGTTTCCCAATTACACGGAAACGAAGCCGCAGGCACAGATAGTATAATGTAAGACTATGATTATGCTAGTGTAATATAGTATGTACATAAGAATCAAATACATGGTTTATTAATATACCGACAAAGTCCCAAGTTCGCCTTTTGTTTTTGTCTCTTCCAATCTCAACTGATATTCATATGAAATGGCCAAATGAATATCAGTTAGCGTATTTCGATGCACGTCAGTAACAGTTTACACTCTACCGGAACACGTTTATAGCATTTGAATTGATTTAATCCTATTAAAATTCTCTTTAAAACTTTTCATAGGCGAAATTCGCCCAATATTCATAGCGAATGATAATGAATTTCGGTCAAAGTTAATATCGGTTCAATATTTATAAAGGGGTAACGAACGGCGCAGATACGGCGTGGCGCTTGCTTCGTATTAATCTCTGAATATATTTGCATAAATACATCCCGTGACGGGTATTTATTGCGTAAACGATCGCCTTGTTTATTTCATTATTTTTCTCGGTGCCTCGGCTCGCGCCTTCAAAACTTACGTAATTAAAAACGACCGAATGTAGAGTCGCATCGTGTCGCGCTGCTTGACGACAATTTGCATTCGACGAAGGCTTCGGCACCGACAGAATCCGGGAGCGGTCGTCGTAGAATGTACGTAATGCATTTATTGCGTCATTGACGAACGTCACTCGTAAAGATCAATGCTGACTTCGAATGCATATCTCTTATCTGAATCGATAAGCAATGGTCACAATCTATTTCAGAATTCAATTTGAAAATATAAAATTTTATTACGCTGCAAGCAACTAATGAAACGATTATTTTGAGGAAGTATTTAGACGGCGATAAAAAAGAACATTAAGTATTCACCGAAGTCGTTAATTTAATGTTTATTAATAAATTTTATGCTATCATGACTCTATAGAACAAGTTCGTTAATTACGCACTTAGTTGAAGAGGTAAGTATTCTTTCTTTTGTTGAATTCAATTAATTTATTTATTACTTGACAATATTCATGTAGTTCTTACTGAATATGCTTATCTCAAATAGTGCATAAGTACATGATTTAAGAGGTAATTATACAATTCGGCAAAAACTTAACGCTATACTTACTTTGTCATTTACTGAAATGAAGTATTCTTTCTTTTGTTGAATTCAATTAATTTATTTATTACTTGACAATATTCATGTAGTTCTTACTGAATATGCTTATCTCAAATAGTGCATAAGTACATGATTTAAGAGGTAATTATACAATTCGGCAAAAATTTAACGCTATACTTACTTTGTCATTTACTGAACTGAAGTATTCTTTCTTTTGTTGAATTCAATTAATTTATTTATTACTTGACAATATTCATGTAGTTCTTACTGAATATGCTTATCTCAAATAGTGCATAAGTACATGATTTAAGAGGTAATTATACAATTCGGCAAAAACTTAACGCTATACTTACTTTGTCATTTACTGAAATGAAGTATTCTTTCTTTTGTTGAATTCAATTAATTTATTTATTACTTGACAATATTCATGTAGTTCTTACTGAATATGCTTATCTCAAATAGTGCATAAGTACATGATTTAAGAGGTAATTATACAATTCGGCAAAAACTTAACGCTATACTTACTTTGTCATTTACTGAAATGAAGTATTCTTTCTTTTGTTGAATTCAATTAATTTATTTATTACTTGACAATATTCATGTAGTTCTTACTGAATATGCTTATCTCAAATAGTGCATAAGTACATGATTTAAGAGGTAATTATACAATTCGGCAAAAATTTAACGCTATACTTACTTTGTCATTTACTGAACTGAAGTATTCTTTCTTTTGTTGAATTCAATTAATTTATTTATTACTTGACAATATTCATGTAGTTCTTACTGAATATGCTTATCTCAAATAGTGCATAAGTACATGATTTAAGAGGTAATTATACAATTCGGCAAAAACTTAACGCTATACTTACTTTGTCATTTACTGAAATTAAGTATTCTTTCTTTTGTTGAATTCAATTAATTTATTTATTACTTGACAATATTCATGTAGTTCTTACTGAATATGCTTATCTCAAATAGTGCATAAGTACATGATTTAAGAGGTAATTATACAATTCGGCAAAAATTTAACGCTATACTTACTTTGTCATTTACTGAACTGAAGTATTCTTTCTTTTGTTGAATTCAATTAATTTATTTATTACTTGACAATATTCATGTAGTTCTTACTGAATATGCTTATCTCAAATAGTGCATAAGTACATGATTTAAGAGGTAATTATACAATTCGGCAAAAACTTAACGCTATACTTACTTTGTCATTTACTGAAATGAAGTATTCTTTCTTTTGTTGAATTCAATTAATTTATTTATTACTTGACAATATTCATGTAGTTCTTACTGAATATGCTTATCTCAAATAGTGCATAAGTACATGATTTAAGAGGTAATTATACAATTCGGCAAAAATTTAACGCTATACTTACTTTGTCATTTACTGAACTGAAGTATTCTTTCTTTTGTTGAATTCAATTAATTTATTTATTACTTGACAATATTCATGTAGTTCTTACTGAATATGCTTATCTCAAATAGTGCATAAGTACATGATTTAAGAGGTAATTATACAATTCGGCAAAAACTTAACGCTATACTTACTTTGTCATTTACTGAAATGAAGTATTCTTTCTTTTGTTGAATTCAATTAATTTATTTATTACTTGACAATATTCATGTAGTTCTTACTGAATATGCTTATCTCAAATAGTGCATAAGTACATGATTTAAGAGGTAATTATACAATTCGGCAAAAATTTAACGCTATACTTACTTTGTCATTTACTGAAATGAAGTATTCTTTCTTTTGTTGAATTCAATTAATTTATTTATTACTTGACAATATTCATGTAATTCTTACTGAATATGCTTATCTCAAATAGTGCATAAGTACATGATTTAAGAGGTAATTATACAATTCGGCAAAAATTTAACGCTATACTTACTTTGTCATTTACTGAAATGAAGTATTCTTTCTTTTGTTGAATTCAATTAATTTATTCATTACTTGACAATATTCATGTAGTTCTTACTGAATATGCTTATCTCAAATAGTGCATAAGTACATGATTTAAGAGGTAATTATACAATTCGGCAAAAACTTAACGCTATACTTACTTTGTCATTTACTGAAATGAAGTATTCTTTCTTTTGTTGAATTCAATTAATTTATTTATTACTTGACAATATTCATGTAGTTCTTACTGAATATGCTTATCTCAAATAGTGCATAAGTACATGATTTAAGAGGTAATTATACAATTCGGCAAAAATTTAACGCTATACTTACTTTGTCATTTACTGAAATGAAGTATTCTTTCTTTTGTTCAATTCAATTAATTTATTCATTACTTGACAATATTCATGTAGTTCTTACTGAATATGCTTATCTCAAATAGTGCATAAGTACATGATTTAAGAGGTAATTATACAATTCGGCAAAAACTTAACGCTATACTTACTTTGTCATTTACTGAAATGAAGTATTCTTTCATTTGTTGAATTCAATTAATTTATTCATTACTTGACAATATTCATGTAGTTCTTACTGAATATGCTTATCTCAAATAGTGCATAAGTACATGATTTAAGAGGTAATTATACAATTCGGCAAAAATTTAACGCTATACTTACTTTGTCATTTACTGAACTGAAGTATTCTTTCTTTTGTTGAATTCAATTAATTTATTCATTACTTGACAATATTCATGTAGTTCTTACTGAATATGCTTATCTCAAATAGTGCATAAGTACATGATTTAAGAGGTAATTATACAATTCGGCAAAAATTTAACGCTATACTTACTTTGTCATTTACTGAAATGAAGTATTCTTTCTTTTGTTCAATTCAATTAATTTATTCATTACTTGACAATATTCATGTAGTTCTTACTGAATATGCTTATCTCAAATAGTGCATAAGTACATGATTTAACTTTTAAAACGATATCGGCCTGAAATACAAATAAAGAAATTTTGTAAATAACCGATTTTATGGTCTAAGATTTTTAATTCATAAGAGGAAATGAAATAGATCTTCTAAGGACTTCGCAAAGTGCTTATAAGATCTGGTTTAACTTATGTTGCCGAAACCTTGACACTGACCGTAACTTTAAAAAAACTCTTCTATTTGATACAAAGGTTCTTAAAAAACATCTGGGGACTACTTCAGGAGAATAAAGGAATTTCAATACGAAATATATCAAATTGAGTCCAATGAAGTTAGCATACGACATAATAAGGATGAACACTCTTCTTGGAGAGTTCCAAAAAGAGTGTTTGTAAATACGCCTACAGTCAATAAGCAATGAAATGTTGCAACTGGCACACCATTTCATTTCCCAGAATTACTCAGGAAAAGCTTCTTCAGAATGTCAAGGCCCACAAAGGACTATTAAGTCAGTGCTGATGCCTTAATTTGTACACGGATTTATTAGACGTTTAAAATATATTATACACAATTAAAATACTAAAGTATACACACACACACACACATATATATATATATATATATATACATACATATATATATATATATATATATATATACATACATATATATATATATATATATATATATATATATATATTTTAACCGGTAAATTAAATAAACCCGTCAAGTACGAGTAGAACTCGTATTATCAGGGCTCCGTACAAAATTAGGCACTTGAAAACATTTAAGGGTGCATAATATTTATAGTTAAACTATTTGCAAATATTAATTTAAAAAAAAATGTACAATTCTACACAGAATTAAAAATAATTACTTTTCGGACTTTTTTCTTCTGCTGTAAGACCTCCCATTAAACCGACTTTGAAGATAGTAGGTCAAGCGGAAGTATCCTACAAGTTTTGATGATCAGAGAGTAAGACTATGGTAAAAATAAATAAAAAATACCTTTTAAAAAGCATATTTTTTTGTTGCATAAAGAAAGAAACTTTTACCGCAAGGTAAAGGTATATACATACCTAAAGTATATAATATTAATTTCAATTTGATATCTCAAGTTGAATTTGATAAAAATGGCTTTGACAGACAGATGGACAACCAAATGAGATCATTACAATAGTTCCGTTTTTATTCATTTTAAGGGACGGAACTCCAAAAAGCGACAAAAACGATGTCGGGAAAATTAAGTGAGCTGAGTGAGAAATTAAGTAGCTCAGTCGGTTGCAACATATCAATATTTTAGGATCTATCAGCACAGTACTCCATGATCGCATATTCAAGCACGTGTCAAAAATACAAAAGCTACGCTATTTACATAAATCCAAAACCTAACGTTACCAGTTCGAGTGCCACTCATGCAGAAAGCCGGGAGCAGTGTACAAGTAGATTACAGCGAGCGGCGCACGACCTTGGACCGCGCCGCCAGCTGGACATCTGTATACGCGCGGCAGTGGCGTGACCCCGTCACTTGTCACCCGCGACTCCCAGTGCATTCGACGGCGAGTATTGTGCATTCATCGATTCGTCACCGAGTTTATTTCAAGTGTAATTCGGTTGTCGATAACCACTCGGCTCCATTTTGGTTTAATAACAAGAAAATAAACCACAATTCTATTTTCAAATTCAATTTTTTTTTTATTTTCCTCCGACTTCATTTATTTATATCTTACGAATAAGAAATTATAACTGCACAAACTGAAAAATAAAAATTATTCAAAAGTTCACATAGTGCATCGCCGAGAGGTGACAATAGACCAGCGAGTGACGACTCGATGGTAAAAATAGATGGTCATCTTCTAATTTGGTAACTCGACCAATAATTGTAAAATGTTGGTGTCTAATTTCTTGTTATATATAACAAATTCCAAAAATAATTCCTTCATATACTCCCCGAATAAATAAACGACACTTGAAAACTCATTATATATACATATATATATATATATATATATATATATATATATATATATATATATATATATGTGTGTGTGTATATATGTATATACATGTATATATATATATATATACACACATATAAAACTAATATCTGAAAGAAGTGTATGTTCGTAACCGCTTAGTTTTCTCTACAATCACCAACCACCTTCCAGTCGCGGTTGCCGTTTTGGTTAGCTTTTGGTCTGACATCGATGCTAAGAGGTTATGGTAAAGGTGGCTGTGCGTAGATGGGGTGGGTGGCGAAAATATGTGATGTGACGGAATATTTACTAAGAATGTTAGAATGTTCTAGTTTTTACTAGAAGTTTCAGTATTTTCTAGAAAGTTCTGCAATGCCCTGAAATATTGTAGATTTTTCACTTACACAGTTCCAAGCCCTCTCCCTTGCCAGCGGATATCGAGTTGATCTGAACATTCAAGAATATTCTGAATTCGCTCTGTTTTAGAATTTTGACCTTGGGCTGATTTGAAGATATATATGACGACCTTGGGCGCGCATGTACTCAAATTGTAAATTATTTAGAAATTGTAAACGATGTATTTAAAAAATTTTAACCTTCGAAGGGTATATACGACGATTTTAGGCGCCCATTTATTCAAGAATGTTTTGAACTGAAAATCGTACATTCTATGTTTTAGATATTTCGATCCCCGACGGTATGTAAGAACAACTTCGGCGCGCGTTTATTATATTAGCAACGAAAAGTAACGGATCGAAGATAATGAAAATTAAAAGCCAAAAATAAAAGTATTTATTTTTCTGCTTTTTATATATTTCTTGCTCTGTAGTATTAACACAAGCTCTAACAAAGTCGCGAAGACAAAAAACGGCGCCAAGAAAAAAAAACAGAAGAAGAAAGTGAAAAAAGACTTACGAGAATTCGAGAAATGGTGCGTCATAGATGAGATAGTCAAAATCAAGAACGTGAAAATTTTTGAAAAAATATTATATCCCGATGAAGCCGGGTAATGCAGATAGTTCTAAAACCTCTGAAACACTTATGCAAATAATGCAATATAAACACTGTATTTTAGCAGTATAATATACATCCACGCAGTGCTGGATCTGTAGTTAAGCATTATTGCCTTTTGTATTCAATGGTAGACTCGACAGAGGAAAGACACGATAGGTGATCCTAAAATCGCACAAATCTTTGTGAAAACATTTATTTTTTATTTATTTATTCCATCTTTAATGGGACACTTTTACATGCGAATTTATTGCTAAAAGAGCAATCTCTTCTAATTGATCATAAGCAAGTAATGGAATCAAGTAGTACGGAGGTTAACTGCAAAATATTGTATTGTCGGCAGGGAAATGGAAAAGGATGAGGCCCGAAGGAAAACAGGATGTAAACGGAAAGAAAATTTTGCGGATAAAGGAGCGTTACAATTTTTTCCGACGACTTTTAAAAGTGTATATGGATGGTGAATTTCTGATGGCAGGATAAATTTTATAATTTGACGATGTAAACAGTAAAGGAATGTTTATAAATGGACAAACAATGTTCAGGATTAAATAGCATTTTTATTCCGTAAAGCAAGACCATGTTGACAGTAAATCAAGACCGAGTAAGTCTAGGAATCTGGTAACAAGGCAAGAAAGTCTAAGTGGATTGTTTAAAATATTATAAAGTAATGAAAGAATGTGAAGATCGTACCCATTTAGGGTTGTACACTGTCCTCTTTTTAAAACAGAAGTCCGAGAATTTTAAGATGTGTCTGGGGTTTTAAAAAAAAAACGATTTTCTGTTACTGACACATCACTTTAATCTATTTACTAAAAAAGAAATAAAAAATAATCAGAAATTGTACGTTAGGTTGTTAAGATTAAATATAAATTTAAAATTACTTGACAGTAAGTTCAAACCCCGTACGAGTTTTGAAATTACTTTGAATTTGAAATTTATTTTACTGTTGATTTCGTTTTTAAAGTCCTTTACTATTTGTCGGTCCCGTTGATTTTTAAAGTTTTAATTAAGATATGTAGATTGCAATTTAATTTTTATTATCTATGCATTAAATGAAATATTTTAATTGTTTAATATGTAATCATAGGTATAATTTCTTGTTTGTGGAAAGTAAAATAAATAAGACTTTATTAAGACAAAACAATCTTAGTATTAAATGACTAGTACTATTTCATTTAAATCTAATGTGAGCTTTTACTTTAAAGATTTGAGTGTTGGGAGTTACAAACAAAATGCCCGAGGTTGATAGTTCACAAGTTTTAGTTTTCTAAAATTTATTATGATAACCCTATTATGCTCATCGTAAAACGTCACCCATTTGAGCCTTGATATAAATTCAGAAACGTGACATGTATTTTTGAGACGAAATGTGTAAAAAAACACTTAAATTTTGAGTTTGTCTAATTTGTTAAATAATTGATCCTAAATCGCACACCTCTCCATAGCCAAGTGAAGGTAATAAAAGTGGAATTTAATTTTAAAAGAAATGAACTTTTGGAGACGTTTTATAGAGTACATTCTGCTGAAGAATCCACCGTAGTTTACCTGAAGCTGAATGTATGAAATATACATATTAACTAGGCCTACATGATTAAATTATGCTAATAATAAAACTGAAACACGATATTCGAGTGGGTATTTTTTCACAACATATATCTATAGATACATCTCAGTCTGGAATTATTATATGTCAGTTTCGTTTGGAATATTTCGATAATATTATATGCACAAACATTAAATTATTATATGGTATATAAAAGCTCGAATAAAGTTTTGTAACTATTTTATTAGCTCGTCATAGTGTTGTTAGATTTCCTCATAACATGACAAAACAACGAAATATTATTACGGAGTGGGACGTGAACAAGAAGGCGTATAATATATTTGTACCACCCACATTCGTGTTCAAACATAAACGTACGAAGGCAACGAAATGAAAGAGAGACAAAGCAACGTTTACTATAACACGTCGGTAGATGCTACGCGTGCGGCACTTGTTTAAAAACGATTGAGGCTGCTGCTATCGAGGATCAACCTGATTCGCAGATCCTGTGATACAAACGACTGCCGCTTTTGATAAGTTAGGCTGTGAGTGTCATAAAAATCACGTGAATAAATTGTACTAGACCATTGTGAGTGTCATAATAGTCACGTGAATAAATTGTACAAGACATTGTAAAGACAAACAATTTTAACACGCTTTATATTAGTTTCACTTTATGTATGTATGAATGTAACGGAATCTTTCAATTAAACTTTCACCTACTTTCTCTTTTTAAGAGCATCCGAGGAATTTTCGAACTTGTATTAATATGGTTACTAACCATTTGCAAATTAATAACACATTAATAAATCAATAGATTAACGAAAAAAAGAAATTCAACGCAGAAACTCATGTTCACTCACTCAATGTTAAATCATTAGACTAAATATATTTTTAAAATTACTTTCTAGGAATTTTATATCTTTCTCATAAAGAGTAAAAATAAAAAAAATATCGGTAGTTGAGTTAACTGGAGTGTTCAAAATTTATAAATAATTATCTAATTGTAACATTACAATATAATAATATGCTAAGATAGGTAGTGAAATAAAGTTTAATTTCTATTATCGGTTACTTGTCAATTTAAATCATAGCCTGTAAATTAAGGACGGAGACTGGAATTAAAAATTATTGTTATTGTTTTTACAACAATAATAATAATAAATAAATACTCTTATTACTGTGAAACATCTAATGGCAGTTTCCACGGGAATTCAAACTTTCTGATGGCACGTCGCGACGTACTATTCGTTCAGCTTCGCTTCTTGTCGGCTTTTTCCGAGTTGATTCGGCCAGCTTTGCGTCTTTTTGGCAACTTAACGTCTTCCTCTCTGCTGCACTAGATACACGCTATTTTACATGTGTGTTAGTATATCAGCATTGTTTTTATTTACCAACGCTAACAACTTTGCTCGTTTATATCGGTGTTTACAAACTACGTTATCGAACGTACAACATCCTAAAAATATTTCAGTATAAAAATATAAAAAAATTAGATTTTTCACATCTGCCATGCGTCCCGTGACGGTTCACATATTTTTTTAATAACGAGATAATCTGTAATCTTTAAATTTCAATTTTGATTTCAATATTTTCGTATGTCCGGCATTATGAACGCAATGTTTTTTTTTCATAGAAAATTAACCAAAGATGAATAAATTGAAGTAGGTAATTTCTTTTGGAAATGGAAATAAAGAAAGAGATAATCTGTAATCCGAAATAATGAATGAAATGGAGCCATATTTCAATATTTTTGGTACGTCATAGGAAATTAACCAAAGTTATTTACCGAGTTTAAATTAATTTAACTAGTTTTAGATGAATAAATTGAAGTAGGTAATTTCTTTTGGAAATGGAAATAAAGAAAGAGATAATCTGTAATCTGAAATAATGAATGAAATAGAGCCATATTTCAATATTTTTGGTACGTCATAGGAAATTAACCAAAGTTATTTACCGAGTTTAAATTAATTTAACTAGTTTTAGATGAATAAATTGAAGTAGGTAATTTCTTTTGGAAATGGAAATAAAGAAAGAGATAATCTGTAATCCGAAATAATGAATGAAATGGAGCCATATTTCAATATTTTTGGTACGTCATAGGAAATTAACCAAAGTTATTTACCGAGTTTAAATTAATTTAACTAGTTTTAGATGAATAAATTGAAGTAGGTAATTTCTTTTGGAAATGGAAATAAAGAAAGAGATAATCTGTAATCTGAAATAATGAATGAAATAGAGCCATATTTCAATATTTTTGGTACGTCATAGGAAATTAACCAAAGTTATTTACCGAGTTTAAATTAATTTAACTAGTTTTAGATGAATAAATTGAAGTAGGTAATTTCTTTTGGAAATGGAAATAAAGAAAGAGATAATCTGTAATCTGAAATAATGAATGAAATAGAGCCATATTTCAATATTTTTGGTACGTCATAGGAAATTAACCAAAGTTATTTACCGAGTTTAAATTAATTTAACTAGTTTTAGATGAATAAATTGAAGTAGGTAATTTCTTTTGGAAATGGAAATAAAGAAAGAGATAATCTGTAATCTGAAATAATGAATGAAATAGAGCCATATTTCAATAATTTTGGTATGTCCGGCATTATGAATGCAATGTCAGGGGTTTTTTGTTCACACCTGTAGCTTTGGAAAATTAAACATGGTTGCCATATAAGGAAGTCGCCTTAAAAGTATCGACAATGTTACGACACGTTTTAGCGCGTATACTTTCGAATCGAATAATCATAAAGCATTAAAAGGTGCGTTAGTAGATAGATTGTATAGACTAATTTACAATGAATCATATCATAAGCTCTTCATGTTTTGTTTCAACGAAATTTTGTATAAAAAAAAATGAAAGCGATGCAGTAGCGGCGTAGTTACACGTTAAAAGTTGCGGCATAATTTCTACTTTTACGTGATTTGTTTTTTATTAAGGTCAATTCACTTGGTTAATAAACAAGTCTTAATATCCTGAGTTTTTTTGTCTCGAAACTCTCTATCTATCGTATAGACTTTTACAATTGTTTTTGGTTTGTGGAAAGATTCTTCACATCAAAACTAAATCACAAAAAAGCCGCGATCTAATTTTTTTACACATTTATTCAAAAGCATTATGCTTCGCGTTTAAGTATCGTTTGAAAATTTTCATTACATTAAATCGCTTGTTGACAAAAATAAAGATTTCATAAACAGAAAGTTTCAAAATGTGCATATCCGGATGTGGAAATTCATCATTCAATGCGACTTGCTCTTATATATGTTATGGTCCAAGTGATTATTGAGGGCATTATGAATAACGACAAGCTACATTGGGTTAAGTGATTAATTATATATATATATATATATATATATATATATATATATATATATATATATATATATATATATATATATAAAGTTTAATATACGCTTTGAACGATCACGCAACAATGTTGAATACTTGCCCTCCTATCAATACCTAGCTGCCGAGCCATAAATAGTTTAACTAACTTGCCCTTGAACGCTACGCCCACACAACCGACATTCAGCGCTGGGGCTTAAACTCTAACGGACAATATCAGTTTCAATAGCCGCCGCACGGAGAAGCGAACGAGCAAACGAGGACAGATGCACAACGCTAATCACGCGACGCGACATGTAAACATTGCGCCGTTGAAAACCTGATCACAGTTTCGCACTAAACCACCACCAGTGACGACTAACGTGTAACGCATACGACTGTCTTTTGTTGGTGGCGAGTAGGTGTCCGGGTAGAACTTGATTAATATAAGAATTTCGTTCTTTATAATTGTCCAAAAATTCGAATTCGAGTATTTGACGGATATCGAAAATAACAGATTAAAAGCACGCACGCTCGTGTGTTTTTGTTGATTAAACCAAGCCAACGAAACCAATGGATCAATCTGGATGAAATTTATTTTCTGGCCAATAACATACTCAGCCGTATTTTTATTTTTTAACATTAAAAATTAAAGTAAAATGGCAAAAAAAAAATTTAAAGTACTTTTTCCTCAGAAATTTGCCCAATGGGCTTCTTAAAATGTTTCACATGATTAGTTCTTTATAAGTCGAACGACACGTTATAATCTTTTTTCTCTCTATCTTTTTTCTTCTTTTTTGGTGGTTTTCCTCTCACACATAACCGTTATTTTGTTGTGCGCTTTCTTTCCCTGAGAAAGAGACGTGACCCAAGACGTGCGGATGCAAAGCAAATTATTTATAAGCCAATTCATAAAATAAAAGATATGTAAACACATATGATTGTATTGCTCATTATCTTCCGATCTATATAACATTAAAGAAATATTAGGTGGAATAGTCCATTTTGCACCAAAAATTAAAAATTTCTAGGATTTTGTGAAAGCTTCTAGAATAACCCAGAGTAGATGAAAATCTTGTAGAAGTTTTTTGAGGCTTTTACAGACTGATAAATAAGGGTGCGCTAGGGGTTTGTAATAATGATAAGTGAACATCGGTTATTAACGATTGAATATTACGAGTAAGGCTAAGAGCATAAAACGAACGCGGCAAGCAACGACATTAACAACACGTTCGGCGACGAAACCGTATCTCGATGGGTGGTTAACAGCTTCGTCGAAAGCTTTACTTCGCAAGATTTGAGGTTTGAAGTCAACGAGCAGTTTATGCAACCATCCACTGTCGACAATGACGAATGCTGCTTGAAGACCGATCTAGAAGCATTTACGCGGGCATTAGCGACCACGGTCACCGCACTGTTGTCGCGTATCTTCAATATAATTACCACTTGTTCAGTGACCGCGCTAAAACTTCATATACGGGAGAAAAGCTTCGACAAATGAGACGACCTCAAAATAGCAATGAACGATTTTTTTGTATCATTGTCTCCTGAATTCTGGGCGCAGGCCATGATCGATCTGCTCACAAGATGGACGAAGGTAATAGTCATACCTGATGATTAGATTGATGAATAATTATTATATATTCATAGATATTGCAGTTTTAGCATTTTATGTATATTTGAGATAGTAAAGATTCCAAAATTCTATTCAATTTGATGGACCGATTTTGATTTCCAAATATAGTTTATTTTCTATAATATTAATTTCGATGAGTTCGACAATTAATGAATAATTTAAGGAGAATTCAAATATTTTAAAATATTAGAATTCTCCGTTAACTATCTTATTGAACAGCTTTTTTCTATTCATGGAACAGGCGAGAAAAAAATATTCCTGGATAAAAAGGAGAAATATTATTGAATTGCATAAGTTAACTAAAAATTGTTGTTGTAAATAAATTTGTAATCCTAACTTAAATACGCTATTGCTGATCCTAAACCAGTCGGGAAATGTTCGATTTGATATAATTTCATACAGATTCCTTATCCGAAGAATTTGATTCACGGTAGTTTGTTTTTGAAAATGGCACGTATTTAGACTTCTAAGAATCTCGCCCAATATCTTTTTCGATCATATCAAAAAAGGCTAATACTTTAAAAATAATCTTTTATTCAATCTCACATACATATTAAATCGAAAAGAGATCAAAGGCTTCCCACTGTCAGAGCAAATTTTCCATCCGCTTTGGTGAAGGAAACTACGTCGCAAAATTCACCGCCCTCACTATGAATAAGACTCGTTTTCCTTAATAACAAGTCGTAAGCTGCGGGGTGTGTGGGCGGCGACCGCCCCCGCTCCGCCCGAGCCTGTTTCGAGCGTTTCCTTCTTGACCGCCCACGGGAGGATTTATTGAATCAAATGACGGTTTAAGTGTCAGATGACATTATTAAATAGTTACTTAGTGGTTGTTGTCTATAATATAGCAAAGCACCATCAGATTGTTTCAAGTGATATTGCTATTAAAGACGAGCTTCTTCTTTTGTGTTAGTTCGTACGTTGAATAATGAGTCCGTAAGGACAATTTAAACATATCAATACAAAGGAAAGCAAGCAATAAAGAGCGTCTACTAGTCACTTAGGGCGTCATTGAATAGCAGACCACCAATAAGATGATTATTTCAATTTCCGACATGATGTTAATAGTAGCAAAGTGTATATTCATGTTTATATTTTAATAACTTCTACGTGTTACAAAGTGATATTTAGTGTATTGATATCAATAAAGAGGAAAGCAAGCAATAAAGAGCGTCTACTAGTCACTTAGGGCGTCACTGAATAGCAGACCACCAATAAGATGATTCTTTCAATTTCCGACATGATGTCAATAGTAGCGAAGTGTATATTCATGTTTATATTTTAATAACTTCTACTTGTTACAAAGTGATATTTAGTGTATTGATATCAATAAAGAGGAAAGCAAGCAATAAAGAGCGTCTACTAGTCCCTTAGGGCGTCATTGAATAGCAGACCACCAATAAGATGATTCTTTCAATTTCCGACATGATGTCAATAGTAGCGAAGTGTATATTCATGTTTATATTTTAATAACTTCTACTTGTTACAAAGTGATATTTAGTGTATTGATATCAATAAAGAGGAAAGCAAGCAATAAAGAGCGTCTACTAGTCCCTTAGGGCGTCATTGAATAGCAGACCACCAATAAGATGATTCTTTCAATTTCCGACATGATGTCAATAGTAGTGAAGTGTATATTCATGTTTATGTTTTAATAACTTCTACTTGTTACAAAGTGATATTTAGTGTATTGATATCAATAAAGAGGAAAGCAAGCAATAAAGAGCGTCTACTAGTCACTTAGGGCGTCACTGAATAGCAGACCACCAATAAGATGATTCTTTCAATTTCCGACATGATGTCAATAGTAGCGAAGTGTATATTCATGTTTATGTTTTAATAACTTCTACTTGTTACAAAGTGATATTTAGTGTATTGATATCAATAAAGAGGAAAGCAAGCAATAAAGAGCGTCTACTAGTCACTTAGGGCGTCACTGAATAGCAGACCACCAATAAGATGATTCTTTCAATTTCCGACATGATGTCAATAGTAGCGAAGTGTATATTCATGTTTATGTTTTAATAACTTCTACTTGTTACAAAGTGATATTTAGTGTATTGTTATGCTTATATTTAAAATAATTCAACTTTGTTTATTAACTACAATTAGTTTGTTTATTTGATTCTATGTTTTATTGATTAATTCATTATTTATTGAATTTATTGAAATTAATTGAAATGTTTTTTATCCGTAATAATATTACATAATAATAGAAACACCAAATTAATCATGCATCAGAAAGTGACGTGTTTGTGATAAGAACACCGTTATGAATTAATGTCACTGAATTCAATCAATTGTCCTATTATCGTTATAAAAACACAAAGGTGTTAAAACTTCCGTAACTGGATGTAAATAAATAAATAAACAAAATTATTCGTTGTCGTCCAATACTTCAATGTCCGTCTCCTAATCCAAAAAAGTTTCATGTGCTTCCTTTATTAAGGTTTATCTTTTATATCCTTATATAAAATACGGTTATTATAGTTCTTACTAGACATTACTTGATATACCGAATTGTGGATCTAACTAAATCGTGTCTTACAGCGTCTTTCTGTTCAAGTAAATCTTATCCTATATGACGTTTATAAACAAAAATACTAATATGACAAGCCGAATACCAATAATTACTTTATCAAGCCACCATCATCTTTATGACGTACGATACTCGCACTGCAGCAATAAAGCTTCGGATCACGTTCCGAGAGGCCTGTTCACAGAGCCCCAACCGCACTCTCAAGTTAGAGTCGATTGATCGAGCGCATTCGTAGGGCGGGAAGAGGGAGACCACTGTGCTGCTAGCGGCGGGCAATTACCGGCCACGTCGGCGGTAATCTTTATCCCAACGCGATGCTACTCCCGCGGGACTCGACGGCGGTGTGGCCGATCTGCTATACAGTAGGCCGGTCAATTTTTCTTTTTCTTGTCGAGTTCTTTAAACTGCTTGAACATTAAATTAAGCAATGGATAGGGATTCCGAATATCATCTGACAGTTGTAAAATATTAGTCTAGTATTGGATATGTTATAATATTATGGTACGTAAAATTGGCCTGACGTTATATAATTAGTTATTAATAGAATATCATTTTGAAAAAAGTATTTTCTAGAATATAAACCAAACAATTAAGCATAACCAAACAGGAGAGAGCAAAAAACAAAACACATATATTTCCTATCATTAAAAGAAAATATAAAAAAAAACTATCGTCATAAATGCACATATATTGAATTTTTTAAATATCAAGGATTGTACCTGAGTAACAAAAATAACAAAGAAAATCGAACGAACTTTTTAGAAACTATGACAAAAAAAACCTGTCAAGCACGAGTGGAACTTGTAAATATTTCACGGTTTATAATATTCCTGTTGAACTCTTTACAAAATTTCAATTTTTAGAACGAAAATATATTCCTACTATTTCTCCTGTGAAAGATTGACATTCACAAAAATTAGAAAAAAATCTTTTTTATGGAACATAACTACAAATTAACAATTTTTTTCCTTTACTTGAACTGTGATTTTGCTTCTTGTCAAATTTCATGATTCTAGGTCAACGGGAAGTACCCTGGGTTTTGATTTATTTGTGTCAAAATATACGGCATAAGTGGCCGTATTTTTAGGATTCTTTGTGATTGCGTTGACTTAGAAGCTTGATTTTTTACAGTTCCGAGAGACTGTAGACTTTATAACTCCACGCGTTCCTGAAAAAAAGGGCCTCAACAGACCGACAGATGGACAACGAAGTGGCCCTATAATGGTTCCTTTTTCCTTGTGAGGTACAAAACCCTAAAAATAATTAATACCACTTGTCAGTCGAGTCGGAACATGTATCTATTTTATCAACCGTACCATATTGCAATTCCTAAAGTATGTTTTTAACTGTCAGTAAATCTGACTGAGAGTCCTTACCGTGTGGGCGAGTCCTTACCGTGTTAAGCGATAAATGACTCTTTCCAGCCTACGAGTTTCATGGGTTATTGTGGTGGACCTATGGATGGACAACACAGCGAGAAAAATCTGCACGTTATTTCATTCAAAGAATTTCATATTCAAATTCAATTCATATTCAAAGATTTTCACAGAAATAACAGTTAAAAAATATTATTACAAATAATTTTTTCTGACTTTTCATAAGAAAATACAATATTTCTCTTTTAGCGATTTAGATAAATTTTTTAAAGAGCTTATTTTTTCATTTTCTCCAACACTATATGAACTTTTGTCAATCTCCTTTCAAAAACAATCAAGAGTGAATGAACAGAAATGAACAAACAATTTCATCTCTCATAACCAACAGTGGCACGAACCGTCGGAGAGTCAGCCTTTAAATTTTTATATTTTTGAAATTAAGTGCTGAACAAATTTTAACCTGCGCTACTATGATTGATTACACTCTCCTTTAAATAATCCTATTACTAGGCTAGTTCATACAGTGGTTTTTTGAATTTAATTTTTAATAATAACCGCTCGAATTAGTAATATCTATTTTTAACAATTTTATGCCACGGACAAATAGATATAAAAAAAATTGATTGTGTTAAAAAAGTTTCGGTATCTGTTAGAAACTTGAAAACAAAAAGACAAAAGCATTGACATGCTTATCGTTGTAAAAAGTTAATTTAAAATTACGCGAAACTACTGACATTTCAATCGATTGTAGCCTTGAAATGTCAGTAGTTCCGTCCAAATTAAATGGTAGATGTATAATGTTATTAATTTAGATTTCAAAACGGCCTATGACTGTATCAATAGAGAACGCCTAATCGAGGCTCTGAATGAATTCAACAATTGTGATAAACTGGATAAGTTGATTTCCTTCACTCTAACTGACACGAAAATGAGAGTTAAAATTCAAGGAAGCCTCTCTGAACCAGTCGAAATAGCAACCGGTATTAGACAGGGCGATGCATTAGGGTGTCTTCTTTTCAACATTGCTCTTGAGAAGATTATTAGAGATTCAACAATCCGGTACGATCTTCTCTAAATCTGTACAAATTATTGCATATGCGAATGACATTGACATTATTTCTAGAACTCAAAAAGACCTCAAACAGGCATTTCTAGCAATAGAGAGAGAGGCCAAAAATGTACCTTTGAATAAACCAGACCAAAATCAAATAAATCCAATTTGTGACCAACTCTAACTCCTTCACGAATTTTAAAATCGGTGATTACAAATTTGAAAGGGTGAATTCCTTCATCTACCTTGGATCTGAAATCAACACCGGCAACGATTTGGCTCCAGAACTGAGAAGACGAACAACTGCAGCCAATGGATGCGTTAAAGGACTAAGAATATTTCTGAAATCCAATAATATCAGAAGCGACACTAAACTACTGTTATATAAAAGCTTAAGCAGATCAGTACTTACATATGCATCTGAAGCGTGAAAATTTACCCAAATTGGTGAAAAAAACTCTTGCAATTTTCGAACGAAAAATCCTCAGATTCATCTTTGGTGGGTTTTGGAGAAGGAGAACTAATACCAAATTTTATCGTTTATTTAAAGAACCAGATATAATACAAATATAAAAATTCAACGAATGAAGTGGGCCGGCCATGTAATTAGAATGAAGGAAGATAGAACGACAAAACTAATTTTTCTGGCCAAACCAACTGGCTGAAGACGATGAGAAAAACCCAAATTAAGATGGACGGACTACCTACAAAGAGTTTCGACGCTCTCAACATAACCGTCTGATTGAAAAGGCCAGGGTCCACCGAGGACTGTAGAGCTAGTGATGATGATGATGATGTATAATGGTATTATTGTAATTGTTACTAGATTTTCTCAGCAAGGACAAAAGTAAGAAATTGATGCTTTATTAGAAATAAAATAATCACTACGGTAATAGAATGTCTGTCCAATTACAATTTGCGCCCTTGTACATATCAATTGAATGAAAGTTTAAAACTAATGAAATCAATATCGATTTATTAGTCAATTCTATAGAAATATTTTAATATCAATTTCAAATCTTAAAAAGGAAAATTTTTAAATGTAATATTTTATCATTGGTGTGCAAAAAGTCTTTCTGAATTTAGACGTATGAGTAAAAACATTATATTTATTAAAACATTTTGCTACATACTAAGCGAGATCTCGACTCGAAGCATCTTTGAACAATATATCATGCGCGTAAATTTAAAAACTAAAAAGCTACGAGGCTTTAATAGACGGACGGGCAAACACACACGGAAAAGTTGTAAGGATTTTCACTATGGAAACCTGGATATTAAAGAAGTACCTAGCCAGATTGATGTAACTGCTCTCCTAATAGAAAAGAGTTACATCCAACTAATTACACCTAATCCTTCATTATTACACCTTCCGATTATTACGGAGCGGCAAGTTATAAACAGCAATGAGTTTAATTTCAATAACGACATCGTCACTACAACGCCGCCGAGTGTAATCAGAGTCACGCCAGATTCGCAGCTAAACTACTTGACCCCATTAAAACTTCGACTACATCGTAAAGATGACCCACCGAACACGCATAATGATCCCCGCAATTAATATTAAACCATTAAGCAACGCGGTGCGATGGTGTAATGAACTGGTACATATACAGAGCGGGCGGCTCGCGCCCGTCTCCGAACCGAATTAACGTCGGCACATTCATATGCAAATTAATCCGCAGCCTCGCACGAACACTACCGCCCGGACTCGACGCGTCCGTACGCACGACGCCATTCGAACCCATCCCGTTTAAACAAAGATTTCATCTCAAACAGCATCTTGCGCTCACGTAAGATACTCTCTGTGAATTATTCTGTCGAAGAGACGCGGCTAAATATATCGACGGCGGGACCGAGTCGGTTTCTCAAGAGCAGTAAGTGATAACATGAAATATATTATTATACAGTTAATGCCAATAGTTACGGAGCGCCGTGCCTAGCATTTAATGGAACGACTAATCGACGAGGAAACGAATATTCAGGAAGTGTAATGTGTGATATAAAATTAATATTCTGCTTCGGTAGCGACTTCCAAGAGCGTACTTATGCGAACTGCACCGCGTTCGTACTAACATTTCTATCATGAAGTATAGTTGCTGGAGGGCTTCTTGAATAAATTAGTCGCAATTAAATAGTCGACGAATTTTTAGCAAGTACTTTGAGTACAAAGTTTTAAATTTCAATAAAAATATAATAAGCAAAGGATTCATTATGTATTTCAACACAGTGCTCCGGTGATAACAAAAATAAGTAACGACCGCGTCCAGTTTTCAGGTAGAGGAAAGAGCGTAATTGAGATTACTTATAAACAACCAGATTTTTTATGAGGCAATGAGTTGTTGTATTGTACTGCTGTATATGTTTAGCAATAATAATGGAGAAAATTGGAAAAATATGTGAAGTACCCTAGATTTTGAGTTTGGGAAACAATCAGAAGAAACAGTACTCCGCAATTTTCAAGATAGAAATAGGCCGCTGTTGAATGCCTTTGAAATAAATGCTATAAAAGCTATGTTTATATGTACAAACGTACCTATTGTACTCACAAAATTGAATTACATAGTAGTTGCTCATAGCTGAATTTACAAAAGTGATGAATTAAAGAAATTTATTTTAATTTCAATTTTATTACATAATTATATTACGATAATTATTAATTTATCCCTCTATAATTATAAGTTTTGAAGATATAAGGTCTCAAAATGACATTTTCCTTACATCGTATTCTAAACGTTATAGCCTGCGTAATGCCAGAAAAAAGGTATTCCTAAAAACGGCTAAAGATGCTTAAAAAAACCAAAGTAGGCCGATGAAAATGGTGTTGTCATTGAACAAATAGAATATAATTTTGAAAAAAGCTGGGATTTTTTAGAATATAAAAACCAGAATTGTTTGGTTTTTATTTGTGCGATTGACGCAAAACATAAAATACAATTTCATGAAAAAAGAAAAAGATATCTTGGTAAAAGCACATATATTATATTTTTAATATAACAAGAATTGCTGATAAGAAATAAAAATAACTATAAAAACTAACAAGTACGTAAAATCTTTTTAGAAAAGTCTATAAAAAATAATCAACGTGGGTCGTCTTTTTTTAATGGCTACAGTCATTTACTCGAGGGAATTAAAAATTGTTCTGTGTTGTCAAAATGAATATCTTCTTCGTTCTTTTTAATTTTTAAGTTGTTTTTTTCGACGAACATTTTAGATTAGTATATTACATCTGTGTATGTGGACACAATCTGCCCTTTCTTTCATCTCGCCGGTTCAAAGAGTTCCGCTAATAGCCGCTAAATGTTATGAAAAATAATCTGACATTTAAAAAAATTAAAAAACTTCATTTGTTTAACGATTTAAATAAAACTGTTAAGGTCTTATCTTTATTTTCTCTACATAAGAGGTTTATTTTACTTCGTGTAATACCTGAACCCAAAACTATTTTATGTACTTTGCCAGTCACTATTCATACCGATGCGGTAAACCGCCGGATAAATACGCGCCCGCGTAATATACAAGCTTTTCAACCGTTTAATCATTCGGCCGCGTGAGTTCATTGTGCAATGAATATATTTGGAAAATTTTGTGTAAAGGGTATGTCTGTGGTTGAATAGATGCCAAAAAGTATTTTAGAATTTTTATCCGTTTGTCTGCCTTATGTTCAGATTAGAATCTATATTACCTCTTGTATCATTCGAATATTGATTGCCTTATGAATTTGAAATTCGATTACTGGTGTTCACGGATGAGTAAGAATCAAGTGTTTGTGCTTAAACAATGATGAACAGAAATTTTAAACTAATATACAGGTCACTTTTATACCAAGTCGAGGACATTTTTTAAATGCAAACCCTAAATAAAATTGGTGAAGAGTTCTGGCACACAACAAAAAAAAAATAAAACTATTATATTTAAAGCCAAAGTGCGGCTAAAACCTAATAAAAAAATAAGACCGCAGGATGTATGTATGTGTATAAATGGCACGTAGGGCCGTCATGTTGCAGCCGCGCATAACACCACATAACGCTTGCCAGCTCGTTCATCAAAATGTTCAGATAAACATCTGCATTCAGGCGAGATGGCCATTTATATGAAACTTTAAATTCCCGGTTCACAATTCCATTCCATAAGTTAACGCTGTAGCATTCTTCAAAAGTTAATGCAATTACTAGGTACGGATAGACAAAATAATAATAATGAGAGTTGTGTATATTAAATCGTCGTGGTGGCCACCATGTGTTGGCTTCCACAATTACCGATCTACGTATTGTCTACACTAAATAGTTTTCATATAGCTGTGATTTTTATAAAGTAAAATATTTTCTTAAAAAAAACACAAAAAAATAATTCTAATCTAAAAAAATTTGTATAATTAAAAAGATTTAATGGTTATGAATAATAATTGGTAATGAAGTCCTCTAACGATATATTTGTTAGATTGTTCGTTTGTTAGATTTTGTTAGGATACTGATTCCACGAAATAAAATTATTAACTTTTAGAAAATAATTTAATATTTTTCTCTTCAGCATACCTGAATTTGGTATATTTATTCTTCAAGTTTCTTTGTTAGATTCACTGTTTGTTTTCTGTTCAATTATCGCTGTGTGAGAGAGATAAGCAAAAATACACTTATTGATTTCACTATTTATATAATACTTATTTTATTTATTTATTAACAATAAAGGTCATTTTCCATACTCATGCTGCATTTTTTACAACCGAGCAAGCCCATAGTATTTACCGATCAGCGCGAAAAGTAATATAATCAGTGCGACAAGGTAAACATTACTTTCTCTTGCTTCTCCAAGTAAACAATCGTGCCGGGAATAACCGCAAAAGTCGATGAATGCCGTACGACTAGTTATAACGCAATTGCAATTCGATATTCTTTGAAATGTCTTTTTTGTGCAAATATGCATAAAATGAGGTAATCATCAAATGACATGAAATACAGGTTGTGTGATGACGGCTTTATACCGCTTTAAAGTAATATATTCAAAGTACGATCATACTCCAAAAGTCACTTAAATAACGTAACTCGACATCATATTTCGACAAAATATATTAGAAAGTATAATATATTTCTACATCGGTGCACGAAACCTGATGATAGAGGAAAACTACATTTTGAAGTAACGTTCGATCGTTTTTGTCATCACAAAGGAAGTTGAGTGGCGCTCGGCAAAGAGCTTTCCTCAATCGGCGCCGTTTGTCAACTCGGTGCGTTCAGCGGCATAACTCACTGGGCGCTTCGGCGCCGGCGTCCTTAATGCGCATTTCCTCCCACGGTAGACGACAAATCTTTCTAATCCCCATGTGAATAGCGGGGGACCGATGATGCTCGTAAATTAGTCGGGAGCGAAGAAATTGATATTTGATTCGAGTAAATTTGCAAAGTTTCTATTTATTGCGATACAATTTACTTTGAGTCCATATTACCTATATTACGAATAACGGGATAAATTTATTTATTTCTTCAAAACCCCATGCCCAACCAACAGGTCTACCTACCCTAGGCATGAGGAAGAACATAAGAAAAAATGGTTCTGGTAATGATAACGAATAAAACAGAAACACACAGGAATTCGAATAAATATAAGTCGTGAACTACCAGGCAACTTCATAACCCCATTTCCGAAGCAGTCGAGTAAAAAAAATATCCAGACTTTGTGCATCTTGCAACACTGCATTGAATTATACAAGTGCACGAAAGAGGGAGAACGTTGCAGGATATTCGTGGGCGCTCTAGGCAGGTGAAATAAACTATGATATCATCCTTTCGTATAGCAGTATTAAGCGATACTTAACTGCAGATCGATGGGTGATCAACATAATGATTTAATAATTTAAGAAAATGCATGATCAACAGTTATTTCATCGGAGCTGAGGGGAATAACATCCGACCAAGCCCGTTATAAAATCTGAGGGGTATTCCCCTTTAAGGATAGTACTCATAGGTTTTACAATAGGAAAATCTTTTGAATTTTTTAAATATTTTCTCCAGCATGAGGATATAAGTAGTTTCACACAGAGACGAAATGACTGCATTCGATCCAATAATACTACGGACTAAAGAGCTAAATAAATCAAAGATATACTCGATACACGAAAATCGTCGGAATACCGTATGACAGACTCCAGTAACTTGTAGGCTTTCTGATAGGTTTCCACTATACTACTGTGATATGTGACATAATTGTCCATAATTACACCGAGATCCCGCACAGACGACACTCTTCAAAATAAATAAATTCGTTAAACAAACTAAATAACTAACACACAAGATACAATTAGAGCTAATAACGAACTAGTCACATAGATTACGCGCGTATCTTTGAAGTCACGAAGTGAGACTATAAACATGTCGGGCTCCACAAAATTATAGACTTACAAACTCACACTAGGCGCTATCATCGTTCCGTCGCAGCTCTGCGCGACGTACTTGGATCACAAATGATTACTTACACATTTGTGCTTGCTTACATGAGAAAACTTTATGTTGTACGATTCCACAGAAGCAGTCACTTTTCAAACTACATAAACGAATAGAAGCTATGCGTCGTTGGTATATTTGTAATTTCTTCTTCATCACTTCTTTCCTAACAGATCGTTAATTTTCGATGCTTTTCCAATTAGAAGTATATTTAGCTTCTTTTTCTGAATTTCATTATCAACTATAAGTTGATAATGAAATTCATGTAGTTTCATATCGCTTCAGAGATTAAAAAAAATATTTCATTACCATTCTAAACTAATTTTAAATCATTAATTGTAATTTTGTTTAATAAAAAAGAAAAACTTTGGTATTCAAAAGGTTAATTGATTTTTATATATTTACTAGATTATGTATTTAAAATGTAAATTAAATTTTAAACCATTAATTGTAATTTTGTTTAATAAAAAAGAAAAGCTTTGGTATTCAGGTTAATTGATTTTTATATATTTACTAGATTATGTATTTAAAATGTAAATTAAATTTTAAACCATTAATTGTAATTTTGTTTAATAAAAAAGAAAAGCTTTGGTATTCAGGTTAATTGATTTTTATATATTTACTAGATTATGTATTTAAAATCTAAATTAAATTTTAAACCATTACTGTAATTTCGTATAATAAAAAAGAAAAGTTTTGGTATTCAGAAAGTTAATTGATTTTTATTTATTTACTCAATTAAGTATTTGAATGTATGTATGACGCACGCTAAGCAAGTGATTTATGATTTCAACTAACGAGTAAAACGTACAGACTTATTAAAAACCAATTTTTAAAAGTAATACCTTTTCTTTAGATATCAATATAATATTCGTTTTCAGGATGAATGAACATTTTTCTTCATACCTATCTAAAATGTAGTATGACGTAAATTGTGAAATTTTCTAATTTAATCAATAACAGTGTTTTCTTATCGTAATAAGGCCGTTAACGTGCCATACGCACACATACATCCGTATTTACACCCACGTACACTTTATCGATAAAAATATAGAAATAAAATACATTTCTTGAATAGTTTTAATCAAATAATTGAACAAATTTTAAATAGATATCACCGCCCACTGAAATTAAGCCATTACAAATTCTAACAGCGAAAGCTCACTTGGCAGGAGCGAGGCGGACTGACAAAGCTTATTAACAGTTCGCGCGTGGGTGCGGCGCGCTGTTTCATTATTGTAATTACTCGCGACCAACCGCGCATTCGTTCAATATGTGATAAAGAAGAGGCAAACATATGTGCTACTATGATAAGCGACATTCATATGGAGTCGAAATTTGAAGACAAACAGGAAAATTTAAGCTTTAACCAAACTCTGTTCAATGAACTTTGTAATGGATATTTGCATATAAAATACATTATTCAAGATAAGACTAAGTCATCACATAATTTCCTATATATTTTCCGCAATAGTTTGAAACTAAGAAACCAAAGATAGGTTCATAAAAGTGAGGCATTTATAAGTGGTATAGTTTAATTGGGTTATAGATATTACTAGCTGCACCTACGACTTCGTTCGCGTGATATTCGGACTAAGAAAAGTTATTAGATTTTTTTGGAGTTTACTGCTTAAGAACCGATTTTCATTTATAGCGCCCGGTATGAAGTTTTATGAGTAAAATCAGAAATTCAGAGCGTACGAAGTTCAGAGCGTTAAAAAAGTGTAAACGTTAGGTAGCCTCTCCGCGCAACATTTCTGCGCATCTTTAGAATGATATATCAACATGTTTATTTGGCATTTTCTTATAGCGTAATCGCAATGACGGAGCGTGACACACATAATTTACTATCGTGCGCTTATATCAAGATGTAATCATTAAACGTCATTATGTGTGAATATTTGGTGTAAAGATAAAAGATCTTACAAAATTGAAAAGTCCCCTTTAATTTTAAGTTCTTAGTCTGACGTTACTAAATGTTTATAATTTTGTTGTATAAATTTGATTCTGTTCATCTGTGTTTTACTTGAAAATATATATATTGTCAGCATTCTTTTATTAAAGAATTTTCCAGTTACATTTAACGATTTTGACATTTATATTTATATACTGTGTTACTTATTTTATACATTATAAACAGGGAGTAAATTTCATTCGCGTGTCGGAGCTGACACGCACAATTTCTCTCATATGTTGCTCTTGGGTATAAACATAAACTATTACCATACCAAATTTCATCAAGTCCGATCAGTAGATTTTGCGTGATTAACGGAACAAATTAACATGCAGAGAGACAGACAAGAATTCTGAAAACAGGTTTTCTGCCTTCTATTATGATTCTTTACGCTAAAAACAATCACTCTTTTTGAAATATTTTCTATGTATAGACAATTTCGTTATATGTTTAGATTGTGTTTGAGCTATTCAGTGTTCATAAATATATGTATTATTATGTTATAAGAAAAAAATGTTTGCAAATTTGAACTATTTCATTTAAATTTTATTAGAAGTAGACGGTTATTTTATAACTTATTTGTGGAATGTTTGCAATGCAGCAAAGGATCATAACTCTATCGAGTCAATAGTATTGGCAAAATGACAACAAACAGATAGCCCCACTCGTGCCAAGCACACCGATCACTGGTGTGCCTATTTGCAAGTATTTCTATTGTAATATTAACAATAACACGTTGAAACACTACAACCCATTAAATAATTGTAACGAGTTTCGGGGCGGTTACACCTTATTTTTTTAATAGTAACTGAACAACGTTAATTTTGTATCTTTTGATTACGGGTTATTATTGCAAAACGTTTATAAAACAGTGTTAAAATACTTTCAAATGATTTTACGTTTACGATCCTATTTGAAATTCATATATTAATTTAGTAGCACCTAGTACCTATTATCAGGCGTTGTCCGATTTCATTTCATATCAAATGTGAGAACTCCAAATTAGGTAGGAGGACATAAATAAATTAACCGGTGCAAGGTTGTTGTTTCTCATAGAAAACAAACTATCTTATTGTTAAAAACAACTCGACGTTCGACTTCGACGTCAACTCCATGTTTTTAACCATTCCTTTTTCTGAGATCCAGTCACTGCTTACCTGGTAATAAATAGTTATTCGGCCGGTGAGTTCCTACGAATCGACGTTTCAATAGGGTATTTGACTATATTGTTTTGATTACTAAAATAGAATAAGTAATAACATTAAAAACAGTCCAAGTAAAGATATCGTACTTAGGACTTTTCATTACAAAGTTATAACGACTTAAAAACTGATGTACTACGATTCGCGCGAAAACGGATCATACAAAACACGACTGGCCTATGACGTCACTGGTCAGTTATTTGGCACTGATTGTAAGGGAGCTTATTAAATATTTTCAATTTATATATTGCGTTTAAGTTATATATTTAATTCCTAAAAAAAATATTTAAATATTGCGTTTAAGTTATATATTTAATTTCCTAATTAAACATTTTATAATTTCTTCATTTTTTTGTCTGGAAACTAAATAAATTTTTTTTTAAATTAATGAACAAAAAATTTACAGTTTTTCCTATTTGGAAATTTCGATTAATTGTTTTTTACCCTATTAGTAAAATAACAAATAATAATAATATATATATATATATATATATATATATATATATATATATATATGCAAATAATATATACTGTCTATAACCATATAGAACGTATATGTCAGCGAAATTACCACCAAAATGGTCTAGTAGTTTCAGTGGTTAACTTCTATATATGGTCAAATGAATGGCGTGGTAAGTATAGTAAACTTGCCCCCGCTAGATATTTTTAAAGCATTATTTGTAGTTGCTAGGAAGTATTATGGGATGGCAATAAAAATAACGTTTGCAACAAGATTAAACAAGGTCAATAACAGATTATCAACTCTCAAGGTTTAAGTAGGCATTAGCTCTCAAGCATGAGGACTGATCCAGAGTTCAATCATAGAGTCTCTATAGTTGATACCCAAAAAACCCAGAGTTCAATCATAGTCTCTAGGGTTGAGACCCATAATACTAATTTTAAAACAGCAGAACCTTAAATCTGTCGATTTACGAAGTCAGTAACAGTGCAACATTAGGCCAATGACGTAATCTCCGCTTGAGACCCACGATACTAATTTCAATAAAAGCAAATCTTCAAATTTCAGGCTTTAAGCTGGCAGTACCCCGGAAGTATCAGGACTGAGGAGATGGAACCTGGAGTTCAATGGCAGAATATCTGGTTGAGATCCACAATACTAACTACTAAACAGCAGATTCTCAAATCTTAAGGTTTAAGAAGGCAGCACGTCTACAGCATCAGGACTGAGGAGTTGGAACCCGGAATTCAATGGAGGAGTCTGTTTGAGACCCATAATACTAATTAAAAACAGCAGATCCTCACATCTGACGACAGCTGCAGCATTAGAATTTAAGGATCAAAGAATCATAATTTTTATATTTTTAATGAAATTGTCATAACTTTGTATCGTCATACAGATTCAACACGTGTTCGTTCATGAGAATTGGTTAAGTAGAAATAGTCGAAGAGTAGATCATAATATTTAAATCAACAACAACATACGGAACGTAAAACTATATAAAAACATTTAAAACTAGTTTCGATCCTTTGAAAAAAAATAATGTTACAAATAAATGAAAAATTCTTCGTAAGGCCATATTCCGGAAAATATTCGCCGTTTTTTCGATAATATATTTGGACCATCAGTAATGTAAACATTATAGTATTTTACATTGAATGAAATGCGTGAAAACAAGCAAAACCACGGACGAGAGACAAGCAAATCTGTTTGTTGTCATTTTGCAAATACGTTTGTTAACAAAATAAATTTTATCTCAATATAAATTATATATATTTTACCTCAGATAATGAAATAATAATTTCTAACAATGAATAACTAAAAAGTTCCAATATGTCAAAACATAATACGAGAAATATAAAAGTTTTCGAAGAAATCGTTTCTTATAATTTACAACAAGAATGTCTCCTATTATGAAATATATTGAATTTCAGATGTCTGCAATATTTTAGAGACATCTTCGAAATCGACATTTCTGTGTTCTTATTTATTTCGCAGGAATTGGAAATGTACCTATCGGAAATAAAATTAGACTTTTATTTTCGTAACGTTGGTAAGAGAAAATTATGTTACCTTGAGTTATTTTTGAACACATTTCTATGCTGCGTTCTACATAAGCAAACAACCTAGGACCTTGAATCGAACTAATTAGCAGGCAAAACTGGTCACTATTACAGATTAAAATATTATATAAAAGAATGACAATAATGTCTTAAAATTGCATAATAGTGTTTGGTAAATCTCTCGCCTTTATCGGGTTCAATAAAGATTCTGCGTTTTAATAATAAAAAAAAACATAGAATGAAATAAGAACAAGAAGAAAACAAGGAACAGGCAAATATTGGACTGTCAGCACAACATTAACAGAGCAACAAGAGTATATACATATATATATATATATATATATATATATATATATATATATATATATATATATATATATATATAGCCTTTTTTATTTTTTTTATACAGCTTTTTACCGGCAAACCTACATGTGACTTGGACAATACTGAACGTAAGCTTCATTGAATGGAAGCTTTGTTAAAAATTCAAACTTCCGAGAACTATCAGTTGTAGTCAAAGATTTAATTTTGATTTACATAAAGTAATGTGGATTTTAGCGTATTTGGTACTAATAATAATAAATATTAAACATATCATTTTTGTGATAACGTCCCAAAAATGATAAAAGATTTGATCGTCAGATAATCATTCTTAATAGCGAATCAAATATTAATCAAACCGCAGTCTCACACACGTCATGCAAATCTCTTAATGCTTGAACACAATTGAAATAGATATAATCTAATACACAAATGAAAAACCCCTCGGCATGAAAAGGTATCGCGGTAATTCGCCACCAGGTGCATTAGTACTCGTCGCACTCCAATTTTTCGTCGCCCTGCATGTGAAACTTCCAGTAGACTGACGGCAGTCGCAGAATTAATTGCATTTGTTATCTGCCAACTGCAGCACAGCTTTGCGCATGACGGGTGATTCGGTCGATCTTTTAATGTGCATTTTGCATAATAAATGTCAGCCGTTGTATGCGACTTGTGCAAATGTGGCCATGAAATACTTTGAGCAAACGAAACGTTTAAACAACACTGGAGTAAACCTCAGCTCGTTTAATTGCTAACTGCAAATGACTCGTCTGAAAATCATCTAACTTTTTGTGCTAGTATGAATATCGGACGCCTTTATTTACTCGACGGAGTAAATAAAGTCGTTAGATATAAAGTTTATCAGGATAAATTCTTAGAAATAATAAATAGTACTGAATTCCAGTGAACTGCTAAATGAAATTGACGAAATTTGGGAAAATACCTATTAGAAAATAATTTATATAAAAAATTGTGTGTGTCAGCTCCGACGCGCGACGGGAGTTTACTCTTTAAGTACGATTGTCTTGGAATGTATAAAATAGGTAACACTGTATATAAATATAAATATTAATATCATAAAATGTAAATGGGAAATTATTTAATAAAAAAATTCTGACAATATAATTATTTTCAAGTAAAACACAAATAAACGAGATCAAATGTATACAACAAAATTAAAAAAAATTAGTAACGTCAGACTAAGAAGTTAAAATTAAAAGATACTTTTTAATTTAGTAAGATAGAAGACACCAAATATTCACACATAATGACATTTAATGTTTACATCTCGATATAAGCGAACGACAGTAAACTATGCGTGTCATACTCCGTCATTGCGATTACGCCACAAGAAAATGTCATATAAATATATTGATATCTCACTCTAAAGATACGCAGAGAGTCCACCTAACGGTTACACGTTTTTTAACGCTCTGAACTTCTGATTTTACGCCTCATAAAACTTTATACCGGGCGCTATATATGAAAAACAATTTTTAAGGAGTGAACTCCAATAATATTTATAAGAGCATACAATTTCAATTAGAACGAATAAAAACTTATTTTTCAACAGCTTTAACTCGTGTTTTCGCTTGCGTATTTTTTTATTAATACCGCGGAGGTTTTCTCCAATAATAATGTTTACGTTTCAAAAGTACGTTTGACTGAAATAAAAGTATTTTATATCTTACCTTGAACTCTAAGCTGTGACAACCTGGACAATTTCTATTTATTATTTCTTTAGCACGTTCGGTTCGGTTTTAACTTCGTGAGTGCCAATAATTCAATTTCAGGCCACTCAGGGAATATTTCACGGGGATAGAAAGAGACTAGATTTTAACCTGAACCACGAACATCTTATGATATTGCATCTCCCGAATGATATGAAGCATATTTAAGGAATTTTCTGTTATCGTGCATAGCTTTGAAGCTGAGAAATTTTCATAAAATTAGTGTTTTTGGTTATATTCAGTAAGCGAGTCAAATTATATTTATACTATTACAAAAAAACACTTCAATACGTTGTATGAAGTCACGTTCATGAATTTTCAAACCGAGCACTAACTATGTCCTTCTAGACTTTGCATATACCATATATGAAACGTAACTGTTGAACAGTGGGATATATTCCAGTCTTTTCACATCGGAAAAGTTGCACAGTTATTTTACATTTTTCCCCTAAACAATTGAGGGCGTGGGCCTAACCGTTTCCAATCTCGCACTTATATATTAATAGGTCTACTTCCACAATATAAATCCATCTGAACTGGGGTCTTCCGAAGAGCAGTTATCTTCTGACATGGTATGGAGAATCTTCACGAGGACTTGCTCTGGGTGTGTCTGAGTCACCTCCAGTCGTTATATTTTGATGTGCGATACTACGCTGGGTGTTCTAAAAATAGTTCCTAACTCCGTGATGATTCTGATTCTCCATTCATTCATTGCCATTGATGGGCTTTGAAATTGAGTTCCATGCTACTACACTTCATCAAAATCGAGACCGGCTTTTTCGCAAGTAAACAGTGTATCGTGGAACATACACTGTTTACTTGCGAAAAAGCCGGTCCCTCGTGGTCTCGATGGTCTCCTCAGTGGTCTCGTTTTATAGCCCATCATACATTTTTTAAGAACAGATTTGAATAAATATAAAACATTATTTGTCTTCTAATAAAACAATTGTATTTCAAGTTACACCAAAGCAAGCATCAACATCTTAACCCCATTTCAATGGAGCTTGAAACTAAAAACGTCTCGTAAGATCGAAGAGGATGGTGACGCGGGGGCTTCACAGTCGAGTCGCGGTGCGCCGCGCACTGCAATACGGGCGAATGCAAGCGTTTAAATGAACTAACTAACACGAATGGCCGTTGAAAGTTTCAAACGGCGCATTCACGCGAGAACACGAGCGAACGTCGAGAGGAACAGAAGTTGATGGAGGATCGTTCCCTCTTCAAGTTTGTTCAATTTTTATGAACTAACACTGAGCAGAGTATTTGAACACACTCGTTGACTTCTGCCCTTATTCACTATGTAACAGAAAATATTCAGTCATCTGCATTCGAGTATGGAACGAGCATTTTCTTAATTAAATATTTGTTTGTCTTATAAAATAACAACGGGAGGAGGTGATGGAAGTATTTTGAAACGTTTTTATGAGAACAATACACAACTTGGTTAAAAATAAATTAACGAATGTGTTACTTAAAATAAACTCCTAATGACATCAAATTACTTCTAAATTTCTATCGCCAGCTAATTGTAAGTGTGTAGGTTTTTCATATCTCATAGTGACAAACGACTACAATGTTGAAAGTTAGAATCTATATCGGTAACGGAAGGCCAAAACAAAATGATATGCTTTCGCTTTGGTTAGTGTTAGACGAATTTGTTAAACAACTGAATCTTCAGTAAATAACGTTGCCAAAATGTCAATCGTTAAATTTATTTATAATCTATTAATACGTACGTGAGCGAATTAGGTGTCAAAGATAATTGAGAAGAAATTGGCGGGGCAAAAATATCCTTTATAGGTAAAATAACATTAGCCACACAAAAAGGAAAACAAACACTATTTTGCTACTATTTAAGTAACATGTGGAGTATGCATGAAGATAACGTAATTACATAGTTCGTACTAAGGTTTATCGTTTACGTATTTAGCAGTGAGAATAAATTCGAAACGGGAAACAACATCGCTATTATCAACAACGATAATATACCAACAAGATGTAAATGTAATTTGAGAGTAAACATAAGAAATATACACGTAAAATGAATGTATACACGTAAAATGAAAGTTTTAAGTTTCCTACTACAAAAGAAGAAGAGGAACCGCTGTAAAATCACTCGCACATCTGTCCGTCTGTCATAAAAAAAAAAGAATATATATATATATATATATATATATATATATATATATATATATATATATATACTGTGTCCGGGAATAGATCTTTTTAACACACCCAATACTTGCCCGGATTGTGGTTTTTACCCGCAATGGCGATGTCTTCGAAGCTCTTCGCGGATTATTCCCCCGAATGGCGCTAAACAATGTGTGCAAGTATCGTGTGTACGAAAAAGATGACAAATAATTATGAATATTATTTTAAATTTTCAGAAAAAAAGTAATTTTTAAATTTTTTTTTATTTTAGCGACAATGGGCTATTTTTCAGTCGAGAAATAGCGTCTTTCTTTGCCTGCTAAATTCATGAAAAAATAGGGTTTTTTGAAGCCGACGTAAAGATTGTAGAAAAGGATAGAAATTATTCTAGATGTCATAATGTTTTAAATAATCACCATGTTTTTATGACTACGAAAGACAGTAGGCAATATATTTACATTGTGAAAAATCAACATTCGTAAATAGTTTAGTAGAAATACTATGTAGCCTTAAATGCTTCTGTCCCTAAATGTATACGGAACCCTCATGGTTCGAGTACTACTTGTGCTTGACAATTTTTTTTTCTATTTGCTTTGGTTGTATACCTGTACACGATGGACTTGTAAATAGGCGTAAGGAAATTCAACGAGAAACGCTTTAATAATATTCTCAAAGAATAAATTCAGTCGAACTAGTTATATCTATTAACAGGAAAAATTCGATTATAAAATAATAATAAATTAAGTTTTTTTATTTAAAATACATAAACAATAAAATGCAAGAACGATTATTTATAGACATACATTTGAAGTTGCGATAATTTTTTTCATTTTGTTAATAAGGTAACGAAATAAAAAAAAATTATTATTGTAAATATTTGCCAGCCATTATTTACAAAACATTTCACCGTGATTACAACCTTAAAAAACAATAAAAAAATGTTGTTCTTTATAATAAAATAGATTCACCATTAAGCATTGATTGACGATAAGACAATTATTTTCCCGTTTTAAAATGAGGAATTTAATATATTAATCAGTACTTTTTCTCTATCAGTAATACTTTGGTCGCGATTATATTGAAATAATTAACTGATAATTTTCTAACTACCAGGGATACATAAATACATATATAAAGGTTTTCCAATAAGGAGTGGATCAACGAAATTTCGGTGATAGAGGGGGTTATTACACATATTCCAGGCCTAATGGTGACATGATTTGATTTTTTTTTATTTTTGTCACTGCGTATGAAAAAAAATTTATTTAATTTTTCATTTATTTATTATTAATATTTTTGTTTTTTTATTATCCAAGATTTTTAAGAGAACATTCATATTCCTAATTACAATGTTATTCACCCGTTATTATCGAACTTAAAAATTAAACGCAGAAACATGTGCATTTTTTCAATTACAAAACATGAAAGTGATTTTTAAACAATGCTAGTGTAAAAAAATTAATGGTAACCTTGTGGACTTTTATTTCAAAAATATCTACAATTCACATGGATTCCAAAAAGGTAACATTGTTACAATTAATACTGTAAACATTCGAAAAATACCTGCTTTACTAAAATAACTCAGCATTCGCAGTAATGCTTACGATCAAAACAACCGCTTTTCAGAATTGTTTCGCTATCTCTTTCCCACTCGTATGGTCTTTTTATTGTTTTCGGCCGTCAAGCGACCCCCTCTACTCTTTCCCTCAACAACTAAGCGTCTTTAGTGACTTGCTTATCGCTCGGAGCTAACAACGTGTGTTTTGTTCTTTTTTCTCTACCGCTGTTTTTATTTGTTGATCTACGCTTGAATTAGACCTTGTTTGTGCTTGTGATTTGAATATTGTTTTGACCGACTGCATTGCAAAGTGCCTACACTGCTCGTGAATATTCAGGAATTTATTTTGATTTAAGGGCTATGTGATGGGAATATTCGGGAACCAGCACGTACGTATCGCGAGCACTACCCTAATCGCGGACGCTGTCCCAATCACAGAGTCTATCTTCGTGTAAATAATGCATATTGGGAGGGTCGAATTGCCGGAAATGTAATTCCTGAAGGAAGACCTAGAAATGTTGATGAGCCTCAAGTTCTGGCCGAAGTGGAAAAAGCTACTTCTACTAGTGTTCGGCGGATTTCTCGATGTACTGGTGTCGCGAGAATTTACAGTACCCAGCATTTTATTATACAGCGGAGTGCAAGCTGACTATCAACGACGAATAGATGTCTGTCGGGAGATGCTGCGTCGATGCAGGCAGGATCCGCTTTTTTTAATTCGATCTTATGGAGCGATGAATCACGTTTGAAAAGAATGGAGGTATTCAATGTGCACAATTTACACCGACATAAATTCGGAGTCTATTTGTGGGCTGGAATCTTGGACGGAAAATTATCGGTCCATTTGAACTCCCACCGGGGCTTAATGGAATTCGTTATCTAAGGATTTTAAGAGACGAACTTGGAAATATGTTGAATAAAATACCACAAAATGTACGTGACAGGATGTGATGTGCGGCCGACTTTTCGCGACAAGTAACTGAATACTTAAATGCAACTTACCCAAATCGACGAATAGGATGTGGCGGTACAATTGCATGCTCACCACGTTCGTCAGACCTCATTCCATTGGACTATTTTCTATGGTGATATTTCAAGGAGGCGGTCTTGAGATTACTAACGACAATGAAAAATAATTAAGACAAAAATTACACAATGTGTCTGGAGTGGTAAAAAACAACGAAAGAGACTTACGAAATTTAGAGAAGATGCTGGTTATGCATAAGATCTAGGCGAAGGCATTTTGAGTATTTATATAATTAAAAAAAAACATAATAAATGCGGTATGATCATACATATTACACTTGTTTTATTTTACCATGATCGAAAATGGGTTTAGGAATAAAAAACATGTTATGAAATGACTTAGTACCAGAAATTATACCTCCTTGGAATCTGTGAATTATAAATATTTTTGAAATAACGGTCCACAAGTTTCGGTCACGTGTTGTTTTTTACATTATCATTGTTCAAAAATCAATTTTAATATTTTGTAATTAAAAAAATGTACATGTTTCAACGTTTAATTTTTAAGGTGCTAGTAATAGCGAATGAATAACATTTTAATTAAAAAGACAAATGTTCTCTTAAAGATCTTGGACAATAAAAAAAAGAAAGTAGTAAGCAGTAATAATACCTAATAATTTCTTTTTTCATGCGCAGAACCAAAAATGAAAAAAAGAATTAAAAATTGTATCTCTAAAACTATTAGGCCTAGGATAATAAAATTTATTGTTTTGTATGTGTTATAACCCCCCTATATCGTCAACATTACGGAACAATCTATATATATATATATATATATACATACACACACACACACGCACGCACACATACTCACACCAGTGTATAATACCAGTGAAGAGGAACGGTCGGATACAAATTTTTCAGAGAATTTTGATAATTTTCCTATATTAAGAAGTACATAGATTGAAATTCGCAACCAGACAGGCTTTCATTTGACACCCATTAGAATGACGTTAAACTTTTTTTCACTTCCCCTATTTTAAATATTCTTCGAGGAAAATCGCTGAGATAGACAGGCAAATAGACATTAAACTGATTTTTTTGTATGTTAATAAAATTTTTGTACAGAACACTAAATACATTAATAAAAGCGCAACGAGCAAGAATAAGATTTATTAAGCAAAGTTAATAGTATAGAAGAAGACAAAGCCAGGTAATAGTACCGGGGTAGGCCAGTGAATAGTTGTATACCTTTCTCTCCAATAGTCACTATTTCCAGGGTTGATATAAATTAACTCTAAATAATATTGCTATTAATGTGCGTGGTATCACATTTTCAACCCTACATTGTATCATATTACTTTATGAATAACATAAACGTTATGGAATTATTAGCCTTTAAGCAAACGTCAGTATGTTGTATCATAATGAAATCTTTATTTTGACAGTAAATCACGTTAAAATGATGCCCTATTTTACTTTACGTAAAGGTAACTAAAACTGTGGGCATTACGGTTAACTTTATATGTTACTTAATACATTCGATAATAAAGGAAATTTAACTTTTTAATAGAAATAAATCAGCAAACAGAAATGTAAGATGGGTTATTATGATTGATACCTACCTTATAAAAATAGGTTATGTATTAAATTAAAAACCAAAAAACATCGCTGAAATTGCATCTCATAAAAAGTATTTTACAATTGCTGAAACGCCAATAAAATACATACTCCGCACTCGAGAATTAAGGGATGTCTCGGATCGATTTACGTCATCAAATAATAATTTCGTAAAACACTTTGGACTATCTAAAGAAATAACAAAACTTCTAAACGACAATTTGAGGTCGACGCGACGAATAAACGTGCACTCAAACAAGAGAACTTATAAAACGTGCAATCAAAACAAGAGAACTTATAAATGCATCTCCTGTCATCCATAAACAAAGTTTAAAATTCATAGATAAAGAATAGAACTGTTTTCGCCGACGATAGCTCCGTCATTTTCTTTCCGCTAGTAAAATTATATGATACTATTCTTTTCTCTCAAGCTAACGAAAAATTGCGTTAAAATGTGGTCCATTAACGAAAACTAAGGGCAAGGACCAATACAAGTGCGACAACAACCTGCTAATTTTTAAAACATCAGTTAAGACAACCATTATTATACGTTAAGTAAACGATTCAACATAGGGCTGATCATGACATAACACGTTCAACTACATTTTAAATTCAACATTCACCTCGTTTTAGTTCGAACGTATAGAAACGCGCGTTAGTGACTATCCACGCTCAGATAACACATCCGTATACTATTTACAAGATTACCGCACGCAAACATACCAAGCGCGGACGTCTATTCAGTATTTTTATAACATCAAATATTATGAGATGAACCGCGCGCCGACCTCTCACTACCCCTTACCGCTTTTTGTGGCCTTTTGATCCGCAAACCGCGGAGCAAACATTCGCGCCGGTAATACGGTAGGACAGGATACAGTTTATAACAGATCGGAAAGTTGATGCCTCTTCGAATGTCACGATGTAGCGATATTAGCTTTGAAAATGTGAATTAATACCTTAAGGCGATACAATATTTAAAAATGTGAAATTAACAATTAGCGGGTTTCGTCTGTAATCAAAAGTATAAAATGTGAACAAAAAATAGAACGAAATTTATTCCCGCATTATGCAGTTTTCATGTAAAACATCTAATGGCGCGTTTAGATGGGAGTTAAAGTGTTATGATGATACGTCGCGACGTTCCATTCGGTCAGCTTCGCGTCAAATCGGGTCTTTCCCATTTATTCCGGCCAACTTTGTGTCTTGTCGGCTGTTTCCGACTTAACTCTTTCCCAAAGATGTTGGAATGCGCGCGGCCCGCTCTTTTCTAGATATGCCACGTCTGTTCAAATATCGTGTCATGGAATTGTGCAAATGCACACTTCAAGCGTGAAAGTGTGAGTGTACACGTAATTAGGCTTTTACGCACACGACCATGCGTCAGGCCTTTGTGTGAGTAAGTTAAAAGTGGGTGGACTGTTTAATGTGCGTGCACCCAAGTGATACGCAGAGTTTTGTACATATGACATATCTAGTGAGAGCGAGCCGCGCGTGTCTTCTAACATCTTTGCTCTTTCCTCTTTTCTATACTACACACACACCACTTTACGAGTGTTAGTGTATCAGCATTGTTTCTTATTTACTAACGCTTACAACTTTACTCGTTCATACAGGTGTATTGCAATAAACAGTCTTAAAACGTTAAAAGGTTTATTAATTTAAAATATGAGTAAATGATAACTATCTGAACATTCGTTTTTTTCTTCGTTTTCACTTCATTCAAATAAAAATATTTCAGTGTAAAAATTATAAAAAAAATTATGGTTCACATCTGCCAAGCGTTCAGATTTTCATGACGGTTTAGATTTGTTTGCCTTGGATAGGAATTCTGTATAACTAGTAGTGTTTAGGTAATGCCATTAATACACACGCATGTGCACACGCACACACATATATAATGAAATAATTTTTAAATTTCTTTAACTTAATACATAGTTATGAAAAAAAATTAAAAAAGGCGAAGTTTTAAAAAAATGTTTTTGTTTTTAACTATTTAACACAGATAAATAAATCTAAAGTGATATTAAACCTGGCGTTCTGAAGAATATCACATATTCTGTTAATTATTAGTACTAGATTACCATAGCAACTTTAAAATACTAAGAGTATTTTTAGGATTTCGTATCTCAGAATGAAAAAATGGAACTCAGGATCATTTGGTTATCCGTCTGCTAATCTGTTAAGACCCTCTTTCTCAGGAACGTCCAGAGGTATGCCATTTTTGTCAAATTAACATTAATGTCGAACAGTAAGTCTAAGGTACCATGACCCTGAAAATGTAAGCTTCTAAATCGATGCAATAAAAAAGAAAGGGTTTTTCAAATATCACCTATTTTGATCTTGACTTACTCGTCGAAACTATTTATAACTAACTAACTAAACTATTTATAATTCTATTATTACTTGACAGAATAAGTATTTGGTTTTTAGATTCTCGTGTACTTTTAAATGCTCGTAAAATACTTGCTTACTAATCTTACGATATAATGGTATGAAATCCTCAGTGCGCGATTTCTACTCGTACTACCACCACCTCTTTATTTATGGTGGTTAATATGCAATTAAATATGCTTTAATGATAGTGTTGCTATTTCTACTTGAACAAAAATCCTTGAAAAAGAGTTGTACTCGAAATACATTAAAAAAACATTCTGCGTGTCAGCTGCGACGCACTACTGGAGTTTACTCCTCAAGTACGATTATATTAGAATGTATAAAATAGGTAACACTCTATAAATATCAATATCATCTGTCAACATATTTCTTACCGTTCAGGCATCGTTCATAAGAAACGCATTCTCTCTACTGTTTTTTCGTTGATTTACGTTGCAAAACTGGTCTTCATGAATGTTTTTAACGGTTAATATACAACCTATGTCCACCCTGAAGGTCCTTTCTGAATATTGGTGAAAGAATTTTTGAAATCCAACGAGTAGTTTCGTAGATTACCTCCTACATCCAAACTTACAAAATTTAACTTTTTTACAATATATGATTTTTTAACGGGATAATATATAACCTGTGTCCATCCTGAAGGTCCTTTCTAAATATTGGTAAAAGAATTTTTTAAACGGGATGAGTAGTTTCGAAGATTACCTCCTACATCCAAATTTACAAACAGTTACACTTTTTTTTAACGCTCTGAACTTCTGATTTTACACCTCATAAAACTTCATACAATATGAAAATCTATTTTTAAGGAATAAACTCTAAAACGAAGAAGAGATGAATGTAAAAAAAGCAAATCTTACAGTAAAAGAGCTTATTGTTGGTGGTGCGTTCAAAATTGTGATTAATCGCTCATCAAGGTTCTTCTTTCTTTTGCATATTCATTAGAAACATACACGTTACGACGAATTATTATTTTATGGGTGACGCGAGCTACAGTGGTGCTCTGTTTACATTAAAATCTGAATTGCTTTACCTATTCTTGGCTTAGAAAGAGAACAACACGTACCCGATTTTCAGAAAAAAATATTTTTTATTAACCTGTTCTGCGTGAAACAAGACTGAAGAATCAAGCGTCATAACTTATACGGACTGTTACGATACTGATTTATTGCGTGTATTATACTTACGTATTGGTACAAACAATATACTAGGCTAGGTCAGGGATAAGGCTGCGTTTTTTACGGAGTACGCCTGAATTGTCAGCGATATTTTCCAGACAAACCGTTTCACTCGATCATATGACGTTTCATGGATATTAATCTTTTGCTATTGAAAAGTTCTTGCAAGCAGTGTTTCGACTAGACTTTTAGACGAATATAGTCCGACATTATGTTGACTTCTTTATATTCAAATTAAACCCCTTTGCTATAACTATTATGCACTAATATCTAATAAACATAATCAATAGATCTTAACGAGAACTGTCGATCGAGACTTAAATGAGCGTTGTAGTTCCATCAAATCAAAATGTATGCTATGCGGAAATTTCCAAACTGTGAAAACTCGTATAGTATAGCGGTGAGTCTTCACTTCATACGCACGTGATATTTTCATATGACAAATTCTTTGATCTGTTGGCTATTGAGTGGTTTAACTGGATTGTAGATGTAAATGATAAGATTCAGGAGATGCAATGCCAATTATGTCTGCCACCTTTGTTATCATCGTGATTTCTGGACTACTTCTAATATGGTAGTAAATTTAGTGCTATTAACAAATAAAGCAATATGCGTTTGAAAGCAAACGGTATGGTATGTGATCACATATCATTTTTATTTACATGATGTGTAGATTTATTTTTACGTCTCTGACTTTTAGTGAATCCTTACTAAGACAACAAAGTACACTGAGAAACATTTACGGTATTATTTTAAATAGCCGCTCAGTAAGAACTCTACGAAAATATTACAGTTCTCAATGCAATCTTATCGTTATTATTTAAGAAAAATATGTTCAAATTATATTCTATTATTATTATTTATATTCTATTATTATTAAAAATATGTTCAAATTATATTAATCTTATCGTTATTATTTAAGAAAAATATGTTCAAATTATATTCTTAAACGCCAATTAAATAGTTAGTAAGGAATAAAAATATTGGGAAAGGTTATCAGTATTGTGTGTTTTGTTCAGGATACCTGTACTTTACATCTGGTTCAAGTTATATATATATCGCTTATTTGCAGACTCACTTAAATGTCAATAATTGGCTTGGCTTGTAAACGGGGAAAGGTTGCTTATTATTCTCATTCGAGTGTAAGACAAATATTTTTCCGAATTTACTCGATTTAGTGCTATTGTACAAAAATAATCAAATATATCCAATTAATATTTATTTTGTTTCCCAAAAAAGACTCCATAAAAAATATGCTTTCCCACAGTTTTTCATATCATAATCACTTCGTCTATCTTTTTTCGGGTTCATTTTATCATTGTGGCTTCAAAATTTAACTCCTATTGTGCATACCTATTGCGTATTACCTTTTTACTCGTAAGTATTTTTCCTGCTGGCAATTTTGCACGGATAATTCATTTTATTCCCGCTCCCCTCGACAAAACAATTATTTAAAATAATAAAGTTTAATATTGCCCTGCGATATTATCGATGCTTTTCATTCACTTTATATCAAATACCACACGGTAAATACGGAAAAATATTATGTGCGGTGCAATTCGTCTCACTTGTGTTCATTAATATGCGTATCGCCACGTGTGTGAGAAGGTAACAAAACAAAATGAAACGTTTCCGCGAACAGTTAAGTATTTGATGAGTACACTATCCAATTTATTACTCTTCTTTATCATCGTCATTTCTGAAGGTCGTGTCTTTGAAAGGCATTCGTGGCTTTATGTACATGCTTCTCCCACTTCACCGGTTTTCAGTTTACCTCAGGGCGTTGTTACAGGAAGACCAGTGATGGCGGTTACTTGATCACACCAACGACTGGTCGATCGGTAGCGGGTCTCTTTGCTCCCACCTTGCATACCACAACTAATTTGTCGAGGTTATTTGGTTGTCAGAGGGTAACGTGACCAAAGTAACTGAGAATTCTTAGGTAACAGAACGTCGGAAGTCTAGTTTTGATGTTTAGCTTCCCGAGGATAAAGTTGTTCGTTCATTTAAGGGTCCATGGTATGCGGAGCATCTTTCCCCGCACCACATCTCAAAGGCCTCAATCGTCATTCGTTCCACTGACAGAATCGTGTACGATACCGAGTCATACAGAAATATCGAGAAAACCAGAGTTCAGACTGTCTGTCTCACTTTGGTGCTATTGGGGACTTTCCTGTCCTACCGCAGACGAGTTAGTTGGCTCACCCCAGTCTTGACCATCTGGGTCCAATTCTTACTGTCTCGCCCGCTTCTTCCCTTGTCAGACAGTAATGATCCGAGGATAGGTAATAACTCATTAGTTTATAAGTTAGAATGAGTAAGGTCAATTTTTGAATTTTTGTTGGTCATTATTTGCGAATAAGGTGTTAATAATTTTTCTCTTCTCTATCGTGATACTCTTGACATAGTGGTCGGGGTATTCACATGGTACAATCAAGGGGTGATGTAACCCTTCTCACGATGTCTCGCCATTTCTTACTGCTCGCCGTCAGTCGGGGCACTCGTGCAAGGACGCCCACAGCAGATGTGATCCGTTCCGTCGTTCTGCGTTCACCCGCGTATTCAGATGCCCTCTACTGCACCCTGCACATGACAAAGCATTTTATGGAGCTTATGTTCCACTCTAAAACACAGCCAAAAAATTTCAGGATCCGAAATTGCACAAAGTTCGATAGACGCCGCTTGATGCCGAGTTCTTGGAGCATAGAGACATTAGTTCGGAATTCGCCACATTTTAAGGACGTTTTCCTTTTTCATCCCAATTTCTCGTAGCGTGCTCGTCTCTAAGGCTGTTAATGATATAAAATATATAAAAAAACCAGTGGGCAGTATCTAGAATAAGACCAACGAGTTACAACATTAATTTCCTAAGACAAAATAATTACGTAGAGTCCTTGTAATTTCGTAATTCCATTCGTTCATTTTATGTTACAGCATTGCTCTATAATTTTATATCTTTTCATAACAGTTTCTACAATATAGCGCTACTCGTATATAATTTTACAGACAGATCTTTGAAATGGATTCGCATCATATTCATAAAAACTAGAAAAATTTTCATTCAGGAATTTCGTTTGAGGATTATGAAGTTTGTGACACGGTAATTTTTCTGTTTGACTGTAAGAAAGTACTCTTGTAGCAATAAATTTGACATATGTATCAATTGTGTGTAAAATCCTGTTAATAAATAAATAAATATAATATTGAATATATTTGGCGTTAATTTTGTAGAAATTCATTATCACTTAATTTTTTATTCACAAACAAATGAAAATACGTGACATAAGTATAATTTCTACTATATTTAAATTATCAACCACGACCTAGGTTTCGTTGTATGACAGCATCTTCAGGTGAGCAATTTGAAGAGAATAAGTAAGAAGATTATATAATAGCCCACCTGAAGATGTTGTAATACAACTAAACCTAGGTCGTGGTAAAGAAATTAAAGAAAGTATAAATAATACTACATCACGTAGTTTCATTTCATTTGAGAATAAATATAAATATAAAATAATTTTCAAACGTTTGTAACGTTCAAAACGTTACAAAAGTATTGGAAGTAGAACGTTAATTTAAAACTGTTTTAGGCATATCACATTTATAACTTTCTTGAAATAAACGCACGAGGACGGTTCTGTGAACCTTACTGTTGCGTGTTCCTACATGATCTACGATTTTCTGATCTATCGAACGAAATGCACGAAATAGTGTTTTCATCTTATCGTCTATTGGGAAACAGAATTATCTCTCTGATGAGGACGAGTAAAAAAAGCTACTCTCGCCGATTACAAAAATGAGACTGATCGATCAATTACTGCTGATATCTAATCAGTCGAATCGCACGCGGAAATCATGTTACAGATAAGCACATTAATATTCATACGTCAGTAAATCTTATACAATCGATTTACAGCAAATAGTATGTTTGCTGACCATCTAGTTGTAAACAATAAAACACAAACATAAATTTAGTCCGTCAAATTTGAATAAAAGTAATAACATATTCAAATAACTTAGGAAGCAATTTGATCTTTAAATCGACGGACTGATTATATTCTACAAGTTTCATTCGTGGCCTTCCAGCCCATGGCGTTGACCGCGCATAGTGCCAATAAACCATGACAAGGCATCGCGGAACACTCGAAGCTCGGGATCAATATACGCAAACGATCAAAAACCCGGATCTCTTTCGAAGACAAATTCAAGCAACAAATACATTAGAGACGGTCTCCGCCGTACGCATGAAAATCCCACCGAAGATTATAACCTTCTGCCTCGCGAGAATTACATCTCTTTATAATGTCCTTTTTTGATGTCCTTTTTGCTGTCATTCCTTTTATGACGAAATATTTAAAGATTGGGATTGAAAAATTGCGAACAATTTCGATTACATATATAGATGTTTTTAGTGGTATAGAGTTTTAAAATGAATAAAAAGGATAAAAATCATGATACTGGCCACGATATTAGCTATATTGAAAATGTAATTTTATGCCCTTAGTGTTTAAATACAATGCAAGGATTGTGGACGCCTCGGCCGGCTAAAGCACAATCTCGAAGTTCCCTTCTCAACCACTTTTTAAAGCATTTGGGATTCTATATCGGCAATAATGCAGCGAATTTTGTCTTCCAAGTGGTCCAATGTCAGAGGATTATTGGCGTAGACTAGCAACTTCACATATCCCAACAGAAAATAATCCATAGATGTGATATCACATGAGCGTGGAGGCCAAATCCCAAGCGCATTATTACGCAAAATTATGCGCTCATGGAATGTTCCCTGCAATAAATCGATTGTGTCGTGTGCGTTATGATATGTTGCACAGTCTTTTTGAAATCAAAGCCCTTCAATATTAATGCCATTAAATTGAGGAACGAAAAAGTCAGTAATCATAGATCTATATTGCTCTCCATTGACTGTAACATCCTCGCCGGTGTCGTCTTTGACGAAATATAGGCCAATGATTCCACCAGTCCTTAAAGCACACCAAACAGTGAGTTTGTAGATGTAACGGTGTCTCGACAATGGCACATGGATTTTCTTCACTCTAAATTCGGCAATTGTTTATTAATGTAGCCATTCAACCAAAAAACAAGCTTTATCGCTGATCAAATTATCGCCAATATGCGACTCCAAATGCCCGAAAAAGCGGTTGAGAATAGTTCTTCGCTACTGCGCTCCATTAGAGCCAACCGCGGCGCCCAAAATCGTATTTAAAGACTAATGGTATATAATTATCTTTTCAGTAAAGTCAATATCGTGACTGTTATCATGATTTTATCTTTTTTTTATTTTTTAAGTTCTACGCCTCTAAAAACACTCCTTATATTTTATACAGTATGGACAGTCAGGTATCGATGTAAAAGCCTATTTTAAAAATTAGTGATGTTGTAAATAAAGAGAAAAATGAGAAACTTGGTTTAGACAATTAATGCAGCGAATTATACAGACTACGATCGTAGTCTGGATAATTCAGACTACGATAAAGTCACGAAATGAACATGACCAAATCATGAACATTTCAAGATTAAGACCCATTGGGTTCAATGAGGCATTGGGTATGGCTGCATATTTACACATCGCAGGTGGACGTTTGTACGTGAGGACGACTGACTAAACCAAATACGCATTCTCATTCTACCGTAATGGCAACGCTACCAATCCCAACCCGATAACCCTACCAATTTCAATCTGAACTTCATTGTAAACGTATTCCGCGATCTAATTAAAGAAATGCAAAGCTTGCTGTAATGTCTTTCTTCATAGTAACGTTTTGTTAACAGTACCTGAAACAAAATTCGAAGATCTCATAAAAAGTTAGGAATTTTGTTTTATGCAGCTAATGTCAATTACATCACTCACGTGTTCACTATCTTGCATATTTTTATCAGATAACTCCATGCAAAGAAGAAATTATATTGGCCTAGGAAAATAAAATTATATTTGCGAACAAAATAGACGGAAAGAAACAAGAGACCATTTTACAGCTAGATCATCGGACCATATACTAAAGTTATCCTAGTGTACTCTTCAATGACGACACACGACATACCAAAGATCGGATCAGAAAAAATCTGCGAATCGGCAATTTCCAGTAGATATGACTCTCAATAATAAGGAAATGACTATAAAGGGATTGCAAAAATCATGAGTATTTTAAAATTTTCCATCGAAGATTAATACCAACCATTCTGCACACTCGTTGACGTTAAAATTTAGTTATTTAATCAAATTCTGATTAAGCACCACGATTAAAGCAATTTACGATTGATATATCCGCCCTTTTTTGTAAGATTCGAGTCCTTGTTCAATAATATACAGTTTCCAGTAATTAGCAGTTACTGGAGACGGAAAATCTTTTATGATCGGCAGAAAAAGATGGAACCACATGTTACTTCTTTACCCCATAGTAGATAAAATATTTCCGACATTATTTTAAATGCATCCGGCAGTATTTTAAATGCAAGTAGCTTCAGAAGAACGTCAATATCAATACTATTCAAAAAAACGTCAATATCAAAATTTTTTTTTCCAATCGAAATAACCGCTTGTCTACCATGGTCACTTTTAGCGGCCACAGAATCTGTATATAGAAAATGGTAATGAGACCGCACGCACACTATACAAAAACCACTGGACGAACTTTAATTAAATTTTACAATTTTAAACTTTAGACGCTTGGTAATATAAATCATTAAGGTTATTACTCAACCCTAGAACACAAATAATACTACATCACAATGAAACTATCATTTAATTGTGAATAATGAATTTTTACAAACTTAGCGCCAAATATATTCAATATTTGCGCACTTTTTTGTTATTTATACTGTCATCAAAACCTATAGGGTACTTCCGGTTCACCTAAATTTTGAAAGTCGGCATAATGTGAAGTCTTATAGCACAAGTAAAGGGAAAAATCCAAAAATCAATGATTTCTAATTCTATGTGGATTTATATACTTTTTAAAGCCTATGAATGATACAGTAGGCAATATATTTCCGTTTTTTTAAATTTTCAATAGATTTTTTCAAGTAATACATCTTATTAACCTACATATTTTATAATTTTGTTGAAATATTCATATAAGACTTAAAAAGGGGGTAAATAAAAGAATTTTTATACTTTATGCATCATGTGGAGTACCAATGAAAAGGGGTTGATATGACGAATGTATAAATATTTTCTTCGCAATTTTAAATTCAAAAAGAATTTCCAAAAATATTGCAAAACAGGGTTAGTAAAATCTGACTAGAAGAGTATAGGAAAACTATAGTAATTATCTTAGACCTTATTTTTTTCTTTAATAAGCGCCACGTTTTTACGTCCGTGAAAAATATAGTATGTTTAAATTAAATAACGCATTTGAATTCACATCATGTTATGCATTTTAGGATATCATTCTGAATATATCCTAGTGGAAAGAAATTTAAAAATTTCGAAACTTATTTCCCACGATTTCCCAAGTTTAGAAAATTGTTTTTCCACTTTTTCCATGGAAAGAGCGGACAGAATTTCTGGACAACGTATATATGCAGTGAGATTTGTGGCCACTTCGATTTTCTAGTCGTTGTGGCAATTATTGAAATGAGGTTGAATTTTAAAGTAAACGTATAATGAAACACGTAAGTCACAGCACACTACGCAGTCCCGGACCTATACCGACTTCGGTTTTAAATCCGATTTTCTGTATTGGGTAACATCGAATTATATTAAACAAAAACAAGAAAATAATCATAAAGAAAAAATTATAGAAGAAAATCTTTATATACAATTACATCGTTTCTCAAGGGTTTTAAAAAATGAAAATGATACAGACAAAAGTCAAAACGCCTTAATAGCCCTGTCATGCGATATATAGCATGTAAGTACTTGATTTAAAATAAAATTTTTAAAACTTTTAATTAATGCTAATGGTTATTCTGTAATTGATTTTGCGTAGATAAATGTATATAGAGCTGGCCTACGGCCTTGACTAGCGGAAGAACTACAGCTCAATTTAAAAACTTTTCATTTCCTATGAAATTTAAAGTAACCTTCTTTATGAAATATGTATAAGCGGCGTCCTTGCAAAGTGTCTCCATTTCAACGACCTCGTCTTACCCAGCGAGTGCGGGATTGCAATAAGATTGAAATTATAAATCTACTCACCACAACAGTCGCTGCCGCAGCGGAATATGGGATATTTTTAATATAATTTACATGTGCTACGTAGATAGATAGTCCAGAGTCTAACAAAGTAGAACACTTGTCGCACAATGACGTACTATGTGGCACATTACTGCAGAGGAGTACTGCGTTATCACTGGGAGGCAAGTCGGAGGTATAAACGATCGATTTACAGAATTTAATTCATCAGTTCATATAAGTGGCACTTGATTGAAGAAAATTAGAGTCCCATTTCAATAAGCACGTTCATTTATTAATGACATGGAACTGTACTACGTAAATTGGTTCAAAGTTACATACGGCGCTGCTAAATAGCCCAGCGATGAGTATTATCGCAAGCTCTAAACTCGTTCACAATAGTGAAAATTTGGCTCACTTCAGAAATTTCATGATACATCAAAAAAGATATTGTATATTTTTGAAAAAATAATGATACTAATTTTCATTTCAGTAGGGTCTTTCAAAAACTATAGATAATATGAGTAAAGTAATAAAAACAAGAAATATTTATTTATTTACTAATATCGTGAGATTTCACGAGAGGTTTACAGTCGCAAATCGAACAGTAGGGCTAGTGAAAATGGCGCAATGCCTTTAATATCGTAAGTAAACTAAGGGCGCGGATAATTGGGGAATGAATGCAAACGCATATCGGAAGGTGTATGCGTAACATGATACAATGGTGTGTGATATTAAAGTGCAATATTATGATTTAAAGTGGTAATTTTTCTCAGAGTTACGTGTCCGCACACCCTACCAGTTAAAACGCTATTTTATATGTGTATATATATATATATATACATATATATATATATATATATATATATATATATATTATATATATATATATATATATATAAATACACACACATATATAAGTAGTTTATATACATGTTTTTTCGCCTGTTACACGACATATCATTTCTTAGGTATTAATTAGATCTGAAATTTAAAGCGAAACTTATACGTCATTCAGCTGTAGTTTCCTCGTTCGGTTCACTTTAAAACGATACTATATTACGATCCTACTGGATGTATGTATAATTTTTGAAACTCGCTCTTTGTAACAACTATAATAATGGTGGTGATAGGTAGATATAAGTAATTGTAATTTTCGTTTTAACACTGAAAAATATGAGTTTATCAGTCTTATTGAACTACAAAATTTCTGTATCACAGTTATTTAAATGTTTCAAGTAATCGAATAAAAAATAAAAGAAAACATGCGCCAATGAAACTGTGAGCAACTAGCGAAACGGCAACGTTATTACATACATATAAACACAATGCGAGAACCGATACTCGGAGACGTCTGTTTTTAATACGAGTTCTTGGCCAAGTTTCTTAGAACATTCTTATTGCGTAAAGGATAGTGACTACACCGGAAAGATATTAAGATATTCCTGGAACATGCCTGATATAACTTTGTTTTTCAATGATCTCTTTTTACATCGCATTCCAAATTATGCTTAAAATATTCCATTTGATAGATTGTTATTTGTAAAGTTTGTTGAAATAAATCTTACCGCTTTACGCTCGTAAATTAGAATATACCTCAGATGTAACGGAGGCTTACCTGAAACAAGAAGAAAATGATAAATTGCATAAATCGTATGGAAAAATTATGAATCTTGAAAATCTAAATATTGCTTTAAAAATTAAGAAAAAACAACAAAATAATTTTAACATAATTTCTTAATTAATACTAGTTACTTATTCCATCAAAATACAGAGCATCATATTCTACAGATTCATCTGAGGAGTGTTGTCGCTACCTTTTTTATTCTAGGGAAGGCACACAATTTTAGACTCAAGTGTGGACGATTCGCCAAAAATAATAAATATTAGAAAATGTATACGTATTTTGAAAAAAAAAACAGTTAAATAATTTTGTAACAATTAACAATTATATATATATATATATATATATATATATATATATATATATATATATAATATAAAGCGAAAATACAAAAGATTTCTTCGTGTTTGAAGAGCAGAGAAATCGACAAAGAACAGTAGTACGGTAGTAATACAATTTAAATAATATGATTTATGTAAAATATTCAATGCGGTTTGTTACGCTGAGGTGAAAGCAACGTGGAAGGTTACAATTTAGACAGGATAGCTCTAAATAAAACAGCTTTCAACGTAATGTTTTTCGGTAAAATAGTACAAGTAACAAATAAGCATTGAAAAAATACAATTAATATATGTAATAGTTTAACAAAAATATTCCTGACCCTAAATGTTTATGTGTTTATAAGTATATACCCTTAAATGTTTAAACTATATGATTTATCTAAATGGGCACAGAATCCTCGTAGTGCTAGTTATACTAATACTTGACGGGTTTATTTTAAATATATTAATAATTCACTTCAAATTCATTCAAATAATACACTTCAAATTCATTCAAATAATTCACTTCCAAGCGATGATGAATATCCATATTGGACTCCATTAATGTGGGTATCATACAAACGCCACTTAGACGTGGTGGCACTTCTACTGGAAAGAGGAGGTGATCTCAATGCGCGCCGAAATTATCGCATATGGCAAACGCTTGTTACGTGACATTTTCTTGACAAACGAGTTAATGTACCGCACCATAACAAACAATTGTTCACAAAATCAAATCAGTAAACCATTTTCAGTGCCAATGATTCTCAATCGTGCCGAAAAATATGACCAAATATTTTAATTTCAAATCAATTTGAAGCAAGTACTTTTCATTCACACCATTAAGTAAATAAAACAAAAAAACACAATAATTAAAAATTATTAAAATTAGTTAAATCTAAAATTTAAGTTAAAACAGTTTTGCAAATAAATACTGTAGCGTTAAAATACACTTACATAATGTTACTTGAACTTTGCGAGTACACTGTATACGCCTATGTCAATATAATTAAGACTAAAATAACACGCGCCATTATTATATACAACCGCACTACACAGCCGGGCAGCGTTTAGTCAGGTTCGTGGCTGTGCGTTAATTAAGCTGCGTCCGGAGGCGCTTCGAGAAGTCCCTCCCGTGCGGCTGATACGATCCAATTGCTAACTAATCACCTGATATTTTCTCAATATATACTTATTTTATTGATTTAATGGTTTTAAATGTATTCTATTTATATTTGTGGGTAGTTGATTTGAAGATATCTCAAATGCAACGATGTTTTTCCCGACGGTATAATAAACGACTGAAAGACAATGAAAGTTTCCTTTTAGTTTTAGGGTAATTAATTATGTGTTAACGCGAATGCCTAGATGCCGTGAAGTTTAAGACACGATTTTGTAATCAAACTACTTTCAAAAAGGAGATGTTCTTAAATTGAAAACTTATTTATAATTTGTGCCAATTAGACAGTGTGAACAACTAAGTCGATTCAAATGAAACTTAGCTTTATATTTTATAAGATCATGGTGGTCACATGGAATTTTGAACAGAACAATATCGCTTGTTCAGATACTGTGTTAACGGCGTATCGACAATTTAATTTTTTAGATAATATGATTTTATTTTTATTCCTTTTAATGTAAACATCTAATGGCGCGTTTGGATGGGAGTTGAAACGTCTTGGTGGCACGTCGCGACGTGCCATTAGGTCAGCTTCGCGTCTTACCGACTCTTTCAGACTTAACGCTTCCCTCTTTACTATATATACATACACACTACTTTGCGTGTGTGTTAGTGTATCAGCACTGTTTATGTGAAACTTTTAATGGCTCGTTTGGATGGGACTTAAAACGTTCTGATGGCACGTCGCGACGTGGCATTCGGTCAAGTTCGCGTCTTGTCGGCTCTTTCTGACTTAATGCTTCCCTCTCTACTATGCCACAACACTTGTGTTAGTGTATCAGCATTGTTTCTTATTTACTAACATTTACAACTTTACATTGGTGTTTACAAACTCGTTATCGAACGGAGAACTTGCTAAAAATATTTCAATTTAAAAAAATTGAAATGTTCCACATATGCCTGGCGTCCCATGGCGGCTCACATTTTTTTTAAAGCTGCACGTTTAACTAAAGATTGATTGCAAGCATTGGACATTTGTTAATAAAAGAAAGAAAAATTGTTTTAAAGTGTAATAAAAAAAATAACGAATAAACCAGAAAAAGGACCAACAAATGGAACTAGCACCACCCTAATTAACGATTGACGGTGAACTAATAAGCAATCCTATTAACGCATTTCTATTGTGTTCGTTGGAGCAGAAAAATTGTCAAATGGACGTATCTCGCTATACCACGTTGATCACAGAAACTGCACAAAAGACATGTGACCACAGCACAATATACCTACATGCTCTGGATACGTGAAATAAATTATAACTGCTATACTTATGTAACATTCCGGAGCATACGGCGATACAAAGCACAAGATAGATGAATTATCGACATAATCATTGAGTAATTAAACAAAAAATGGACAATCCAAAATAATTCCCGCCAGAATTGAGAACTGCATCCGACTATATACATGATAAAATTAGAAAGAAATAAAGAATTGAAGTCTGAAAAAGAAATAAAAATTTTAAATCGATTTTAATACCTTAAAGTGAATAACTTTTTGGTATTAAAATCGATTTAAAATCATCATCATCATCATCATCATCATCATATATATTAATACGCTAAGGTTAAGATGTTACTCTCCCTTTTTAGAAAAAACCTCACAACTAATCCACATCAATTATATATCATTTTATAGATAATTGCTTGCTCTACCGGCATCCACAACTAAAAAAATTATTATTGCTATTGTTTTTGCAAATTAATTAATTATTAAAATTATATACACAAAACAGCAATGCTGCCATCTAACGGCTCAACGTCAATACGATTGACGGTCGGTAAAATTTTTGTTTAATTTCAAATCCACTCACGTATAAATAAAGTGGCGCTTTAGCTCAATGCTTTTGATACTTGCGCCTCTATATGTCAATTTTAGTAAAATATTTGTTTGATCTGTCATCTGAGCTTCATAATGGAATAAATAATGCGAAGACTTCGCACGGGTCACGCTAGTTTTTATTATTTTTTTAAACATGATAACATAACTTGCTCGAAACTCATTTATTTCAGGGATACAAGGGACTACAAAATAAAAGAAATCACAATACATTAGACGCCATTGAAATAGAAGTGTCGCATAACGAATTCCATAAATTGTGGGTCTTTTGATAGATTTTTATGATGTATGACTGTGTAATGCTAGTTGGTTTATATAGATTCTTCGCATTTAAAACTTTACTTCTCCACCGTCGCATTATTAAAACACGTTTAGTGAAAAGTTACTTTAGATATAAGCGTTACTTCAGATGAACAATGAGATATTAAAAAGATATCATCGTAAAACGCTCGATGCAAACAATTCAAGATCATCAAACAAACGTATTATGTCTAACCCTGTGTTAGCCAGAGTATATCGCGCTACGAACACTCGCCGGGAGAGCACGTACCGACCGCCGAAGACACCGGTCGGCGCGGTCGCGCGCGTTTATCAGTGTGTTGACCCCGCGCCGCGAGCGACACCGATAAGATACCGTGCGCCGATCGCCATCAAGGCCGCGGCCGAAACGAAGCGCCGCGCGCACCGCGGCCGAAGCGCTTGCAAGTTGTCGATATGTGCGCGCGAGATTTAGTCGCTCTTTCGACGGACCGACTGTAGCGCACGTAGTGACAACTGCTATTGTGCATATGTTTACTCTATCAAAACAATAGGCGGTCATTGACCGTTTCACGAGCGACCAGTAGGTAAATCACAATATTTTCATATTAGTCACAGTAATACTGCCTGTAAGAACTTCAGGAATACACTTGAGAAAGCTTCATTCAAATCGGATAAATAATTTTTATTCTCCATTGACTAATTTATTTATATATCATTAATTTATTGATATATGGATTCTTATTTCTAGGAAGATTTATTTTTTACATAGATATTAGAAAGGACCCATTAACATTTCTAGACAAAAGTTCTAGAATACATTGTAGTTTGGCCAGTTCTGATAGAGGGATTATACCCTGTCAAATAAAATAGAAATGTTATACAAAAGCAAGCTGAGAAAATGAAGAAATTTTCTTAGTTTGATTTCTGTATAATATTTCTGAACAGCCATGCTGTTAAAGGTGCATTATAATTTTTGAATGACAATTGCACTGTTTTTATTTTTAATGTAAGTTTAAAATTTTTCTTCACCTAATCTCTTCCCTCCAGTTATAATGGTGTAAAAAATCTACTGAGACCTGAATGGTCAGGTCAACATTTCTAACAAAAATGAATAAAACATTTTAAAATGATAAATATTGCCTTTTTTCTAATTAGAAAAAAATTATTAAATTTGCACAAGGTGTAATTTCACCAAATTTACATTTTCTATAAAATGTGATTAATTCTAATTTTATTGAATTAGTGTGCTTGAATTTCGACCAAAATTCATCAAGATATAGAAAAAATACAGAAAGGAACAAACCAAAAACAAAAAAGTAAAGGAGTATTGCCATTTAATTATAACTCAAAAAAGGTACAATTATAAGTAAAATTATAACTCCGACATAACAGATTCCTTAATAGACCTTGTGAACTGGACACTGATCCCTTGAACCGCATCATGGACTTGTTTTATATAACTGTTTCAGACGACCACAGAATCTGATCGATCCGCCTTCGATGTAAACACACTCTTTACGGTCTTACTTAAGTGACTCTCGGACTTAAGTAAGACCCGTAGTGTGCGGGGCACCTATCGTCCTGCAGTCAAATGGATTGCCTTAGCGTTGGTAGCAAGTTTTCAAATAGAATCAGATGATCATTGCGTAGTGAGTGTGTAGTATTTGTATAGCTTACGTTGATTGGCGTAGTCGTCTTTTTGGCACGACAGTCCATCCGACCGAATTATTACATCATGGATTTGTTACCGAAGCATCAACCGACAGAAATTCAGTCTTTAGATATAATTTTTGAGCAGCAGAACTTGCATATGATAAGGGTGTAGTCGGTCATGAAAAGGCTAGTATGAGAAAGGTCGGACCAGACGCGATGCGTCAAAGTACAAACAACAAAAACACTCCCTATCTCTTTCGCCAATCAAACTCTCTGTTTCTTTGACCGGTTACAGGCAGTAGTGTAGTTTGTGACTTTCATCGTCAGTATTTTATGCTATCGAGTCAGGCAGCCACGTAAAAGTCGTCATAAGTCTGGATGTAAATTAAATTAATTGAGGAGAATGTGGTTTAAGGATGAGTTAAGTGTCACCTAGCAATTCCACAGCACATCTAGTTTCTATCTAGGCGTGGCTGTTACGTCGAGTAACCTATTATTAAAATTGTGGTAACCAACCCTTTTGAAGATACAAGCAGATGGGAATAGGGGGTCCGGATATAACACATCACTCAATTCTGTAATCAAGCGTCGGCAGTAGAGCGCTTTGACCAACAATCCGTAGCATCACTGCGGTGCAGAATGCAAAAGAAAATCACTGCCCTACTCCTCATAAGAAACCCGTTATGACGAAAGTCAAAAAAATAATAACAGGCTACCACCGAGGCCATACCGAGTACCGATCACATGGTGAAGTATGCTGCTGGTAAGCTGAAGACAGTATTTCAAAATGCGCACGACCTTTAGTAATCACGATATACGAAGAAGACATTGAGAAAAGAAAAAAATACCAATAAAATGTTAAAATAAACCTTTTTTCAAAAGCCTTATTTTTAACATATTATTCGTATTTTTTACAAAACTATTTGGTTACCTTTATTTAATTGTGGTTTTACCTTGATCTGATCAATATACATTTTGATAAACAACTAATGAGCGATCAATATTCCAGCACACTAGTTACATGAAAAAAGTGTTAGACATTTTATTGAAAATTTAAATTTAGTGAAATAAGCCGCTGCGTAACATGAATAGCATTTTTTTCTATATGGATAAAAGGCAAAAGTCCTAATCATTTTAAAATTTCGATTAAATTATATTTTATCATCATATTAAATGATATATTACAACCCGTTGCCACTAAAGGTTCCATAGATATTCAACAGCTACCTAAAAATTGTAGTTTATTAGAATGGGTATTTTTTTGAAAAAAAAAAAAAAACATCGCGCTTGTTAGCTTCGACGTGCCACTGGAGTTCACTCCTAAATTACGCTAGTCTTGGAATATATAAAATAGGAAACACTGTATATAAGTATAAATATATTTCTTACCGTTAAGGCAACGTTTATAAGAAACGCATTCTCTCTAATGTTTTTTCGTTGACTTACGTTGCCAAACTGGCCTCCATGCAATTTTATTGGGATAATATACAATCTATGTTCATCCTGAAAGTCCTTACTAAATATTGGTGAAAGTATTTTTGAAATGGGATGGGTAGTTTCGGAGATTACCTCCTACATCCAAACTTACAAACTGTTACACTTTTTTTAACGCTCTAAACTTCTGATTTTACTCCTAATAAAACTTAATACCGGGCGCTATATACAAAAACCGATTCTTAAGGAGTAAACTCCAAAAAAACAAAAATCTCAAAAACTGTGGGACTTTCATTAAATATGAAATTACATTTTCTAAAATAATATGATCCCCTCTATCAGTGGTTGAATTATAATCCTTTATTTACGGGACAACTTGAACTTGAACGCGCATTGCGTATAACGCGTAAACACAGCTTGAGTCAAGACTCGCTAATAGAAGGAAAGGGTACACAAACCTGTAAGCTTTATTCAAATTTTTAGGGTCCGATATAGGCGTCTACGTATAAAGAACGAATATTATTTTGTTCTATATTTGTGTTACTTTTATAAACTGCAGAAATATTTCATGACTGTCATTCAATTTCAATACTAACATGATAAATCGTATAAGTAGGAAAAAGTACTTGTGAAGAAAAGCTTATCAAAAACGCTAAAATAGTTGTACATAACGAGGTATTAACAGTTAACAGCTTCACTGTCGACTCCGTCTTTTAGCAGGAAGGGTGAAATGTGCGGGGTCGAGGGGATAGAGTTCACCCATACAAATTGTATACGAACAAAAACTGATCTTTTTATTACATTTTAATAATTAGTAAAGTTGTGACCACTTTGATTAGACTTTCTTGGTTACATACTAGAAATGAACTTTTTAACCAGAGAGCTAATATGCGCTCTATGGTATAATTGTTTATACAATTCTTCCAAAAGATGTATCAAATATAATAAAATCGAAAATAATACAAAACAACATAGCGGCATTTTCTAATCTATCAGCGCGCTACATCAGCAATCAAGTTGTTAATACTCACAATCAGATATGGAAGTCAGTCTCGGAAATTGCGCAAGAATGATGAAAGCAAATTGAGATCATCAGAGTATTGCGGAATAATAATAAGTGGTATTAAAAAGATTATCACGGAATATCTGAGAAAAAAATTACTTTTAGATGAGTAAAGTAACTCTTTTAGTTTTTCGTTATAATTATCTCGCAAACCACTGATCACACGTTAAAATTTGTAATTGTTTGTTCAAACCATAAATTTCTGTAACACGTGAACCGGTAGGTTGTAACGAGAATGGTCTCCATTCGAAAATTTACTGCTCTATAAAAAAGGTTCTTTTCATTTTTTGTCGCAGCATCAACGGTTCACGAGATATTTAGCTTTAAAGTTTTCCCAATAGTGATCTAGTATAACCTCTCAAACTGAGCTAACTCTGTATAATACTCAGGACGTGGACCTTAACAAGGTTGGTTAAAAAAGTTAACTCAATTTTTCAGTAATCGAAAAAGTCAAAAGTTAGAAATTAAAAACTGTAAATTATCTTATTTCAGATCAATTTAACGATTTAGTAAATAACTGCATTGTCCCACGGCCTCGTTTACGCAGATTTTTTATTAACGTGGAATTTTCCCCACTAATAAAGTCCACATCTAAAAGTATCGTTCACCGGCATGAAACTAACTCGGATCTTAGCTGGAACTTTAAGGTAAATTGCCGTTACAGTTTCGACAGCTATATTCATCGGTTGTTAGGCCAACACGTTCATCTTACTGTGGGAGCGCTGACAATTGAATTTCAAATTCCTTATAGGAGTATACGATCAAGCAACGTTCCAGAAAAAGCCACATACAAATCGGTTCATGATGCTCTAAAAAACAGACAACCACAGAGACAAAACTACGAAAAAGAATTGTTCTGGCATCTACTCGATCGCAGATACATACCGGAAACAAAATTGTCAAAAAAATATTCAATTTGATTGACAATAGGAATTCGTATAAATCATATGCACACATTGTTTCGATATAAAATTTAAAATTAAGGAGATCGGAAAAAAATTTAATTATGGAGTAATATTGAGCTCAGGTGTTACAAGAAAAATTACACTTTTAAATAGAGAAAGTGAATAAATTAATTAAAAATTTTATTTGATTGTCAATCAGACAAGTGGTATTTTACGGAATTCGTTGAAACAACTGCCTGTTTCGAGAATTGATATTTTACATTCATATCGGATGTAAAATACCAAGTCACGAAACACGCAGGCCCGACACGGTAGTCGAAAAAGTCGAGTGAAACTCGAAATGAGCGAAAAAGACATTAATTTTCACAACGTACTCGTTAAACGAATGTTGGATTTTTATTGTTATTTTTATTTCTTACCAAAACTTCTTGGTATATTAAAAATATAGTTTATACGCGTTTATGAAGATAGTTTTTCATTTGTGTTATGATTATTAATTGTATAGGATTATTTGCTCCTTCCTGATTGTTAAAGTTTGAATCGTTGGCTTTTTACATTCTATAAAATACTAGATTTTTTAAAAAATTATATTTTTTTTCTGTAACGCCAGGCCCATTTTCACTAGTTTCCTACGAAATCCGATTTCATAAAATCTTATCGTCAAACCTACATCGAGGTAACATTTATTATGTTAAAAAGTCCAAAACAAACAGCTTAACCAGTAGAAAATAATGAAAAATTCTTAGTTTAACAAAGTAAAATTAATGTTCAAGGAAAGATTAATTTTACATCAACGGAAGTCGCACACAGCCACGGAAGTGGCCATCACTCGTTGAGATTTCTGTGAATTTATTTCCTGCGTAAAATCTACCAGTCAAGAAAATGTACTCTTTTTTTAAAGAATGTATACGAACCTATCAGGTCACAAATTAAAACAATAAGTTATTGTTTGTTTTCAAAATTTGTCACCTGAAAGCAGACTCCACCACTCGATATTATATGCTGGTTCTGAAATAATTCTAAGTGGCAGTACTGCTTTTCAAATTACAGACATCCAAGCCTTCTTCTGAGCAGTAGCTTTCCGGCATTAGTCTGATTTTGGAGACGTAGCATCAAAGTAAATAAATATACGATTTCGTTTGCATGGTACAGCCTAGCTAAGTTATTCCACTTAAAATAATTACGAAAGCAATAAAAAAAATTGTGAGCCGTCGTGGGATGTCTGGCTGATGTGAAACATCTCAATTTTTTTATACTGAAACATTTTTATTTGAAAGAAGTAAAAACGAAAAACAAATATTCAGATAACAAAATGTTAATTTAATTTTATTATTTCATTTTTATAAAATAATTTATCACAGAAATATTTCTTAACAGTCTATTGAATATATATTTTTAATTTTATGATACTATTAGCCGATAAGACGCAAGCTGACCCATCCAAACGCGCCGTTAGATATTTCAGATCAAAAATCTATATAAAAATTGAGTAATTTTAGTGATTTTATTTTTCGCACTGATGTTAAGATAAAATCACAAAAAATTCTGAGTTGTGCGTTATAGTCCTAAGAACAATATAGAACTAATATAAATTAGTGTCATATTTTGAAATAAAATCGATTTGTAATTCACATACAAAATGTATGAAAAATCGAAATGGTTGAAATAATTCCTTCTCAACTACCACGAAAGTGTCCAGTTAATTAATTTATGAGGAAAAAGATTAAATATTTATCGATAAGGGAGAGCAAAATGAAAAAGCGATGTAATTGAATAGATCGACACAAAACAACTTCACTACACTCTCAAACTCACTTCGCTCCACTGACACTTAACAGAACCTTCATCACTTTCTCCCGTCGTGTCCTCGGCTCAAAGGAGCCGAGTAGACTAATAATATGGACTCGGAGCCGGGCACACTCTCTACTGGAAGGGAAACCCGATGAGGTCACGCAGTGGGGCCGCGGCAAAACCCGAGTCGGATCGTGGCTGAATCGCGATTGAAACAAATAAACTCGTCGGCGCGAAGTCATCTAAACGAATAAGTAGGGATACGGGAAAAATATCGATACCCATCAGTATCGGTTATATTTTATTCGATACCGAAACTTTTGTTCCGAGTACTACTTAACTGATACTTTTACTCACATGAGTACTTTACAGCAAGTTCAACATTACCAAAGTATTGCCATATTGGCTACTCTCTTCGTACTGTTAATAATTCGGAAAAAGTAATCTTGCGTTTGGTCCGTTCCAAGTAAGACAAACAACTTAGCGCTAAAAGTACATTTCAGTGTCTAGCCCGAGCAACGATTGGACAATATATTACTTAAATGATAGGCACAGGGGAAGAGTTCGGAGTTTTAAACGTATTCACATACACTCTCTTCTCAAATCTTTTGATATGTTTCTTCTTTTTGTTTTCCTAGATTGTTTCTCAGCTTGATTTACTGAAATGAAAACGTTTTATTCTTTTATATATAAAAACTTTTACACGACTTGCAATATTTTTTTTATTTTGACACAAGCAAAATTTGTGTTGTATTATTTAAAAAATTGTTGATGGTTAGAAGATTTTAGAAGAAAGGTATTCCGTATGTATTATGCGGAGTTGATGTATCGACACTTTTTTCTGTAAGATACTTTTTTTCGACACCACTCGTGAGTATCGATACTTTTGATTGGATAGAGTGTCCCTACAAATAACACCTTTGTAAAGTTTCTCCTTGCGTAACCGTCGGTGAGATTATTTTTTTTAAATTGAATCAAAGTGAAAATCGAACTAAGTTGGAAAGTTTAATGAGCTTCGTCTGGGCCATATGAAAGAAGTAGATGAGAGTGTGTTAAATAAATATCGCAAAGGGCTGACGTTATTCTTACTGCCTTATACTATGCATGCGATATAATCGATATGAGAATACGGTTTTGTTTTTATGGCAACACTTGTGCATATATACACACACACACATATACATATATATATATATATATATATATATATATATATATATATATATATATATATATATATTTATAGTTATAAGAACCTATTATAATTATATCTATCCATACCATCACGGGTTTGTCAATGAATAGATGATAATTAATTTATATATTAAGAATTTCAGTAAAAATTTTTTCATTTTGAATTTTTCAGTAAAAAACATATCTTTCGAAATTTTTCTCAATTATAATTTAAACATATCATCATCACAAGAGAAAGAATACGAAATAAAACCTAAAGCAGAACCATCCCTTAACATCCAAACCCTAAAAAAAGGTTTACTGGTAATAAACCCGAGCGACCTCTGACGTGTGTGCGCGCACACTGTGTTACTTTTCACCCTTTCATTAACGTTGAATTAGTGTATAGTGAAAAGAGATGAAATACGAAGAAATTTTGTTGATTATACTCGCCTTATTTTCTACTCAGCTTATTTTCTATAAACAAACGAAAGTCAGCTATAATTTGCCAATTTAACAAAAATCTGAACATTTGTTTTTGTCCTAACCGCAGAAACATCTTAAAATTTAATTATTTCTTTATTTAATATATTTAGCGTTAATTTTGTAGAAATTCATTTTAATTTAATTTTTCACAACTGAATGAAACTACGTGATGTAGTATTATTTCTACTTTATTTGAATTCTTCACCACGACCTAGGATTCGTTGTATTACAACATCTTCTGGTGGGAAATTTATAGAGATTGCTATCGCTGATATTTGTAAAGATAGCTAAGCGTTGTATGACAACATCTTTAGGTGGGCAATTTATAAAGATAGCTATCGCTGATATTTGTAAAGATAGCTAAGCGTTGTATGACAACATCTTCAGGTGGGCAATTTGTAAAGATAGCTATCGCTGATATTTGTAAAGATAGCTAAGCGTTGTATGACAACATCTTCAGGTGGGCAATTTGTAAAGATAGCTATCGCTGATATTTGTAAAGATAGCTAAGCGTTGTATGACAACATCTTCAGGTGGACAATTTATTAAGATAGCTATCGCTGATATTTGTAAAGATAGCTAAGCGTTGTATGACAACATCTTCAGGTGGGCAATTTATAAAGATAGCTATCGCTGATATTTGTAAAGATAGCTAAGCGTTGTATGACAACATCTTCAGGTGGGCAATTTGTAAAGATAACGATCTTTAGAAATTGCCGATCTGAAGATGTTGTAATACAACGAAACCTAGATCGTGGTAAAGAATTTAAATAAAGTACTACATCAGGGAGTTTTATTTAGTTGTGATAAATTAAATTTTAATTATTTCCTAAACATGCACCTAAGTATTGCGCGACACAACTCGAAAAGTTTAACAATGGCATTTAGCCACGTAAACAGAAGATATCAATTATCTACACGACCTGCGAAGGAAGCAATTTATCAAATTTAATTCGTTAGTAGTCACGTATCTGTTCAAGAATCTTACAAAATTGTTTGAATAAAATGAACATAAATCATGTGTAATTTGCATGTTCTCAATCAACAAGATGTTAGATGATGTTCAACTCTACATTGTTTAACGCATAGTACAGTCTTTAGTTAGGTTACAACACTTATGAAGAAGAAGGAAATGAGGTTCCTTGACCATCTTAAATGTATTTTTAAATAGTTCAATGAAAATGTAAATAAAATATGTCGGAAAAATGCTAATGTGCTGTTTACACTGTGTTTGGTCATTTCATTTATTGCCTCTACTACTTAAACTATTTTAGCATAGAAAATTTACAATCATATATGAAAAAAACCAAAAGTATGATATAATAACAAATTTTATAATAGAATAAGATTTGCGTCTTGTGATGATGAAGATGTACGTGCGATTTAACGTCGACGCGCCTCGGGTATTATTGGCCGTAGGCCGCATAAGGCCGAACATTTCGACTTCGAGGAATTCTATATTCTATATTAGGAGACGAATACTATATTCCTATTAAGAGTCCGTCTTAGTTAGTGTGTATTTATTTAGTCACTTTGCTCAGTGAGTCATTGGCACTTGAACATTTAACGTACGGAGGGCGACGAAGTCCGAGTTCTGATTCCAATTCTTGTGTTTTTACTTATAATATATATTTAATTAACTATTATAATTATATACTATAATATATATAATAATTTATATATTTAATTAACATTAGGAGCCGACACTTTCTGTAAGTATAATCACTTAAAGTTAATTCAGAGACTTATAACAAGTTAAATAGTCCTCATTTTCCCGGATACGATCTTGTTTTGAAAAGAGCCGTCCTCAGTTTCCGAGCCGAGCCGTCCTTTTTTATTACTAACACAATAATTTAATCCATCGACTAATGGAAGATATAAATAATATTCAGAAGTTGCATTTTAAAGAGTTAGACTAAATATAAATTTACACTGTGTTGCCATGAATTTTAAAACTCATAGGAGTTTTGAAATTTATTTTACTCTTGATTTCATTTTTATCGTACTTTATCTGCTATCTACTATCTCTATCTGTTTGTCTTATCTGCTGATTTAAATTTTATAGTTTAAATTAAATTGTTTCATTTTAATATAACACGAACTTTTACTTTAACGATTAAGTGTCCGGGTTGTCCGGTTACAAACAAAATGCCCAGGGTTTTAAGTTCACAACTTCCAGTTTTCTAAACCATATCTCTAAATAAACACTAAAATAGTAAAAAAAATAACGTCGTCACCTTTGACAACGTATTAGTGTTCACTAATCTAATGTTACGGTTCCAAAAAAAAATTATTTAACATCGACTAATATCAAATATATTCTTTCAGTACACAAGAGGATTGCTGCGTTTTGCCAAAATTTTTAACATTTATATATTAGCTACAATATAAATACTCCAAAAACCTTATTATTTTTTGATAAAACCCTTAGTTGTGATGTCAATAAACATCGCCCTGTGCTATCCGCAGAATTAATGGGTTATTACCATCACTTCAAAATGGAAAACATTACAATTAACAAAATTAACGAGAAGACGGTCTGGGACATTCCGTGTGACGTCACGACGCTATAAATATGGTTGACAAGTGTTTAGCAGTGCTCTCTCTCTCTATATACAGCTGACGCATCGACTCCGCGCTAGTTGATTGCGCCACGGACGCACAGCGTTACAAGAGTGAGGCATGATTTGATGCATATGTTACCTGATCTATGAAGCGTCAGCCTAAAATATATACTTTAATATAGCGCTCGGAATAAAAAATATAGGCTTTCCTTTCCTATGTAAACATCTTTTCGTAATGTTAAATTCTGAACAGCAAGACAACGGTGTGTATTGTTGTTAACGGACGTAAATTCAATTTTGTAAATGTGTGTGTGTCTATGTCTGCGTCTGCGTATATATATATATATATATATATATATATATATATATATATATATACACATACATACAGTGTGAATTGTTTCACCCCACCAAACTTAAAGTTCGACGGAACATATTTACAGTGGACAGATTGGCTACTAGCTAGGCCGTAATTATCCCGCTATGTTTATTATTTTACCGCCACATCTTACTTATTAAAAAAGGCTATAAACATAAAGTATAATCAAAGCTTCTTAAAACAAGGAAATCATCCTATTATTCAAGAAGTTTGGTAGTGAATCAAACTGAGTTAAAAATGTTAATGAACTCATGGGAATTCTCAACTTGTTCTGAGAAAAATTTATACTTTTTTACAAAAATATGCTTCACATATATCCAGTTTGATGTACAGAATTTATATAAAAAACCAATATAAAAAACGAGTAAAAGAAAATGTTGGAGTTAGTCGAGTGTGAATTTGTGAGTTCATGGTATACGCCAAATTCTTCTCCAAACCGAAAGTATCAAACTTCTTGTTCACTGTGCGGACTATCCAGCATTCGAAACCACACAGAAAGACGGAGAAAAACAAGCGTTCGCACGAGCCTCCTCTTGGTGATATACGAGACTTTTCTGTTCTGCCATATTCGTTGAGCTTGCTCGTAGTGGCTTTGGTCGTCTGAATGCGTCACCTGAACTCTTGCTCGCATTTTCCTTCGCTTATCATAGATCCGACGTATGGGAATCCGCTTAAAAAACTAAATCTAAAATCATGATTTTGGATCGATTAAACGAGAGCTCAATCATTTCACTCTCGTTCTCCACTAGTCTGAACAATTCTGCGAGTTTCTGCTCTGACGATGCGAAAATTATCATGTCTTTCCCATCCATCCACCTAATTTTGTAAAAGTCTTGAGATCACATCATTTACTTTTCTGTTGACTCGTCATCTCTATATAGGTTAGTAATCAGCGCAGCTATATTAAAGGGAACACCTATTTCGCGGAGGATATTCCACAAGAAGTTCTATCGCACGCATTGAAACGCCATCAAAAAATTTAATTATATATTTACAATTAAATATTGATATATTTTTCATCATGGAAATACATGGCGTCTTAAATCTTTCACAGTCATAAAATATCGTGAATACCTCAAATGCCTATACGTTTTACCCCAAATTTAAAGTTTTTACGCCGAACGGTGTCCGAAAAAAAGGACGGGCACGTGACTGATTTTGTAAGGGTTCCATTTTTTTCCTTTGAGGTAATGAATTCTAAAAATGACACTATTGGTTGTTGGTTGCTTTAAGGCGGTTATCACGAAAAGCAAGTAATTTCAATCATACAAACAATTTGCATTCACGGTTCGTATTCACAAATTGGACTTTATCCAAGATTCACAAAAAATCCCGCAGACACGCATAAAACTATGATTCCCGGCGGTTTAGCTAGCTGGAAATGAAAATATGTTTCCTGCGAAGTCTTCATTTTGCTCCGCCTGAAATAGCGTTTTGAGTAAGTGCGCGCAAGCATTAATCAGCATATTAATATAATAAATGATAGAGCGCGAGTTGTAGGCGCAGTGTTGGCCGCTCGCCAGTTGAGCGGGGGGCTTCCCCGGCATTGCGGTGAAACCCCTCCGCTTTTGGTGGGATTTACCCTCATTTTTAGCTTCATGTTTTGCCTAGTCACATCATATTTCTGCTTTTATTCAGAGATTTTTCATTTACCTTTTGATACTACGATTAATAAATATGCCTTAAAAGTTAAAGTTACATTAAAGAATGGTTAAGTTGATTGCAATAAGTTTGAATCATTTACCTGTTAACCTCATAACCAATTACAATAATGTTATGCTTAGATTAGAGAATAAAACATATAGAACATACGTAACACGGGAGTGAGGTCAACAAAGTAAATACAATTTCGAAAGCAAATACAAACTTGAGTCAGTACGAAACAGAGTGTCCTGCTGGTTGCCCGTCTCGGGCGTATAACAAATTTCTTTATAAAAATGTCATCTTTTATTGTTATAAATTGTAAAAATTGTTCCCAAAAAACAGAGAAAGAGAGATGTATTATTCTTTCATAAGTAATTATTAATATTTGACTGTTTCATTATATTTATTCCATTTAAAATCGTTACAGAAGAATTGAGATAAGAAACGTCAGCTAAAATCCGTTAGTGTTACTAGGTTGCATTGAAATATTTTCCCTGTAACCAAGGTAAATAAAGAAAGATTTAGTTACAAATGTTCGATTATTTTCTAAAGTATAGTATGTAGTATGTGTTTTCGCAAATTTGATTTATATTTTTAAGTACTGTTTTTAGGTGCGTTTGAATACATTAATTTCACTCTAGAGAGCTCTAGCGACTAGATCGATTTAGACAAATAAGGTATCGTTGAATTTGTCTTCATACTGCATTTGACATAGGACCTTGTATAGAACTCAACTAGGATAAATACGTACAATTATGAGTATTTAAACGCTTGACTAATAGTTTCCAAGAATTCTGTCATCTGACGTTTTATTCGTATTTTTTACTTTCTTTTTTTGTTAAACCAAATATTGTTTACCTATGACAAAAATTTTAGTATTATATGTAACAATATGCACATAATATATTCCAAAAAATATTATCATATGTAGATTTTTCAAACCTAAAATCATTAACTCGAATCTTGTATTTTATAGCTAAGTTTTAGTCGCGGAACGATTGTTTTCCAAGTATCCCTTTATTTGTGTTTTCTTATATCGTAAAAAAATTCTGGCGTGTGCTTACGACCACACGATAGAAGTGAAAATTCTTATAATTTCATTGATTATTATATGATGAATATTAGTTCGACGAATGAGGAACTATGCGAGATTATTATTTTAAAATACATACGCGTATTATATTAAACTACTCTCAAATAAAATATTACTAAAAAATAGAACGTCATTCTTGAAACGATGTACTCCGTGTTAATATTGAAACAATAAGTTTATGGAAATTGAAATATATTATAAATTCTTTAGATTCAAATTTGAATATCTAAAAAAAGTGCGCATGGTGCGCTTAAAAAAATAGTTCACTTGGCCGATGCCGAACGAATTACCCGATTCAGCATCACCGACCCAACGTGATCGTGCAGGTGCGCCAAAAGAAGTTTTCACAATAATAATTAGTCACGTATAAAGATTTTAATAATTGTTTCCACAACTGTGATGATCAATCAAAACCAGTTAATCAATATGAATAATGAAATAATAATAATAAATTAAATTAGAAGCCTAGGTATCTGACCTATAGTTCCAATTTTATATATTATAATTATATTCAGTTAAATTTATTATCACTGAGTAATTTAATCAATAAAATACTGTGCCAACAGCGGGAACGTTTTTTCGTCATCCTGGCAATCTTTCGCACACATGGAGACGCTATCTAACTTTTATTCTGTAACCTGAGATGTTATGATTCTAACGAAAACGTAGTATTTCTTTTTCATTTGTTCTTTTACTCGATAGTTAATATGGGTTTAAACTTTTCAAGCTTGGTTTCGATTCTGGGAAAATCGATTTCAGTTTCCTAATAGTGAAGATTTAAATTTTCTTGCTATCGCTCATGGTTATATCAAAGTACTCTTTAGCAGTGTAAGCAAAGTTGCTGCTGTTTTCCACGAAGCTATTATTAAATTTTCCAAACGGCACGGCGAGCACGTCAGAGTGATCAAACCGTTTCCACACTAGCTCTCGAGCTATCACCACCGACTGCAGTTAACCGCAGAACACAGGCTCTTCGCGGAATCGCGATGGTTCCAAGAAGGAGCGCAACGCGGTGCAGACAAATGAAGCGAGCATAATTGGAAACACGCCGGACGGCTGTGTACGAGCTCGCGAGGTCGTAACGCGCCGTACGTAACGTCGCATTGACCAGAATTTCCATCATTCGTTATGTACGATGGCAATTCTAAAGGAATTCATAAATCTCATTAAAGTACCTCAGAACACTAATATTGTTACAAAAATAATCCTTCATTTGATATTAATAGATCTAACCGGGCAAACTTATCCCAATAAATAAAATGTTTGATCCAGACATAATTTGAATCTGTCCTAATACTCTACAATAACATGAAGATTATTTGTAACTCTTATAATTAATAAAGATAATCTGTATATGTTTTTGTTTGTAGCTTTTTCAATTTTATCACGTGTTAATGTTTTACAAAGCAATATGGGGGTTACGTATGGATGTATATGAAAGCTGACCCGTATGTTACATGCTGTATGGCGGAACGGGCGAGATCGAGACAGACTATTGTAGTGTCATTCGATATATTGATTTAAGGTATGAAATCGAAACGCGACCATTTCCAAACTATAGAATTCCAATACCTTCATCGTGTATATAGAGAATTCGCAGTAGGTGAAAACGAAGATAGAGTGTGCCGAGTCAAATGCAACGGGGAAAGAATTTCAAAAATCGGACCAGAGGAATAACAGTTACCAAAGAGGACGGCAAATGTCCATACAAGCGTTTCTATGTTGGTCTAAGTATTACAAGAATAGACATAACACTTATTTAAATAGAGCAAATGAAAAAATAAGCTCGTTAAAAGTTTAATTTAAATCGTCAATCAGACAGGTAGAAATATTGTATCTTTTTATGAAGTTAAATTAGTTTTCATAATAGTTCGTAAATGCTATTTCTATGGAATTCTTTCAACGATCGGAACGAAACAAAGTACAGATTGTTTTCGTATAGTGTCCTGTATACATCTGTGTTTACAGGACACAATAAGCAGATGTAACATACTAATACATTAAACATGCATGATCGACAGCGTCGTCGAAAAAAGCCAAGAAAAAAAAACATGAAAAGAAAACAAGTTGTGTGGTTTTAGGAAACCACGATGAAAGTGAAACTTTTTTTCAGATTGTAGGCATTTAATTGAGAATTTTTCGAAAGCTACTTGATTTAGGATTTTAAAAGTAATATTAACTTAAGACGTGAAAAAGGAAATGATAATAGTAGACAAGATATATAACTATGAATGTTTATTTTACTCTGCGTACTAAAGTACAGAATACATAAATAAATACAATGTTCGGTATGATATATATATACATATTAAAAACGTAGATCAATATTTATATAAATCATTGAATTATTTTAAATTTCGATTATTTGATCACTAACGTCATCTTCGCTTTGAGTCTCACAGTTTATAAATGTAAATAATATTTTGTGGTAACTAAAATAAGTAAACATTGACATGCATTCTATTTTTTCAATGTGTCTGGTAAAAACTGCATCGATCGTAGTACCATACCAACGCTGCACAGCTGATGAGAGCTATAGGTACCGCCATATTGGTTTCTTTACCCCCACTCCGCGGCCGACTGTAATGCGACATGCGATAGGTAAACGAAATATTCTCAGGCGATACAATAAAAGTTTCACTTTAAAAAGACATTGAAAACTACAGAACTAATGTCAGTGTCAGTTAACACTTTATTTTTAATTAATATCGGTAACAAAAAAATTAACGGTACTGATTATTTTTAGGAATCTTTTCTAAAGTGATTATGTACTTCAATTCGATTTTTATTGTTATTTTTACTCTCTTATTAACAATCTCTGATATATCAAAAATAAAATTTATACGTGTTTATGAAGATATCTTTTTGTTTTGCGTTATGGTCACAAATTGTACTCATATATTTATCTACTTTAATGTATCTAACTGAGACTTATTGCTACGAGAGCAGCCAACCAGAACACCAATCCAGCCCCGTTCGACTAACGGCCGGGAATCGAACCCGGGTCGCCGCGGTGCGCAGCATCGTCAAAGGACGTATGCCTTGTGATCAATCCAACACACCACGGCAACGACAATAATATACGCTCTTTCCTGGTTATCAATCACTGAATTGATTGCTTTTTTCCAATGCAAAAAATATTAAATTTTTTAAAAATTATATTCTATTTCTTTAAGTCCAAGCCCATTTTCGAAATTTTTAAAAAAATTGTAGTTTCATGGTCGAGTTTCGACTTTGGACACGCACAACAAATACAAACACCTACCCAATGCCATCGGTTAAGTTTGTTGACCAGATTCCCGGAGATCCTAATACAGCTATCTCACTTTAACTCACGACGAGCAATAGTGATTTGAGACGCGCTTGAAAACATGTCGTTTCATTGAAAGAGGTTCGAGGAGACTTTGTCATGCACAAATCTAGGTCATGTCAACAAGAAACCATGCTCGATTTTTTTTTCCAAATTGTGACACAATTTTGCAACGTAGACCTACGCTACTGCAGTATCCTTTTTTATTAAAGTTCAAATTAGGAATAGATGCCTTTACATTCATATAAATATTCTCTTATATAATTAGAATAAGTGCGAACAATATCTGATGGATGTTATTAAATTTCTTTTTATTCTCCTCTTCCAAAGGAGAATGCAGAAAACGTGGGTAATTTCTTTAATTTGGACTATGTAATCTACATATTAACATATCTTTTATTGCTATGCGGTTATTTTTTAAAAACAATTAAACTATGACACTTTGTAGAAAAAGCATCATATGCAATATAACATATAATCGATAAAATTATGACACTTTGTACAAAAAGCAACATATGCAATATAACATATAATCGATAAAATTATGACACTTTGTAGAAAAAACAACATATGCAATATAACATATAAACAATCAAATTATGACACTTTGTAGAAAAAGCAACATATGCAATATAACATATAATCGATAAAATTATGACACTTTGTAGAAAAAGCAACATATGCAATATAGCATATAAACGATCAAATTATGACACTTTGTAGAAAAAAACAACATATGCAATATAACATATAAACAATCAAATTATGACACTGTAGAAAAAGCAATATATGCAACATATAAACGACCAAATTATGGTATTTTGTAGAAAAAGCAACATATGCAACATAACATAAAAACGATCAAATTATGACACTTTGTAGAAAAAACAACATATGCAATATAACATATAAACAATCAAATTATGACACTTTGTAGAAAAAGCAACATATGCAATATAGCATATAAACGATCAAATTATGACACTTTGTAGAAAAATCAACATATGCAATATAACATATAAACAATCAAATTATGACACTGTAGAAAAAGCAAGATATGCAACATATAAACGATCAAATTATGGTATTTTGTAGAAAAAGCAACATATGCAATATAACATATAAACGATCAAATTATGACACTTTGTAGAAAAAGCAACATATGCAATATAACATATAAACAATCAAATTATGACACCTTGTAGAAAAAACAACATATGCAATGTAACATACAGACGATCAAATTATGACACTTTGTAGAAAAAGCAACATATGAAATATAACATATAAACGATCAAATTATGACACTTTGTAGAAAAAGCAACATATGCAATATAACATATAAACGATCAAATTATGACACTTTCTAGAAAAAGCAACATATGCAATATAACATATAAACGATCAAATTATGACACTTTGTAGAAAAAGCAACATATGCAATATAACATATAAACGATCAAATTATGACACTTTCTAGAAAAAGCAACATATGCAATATAACATATAAACGATCAAATTATGACACTTTGTAGAAAAAGCAACATATGCAATATAACATATAAACAATCAAATTATGACACCTTGTAGAAAAAACAACATATGCAATGTAACATACAGACGATCAAATTATGACACTTTGTAGAAAAAGCAACATATGAAATATAACATATAAACGATCAAATTATGACACTTTGTAGAAAAAGCAACATATGCAATATAACATATAAACGATCAAATTATGACACTTTCTAGAAAAAGCAACATATGCAATATAACATATAAACGATCAAATTATGACACTTTGTAGAAAAAGCAACATATGCAATATAACATATAAACAATCAAATTACATATAATCAAATTATATAAACAATCAAATTACACATTGTAGAAAAAGCAACATATGCAATGTAACATATAGACGATCAAATTATGACACTTTGTATACAAAGTAACATATGCAATATAACATACAAACGATCAAATTATGACATTTTGTAGAAAAAGCAACATATGCAATATAACAATAGTGTGAGTGATAGCGGATAGATGGTATTTATTATAATTCCATAGAAGACTTAATAGCCATAGTTTATTTAAAATAGAGCTATACGGTCTATTTAAAATTATTTTTCTTGTGTTGATACACTTTGAATAGCTTAAAGGAATTAAAAATAAAGTAATAATTGACATTCGTTCAGAGCTGCTGTCAAAATGAATGTTTTTCCGCCCTTTACGAATTTTTCAACCCAATTCGAATCTGCTAGCTTCGTGGATTAGTAAGTTACGCATTTGCATGTAAGATATAATGAAACGCAGTTTATTTCAGCTTACTAGTTCAAATAAATTCCTAGAGATAGATTTAAAAACTATTATGAAAAAATTCCCCACTTTTCATATAAAAATACAAGATTGCCCTTTGTCTGAATGACAATTTAAATGAGTTTTAGGACAGTAATTTTTACTTTCGTAAAACTTGGACCAAATAACATATGGAGTTTAGCCATTTTCCTTTTCCTAATTTAATCGAACTCTTTTTTGCCTAATATTTCCCTGCGTCAATTGCGTTAGGAAATAATATTTCATTCTTTCGTAACGACCTAATAACATCCGATGTCAATTTATAATACATCACGTTTACATTTATGAACACAAATATATTTTCAATACAAATAACGTCTTGTATATATGCGATTTAAGCAACAAGATCACAGTACGAAACACGCTCAAGTGAAAATAAATATACTCAATGAGGACATATTGCCGTGATCGGCGACGATACGAGGGCGTTCTCTCCCGGGAGCAAACACTTATCACTCCTGCCACGTTACCTTCATTTCGGACCTTTAGCGGAAACTTTCACTCCAAGCTTTAAATTTCTAATCCGCTTCAAGTTTCTAATTCGCATTTAAATTATGTAGGTACATAAATTCTAAATGTAACGCCAACGTGTGTGTTAGATATTGAGCAGGTAGTTTATAGTTACATGAACTAGTCCTGGAGACATTGCTGAAAATGTCTATGAAAAATCAAGGTCCTTCTATATTTTATAATTTTATTGAAATTCACGAAATGTTTACGCTTATGATGTATGCCTATATGCCTAGTGTAGGCAATATAACGTATATGGTAAGAAATAATATTAGTTAAATGTTTATATGTAATTAGTGTTTCTGGAACCATTGTAGGGCGAATTCCACTCGTACTTACAGACTATTTTTAAACTAGAATAATTTCTCGATAAGGATAATTCGCTACTTGGAATCTACGCTGTTGTATGTTGTTAATTAAACCGTTTAACGTCAGGCAAGTTATAAATTCATTAACTTATCTATTTCCAAAGTATCTTGCAGCGACTTATGCTTTATTAAAATATATTAAAAATCAATAACATAGTTCTCATAAGCAACGAAAATTCGTTAAATAAATCTAGAATAAGAATTCACTAATTCATATCGCGAACTAAATGAAGGTCTTTTAATCGGATATCGACAAACGAAACGCAAGTCTTGGTAATGAGAATATTATATTAAATGATTACACAATATAGCGCTATTCAACGAATGGTACGAAACACACAACGCACACACAAACATAATATGAGCAGACAGCAAAAAAACAAGGGATGGTCGCGGTTCGTTACGGCGGGCGGTAAACTAGCGCTAAACGGCGAGTTTACCCTCCGGAAACTTGGTTCGGCCCGCACGCATCCACTGTGACGGCTACATTATCACAAACTGTGTACAAGTTCAATAGTTGTGCAAGTTCAATGCCTGTGTAATAAGTACTTCTGAAGGCTAAAGTATGTTTAATCCACTCTAAAAAAATGTTAAGCACGAGTAAAACTCGCACAACGAGCGTATCGTGAACACTTAAACAAATATAACATTCGATCAAATGTTTAACAAATAGTAAAATACAAGTATTCGTCATGTAAGTATACTGTTTGAGAATATTGTAAATATCTGATAAATTATGAAATTTAGAATCATGGCTATACTTTTCCTATAACCTTTTAATCAGTCTATAAAATCATATTTTTCATGACTTTTGGCTCAGTAGTTTCGAAGAAAAGAGTGGGGATGAATGCAGCTTCCGCTTGTAAATTTTGGTACATTTCTCTGAGGGTATGGCCACTTAAAATTTTGAAAAAAATATTTCTGGCATTCCATATAACTGGCCCTTTCAAATAACGCCCCACACGATATGCAAAAATAAATATTTTTTGGAGAACTTATTTTGGCCCCTCTAAAATTATGATACAAATATCTGTAACAACATAAAATTCCAAGTTTCTACCTTAAACTGCCCTTAAGAAAATCAACTGTGACAGAGATTGACTCGTGAGTGACTTTATAGCGTTCAATTTTTCCTTTGGAGGTAGGAATCCTAAAAGACGGAAATTAATCTACAATATTCAATTATTAGAATTACAGTATTTTTGAGTTACTGTAACCTTTATGATTTACATTTTCCGGTCTGGTTTATATTATTCTTACGGAGTTAATTACGTAAATAATACGTATTGTTTTGAGTCTATTTTTAATTTAAACAACTGTATATTATTACAAAAACATAGACAGTTTTCTCCATTGTCCTTCTTCACACCGAAAGCCTGAATCCGGATAGCCACAGATAAAGGAGTGAGTTTGGTGTTGGCTATTGGGAATACCCTGAAAAGTCGACAGATTTCGTCGTCAAAGTCGCGATCCTCAATAATGGATAAATAGATTAGGAATCTAATAAAATTAGTAAGACTATATAACCAGATATTTTATAAATGTCGGACACTTATTAAGTTACATTTGCGTATCAACTGTAGAAAGACATTTAAGATTCGCGTACATATTTTACGACGATAACTAATCGTATAGCTATTCTATTCTAACGTACCTACGGCAGTGAGTGAATCTTCTTTTCATATTACCTTATTTTTTAACCAAAATACTAATAACACTTAATATTTTATATATTTATAAAAATAATATTTTTTATATATAAGAATAGTCGCTTCATAAGATTACGATTGTCTAACGATTTAATTTTGTAATAAATTTTCTACCTAAACTCCACTTTTCCGGTTTCGGTTTTTCTTTCTGCTCTTGGCTGTTTTTAACTTGTTTGTATTTTTGACTTTTTTTAAACTATAAATTTATTCAACAAAAAACAAAGTTACCACTTTTCTTCTCTCTTATCATAGATGCACATTCACTCACAATAGATGATTGCTACATTTCATTTCGAACAGACTCTAAAAATCTTTTAACATTGACAGTATTTTGAAAATTTATTTATGTTCAGAAACAGTAGTGTATTTTAAAATGTCCCAAATAAGCACTCGTATTTTCATTATTTGATATTTTTCAGCGAAGGTCGTATTTAGTAGTTATTTGAAATCTGTTCAATTTTGTTTTCAAAGCTTTTCATTTTTCCATTTTTAATGTCTATGATATCCTATGTTACCCCAAATATTACAAATTTACGACGAACTCAATATCAATAATATCTCATTTGTTGAAATCATAACAAACGTGTGCGCGTTTAATTAAACAAAATACATTCATATATATCAACGTATATACATGTATGTGTACACACATACTGTACGTACATGCATTCATACATACGGATATTTAAATCATATTCCCACTTTTGGCCTTACCATAGTCAGCACTTTGAGCCTGTATAATCTGTACATACGTTATATTCTAGTTATTATGTCTTTGTACATACCTGTATATATTTAATTACCTGCCTGCCTACTAAGGTTTAATTATTTTCTGTATTTGTCTATACCTGTATTTACTTACCTATTTACCTACCCACTAATATCTTAGTTGCTTCATGCCTTTGTATGTGTCTGTGTATAATTACGTATATATATTACATATTTTGTTACTTTCTTGTTTACGAACGACTTCAAACTCAATGAGTTTACTCCTCATAACTAAAAAGTTTTTCTCAACATCTTCCAGCTTCAGACTTTGCGAAAAACAGCTTCAGATTTTGACAAAGATTACCGAATAAGGGAAATATTAAGAGCCGTTATTTATATTCATAATATTTTACATACTCATATATCTTCAATAAATAATGTAAAACAAAGCATCGTTATTTCCGGAATCGGCAAGCTTTAAGCTTTCCGATTCCGGAAATAACGTTGATCGATGGCGTATAGACAAGTCACCCTTGATACTGGCGGCATTAGCTCATCCTGCAACTAATAATTTACACATTTCCGTATCGTGACGCAGATATAATCAAGTACGTAAACCACCTGATGAATGAATTTAACGAGTATTGGGGGAGGTCGCTTCATAACATTTCGCTTCGTCGACCGCTCTAAACGAATTGGCCGCGGGCGCCAATTCGTTGTGGGCGATTCAGCGCCACCTTGGGCACCGTAACTGAGAGTAGCATTGCATTAAATTCTGTCGGCACGTCTATTTGGAAAATATTTTTTAAGGATGAGATTGAATACTTACAATGGCTTCAAATATTATTTGTATTCCTAACACTCAAGCTGTAGAAATGTACGAAAGTTATGTTCACGAGTAGAACATACAGGAGGTATTCGAAGAAATACCACGAAGTGTTTGTCAAATCTTAAATTCTGTGTAATTGAATTGATTAAAACAATTTCTAATAGTTATATTTTAATAAACTATAGAAACGAGTTGTAGGTATCACCTAAATTAGCAAGACGCAAAAAAATTAAATGCAATGCTACAATTGGATCGAATCTTAACCAATTTTCACTGAAAGAAAAAGCTTTCACAATCGGAGTGCGATTCAATAAGCACCTTCTACGATTCAAGTCGAAATAAAAAACAGACGTCCGAAATGTACCCACCCCACTGTATTCAACCCTCTCCCTTCTTGCCCCTTCAATTGGCCATGCGGAACATTTCCAGTTAAATCCAAAGTCAATTTCCACGAGAGTAAACTGTGAGCGAACAAATAAATAACTGCGATTTTATTTTTAAACGATTCGATCGATTCACCTCACATTTGGTGGCCTGCATTTTAAAACTTTTTGGATAGCTAATACGGTTAAGTTATTAATATATTGGGATTATAAACGGCAATGTTAGTTTTAAATTCAATATTTGGCATTGATACTTAACACAGAACTGCTCCTTATCTAAACTCGCGCCGTCATTTATGTACATATTAGTTTTTGTGCAGAATATTATTGTGGTAATAATTCAATGGGTTTCAACATATATGTATATATATATATATATATATATATATATATATATATATATATATATATACATACACATATATATCTCATACAAAATGAAAATACATCAACCTGCAAGTAAGCATTGTGTTTTATTTGCAAGAATTCAAAAATTGATTTAAGGTACTTTATATACGAGAAGATATAATTAATATCCTTATCTATTCTCTACTTCTTATATACTTATTATGACAAACATTCATTTACATGAAACTGTTGCTCAAAGAAACCTTCTATTCCATATATTTTTTGGCTCCAAATATATATAAGAGCTCACAAGCACAAACAAACCATATCTCCTACCACACCAGCATATATCCAGCTCCGCCAATGTGCCGCGCTAAGGATCTTTTAAATTAAATATCTGCTCTTGACGACACCAGAATGTTTATCGCATTCTGATTTATATCGAGAAGGGTATAAGTCCTGCTTTATATAAATTTTATTATTTCGTTAGGTTTCTTTGTAACTGACTGCTGTTTTCTTTGTTGTTATACATTTTGGTAAACTATAATGTAACGATAAATGCATGGTAAATAAATAAATAAGAAAAAACTTATCAAGTAGGTGCTACAAGAATTTGCACTAATAAACATTTAAGGGTTCTTTCTATATACCTAGTATTTCTATAAAACTACTTAAAAATATTAACATTTCTAAAAGGTGAGCATATTGCCCAGTACGCCGAAAAAAATGGTTTTAAAATAATATTATTTCTCTCCATGTAAATGTAAAATATACTGCCCATAGCGTATTTTTGCAGACACAATAAACCATTCATATTTTAAAATACTATGTTACTTTGCGTTCATTTAAGTCACTTGTATGGAGTTTCTATGAACTTTTTATGAACCCAACTACATGTGATACGTTGGTAAATTAGTAGAGCCTACTTAGCTGTGATAATTTTTCTTTTATTTTCTTTATACACACTTAATAATTTTCCGATTGATCCGTGATTCTGATTTTAAAAAATAGCGGTTTAGTTAGAAAGGTTTAGGGAGATGTAGCTCTAACAAAAATGTCCACTTTCACCATCCCTGTTTCGAAAGTGTTCATGACTTGCCCCAATATTTTTGATATCCATCCACGATACCTTACACAATGGGCTATGCGAAAAAAATCACACCCGCTTTACGTGTAGGGAAGGTATAATAAACATTTAAAAAAAAAATATTTCCTAACTTTGTAGGCGTTATAAATATTTATATAAAAAAAACAGCTTTGTAGCAATAACAGTCTGCCAGTAAAACGACAGCGACGTACACACGGACAGACAGACGGCCATAGCGAAACTCTAAGGGTCCACAGAACCCTAAAAATATGGTGATATTTAACAAATAGTTTCGGAAGCATAAACTTTAAAACGATGAGTCGAGGTCGTGCTACAAAGATTCTGCATTTACTCGCAGATTTTATTAAAATCACAAACCAATTTATATAACACGTAAATATGATACAATTTTAAATACTACACTAAATTATTTTTTTTAAATAATATGCCAGTTTAATGTAGTACGTCTAAAAGACCTAACAGGTAGCAAAACTATTTCTTTGCGGGAAACCTGTAACAGTATTGGAAAAATCTTTGGTTACATTCGCTAACATATCTCATCAGTAAAATTTATTGAAAAGCAAAATCATAAAATACCCACATTTGTAGCTATAGTAATCGAAACACTGGCGTAAGATGAACATTTTATTATATTTGTATCATTCCTACTTTACAAACTATTTTAACTGATTATTTAAAATTTATTATTTAAAAACAGGATATTTGCAACATTTAGCAGGTATAGTTGGTGCCTAAGTGTCAAGATAATCAAGATATATCTGGTAGCAAACTGGTAATTTTGACAGTATCCTATTTTTTTGCTATTTTTCAACGGCAAAAATAAAAAAAATTACTTTCCCTCGAAAATTAATTTTATTTTCAAAAGAAAATTAATTTATTTTCAAAACAAAATAACACGGCACCCTCCATGTGCGCCACGTTTGACGTTATTTTAAATAAAATTGTACGTAATTTTAAATACGATTTTTATTCTTCAGTAAAAGGATTAAATAACACGTTTATTTGAGTCTATACCATATTCTGATTTATAAGTCGCCGACAGACGGACGAAAGGATAGGATTTCGTTTGGATTTGTTGTATTTGAAACATTAAAATTCTATGGAAAATAAAACTCTATTTTCTATATTCTCCATAGCTTTGCCTTCATGGTAAATGATTACCTGGTTAAGGTAGTTATCGTGTAAAACGCGTTGTTGACAAAATTGGCTGATTTTTTTATATATTATTCAAACTATAAATATCTAAATAATTTTAAAATTGAAAAATTATTTACCGTTTAGTTTTGGTAAAAATCGCTCTCAAATTATGTACAATTAACATCACAGGAAAAATAGTTCACCCCACTTTTAATATTATTTAAAAAATGCAATAAAAACGCAAAAATTATTTTTTTATTTTTACAAAGTGTCACAATGATGTTAAAATAGTAGTTGGAAAAAGAAAAAAAAATAATTTTCAATAAAAAATTTCATAATAATTTTTGGATCGTACTGTCACACGACAACTACCTTTACAATTCTTAAGCTTTTACAATAGATGTCCATGAATATAATTGTCTGCAATAATACCATGTTAAGCAATAATCATTTTAATTATCATTAAAATGATTATTGTGTGGTACCTATTAACGATAGGGATACATAGTCGCGACTTTTTTCTACGGGACGGGCATAATTTTTAATAAAATTTTCAAGGTCGCAACGTTTTTCATGCAACATTTTTGTAACGTCAGAATGCAACGAATATATCGCAAGGATGGAAAATAGGCACTTAGACAACAACCGAAAAAGATAGAAGAACATAATACAATAAGACAAGAAGTGTACGCATGCTCGAAAACGAACAAAAATGGCGCACACTACTGGTTATCAGCTGTTTTGTACGTTATGTGTGTCAAAAGTAAACTGTCAAAAATGTTGTCGCCTTTTTATCTATTTATGATTGATTTATTACTAATTTGGGTGCACTTCATCCATGGCAAGACTAACAACACATGTATTTAATTTATTTACAAATCCACAATGAACCCGCACGTAGAATTGTGGTAAATATAATTTACAACAGGATCAATAGGTACTGTCATTGCGGCTATTTTTTTTAAATGACATTTATCTGTGTAAATTTATCTTCAAATTTAATTACATGTTTACGATTTGTAATGACATTTTATTCATGTTTCTGAATGTATAGTGTTAAATCTATATACGAATTTAGTACAATATAGGGACTTACACTTATTCTCTATCTCTCTCTCTCTCTCTTCTGTTTTAGCCCTTACTATAAACTTACAAATCGAAGTTTAGATAGCCAAAAGTGTCAAGTGTACTATGTTGCACGTGATTTTTTTTAACTTTATGTTCACTGCTCCATTCCTGTAAAGGATAGCTTATTATATATAGTATTTATTATAATTTAGGATGTATATTATTTACATGCTAAATATCATTAAATCCATTGGGCCATTTAAGCGTTAAAAAAGACAAACAAACGAGTAAACATTTCACTTTTACGTTTCACTTTTATTATCTTAGTAGGGTTAGCACCTAAGCAATTACTGGAGAGAATTTACATAAATAGTTGTAAGAGTGAAATAATGGCTCTTCCCAATATTAAACAGGTATTGTTTCAGTTGAAATTAATAGACGTTAATAAAAAATAACAGTCACGAACTATGTATTAGTTAAAAATTAGTTCAAAAATAAACGAAAACATGCAAACGACTCCAAACAGATGTTCTCTGACAAGAGTGTAGTAAATTACTAACGAATTTGAATTAAATTTAAAGAATATGTTCTTAAAATTCTCGAATTACATTATGTATATCTAACATCCAGATGCATATTCATTAAAATATAATTAAACGTATAGGTACAGTAAAGAAAAAGCATTAAATTCACTATGACTACAAAAAATCAATTAACTGCTAAAAGCGAAATATAAAATATTATAAAATTTTACTCATTGCCTAAAGAGCCCGTTTCCCTTGCTATTGCAATTCCAGAATTTAAATTTTCGAGTAAATAAATCCTTAACGAGCGAGCTCCGAAACCAGTGACGGTAACTCTAAAAATTTCAGCGCAGGAAACAAGTTACGAAACAAATTACGGAATTAATCATAATAATATTGTGTTAACATTCATTAACACGAAATAACATTAATTCACGAGCGAGACAACAGGCCCGCGCGAAGCGTGCGGCGTAGTTCGCGGCGCGAGACGGTTATCTCGCGATCGACGCCGCACCGCCGCGCCGCGTCGTCACGAACCGCACGTAACAAATTCAAATTTTAATCAAACATCTCGCCCGGCATATTCGTTTAGAGTCGTGGGACTAATCTCATCGGCGTTAACACAATAATGAAAGACGCGAGGGGTGACGGCTGAGGGGCTCGAATGAAACCTGCGTCCTGGATATCCAATCAAAATCTTTATCCTCAATCAACTCACCCCTACTCTACAACATCATATATTAGTTACCGGCAGCTAAGATTGTTAATTTAAATAATTTTAAAGTAGTTGCCCCTAATTAATTATGTCATCAACATGACCAAGCACGCTAATACACTGAAATTCTTCGTTCTAATGCCTGGATCTGATCTGATCCTTTTTTTTCAGCCAATTTGTTAATACGTATTGATTTTCGACAACCACCACAATATCCTATGAATGCGGAAAACATTGCATAAAAAATAAGTGTTTACTCAAAACGTAATGAATTCTACAAAATCAATTCTTTCTCCTCTGAGTAAAAGAAATAATGTTTTGAAGCGACGTAAAATTTAAACAAAGAAAATATTTTCTCACAAAAGTTATGCCTACAATTGTTTTTGGTTATCGATATTATGTTCAACACACACCAACGTTAGCCACACATACTGCTTACTCAATAATGTACATATCTTCCAAATAGGGTAACTCTAATTTATTTCATTTAGTACCTATAGGAACGAGTGTGCCATGTTAATTCCGTAAGGGTTTTAGATGTCTTACAAATAGAAAACTAGCGTGCAATACAAGTTGCATTCAAGAATTCACTTTATTTGAGAGATATTCTTTATAATAAGGTATAATTTGTCGATATTGCCTTTTACTAAACAAAGTTGTAGATCGGGAAGACGCAGTCAGTTATCGTATAACATTTCTGAACTCGCTAAACGCAACTGGATTACGTCTCTGTAAATTCGATTAGATGCTGTTTAGTCTTCACAGTTAAGTAGTTAAATTTAAAAGCTCTAACCATCCAGAGAAATCACGTATAAAAATTGGTAACTAATCATTCAAGAAATACTATCAGAATTGTTTTATTAAATTCCTTTCTGATTTATATATAAACATAAACAAATGCACAAAGAGACTTATCTTGCATTTTATAACGCGCAAGAGAGACAGTAGAATAAATTATATTTAGCGAGAGACAGTAGAATAAATAATTTAACTCCTATTAGGATGGTAATTTTACGGACAGCTTTCAAAGTTTTTCGAAAACTGAAAAATTGAAAACAATTCGTGCTAAAGATGATAATTTCAACGTGAATTAATAGAGTAATTCTTAGTAATATTATAATTGCAAAAGTTTGGATAGATGTATGAATGCGGATTTTTACTTTAAAACTCCAAGCCGATATATGCGCAATTTTCATAGGAATAGTTACAGTCCTGATTAACACATAGGGATATCCCATAATCTGAAGTAATTCTTGAATTATAGTGTACACCTGTTATACATGCTGCAATAACGAAGTTGTTATTATTGATACATGTCAAACTGTGAAGTGCATTTCTGTACACACACACACACATACATATATATATATATATATATATATATATATATATATAAATTAGTAAATTGGTTATACCGACATCGGATGTAACACCATCCTGTTTGTAACAGCGAAAATTAGAGATCCCGGCGGCTGGATTTCATACAATCGCCTTATCTGAAACATCGCTTATTAATACATTACTTATAACGAATTATTGCATTTAGCGACATCGTTTGGGAAGGTTTTTAGGAGAATCATATCGTTATTAATGACACAATGTCATTTCTTTGTTTTCATTTAGTAGAATTAACACTAACGTCGCCCATGTGTCACTTGAGTATACTTTCGGTGATGGCTAATTAACAAACATAATTGTATTTAGGACCCACTCGAAGAAACATAACAATGTGTTCGTTTAATGTCCGTATACACATGTAGACATATATGTCTGTAGAGATACTCTGTAACATTACAGAGTCAACAAAAAAACAGTATCAGTGAGTTTATTGGTAGCTGATGTACTAGACGCACTTATTGAGGAAATGAACTCGTCGATGGATACCATAATAAAGAAAAAATAGAAGGAATGTCGCTTTTTACGACAATCGGATTTAATGACTCAATATGACTGGTCTCTTCAATTTCCTTATAATACATTTCTACTGTATGCCCAATATATACACGGTGTCCGGGAATAAATGTCAGACAAAGAAAAACGCTACTCGTTAGCTATAATGGAATAAATTATCGCTGAAATAAAACGTAAAACAACTCTTTTTACACCCAATACACTCAGTACACCCAATACTTGCCAGGAATGTGATGTTTACCCGCAGTGGCGGTATCTTCGCAGCTGTTCGCGGATTATTCCCCCGAGCGGCGCTGAACAATGTGCGCAAGTATCGTGTGTACGAAAAAGATGACAAATAATTAAGATATTATTTTCAATTTTCTGAAAAAAAAAACATCTTTTAAATTTTATTTAAACGACAATCAACTATTTTTCAGTCAAGGAATAATGCCTTTCTTTGTCCGACACTTTTTCGGCCACCGTGTATTGCTATAAGCTACTGCAGCCCACGTGAACGATGTCGCAGGCATAAATGTGGTTGGTCATAGAGAATATTCGATAAATATGTAATTCGGAAACACGAAGTTTCGTCGAACCATCGTTTGAATGTTTTCACCAAGTAAAACCGCACCAGAGCCTCACGACAACGATTTATATTCATATACTCAATTAATCACGTTACGAGATAAGCAAAAAACTAAAGTATTTTCAGGCTCAGTCCAGTTTCGACGGGCAATGTAATTGGAGGTAATAAAAAAAACACTACGAAAGCAGAAGGCAGATATCGATCTACCTCCTTGATCATGCCTTTTATACATTTTAATAAAGGATGCAGTACCGTAATGAACCGGTATTTCACCGTTAACACCATTAACAGTTTCGTTCCCAGAGCCGAGCCGCAAAAAGTACTGTCACAATGCTCGGCGAGCATCGCGTCGTGATGCGGAGGCGCTTCCGGTTGGAAGACGTAAACATTCAACAAGCGTATTCAATTAAGACAGAGCCGCGCGCCAGCAAACTTTGCTAATATGTTCTGTGCGAACGCGTGCCGCTTACATCTTTCGTCCACGATATCGAACGTACTGCCGCCTACACGACCTCCCTTTATATGTATTATATCCGAATTTATTTCCTTGGGGTCTTTTAGTAATTATGTATATCTGTCGCGGAACATCGTATTTTTCGTGCAATGAAAGAGTTCCAACCGAGATTGAGAAAGGTAACTGAATATATCGTGTTTTATTAGATGTAGGATGTCTAATACGTAATCTAAAATATGATTGCTTCATATATGTGCGTATCGTTGATAATTTCGGATCACTCCTCTTTTACTGAAGTTTTGTAGTTATATCTCTAGAGACATCCGTTGTGTATTGTCATATCCTAGATATCGTTCATTCAGAGCAGCCGACAAGTTACTTATGATGACGACACGTCGACAGTTATAGCAACGCCAAAAAGAGTTTTTAATACAAGTTTATAATTACCGCAACAACACGAGGTGGAAAATAAAAAATAAACATTTTCTGATAAGCAAAATTAAGAGGACATTTTTAGACAAATAAAGTAAATAGATCCCGAAGCCGACAGAAACATGCAAAACAAATTGTCCCGTAAGGAACGCAAAAAGAAAATATCTTCTTAGTTTTTAGGATCTGGTGCTGATTAATTCAAATGAACTCAAATTACGATATTACAGAAGACCAAGAAATATTTTTAATAAAAATTTTAAGAATACTTGCAATTGCAACAAAAAAGTAATATAGCAGTTATACATGAACGTCAAACGAATGCACGAGTCGAAGAAATAAACGAATACACGAGTCGAAGAAATAAACGAATACACGAGTCGAAGAAACAAACGAATACACGAGTCGAAGAAACAAACGAATACACGAGTCGAAGAAACAAACGAACACACGAGTCGAAGAAACAAACGAACACACGAATCGAAGAAATAAACGAATACACGAGTTGAAGAAACAAACGAATACACGAGTCGAAGAAACAAACGAATACACGAGTCGAAGAAACAAACGAACACACGAATCGAAGAAATAAACGAATACACGAGTTAAAGAAACAAACGAATACACGAGTTGAAGAAACAAACGAATACACGAGTCGAAGAAACAAACGAACACACGAGTCGAAGAAACAAACGAACACACGAATCGAAGAAATAAACGAATACACGAGTTGAAGAAACAAACGAATACACGAGTCGAAGAAACAAACGAATACACGAGTCGAAGAAACAAACGTATACACGAATCGAAGAAATTTAATTTCTCATAATAGTTAATCATTTTTAATTACATTTGCTATGAGTATCTTTCCACAGTTTCAAGAAATTATTATGCCCATATTTTTTGACGTGAAAATGTCTCTTCGCTCGTTAAGTATGTGATCAAAGTAAGGGTCAAACTTTCTTGTGTTACAAAATATGGACAGATTTCAATCGCTAATAATTACGAGACTAATAATGCGTTAACAATGGTTGACCTACAACGGGCAGAGCATGTTTGTCGTGCAGTGTAAGATTGTTGTGAATTAGCTTTGTGTAAAGTTATAAATTAGTGTAGCGTAAAAACGTGTTTAGCTAGGAAGTTGATTTGGGTTGAGGAGCACTACTAGGAGGCAAAGTAAAATAATAAAAATATTCGCCGGAATGTAAATAAAAATCAGTATGAAATGGAAAATTAGAAAAAAAATAAAGATTTCGTTTCATATGTATATCGTAAATATGCTCGAATTATTAAAAAACGGAAAGGAAAACTGGCATCGAAAGGAAGCCAAGAAATCTAAAAAGTCCTAGGTCGAGCAAATACCGAGAGCTATGACTGTCGAAAACAAAGTGAAAAACGAAGTGACGCAGAACAGAACTACCCCTTACGGTGTAATTTTTTATAAAATTTCTATTCTTTCATTAAATTTAGACGAAAAAAAATCTTATCAGCAGCTATTCCTGTGTCAAAACTCGCCGTTTCCTATCATTTTTAATTTTTAGCATCAAGCTTGTTCATAATGTTAGCGTTGAGTCCAAGCAAGCTCAAGAAGTTTACTGGGAAACGCAAATGCAATTTCTAAGTTTCTATATTTCTTTCAAGTATTATCAAAAATACAATATTAGAAGATACGTACGATGTTCGATCCAATATATAAGGTACTCGTGAATTTCTCTTTGTCCTCTCTTCTTTTCTCTAAAAGGCTATTGGGCTCGTAGACTCCATATAGTCGTCTCCAATAAGCAAATCACCGTAATTGTTATATTTCCGGTGAAAAAAAATATTTGAAAATTTTGTTTAATTATTGACCCAATGCAAGCGGTAAACCTTTGGCAGAAATGCGTCGCCCGCAAGTTCTAAAGGTCAGAGGCACGTGGGCGGGCGCGCGGGCGGCGTGGGCGGCCTTTCACTCGACACGCGACCAGAGCTAGGACGAACTGTTGCGCTTCACCACTCCTCAGTAACGAGCGTAATGAACCTCTAAATAAACGTATAATTTGTAAACATTTCATCAGTAATAACGTTTTATTTATTCTCCAACGATTAAATTACAAATAAATGCTAAAGTGAGATGAACTTAAACCACCCTTATTACTCGGCCAACCATTTTAGAATTTCGTCTGGCACCGATGAAATTTATCAAAAGGGTCAAATGCTTTTCAAAGCACTGCAAATTAAATTTAAAATATTCAATCTTAATTATATTACACCGCAACATTTATCTCGTCAAATCTAAATAAAATTCAATACGTTAAGCGACTCAGCCTTAACTTCGAATATATGGTGAAGTTAGGCGGACTGCCTTTTCACGTTGGAATTCCAATACTTTTATAACGAAAAAGCCCTACGTTCCGTTTAATTACAAACTGTACTCCGTAATAAAACAACTAGTAGCACTCATTACATTGTTAGTTCGAGAGAAATACGAATAAGCACCAAGTGATTCGTGAGGGCGAATTCAGCTGTCACCTCTTTACACTTACACGACCTTAAAAGCTTTATGTACTACACAATACTACATATCCAATTATAATCTGAAACGGAATTGAAATTATGCCCCGCCCATTTTACGTAGATATTTCAGAATTCGAAATTATAGTGATGCAGGTCTTCACTAATTTGCAATAGACAAATGGATCTACGGGGCAGTAATTTAAATAAGTGGGTTTGATAGTTATGCTTCTTTTTAAGAACTTATAAGATTTGGTCAGCCAGTGGGCTAGTTGTCAGTGTTTTCTGATTAAATTGATTAAATCGCAGGCTCCACTATCTCTATCTGATTTACCGTAGCTATTCATTAATGGTTACTTTATGCCTTTCACTTCAACTGTAAAAGATCTTGGTCTACTAACTGACCAACTTCTCACATGAAATTCTCAAGTAAATGATGTTTGTCGTAAGATTTTCTTCAAAATACACTCTCTCACTCTTTTTCTTCCATTTCAAATTAAAGTACATATTTGTCAAACTTTATTTCTGCCTATTCCTAATTATTGAGATGTGTATTATTATAATCTATATGAACATTTACTTAGTGAATTAGAACGAAACCTTCAAAACCTGTGTATTTGATATATTTTAAGCCTTAAAAAATTTGACCGTATTTCCGAGCATCAGTCACGACTTAAATTATTAAAGATTCGTGACCGACGCAACCTTTATCTTCCATGTTTCTTATATAATATCCTCAATAGTCCCGTTACATTTTCATACCTCAGATATACCGGATTCCAATTCTTGTCATCCCACGACCTCAAATTACGATCGAAAGACAAGTTTCTTTCCTAATTCCTCAGCGTAGAACTGAATTCTATGGAGAATCCTTCACTGTATATTCTACTATGTTGAAGGATAAACCAATATAGAAAGCGCGCCGTCGCCTGTCTGCTTTCAAAATTTGTCTGAAATTACAATATTTATCATAATTGGCAGATCCCTTCTATAACCCATCCTTATCCTCTTTCTACTCCTAAAGTGTCGTTTTGCTTTTATTTTCACTTAATTTTTTTATTACCATTTCTTTACCATATATTATTATCTACTTTATATTGTAAGTATAATTAATTAGCATTAAAAATAACTTACAGTTTGCCATAGTACATATTGTTCTCATTTAGTTCATTGTGGTAGCTGTAAGAGAATGCTCTTGTAGCAATAAGTCCGTCACTGTATACTTAGTGTTCTAAGCTTATAGTAAAGTTTGATAAATAAAAGATAACAAGATAACGAGGGTAAAAAAGAAACTTGAGTATATAGTTACTTAACATAGTGTAATCGTTATATTAAACACCAACAATCCATAACAATAGTAAAATTTTGCAAATAGAGCTATACAAAAGTAAACAGTTATAAGTAATCCCTGAGACAGTAACTGAAATAAGAGGATTTGATCAATGTTTTTTTTTTCAAAGAAAATCAGTGCTTTTATTAGGTAATAAATTTATGAAAAACTTAAAAACACTCGAGTATTTAGTGACACTGACGCGGAATAATTGATATATTAAACATTATTAATGCGTAATAATCGTGAGGATATGTAAATACGGTAATAAAATATAAGGTGATATGCGATAAGTAATATGCTTTGCTTTATCTGAATGTTTCACCATGTTGTCTTCCGTGGAAGCGTCGATAAAAATACGTCATGTTATATAATCTAGACGCTTCAGTACCTTAAGTATGTTTATGATAAAATAGCTTGTTCACAAAGTTTTGTACATTAATATTTCTTCAGCACATTTTACGCCGTCTACCTTCTTACCAAGGTAACAAATAAAATTTTCGAGTAGCCACAAAGGGCACGAGAAAAGATTAATGCTAAGGCTCGCAATAGAATAATCAAAAAAATTCCTATGTAGCAAATAAATCGCATATGTTTTGTTACAAAAAGATATTTTGTGTATTTTTCTTATTTTTATTATAAATTGGCATTAAATCTTATATTTTGTGGAAAATTATGTGTAAGGCGTAAATAATTCTTTGGCTACAAATTACATATGTCTCGTCGAATCTTCGAGAATAATGTTGATATTTCGACTCGGTAACAAATATGCAGAGTACGCTATAAATTACTAGCCGGTTCAGCACCAAATCATAATGGATAGATAAACCACTAGCGTGCAGTAAAAATTCTTGAAGTTGTGTTAAATAATTCGTCAGATTAAGATCGAATTATCGTTTAATATTTTCGCTTGAATCATTTTTGTGACATTATTTTCTGTAGGTTCATTCTTGCTCTCGAAATAGTTATTTAATAAATTTATATTAATTATTTACAAGATTTATTTTATTTTATTTATATTAATTATTAATTATGAAACTAAAACTAAAATATTTGTTATAATGAATAGAACATTCCGGTCGTTAACAATTTGTATCGAGCTTTGAATTAAAGTTCGAATCAAACCTCGGTCCTTTGTTCATTTGTCCATTACCATTTACATAGCGAACACGGGGAAATATTGCAGGCTGCATTTCAATTTGTTAGTGTCTTTACATATTAATAGGACAGAAAATCATCACGGACAATCATTATGGTTAGCTTTGCAACTCAAGCAATAGCAAAAATTTTGTATAAACGTAGTAATGGATGTATAACCTTTTGATTACAAAAGATTTCATATAAGTTGCTATACCGATGTTTAATCTTACTTAATCGATTTGGTTTGCAGGAACCAAACAAAGCTGTTTGTGGAAGGTTCTCAATATAGAGGTAACAAATGGTTTAACTGGTCACAATATATGGCTTAACCTATACGATTTGTGCTTAACCTATACGATCAGCCCCGATGATAACCTGTAATACGCAAAGGATCTGGGGCATGCTAAGATGTCAAACAGAAAGTTAGTAAGTGGAGTTGCTATTTGGCTGTGCTGTTTGCCAATCAATATCACGGATTATTTCTGAGGGCAGCTTCGATAACGAATTTTAATTGTGTTTGGAAGGATTTAAAAAAAATCACCACCAAAAATTATACCACCTGTCCGAAGGACGGCAACCACAAGAGATAGAAGATTTTTGTTTAGATTAAAGACGCTTTACACCGAAGAGTTGTTTTAAATCACGTTCACTTTTGTTCGCTGCCGCGTATTGTTCATTTAAGAGAGAACTGTTCTTTTTGGTTATCCGTTTATTCTTTATATATTTATGTATATAGCACAAGATCTCAAGCTTTCAGCACAGACAGAGCTTTCAGCATTGCACTAGCTCTTTATGTAGAAAACTTTTATGTTATAATTCAACAAAATTTGTTTATTGCTTTTACAGTTGTCGCGGATTCCGTGCGAGCTCATGAATCCCGTTGCTATTACCGTAAAGAGAATAATAAATACTGATGGCATGTTAGGTATTTAAGTGTAGGTCCACATTAAAAATTTCAATAAATATTTGTTTTATTTCATACTTTATTTTATAGTTTAAAAATAGTTAGAGAAATTAATTATTCAAAAATTCAAATACTCAATTCAAGAGCGACATCAATTAATACTACAGCGCGGTAGATAACTGATGTCGCCCTGAACGCAACGGTTATGAAAATTAATAAAAAATGACAATAAACCTCTACCTGTTCAATAAGGCTTTATGAACGTCTCGAATGTGTTTATTCTTATTTTTTAATAGGTCTTTTTTGGTGTTACAGGTCCTTTAAAATATGAATCCATTTACAGAATAAGTCTATCAATGTTCTATGCTGTAAGTTGATGAAATTACTCATTCTTTCGTATGAGAGAGTGGAGAACAAGTCGTTTTGGATTGAATCATATTAGCAAAGTTTGTGAAATTGCACCTTATACTACTCCAAGCATTTTCAAGATAAATATATTACAAATGATGCCAGTACCCAATTTAACAATTGGACCGAACGCAAAGCGAATCTGTGAGGGTTTGGATACCCGCTTAACATCAAGAGCAAACTTAAGAACGCAATAAGCGGCAAAAGAGGCCAGAGAAGTAAAACCGACTACGTACGAGTCAGACTCGCACACGAAGGATTCCGTAGCATCAATAATAAGCTTATAAGTTTGTATTCCTCAAAAACACTGTGGAAAACTAAGCTATTTCTGCAGACGGGACGGAAAATATCCCATATCTCAAAAGCTACACGTAATATCTTATTCAAGCTAATTTTCGTCGAAAGTTTATTCTAAGCTATATTACCATAATTTTTTCACAATTTTACACACGGTAGTTCAAAATTTCGAGTTTTTAAAAAACACTTTTTAAAATCTTAGAAGCACGTATCTCACCAACTAGTGACTTAAATGAAAAAGTTATTTTTTGAACCTCTATATTACTTTTAAGACTTATCTACGATATCTCACACATCTATGTACACTGGATTTTTTCTTCCCTGAGTTACATGTATGGGGTGACTACGGAGTGATATATGGAGAGCGGAGTGATACGAGATGTGGAGTGACTATGGAGTGTCACTCCTAATATTATTTTTTGTCATAATTTCACTATTTTATTGTATAGCGGTTCATAGGGGACACCTACCGTCCAAATTTCATCTATATAGTGCCAATAGTCTCTGAGCAAAATGGCAGGGACATACAGACAGCCAGGCAGACGGACAGGACGAAATTACAAGAGTTCCGTTTTTGCTATTTGGCTACGGAATCCTAAAAAGGATAACTCAAAAAGAATTTGAAGACATTACTGAGGTTAAAAATGATAGAATAAAGTTATTAATAGAAATGTTTGGTTTTAATAAGTTGGAACGATAATTTTCCCTTTTGCGTTTCCTTCAAAACCAGTTTCTTCATATGTCGCAAAACAATATTCAACTAATTTTATAACTTCATCTTTCACCTATCATGGGCTTTTTTATAAGTTGCATCATTCATTCGTTATAAACTTTTTAACTACGAGTTTTTAGTTTAAAGCTTATATTCATACAACTGTCATTTGCAAAAAAATTTTTTTTATTTTTTGGCTATCCTACATGATGGATAAAAATTAATTAACATGGAAATAATTCCTTTTTTCATTCTAGACAAAGCCGGACGATACTATTAATTACGTCACTACGAATGTGCTTCGTGTGGAACAGCATGATACACCACCATTTTTCGATACTTTTAACAAATCATTTCAATATTTTTTCACCAAAATACACTGTAAATAACAATAATAAAAACAATGTTGGCGTGTATGAACGTTGATACACAAAAATATTTCGAGTTAAATAATTATTAAATCAAACAACATATTAATGAAAAAAATAACTCTTGTTAAGTTTTATAACATTGATTACGTTAGAAAGTAAGCAATAAATATTTTGTTACTTTAAACTCTTACAAAGTCGTCGAACATAAAAATTCGGCTAAAACGGTAACTAAAAAGACTATGCCATTTTTAACCGACATAGGTGGTAACAAACAGTAAGATTATTAAACTTTTGTCATTACGTACTTGAACTGAAACGGGCGAAGAAGGACATAAAATTGAAAATTCGCTATAAAAGATGGAAACTACACGATTGACTTTTCTTCAACGGGATTTTTCGTCCGAATTTATTTACGTAATGATTGCAAAAATTTAAGCCAATAGCAACACTGTTAGCGGATCAGATTTAAATTCGCCTTTTCCTTTAAAAACGCATAACGCTGTCCCTCGCTCCGTGAGTCACAAGCAAAGCGCGGCACGGCGTGCCGGGATTGAGTCACGCGCGACGCACATCAAAACAATAGCAGCGGGAAGTCAACGCTGTAAACATGTTTTGTTCGCTCGCCTCGACCCTGAAGGCAGAGTCGAATACTTGAAGAAAACGGTCCAATGTCGTCCAAGTATTGTAACGAACGATCGCAGCCACCCACAAAAGTTGATCGCTATAGACGCACGACTCCATCAATATTTTCATGTATCAGTAGCAGAAGGCCCTCCGACATAATTTATAAATTTTTAAATTTTAACTTCATCAACTAACTATGATTTATTAATCCACTAAAACGTTTGACGGTGACTTCACAATAAATATGAATGTCAAAGAGTCTTTAATTTTTTGCTTATTTCCAACGTCACGTGAACAGTTTAGCGGTAGATTAATTTAATTAGATAAACACTGTTTTCAGATGTCGTAGAAGTTTAAGTTTTTCCTGCTATATGCTCGTTTGTATCACTAGGTTCGTATTAAATTTATTGATGAATTATGTTGTTAGGTTTAGTGATTTCATTGGTTTTTATAGGAAAAAAATGAACTGACATTCGAGAAATTATATAAAATTTAAATAAAAGGTCACATAGAACTAAAGAATTATTGAACGAGGATTGAAAAAGTATAAAAAGAGTACCACACAGTAGTACTAAAATAATAATTAAGAAGTTAACGTGGTAATGTGGCAACGCAGGTATAATTTGAAATTTTGTTGGGACTAGATGTTCAATACGCGGTTATTTCAACTACATGGGTAAACAGCATGTATATACAAATACAGTGGAATAAAGGCGGGAAATCAAATTTTCACTGCATTTATTACGGAATTTCCAGTATATTTTAAGAAGATATTTCAGTCATATGATGATATACTCATTTATTTTTCATAGTACAATTATTTTACATTTTATTATCGTGTTACTTTTTATATTGTATACAAAAAAAGACTTTTCTTATTTGAATTTCATACCTATAAGATAAAAAAAAGGTCGCACAATTTGAAGCCAAAGAAAAAGACGGTGTGTTACTTATAATCCAATATATTTTAGCAAGACTCCAATCCGATTCGGAACAACTATGTAATTTGACTGTCGAGTTCACGTTTAAATCATAAGTTATCCCAAATCTAATTACTTAGATGACTCTCGCCACAATTACAAACGTAAATAAATTTATTCATCGAATTCGTCGTTCAGGGCGGACACTCTTGTAAGTGGGCATAAAAGTGCGCGCAAAATAGAGGCTCCGTTCGCTGGCGGGGCGCGTCGAAGACAATGTCGCGTGTAGGGCGACGCCACAAGTGGTCGACTGAAGGACGCCGCCCACACGCCGCCGCCCTCCGCACTGACCTTCCTACGCACGATCGGGATGAGAGCGGTTTCCGCTATGGACAAAACGACTTCGTTTAGTCGTAAATGTTGTCTTGATGCACGCAACGAGGATTTTGGTGAGTATTGACATTTATGTAATTTATATATCATTGTTTTTATTTACTAAATTATTTATATTTACATAAACGGCAGTAATTTATGTCTATTTATAAGTTTTGGGTTCATACATGCAATTTCATAGCAGTTCAATATACATATATCAAGTGATTTTCATTTTCACAAAGGAAATAAAGAAACCTAAACGTTTTACATATTTATGGTAATGATATTTACGCATTGAGAATATATGTAAAAAAAGAAACAATGCTTTAACTCAACATTTTGCTAATAAAGCGATATCTAATTATATATTTTAAAACTTCACGAAGTCGTTCATCTCAGTGCATAAAATCATTAAAATTCTTAAAACCTAGATATGTTAAAGTATTTACATTGGCGTTAATTTTGTAGAAATTCATTGTTCACATTTAAATGAAACTACGTGATGTAGTATTATTTCTACTTTCTTTAAGTTCTTTACCACGACCTAGATTTCGTTGTATTACAACATCTTTTGGCGGGCTATTAGCAAAGATATTTTCTTCTTTGCCAATAGTCCACCTGAAGATGTTGTATCTTTGCTAATAGCCCACCTGAAGATGTTGTAATACAACGAAACGTAGGTCGTGGTAAAGAACTTAAATAAAGTAGAAACTATGTGACATAAAGTGGTTTTTAGAACGTTTCAAAGTATGTATGTATCTCATTGTGCCTGCACTGACTGTGATACTGATTACAGTGTCTTGAATTTTACGACTTTTAGACCATTTAGAAGTTGACAATCGACTTAATCCACAAAAAAATAATAAAATGTAAATGTCAAAGCGGTCACTAGAAATATATTTTGATTGAGTTACTTAACTACGTAAACGAATAACATTCTAATAGTATTATTATTGCGCCTCATTAAGGTTCACCTGACCATGTCTTCTTCTTCCATCTTCTATTATAATATCAACAATTGTGGGTCAATCCAACTGCATATGCATAAAATTTATTTAAAAGTGAGTACTTTCTATTATTGCTTTCTATTAATAGAAAAAAATCTTCTTATTATGAAATTAACTAATTTAAACTATTAAACTCACTTATTTTTATTGGTACATGCGTTATACTTTAGGCCGGTGTTAATTCTAGTTATATATATATATATATATATATATATATATATATATTATTTTTGTAAAAATCAATAATAATAAAATTGATATACAAAGATTCTCCGCCTTTTCTTATAATATAAAAGTCGCCAGCTCATCATCAATTGTCCGATAATAAACGTTTTTGACTTGCTTACTAAAAGGAGCTAAAAAACAAATGTACTGTGATAAAGTAGGTTTCATTAAAAAATTCGATTTTTGCTCACGAGTTAATAAAAAACGCTATATCTAATATCTATGAAATAAAGATAATTTTATATGTTTGATGTAATATAATTGTTGTACTTCATTTCGAACTGCTTAATGGTGGCACTGTCGAGATATATATAATTTTTGGTTTGAACAATTGAAAGTTTTAGGTAGAAAGAAAATGTCATTTTTAAATATGACTGCCACAAAACCAACCAAAAAAAATCAGATGATTTTTGAATAGATATTTCTTTCACTTTCCATGTTCACCAGACTTCGTCACTTTCCGTCTTCATCATTTCATAGGAGTATCACACACACTAAGATGTTTGCAATATTTTTATTCAAGAAAAAAATATTTTGGTGTAAAAATAATAGTAACGGAGTACTCCATACGTATATTTCAGATATTCATTAAAAACAAAGGTAACTGCATTATTTAATACATGTTTTTTCCTCACGAAACGATGGAAAAAATCTACTAACACGAAAACATTATTTGCAAACTAAATATAAATTTTTCAGTTCAAGAACATTGTAACTTTGCATTTACGTTGTCATTGTCAAGAAAAGATTTATAAAGTTTTGTTGAGTGCCTAATTTACTTTGATAACCATAGAATGTTCACGCGTTGAACGAAATATTATTAAAGTTAGCATGCACGTTATTAAATAATTCTCTTGACGCGGAATAAAATATTATCACTACTCCGAAAGTGACAAGCACTTTCGAAACCAAAGCTATTTGTTGAACGATATTTAATAACATGCGAATTTCTATTCGAGATACATAGTATTAAGTTACCAAAATACCTGTGACATCCAATGTCACATGTATCAATTGTATTATTCTACTGATATTGTTAAGTGGTCATAAATTACGTGGAGGATTTTATATTTCTGTAGCGAGAACTTGATTTCCTACAAGAAGCAAATTCATATAGTGGTGTCGTGGACTTTTGCCGGTCGATGGGTTTCCGGCGATTTTACTCTCCGCTCGTATGGGGCTGTTCGAAATCCGCGACGCAGTGACGTTTGTTTGTTCGCACTCGTGATTGCGCGATTGCTTCACAAACCCCGCCCCGTGTGCCGCTTGACAAATATATTCGGAGCAAGAATTGCGCTGTAAATTCTCGCGCAAATTGTCGTCTTGTTTGAATTACGTTAAAGAAATCGTGTACAATAACAAAGCCTAAACCACAGTTTTAACTGTAAATATGTATTCCCATCAATTACTAATAAATAAATAATTGCGAAAGAATTTTGTTTGTAACCTAATAGCTCAACACTTACTTGACTTATCGTTACCAAATTTCAACACATGAGATATTTACATTCTACCTCGTACCCTCAACTTAAACGAGCCGAATAGATTAACAATACGGAATCAGGGATGGGACACGATATCTTTGGAAACCCGATAAGGTCACGCAGGAGGGCCGCTACAAAACCCGAGTCGATGGTGGCTGAGTCGCAATACAAAAAAATAAACTTCTCGTTGGCGTGATCTCATAAAGCTTTTGTGAAGTTTCCCCTTAAGTAACCGTCGGCGGAGTTAAGGGCGTATTATTTTTTTCCAAATTGAATTAAAGCGAAAGGCGAACTAACTTGGAAAGTTTCATGAGCTTCGTCTGGGCCGTATGAAAGAAGTAGACGAGCGTGCGTTAAATAAATGTCGCAAAGCGTTGCTCTTATTCTCACCGCTTTATACATTACACAATGTAATCAATACGAGGATACGACATCGTTTTATGGCAACACTTGGACCTATATATTTCGTCAGAGGCAAAATTTTACCTGTTTATTAAAGACATTACAGAAACTGGGAAATAATTGTACCTCGTTAGTTTTACCTTGCAAATAAGATACGCATAAAATTAATAATACAAAACTAATTGAATCTCTGTCCATACAGTCGTGGGTTCTCTCACCGATGCGAACGGTGGTGTATCTAGATAAGTTTCTTCAATTTCCTTCTTCATTGGAAATTTATTTATTGAAGAAAATTTATTTATTGAGGAAAATCAAGTAATTAGAAATGGAGTAATACTTTTTATACGCAATATGGCGCTGTTAATCTAAAAATATTTAATTTCCTATTTAAGTACATGTTAGAATAAATAATTAAAGGTGTTCGAGGAACGCCTGGTTATCAGGATATTGGTCGGTAAATTGTTCTATTTAGGATTCCATAACTCAAAAGGGAAAACGGAACCCACTTACCGAATTAACCTAGATACTTTGAATTAGACTAATTTTTTAAATATACGCTAGATACTTTGAATTAGCCTAAGGGGTCAATTAAGTATTTAAAAAAATATTTTTTAATTTTATTTATCATGTGGAGTATCATTTAAGACAAAAACTATTTTTTTTCATAGCTTTAATATACGAAAATACACCCTTACTTTCGAAACCAAATATCACGGAAAAAACAGGATCAATATAATCTAACTAGAAGATTACCAGAAAACTATAGCGATCATCCTAGACCTTTTAATTATCGATATATGTACCACGTTTTACGCCTGTGAAAGTTATAGCAGGCAATATAATTATATTGTGAAACATTTATTTGTTGTAGTTTAATAGAAATAATATATAACTTTATATATATATATATATATATATATATATATATACATATATATATATATATATATATATATATATATATATAAGTGCCTACACTACTACATATAGGACCCTAGTCATGCAGTTTTTTTTTCAATTGCAACAAGACATAATACAAGTTAAATGATCTGTACAGTTACACCAAGCAGGCCTCCATAAATTTACTTTGTTCATAATTTCCAATCCTACAGGAACGCAGCCACGAATAACAGCTAGTAGGCTATAAGGAGCAAAAATAAAACTATCCTTTATTTCGTTTCATAAAATAATCGATGGCTTTAAGGAAGTCTACTTTTACATGAGTTGAACTTAAATTAATAACAACTAAAATTACTATCCACATTTAAAATCAGTCCTTCCTTATTAAAACTTCACTGCGATATCATTTTTAAATATAGATACATATTATATATTTGTTTCAAAACTAACTGTACAGCACACAGAATAGCATAGTCGAAATACGAGAGATTTATAATATTCAACACTTGTGTAAATCATTCAATTGTAGTCTAAACTTTTACTTTAATAATATTAGTTTACGAAACTAAGCCATTGAACATACGTACGCTACCTGTAGGCAACTATTCTCGTAACGCGATGAGCGGACGCAGATAACGTAATTTAAGGTCCAACAACAATATCGTTCGAACAATGAAAGCGGTAAAAGTCAATAGACACAATTCACGACGCAATATACATTCCATCGATCGTATTCCGCCGTTCCGAGAGTCGCACCGAACTTGCACTTGCGTATTGCGTAGCGAGTAACTTATGTACAGCAAGGCCGTTCGTTGGAGCGTAGTTACTTGTGGCGCTTTTAAATTGTTTCACAGCACCACGAATAAATACGGACGCGTTTATGCCTTTATAAGATAAATTGCAACTGTAGATTGAATGTTTATTTTGCAACAAACAAATTATTGAATGTATTTGGCGTTAATTTTGTAGAAATTCGTTTTAATTTAATTTTTCACAACTAAATCAAACTACGTGATGTAGTATTATTTCTACTTTATATAAATTGTTTACCACAACCTAGATTTCGTTGTATGACAACATCTTCAGGTGCGTCAGCAAAGAAGCTTTGCTAATTGCTCACCTGAAGATGTCATATTCATTTAGTTGTAAACAATTACAACAAATAAGTTAATTATAAAAAACATGCTTTTCTTTTAATGTAACAAAAAGTTCAAGTATTAATCAAATATTTTCTGCATATTTTTTAATTGACTTCGAAATAAAGAGATAAAAAATTGGCAAAACGGAATAGTCCTGGTATCATTTTTGATGTTCGTTCGTCTATCGTACACCTTTTTATTAAAGAACATTTAACGTGAAAATTAAAATTTGGCGTAGCTACAGAAGGTAGTGTGAAGTTAAGTGTGTGGCTTATAATTTTTAAAGGTATGTGCGTAGTTTAAAAATAAAAGCTCGGTAAAGCTTAAATTCTATATTTTCCCGAAAAAACTGTCGAACATCACAATCCCACACTCTATCTCTGAAAGTATTGCGCAAAAAATGTGGAAAAATTCATGAAGATTGAAAATAAAGTATAAGTTGAAGGAATGTTATAAAGTTTGTATTATCTCCAAAATTTTTTTTCTACAGAAAAAGAAATTTTCCTGACATACTTTCCTTTGCTTTTTTTTTTTCATACAATTGATATCAAACTGTTAAAGAAAATATATGAATTATTTACCAACAAGAACGCCTTTAACATCAATTTGGTCCAATTTGCAAAGTTTTCATTTTTGTTATGTAGTTAGTATTAGAAAAGTAAAAAAAAAATTCCAAAGAAACTTGACAGTATATTTACTTGCCAATAGGGAAAGTTCTTTAAAGAAGTTTTCACAACTTTTCGCAATGAGCTTTCATAAATACGATGATCAGCAATTTTTTTGTATTTTTGTTTCTCATTAAAACGTTTATTGTATGTTACCTATTGACTATACTATAGACATATGTCATCACAAGCTTTTTCTATAGTTTGATAAGGGGCGTAATTTTTTAAAGTTGATATTAACTATCCTTTTAACATAGGATGCATATTACCTATATGCATAACTTCACAGAAATCCCTTGGGCCGTTTAAATGTAAAAGAAAGACAAACAGACCACGTTTCACTTTTATTACATTAGTAGGAATTAGGAATCAATATTATTAAAACATTACAATAAACCTGTTAAATATGAGTAGAACTCACACCACGAGGATTCCGTGCTCATATTATTTTTCATTATTCATTATGTACACGTTAGAACATGTTTCAAGCGAAAATTCTTGATGGTCCGTATTCCTTTTCCTAACAATTTTCCATTGTCTACGAAGTATTACTTAGAAAATCACTCATGGACTTAATATGTTATCGGTCGGTCTGTCTATCCGTCATAGACAATTTTTCGAGAGTAGTAAAAAACAGACTTTTTAATCTAGCAATTATGCAAACATGAATGTAAAGAACAAAAGCCTTAATTCATAATTTTAAAATAACTTTCCAAAGTTGTCGTCAAACTTTTGTTTGTTCTCAATTCCATTGTTTGTAGAATCAAATACAAGCTGCCAATTTAGGAAATATAAAAATATTCCTTTGACTTTAAATATACTGAAAGATGTTCATTTGTCAAAAAAAAATTGTGCACTTACTTACGTACGTGCATTAGAAGTTATACTTCTTTAGAATAATACAAAAATAACTTTATTTAGCACGAAAATAATTAATGGAAATAAAGTAATAAAAGGACTGGAGCGTGATTACAAATTTAAATTCAATCAAATAATTAAATTTTAAAAATTAAAATGTATACCATGAATTGTTAAATTTACTAGAAGATCAATCTAATCTTTAATTACTAATTAAAATAAATAAATATGCTCAAATTTTATTGTAATTTATTGATTTTAAACATTTAATAACTTATATAATAATAATTTATAATGCAAATAAATACATACCGAAAATTAACACCACTTAAAGAAATACAATTAAATTATCATTTAAAAAGTTTATAAGCACTATTTCCATAACGAATATTCTATTACTATCTCTATTTAATTTCAATTACTAAAAAATATTATTTAAAAATACAGATATAACTCAGATTTGTATGAATACAAAACTCGTGCTGCGTATTTACAAACACCTCAATAACGATCATAAATATGGCATCAGTCACTACACGCATGTAAATATATTTAGTGAGCAACTTCATCCTGACTATTTTTGTCGCCACGTGCGCGCAAATCGTAAGCAACATCATCCTGTCGATTTTTGTCACATAGTGTGTGCGCGCATGCCCGCATCGTAACATTTCACTCTTATTATTTTTTTCTTAACGCGCCAAAATAAGAATAAATGAAAAAAAAATGTCGAAAAATTTGCACATTCCTTTACCTCTTATATGAATAAATAATCATAATATATTATATATGAATAAATAATCAGAGAGTTACGTGATGAGTTCTACGTTTACCGAAACTTAATGAAAACTCTTATCACGGGACAGTTATCCTGCGAGTTTGCCTTACTTGACCGCGTTTGCGTTTGTTCTTGATATCTATATCTTTAAAGAATTTGACAACATTCATCATTAAAAGAGAGACAACAAAATTGCGAGAACGTCTAAAATATAGAGAAACAATTTCACATCGATTTGCTTTTTCCTTCTTAGTCTATGCATATTAATTTGAAATCGTATAAATGTATAAAACATAAAAATCAGTTTCTGCCTCTTTGTGGATTTATTTAAAATTTAGCCCGGAGTTGACCAATAATATATGAAAATCACGTGCTATTTTACATTGCAGGGGTGTGCCCTTGAAGTCGTTCCATGGGGCTTAACATTATTTGTGTGTTTTTGTGCTCACGAAAATGTGTCTGTAAAAGTGGTACTTATGGCGATCATCCATAACATAATTATTTAAATAAAGAAATCCATTGAATATTATTGGATTTTGTCGTTATTGGAAATAATTTATGTAGAGATGTAAATTATCTCAAATGGAGATAAAATAACCGAGTACTAAGTCCACTTTCAATTTCTATAAGTAGAGGCGTTAAAAATCTTGAAATCTTTGAGACTGTCGTATGAAAAATCCGAGTCTTGTTTTGCGATCGAACGTAAGGAAAAGATAGCAAAAATTATTCGATCATCTCCGTGAAGTTCTAAACGTAGCTTCTGAACAATCAAATATATGTCTTCGAGACGTACATATGATATAAGACTACATATAATTACTGAGGGCGACGAATGCGTACATTTGGCATGTGTCACTGAAGACAAATATAGAAGAACCGCACGACAATATTGCGCAAGATAATAAAGAGATTGTTGTTCATTATCGTTATCAATTTCTTTATCGTTTTTACTTATGGTGTCATTTGAATAATGGCGTTAGGACTAGCGTTGCTAGGTCCAGTATTTCAGGATCGTGATGTAAAAAGGAGGGAGGCGAGTTCTAAAATTGGGACTTTAAAAAGAGGAGATGTCAAAGATATCGAATGTCACATTGATTTATATTGATAAAAGTCTGCAGGAAATATTCGACCCAGCGATGAAAAAAATGAGCGATTTGACAAAAAAACATATTCTAGTACAAATAATATTTCATGAAACAACTTAGAGCTTAAATTCTTAAAGGTATAGCAGTTACATTTCTGATAATTCCAGTAAAGTTAATTCCTGAATAGCAGTTACATATTAGAGCTAAGGTGAACTGGCTTATGAATTATTTTCTTCGACGAACTCACCCAAAACTATTCCACCTTTGTTGATATGCCGAAAAGGACCAGACAGATCATAACATACTAACTAATTGTTAAATTTCTTTACAGAATAAGTTCAATGAAGGCAGAATATTCGAAATATCACAGTATATCTCACAAACTCCACCAAAATATTCTATTTATTGCCAAGAAAAAATATTAAAGACGATTATTCAAATATTAAATATTTTTGGAAAAGAGTCATAAAAATATGAGGACGACCCTTCAATGAGAGCTAAACTAGAGGAGACAATATTGATAAATGTAGGACGTCAACGAAAGAAACGTTGATAAGTTTTTATTTCACGACACGAGGTAACGCTTGTATAGAAGACGATAAAAATATGTATTTTCAGAAGAGTTTGTGCACAATCGTTAAAATGACACTTTCAGCGTAGGAGATTCAAGGAATGGTTCGTAGAATCCGTAAATCTGGGCATTCCGCTTAAATTGGACACCTGGCAACATTAATTACGGTAGAATTTTCGTAGGCTACGTCAATATTTATCACAGTAACGTTCATAGCTTAATTTAGACATTAAAGGATTGAACGTAATTAAAACTTGCTTGCTTTTATTTTGAGGTTTCATTTAAGTTTGTACTACAGAAACGTATTTAGACAACAAATTAAGATCCTTCAGAAATCACTCCTACTAAATTCTACCTGTCTGTAACCTAATTATATTGAACTTTTTTCAGAGAGTACACGAGAAAAACATGTTGAGGATCGATCGGTACTAAAAACATCACGTTCTGAAAGTTAAACAAATTAATCATGGAACAACAATTTAAAGGATGGTTTCTAGCTAAAACAAATTGTATTTCGAATCGGTATTATAGAATTTCAATAATTATGATATCTAGAATTAGATATAAATTTCCTACAACCTGAGTAAACCTTGAGTGAGCTTATAAAATTCATTTTTTTTTAAATTTTAGGGCGATTTTTTTCGGAAAAAGAGAGAGGATGATATTTTTTGCATGTTTTTCAGTAGATGTTTGAAGAGATGTTACCTAAATTATGAAAGAATATTGTAGATCCTTATAACCAGCCCTTTCAAACGATGCATCAACTGTATATGGAATTTAAAAAATGTTTTCCAGTACTTAATTTCCACATGAATATTTTTGAGTTTTAATTACTGAGATATATGCGGGTTAATATTCCAAATTTCAAGTTTTTACATCGAGCAGTTTCTAAGAAAAACGGCTGTTATTGACAGACAGACAGAGAAGTGAATGATCTTATAAGGGTTCCTTTTTCCTTTTTAGGTACGGAACCATGAAAATGGATGTTGTAAATCGAGCTTAACACGAACCTCGACAATTTGAGTAGCGAGTGCTGCTGCACAGCAAAACTGGCCAAGGGTGTGTCAAGATACATGCAAAGTAGCATCCCTTAGTCGTCTGTATATCTCAAAGTTGTTAAAGGAAATTAATCCAAATAATATTATTTGAAAGTTCTAATTAAATAATGGCACCTAGAATATTTCAAATTTTTTCCAACTCTTAATGGATAAATAAGAGGGCGTAATTTTGTATAAATTAAGCTTAAAAATGAAAATGGAAACTTTAATTCTATTATAACTACCTATTAAGTACCTGATATCCCACTCAACTTCAATAACTTATACAATATTTCTTTACATCTTGCTCATTTTTATGTTACTGACATATTTCTGTGTTACTGACATGCTTTTTTCTGTGTTACTGACATATAAAAAAAACAATAAATTGATTAAATATTAAAAACTTGCAGCGTTATGAAAGTCGCTTGAATTAGGCCTCGACTGCGATAGAAAAATAGAAGCCGATTGATAGAGATCGGTAGTAGTGAAATCACAACTACTTCAATGTCATCCAATCAATTAGTTCCAAATAATCGACATGCGGGTGTCAATTGACGTTAATATCCGACAAGTTCATCTCGTCAGTGGTCCAGCGCAATAGACGATACAAACTCGTGAGATTATCGTCGAATATTTTATGATGAAAATATGATAATATAACTGATATATTACGATAATAATGTTTTTATTCAAAATTATGCCATTTTAGTCGAGACTCTTCTTTATTTTCTTTATTGTTATAGCATGTTTTATTTGATACAAATCTATTGTACAAAATAAGGCATTTTATACATATACTAAAATTGTGAGAGAGTGACTACGGTAGATGGAAAATATTCTAAATAGATTGATTTAGTGTATAGTGATAAAAGAAGCCAGAAAACCTATTTTAGAATGTTTATCTGTCTTTCTCTCTGTATTTTAATTAGTTCGTCAATCACACGAAATCTACGGGGCCAAATTTGATGAAATTTGATAAGGTAATAGCTTATACCATTGAGCAACATATAGAACTAGGGGCACAGCTAGTATTCTCATATTATCATCTTAGAAATTATCGCAAAGTGCCTTCGTCCCCGCACTTATTCTGAAATATAATTCCATGTCTACCTTGGGTAAATATATTGTTTCTACATAATGGTTCACAAAATATAAATTCAACGTAATTATTGAAATAATTTTACACCGCAATCATATTTTATTTCAACACGGTCTCTCTCTCTAATTGAGAGTGGAAAACGTTTTTACGGAGTTGGCCAATCAAATATTAGAAGAATGCACACGTGCCGCCGTGTTTGATGTATGCATCATACAACGCTATATTATGAACGTCTCACGTGGAAGCCCTGTGAAAGCGCTTTCAGAATTGAATAACAGTCCGGTAAAATTAGATTCCAACTTTTAAAAATTTCCGACCAGCAAATTTTTCAGGGCAAATTTATTTCGAGATTTTAAATGAAATCTTAAAAGTTTTGATATACATCATAATTGCCAATATTTTTTATGGGGAGATAAATTGTTTTTTGTCCATTATTTCAAAAAGTACCAGTTTTTCGAAAAGTGGTTATAATAATTGCAGCAGATTAAATTTGGTGCAAAAAAGGTCAAGCACGTTTCGGACATGCTTTAACTTAGTCGTATCTTAGATAATTAGATGGGTTTTGTCTCAAAATTTTACTTTGAGGCGAGGCACGATACGTATAAATTAACCAAGTTATTGCGACAAAGTAATCTTCGTTATCCACCTTCTAATATAAAGTTTCTATAGAACCTGAAGTTATTAATTAACAGGTAATAAGTTGGTAGCTTATATATGGTATATATTCAAGTTATTAAATCAAGTTGATCGAGATCATTTTTTTGCAATGAAATACTTATTACAAGGCGTTATTCTGATTTTAGATATACATTTCTGTAAAGCTACGGAGAAGTGGTACACACCGCACACCAAATTGATTTAGAGGCTCAAATCTCGCAAAAGAGATGCCGTAACAGACAACTACACCAGACATTTTTTATTGCAATTTGAAAGTATTCTTCAATGGTATCTCTATAACGTTAACATTTTTTTTTTCTCAAAAAAATATTCATCCCTTAAGTTAGATGTTACAGAGACATCTATCTTCAAAAAACTTTTCCTGTAGAATTAATTAACAACCGGACTTAAATTAAAAGATTTATGATGCTGAGGTAACGAATGAATATGACAAAGTTACAAGGTTTCTGCTTCTGCCATTAGACTAAAAAATCCACAAATTGTTTATTTTTCCAAATTATTATATACGTACAAGAGCATATCTTCATTTCATATAATCGCAACCACGTAATATCTGTTAAGGATGTCTTTACATATTCGCAAACTTCACAGTCATGAAATATTTCACACACAGTCTGTTCATAATTTGTAGGCCTACCACAGTAATGTCCAGTGGCACGTCTAAGGTTTTCAGGAAAAATCTGTATATTTCCACATCTAAAGCAGAGTAAATAAATTGTTAATTTTATAGCCTATTACGAAGGAGATCGCGGAAAACCTGATATAAAGCTAATATGCAAGTTAAGATAATAAATATGTGCTATGCCACTTATAATCAATGGTCATGGGAATGTTCTTTAATAGCAAGAGTGAAAAAGAAAGAAGAAGAAACTAATGTGCGATATTTACAAAGATATTCGAAGACGAGCGCGGGCCGCTCTGCTGCGCTCGTCTTCGAATATCTTTGGATATTTTAATTACGTGTTACACCAATATAATTTGTATGTGTGCGTGGTTTGTGTGTGTATTGGTTCACACATTTTGTTACGTAAAATTGGAGCTGATTTTTTATCGATTTGAGTGATCTTACAGAATTCATTACGTTTATATTATTTATTTTTTAGGGTTTACGTAGATAAGTCTGGGTATTCGGCATTTAAGTTGGTCTGGCCACTGGTTACGTAATGTACCTACCCGTATAATTGGTTGGAATGTCTTTGTTGTTTATTGTCTATTCCGATAACTGTTGAGTTATTTTATATTCACTAGTATATTTTTAATATGTAAGCGCATTGGTGTTCATGATTTCATAAAATAATTGTTTTCGTAACAGAATCAGAATTTACACGGAAATTTTAACCTACGGTTGAAATATATAAAGAGATACGCCGAAAAGAATGTGTCAATGAGTACATAAGATGTAGTTATATTTATGAAATGTTCTTATTAAAAAAACAAATGATTGAACTCCTAACAGCTAAACCTTTACGAGGAATTTAAAACTGAAGGAAAGATTTAACGTAACATATATATATATATATATATATATACACGTTTTATATTCGCTGGCATAGATTGTAGGTATAAACATTTAGTCAGAATTTAGCTTTAAAAACTGTAATACGTTCGCCGTTGGGTGAATTTGGATAGATCTTCAGTGAAGGACTTTTTTTTATTATAACCAATCTTTTAACAGTCATTATAATTTTAAGCACAACTTAATTAACTTAAATACGTCAAAAATGAAATTAAATAGGTCAGAAAATAAAGATGTCTAATTAAGGCTAATCAACAACCCCGGCACGGTTAATCATTTTGTTCTATCATTCACTTTACTTAATGCTTTCGTTAGCTAGGGCATGACAATAACGGTTATCTTAACTTTCGCTTTAAAAATCAGCATGTTGTATCGCACTAGCTTTCTCTTAAGCTTTATTGTTCGTTAACATAACGCTATTTTTCGTTGGCTTGAGAGAAAAGAATAGCATCATATTACTTTACGAGCAGAAAGAAAACGACAGACCTATTTCCTAGACAATGATAATTCCGTGCTTCATCTATGGATGACGGAGTTAGATTTTTATAAGTTATTTTGAGACCTTATGCTGATAAAACTAATTAAACTAAAGTATAGAATTGTGATAACAGTAAGATCAAATAGATTTAATTACAGAAAAAAGTAGATTCAGTAAGTTCACTAGAAACGTATTAAGAACCATATTTAAATTGAAGTTATTAATTTTAATAACGCGGAAAAATATCTTTTTAGTTTCAATGGATTTTAAACCCATGTCTCTTTTGGTCAACGGTTAGTGATTGCACTCTTAGTTTATACCGACTACAAATGCAACTAGATAATGTCAATTATTTCAAGAATCTCCTAGTTTATCCAACGATCACACTTTTTATCCGTTTGACAAATGTCTTCACTTGTATAATTTAGTTTGTATTTAAATATTGCTCATATTTTCTTATTTGCGCAATTGACACCTTTGCAGTATAAATTATTTTAAACACTGTTTATACTTTTTTATTAGTACCATTGACCTGTCCACCATACAACTGTTCAAATAATTTTGTTGCAATTGAAGAATGTCGGTGTGGAAATAAATAAAATAATACTACCAACCGTTGAGAGATGATGATGATGAGAGATGGATAGAGTTATGGATAGAGATAGACATATGAGAGAATGGATATGGATTCTCAACCTGGCAGTTTACCAATTCTAATGAATCCACTTGAGTAAATGTATTACGTAAAAAAAAGAAGTTATGGGTAATAGGTTTAGAAAGATTTTTTCGGAGCTTTCTCGAAAATACATGTACTTCTTTAGTTTTAATAATAAAATGGTGATAAATAATTTTCCAAATCAGCAAAATCTGTTCCCAATTTCAACCTGGAAGTTTACCAATTCCAATGAATCCACATGGGTAAGTATGTTGTATAAAAAAAAAATAGTTAATAGGTATATAAATCTTTTGGAGCCTTCTCGAAAATATATGTTAACAATTATTAATAACTTTTTTTCATTTTCCACATTTTCTCAATCATAACTATATCTACATATAAACGTTACATTATCATAAACAAAACCTCTATGAAAAAATTCCAAAAAAAATTAAATTATCAATATAATCAATTTTTTATATATTTATACTATACTTAGCGCTCAATATTCAAAGACGAGTAAAGTGTTTGCCGCTTAGCGTAGTATTCGCTCGACGCGCCAGGTGTGCGTGGAATATATGACGCTTAACCCTTGCATTAACGTTGAAATAATGTACCTCAAGAACGGGATAAGTTGCAAAACAAAAATTAATATAATCACCTTATTTTTAATTCATAAACCCGTAGAAGCCGGCTTGCTACACCAACTTAACCACACCTGTATACTTATTAATTTTATCCGCTTGAACCTGACATATTAAAAATCAATCTGGAAGCAATATCTGTCTGACACTGTATTTGTAGGTACAGTTGAAAGATCTGAGCTTTTGCCTAATTTTTTGGAATTACATTACCTGATTACATATTGTGGAAAATATCAATGATTATCACAAAAAAAGAGTTACGTCATTTATAAGCGGAGAAAGTGCTAGTTATCGCTAACAAAATAATGACTAAGTGTACTCAATATTTATTTTTACGGAATAGTCCAGTAAATCTGCTGAAAGATATAAATTCGTATTTTCTGGATCATGAATGTCTTTTGTTTGAAGAAGATCCTATTGAGTTGCGGTATGGGAAATTATTTAAGACAGACATGAAAAATGTAACGCCAAGAAAAGAGTACCGGAAGTAAGAAAGCTCATGATAAGAAGCAAGCGAATTCTTAATACGTTAAAAAGAATAAGCAAGTATGACAACTTGACAAAGCTATACGCGCACGGATATTAGCTACGTAATGGTAAGTTATTTCTTTCACTTTATGGTCGAGCCGACTAGGGGTCGTTTCTCCTGCCACCATAACATACAGTTTAAATAAACATTTGCCACTGTTTCTCAGAAAATAATTCCTCCATAAATACTACCATTAATTTAATTAACGACGCCGTCTTGTTATTATATTGCTTTTTATACGAGAAATAAAGATGAAACCATACGAGTGCGTGATGGCGTGTCGAACTGTAAATGCTATCTATGTCCGGTTAGAATCGAAATCTGATTTTATAAAGGATAAATTTAATTTGAAAATAAATAATGATCCCGCATTTCTAACGGCAAACTACGATACTAAAGTAGATGCTATGTTCTTATGATATATTCTTAATATTCTATATTAATACTAAAATACATATTTCATATATTAGGTACTATGAACTTCAAGTACCTGTTATAGATATTGAATAATTACGATAGAAAATGATACAGCAGTAATATTTTAAATGTTAAGTGGATTACTCAATATTTATTTCAATAAATATTTCTCATTTAGTTGGGTTTAATTTCTTTTCAAATTCACACATACACATCGGTAAATAACTAGCTGTGTTTGTTTTGAACACTTACAATTACACACACTTACACAACGAAGTTTAACCCGTTACGTGTGTATTGCGGTACACAAACTTTTTTTTAATTGTTCAGAGAAACTTACAACACAATTTACGAAGATGGCTCGTTCTAAAATACTAAAATTGATCGAACACATGCTATTAAGTAAATCGGACTTGTGGGTTTCAAACTAAAAAGTATAGGTAAAATTCGGTATATATCAGGGTATCCAATGCAATTTAAGAAGCACGATCCGAATTAAGAAATATTATTATCCTTAATATAAAGTGCATTTTAAATCAATAAATTGGGGCAACTATTATTAAAAAAAACATATTTTTTATCTCTATCACAATCATTTTTTGACTACTTAACATAATATAAACTTAACACACTACAGAATCTTATATTCTTTTAAATCGATCACGTGGTGATATCAATCGCGTTACAGTTGGAAAGTAGAAGAGAAGAATACATATTTGACAGAAACACTTCCCCTGCGATAGGGGAAAATAATTTACGCAATTATTTATAAAGAAATGAATATAACAAACATTAAAAAAACAGTCATTTTTGGTTCATTTTTCCTTCGACATATAGTTGAGAATCGTATTTACATTAAGTACTATTATTGTAAATAATCAAATGATACTGATCAAGCATACGAGTGTGACTGGTGAGAAAAAAACCCAGAAAACTAAAATAAAAACTAAGGAAAACAAAACCTCAAAAACATTTCATGCTGCGCTACAGCATAAAATGTTTTTGAGGTTTTTTTGGTTATCTATTTTGTCGGCTTTAATATAAAATATAAGTGGAGCGAAGAAACTGAAGCACTTGCCAGATTTGTTTGGAGATCTCATAAACAATTACCAAAAGAAATTAGGATAGATTAGGACAGAATTAGGAGAAATTACAGGAAATCCAATTAAACAATGGTATTTTGTAGAGTCAGATACCTACTTATTCGATTTTCCCATGAGATCTAACTAATGAATAGAAGACAAATAAAATGGCTCACTCTGTAGAACACAAATGGTTAGCTGACTATTCCTAAATTTACCGTTTTTCGTAAAATATCAAACAAATGGTTCCGCGTACAAAGTGGCTAACATTAACAAATTTAATCCAAATTTCCTACCACGAATGATATAAGTTTCGGGTTTTGCAAAAAGTTTGTTGAGGCGGAATGCGGAAATACATTGGGAAATCCGCCTTATCTGTTGCACGGGAAGTGGTAAATGGATAAAAGCATACATTGATGAATTCTACGCAAAATCTTATTATAACTGCTCAGAAACGTACTACATACTTTTATATCTAGTTATATACGATGCCGGGCTATATATGAGCATTGTAATGAAGGCATATTAAGAATTTTGAGAAAATCCGCAATAATTTGGTCAAAATCATAAAGGATTTTAAAGAGTTTTGCATATTTTCAGTTTTACTAGCAAAATCATATTAAAACATCAAATATAATTTTACTCTTTTTTTTTCAAAAAATATATTTATTATATTAAATATTGTTGGATGGACTAATATATCTTACACAATTGTTAGTAGTACAGTTTCATATAGAAATTATTTTTTTAAAATATGTTAAAGGGTATTTAATCAATTATTTTATAATTGGCTATAAAAGTGTAATTTGATAATATGTGTTGAAAAAATTATAAAAATTAATTAGAAAGTAAACAAGTTATTTGGCTTTATAATTTAATGGTCCCTACCATAGGGGTTTACTACACTAATCAATACAAAGAATTAGGGGTAACTGTCTCATAAAATACGTTTAAAATGACAAAAAATGACGTCACAATTTATGCCTAAATGAAATTAATAAAATACTACCTCGCAAAGAGCAATCCTGCAATCTGTGAAATCCTTGACATATTCTTAAAATAACACAATAGTTTCTATTTTCAGATACACTAACCGTACGCGGTACCATCAAACGCTATATTTTTATCTGATTACGAGCAGTTTGCTGACGTGATGTTGATGGGTGATCAAGAGGAAAATTCACTGAATTATTTCTGTGGGGAACATGTTACGAATGTCGTTCAATTTTATGACTCGTTTATAGACGCAACAAAAGCTGTATTTATCATTTGTCCTCACATAAAATGTGTAATAATTGACAACGTCTGAAAGCCAATATCAGAATTATTAAATCGAATATCAGAGTCTATGATCAAAAATCAATACCAAAATCAATAGTAACTATAATGCGAATACGTCATATTATTTCTTGTAAACGTCGATATATTAAACATAGTGAACTGAGATTTTTGTGTGATTTCTGTAAAACGCCATATTTGCTCGATTTATGTATATTATGTATGTAAATATTAACTATCAAGATATGGCGAAACATGGCGCTGGCAAAAAATACATAATTAAAAATGTTACGATAATTTCAGTGTTTAATTTATTACCGGAATTATAGCCAAAATTCGTCTGAAAAAAATCTGTGCCCAAACAAGACGTCGGCATCGGCCATGACAAAACAGCTGTTCAATCGAGAAATATTTCTGTTTAAATATAATGGGTGACGTTTTTGTCGAATATAGGTTATTTTGTGGGTATTAGAGGAAGTCAATTTAATCATTCAGAAAGGTAAACTTAAAATGTGACGTGATGTCATTTACCACGTTGTAGCTTATAATTAATATATTAAACATCCATGTAAAAATTTAGGTTAAGAATAAATTAGTTTTAATGATCCCAATTTTAAAGATCGTCTTCATCAGTGATTTAAAATATTGGACCTTCTGGCCTCAGCTTTTTCTTACTGATAACTTTCTACTTTAAACAGTTAACATTGTTGATATATCATATTCATTTGTTTTAGTAATATATGTTGTTTTAATATGTTTCAGTGTAATTATAAATATTTTCAGTTCAATATCCTCTTAATCACTTCGTTTCTGCTTAGGAAGATTCAAATTCAATGTCAATAAAATATAATATAGTAACTTGCGCAAAAATATATAGAATAATTTTGGTCATTAACAATAATACTAGGGTATTACGTCTCAATGTGTAGCATACAATTTAACTTATTAGAATTATTGTAAACTAGAGCGATGTTTGACACAATTTTTGGGAGAGAGTGAACAGATAACCGTAAATTTTGAGAAATGAACTTGCAGTTAAAACATATGTTAGACGAATATTTTTAATGAAAATTACTTAAAACGTATGTGCTTATAATATTTTAAATTATTCAAAAATAATAAAGTCAAAATAAAAATTCAAATTTTTAAAATTTAACTTTATTACATAAGTAACCAGGCATCGTATTTAACTTTAAAATACCTATGCAGTAAAGCGATGTTACCTTTTGAACAGTTATTAACAAGACTTTAAATAGAATTCATCAATATGTTCTTTTATCCATTCACACTTCCTGTGCAACAGATAAGGGAGATTCCCAATGTATCGCCGCTTTCATCCTCAACAAAACTTTTGGTAAAACATAAGACTTTATTATATAATTCGTGGTACAAAACTTGGATTCAATTTACCATTTTGAAGGCAGGACCGTACTGTTTACATAAAGTACAATTTGAGTTCGGGAAGCGCCTCCGACAGACCGAACAGTAGTAGTAAACAAGGCAATAGACCATAATTGATCGTAATAATCTCATTGTCGTTTATGTTATTTTCGCTACTGCGACACGCATAACTTTACTCTGTCGGTCCGTAGAGTACGAGCGCGTCATTAGGTACGTTAGAAGCATCGCGTCACGTAGGCCGACCTGATAACATTTGTTTATCATTATCTAATTCCGGCAGCGCGGCTGGAATGCGAGCGCGCGCACCGAGGCCTCGTCACGACCCACGCGGGCGCCGCCGACATCCTTGCGATACTTATTTCGCAGAACCGATAAGGGTGCGAGTGAAAAGTAGATACGGAACGATGGCACGGAGATAAGTTCTTGGAAGGCCATCGGGTGAAGAGGCGATATGGCAATGTTTCGGTCAACCGTCGTTAGGAGTCGTCTTAAAAAAACTGCGAATATTTTTTGGTACTCAAATCTGGAGCTGAACTAGTTCCGACAGCCAGTGACAGTAATTCCGATAGCCAAGGAAAGGTTATTGACATCAACCCGGACGATGAAATTACTTCTCTGCCTACAACTGTGGGCGTGAAGGACTCAATATTTTACGTAGACTCCGAACTGCGTCTTTTAATTAGAAGATATTTATTCATATTGCAATAAAATCTATACTCAATTTACTATTTGTTTATCAATGCTTGAACAACTCGTATAAAACGAACAAAAAAAATGAAGGACAATAACAGAAAGAGTGACCGGTATAAATAGTTACAGTTACAATTAGAAATTATGCGTGGATGCGTGTATATTCTCCAATATGAAAATGTAACTGTGCTCATTTCCTATTATATTCCACTGCATTGAAAAGAGAAGCGCAGAGAAGGTATACATAAATTTTAAAATCGTCAAATCGAATGATGCTTTTAAACATGAGGATTTAAGTAAGTCTCTTCTCACTCGAAAAGTTATATCCGATTCCGTCCATAATTAAAAATACGGGCAACGTATACGAACAGCAACAATACATTTTGACGCTGAGAAACAGAACGATCTTTTTCTGTATCATCGGCAACATGAGGATTTAAGTAATCTCTTCTCACTTCAAAAGTTATATCCGATTCCGTCCAAAATTAAAAATACGGGCAACGTATACGAATAGCAACCATAAATTTTGACGCTGAGAAACAGAACGATCTTTTTCTGTATTTTCGGCAACATGAGGATTTAAGTAATCTCTTCTCACTCCAAAAGTTATATCCGATTCCGTCCAAAATTAAAAATACGAGCAACGTATACGAACAGCAACCATAAATTTTGACGCTGAGAAACAGAACGATCTTTTTCTGTATTTTCGGCAACATGAGGATTTAAGTAATCTCTTCTCACTCCAAAAGTTATATCCGATTCCGTCCAAAATTAAAAATACGGGCAACGTATACGAATAGCAACAATACATTTTGACGTTGAGAAGCAGAATGATCTTTTTATGTATTTTCGTCAACATGAGGGTGTAAGTAACTCTCTTCTCACGTGCAAGTTATATAATACTGTGTTCAAAATTAAATACGCGGTGAACGTATGCGGATAGTATCCATAAATTTTAAAATAGAGAAATATAAAGATTCTTTTCCATATTTACTCCAACATGAGAATATAAGTGTCTTCTAATTTTATATTAGACAGCGTCCATAAGGAAATACGCGGAGATCGTATGTGGAGAGCATTTATAATATATTTTAAAATATAGAGAAATAGAATGATCCTTTTCTGTATTTACTCCGACACGAGGATGTAAATGACTCTTTTCTCGTTTATAAGTTATATTTGACTGCGTCCAAAATGAAATACGCGGAAAAGGTATGTGAAGAGCATCTATAATATATTTTAAAATATAGAGAAATAGAATGGTCCTTTTCTGTATTTACTCCGAGATGAGAATATAAATGGCTCTCTTCTCGTTTGCAAGTTATATTTGACTGCGTCCAAAATGAAATACGCGGGAAAGGTATGTGGAGAGCATCTATAATATATTTTAAAATATAGAGAAATAGAATGGTCCTTTTCTGTATTTACTCCGACATGAGAATGTAAATGGCTCTCTTCTCGTTTGCAAGTTATGTTTGACTGCGTCCAAAATGAAATATGCGGGAAAGGTATGTGGAGTGCATTTATAATATATTTTAAAATATAGAGAAATAGAATGGTCCTTTTCTGTATTTACTCCGACATGAGAATGTAAATGACTCTCTTCTCGTTTGCAAGTTATATTTGACTGCGTCCAAAATGAAATACGCGGGAAAGGTATGTGGAGAGCATCTATAATATATTTTAAAATATAGAGAAATAGAATGGTCCTTTTCTGTATTTACTCCGACATGAGAATGTTTACATTCTCATGTTTAGTTGAAGTGTCATAATGTAGTTGAAATCTATATTGAAATTAGTAACAATTATAATAAAGAAAAGACATTTTTGATCTAACTGAGGCGTGAATTTGCGTTTTTTAGTCTAAGTTAGAATGTTTTTTAGTAATTATTACATTTAATGCTCATATTTGAGCAGCATTAATTTTCAAATATGTACAATTGTGTCGCAAAATATTATACTTTCAAGTAACGTTTATCCGCAGCCCCGCCCGCTTTGAAATTTTTATGATGCATTTTACTGATAGAACTACTTCCTCTTCCGCGAGCTACCGCAGTCGCCGTCTTCGACATTCACAGCGTTTCCGCTTATCGCGATCTAGGACACGTCTCATTAACGCTGATATAGCTCTTTAATTTCAACATCTCCTCTAATATTATACCAAAGAAAACCATCCAGAGTAATAAACCGAGTCAAAATCAATCCACTAGAAATCAAGTTATAAGGCAGGAAGAAGACAAATGTTACGTTATATATAGATGCAACGCATTGCATTAGGTACTGGTGGTACCCGCAAGATATACTTAGGACGAGCTGTATAAAAAGCAAAAACTTGCACTGAAGATAAAAATGTTCCGCACACATAAAAAAATAAATAATAAAATATAATTCACTATCAACACTGTAGTAAAATTTTACTTTCTCTATCTTATGTGAGGCATACCTAGGTTTTGTTATGAAACATGAAACAATGTATCCTCTTATTTAATATGTAAACTTAAACATTTTTATTTAAACGTTTTAATGCCATGGTTTTTTACTCATATATACTTAAAAATGAGAAAGAAATCTTTTGTTTTTGATGTCATTTACCTTTGTCTCAAAAAAAACTGTATCTCTTCCAAAAATTATCCAATTTTAATAATTTTTTCGGTGTTTTCTTAATAAAAACTTGTACAAGGATAATAAAATACAAAGAAAATTATAGAAATATAAATTGTGAACAAAAATTATAACAAAAACTGAAATCAAGGTCACATCGTCATTTTCGCAATCCGGTACATCCTCCGTATCAGCAAAATAATTGTTATCGTCACTATTATCACTATCACTCAAAATTTGCATTACGCCAAATTGTGAGCGCACCACCATGTCACTCCCACTACCCCTTTCTTCACAACTTGAAAAACGATCATTTTCACTCGAATTATTTTCGTATTCCAACATTATGGCTTAACAATTTTATTTTCCTGCATCCTTTTTATATTGCAATTACTATTAATATTATAATTTGAACTTTATGTAACACGTAGAAAGATAAAAAATTAGCGATGCGTGCCAGCGACCTCCCCTACCGCGCGCTAAACAGTAACTGATTTCGCGAGCGCCGTCGCGCTCGTGGCAAATTTAATTAATACGCGCACGAGCGCGATGGCGCTCGTCGGCACTAACGGTTAAATCGGCTCATGTAAAATACACTATAACAATCGGACAGAGAAATTATCTCTGTGAAATCGATGAGAAATAGAAAGAGATGGAACAAAATGACACGTCCTCGTATCCACCCTAATAATTCACAATTAAACATTCCACACATCCTCTTATAAGACAGCCTCAGACTACATAAAAAGATACACGTTAATGAATTCCATCTGTAGAGCGCTCCTTGCTTTAGCGCAGAGAGCGCGCGGTAAACTAGCCGTGCGGTGGCGTAGCGGTAGGAAATTGGATTACAAAGCCAGGAAGCGCCGTCGCAAACTCTGCATTCAATGCGCCAGATGCTCCCTTCTGAAACTTTGCAAATGATTGCAGGGCGATAGTCTGTACATAATCTCAGCTGTCGCGTCCGCAATGAACGGACACGACACGTAACTTTACAAATTCGACAATGTGGACAACCAGATATGGTTGCGAGATTAAATAGTGATGACGGGAATAGAACTACCGGAACGATGGCGTTTATTTTCGTAAAAGTATATTCGAGCATGTGTAAATATTATCGCGGTAAGAATTGTAAGCATGATATAGCGAACATCACGTTACGTCGTTATGAACGGACACGACACGTAAGTTTACAAATTCGACGATCTGGAGAACTAGATATGGTTGCGAGATTTAAAAAGTGATGACGGGATTCGAACTACCGGGACGATGGCGTTTGTTTTCAAAGTATATTCGAGCATGTGTAAATATTATCGCGGTAAGAATTAGTAGCATGATATAGCGAACATCACGTTACGTAGTTCAATTATTCTTCAGTTATGCGTTGATTGTGGCAGGTGATGATTGATAAATAACGGTCAAATTTGGTGATTCACATTCTGTTCTGAGCATGAAGACATTTTTTATATTTCTCTATTATTTGACTTTGAGTTAGTAACTCAATTTTATTAATAAATCTCTATCTCGGCATATACATACAAGTTACTTCATAGTGTACTTCCAAATGTATCGTGTTCATTAAGCAATAAAATTATGTATTGGCTTTGTGTTACTTAATTTGACGGACGTAGTGAAAATTGATAAAAATCAGATTTGTGTGTATGAAAATTAGATATTATTATCGTAAACAGCACCATATAAAATTATTCGACCCATAATCAATGTAAAGCTAATATTTCAAAATGCCACTATATTTACAAGATATTGGATTTCATTCATAAATAGGTTAAAAGGGAGACTAAAAATTCATAATGAAAACTCAATAAATAAATTTGAAATTAAATTTAAAAAGAGCTTATACGTAAATGAAATAAACCACAGTTTTATTAGAACTTTTTTGAACAAATACGACGAGAACCACACTTGGAATCACGCCAATTTTACCAGCTTTATCATTGCTTGTACTGGGATTAAAAAAGGCCGAGAATCCTGTTGATTATTGTAACTAGAATCTCGTGCCACGCTCTCTTCTATTTTATTGTGTCGACCACTGTTTTAGTTATATATACAGCAAGATCAATAGAAATGACTGATTTTGTATAGTTTTTAAAGTTTTGTTTAATGGTTTTAAATTCATTGTGAAATGCTCATGCTAATTATGAATTTGAACTGAACTTAGTGGTATCCAAAACATAGATAAATGTTTTCAATTCGAGTTATGTTATTAAGCTCTCTTCACATTGGTACTTTCGGGTAGCATGACTGTGCATTTCGGTCTCCATTTGCGACAAATATTTGCATTTGCTAAGCAATCACATAGACCATCCTGTGACTATCACCATACTATAGTGCAGGACGCTCAACACGCAGCTAACCACCATAAACTTCGCCATCAGCAAGCGTATTATCTTCTCACAAATTGTCGTGTCATTTGTAAACGGATAGACTTCCGATTTATCTCGCAACTAAATATTTTCATACGCCGCTCTTGAATGCAGCAAGGAATGCTACTACTCTAGTTTCGTAATTCACTTAAACAAGTTTCTAATTTTTTTCGGGAGTTAACTGAAGTTACAAATTAAATCTAAAGACAAATATTACGGTTTAAAGAAAAGGCATCAAATTTAGTAATGAAAGACTCACAATATAATTTGCACTCATTCAAAGGAGGTTTAAAAATGAATAATGGTCGTAAAGAGTTAGTACTTCAAAAGGTAACAAACAGTTAGGCCCCTGTTGTTTGACCGACAGTTAAGATAATTAGCTGTAAAAATTCAATGTTTAAATTGACAAAAACGATACGTCGTTAACTCAAATAGGGGTTAAAATTTTGACGATTAGTTAAATATTTTGACCACTTGCGAATATGTGATCAAACAAGATGACAGATAATTGGGTATGTGACTAAATTTTGTTTATTTCATTAATCATAATTTAAAGGTCCAAGTTCACGAAGAGTGAAAGTTTTTTTAAATAATCTTAAAAAATGACCGAGTTATAAAAGTTTAAATTTAACCTTTAGACAAGGACGGCAATACTGTGTTGTGAAGTCATTTTTAATATTGCACATTATATTCTACAAGAGGAAAAGAGACAGGGATATACCCAACTCTATCCGTATTTACAAATTTAGAAGCCTATAACTGGCTTTTTTTTCAATAAATTTTTGAATTTTTTCAAGACAAGTTTTTAATTAACTTATATTTCACAATATTGTACGAAAAATATCAAAATTCAGAATGAGCCAACTACCGTATTAAATTCGGTAGTAATAGCTGATTCTAGTCATTTATCAACTTGACATATTATTTTTTTTCGAATAAGAGCTTCTTACGAATTTAAATACGAGAAAGTTCGATACGGATGAAATCTTATGTGACGGTGATTAAGAAATAGTAAATTACATTTTAGGAGTAGCCCAAAAACTACCAATAATGTCGCAAATAAAAATTGGAGGTAATTTTATTGATAGTTGTCAAACAGCGAAAAAAAACGTATAGTTTTATAAAAGTTTAAGTCTCCATTTCGTAAATAAAATAGGTTATCACTGAAATAAGTGCTAATTACAATACACAATTATCATCAAGGGATCTCTTTGGTATGTTTATAGTTTATAGTTTATATTTAGAATTATTCATACTGACGCAAGAAACTTTAAAGGTCAAACATTTCACAATTATGCCTTTAAACTGCAAATATTCCAAAGACTATTAAATAGAAACATCGCAGACAGTGAGAAAGTTTATAACATTGTATTTACAAAGGATACGGGGGCGATAGACTGCGTATACGTTCCAATATTAAATACACGATAACACCAATATTATAAAAGCCAAGTGACATTTTAATTATTGCCGGGATTAGCAAAATATATTTTTTTATTTTAAATCTACGGATCAATTGACAAATGTCATTTTTAAAATAAGAGTTGTCAGCCGAAACAAATATTTCCCACAACAAAATAAAAAATCGTTAATTTCTATGGCAATACTATTAAACGTTGTTTCTTTTAACAATATATTCAAAATATGAATCAGAAATCCTACCTACAAGATAACCATTACTAAACTAACAGTTGTTATATTAACTATAGTTAGTCTAACAAAACTTAACTCAATAAATATAGATTAAACTACGGGGCCTTAGAGCTCTAACACGACTCTAACTTCAATGTCAGAAAACTAAGTACGACCCAGTCTTCGTCTGATCCTTCTTTTATCAAAAAACAGTAAAAAAATACTTTCGAACACAACACGTAATCGTTGACAGACAAAAATGAGATATAGAAACAGCTTGGGTCAATTTTACGATGATCAAAGACACGAGCGCAATTACATGATATAAATTCAGCAGCAGCCAAGGCGACACAGCAAGCAAACAATAGCAACCGCTATCGAAGGGTAACCGCGCAACTTCCAGGAAATACGATGCATCACGCCTGCGCAGAGCGCGAGCGAAGTCACAACTAGAGACGTTAACATTTAAAAAAATGTACCGATAATATGCCATTTATTTTACACACACATATATATATATATATATATATATACATATACATATACATATACCTATATATATATATATATATATATATCTATATTTATATGTATATATACATGTCCATGTTTTCATATCAAGCAAAATTTTATAACCATCAATGTTGGGTTTGACGTCATTTTATGATTGTTATTTTCTATAATTATGTCTCAATTCTACGAACTATATGTCCCGTAAGATTGAGAATGTTATTTTTTTTCAATGCTTTACTTCAATTTTGGTAAATATGTAAGCATATTATTTATCTACGTTACTGAGTGATATCGTCGATCGGTCAGTATATTTGTACATATTAATTAAAAGTAATATGTAGTGTAAAAAAACAAGAAAAAATTAAAATATTGAAGAATTTCTGTGCAGTAAAACAAAAAAATACCGATACATACCACTATATTCTTGGACTTCACCTATGCGTAGATATAGAAGACAACCAGTCCAACAATAAATAAGTAAGTGGATCAATTTAAATTACAAACGTTTAGCCTGGACCATTCCCGTTTGTTTGTTGCACCTATTACGTTAACACAACCTCGATTCTTTAATATTTCAAATATTTTGTTTAACAATTCAAATATTTACCATATCATATTATTTGCGAACTGAATGTGGAAAGATCCTAAAAGTTACAGAAAGATAATTAGGCTTTTTAAAAATGCACGAAAAATAAACGTAGTTTTAAGAACAAATTACATGAGTAAAATCAATATGGTTTTCAAATGATCGAATTAAAATAAAAAGATTCTCAAATTTATAAAAACTAACGATGAGTATTTTATTGTACGTACAGTTTATTAAACTGTTATGTAGAGTACGTGTTACTTTTATCGTGTTATGTACCGTACGCCGACAAAAATATTGAGTTCGAATATCGATAAATACAATAGAATATATTACACGACACTACGAGAGTCCGACGTCATTGAACGACACGTGCAGTAGGTACGGTTTTGTAGCAGGCACTAGTGGCCAATAACAACGTGACACGTCTGTCACGTATGCGACAAATATAACTACTGCTTACGGATGCTGTATTCTTTATCAACCGTTTAAAATTATATAGCTAAGCGGTAGTTTATGAGAAAGTAATGTTATATCTGATTTAAACATAGCGGATTAATTGTAGTACGAAACTAAATGTTACCATCGACAATAAAATTTTCAGAATTCCGTAACTCAATAGAAAAACCGAAAATGCTATAAAATCACTTAACCGTCTGTCCGTCTGTCACATACGTTTTTCTCAGAAATCACTTGACGTGGAAACTTGAATTTGGCAAAATATACAGGAGATAAAGTTGCGCAAGCCACATTCGCAGTTGGTCCGTTTTTGTTTTTAGAACCAATTGGAAATGATGAAAAAACAATTATAAAAACGTGTTCTCAAATGAAAAATATTTCGCAATATAAAAATAAACTGTTGCCTAATGAATTATTTTCTAGGAATTTCTGGACCAATTTCGTAAAGAAATATAAAATTCGAATCAAATTCCGTTTAATATTTTTTGGCGTACATGATTTTTGGGATGCAGTCACTTTTTATAAAATTTATAGAGTAATTTAAAAAAAAAAAAAGTAAAGTTTACTTTATCAACTCTTCTTTATAGAGAGTGAATCGACTTAAAAATTGGAATTAGCGTATAAAAATAAATGTTGAGAGGTTCCGTCTAAAGCTGGCTACTTAGGAAATGTGAGCGTTGTGTCGTGTTGAACTCAATAAGTATTTTTTTGTGGATTCCGGTGCCGAATGCCAAAAATGTAAATCTTAGAATCACCTCTATCCATATGTCACAACACCTAGAATTACATATATTCATATGTCATAGTAACTTTTTCAGTTTAAGGCCAATTGTGAGGAAATTTTAAATGACGTAGTTAAATTAAGGGAACAGGCAGAAATGGCTAATAACTCTTCCGAACATAGTTTCTCTTTTGCAAAATTTGAGCCAAGATATGAGAACTTTTTAACCACGTATGTCAAATTTGATAGACTATACACGTTTTTATGCGATATAACTATAAATTAACGATTTTCGGATTTTTTCCTTTACTTGTGCCGTGAGAAGTTGTTTATTGCCAAATTTCATGATTCTATGTCAACGGGAAGTACCCTATAGATTTTGATTTATTTGCGAGTGTTAAAATTTGCGGCATAATTGGCCGTATTTTTAAGGTTTTTTTTTGATTGCGTGGAGTTAGAAGCTTTTTTACAGCTCCAAGGGATCGTAGACCTAAGTATTGGATATTAATTTCGAATTGATACCTCCACGCGTTCCTGAGAAAAAGGGTCTCGACGGACACATAGACAAAAATATGAACAACGAAGTGATCCTATAAGGGCGCCTTTTTCCCTTTTGCGGTACGGAACCCTAAAAACGCTAAAAAGTCGAGTACATTTTTTAAAGACAAAATTTGGTATTTTTCCTATTGCCTTATTTAACAAATGGAACATTCTTTCAACGCAATTAAAGACTTACAATACCAAAATAATACGGGAAGATAATAAAACAAAACGTTAGTTTAGCTGTCTTCAATACGGAATTTTTTTCATATTTATTTTCGTAAAAAACTGCTGAGGGAACCCGATGAATACAAGCGGAATACACTTTACAAAATTTACAATATATGTTTACACCGCTTTATGTAGGCCCTGGAGGCTGTTCCCCTTGTACTAATTTTAGCATACAACACAATTATATTTATCAATTTTTTAACCAAATTGGAGACTATTCCTGATTTTATGATAATTATCTACAGAAGACGATGCAGCGCGATAGTACATATATACCTGCAAACGTTACCCTCTAAGCAACATAAGAGGAAAACTTCTATGTTGAGTCATTGTTACGGACAGACAGATTTGTCAATAAAATTCCAAAACATCGCTGTTTTCAAACCTGTTACATTGAATGATACATTGTAAGGAATTGTGCAAAAATATCCAGTTTGCCAACTCACCGCCACCATAATAAATAATCTTTTATTAGACTATATTTATGCGCGATTCCGTTTGCATGGATTTTCTAATAAGGCAGCGAAATTATTCTTCAATAATAATGTTTCCATTACTTGAATTTTCAACTTGCCAAACTGATAAATTGAAATTCTCGAGTCGACTATTTCATAAATTTTTAAGCACTTAGTTCTCGCTATGTTAGTGCCAATAACTAAATTTGAAGTATCTTATATTCGGTTCAGACTAAATATACATTTTAATCTGAACTCCAAGCACGTTCTGCAAAAAAGTCCCATTAAAATCGGTTCTGTAGTTTTCGCGTCTTGCTCTAACAACCAGACAGACATACAAATAGACAAAAATTTTAAAAACAGTAAATTTGACTCTGAAAAATCCTGCCCTCCTTAAATTATATTTTTCAAAAATATGCAATTGAAATACTGCCCCGTCTGAACGACTTTAGATAATAATATGATATACAGAAAGCATACGTTGTGTACGTGTCCATTAATGTTAAAATTGATTCTATTTATCAAACTGAATAGAAAACGCTAAAGGACTGCGTGAAAATTTTCAACAGTCACTGAAAAAAAATATTGTCAAAGTAACGATTTCGATGAAAAAAAAATTTCATTACAGAAACACCTCAGTTTGATGCACGGAATCATCTGTACAAATAACAGACCTGCTCTTTCTCTGTATCACACTATTGTATATACACAGTGTCCGGGAGTATATGTCGGACAAAGAAAGACCCTATTCGTTGGCTATAAAGGAATAAATTCTCGTTGAAATGAAACGTAAACACGCCCTTTTTCTAATTGAGTGCAAACAAAAATATTACACATAATTCTTTTTAACACAACTAATACTTTCCGGAATGCGGTGTTTACCCGCAGCGACGATGTCTTCGCAGCTGTTCTCCGGTTACTCCCCCGAGTGGCACTGAGCAATGTGCGCAAGTATAGAGTGTACGAAAAAGATGACCAAATAATTATGAATATGATTTTGAATTTTTTGAAAAAAAGTCATCATTTAAATTTTATTTTAACTATTTTTCTATAAATGTCTTTTTTGGTCTGACACTTATTCCTGAACACAGTGTATAAGTAAGTATATATAATATGAAAAACATAAAGTACGCCATGTCTGATTATTGTTTGACAAATTAATGTTGAAATAGAGAACCGATCAATTTACATGTGTTTGAAAAACATCTACGTGTACATAATAAACAAACGAACCTTTCCATCTAACTCGATTGCGTCGACGTATTTGGCTACTAAAAAGAATCGTAAAAAAACGTGAATAGAAAATTCTTGTTTGATAATTGGAAATGTTCATGTTAGATTTTAACGTTAGACGAATCGGCGAGATTACATGCTTTGAAATGGCTTTCTTCATGAAAATTTTTAAGTGTTTTCTGAAAATATAGATTTTACAGAAACACGCTTCAAATATACTCACATAAGCTAAAAAAAATTGATCTCGTAATTAAAACAAAAAAACAACAAGAAAGACATTATTGAAAACTATATAAAACCTTTTCCATTTCAGGAAAATTATTACGAAGTCAACTGTCCCTCACAAAGAGTGTTGGCACCGAGCGGACGAGCGGGAATAACCGGAAAGTATAATTTAATAGTATTATTTTATAGCGTGTGTGTGCAAAGGTTATAAATAGTTATCAATATCATTGTATTAAGAAGCAAATATAATTAATTAGCGAAACGGATTCACTATATTTAATGCCTGAATAAAGAAATACATACTTTATAAAATGAAAGTAAAAACGTCTATTATTTTGATTTATTTTTCATTTCTCTTTTTTACATTTCATTGTGGCCAAAAAAATAAAATTCAAAATTTTGGAACCCGTTACTTACAGCGGCGTTCAGAAAGTATCGGTAATTGATTGGAAAATAATACTTTTTCATTTATGTTTGTATGTATGATATTATCGTTGCAATTGCAACGGATATAACACTCTTTTGAATTATACCTATTAAATGCCTTATTCTCGTGTAACGAAAAATGACAAATTAACAACGCTACTTCGAATCGTTGGCGCCGCTGCACCAAAAAAAACGTCATTGTACTCTCGAGTATTTTTAAAAAAAATACAATTGTACATCTGATTCATATCTAATTAATAAAAATGCTACTAATAGACCAAAATGACTCAGAGGGACCCAAACATTTTTATTGTTGTAACTATCGAGGGAGTATACTCAAAAGTACTGTTGACTTTTACGATTATTTGACATCTAGGCATCAACCAAATATTCCTTTAAACCTTGATCCTTCTAGTGTATTCTTAAGCAAGGTATAGTGGAAGAACATTATTACTTAGTTGAATACTTAATTATTTTTATATAAAAATTTATAATAATATTAATTATTAAAATTTAGCGCTTAGCTTAAAAAAATCCGTTGGATATTAAGGAGATGTTTATTATTTATATTTTTACATGTGTTATTCTAGTGTTTTTCATAATTCGATCTCTTTTGGTTCGAGGATAATTTTTGGATTGTAGCAGATTCGAAGAATTAATTAAAATTTAAAATTTATCTCGCTTCTTTAAACACACTAAAAGAGGTTTAATATGAGCATAAACATAAAGATTGGACTACGCGATTCATATCATTCTGTAGGCTCAAAACTGAGTGAGACATAGTAATTGACGACTATCGATATCTTGCTTGTCAGCAACCAGTCCAGCTACACCATAGACACAAAGACCATTATTTTACTTAATGACATTCCTTCTCTATTAGACAGAGAACCTTTGCCAATATCGACTTGAGAAGATGGGGCTAGGTAATACGGAATAAATCATTTCATGGATACCTCTCGTCATTGTTGCTTGCTTACAAAAATGTAAACTACGGAGCAAACAATTTTACTTGGAATAAAATAAAATGATGCTTATATGCAGTATGTAGTTATTCGATGCAAATTGTGCGCTACGAAGTTACTATGTTTTTCATTTGATTTAAATAAATATAAAAACATTACAAGCACAATATTAAATATTTATGTTTAGTGTGTAATTAATGAGGTATAAAAAAACCCCACAGATCATCTCATAAGTAGTAAGCTGTTAAAAAAATTTTAGGTTATGTTTGTCATAAAAAATAGTATAAAAAATGCATGCTTTTTTAACTCTTCACCAATTACACACAAAACATATATTTTACTTATGCTTGTAATGTTTAAAAAATTAATAAAAGTACATTAAAATGAATAATATCGCTCTACAAACTTTCTTAATCAAAAATTGTTCAAGTACATATGTATATATAAGCAATAACGAATAATGTCTATGGTGAAAACTAAACGAATTTCGAATACACCCTGGTTGCTGGTGAAAGAGATATCGATAGTCGTCAACAACTACTATCTCTTTCTCATTTTAAAGCCTACAGACTTATACGGATCGCGCAATTCATTCTACATGTCTATGAATGGGAATAATTTTAAAACAAAAAAATAAGACGTTGATTCTATCCCACACTTTTTACCAATTAAATCCACACACTTTTTACACCTGGCAAAAAAGTGTGCGTGGGAAAATTCAGTTTTCAGAATTTTCATCAAGAAGTTATGAGACTCGTTATACATATTTTTTATATAATTTACAAGGTGAATAATAAGAATTTTGTTCACTACGTAAATCTATCTGTGGAATCCAATTCAACTGAAAAAGTATGATAATAGAAAACTATCAGTAATTGGAAAATATGACACGAAAAAAGGTTTTAATGTGAGTTGAAACCAAAACGAAAATCAACCAGTTTATATACTGATAAGATCTATACTAAAAGCACAAGCATGAATTGATTAATATAAGTCACGACCTCAAAGTTCCTCTTTGAAAAGGCCTCCATTAATAACACAGGCAACAGCTTTCAAGCTAAATGCGATTATCATAACTACATGAAGGCCAATATAAACTATGGGAAATACCTGAAGGAAAAGTTAATTTCAAATCAATTAAACTGGACATTTATAATAGTTAAGATGTTAACCATGACGCAAATAATTTCACATTGACAAATATTGTCGATATCTTAACTATTATAAATGTCCAGTTTAATTCATTTGAAATTAACTTTTCCTACTTTATAAACAATTTAATTTAGATACTTAATAAACAACCTGTTAACACCATGCAGCAAATGATTTAATGGTATCAGTTCGCAACGCGCACAGAAATAGCGTATCTATTGAATCATAATTTAGTGTCAATATGCTATGCACTGACTTTCATAATTTCTCGTTTTTAGCATTCTTTAATAGTATCACTTATTATCACGTAAGTACTTTGAATATAGGGCTACCGTCTCTGATCTAGTTCTTCAGTTCGCTTTTAGCTATTGACATGTGAAGATACCTGATGCTTGTTTACAAGGATTATTATTATGGAACTAATTTCTTTTTACGTCTAGAAAGAGACATTTGTCTTTTTGTTTTCCAATGTTTTTTTTATTGATTTGTTTATTTCTTTGTTAAAATGTTTCTATTTTCTGCGCGGGATATTTGAATTTGATACTGTTATATGGAAAATGCAATTGCAAGTACAAGCTGCTTTACGGTTGAACTGTCAACATTTTGCTAATTGACATCGGCCTTCCATTAAAAAGCTCAACGTAAGGAAAATATAATCTTGAAAAAGAAAAGATAGCTTCCGCTAACCTAATTGTTGATACTGGTATTACACATATACCTGCACACATACAGGAAGCGGTCCTAAATTATTTCATGACAAACCCAACTGCTAGTACCCGTTAAGCAAAAAGACGTTGTACAGCAACATCGTTAATACGCATGGTCTCTCAAGGAATGATAAAAGGCATCCGTATCATTATAGAAACCTTTATCACGTACAAAATACGTATTACCTTTTACGTTGATTACTGACAACGGTTGTTCCGCCAACATCGAAAGCGCATTTATCCGACGCGGAATGCGTCACTAGAGAAACTCTCATATTCGGTCAACAATAAATGTTTACGCCACAAAGCACATATTATTTCAATACGGTTGGTCTCTCAAGGAATGATAAAAGGCATCCCGTATCATTATAGAAACCTTTATCACGTACAAAATACGTATTACCTTTTACGTTGATTACTGACAACGGTTGTTCCGCCAACATCGAAAGCGCATTTATCCGACGCGGAATGCGTCACTAGAGAAACTCTCATATTCGGTCAACAATAAATGTTTACGCCACAAAGCACATATTATTTCAATACGGTTGGTCTCTCAAGGAATGATAAAAGGCATCCGTATCATTATAGAAACCTTTATCACCTACAAATTACGGATTACCTTTTACGTTGATTACTGACAACGGTTGTTCCGCCAACATCGAAAGCGCATTTATCCGACACGGAATGCGTCACTAGAGAAACTCTCATATTCGGTCAACAATAAATGTTTACGCCACAAAGCACATATTATTTCAATACGGTTGGTCTCTCAAGGAATGATAAAAGGCATCCCGTATCATTATAGAAACCTTTATCACGTACAAAATACGTATTACCTTTTACGTTGATTACTGACAACGGTTGTTCCGCCAACATCGAAAGCGCATTTATCCGACGCGGAATGCGTCACTAGAGGAACTCTCATATTCGGTCAACAATAAATGTTTACGCCACAAAGCACATATTATTTCAATACGGTTAGTCTCTCAAGGAATGATAAAAGGCATCCGTATCATTATAGAAACCTTTATCACCTACAAGTTACGGATTACCTTTTACGTTGATTACTGAGAACGGTTGTTCCGCCAACATCGAAAGCGCATTTATCCGACGCGGAATGCGTCACTAGAGAAACTCTCACATTCGGTCAACAATAAATGTTTACGCCACAAAGCACATATCATTTCAGTACGGTTGGTCCAGAAACATTTCCGCTGGCATTCCAGATGACTTTGTTCTCGGACATGTTTTTTGCCACATAGGGAAATCGATAATATTGCGTACTGAGATGAAAAACCAGCGACCACGTGTCACCAGTTTTCTGTAACTTTCATTATACCGTACTTTAGGTTTACAATAACACATTTGATTAAAAATAAATTACTAACGTTGTTAAAATTGTATTCCAAAGAAGCAAAATTGCATTTCATTTTTGTGATCAAATCATTGCTTTATAATAGTAACAAAAATATTTTAAGAAAACACTAACTATATGGCAAATAGTGCAATCGTAAATATAATTAATCCGTTTTTTTTGCATATCGCATGGCAAAGTATGCAAATGATATAATTTTCATTCAGATTTCTTCTCCCGCCGACTCTTCATTCGCTACCCGTGCGGTCCCGCTCTGGCCGAACGCGATCCCATCCCTTCTGACCTAATTCGACTCTCCACTAGGGGCGCGCTTGGAAATTAACGCAACCGTAGCCAGGCCTTATTGCAAGTTAAGCGAGCCGGCAACTTACATTGCAGTTATTTTCATCAGTTAGCGTAACCGGTTTCATGTTCTCGGCGCTATACTTAGGGTCAGTTGAGGACCAATAAAAGATAGAGCTGAGAATCGAAGTTGCTCTCGCTTATCGTCCATTGAATACTTTGTTGACTAACGGGATATGCTTGAAAGAAACAACTTTTTGAGTGGTCAGAAAAGCAAACCGGAAAGAAAAAATAAATTTTAAAATTATATGAAAGGTTGTCTCGGTAATAATTTAAGGGTGTTTTTGTGACTTTCTAATTTAAGGGTCGCTGATAAGAGCAGTGGTTCATTTCCAACGATCGCATGTGAGTTTTGGGTGATTATAGATCAAAATTCGATTGATGTAGAGAATTTTATTTTTATTTACATCCAACATCTTTGATATTGTTTTTTCATTTCTAAGTCCTATAAGGTGTCAATTTATAGATGCCCGTTTGTCTGATACGTGTCACAGAAAATGTTCACTTTTTCTGGTTAATCATATTAATAATATGTAATAGTATACATATTAATAAAATATTCAGTGTTTTGCGATTACAATGGTAATATTTTGTCGAGTACAACATTTCGTTAATCATTACTGTAAATATATATTATCCTTAATTTTGGATAAAGACCTCAATTAAATTAAACCTTAATTAGGATAATATAATTAGCTCTATCGATTGCTATCAAAATAAATGCTTTGCAAAAAAATCATTTGTACTTCAAGGGGCAATTTCGATTCACTGCAGTTCCAACTCGAGCAATTTACGTTACGCGAGAAATCACCACTCACCAAAACTTCCTCAAGAAAATTAATTATTATGTTACAGGGCTTATAAATGTCTATCTAATAATGTAATAATGAAAATCTAAATCTAATAATGAAAAAAATTAATAAATTTTATTCAACAAGTTTTTGGAGAAATCTAATTTTTACATTTATTATTCAAAATACACTAAATGTTCGACGTAAGAAAAGAACACCGAAAAACGACTCAAAATGAATCTAATTTTAAGTAACTGTACGTCTGTACAGATACGCTCAAACAGAAAGTTTGATATTTAATGAATTTATCGCGGTGCGGCTATATCTCATTGGTACTCCGATGAATCATGTTCATTGCCATATTAGGCATGCACGTTGCGCAATAAATGTCTGTGTCCTGCAATATAGCCATTTTAGTAATTTTTTGTTTGCCCCGCATCGAGTTTGTACGTGGGTCGTTTGAACCTCTGTTCACGCTTGTCCTGCTGCTGGCATTAGAATAGAAACTGCCGGGCATATAATTCTTTTATGTTGTCCTTCTATATATTTACGTACATCGTAAGGAATAGAATAACGTGCAGTTCATTAATTCATATTTTACAGATTCGATTAAATGGAGAGCTGAGAAGGTTGACGACTCCTGAAGAATGAATCTTTTAACTACATATTTAAGCATAAATATGTAACCATTTACTAATACACCCATTCTAATACGCGTGTATGGATATCGTTATTTTTGAGACAGGCCTCGTAACAAAATGGGCATAAAAAGTGCAAATCATTATATTTCAGGGAAAACAAAATTAATAACCACATCTGCAACCTGGTCTAAGAAGTTTTTTTAAATTATACTCCATATTTCCATGCGAAACAAAAATCCAGCCCCTGCCCCTCTCCATTTACATGCAAGAAATATAAATTTAATTCAATTTAAATACCATTTCTAATTTTGGAACAAAGAACTACGTAATATATGCGAATAAGATATATCAAGTATCTATCTTTAAAAGTTAGAACACTCTGACAGAAAGGCAGATAGACGGAGGAACAGACGACCTTGTTACAATAGAACTTTGTTCAATCCGTATTCAAACCAAAAAAAAATCATTTCTCAAATTTTTGACGTTGTATCGAAATTATACTAACCTCGTTTAATTTTTAGTATACTTTAATTTGTACACTGTTAAACTTAATTCCACATTAGCATGATGCGAGTACAAATAAAGAAACAAAAAACTGCCAACAATTTTAAAAACGATCAATTTCTTCTCAAAGTAATATATTCAGATATAGCTTTAATAAACAGGTTTATTTGCCTTTTACTGTTTTATTGTACGTAGGTGCAAATATGTAGAGAAGTTTTCCTTATATTAGGTCCTGTTCACATTGCTCCACAAAGGCGAAAAACGTATTGCGACACAGGTGCTTCATTAAATCAGACTCACTTCATTCAGAAACAATTTATATAAATAGGAAACTTCCGTGAATGCAACGGTAGGTTTACCGAGCGAGATACAAATATACTTCAATGCCACGGCAACCAATGCGCACATGAAACTTTTTTTTACTATAACTAATACTTAGTGGCGTTTAGTTGTATTTTGGGGAAGTATATTTTGGCAGAAAAAGTCGAGGTCGAAAAACGTATTGCGACGCTGGTGCTTCATTAAATCAGACTCACTTCATTCATAAACAATTTATACTGATAAATAGGAAACTTCCGTGAACGCAACGGTAAGTTTACCGAGCGAGATACAAATATACTTCAATGCCACGGCAACCATTGCGCACATCAAACATTTTTTTACTATAATACTTAGTGGCGTTTAGCTATATTTTGGGGAAGTATATTTTGGCAGAAAAAATCGAGCTCGAAAAACGTATTGCGACGCTAGTGCTTCATTACATCAGACTCACTTCATTCATAAACAATTTATACTGACAAATAGGAAACTTCCGTGAACGCAACGGTATGTTTACCAAGCGAGATACAAATATGCTCCAGTGCCACGGCAACCAATTCGCACATCAAAATTTTTTTACTATAACTAATACTTAAAGGCATTTAGTTACATTTTGGGGAAGTATATTTTGGTAGAAAAAGTCGTAAATTTATAGCAAGATGTACATCTCACGACATATAAGTATTTTAGGCAACGAGACATATGTGCTGTACAGGTCTTTCTTTACGTCACCTTACAATAAATAATACCAAAATGTTTATTAATAAAATATTCATGAATTCAAGAGCAAATATTTATTAAGAGTATTTGTAAAAGAAAAAGTTTGAATAAAGAAATTAACTGATGACCGATGTGGTGTACATATTGTAACAATCTACTTTCCTATTTGATGTCATTGGCTACACACTATTTAGTAGTTCAAAGTAAATGCAGTAAGTAAATAATGGATTAAGCGGTGTAAAGTTGGAGCAAAACAAAAAATGTAACAAAATCATTGTTCTTAGTCACTTATTTCCTTAGACCCAGTCACTATTTCTCTGAACAACATCAACCCCTCGGCCAGCAACTCCATATATATCGACCTTTTTATTCCCAAAATAACTATTTTTGGGATACATTAATTAACTATTTTGGATACATTATTTTGATGTGCCTTCCAGAGTTTTACGGAGGATAAATGAAGTGCAAAATATCCACAAAAATTGTTTCCCCGCTCAATTTCCGAATTAATAAAAAACAAAAATTATGAAAAAACAGTGTTACTGCAATACACTAAATACTAGGCAATATATTCAGACAGTGAAAAGTAATATTAATATTTTTAATAGTTTAATAGAAATATTATTCACCATTAAATGTTTATACATGCGTAAGTACGTACGGAAACCTCGTAGTGTGAGATGCACTCGTAATTAATAGATTTTATTCTTAGATTTATCGAGACTCTGCTCAGCTTTTTTCATATACCATGGTAATACCAAACGTTTCATCAAAATTTGTCCTGTCATTTAAGAGGTTAACGTCTACATACGGACAACTAAACAAATGATCAAATTTTCCCAATACCGGTCTGATTAGCACCGGATGATAATAGCGTATATTTTACAACGTGTGCGGTTCAATAAATTCTCGGCATTGTTATGGTAATAACAATTCAGGTAAAAGCTGTTAATTATTTTCTATACGGGCTCTCGTTAACATTATAAATGTTAATGAATACTAAATGACGAATGAAATAACGTTGCACAATGTGGTTAAAGGAGAGAAAAAATTAAATATTTTTTATGTAGCTTATTGTAAGGGAACAATCAATCTGAAAATCGTGCGCAGAAAACGTACAATTGAGAACGAAATGAGATATAAACAAAAGAAAAGCAAACAAAGTGTAGCTGCATACACAACTTATTAACATTAATTATTAACGTACACAATAAAAGGAGTCTCGAGTTAATGCAAAGTTACACTAAAAGAGAATTCAGTGTTCTAGATATTTACAGAAAAAGTTTACGCCATAAAACTAATAATGTAAATATTCAACGAGCTGGCTGCAACGTTTAAGAAATAGTAATTGTACAAGTTGTACTACGTCATACAAAAAGCTGAAACGAGTGGAAATAGAAAACGAAGAAAGTCATAAAAGAAGTGGGTGAATCAAATTAAGGAAATTTAAAGAGCAATAAAAATATAAAACATACATGGCAGCAGGGGAAACAATTAATATTGCGGCTCATCCTTTTTCAAAGGAAGACGGGGTTTAGACGGTTGTACTCCATTCCACTTCAAAAAAGATAGTTTCTAACAAACCAAGTTGACACAAAAATATATTCAATTAGTCGAGACCTATTCACAAAACTCATTGTATTTCACCAGTTATAATATTAACCTTTTATACTGTAATCACTATATTAATTTAATACTAATGGACAAGACGCTAGGACATGACTTGACGTCAATTACACAAAACCAGAGATTTAAAACATTTTGGAAAAATATTCCGATGCATAAGAAATCTATACCCATAAATACTATTAGGTACAAATAATTTAATTTATACACAATTAAGTGAAACTACGTGATGTAGTATTATTTCTACTTTCTTTAATTTCTTTACCACGACCTAGGTTTCGTTGTATTAGAACATCTTCAGGTGGGATATTAGCAAAGATTAATTGTGAATAATGAATTTCTACAAAATTAACGCCAAATATATTCAATATTTAATTTATACACTTTGGAGTGAAATAGCTGCAATAAATCTGGCGTAACGATAGTGAAAAAACATAACATTATTTTCAAGTTACCTTAATTCCAAATAAATTATTTTGCAGTACAGAATACATATTTTACGCACTATACGGTAGTGTTTCTTTATAAAAGGTAAGTTTTTGTTCTTATTCGACTTATATTTTCGATGATTATTATTAGTGTTCGACATAAATATTTAAAAAAATTAAAAACTTTAATGTTTGGCATTACCTATACGCACTTTGACATTACATATACCGAATAACACATGGCCAAGGTGCTAGGGCATGACTAGAAAACCTTGGTTCGATTCTCGGCAGGGTGTTTATAATCACTCATAAATTATTTATCTAATTGTGAATGATTTAGAATACCTTGAAATAAAAAAATTAAAAAACCAATAGCAATAAGAAATCACATTTTTTAAATAAAAATAATTCCATTTTAAATTACTTATGTGAACATAATAAAAAGGTTAATAATACCTGAACTGTCATTTTGCTTTGTTTACAAACATTCTCTTTTGGAATGGAATGGAGTGTAGATAGATAGAGTTAAATATTATTGAAAGTCAAAAAGTTTCTAAAATGTATGTTAGGCAATTCGCTTGTATAGAATCTTAGAAATTCTATATTTCTATATATTCTCAAAATATATTCTCAAAATTTCCCTTCAACTTACTGATAAAGTATCTAAAGGACAGTGAGCATGGTATATTTTTTTTCAAATAATTTCCTATTTATCAGCATCTTTGTATCGTAGCCATTTTGATATATAGCAATACTTAACGAATAGTACGAGTACGTCCCAGGAACTTTTTAAAATATCTTTCGCCAAAATTTCTGTTTCGCATATTTTTCGCCATTACACAATTTTATCTATTACAAGGTAAATTTTCGTTCTGTTGGTTATAATTAAATTTTCACATAATATAAATTATTTTTCATACAAGATTTCAGTAAAACTTACGGGGGAAAAATGAAGCTGGATGCTCACTTTGCCTATAGGGTTTATAATTTTGACGGATCGCTGAAAAATATAACGATACCGTTGTGTTTCGTGGTCGCCGTAGTGCGTACTAGACCTCTCAACCACTAAGTCTTGATATTACTTACTTATTACTCTGTACGTGAGTACCATCGTATGTGCAGATGATATTTCCATTAACATCGAGTACTTCGATGATATTTCCATTAACATCGAAAAAAAAAACGGAGCAGTATACCCACTTTTCCTATAGGGTTTATAATTTTGATGGATCGCTGAAAAATGTAACGATACCGGTATCGAGATTGTTACAACGTGTACTAGACATCTCAACCACTGAGTCTTGATATTTATTTATGTACTTTAATGTATACAATTGATAAATATGGGCAGACTTACTGCTACGAGAGCAATCTCTTACAGCCAACCATATTACATAGTACTCTGTACGTACGACCTAAATAGAGATAATATTTATATCATCAACCTCGAGTGCTTCGGCTATTGAAGAAAGACGAGCAGAATATCCACTTCTCCTATAGAGTTAAAGACAATTTTTCGCTAGTTAATCTCGTCAAGAACATAAAATTTTCTAATGGTATATTCAATCATGTCGATAATGACTTTCTATTAAATTGGTCTTGAGATGAATTTCTTGCAGTACGTAGTTTAAAACTACGCGTGTTAAAACTACAACTAGGGGAATTCATATATCGTGGCGCAGGTAAGTCACGTTTCAAATTTCGAGCCCGTTACCTTATGAAAAAGCTTGAGCCTTGTGATTGAGGATATGAAGTGTCTCATCCTCACCTCAATGGATCGTCTAGTCGCAATGGAAAGGTTCTATGAGTGAAGCGAGTGGATCCTGGAAAAGTGCAGTGATGTGCCACATCTGTGCTCGCGATCAAATCAGCCGCAATGATTATAACAATACTAACTTAATGGCGTAGTCGGATGAACATCGTGAACAAGTTCGGAAACGAAAAAAGTACTGACACTGGCCGTGTAAATTTACACATTTTAGAACTACTTTCGAACTTCCCATAACTCATAATCTCTAAGGTCACAAGTTTTCACACATGAGTCATTTATTTATAATACAGAACATGAATACCAAAAAAGTAAGCAAACAAAAATGTATGTTTTATAATCCGACTTCAAAAAAGGAGGAGGTTCTCAATTCGACTGTATTTTTTGTACATATTACCTCATTTATCCGGCATTTATCAACTGATTTGGATGATTATTTTATATTTGGAAAGGTATAATACCCCCAGTTTGATATCTGGCCACAGAAATTGAAGGTACACCATAGAATTCCTCACTACTGAACAACACAGGTGCCGTGATTGAGTTCCGATGATATAGGTCTAGTGATAATTTGTTATAACACACGACTAAAAATGACATAAATTTGCTCTTTAGCAAATGAGGTACAATAATGGAGACGGAAGGTGACGACAGCAACTTTTCAGCGATGAGAAGTAAATTTATCGGATTGTTTGGACTCGTTTGACTTGTCTTGACGTAAAGAAGAACGTAAGGAAGTAATTAGATAAGTAATATACAGGTACATAGATAGACATGAAGCAACTGAGATATTTTGTAAGTAAGTACATAAGTACAACAAATGCATGAAGCAGCTAAGATATTTTGTAGGTAAGTACGTAAGTACAACAAATGCATGAAGCAACTAAGATATTTTGTAGGTAATTACGTAGGTACAACAAATGCATGAAGCAACTAAGATATTTTGTAGGTAATTACGTAGGTACAACAAATGCATGAAGCAACTAAGATATTTTGTAGGTAAGCACGTAAGTATAACAAATGCATGAAGCAACCAAAATATTTTGTAGGTAAGTACGTAAGTACAACGAATGCATGAAGTAATTAAATACAAGTAGGCAGGTAAGTAGATTCAAGTATGTACAGGCTTAAAGCTCTGACTACGATGAAGTTAAAACAAGGAATATCATTTATATGTCCGTATGTATGTGTGTATATAAGAGATAAGAGAAGCGTCCACTAAGCACCGATTCCAAACATCTCTAGTTGTAGCAGTATATTGCAAACTTATTTATGTTCGAAAACGATACTGTACCCTAAAAATTCCAACTAATATTTTTATTATTTTAAACTTTACAGTGCGCTTCTTATTCGGTGGCTATTTGAAATCGGTTCACTTTGTAAACATGTTTTATAAATATTTTAAACTATACTAAATATTTATGAAGGTAAATAAATTTTAAGAAACTTTATAGAATTCAGTACCCACATAGATCTTAATTCTTTTATCGGAGAAGCCGAGGAACCCACTTGATCATTGTACCGAACTTGGCCCCTTTCTTCACATTATGATTTTGGTGGAATAAAATTTAACGTACGCCACTAAATCGCCCAAGCATTCAGTATATATTTTCGCGACTCTCGAAGTTGTTCTGCGCAATGGTCCTGATATTGGCCATTATGTGTTTGTACGGATGGAATTATATGAGGAAAATAAAGACAAGATATTGGTCATCTATGTTTAAGACTTTAATATGAATTTAGATAAAGCTATATATATATATATATATATATATATATATTAGGTACGTTAATCCATCAAGAATCTATTACTGCAAATATATTGTCTTGCCGTCTCCCATCTAAACAGAATAAACATTTGCAACAGAACACCGTACTAGTGTTTTTTCATCTTTTTCCGGGCCTTTGTATATTTCTTTAATTACAATGATTCTCGTCCAATGTTTTATTTTTTGTACGAGTCCTTATATTATTCTTTGTATTATTCTTATATTATTCTTATATTATTATAACATTATTATAACATATAATAATATAAGAATAATATTGTCCTTATATTATTCTTATATTATTATATGTTCACACACGTGTCTCTTGAATTTTGATGTTTTCTTTTATTAGTCGCCTCTACTCAGCACGGTTTCCCACTGTGCACATGTGTAACGACACCAAACCATTCTTTATTAATATTTACAAAGACACTTTCCGACTATTTATTCTCGTTGACTTATTTAATCTTAATTTTATAATTTTCGTAGATATTTCATAATGATCTTATTTCAATCGTTTTTATTTACGACAATTTCTATTTGTTTTATTAAAGTGTATAATTGTTGGCACAAGTGTCACATTGCGTACCGCCACTCCGAGCCTTTTTTGTTATCGTATTGTTCTTTACTACTGATATGAAATGCCATTCATATTGCCAGCCATGTATGCTTGTTGCTACACGTAATTTTTTTCAAACGAAGAAAATTAATTTATGCCACTAGAGTTTATAAGTATATTTTTCCGTAATAAGGTATAATATTTTTATTATATTCCACCAAAAACATAAATGACAAAAAGGGGCCAATTTCGGATCAAAATAACAAGTGGATTTCGACTTCGCCAATAAAAGAATTAAAATCTAAGTGGATCCCAAGTTCTATTTAAGTTCCTTCAAACTTACACGTGGAAATGTAGAAATTGTACGTACTTGCTTACTACTATATCTTTGACGCGGCAAGTTTTCACACATGAGTCATTTATTTATAATATAATACTTGGAAACTTGCAAAGTGGATATTTTGAATTGTGTCAAAAATATAATTTGCCGTGTCCGTTCGTTCATCGAAGTATTTGACGTAAACATTTGAAATTTAATACAGAAATGGAGTAAGTTTCCCAATTAACAGACATGAAGTATAAAAATTGATTTTGGGAGTGAATTTCAAAAGGTAAAATCGGAAATAAAAAAAATTTGCTTCAAAGTTATCGTATAGAATATCAAATAAAAACTTACTGAACTGATCGAATTTAACATTACACACGATGTATTTTTTTATGACTTTGTTTAAACATTTTGGACAAAAACGCTTAAAAGTTGCTGTCCCGTACTTTCATCACTAAATAGATAGATCAAAAATATCTGAAAAAAATCATGAACATCGAGAATTAGGTACAGATTGAGTCAAAATTTTAATGAGGATTGAGAAATTCCAGCGATTAGTTGTTATAAACGATTTAGTTATTTATTTCCTTATAAATTACTAATTAACTATAAAATGGTTTTAGGGAAAAAGTTTTTCGACAGCTTAATACTCGTAGAAAATAACTAGTCTATAGGTCAAATAGGTTTTTAATGATGTTGGATGGCGGTCAATGTCCATCTTCTTTTCTTTTCCGAACTTGGCTGACAGCCGTGTGTGCCTAGACATTAGGCAAAAGACTAGAGTACGTTTTATTAAGATACCGTACTTATCATGAGCCAATTATTTCCCAAAATTATCACATTGTATTGCTTACAGCGCAAAAGGTGAAAAATAACCACCTCCCCCTCCCCGGTTTATGTCCTATCCGAAAGAAAAACGTTTCACACTCCCTTGCACGTAACTGATGATTTTCACTAGGACATTAAATTATTTATATTCCGTAGCTAATATATTGATGATCTAATAACTTATTTGTGGTTTAACTCGCGGTCGTAGATCCGAAAATATGCTTTATGGGATAGAGTACAACACGATAAAACGCCAAATAGCTTTGATTGAAAGAAATAACTCCAACAAACTATTCTGCGGAGGCATCCAAAACACGTCAAATGCGCTCTATTGCAGTAGATAATTGTCTGGTCTGTTTGTAATTTTTTTTCATTTTCTTAAAGACGATAGGCAATGAGCTACAGAACCGTGTTATTCTTGACTGATTATTATCTTGCCACTAGTGAATATATGCTAGACTTCGTGAAATATATAGATAATCGAAATATCGATAATCGCGAGTATCGGTATCGGCAGATATCACTCCATCGGTGCAGCCGTAAACAAAACAACCCGGTCACTAGTCATAATAACTCGACGATTCGGGGCAAACAAACTGAACGCCGCTCGGCCTTCCTCCTGGCGGAATGAGGGCGTCGAACGGATCCCTCGTAAAGGCGATTTATGCCAGCCCCGTGTAGGCGTTTAGCCCGCTCAGCCCTCCGCTTCGCGGACGCCTCACGAGGAAACTCGCCGTTTATTCTCTACAATATCACGATTTTAGTGGGTGTTTGGATAGGTTGTGTTATATCGGATTTCAAATCATTCCATTATCGACCTATTTGGCTGCTGGGAAAATTATGATTTATGCGTCGGTCGTGTGAGGTTGCCGTGCAACAAGGTATGACCTTTACCCAAGAGAACGAGCGTCACCTTTTGCTCTTTGATGGTGGATTTATGCTTCATCATTGTTTATAAGACATTGCTATCCAAGTTAAGTAAATGCAGATCTAACGCTAGATTATAATTAATCTTAATAAGATGGAATTATATAACTAAAATAAAGACAAAGAAAAATATTATGTTCCAATGAAGAATCGAGGAATAAGGATAAAAAACTTATTAAGAATAAAATTTTTTAAGGAAATACTTAACTTGTCATATATGTGTAATAGAAAACAGCCTTATTTACTCTCTTTATTTTCAAAGATACCAAGCACATTTTCAATATTGTCAGAACGCGGCCACAGGACGTAATACACCTAAGCTGACTCTTAAAATTAGAATCAATATTTCTGACAAACGATTCAAAGTGGTTACATGAATGTATATACAGTCAGTTTATCCTTTCGATCTGCTTCGAATCCACTGAAAATTTACGGCTCAATACACAAACTAAAAGTTGGTTCTTATAGTTAGTTAATCGCGGTTAAGGCACGTCAACACACTCGGTGGAATTCGCGATTAGCAATAATAGGAAACAACAAAATCGCCAACCGCAGAAAGTTAAACTAGTTAATTATAATTGTAGATTGTAAAATACACAGTGTGAAAAAGTTTTTTACATCTTTATAACTAGCGATGCACCGCGCGTCCACAGGCGCACACGACCGATGTCCTTGGGCAATGACACAAGCTTTACCCTCTCAGTTGATATCTTGGTAGGTATAGAACTCATATCCGGCAGTTATATTCTGCATTTGCATTTTCTGATTTAAAGGAGTTACATAATGCGCACCTCGCTCTGGCAACATATCCAAGTGTAATGTTTTGACAAGTCGTATGACAACACAGCGAATCGGCGGAAAGTAAACAAACAAGTTTAAATAAGTACAGAAAGAAAATCGATTCGCTCCCAACACCCACCTTTTTGCCCCGCCTCGCTCTCCACGATCATGGCTGGCTACAGGTGGTACGCAGATATCCCCAGCTGACGAACCTGGACCGTGCGAATTAAAGAAAACACCGGCGTTGATCGCTACTACTACGCCGCAGTCAAAACAAACTCGGCCGCGCGCTTCGCTGTCACGCAAAAGCCGGCCGCGTCAACAATTTCACAATAAAACACAACCAAATCCACGCCGTCGATTAATCAAATCGAGACCACACAGATGCAACAACGATCCACTAAATATTTTAATAAACCCCACCGGCCGATAACAAATATACAAATATAAATAAATAATTGTGAACTGACATTTTGCTTAATACACCGACACCATAGACTCACAAAAACAGACTATTCGATAGCTAGAAACGTCGCAGTGAGTGAGCGAGACGAAGGGTTGCGCATCGGAAAGCGGGCGGCGGCCGTTAGAGCGGGACGGTGCTAAGGCACGATCGGCAATGCCGAGGCGACCCGAGCGCCGCGGGGCGACACCGGCGAAAACCGCGGGAATCGTTTTGCACGTATGCTCGGTACGTAAGCGGCCATAACCTATAATAATGTCGAGTGGGCCGCGCTACAGAAAAAAATATTTATGTGTTCGCTCGGCAGCCTTTTTCTTCCATTTTGTGACATTAACTACGAACGTACGAACTTATAAGAGGAGGCTCCTTATTGGGGCATACTTATATTTTGCAATTTATTATTCCAAAAACTACTTTCTGACTCAATCATTTGACCTACAATAATTAATCCAATAAGTAAAAAACTTAAATTTTAAGTGGTGCTTCAGTTTATGGAAATGTACATAAAAAATAAGAACTTTATTTCCAATTTTACAACTTTCAGTCTTCAAACTGATTTTACTCAGTTGAAATTCGATTAATATCGCACATATATGTTCCAAACAGAAAGATTGTTCAGTGATCATGATGGCAAATTTGTTTACCTAACTTCAATTTAAATATTTTCCGTCAGTTTTATTTTGTCGACTATGGGGAAAAACGCAGAAATTTGAGTAAAATATACTTATAAAACTTGAGTAAAATAAAATTAACGGATTTTCCCCTATCTATATTTTATCACACGATCATTTTATTTATTAACGATCAATACAGAGTTTAGTAAAACCAAAATTTCTTTCTTTTTTACAATTTCATTTGCGTTCACAAATAATTTTGTTGTATTATTCCGATGTAAATATGATAGAATATTAATAAAATATTATAACAAAACATAAAAAATAAAATTGCTCTGCTTTCTCCAACATATTATTGTTAATCTAATAACTTTGATTTAGTTATTGTGTTCGAACAGAATTTGACAATTTTAAAAACAATACAAACAATATTGCAATTTCCCCTGTATTTGATAATTTACTATAAATGAGATGAAATAACATGAGCAAATATCCCTTATAAAAACCCTTATCAATTTAAGATTTTAGTGTGAATAATAACTTCAACTAATCGTGCTCCTTGTAAGTAACTGACATTTGAAAATAATTGTTTTACTCTAAAATATTTCACATTATTAATACACAAGTGTGAAAGAATACATTTTTTGGATAAGAGACTTTGAAAATGGGAAAATGAATTTTTCTTTCCGTTCACGAGAGCGTTATTCCTGACGTCATATTTTGACTTGAAAATTGTCAAAATTTAAATGATACAATGACATGTAAATAATTACATTCATACCATTTAAATCAATCTTCATTCGTTTCATGAGAGGTGCCAAGTGTGCTTATATTCGGAATAATACGTCACGTGTCGGTAGTGTTTGATGGCGTTTTTGTACTGATAATAGTTTATATATAAATAATACACAATTAAGATGTTTATACATTTTTCTTATACAAATGTGTTAAGACAACATTATCTTGATATATATGGTTTAGACAATAATATAAAGGTATAACAAAAAAAGTATTCAATATATTTGGCGTTAATTTTCTAGAAATGCAATATTCACAATTAAATGAAACTACGTGATGTAGTATTATTTCCACTTTCTTTAAGTTCTTTAGCACGACCTAGGTTTCGTTGTATTACATATTCAGGTGGGCTATTAGCATCTTTATCTTTGCTAATATCCCACCTGAAGATGTTGTAATACAACGAAACCTAGGTCGTGGTAAAAAACTTAAAGAAAGTAGAAATAATACTACATCACGTAGTTTCATTTAATTATGAAAAAAAAGTATCTATTATTGCGATTTGATAGTGATATTTCGGAAGAAATAAGAAATACACATTATTTGTAGCAACACGTTTCAAATACACACATTATTTGTAGCAACACGTTTCAAATAGACTCTCCTACATGAATAATAGACAGGTTCTTTGTTATGTTACATTACGTGTTACATTCGTGTACATAAAAATTAAAAATAAAAGAATTTCAGCGTTAATAAAATAAAAGTATACGTTTAATTACATTATTTACCCAAACGTAGAAAGACAGTTTAAAATATTGTATTTACCCGTTTTAATGTTAGATATTCAATTCAATTTATTACATTTTGAAAAAATTAAATACAGTTTCTAGGTTCATAATCTGCTTTTCGTTTCATCACCCGTATCCAATCCATTCCGTAATTATTTCTTTGGAGTGGAAGTAAATTTATTTACGATTGTAAATGTTAACCGGATCAAGAAAACCCATTTTAACGAGGTAATGAGAGTACGTATACTTAGTTTAAAGTCAATGATTAACTATAGGCCGTAAACCAGAAATATTGAAAACAGTCGATAGAAAATTATTATATGTCTAAATTCGTACTCAAAGCTGTCGATCAATGTACTCGTAAATGTACATACGCAATTTTTTTAAATTTAAACGCAATTTTAAAATGCTAAGCAAAGCATAGGTGTATGTTCCAAACAACAAGTATTAATTTTGTGTTCAATAAGTATATAGTACATTCGACTTGTCTAGTAAAATATTAACGAAATTATAGTAACGTCCTAGCTACATTAAAATTGTTGAAACCTTCGGCGAACTATGCGAGATGGTATGAGGTATCTGCGCGCCATTCGATATACTCAACAAAGTCCTTTATAACTGTCTGATAAGTCATAATGGCCAATGCTACATCTACTCAGGAGTAAGATTTCATTAACATACCCGACAACATACAAGACGTAACTTTGTGAGTCCTTCGTCTTCAGCTTAGGAACAAGTCGGCTAAAGCTTTAAGACTTTTTTTATTATTACCTAATTAAAGTTACTAAAATGAACTTATTATCAATTGCATAAACTGCTCGTCAAAGTTAACATATGAAAATTACCGGTATTTAAACAAATATTTCATATTTGAGAAATAAATAAAATAATTATTCGTTTAAATTTATATCGTTTTTACAACGTTATCGTCGCACTTTTCCCTTTTTAATATAGGAAATCGATTGGTTGCAAACAACTGCTACATCTTTCATTTTAGGACGTTATCGTGAACCTTAATCACGATGACCGCGACGCCAAGCTCCTTTACCAGTCTGCAATCTATAGGCGTATTTTACGTCTAGGTATTACTGTGTAAAAAATAACGCGACGTGTGAAAAGTGCACGGCAGTGTATTTCTTAAAGACGTCATTCATTTGCTTTGAAACAGCTGTTTTTGTAACAGCCTCTGTCAAATTGGCAAAACGTCTTCAAAGACGATTTGGAAGAGACTCAAATGTGATAATGGTGGTATAGTTTCAAATGCTATTGAATTTCAATCGTCGGATGTGAAAATCGTAAATTCGTCTAGTTTAAAAATATAAATTTCAAAAATTGTTTGCTAAAATATTTACATATTGAATCGCGATAGGTACACTCATATTCTTATATATTTTATCCGCGATAATTAGGAAATTCCAGAGAAAGTTTGGATGACAGTCGAAGTAAATAAAGTAAGGCAGTCTTCTAAAGGTATTTTCAGTCGTTACTAGAAACTACAAAGGTGTAGCGCAAGTCTATTAGTGGCGTCTACACAGTCTAATTATCAAAAGTATAAGCGAATGTATTCAATAAAATTAAAATAGAAAGAAGTAATTACGAGGTAACTGGAGAACGATTATTCGTTCTACAATCAATTTATTCGTTTGACCTCGATTCGCCAAGTTCATTTTCAATTCCAATACTGATACTGAACTTATTTGACCGCAAAGTTATCTGAAAATCGCATTTGCTGGCTGAGCTTACAAGTTTTAAAAAAAACTTTTCAGAAATATTTAAAGGACAACGCTGGCACCGATTTATTAAAATTGGAAGTGGATACTTCTAGGGAGTTGTCCATTGTTAGGCCAACTTTGCATGTTTTACTTTCGCGAGACGTAAGAAGAGAAGGAAATAGTGTATTCGTCCAAAAAAACGAAGGTTTCGTTTTTTTTCGTCCTTTGCTATTTTAGAGGAATGAAAAATAAAAAGCTACGAGTTGAATTTAAACTATAAAGGTGTTCCGTACACATTTAAGCACTTACATTATCATTTAAACTATGGTATTTCTATTGATATTAATTTATCACAACGTAAATATATTGCCTACAATATCCTTCATAGGTGTAAAAACAGGATGCACATTTAAATAATTACAAGATCTAGGGAAATCGATATACAGGATAACCGTAATCTTATAGTTATGTTACACTGACCCTGTTTTTTTCACTATTTTTGATTGAGTAGTTTCGGAAATAGCGGGGAAGGTTGAGGAAATACGCTATTTTGGCATGTATTGCACTTAGACTATCTTTTTAAATAGGCAATTTAAAACAAAGAAAAATATATTTTCCTATGTCTCATAACAGGTCCATCCAAACGGTAAACCTTCCTAAATGATGCCCTTCTATGACAAATGAAAATAACAAAAAAAATTTTTTTACATGATTGTTTTTAGAAAAATAGCTAAATACGTGAGTAAATAAGATATACTACTATGCCAAATTTCAAATTTCTACGTCGCATAATTTCTGAGAAAATCGGCTGTGACAGACGGACTGACAGATACGTGAGTAATCTATAAGGATTCCTTTTTCAGTTTGAAGTAAGAAATCTAAAAATTAAAAATAAAAAAAAAATATGTATGTCTAGGATATTTTTAGCGAAATTTTCTCACATCTAAAATGTATTTGATTGTATGCGATATACGCCCATCACTAGTACGTGATTTTCCGAAGTTATAAATTAAAATGCAGTTTCGTCTTTAAAATATATATAAAGACTCCCGTATAGACTCATACATGTACATAATATATAATTTAAATAACTGTTAAGCAGACGCTACATTTGCGTCTTGTGAAATGGCAGTTTGATATTTTAAATCCGGTTTTACTATTCGCCACACGTAATGTATTTTTCTGTAAGAGCGCTGTAGTTAATAGGTTCTAACTTTGGGAAACATCACAAGCCGCGTTTCTACAAAATCAAAAGTCGTATCTAAATTTGGATACCTTGATTACTTTAAGAAGCAGCTTTATATAAATATAATAAAAAATGTATTTATTATTCACACAGGTGATTCTTTGTACCATGCTGAGCATATTTGCAACGCGGCTATGTAAAAACTGTAAATTTTTTTGAAATCGTAAATTTGACAGTGATTTTTTTCCGAAACGGAAAAAAGTTCTTCTCAGTTTCATGCACAGGATCACCTGCTCTTTCCTATTTTTGAGAAGCACGAGGTAGAATGCCAAACAAGTAAGGAACATGTATATGTATTTTCTAATTTAAATTGCGACCTTAAATATCAAATAAGAAATGGGATACTGCTATCTTTATCATAGAGATAGCAATGAAATAGTTAAGAGATCAATAATGTATGAAGAGTAGTAAAGCTACTGAGAGGGAAGGTATACTGATGCGATGAGGATCTGTAGTTCCACAGGCAATGACTTGCTTATTTAATGAATGTTGATGACCAGATACTGTGCCAAAATTCTAATAACCAAACTCTTGACCTCGCACTGTGCAACTGTAGTTGCAAGCTCACAGCAGCAGACCCATTACTTCGTGAGGATCGTCATCACCTGTCTTTCTTGCTCATACTCAATTACCATCCCGACGTTGCAATGAAAGAATCAGATATTAGAAAATATAATTTCCGCAAATGCGACTACAATGCAATTAACGAGTTTAATGCTAGCGAAGATTTCTAACTAATAATAACAGACAAAACAGAGTAAACCGATATCTAAATATATGTCGGTAAACTATTATCTTTCAAACATTGTTTAACAGGCGAAGTAGAACGAAGAGTAAAGAATGCTTGGAAAAGGTTCTGGCAACTCAACTAATATTCAACAACAAGAAATTATCTACAATATCTAAAGTTAAAATATATAATAGCTGTCTAAGCCTTATTTACAATAGTTATATATTTACTTATGGAGCACATACTGTACTTTAAACAAAAATATGACATAGAAGCTGAAGCTGCTCAAAAAGGAATACTACATTCACGGAACGAGGATATTTCGAAAAATTTATAACAGCGGCCTATGTCGGTCAAGTCGAATGATGAACACCTGAAGGTTGCTAAACATTTGAATGACAGAGAGTGAGACATGTGCTGCACTATAGAGACAACTGACGGTTTTAGATATATAATCAGACATCATTTGGTTCACAAAATATATTAAAACATCAGCATGTGAGCCGAGAAAACGTGATTGGCTGACATCAGGTTTGGCATGGAATCGAATGGCAATATACAAAAAATCTAGCAAAAGGCGGGGTTGTTTTTGCTTAACAATGGGATTATTTGCACTATATATTACAAAGGCTATTAATAATAATAAAACAAAATTACAACGTTGTATATTATATTATAGAATGTATATATGCTTCTCGAAATATCGAAATAATTTGAAAAATATTTTCGAGGATTCGATTTTTTTTAATTATATAGGTCAATAACTTATACACTATGTAATTTCCATAATTTCCATAATTTTCAAAAACACGTTTTAATAAAATTTCACGATATAAAGTACTCGTATATTAAAGGTTAAGATTTATTTGGAATGAAATCGACTATTTGATCTTCTTGTGGTATAACTTATATCCTAATGCTGGACAGAAAATAGAAAAAAATAATTTGATTTCATTATTTTAAAAATTATTATGGATGTCAGTATCTCATAAATTACTTCATACTCATTTTGGGCGTGGTCAAATAAAATTCTATGTAAATGAGTAAGAAAAAAATGTTACCCGGTTACATTGTATTGGTTTTGGTGTCATTTTTTGTCCGACTGTCATATGCGACTACGAATTCACATATTATTTCATATATACATGCCCGTATCAAAATCTCAACGCGATCCCGATAACTCGTGGATTTAAACCGAGTTTGCCTAACTCAATATTGAATTCACTTCTTCACTGCGTCTCGTTCAGCTGTTTGACTTTATAACGAAGATCGCGGAGTATTTGGACGATAGGTTCAATTATGTTTGTATACGTTTTTGATTTTTATTTCCGTTTCTTATCTAAAATCCTAAATGTTTTTTATATCTCATACTAACTTGCTCAAAGTATAGGCACTAATAGAAAGTTGAACAAGTGTTTTATTGAGAATAAAGAAATAAATAAAAAATTGTATCAGACTGTCTCAAATCATAAAATAATACAAAAATTAAAAAAAACTGGTGTTACAATACATAATACAATTATACACAATTATAATACAACCCTACGTATACTACATGAACTATTATATAAGCAACAAAGATTACACAATCTCCTTTTGAGATGTGTTTAAAGACATGACAACACGACATCTGCTGCACCCTCATTCCATCCTCGAGTTCCATATATTATACTTCTCTTTCAATAATTCTTGGAACATAACCAATTGCGTTTTGCGTAGTCTCTCATGCACGATTCTCCCAGTTACGTCCTCTATATAACCTATACTCTAGTCGTTTATTCCTAGAAGTCATTGAAGATAAAATATAAGCACGGATAAACACTTACATTTTGTATAGGCAGAACACAGATAAAGGAGATATCTGGAATGGTACATACATATAAGTTTACATGTAATGTCATGATCAGTGGCGTGCCTAGGATTTTCAAGCAAAGTAAGCTTGCAGTAGTCGGACATATACTAAATATTTTTATCATCCGAAGAGATAGAAATATAACATTAATCGAAATATAAAACAATTGGCTATACAACGAGTTATATATATATATATATATATATATATATATATATATATATATATATATATATATATATATACGTATTATATTTTTTTTTTGACTGAACAATAAAGCATTATTGTAATTTATGTAAATTAATCCATTTACACATATATCCATAATATCAGTCCTCGTTTTTAATAGTAGCAATAAAAAACACGTAGTAATTTAATTCAATAATTGCATTGCTTTAACCGCCGCCGTAAAAAAAAATTTGAAATTTCATGACAATGAATTTGTTGACAGAACATTAGACAGTTAGATGTTTGTCGTAACTTTGCGTAGAAAATGGGCTTTTGTTCGGCGTTTCGATTTCAGTAGGAATATTCCTATACGCCCAAAGAGTAAGAAATGTGGGTAAGCTGACACGACTAATTCGGAATGCATGTGCATTATGATACAAGTATGTAATGTTTATGTTATGATATTAAGTAGCTATAATATTTTGATTCGCACATTTCGTCATGTCAGAGCGCAAAGTACTGTACTTATATAATACATCAAGACTTTTTATTGTCTTAAAAATATTTCTGTATAGGCAAGCCTGGGTTTTCGATATCATCCCTAGACCTGCCACTAGTTATGATATATGCGTTTATGTATGAAATACGTGTCTCTAGGTGTCTAGATTATTAAAAAAAAACATAATTTGTTGGTCGATTTAATTATTTGGTTTATTTGAATATAAAATGAAACATTACGTGAATTGTTAAAATATAAGAAAAATATTATAACAATGTTTGTAAAAATAAAGCCGTAATAAATTAATATAATTCTAATTGAAGGTTTAATTTTGAGTTATTTACTTATTAACTGAATAAAATTTGTTTCAACCAATCTACTCATTATTATTCGTGTTATTAATTAGCTCAAATATTAAAGTTATTTAAGTTTGTGAATACTTTATTTTAACTGAATTTTAAAAAGATTTTTTAAAAGTTTAAGATCACATTCGGGCCAGTGTGCCTATAAATCTTGTTTTTCAGTTTTTTTTGTGTTTAAGGCTTTCCAGTTTTGGTGAAAAAATGTTATTTTATTAATTATAAAAAATTTAAAGTATGAAAATGACCTCACAACCCACAGTGTTTCTAGTTAGTAGCTAAAATACAGAAAAATAAATACCTCTTTAAACGTACTTTCGCATACAAAAACGAAATTAAATATTGTGGAATTAGTGGAAATAGCAGTTTTTAAGATATAAAGCACATTTTAACGTTATTGTTTTAATGTATGCATACATTGGCCGCATTAAGCTTTGCTCCGCATATTAAATGAGTGTAAGGGCGTTGTGGATAAAATAAAACAAGTTTAAATTTAAAACTGCGCCTTTTACAATACACAATAAATTAAACTTGTTTAAGTAAAAAATTATATACTTTATTTACGTAGTATACATGAAATAAATGAATACATAAAAATCTAATAATGAACATCTAATTCATATTGCTATATCACTATCAGTACTTTATGTATGTAGTATACATGAAATAAATGAATAAATAAAAATCTAATAATGAACATCTAATTTATATTGCTATCACTATCAGTACTTTATGTCCGTAGTATACATGAAATAAATAAAAATCTAACAATGAACATATAATTCATATTGCCATCACTATCAGTACTTTATGTCCGTAGTATACATGAAATAAATGAATAAATAAAAATCTAACAATGAACATATAATTCATATTGCCATCACTATCAGTACTTTATGTCAGTAGTATACATGAAATAAATGAATAAATAAAAATCTAATAATGAACATCTAATTCATATTGCTATATCACTATCAGTACTTTATGTATGTAGTATACATGAAATAAATGAATAAATAAAAATCTAATAATGAACATCTAATTTATATTGCTATATCACTATCAGTACTTTATGTATGTAGTATACATGAAATAAATGAATAAATAAAAATCTAACAATGAACATATAATTCATATTGCCATCACTATCAGTACTTTATGTCCGTAGTATACATGAAATAAATGAATAAATAAAAATCTAATAATGAACATCTAATTCATATTGCTATATCACTATCAGTACTTTATGTATGTAGTATACATGAAATAAATGAATAAATAAAAATCTAATAATGAACATCTAATTTATATTGCTATATCACTATCAGTACTTTATGTATGTAGTATACATGAAATAAATGAATAAATAAAAATCTAACAATGAACATATAATTCATATTGCCATCACTATCAGTACTTTATGTCCGTAGTATACATGAAATAAATGAATAAATAAAAATCTAATAATGAACATCTAATTCATATTGCTATATCACTATCAGTACTTTATGTATGTAGTATACATGAAATAAATGAATAAATAAAAATCTAATAATGAACATCTAATTTATATTGCTATATCACTATCAGTACTTTATGTATGTAGTATACATGAAATAAATGAATAAATAAAAATCTAACAATGAACATATAATTCATATTGCCATCACTATCAGTACTTTATGTCCGTAGTATACATGAAATAAATGAATAAATAAAAATCTAATAATGAACATCTAATTCATATTGCTATATCACTATCAGTACTTTATGTATGTAGTATACATGAAATAAATGAATAAATAAAAATCTAATAATGAACATCTAATTTATATTGCTATCACTATCAGTACTTTATGTCCGTAGTATACATGAAATAAATAAAAATCTAACAATGAACATATAATTCATATTGCCATCACTATCAGTACTTTATGTCCGTAGTATACATGAAATAAATGAATAAATAAAAATCTAATAATGAACATCTAATTCATATTGCTATATCACTATCAGTACTTTATGTATGTAGTATACATGAAATAAATGAATAAATAAAAATCTAATAATGAACATCTAATTCATATTGCTATATCACTATCAGTACTTTATGTATGTAGTATACATGAAATAAATGAATAAATAAAAATCTAATAATGAACATCTAATTTATATTGCTATCACTATCAGTACTTTATGTCCGTAGTATACATGAAATAAATAAAAATCTAACAATGAACATATAATTCATATTGCCATCACTATCAGTACTTTATGTCCGTAGTATACATGAAATAAATGAATAAATAAAAATCTAACAATGAACATATAATTCATATTGCCATCACTATCAGTACTTTATGTCCGTAGTATACATGAAATAAATGAATAAATAAAAATCTAACAATGAACATATAATTCATATTGCCATCACTATCAGTACTTTATGTCCGTAGTATACATGAAATAAATGAATAAATAAAAATCTAATAATGAACATCTAATTCATATTGCTATATCACTATCAGTACTTTATGTCCGTAGTATACATGAAATAAATGAATAAATAAAAATCTAACAATGAACATATAATTCATATTGCCATCACTATCAGTACTTTATGTCCGTAGTATACATGAAATAAATGAATAAATAAAAATCTAATAATGAACATCTAATTCATATTGCTATATCACTATCAGTACTTTATGTATGTAGTATACATGAAATAAATGAATAAATAAAAATCGAATAATGAACATCTAATTTATATTGCTATCACTATCAGTACTTTATGTCCGTAGTATACATGAAATAAATGAATAAATAAAAATCTAATAATGAACATCTAATTCATATTGCTATATCACTATCAGTACTTTATGTCCGTAGTATACATGAAATAAATGAATAAATAAAAATCTAACAATGAACATATAATTCATATTGCCATCACTATCAGTACTTTATGTCCGTAGTATACCTGAAATAAATGAATAAATAAAAATCTAATAATGAACATCTAATTCATATTGCTATATCACTATCAGTACTTTATGTATGTAGTATACATGAAATAAATGAATAAATAAAAATCTAATAATGAACATCTAATTTATATTGCTATCACTATCAGTACTTTATGTCCGTAGTATACATGAAATAAATGAATAAATAAAAATCTAATAATGAACATCTAATTCATATTGCTATATCACTATCAGTACTTTATGTATGTAGTATACATGAAATAAATGAATAAATAAAAATCTAATAATGAACATCTAATTTATATTGCTATCACTATCAGTACTTTATGTCCGTAGTATACATGAAATAAATGAATAAATAAAAATCTAATAATGAACATCTAATTCATATTGCTATATCACTATCAGTACTTTATGTATGTAGTATACATGAAATAAATGAATAAATAAAAATCTAATAATGAACATCTAATTTATATTGCTATCACTATCAGTACTTTATGTCCGTAGTATACATGAAATAAATAAAAATCTAACAATGAACATATAATTCATATTGCCATCACTATCAGTACTTTATGTCCGTAGTATACATGAAATAAATGAATAAATAAAAATCTAACAATGAACATATAATTCATATTGCCATCACTATCAGTACTTTATGTCCGTAGTATACATGAAATAAATGAATAAATAAAAATCTAACAATGAACATATAATTCATATTGCCATCACTATCAGTACTTTATGTCCGTAGTATACATGAAATAAATGAATAAATAAAAATCTAACAATGAACATATAATTCATATTGCCATCACTATCAGTACTTTATGTCCGTAGTATACATGAAATAAATGAATAAATAAAAATCTAATAATGAACATCTAATTCATATTGCTATATCACTATCAGTACTTTATGTATGTAGTATACATGAAATAAATGAATAAATAAAAATCTAATAATGAACATCTAATTTATATTGCTATCACTATCAGTACTTTATGTCCGTAGTATACATGAAATAAATAAAAATCTAACAATGAACATGTAATTCATATTGCCATCACTATCAGTACTTTATGTCCGTAGTATACATGAAATAAATGAATAAATAAAAATCTAACAATGAACATATAATTCATATTGCCATCACTATCAGTACTTTATGTCCGTAGTATACATGAAATAAATGAATAAATAAAAATCTAACAATGAACATATAATTCATATTGCCATCACTATCAGTATTAGATCCTTATTAGAATTTTCAGTATCGCCCAAAATATTCTTCAATATTTATTATTTTTTTTATATTTTATTCCTTCTGCAAAAATGCGAATGAAACGCGGATTTCATCCTTTGTGAAGTACATATAGTTCATTATATCTTTCAATGGACCTCGAGAATTCAAAAATTTAAGCATTTTTTAAAAATCTACTTTAATAAATTTTTTTAATAAACGTAAGAGCTAGCAACCGATCTTTAAAACGGCCTTTTGCATTTAAGAGATGAATTTCACGAAAAGTCCTAGAATCGAAATTCTCTTGTTCGAGAATTATCCAGTTAAAGTTAGAAATAAATAAATATTAATGATAATTCCAAGACAATAAACTAATATAAAATTTCGTACATAACTTATCATACTAAAAAACAAATACAGGAGCTACGGAAAGCCAGTGACGATAGTTAGCCTTTTGGATATCTTTATATAGATAATGAATGAGAGTTTGGACAATCGTGATTTAATTAAACTGTTCAAATAAATTATCTCATCGGTTTCTGATAAGCAAACTATGACTAATCATTATTCTAAAGTCGCGCGATGCCGAGACAAATAGCCAGGCTGTAGATAATACCCACAAATAGGAATTGTAATATTATCCACAGGATATTGTCCTAGCGAAATAAAACAAATAGAATCAGGGTAAAAAGTGAACTCTGTTCGGAAGTCACATAAGTACTAAGAATACTGGCCTGCAAAAACATCTAATGACCCAGTTAATGCATAAACTCGCAAAAGAACTTAACAATGTTCTTTATGATTAGCCGATACGCCTTTGCAACCACGAATTTCTACGCGATCAAGCTGTCACATATATAAACATATAAATATCAATAATAGGATCTATTTTATATACTGTTCTAGAATATTTACGAATGATCATATATGATTTATGGTATTTCCGATCGGGAAATGCTTCATAAACAAAATAAGTTTCCTTAAGTTGAATATGATCAAATATTGTTCCGACAGAGAATCGTTTCTGAAATTTACTACACTAACTGATATCCTGCACATTTTTCTCTGTTCTTTATACGTTATTAAAACTGCCCTAATATTAAGTTTGCTTTATTAACTACCTGCGATTAACAATTTTATGAAATTTGTTAATGTCAATTAATATTAATTTAATTATTTCTACACATTTTAGCTAATTTGCATTTGATGCGCATTCGAGTATATCTTCAGGAATTACAACCAAATACTACTAGACTAATAGACTCTAAAAAGTACAATACTAATAGACTCTAAAAGTGTAATCTCACGTAGGAGGGAAATAAGGCAATTAAAATATAGCTGAGCGGAATAAAAACGTTATACTCACAGTTCGAGACTTTCATAAATAGCATCAAGAATTGGAAAGTCGGGTACTATGAACATGTTATAGCCTTCTTATAACTGAATTATGTGTAATGGCTTAATACTTATCTAGCGTACATACTTATCATCGTAAAATTTGACGTCATCGTGTAGTAATCATTTAATTTATGGCATATGATTAATTCTTATCAATATCGTTTTGATACTCCGATTTTACATTCGATTTGCTTATCGATAATCCTTGTTACATTTAATTTTGCTGCACAAATGTCTACGATTTTTCAGATCGATAAAAAATAATTGGTAGAGAGAGGGTAACATTATTATCGATCTCTTACAGACGGCTTTGATAGAGTTTGTTTTCTTAACACACTTGTTTAAGCAAAGAAATGTTAGCAACTTGAAATTTAGCTAGTTGTTCATGAAAACCTTTTCTTTCTCTAATATTTAATGCAGTATTATTATTGACATTAGTAAAATTTCAATATTGCAGCAGCGTTCCTGTCCTGTATTTTACTTTTTCACATTAATTCTTCAAATTAATAATTTAATTAAACTTAATTGAATTTTATTGAATTGAATTTAATTTTGTCAACATATGTCTCGATTGCGGAACGTGTTGAAATATTCCGAACTTAAAAAGCGTCTGTTGTTAACTTTTGCAAATACGCTTAATTATTCCTTTATTCAATATATCATTACGTAAAGGAAACTTTCTAAAATGCTGAAAAATGACCAACGTAACCCCTAATAACAAAAAAAAGCGACTTAAACAGGGTAGTTAATATATTGATTCGCTGAGATGGATTTAATCATATATGGCAGATTAGGAACTATCGCGTTATAATTAATGGATTTTCATCTCGCGAAATGAGTAAGCATCTGGAGTATAAAAGAGCTCCAATCTTGGAACACTATTATTCGGCATTGTTATAATTGACTTAAGCAAGGAATTTTGTATATTGAACGTCTTACGTTAGCACACGATATTAAAATATTTACAAAGTCATAGAAACCGATCTCGATATTGTATTACCCCAAAAAAAGATCTTAACATCCTGCGATACGGTTTTCTAGGAATAAAATGCACGTGAAACTAGATAATTACAATTTTCTAATCGTTACAAAACTTTTAAAATTCAGTGTACCATTGATAATGTAAAATGCGTTCAATAGAACAAAATTAAAGATCTAGCTATAACTATAGATGATAAATTATAATTTGAAAAGGATGTGGACCACGTAGCCAATGAGGAAGAGAAGATGTTGAGCTTTGTTTTGAGGGCCACTTCGCAGTCAGCTTGAATACAGAAGTGTGACTTGGAATCCAATATTTCTCAAATGTTTTCGTTGCATCAAAAGGATTCAAAATATATTTTTGTATAATCTCTTCTACAAAACAGGATTGAATAAGAAATTAGTTACGAAGAACCTCTTAAATTAAACGCTCTGGCTCAACGAAAAAGACGCACCGACTGACTTTACATTTCTTCATAAGCTAGTTCACAATGCAATTGATAAGCGATCCACTACTTAAAACGCTTTAAATTTAACATTGCCCGCAAAAACAGTTAAAGCCGTTAATAAACTACCTTCAACTGCAGACATTCAAATTCATTCTTTACAAATAAACTTATCGGTAACTTTATTGGTATTAAAAAAGTAACGTCTATGTAGAAAAGCTAAAGATTTAGTATATTTTCAGGTTTATAGTTATAATAAATTAACCCAATTAATTTACTTGTTTTGTCCTAATTTAAGATTATATTTAAATGTTTATTATATTGCTTAATTTCATTATTGTTATTTATTTAAATCGTTATAATGAACGCAAAATGATAACGCCTAACCAACCACGCTGTGCAAAGCAAAATGGTATCGCTTAATCAACCATGATGTTCCCACCCTTTCGGTATCGTCACAAAAAATAGATGAGTTCTGTCTTACTTAATTAAAATGTTAAAATTGCGCCATTATTGTTTTAAACCAAACATAAAATAAATAAATGTTAAATTTAAATGTCACGAAGAAATCATACTGTACTCGTTATATGCACCATCTTTATGTATGACTTGATGCCATTTGTAAGGCATTGGCACTATATCTTAAGTATAAAAAATATATTGACTTGGATCAAAAAAAGTTTAAAAGGTTTTTTTGGAAGTCTTTCATACTTTTCTCGTGATGTTTTTATTCTGTAAATGCTGCTAATAATTCTGAACAAGCAATGATTGCAGGGCACAATGTCGGGTGAATAAGGTTGGTGTACTAGGAGAATCCAGTCTAAATCTTGTATTTTTTGAAAAGGATGTGATAAATCGTTATTATGGAGAAAATAAACTGGGCCCTGTTTACAGTCAGATCGACTAGCTTTTTAGCTAATGGATTTAAATTGATATCAAATATGGATTCTATTAGTTTACGAATTTCGTCTGGGTCATGATACAAAGACTGCCACAAATAATAAATGTCATGCGATGAGCGAGTCCACGGTGTCTTACGCGACGGCAAAGATTTGGTTCAGAAAGTTCAGGAATGAGGACTACGATCTTGAGGACGAACCCCGTATCGGACGTCCTGTTGAATTTGACGTTCAACGATTACTACGCTTAATTGCGGAGGATCCTCGACTGACGACTCGTCAATTGGCAGATGAGCTATACTGTAGTAATGGTACCATAGAATCACATTTGCACCAGTTGGGAAAAGTTAAAAAAATACGGCGTGTGGATACCCCACGAGTTGTCATTATATCACCTGCAGTGCAGAGTTGATACTTATCAACAGTTATTGACATTGAAACGTAACTTCGACTGGCTGAATCAGTTAGTAACTGGCGCTGAAAAGTGAGTTACTTCGTCAACCATACACGCAAATGTTAATGGCTGGGTGAAACAGGAAGAAGAAAAGAAACAGGAGTTTCAGTATCCCAACCTGAAATAAATGTCAAAAAGGTGATGCTCAACTGCTGGTGGAATGTCAAGGGCATTATTAATTGGAAGTTGCTTCCAGAGGGACCTACAATTAATTTTAGATCCGTCTGGAAGCAACTCCCAATGAATAATGCCTTCATTTATACATGTTATAGCTAGACCACATGTTGTAAAACGTACTCGTGATAAATTAGAGGAGCTCGGTTGAGTTCTTCTCGCTCATTAACCATATTCGCCGGACATTGCGCCCTGATCTGATTACCATTTCTTCAGGGTTCTAAGTAACCATTTACGTGAAAAAAATTCGACGTTAAAGAATATCTCCAAAACGACCTCGCACAGTTTTTTGAATCAAAGTCACTGGAGTTTTACAAGAAAGGCATATTGTCACTGCCAACTAGATGGCACAAGTAGTAGATAATTATGGTGTATACTTAAATTAAATTTAGCGTAACATATAAATATTTTAATAAAAATTGTTGACAGCAACTCGGGGTTAAAAACTCATTAGCCAACTAAATATTTATATACATATATATATATATATATATATATATATATATATATATATATATATATATAAACTTATAGTGCCGTTATAATGTAACGTTCGGAGGTACCGCCGCCTGTACTCGGAGACCTTATCGAGTACAAATCTCGTTATAGCTGGCGAAGTGTGAAGCCTCTAGCAAACCTCACGCTCTGATCAGTGCTCGTACCAAAAAAGCGTATCGCCAACTCGACTCCGTCGTCGCCGAACAGTTTGTTGTGGTCGCTCCATATAAAAATAGACGCGGAGCGCGGCTACACCGACTAGAAAAAGGTTATTGTACCCGATATTATCGCGAAACACATCGGTCGAGCGCCGCGTCACGCGTTGGCAGCTTGCGAATACGCGCGGCGGATGACCCCAGCAGCGGCGTGTCACGCGACCGGGTTAAACTGGCCGACATGGCCGGATTATTTGCACGTGCTTCTTAATTTACTCCAGTTTAGACGCGTCTTTCCTCCTTCCCACCCGATGCGGCGCGCAGTTGGGCGCGACAGAATATCCAAAATTTTACAAGTTTATGTTTAGCAATGGCGCGACAATATTTGTATTTATAGTAGTTACCTCTTATTTAAGATACCATTGGCGGTATGAACTCAAATTAATATTTTGTTAAAATAACATATCAAAGCCAAAAAGGAATGATTCTAGAACCAGAAAAATTCTTAACAAATTTAGATGTACAAAATGAACCCAAATACGCCCCTCGAGTCATAAAAGACTAAAATATAGCTGGTTTAGGCAACCTTATTCCTAAGGGTTTACAGAGCTCCAGCCGAGAAAAGTATACATGACATTAAAGATAAAAATTACTAAATTAAACGTACGTAAATTAACGGTACATTAAGTATGTGTGTTGGTTATATTAAATTAATTTTTTTTTAATATGTCCCAAAATCTGCTTAATTCTAAAACATAGCCATTATCAAAAAAGTTTTTGTTTGCTTACATGTCTGACTTTTTTCCGATTAGATAGTTATTTAGCTTGTGCTAATAAATGCAACTTGTATTTACATTACTAGAATTACCTCAATATTTATTCAAATTAACTTTATTGTTGCATTTATGTTCGTTACGATCACAGATCTAGAGATGGTTCTATAATATGTGATTACAATATAATACAATAATTAATGAAATAGATAAAATTTGCATTTCAGCATTTTCATCATCAGAAAGACGGAAATACCATAATATTGACGACGATATAATTTTTGTTTTAACATACGGTACATTGTACTTACGAGCAGCAACATCACCATTTTTTAATTAAATTTGTTCTAAAGAAAAAAATTGTTGGAAATAAATTGGTCTGGTTTGGTTTTCAATAATTTCTTCTACTGAGTAATGGATTTGGAATAAAATCTATATTAAACTACTTCACCGAAAAAATATATTTATTCAGAAAGTTTAAATTATTATAATTTGTTTTGAAGATAATAATTTGAAAACAAACTTAGCCGCACAGACATTCCATTATATTTGTGAAATATTTATAAAAGAAAATAACTATCACGAGTATTTAAAACGAAATATTTGTTTATAAATATCTTTTATTGGATATGCATGAAAGAGTCAATTAATTATAATCATTGATGCAATATACTTGATTTTATTTCCAAGTAAGTCGTGTGCGGGTTTATTGTACCAATGTTCAGCTCCCAGATAAATTAAGTTTAATTTTAAAGTTAATTCACGAGGTTTAATACGTTTTAACCTTCTCATTTCATGGGTAATATCCAAAAGTTGAATAGCTTCTACGTTCGTATGGTTGAAGAGTCGTTTTTCGTGTTTAATATCATATTCTCGGATAACTTCGTTAACTCATTTTATGTCTAAGTCGTTGTGAATTTCTTGATTGAAATCTTGTTGAATTTCTTGATACAAAATATGGCGAAATTGGAGCCATTATGGGATACCTACGGAAAAGCTTGCGTGATAAGATTATGAATGAAAATATTTTCCATAAATGTGACGCTGTAGATGTTATTACTGTGTATAGATACGTTAGCAATGGCAACGATATTAGTTTATGGAGGAGACATGATAGTAAACGTCTTAAATGCAGAAGTGGGAAAAGACATACGTGGATCACATCAAAATGGAAAATTATTAATGGACTGTTTTATTAGGGTAATCAAATGCAGTGAAAGGCTCATCGCGATAGTGAAGTGTGACGCTGTTTACATTATCTAGATAGAAAGCGGTGTGTATGCGACATAGATACGGGTAAGAAATCAAAGTGCAATAAATTGAGCAAAGGAAATAATTACACTCCGATTCAACAACAGACAACAAAATAAACAACAAATCCTAAGTAAACCTGCTGCGAACAGTTTACTCAGAATCTAACTAAATGTTTTACCATTTCACGTACGTTAAATAAACTCTGCATATTATACATCAACCGAGGCTGTTTCATAAAAAGCTTTCTTGCTTTATGAATAGATCGTTGTAGAACTTTTAAAAGCATATTTGCCTAAATCTCTCGAGTTCGGTAAGAAGTTGCATACGGTCTACCTGTCAGTGAAGGCGCGCTTTCAATGCGACGTGTGTGTCGCTTACTATGTGCAGCTGAGGGGAATAAAGGAACCTCTTCCGGATATAAAGTACTGTCGTATCCTGTGAAGAGTGAGAGCATTGCCTTATGATATGCACTTTCTTTGTTCAGCTTTCGTATTTAACTATTACCACATTACTATTACGAATATATATACAGTTTTTGATAAGCTACAAAAAATGCATTTTGTTTGAATGTATTTGTATGTATTTATACAAGTTACAACAAAGCACAAGTCTATTTTACTCATACAGATGATTCCGTGCCTCAGACAAATTTACATTTTTAGGTTTCCGTTTCTCAAAATGAAAAAAAACCGAATCATTACAGGATTACTTGGTTGTTCGTCCATCTGTCCTTCTGTTAAAGGGTTTTTTCTCAGAAACAGCTTGAGATATAAATTAATATTGTATACTGAAATACATAGCTTTACATTTGTGTAAAAATTTTAAAGTTTTTGGTTCACGCACCAAAAAGATAAGGCCCTTTAAAGCGTATTTTTATTCACGCAGTACCCTGACTCACTGATTGTCAAAACCTAAAATGTACTTCCGGTTGACCTACAATCTTGAAAGTTTACATAATGGGAATCTGCTTGTAGCACAAGTAGAGGGAAAAATCCAAAAATCGACGATGATAGAATTTGAAAATTCTACGTGGAATTATACTTTTTTATAATTATTTTGTTTTTAAACTTTTGAAAGATATAGTAGACAATATATTCACGTTGTGAAAAATTAATATAATAATGCAAATAGTTTAATAAGAATACTACTTACCTTGAAATGTTTTATAAGTGCCTAAATGTGTACGGCACTTTCATAGTGCGAGTTCTACTCGTGTTGGATAAGTTTTCTACATATCTTGCGCAAAAAATGTAATTTTTTCCATGGAAATCGCAACTTTGACAATGATTTTTTTTAGAAATGGTTGAGTATTTTCATTTAATTCTTTAACGTTTTCTGTTCATTATATCCACACAACATATATATATATATATATATATATATATATATATATATATATATATATATATATATATGTATATATATATATATATGTATATATATATATATATATATATATATATAAATAATTGGTAATGGGTATTTCAAGGATTACAATAACAGAGTAATAAAATCAAAATTTAAACGGTTTATTGAATACATTTGGCGTTAATTTTGTAGAAATTCATTATTCACAATTAAATGAAACTACGTGATGTAGTATTATTTCTACTTTCTTTAAGTTCTTTACCACGTTTTGTTGTATTGCAACATCTTCAAGTGGGGGGCTATTAGCAAAGATTAACTCTTAGGCACTTCCAACAGCATTTAAGTATTACACAAAATAATAGCGGAAGCGGGGTTTGCGCGGGTTTTCCCATTGCTTATGCTAGTGTGAGTTTATTGCAGGGGGGTGTAGGTTTTATTATACTTTCGAAAGTTATACAACGAAACCTAGGTCGTGGTAGAGAATTTAAATAAAGAAATAGAAATAATACTGCAATACGTAGTTTCATTTAATTAAACGATTTACATATTATATACCGTGAGCAAGCCCAAAGTTTTTGTGAAACGCGTGTCTTGCAAGTAAACAAGTATTTCACAACACCGGCCCGAGTTTTTCATTAACGATTTCTTACAGTAAACTATTATCTTTTCTTTTTTATGAAACATGTATAATTATTATATTTTGCTTTAATACCTCAAAAAGGAAAAACAGAATTTTTACGCAAATGTATTTGTAAGTAATTTAATATTAAACCCTTAAATTTTTATGTGTTTCAGTTTAGACAAACAATTGAACGTCAAACATGCCATTGTTTAAAGTGTAAAAAATGTTTTGAAACAATTAAATTATTTTGTTTTTCCGATTATTTTAAACATTTTATTTATGCGGCAACGCGCGAGAATTTCACTTAAGCAGTTTTCCTTAAACTTCACAAAGAAAATATTAATTAAACAAACGTCGAAGTAATTTATCTACTCATTACTCGTACTAAATTAAAGAGAAACGGAACATGTGCCATGAAATTGATGTATGACTTATCAGAGAAGTTTTTCCAAGGTTAGGTACCTATCTCCATTTCTATTTTAGTGCATCTTAACTCGTGTGCGAATGTACGTAGACTTAACATTAAAATATATTTCGTCAAATGTGACTTAGTAACTAATCGAAATGTTTGAGCACTTTTGTTACAGCTACAGAATTGGGACTTTTGAAATCAATTTTGTTACAATTTGGAAAGAGTATTCCGTTATAGAGTAAATATAACATTAAAGCGTTATGTAATTTAAATTTGATCACACCCATTATAGCAATATTAGATGATGCTAGTAATATAAGATTGTATTGCGTGAATATAAACATCAGAAATCTAAATATAATACCAGCTGCGTACTAATACATAACTCGCTTGAGCGTAGTAATTAGGGATATTCAGTGTAATAGGTACGTAATAAACAAATTGAAGTTAGGGCTTATAATTACTGTTACTTTTCCTTACTTAACAAGGGCTTGGCAAAGCGAAAGCGGTAACCACCGATACTCGCTTTCGCTCTGAAAGAGCTTTCACCAGTATAGCGTCTGGTAATAATTACAGAATTGATTCTATTTGTATTTGTATTCTAATATAATCGAGATATAAATCACTGATATTGGAAACAAGAAAAGAAAATTATACTTCGGATGCAGAGCACAGAAAGTTAAAAAGGAATCATCAATACGGTTTCCTCAGTTCTCATTTCTACTTATTAATATTATTAACATTATCAAAAAAATCTCCATTAAAAAGTGATTCTGATTTAATCTGATTTCACATTTTTCCACGTGCCACGTTCACCCACGGATATCGGTTTTATTTTTATATTTAACTTTTATTTTACTTTATTATCGAAAAAACATTTATTACATTTATAAATAAACTTGTAACCAGAATATAGCTCGCACGCCTGCGCTCACCTGACTTACTGGACGCCCACAGTTGTATGTTAAGAAATATATTTTTATAATAATTTCATATTATCGAGTCGAATACAGACCTTTTATATTAAACTTACGATTGAGTGAAATATTTATAACTTAAAATACACTCATTCGTACATAAAAAATGAGATTGGCAACTAAATAGAAACTTCTCTAGCAAACCTGGTAAGGCATATAAATAGCGCCGTCATTCCTTTGTTCAGTTAGCAACTGAGTATCGACGGGTATAAAATAAACAGAATGCGGCAGAATGCTCTTGCTTTATGAATACTGCTTAGGGCGAATAGCGAGCAAAACAACACGCAATATGTGGGCAATGTTAGGTTAAAGCTAAGCTATCTTATTAAAGAAGATGAAAAGTGGATGACATAGGTTAATTTGTCGTACAAACGCCAGTGGCTGCTACAACACAATGTGACTTTAGCCGAAAGGTTTTTTTATCAAAGTGTATGGATGTACGTAGAATTATTTACGAGAAATTTCTTTAAGAAGATATACGTAGAATTTTTTACAAGACATTTCTTCAAAAATATATACATAGAATTATATACGAGAAATTTCTTCAAGAAGTTATACGTAGAATTTTTTACGAGACAGTTCTTCAAAAATATATACATAGAATTATTTACGAGAAATTTCTTCAAGAAGATATACGTAGAATTATTTACGAGACATTTCTTCAAAAATATATACATAGAATTATTTACGAGAAATTTTTTCAAGAAGATATACGTAGAAATATTTATGAGAAATTGTTTCCAACTATGTTCAAACAACTTTTCACAGTAACTATTGATGTGTTTACCTCTAACACTCACTATGAAAAATTGAACAAAGTCGCCACTAAATTTCTATAAATCGAAGTATGTGTTTTTTACATAACAATGTTCAAACCACGACGCAAAAGTAATGCCATTAAGAATACTTTTTTTCACTTCGATGGACTGTATCATTCACCCACCTTTCTCTCCGGATCTGTCGCCGTTCAACACCTACCATCCGTTTCGTTCGCTTTACGTGATAATAAAATTAAAGACGCAGACCATCTTAAAGTTGAATTTAATAAATTTTACAATGAATATCCGAAATAATTCTATAAAAAATGTATCTCTGCGTACACACAATATACGACTGACAGATGGTGCTTTTATATTACTGAAGACTGTTTTTATTAATTATACATAAAAATTAAATAATTTTGCGAATTAAGATGAATTGTTTAATTAGTTCATCGTCGTGGTGTATTGAATCACAAGTTTACTGCCTTTGAAGACACGGCGCACCATGGGATCTTAGGTTCGGTTCTGCCCGCTTGTCGATCGGGTCTACAGTGATGTTTGCAATCGCTTAGCTAAACTTCCACAGACTAGCGTTGGAACTAGCGCAACGTCATTGGTGCGAGATGCTACGCAATGCGCTGGTTAAGCCGCCAGCCCGGCGTTATGGGAACTATCTCCAATAATACGTGTATTTGGAAAGACCTACGTGCAGCAATGGACGGAGACAGGTTGCTCAATGATTCATGAAATTTATTCATTCCAACTTAATATTTAACAGGCAGCTTGAAAGCAAATTACGTTACATCATTTTTCAGTCTCAAAATTCTCAAAATATTATAAAGGAACTTAAAAATGAATAATTGTATGTTATGCCATTTTTACAAACTAAAAATTGTGTTTCGGACGCATTTCTCAATTTGGAAACTAACAGTAAACAAGAAAGTAATCGTTATTTTTAGTTGGAATTGAATGTAGAGAAAATAGGAGTGAATTTATTTAAAGTAGAAATAAATAGATACGCCGTAATTGAGTTGTTTAATACACCACCAATAAGTATTATATTGAACCGCTCAATTAGGGCATTAAGTGCCTAAAGCATATAGTGTCAAATTAGGATACAGAGGCAAAATAGGATATAGTAGCAAAAATAGGATAAAGTGGCAAAAGTAGGATATAATGGAAAAAGTAGGATATAGTGGCAAAAGTAGGATATAGTAGCAAAACCAGGGTAAAAGTAGTGCAAAAGTAGTGTACATTGCCAAAAATAGGATAAAGTGGCGAAAATAGGATACAGGGGCCGAAAGTAGGAAATACTGGCCAAAGTAGGATATAGTGGCAAAAATGGTAAAAATATGATCTATTGGCAAAAATAAGACATAGTGGCAAAAGAAATTTACCTTCAAAAACACCATTTGCATTCCATTAAAAAGTTAATAGACAAACCGACGTCGTTTCGAATTTCAAGAAAACTTCCCTTACTATGCGCAACTCTTCGTGCGTACCGTTCTCAATCTTACTTGATGTCCGACCATTGTTTAAACACGCTGTTATTCCGGAACACTGTAAGTTAGTTCGTGAGTAATGTTAAACGTTTTTATTGACAATGTTAACAATTACGGTTAACTTGTTACACATCAAGGCGCGCACGATCAAAACAGAAGCAAGAATATTTTACAATCTACGGTAGTTACTCGCACATAGTTTGAAATATACGAGTAAGAAGAGAAATTGCGTTAGGTTTGAACAATGTGTAGCTATGGTTTTCGAGAGATGTGGAAAAAGCACAGTTCAGTTTAGGGTTACAAATTGAGAGATTTTTATAACAGAAAAGTATATTTAAGAGCCCAAAAATTTAACTGTTTAGGAGACTTATTCACGTTGTTTTAAAATAATACTTAACGTACGTACTAAATAACTTTAAAAAATATTTGTACCAATAACCGAATTTTACTAAATGTTTGATCCTAAAGTAAATTAGTAGAAACATAACTTTTAAGAAGTTTACATGTGAGATTACAGAAGGTAAAAGAAAATTAAAAACATTATAAAATATACGCGCGCATAACGAAAAATGAAAATTCGAAACCGAAAATTCCAAACCTTTTCGAAAAAATCACTCTGTAAGTTGCGATTCGAAGGAAAAAGTTTACATTTTTTACAGAAACACGCCTCAAATATACTACTCAGTTTGACGCTCAAAATCACCTGGATGAATAATATAAATGTTCTTCATTATTTATATATATATATATATATATATATATATATATATATATATATATATATATATATATCTATATATATCTATATATCTATATATATATATATATATATATATGTGTGTGTGTGTGTGTGTGTGCGTGCGTGCGTGCGTGTGTGTGTGTATGTGTCTTCTTCTTTCTCCTGGTTATGGTCCCATATCTCATTTGGGGTCAGACCTCCTCGCAGATTTTCGCCACAACAGTCTATAGTGTTTTGTTATTAAGTTCAAATTCATAATTTTAAGATCTTTATCTTAATATAGATAAAGATCTTAAAATTATGCCTCTCTTTGCTTCATACGGTCTTCACGAAACGCAAGCGATTTTCTCTTAGCTTTTGCAATTTTTGCGACTTTAAACGTTCCTCTAATGTGCGTTTATGTACACATAAAAACATTTCATAAAAACATTTTTTAAAGGGCGAACACAACATTGCTACGTGTTTTGTAAAGTAAACAGCATTTGCAGCGCCCTTGCAGTTTTTTAAATGCCTTGTACTCTCAGCGGACAATAACAAAGAATACATAGAGTCTTCTTATGTTTTCGACAGCCTTATATAATTGTCGATTAAATAATTCACAACGATCGTTTGTGATGGAAGTATATAGAAACTTAACACATTCTCGGGCAAGTTGAAAATCCATTCACCGCCAATTTTATATAAAATCAACGGTAACATGGGGCCAGGCGACGAGTGCGCCGTTCCCAAACTCGATACAATTATACATAATAATACAATTATATATATATTATATATATATATATATATATATATATATATATATATATATATATATATATAATACAATTATATTAAATTTAAGAAAGAACAGGCAAATAAGTAAATACATAAACAAAATCGCATCCATAATATACATATTTAGGCATTTATGAAAATTTAATGGTATATAATATTACCATTAAACCATTTACAAAATTATAATTTTTTAGAACGAAAATACATTGCCCGCTATATCTTTCACAAGTACATATTTACTTTTTTTTAATATAACCACAAATTAACGACTTGTTGTGAGACATTGCTTCCTGCCAAATTTCATGCTTCTATGTCAACTGGAAGTACCCTTATAGGATTTGATATATTTGCGAGTTTCTTTTCAACTTGATACTTCCACGCGCTCCTGAGAAAACGGGTCTTGATAAACCGACAGACGGACAGCGAAGTGATCCTATAAGGGTTCCTTTTTCCTTTTGAGGTACGGAATCTTAAAAAACAAGCTATATTCCAATAGCGGCCAAAATCTTATAGCTTATTGTTACTAATTGTAACGATCTTTTTAATCTGTACATCTAATAAAATTGTAGAATTGGTATGTCTGCATATTAAACATTTTTAGGAAAAAATGATTTACGGGGACATAATAATAGTATAAAAATATTGTTTTTGGAATTTTTATGTATCTGTGAGTCAGTTTATTTATATAATATTTACAATGTTGTTACGTAATTATATAACATGACGTTCGACAAAAAAAATACATTTAAAACTTGTTCATTTGTCATTCCGTAATGAATATTATAATAAACAATAGTAGTAAACAAACGGAGAGCCGCCTCGCGTGCATTTCGCAGCTCAGTTATTCACGCGGCAATGACGCACGGTGCGCTTAATGATGTCACCGGGCGACGGCTGAGTCACGTGCGATGCATCCGTGCCGCGAGCCACGTCACTGCTCGATAACAATTTAATAGCACCAAAACAAGAAATATCATTGATGTTATCAAAGTGAGTTCGTGCAAGTTAAATATTATCAAATATACAGAACATGTTCAGTATAGTGGAAATGCGAATTTTAAAGTTTTTAAATCTTGAAATTCGCTTTTTCGAAAGAATACATATAAAAAACGGCGTATTAAAAACTGGCCTCGGTCGTGATTATTTTACATAAAAAATTAATTTGAAAAAAAAATGTTTTCACTTTGCATACATAATAAGATACTATATATACATTTCACACACACACACACACGTGTGTGTGTGTGTGTGTGTGTATGTGCGCATATATATATATATATATATATATATATATATATATATATATATATATTAAGAATTTACGAAATATTTCGCTTAATATCATTACTGTAACTTATTTTCAAATCTTTAGTTTACGACATATTTCTTTTTTAAGTATTCGTTAATAACTGGGAATAAAGCATTTTAGCTGCAATGAAAATTTTGCTATTTATCAAGTTAAAGAACTTAAAAGGTGAACTAAACAAAAAAGATTGTAAATTCAAATACGAATTTATAAAAATAAAAAAATAAACCCAAAAAACCTAAAATAGAAATAAGTAAAAACGATTGTAAATACAAAAATCAATTTACAATTAAAAAAATATATATACCATTAACTAAAGAAGTAATAATGCATTTTTAAGGTTAGCAGAATTGAGTGTTTTTGTTGATATTAATTGTTAATGTCATAACTCGTATTCGAGTTTGTAATACTTTTTCAATTTTTTTTTCCTCTTTCCAAACTTTTATTTTTAATACTTCTAATCACATCATTATTTACTGTGTAGTATCTAATTATAAATTGACAGTGAAAATAGTGGGAAAACCTTAAGCAATAAATAGATAAATGTTATTAATGGAGTAATGTAAAACAAATTTTCTAACTAAGTAATGGTGGCGTCATTTTTTAAATACGTATTCTTTTATTTAAAAGAAAAAAAGGACGCCCCATTTCGCCAACATTGAATTCATTAGAGATGTTCTTTAAGGTAATTTCTAACTGCACTGCTAAGGGAAGAAATGAAAGGTGAATATTATTTGAATGCCAAATGTTCAATGGATATTTAAATATTCGGTGCTCAAACGTCAGTTTATCCATAAAATGAATGTAAGAATATCCAAATATTACCATTTATAGATTATTTGAATCAAAATATTTGATTATTTGAACAATTACTGTAATATTATTGGACAATTTTTCATTTTAAACAATGAATTTTTTAACATATATATTTCCTGTTGTAAAAAAATCGCGCCAACAAAGCAAAACGTTCAATCTTAAGTAATAATGTAATTACATTAGGGTAAATAGTTCCGGGACAAACTGTGATTCAAAGCTCAACAATGCATTCGTTTATAATATATACCGATTAACTAATAAAACGCACTCTAGTAATCACGTCTAAATATTCATATTATACTTTTTGTTGCTACGTTGAATTATGCAAGACATTACGATAATTTGGCTAAATATATTTTCACATTGAAGACTAGAATATTCCTTAAATATTTCGTAACATTAAAATCTCTGGAAGCGCCCTTTGTATACGCTCCTAGCTGGGCTCCTTCACGATATGCAGCCTGACATTGGCCTAACATTGGTGCGACCTTTGGCTCTACGAGATAGACTCGTAGCCGCCTACGAGTGCTGACTATCTAGCTCGTAGCGAATTAAAAGTCTAACGGCGCCGCATCTATATCTATCGGCGTTACGTAAGCGGCGTCTGGGCCGGTGTTGCCCTCGCGAATGTACCTCTGATTATTATTTTACAATGGAATACATTTTATTGCTAGTTGGCAGAGATGTAATTTCATTACATATTTTAATATCCTGCGAATACAGATGTGTATTAATTAAAAACCATCTTTATAATAAATTTGTAAAGTTTAGTGGCACGATCACCAAGATTTTTTTTGAAAAATAATGATACCATCAGTGAAACAATGAAACTAAATACAGGTTTTACATTGATTTGTTATAAATCTTCAATTATACTCACCGTTTTTAGGGTTTTGTAGTAAAACATTGAAACCATAAAACTTCGTCATTACAATCAGTCTGTTCATCTGACACAGCCTTAGATTTATACATTTGTACTTGAGATGTTAAGTAAATGCTACAGGTGAAGACGGAATAACATGTAATGTAACTCAAGCACAGTTGAGGTTGCCATTAAAATCGGGGTTCTTTTTATAATTTTTAATTTCGAAGCAGGTTTGTGAGATATAAGCTTTCAATATTGTACTATGTGGGATACCATCCTTTTTACTTATGAAACTTGGATTTAAATATTCTGAAAGTATCCTATATTAAGCAATAGCAATGGATTAGAAATAACGATTAAAATAATATCTATTGCCTCGCATCAACAATTTCAAGAGATATTGAGAAGTATGGTTTACGGCAATTCAGAATAGAGAGGACTGGTTTATGGCAGTTTTGGTATGTGTTTGGTCGTTTTTTATCTTTTTATTAATTATTCAATTCATGATTACTCCTATACAATAAAGGTTAAACAATATATTTGATTAATCAAATACTTTCATCGCATTTTTTACCAACTCTTCGTCATTCTTCTTCTTCTTCAGCGTTCGATTATCCAGTGTTGGACATAGACTTCTCCTAATGTTTCCTCAAATCTCTTTACAGCCATTCTCATCCATTGTTTGCCTGCTTTTTATTATTTTAACGTTGTTGATCCATCTTTTTGTGGGTCATCTCGTGCGTGTCTTATTTTCTCTTGGTCTCTAGAAAGTTACTTTATACCTTACTTGACGATATTTCCCTGCCTTACCTTATTAAACGTCCAATACATTTTCACTTGAATCTTGTTATTTTCGTCATAACATCAGTTACTCCAAAGCTGCGGTGTATTTCACTGTTGCTGATTTCTGAGTAACTCTTAATTACTCTGCTACTAGCTAAGACTTACTCCATGGTTCGTTGAGCAACTCTCAATTGCTCTGCTAAGCTTTTATTATTACCATAATTTCTACATGCTACAACAGGTAGTATGTAGCTATCATAGACTTTTTGCTTTATCATACACTACTGTTTTATGTATACATAAAAACTGTACCAATCCCAACATGCTGCATGACTAATTCTACATATGGTCTTGCGCAAGTATCATTAATGTGACTGTAAACATGTACTAGCTCCCCGTCTCTGCTTTGTCCGGGAAAAAAGGAATGATGTAATTATTATTTACGGTCAGCGATTTCCATAAAGACGAAATTGACGTTTCTTTATTTCTACCTAAGAGTCTAAATACAAATATTCAAGTTTGTAACTTTAATGAATACAAACTTAGTGTAAAATCGTCCTCGCCCGTTTTAACACCTTTATGATTGAATTTTGAAAAATTCTTAGGAAGCACCTGGAAGTCAGGATGAGATTACGTGTCAAATTTCAAGATTGTAACCTTTATAGTATAGATGAGATTTTGTGATCCGTTAGTGAGTAGTATTTATCTTTCATATGTATACAGAATTATTTAAGCAGCGATAAATTTTATTTTAGTACATTGGCTTGCAGTGCTTTTCGGAAAGGGCAAGCTGCGAAGGGACGGACATATAGATATACACTTTATATAGATATACAATATATAGATATACACTTACGCGGATAACAATTATATAGATATACACTTACGCGGATAACAAATGTATAGATATACACTTACGCGGGCAAGCGTCCGCACTCGCGACCGCATCTGATAGCGCTGAAAACGGCATTGAATGTGTAATAGATTAAAAATGTGTCTAAATAATTGAATCCTAAGCATTCAAAAATAATAAACTCTCGACGTAATTACCCCGATTTATCGAACTGTGACTTTAATCGTGACCATAAAAAGCTTTTTAAATTATTGGTCTTTATACCGATTTGCAATAGTTAGTTGACCCTTGATAAAATTTCTGTGCGCGAAGAGCTAAAAATTTGTACTTTTACTGTGAGCGATTAATGTTTTTCGGAATTTGCATATTGTTTATCAGAATTTGACAAATTATCTACATTCTCAAAACCACCTTTATTCCATTTACTATATTCAGTTTCGAATAATAAACAATGCCAGCAAAACATTTTATTTAAAATGCAACTTCTGATTAGCCACCAATGCTAATCATAAAAATTACTGTGAAAATGGCGTAGAATATATTTATTACGAACGTTTAGTTTCAAAATACAATTTTTTCATCAAAAGATAAATTGAAAAATTCTGCATTGATTATTTAATAAACAGAGCGACATTCAATAGTCGCCATTGTTAGTTTATTTTTGCGAGGAAAATGCACGCCAAAAAATAAACTAAAAAATATTAATTTTAAGGCACAAAGAAAACGGGTAAAACAGTAAATATTTCACCGAAAAAATATAATGTGTGTATTTAAAAACCGGAAAATTATTAAAATTATTTATGAAATTATTTGCGATTGAGAATAATAAACTGACACTAGAAAGATCGTTCTAATAAGACCATGATTCATTATTTGTATGCGAATGTCATAAATATGGGATTGTTTCAGTCTGAATGTAGCCGAGGGTAGTTTAACAAGCTTCCGCTTGCCTTGTGACTATGAAGTGAGGCTCTGAAGTGAGGTAATCAATTTTAATTTCGAATGGACCATTTCTGATTCGAGAAATTTTTGTAGTTTGATTCAATGTAGAAATGAAATTTATACGTTTTATCTAAAATTCCAAGTACCGGTACGCTGGCTTTGTGCACGTAAACTGAAAATTATATTTTGAAGCACAGAATTCGCTTGATAATTAAATATGTTTAAATTTTCACAAATATATACTTTATATACGCTATATGTTTAGGGCAAGCTACGTGAAATTCCTCAGAAGAAACTGCGCGGCACTAGTGGGCGTGGATACTATCGACTGTATAGACTTTCCAATTTCAAGTAATTTAAACGTTGATTCTATTAAAACAATTTGTATACAACTGCAATTACAACGGTATAGAAAATGGTCCGAAACTTTTCACCGGCTAAATTTATTCGTTCAGTACTTATTTGCGCCATCAAAGAATTCAGTTATTACAGATTGTTTTAAATTTTAACAGTACAATTATTGTGAGGCTTTAACACAATACATTAAATTTAGTTATTGTAACCTGTAATTATTTTCCCTGTCTGGAACCGTTTCTAAATTTTTTCCGTTTTATAGATCTTTTCCTGCAACAAAATGACGATCCTCTTATTGTATTCCCCAATAAAGTGATCCAAAACAGCATTTTATCCCGTCTCACCACAAGAGAACACGCATATATAAAGGAGAATACCAACGCGAACACAGAGGGACTTACCAATGTAGATGTTTTGTGAAGTAAATATGTACACGTGCGCAGGTGTGGGCAACACCGGGCCGCCTAGGTCCCGTTCACCTTCAGCGTCCAAGGGCGCGCGCTGGTTTACGGCGGCAGGCGCTCGTAAATGCTCGTGAAGGCGTCGTTTTTTCAGCTTTTCCAATTTAGCGTTTTTCATTAGATTGCCGCTCCTATTTACACAACATCTCGCGCGCGCCCGCCTCAACAGGTGAAACGCGCCCGACGCGGTGTGGCTTATTATTTTCGAGTGTGCGAATAAACCTCTTTTTTACTTATAGTCGGGCGTAATATAAATTTGTTAACTTACACGTGGACATAATTCTAGAAAATGCAACTCGTTTTAGTGGAACTGTTATCTTCTATTTGTCAATATAGAATTTACGATAGATTGTAGGATTAAGTAGAATAATATAGTCAACTTATTTTGTAGCGCATTTTCAAACAATAATTTTTTTCATAAAATAAATATTTCTAAAGCATAAGAATTTCTTAAATAAGTTACAATTAATTGACTATGTCACTATAATAAATTTACTAAACACAATTAAATGAAACTACGTGATGTAGTATTGTTTCTACTTTCTCTAATTTCTTTACCACGACCTAGGTTTCGTTGCATTACAACATCTTCAGGTGGGATATTAGCAAAGATATAGCCCACCTGAAGATGTTATAATACATCGTCGTGGTAAAGGTCTTGGTAACGAACTTAAATAAAGCAGAAATAATACTACATCACGTAATTTGATTTAATTGTGAATAATGAATTTCTACAAAATTAACGGCAGACATATTAAAATTTACTAAAGAAAGTCGCAACTGCCAAGAAAAATAAATGAACTAATATTACATCAATAAATGTGACTAATTAGGTAAGTAAAATGAAATGTAATATAAATAGTAATGAAGTAAAACATGGCGATGTGGAGTGATTCAATATCCGGAATCTAGGAGGAAAATATTCCTCTAGACTCTACGTACAAGAAGCCGGCTAGTTCAATTTGTACACTTATGCGTTAAAACTGTGACACCGTGGTGTATTGAGTTGATCCCAGATTTACGGCTTTTGACGGCGAGGCGCACCGCGGGGTTCTGGCTTTGATTCCGAGCCGGTCGTCGAGCGTGGCTGGATTAAAGTCAGAAATCGTGTAGTTAAAACGGCACAATCCAGTGAAGGGAAGCAATACCACTGGTGCGAGACTACGCAATGTGATCGCAAAGCCGGTTGAGCAACGTGACGATGATGGGCATTAGCTCCAATGTTACGGGCAGTATCCGAGGTCTATGTCCAGCGGAGAACGGAGATAGGCTGTTGATGATTGATGATGAAGTATAACAGAAAAATAAAGCCATAGATCGAGTAGATATTAATGAACGATCGACTAGGCGTGCACATGTGCATATAGTATGTGTATGTAAGTGACACTGGGGACACAAATTTAACAATATCAAAGTGTGTTTAACACTTACCCTTTAGGGGATAAGAAGTGGAACAGAATTAATGCGATACAAGTTCATTAACGTTAAGGAAATAAAGTATAGCCGCCCGGCGCCCGCGTCTCGCCAGAAACGTTAGAATTATCCAGTGGCTTACAGTGTTTCAAAATGTTATTGCGAATATTATAATAGAAACACATCCGGAGAGGGACGAGAGCGATTGTTGTGCGTGGCGCGAGTGGGGCTTATTTGTGTATTGATGCCATTATTGTCAGTACTATTGACTCAATTGACTTATTAGTCTGTGTTGATTTGCAAACAATCGACGAATCAAACGCTCGGCAAGCAAGCACTCCACTTTTGATAGAATTTACTTGTGACAGTTTAAAGTTATACAATACTCTTTATCTGTATCAAAACTTTAGAGTTAAACATATACATTTTCATAACACTAAATACTTAGAACACGTTAATTTCTATAACTTAATTAATTCATACCACTTATAAATGTTTCTTTTATAAACTTGCTTTACGGCCCCTGAAAGTTACGTTTTTAAACTATATGACCAAATAAGGCCAACTTTAACAGCAGTTAATAAGTTATGAAATAACATTCATTATCTTCTCATATAACAGTTTGTACGTAATGTATTAATACAATTCGTAATAAAAGTGTTATTTGAGCCTTAATTTTTTTTTGAACCAAAACTTGAATTAGTCAGGAAAATGATAAGAAAAATGGACGTGGTAATTATGATTTAGATGATACTCGTGTTTTAAAATTTTCCATACGAAAATTGTCGGTAAATTTGAAATTGGCAGAAACGTTTTTCATCGATCAATACTAATATGTACTTTGTATACACACACACACACTCACGCATGCACGCACGCGCACGCTTGCTCACACGCACGCACGCACGCACTCATGCACACACACACACACACACATGCTTATGACTATATAATCGTTAAGAAAATGTTTCCAAAGTAAGTGACCATTTATACGGGAGCAAGAATGAAAGTTTGATGTCTGCTTTACAATAGCTTATTTCGGTTGAATGAACCGCATATATTTATTTGACAGCGCTTTTTACTTCAAATTCTAGTTACGTCCAGTGCCACAAATCTCGGCCTTTCTCTTTGATTATAATACATAGTAATGGTTATGGACGGGTTCAGATTGACTACGTTTGTACTAAAGGTATTCGCAGTAAATTTTTAAAATGGCCTTTTTGCAAACTGATAGTTCTGTTGTTATCTGGACCGAAATTTTGATTTGTTCTATAAGCAGACCCAAGGCGTACATCAAAACAATAAAAATAGTAAGTATATCATACAAAGTGTGGATTTTATTAATTATAAATAATTTTGAATTTCCTTACGGGTTATTATGGTCCACGGACTTTAGTAAAAGGCATTGTAATAGATGAAGTTCATGGAAGAATAAAACTGACCAAATGATGAATATTTATGGTAAAAGGTGCACTTTGTACGCTCGTTATATCGGGACGCATCGGTGAACAATAACCCAATCAATTAAATATACTGCGCAACCAATGCAGCTGCATTCTACTCGCGCTCAAGATAATATCAGGTTTATTTTGTTTCGCAAACGTTTATGTCTTTATCAGGTCTTGGAAAACACTCTTCTCCGTTTAATTTTAATCTAATAATTTGGAAATTCTACTAAGAAAGATTCTCCTGAGAAGTCACCACTTTTGAACCAAACACTCCTTAGACTGTATATATTAAATCTACAAATTGTAAAATTTTTTCGGTTTTAAGTAAATAAGGGTATGAAAGCAAAGTGAATATTTTGCTTTAAGTACTCAGCAAACCTCCATAAGTATATCTGTTGTGAGTAAAGCTGTGAATAACAGTTTGTATATAAAATGCGAAAGTCGAATCGCCTGTATTAGTAGTAATTAACGTTCAGTTAATACTACTATTTTAATATTTAGCGTTAATTTTGTGATGGTGGATAACCATATAGTCGAAAAAAAGTATTCGCCGAAGTGATATCTTGGTCACGGCTGCTTAAAAATTTCAAAGAGTACTATAATAAAATCCAGGTTGGCATGTGTGTATACATTATGTAAAATCTATTGTAACTTTATGTAGTTTAAAAAAAACATAATTTACTTAGATTTTACCGTGCAAAACTGTCTTTGTTATCGTGCTGTAATCTGTGTAATCTGAGTTTATCGTGCAAAACTGTCTTAATTCTTATCAGTAAAATGAATTAATAATAATGACTACAGGAATTCAATTGCAAACGGTCGCTGTCAATTGTCAGTGATACCCCAACTGTCAAAATAATATTGTCACGACGCGTTATAATTTTGTAACACCGTTTTTTATTACGAAGTCCAGACCATTTTTATGTTATTAATTGTTTTTTGACTATAAAATTGACTTCGTTTTAATATATATATATATAATTTTGCTGAACTTATATGGATCAAATTTGTCCTGTAAACTATAGTTTTTAACGCATGATTTATTATGATCTTTGCTTATTTGTAAGCCGGCGCAGATCGATAGTATATTATAATAATTATTAGGGATATAATAATTATTGATACTATTGAAGATTAGTGTACTGTTGAGGAACAAGGGAGAAGTAAGCGACTGTGGAAATTATAGGGGTATCAAGTTGACATCTCACACGCTAAAAATTTGGGAGCGCATCTTAAACAACCGTCATCTTATATCCGTATCAAAAAATCAATATGGTTTCACACCAGGTAGATCCACCGCAGATGCAATACGAGCTCTAAGAGTCCTCATGGAGAAGCACAGGGCCATCAAAGAAGATCTTCACATGGTTTTCGTAGAACTTGAGAAGGCATTTGATAGAATACCGCACAGGTTAGTCTGACAAGCAATGAGGGCGCAAGGAATACCAAAATACTACATCAATCTGGTAAGAGACACATTTGAGCGCATCAGCACACAAGTAAGAAGTCTAGCTGGAACCAGTGAACCATTTGAAGTCAAAGTTGGAGTATATCGAGGCTCGGCACTAAAACCGCTCTTGTTTAATCTGTCCATGGTTTATCTTATCAAACATGCCCAGGCTGTTCTTCCCTGGTGTATGCTGTATGCCGAAGACATCGTGTTGATCGAAAAATACGCAGAAACGATTCAAAACACCCTTCATGCCTGGAAGCAAGCACTAGAGGAAAATGGCCTACGCATTAGCAGAAGCAAAACCGACTATCTACATTGCAAATTTTCTGACCAACCCTGTCTAACGCTTCCATAAACTTCGACGGAGAACCATTACCGAAGGTAAACAGATTTAAATATCCGGGGTCAATGCTAAATGCGGATGCCAGTATCGACGCGGATGTTACCCATAGGGTAAATGCTGCCTGGCAGTACACCGGAGAGTATTCTCCATTTCTGCAACCCAAAGATGCCAATACAACTAAAAGGTAAAATGTACAAAAGAGCAGTAAGACCAGCTATGATGTATGATGCAGAATGTTCGGCCGTCAAAAAACAGCATGAACAAAAAATGCAAACAAACGAAATGAAAATGCTACGATGGGCAGCGAGATCCACAAGACTTGATAAAGTACGGAACGAGTACATTAGAGGATCTTTCAAGGTCGCGCCCAGAGTAGATAAGATGGTGGAAAGTCGTTTGTGATAATAAAGGCATGTGATGAGACGGGACGAATGTAACGCCGTAAAAACTGCCCTGGCTATCCCGGACACAAAAAAGGGTAGAGGAAGACCACAGGCCAACCGTTGCCAAAGATTTGGCGCGGGCAAACTTAGATGTAGGGACAACCTAAGATCGTCTGACTTGGCTCCGGAATACGAGGAGGGCCGACCCCAAATAAAGGGAAGAGGCACGGAAGAAGAGAAGAAGATTAGTGTAAGAAAATTATTTCTAAAATAAAAGTGACCGGTCTATTCTTCTAATTAAAACATTTTTGTCACATTAATTTCCTCAAACTGTTTTTCTGTATATATTTTCCATATTTTATTGACGAATTAGGATAATTAAATAAAAAATAAAAGAGAATTTTTAATACATAATTACAAACGTTTTAATCTCGTTTAACTGCTATTTGCAAGCTATTAAAAGGGCACATAAAATTATTCAGTTGACATTTCCTTTTTTTCTACCATATCTTTCATATTTTCTAATAGTACCAAATTAATTTGGGATGTTTTTGAATTAATTAAATATTAATATGTCGAAAAGCCCGTTAAGAAAACGTAGTGATAAAATAGAATTGGAGTACCAACATTTTCATAGGCGAAACTATAATTTTTTTATAAAAAAGTTTAAAAATTAAGGAAATAAATAACGTCAAAATTATTTATTTTCAGTGTAAAATTAAATATTGAGGAAGATAACATAATAATTGAAATCTCAAGCTTTGCATATTAACAATTAACATGTTCTTATTTTTACCAATTAACAATTTTCCTAAACCAACCTGCTAATAATGTAATTATCTCGAAAATATTATACATTCACAGAAAAAAGTGATGGAAATTCTTGAGAAAACTTATAAACTTCTCTTTTGATTAAAAGAACATTGTCATCAGTTTTTTCCGCGTTTTTTTAAATTACGTTGGAGTGCGAAACACTTCATGTTTATAAGGCATTTTGAAAGATTTTTTAAGTTATTATAACATTACAGTGCGAGTAAGATTTCATTGTATCCATATTTCTAATATTTCACATGGTTATATTTGTAATTAAGACCCCACTAAAAGGCATTTGGTCTAAATAGGCCGATAAACGGGAACGAATTTGTAACAAGTTACACGAAGCGTGTGGCCGGTCGCGAATTGAATGCGCGCGGATGCGATTGTAAATACGCGACGGGGCGGGGCGAGGATGCACCGGCGGCACTAGTGCTGCTCGATGCTCGATGAAAGGATAAAAATATTTTAAGATTTATAGACCAAATGCTCAAAACGCTCAATAATTATTTGAGACGATTGAATTTAATTTCTTTCATTTTAATATGTTGTGGTAGGTAAAACGTATAGGAAGGGTACCGCATATAGTAAGGTAACGCGTCTAGTAAGACAGCGTTAAGGGCTGTAAATAAAAACAAAATTCTTGTTTCCTAATTGAATTTTTTCATTGGAAAAGATTTATTGTTATTTGAATAAATACTATATGTTAATATAAAATTATTGGTGTTTGTGATATTTATTAATATTTTTAGTTGTTAATTTAAAATTCATTATTGGTGGCACAATACTATTCAACCAATTATGGAATTATTTGATTTTTTGAGTTCTGCTTTACATTGTGTTTAATTCAAGGCCGTTTTTTTAAATAATTACTTGAAAGAATACAATAAGTATTTTAAATGTAGTTTTGTTTTTTCCGTATAAAGTAAGTCGTATATTTTGCATTTGTATTATCTAACTTTAGTCAAGAATTGTAGGATCATTTAACTAATAAATAATTGGTACTGGTATCAGTATTTTGAATAAACATATGATTAATTAAAAGGCACCATAAAAACCATACAATTCCGAAGAAATAGCTAGAATTTGAATAATTATTTACCGACTTAAAGTTATAAATTATCTATTCTGTATTTTAAAACAAATGAGTATATAAAAAAACAAATAAAAGAAATAACAAGTCAATTTCAATATTGCGATTAGTTCTAAATGTAGTGTTATACTTAACTATTGACTTGAAAATATTGATGTCAAAGTTAATTAAATTAATCAAAAAGTTATCTAATATATTTAAATATATATATAATATTATGTATTGCTGAATTAAGTAGATATATTTTACGATATCGATGGTTACATTACTGCAGCCAGAGACGACGCGCACATTCTACATTTCCTTTTAATGGGGTTTCTCTACAAACAGACGCGCCATTGCACGCCACCGCGTTCTAAAACATACACTTAAAACCCAATAAAATACACTACCGTCTCCCTTCCCCTCGCATATTGACTGCAAACGCTATCTCACTTTAGCGAAACGATATCGTGTCAGTTGAACAAACAAATTTCATTTTGCTGCCGACCTGCGGTAAAGATATCTATCTCTTTTGTTTGCGTGACTGACAGTGAAACGCCGTCTCATTTTAACAGCGATTGAATTATTCCGTGACGGGCCGACTGACCGTATCGGCCCGAGGCGTGTAACCGAGAGCCGAACGAGACGAGACGAAGGAATTCTCACGTGGGAAAGTGCGGAGATAGACATTCATTAGGCCAATCGCTTTTGACGTGGCGGCGTACATTTTAATTTAGATTTATTCGCGTATACGGTTAATAAGATTTTGAAATACAGATGGTGATATATATTTAGAAGATACATTAATTATGCTTCTCGACTTTCAAATGTTACATTCGACAGGGTTTAGTTTAGTTGTTAAGGTGTATAATGTAAATATCTGCGGGAGAATTCCCTAGCATAAAGTAAACGAATCTACGTGGAATATTCTAAAGAATAATTTTAAAATCCATTTAAAAAATAAATAAATTATGTAATAAAATTTAATGTAAAAATGGGACGAAAGTTGCATATAAAATTTCACAGATATTTTTACGACGTCGAAAACATAGCCCTGCTGGTCTCTCCTAGATCTTTGACTAATTAAGTTTTGGAGCTAATCATAAAGGAGGTACAAGATATTCGTAAAAGTATAACTGTAAGTATATCGAACACAACACGATAGATCAAATAGCGTAGAAGATTATTTAGTTTTGTCAAGTAACTAACATCCACTATAATTTTATTTTTGTGACCACAAGTTTTAGCGAATTTTCTATAAGGAAATTTCCTCTTAAATCAGAAATTTTCGACAATTTCCTTACATCTCCACTGGTCAGGTAGATACTAGAACGAAAGTAGGTTGACACTTTATTATGTAAGTTTATATATACGTAAGTACTTACGTACGGGCAAAATTTCCGGCAACAACAGAAATTACAACTTTTGACTACTGTTTTCTAACTAAATTGAAAAATATTTCTTGGAACTTAATAGAATTGGTTCCAACTAGACTGACGGTTTTCGACATACAGGTGCACAAACAGTAAGCCGATTGCGAAATAACGCACACAAACATTGCGAAACGGCGCACGATACGATCGCGTGAGAAAGAGAAAATTCATCACAGTCCATCGACTCCTTGTGCCGTTATTTCTTTTACACATTCGTATTATCGGTGACTTATTATTATACTGAAGGATGTCGGCAAAGTTGTATAGTTTTTTTCTAGCTTCTGGGAAAGAGATGCATAAGGCCGCTGTTTTCCAACAACCTCTTAATACTATACGAAATATATCATACGATCCTTCTTCCCAACACACCTCAAAATGTACGCTTCTTTTAAAGCGATTTTTAGTAACCACCCCGTCTAATAATATATCCGTTTTCCTCTATTTAATTATTTCATTTTAATTGCTACAGAGACAACGCAGTTTTGTTGAAAACGTAATATTTTCCAAACTTAACCAATTAAGAATAACATCATCTAATACGAGTTGCTAAAATCATACTTCCATCTAGGTCATGCAATTTTCCAGCAAGATTTCCGACGTAGTTTGTTATTAACACAGTTGCGTAATCTGCAATACTGTGAACATATTGCATCAAAAAATGTAGTAACGACATGTTCCATAAATCTAAAACTGTTAAGTGTAATACACAGTTATTATATGCTATAGCAGTAATACCCGTAACAGAGTAGAAAATATTTAATTAACCGATTTTAAAAAAAACTAATTAATACGGCTTTAATGACTGTGCAAAAGCTCATAGTTAAAACTGCGTAAACCAAATAAATAACACTTACTAATAAGAACACTCACAACCGATTACATACTTTTTAATGATCATTAAAATAACAAAGAGACTTGTGTGAAGAAAACAAGTTCTTAATTATCCCGATGTAATTTATCTTGCCGAACCAGATCAGTCGAGTTTATAATTGGTTGAAATTGAACGTAATTTAAAGGAAGTTATAAACGCAAAAGCGATACTAGGCAAATGTCAAGGAGGCATCCTCGGCAAGGCACGACCGGATTAGGTCAAGGACGGAGCGCGGCAGGATGTCGGCCTCGATTTAAACTTTACGCAGAGAATACAAAGGGCACTCACTTCATGCGAGATTGTGAAGAGTTGTCTTCTGACATTTCGATGCGAACTCGCTTTCAGCTCAATACGTAAAAATACCTTTATTGAATATACTTTCGTTAATTGCAGTGCAATTTGATATTAGTTCGTAAAATATGTAAATTATAATAAATTTAGATTTACTTTTGTTTGTGTCAGTGACCTCTTGACAGTTGTTTCGACGACCATTTTACAAAAAAAATTTCGTTGCTAAAAACATGAGATTAAACGGGACACATTTTAACGTATTCTCCGGCATTACACATCGAGAGTAACAAAATAGAGCGATCTTCGTAACTAACAACTACAAAATAATAAAAACATGTTATGATAAACATGTTATGTAAAAACAGATATAATGTAAAAATTTTGTATCTTACGTTTTCCTCTAGAATAAACCAACTAAGTCTCAAGAAGCTAACATCATCCTTCCGTAAATTAACGCCATCTGTTGCTAATTAGATAAACTTTATTAAAACAATGCAAGAGCGGCCTAGTTCTACGTTGAAAGTTGCGATACTGTCGCTGTTGTGTTGTTTTCTATTCTTTTTTTTAATTAATTACGTTAATTATAATTTGCAGTGAAGAAAAAACTGTAATAAAATATCTGTGAGCAAATTTTTATTTCTTTTCGAAAAAGATGACACTGAAAATGATACAATTTTTTTGAAAAACATAGAATAATTAACTTGTGTCAATAGAAGTATGTAAAGTACAATTAACCAAATTATGCGATCTGAAGTGTACTCCCGATTTTACTCTTTGATAAATCAAATTATTTAATTAATAGAATTCTTTCACAACACCGCACCGATCCCTTGTTACGTCTATTAGCCAAGAAGGTAGTTATCATGGTAAATAACTTCTAAGCCGTAACAAAATAGACTAAACAGACTGATACAAAATAAATATATAATATTTTTATACACCATATAATGTTTCTGTAACTTGATTAACACGTATCTGTTTTGAAATTCATAGGCCTTCAATTAAATTACTTAAGCTACGCAGTAAATTTCAAGTAATTGATGCTTCCAGTAGGATAAATTATGCTATTAAATTTTCTGTATGTCAGCTTTAATGTACCCACCAATAGATATTCCTTTCTCATGTAAAATGCTGGAATTATTTATAAATATAGCTTTATACACATGCAAATTCTGCAATGTGCAGTCGGGTGACCACTCGGCATGTATACTATCATCCTTTATAATATCGATTCTTGCTGAGTCTGAAATTTTTTATTTTTATTTTTATCGAAATTAAAAAAAATATTATAAAGGAGAAAATATTTTCCCGTTGATGACACAAATACCGGATCGTGCAAAATAATAGTTTCGTTATTTTGTTGAGTTTTTTATCGATAAGCAGGGAACAATTTTAATAAATATCGTATTACCTTAAGCCTCATGTTTAAATGTTTCCTTGTGGCTCGAGGAACTTGGTCCACATTATGAGATTTAAAAGTATAAGTTTATAATAAATATTGTTTAACTTTAACTTTAAGTAAACGAAACAGATCCTTAAGGACGTTAGAAAGTGCTGAAATTAATAAAAATCGTCAAAATCTCATTTGTGTAACTATAGTCACAAAATAGAATACGTGACAAATCTTGATGGTCGCATCGTCGTTCGTAAACCTTTGCTACAAAAGGCTAATAAGATAAAAACATATATCAATTATGTATGTATATATATATATATATATATATATATATATATATATATATACACACACACACACACACTGTTTAATGTTTTTGGCATAATATTTAAAAATTCATCAAAATATCATTTTACTAAGAAAGTCCACAAATAAAATGCAATTAAAAAAACTGTAATGTTTGTAATATTATATAAAATATTTTTTCCAATACTTATTAAAAGAAAGTAATAGGCTCTAAATCGTATTCGATCTTACGTGCATATTTCGATTGGTGCCTGCTCTCGGGTTTTATTTTCATTATCTTTTAATTTGATTTATTCCACAATAATTATTCAGCGCATATGTACTCGAGTGCACCATATATGTACTCGTATATTATCATACAGCAATGGAAAACGTATAACACGTCCACATAGTAATAATGTTTTTTTTTATTTAATTGAAAACTTATGTCAAACAATCTTCCTGAATTTTCCTTTATAACTTTCATATGTAATGATGGTTTTCTAAGGAATAACTATATTGATTTTTTTCGACTTAATTTTCTTATCCTGTTGTCACTAAACATTTAACATTCAAATGTGAAGATAAATCCTAAACGTTTAACATAAAAAACAATTAAGTATAAAAAGGTGCAATAAACAATCACACTACATGAAAACACATTGGTAATTTACCAGTACTGAAAGCATTTGTAAATAGATTTTTTTTAATCAAGGAAAAAAGGGAAAAGTCACTATTTGTATTGTGAACCCGTAACGAAAAAGTAACTTAAAACAACTAACTGATTTGGTGTACAATTTTTTAACAGATTTGTATACAATTCATTAAACTTTTAAAGCTTATTTAATTGGTAATTTATTAAGGTATGTACAGTGAAATGTTTGTGCAAAATATACTTGGTCTCAAATTCACTTCAGTACATTAAATATAACAAAAAATAAAGTATTTACGTTTCAAAAGGTGTAATTATTTCCCGTTTCAGTAAGCGTAAAAACATTAAAGTTAGTATCATCCAACTAAAGTGGAAACTTACCACAAGTAAAAACAACCTTCGGTGTACTGTGGACCATTTCATCTGGAGACATGATCTGAAGACATGAGGGATGATCTGGAGACTTATCCCGAGAGAATTTAGAAGATAAACGTTTACGTAATTTGAGCTGTATTTTACCAGTGGCAGCCTGCTATAACTCGAAATACGGCTTTAAATAAACCATATATTACCCGCCGTTTTATAATCGAACGAATCGACGTAACGGACCGTCCAGATCGAATTATAGGGGCAATTCGGATAAGGTCTGCATACACGTTCAACTTCTCGTCTAACCGCTGGCTCCATCCGATTGGAATACGCAAACATCCGACCGGCGGCGGTCGACAGGTGCGACTCGTGGACCGGAAATGCGGCTCCGTATTGCGTCGGGTCACCGCGTCGACGGCGAAAGTGGCAACATCGCGGACGTGGAAACGTTAAGTTCCCCCTTCCCTGCCTTGGCTAACAAGTACTTATATTTGTAACAAATACAATAATCCTTGGATTTATGGTGTATTTTTAAACGATCGCGAAATATTTTCGATGTCCTCTCTATCAACGTAATTTATCACAGTATTTTAAGCTAATCTCTAACAAACTAAAAAATCAGTACATACATTTATTTCATCGTAACACTTAATTTACTTAAGTGGAATTTTTATGGATGTAATAAATGTTTCGGTTAAAATGGCATGTTGTAAGATTAGAGGCACACATATTTTTCTATACATAAAATAAAATTGTAACAGAGCGAATTATGCACATTAAAAATATTTTTAAAAGTGTGATTGATTTAGCGTAAAGAATGATAATAGAAGCCAGAAAAACTTTTTCTTTTAGAATTATTGTCCGTTTGTCTGTGTGATAATTTGAGCGGGTACCACGCAAAATTGACTGGATTAATTTTTATTAAATTTGGTATGGTAAAACTAGCTATTAAGACATCATGTTATAAGATTAGAGGCACACATATTTTTCTATACATAAAATAAAATTGTAACAGAGCGAATTATGCACATTAAAAATATTTTTAAAAGTGTGATTGATTTAGCGTAAAGAATGATAATAGAAGCCAGAAAAACTTTTTCTTTTAGAATTATTGTCCGTTTGTCTGTGTGATAATTTGAGCGGGTACCACGCAAAATTGACTGGATTAATTTTTATTAAATTTGGTATGGTAAAACTAGCTATTAAGACATCATGTTATAAGATTAGAGGCACACATATTTTTCTATACATAAAATAAAATTGTAACAGAGCGAATTATGCACATTAAAAATATTTTTAAAAGTGTGATTGATTTAGCGTAAAGAATGATAATAGAAGCCAGAAAAACTTTTTCTTTTAGAATTATTGTCCGTTTGTCTGTGTGATAATTTGAGCGGGTACCACGCAAAATTGACTGGATTAATTTTTATTAAATTTGGTATGGTAAAACTAGCTATTAAGACATCATGTTATAAGATTAGAGGCACACATATTTTTCTATACATAAAATAAAATTGTAACAGAGCGAATTATGCACATTAAAAATATTTTTAAAAGTGTGATTGATTTAGCGTAAAGAATGATAATAGAAGCCAGAAAAACTTTTTCTTTTAGAATTATTGTCCGTTTGTCTGTGTGATAATTTGAGCGGGTACCACGCAAAATTGACTGGATTAATTTTTATTAAATTTGGTATGGTAAAACTAGCTATTAAGACATCATGTTATAAGATTAGAGGCACACATATTTTTCTATACATAAAATAAAATTGTAACAGAGCGAATTATGCACATTAAAAATATTTTTAAAAGTGTGATTGATTTAGCGTAAAGAATGATAATAGAAGCCAGAAAAACTTTTTCTTTTAGAATTATTGTCCGTTTGTCTGTGTGATAATTTGAGCGGGTACCACGCAAAATTGACTGGATTAATTTTTATTAAATTTGGTATGGTAAAACTAGCTATTAAGACATCATGTTGTAAGATTAGAGGCACACATATTTTTCTATACATAAAATAAAATTGTAACAGAGCGAATTATGCACATTAAAAATATTTTTAAAAGTGTGATTGATTTAGCGTAAAGAATGATAATAGAAGCCAGAAAAACTTTTTCTTTTAGAATTATTGTCCGTTTGTCTGTGTGATAATTTGAGCGGGTACCACGCAAAATTGACTGGATTAATTTTTATTAAATTTGGTATGGTAAAACTAGCTATTAAGACATCATGTTATAAGATTAGAGGCACACATATTTTTCTATACATAAAATAAAATTGTAACAGAGCGAATTATGCACATTAAAAATATTTTTAAAAGTGTGATTGATTTAGCGTAAAGAATGATAATAGAAGCCAGAAAAACTTTTTCTTTTAGAATTATTGTCCGTTTGTCTGTGTGATAATTTGAGCGGGTACCACGCAAAATTGACTGGATTAATTTTTATTAAATTTGGTATGGTAAAACTAGCTATTAAGACATCATGTTATAAGATTAGAGGCACACATATTTTTCTATACATAAAATAAAATTGTAACAGAGCGAATTATGCACATTAAAAATATTTTTAAAAGTGTGATTGATTTAGCGTAAAGAATGATAATAGAAGCCAGAAAAACTTTTTCTTTTAGAATTATTGTCCGTTTGTCTGTGTGATAATTTGAGCGGGTACCACGCAAAATTGACTGGATTAATTTTTATTAAATTTGGTATGGTAAAACTAGCTATTAAGACATCATGTTGTAAGATTAGAGGCACACATATTTTTCTATACATAAAATAAAATTGTAACAGAGCGAATTATGCACATTAAAAATATTTTTAAAAGTGTGATTGATTTAGCGTAAAGAATGATAATAGAAGCCAGAAAAACTTTTTCTTTTAGAATTATTGTCCGTTTGTCTGTGTGATAATTTGAGCGGGTACCACGCAAAATTGACTGGATTAATTTTTATTAAATTTGGTATGGTAAAACTAGCTATTAAGACATCATGTTATAAGATTAGAGGCACACATATTTTTCTATACATAAAATAAAATTGTAACAGAGCGAATTATGCACATTAAAAATATTTTTAAAAGTGTGATTGATTTAGCGTAAAGAATGATAATAGAAGCCAGAAAAACTTTTTCTTTTAGAATTATTGTCCGTTTGTCTGTGTGATAATTTGAGCGGGTACCACGCAAAATTGACTGGATTAATTTTTATTAAATTTGGTATGGTAAAACTAGCTATTAAGACATCATGTTGTAAGATTAGAGGCACACATATTTTTCTATACATAAAATAAAATTGTAACAGAGCGAATTATGCACATTAAAAATATTTTTAAAAGTGTGATTGATTTAGCGTAAAGAATGATAATAGAAGCCAGAAAAACTTTTTCTTTTAGAATTATTGTCCGTTTGTCTGTGTGATAATTTGAGCGGGTACCACGCAAAATTGACTGGATTAATTTTTATTAAATTTGGTATGGTAAAACTAGCTATTAAGACATCATGTTATAAGATTAGAGGCACACATATTTTTCTATACATAAAATAAAATTGTAACAGAGCGAATTATGCACATTAAAAATATTTTTAAAAGTGTGATTGATTTAGCGTAAAGAATGATAATAGAAGCCAGAAAAACTTTTTCTTTTAGAATTATTGTCCGTTTGTCTGTGTGATAATTTGAGCGGGTACCACGCAAAATTGACTGGATTAATTTTTATTAAATTTGGTATGGTAAAACTAGCTATTAAGACATCATGTTATAAGATTAGAGGCACACATATTTTTCTATACATAAAATAAAATTGTAACAGAGCGAATTATGCACATTAAAAATATTTTTAAAAGTGTGATTGATTTAGCGTAAAGAATGATAATAGAAGCCAGAAAAACTTTTTCTTTTAGAATTATTGTCCGTTTGTCTGTGTGATAATTTGAGCGGGTACCACGCAAAATTGACTGGATTAATTTTTATTAAATTTGGTATGGTAAAACTAGCTATTAAGACATCATGTTGTAAGATTAGAGGCACACATATTTTTCTATACATAAAATAAAATTGTAACAGAGCGAATTATGCACATTAAAAATATTTTTAAAAGTGTGATTGATTTGGCGTAAGGAATGATAATAGAAGCCAGAAAAACTTTTTCTTTTAGAATTATTGTCCGTTTGTCTGTGTGATAATTTGAGCGGGTACCACGCAAAATTGACTGGATTAATTTTTATTAAATTTGGTATGGTAAAACTAGCTATTAAGACATCATGTTGTAAGATTAGAGGCACATATATTTTTCTATACATAAAATAAAATTGCAACAGAGCGTATTATATACATGAAAAATATTTTAAAAAGTGTGATTGATTTAGCGTAAAGAATGATATAGAAGTCAGGGAAACTTTTTTTTAGAATTATTGTCCGTCTGTCGGTATGTTAATTTTCAGCGGGTATCACGCAAAATTGACTGGATGAATTTTTATGAAATTTGGTATGGTATTAGTACATACCCAGGAGCAACATATAAGAGAAGAGAAATAAAACAAAATATGTTTTCCTAATTACACGTGAACGAAGTCGTAGGCACAGCTAGTGCCTAATAATTTTATTTACTTATATGTATCTAATTGATATATACGGCGGACTTATCGCTACGAGAGCAATCTCTTACAGCCAACCAGAACACCAGACCGGCACCCCTCGATGAGCGGCTGGGAATCAAACCCGGATCCCTACGGTGCGCCGCGCTGTCAAAGACCGTATGCCTTATGATCGACGCAGCACACCACGATAACGATTATTCAGTTCACCAAAAGGGTGTACATTGTAAGTCTATAAAAAGGCAAAACAATCCATAAAAAGGCAAAATCAACAAGGATGAGTATACATTGTAAGGCAAATACAACCTATAAAAAGGCAAAATCGACAAAGATAATCATACACTGTAAGTCTATAAAAAGGAAAACACAATCTGTAAAAAGGTAAAATCCACAAGGGTAAGTATAATATATATTGTAAGTGTATAAAAAGGAAAATAAATCTATTGAGTGACAGTAGTCTATTATTCAACTACCCTGGTACACTTTTTCGTATTACATAGTGTAATTAGTTAAGTGTCACTTATTGAACAGAACCAAATTTATATATTCCGTGTTTTAATATTTTTATGCGTGTGAACCTGTCTGAACTCATTTGATATCTTATTTAATAATATTTACCACATCGGATATTGAGCCTGTCCATCAATAAAACTCTGAAATACGAGTTATTGGTAATTACATTATCGTTAGTTATTGTTAATACAAAACTACTACAGTGGGCATAATAAAAATAGTAAAAAATTAGAATGGACAAATCAAAGAATACAAAGTGTAATAAAATTGTTAGACGAGTATAATACAATAAAATCTCAAAGTAGGCCACCAACAAACGAGCATTACCATCATGCAAGAAAATACGATATAATGAATATTGGTAACCAGAAAGTTTTAATAATGAAAAGAAAGGATATCTCAGATTCTGTAGTACAAATAATTCCAACAGAAGAGTATTATCAAAAATACTCGATGCATATATTACTACTGGACATGGACGACAAGATAAAATTGTTCACGCCTTGAAAGATAAATATGTGGTACCAATATTTACAGTAATAATATTCATGAATTTGTGTAATACATATCTATCAAAGAAAAGCTTTTCAAAAAAGGAATTGTCGTAAAACCATTGATTTCTGACGACTTAAGGGACAAATAGATCTTGTAGACTTCCAAACATCTCCAGATCAATAGTATAAATGGTTGTTACAATATCAGGATCGTTTAACGAAATTTTGTTTTTTACGACCATTAAAAAGCAAACAGGCTAAAGAAGTGGCCATCGAGGTACTTAAGATTTTTTTGGAAGTTGGCTGTCCTAATATCTTCCAAAGTGATAATGGACGCGAGTTCACAGCATCTGTGCTAAAAGAAATAGTCAGTTTGTGGCCTGCTTATAAAATAGTTAACGGACGACCTAGATATCCGCAAAGCCAAGGAAGTATAGAACGTTCTAATCAAGACGAAAAATATGATTCGAGTCTGGACGACAGATAATAAATTTACCAATTGGTCCTTTGGGTGCTATTTCGTTCAGTTCCAGAAAATTTCATCTTAGTATTAAATTTTTGTATTGTTTGAACTCCGTATAAAACCTTGTTTCATTCACCTACTTATATAAAAATGTAATATCTAAATTAGAAACCGAAGAATAAAGTGCAGAAAAAGGTCAAGAACAGGAAAATGTAATTACAATAAATATTCCAAAAATTGACACCCAGACGATTAAAGAAAATATAATAACCAGAGTGAGTCATCAAATAATTATCTTAAAACTAATTAACATTGCAAACAATCATGAACTACTTCGTGATTTACATAAGAACATACCGTATGTAGTTGCGGATGTTATTATTCATAAACCAGATAATAAGCAGGAAAAAATATCTTTAGATAGTAAGGAAATCGTCACCCCGGATCAATCCAATAATGATCTATTTCTTAAAAACTACGAAAGACTTGTAACAAATTCAGAAATAAACATTATAAAACAAAAACAAGGAAAACTATATGAAAATATTGATAAAGAAATCATCACTCTAGAAAAGCTATCGTACCTAACAATTCTAACGTACTGCCTAATTTAGGTAATATTGGTGCAATAATTGAAGACATGAGTAATTTGGTATGTAACATATGCAATGAAGAAGTATCTGGAGCTCATACATGTACGAAATGCAAGAAAATCGTTCACGCCTATGTGGAAGTAGTACATGAGGAAAATGAGGGCTATGGATCGCAATTGCTTTGCAATTTGTGTATGAATGAACGTAACATCGTGCAAGAAAGAGCACAATCGTACATAAATTTAAAAAGAGTGGCAGATGAAATGATCATCTAGGAAATTTAAAGATATCAGTATTGATTCGTCTGCATTAGTTGAAATCCCAAACGTCAGTAAAAACCTGATTGGAATAGTTTTAGAGAAAAAAAAAGGAATTATATCAAGTTGGCGCTGCTTTTGGCATAATCAAAGATTGGACTTTAAATGTTGTTTTTTCCTCTCCAAAAGCAGAACTACTCAGTAATATTCCAGAGGTAAGTATTAATTTACTTTTCAATATCTCCTTAAAATACTTCTTAGTAATATATTTCATATTTGTTGGCTACCTTGCCCTTCAAACTGGAACACAGCGCTACAAATATTGCTGCTAGTGCAATTTTCTTCAGATCACATTGCCTTTAAGAACTATAGCATCAATGTTTTCATCATTTGGCGGGCAAGGAATGAAACAATGCAATTGCAAAAACATAAAAAAGGACAAGGTTCTATTTATTTCGCATGCATAAAAAATATTAAGACACGGAAAATATAACTTTGCTTATGTTCAATGACTAACACTTATTTATCATTTAAATTGCACTTCTTTGGTGAATCACAGATTCATTTTACTTCTGCAACAATTTTATATAACTAATTCTAAAACTCTGAGTTATTTTCAACATGAAATCAATTTAAAATCACCAAAACACAGTTTGTTTACATTCGGAAATCAATGAATGGACAACCAAATCTGATGGCGCGGGCACATGACGTTTGTTTACATTCGGCCATCAATGAATTGACAACCAAATATGATGGCGCGGTCACATGACGTTTAACCAAACAGTGCGCGAGGTGCGTTCCGTCGCATGCCATTTCACAATTTGACGGTTTGACTTCGATAGATTATATTCTATCGAAAAATAATGCGTTAAATTGTAAGTAATATGTTAAGGATCACAATTTTTCGATAGTTTACATATACAAATAGATTGCGTTAATTTTCAGTGGAGGGTTTGTTTTCATAATTTGCTAAATTCAGTTTTGAAAGTTATACGGGAGAAGCAAAAAAACTTTTTACGCGGAAATATTACAATTTATATTGTGCTAGATTTTGCCGATAGCTTCGCATGTGTGGTTAAAAAAATGTAAAAAACTTTTTTTATCAAATAAATAGAAGTAGATTCCCATCAGGTCAGTTATACAAGTTACAAGGTAAGTATTATTTTAAACATAATTTACTAGATCTGTCTTGTAACATTTGATTTGATGCAGTGTGATGTTAGCATGTGTATGCCACGTTAAATGGAAAATGTACCGATACTTTTAAGAATTAAATTAAAATGCATTTAGTTCTTCTTACGCGGGCATCCTTATTTACTGTGTATGTAAACTGCTCCGCTCCTGTTAATGATATTTTAATTATACCATTTAGACTAATAATGATTTAGACTGTATATTATATACACGTAAAATTACATTGAAATCTGTTGGTCCGTTTAAACGTGAAAGAACGATCAACAAATAAATAAACAGACGATAACGTTACTGTAAGCTTTCCCACGAAAACTAGTGGCGATCAGTAGAAAGCAGTCAGCAGCGCAGCTAGCTTGGTGTGCTATTACATGTATATACATATGTATGTATGTATATATACACACACACATATATATATATATATATATATATATATATATATATATATATATACACAAAGAAATGCTCCAATTACTTATGTTCATTCATCTAATTACATTTTCACGCAACTTCTATCTGGGGTAAAGCAGGCGCTTATACAAAAGCATATTTCTTTAACCTCATTCACCCGCAGTTTTGTTATCCTGTCGCCTCTTATCTTGGTCTCCGATTCTAGCTTTTCTTCAAATATACTTTTAGGATCGCGTGTCTTTCTTGATTGTGAAAACTACGCTTTCGTCCAAGTGACCTTGGCGAATGAAAATTTCATTTTCTCTGTGGAAACCATTGAGATTAATTATACTCTCTATTACTTTTAAGCACAAATCCGATTTGTAGAAACTGATATAAAATTCTTGATTTTGTAATAAGAATTTTGTTTTAATTTTCGCTTTCTTGCGCATTCGTTTATTCTTCACAACTTCCTTTTACGTTCCATAGATTTTCTCAAGAGCAAGTACTTACTCATCTATTCACCGGCATTAGTATTTTCATTCACGTTCATCATCATTCCGATACACGCACTCAGTTACTGCTCCGTTTACTTTGCATCCTACTGAAAACAAACTTCAAATTATTTCCAACAGATCGAGCAACGTCTCGCCGCACTTTACAACTCCAAATCAACCGTACACGAATAAGCAGCACCCTAATAAAAGCTCTCGACGTCGTCGTAAGGAGAGGGAGGTCGGAGAGCGCGTCGCCGCAGGAGCTCGCTGCAAATGAACACGAGGGAAGACCTCTCGGGCGGGATTTCGGTCGAGAGCGACGAGTCGAGCACATCGAGCTGGTAATGCCGGCTGTCGACGTGAGCTCTGCGGAATCGAGAGCGATTTTTACGCTGACTGGTCTTGAAGAGGTTGTGTAGGTGACGTTGCGGTTTAGTCGCTAAGCTCTAGGCTGATTAGATAACGTTTGTGGTAAAATTAACTATTTTTATTCATTCGTCTACTAACACTAAGTTACAAACAAATTTATCATAAGCTTTTCAACATCTTATAGTAGGCAAAAAAGTAATTTTGATTACAGTTTTGTGTATATCTCTGTTATATTTTAATGATTTCCTGAATCTAAGATATAATAAAAATCTTTTAAGCATCCCTAAAACTTGCATTACGAGGGTCCCCTTATATTTATTTACGTATTGAATATTTTGGCGTTGATTTTGTAGAAATTCATTATTCACAATTAAATGAAACTACGTGATGTAGTATTATTTTTACTTTCTTTAAGTTCTTTACCACGACCTAGGTTTCGTTGTATTACAAAATCTTTCTTTATCTATTCTTTATCTTTGCCTGAAGATGTTGTAATACAACGAAACCTAGGTCGTGATAAAGAACTTAAAGAAAGTAGAAATAATACTACATTACGTAGTTTCATTTAATTGTGATTTATTTACGTATAAAGTAAGGTAAGGTTACAAGTGTTTCTATTAAACTATATATATAACATTTTAATATACGTCGAAGGAGGTGGAAAGTAATGGAAGGAGGTGGGAAAAGGTGGGAGATAGTGGGGCTGTGTGTAAGGGAAACAAAACGCTTCACAAACTGTTATGCGAATCAGACGTCTTACCAAAAAATATCGAATTTTTGATTGTATAATAAATTATATTCACACTCATATGCGAAACGTCAGAAAAAATTTCATCCACAAGTTAGATGCAAGGATACTTAAAAAAATGAAAAAAGTGGTTTTCCTTTATTTGCGTTCACATAACCCATATTCCAGGTCATTTAATCTAACTATTTCATTTATTCTAGGTACTTGGCTAGAGTGCCCTAAAAAAGTAATCTGTAAGTTTCGTTATCGTTGTACTTTATTTTTTTTTAATAACTTCCAAGTGAAAGATCCACACAAGCAAAACGGCAGACAAAGGTCAGTCCCAGATGAATTCTATAGGAAAGAAGTTTATTACACGGGTATAATTATTTAATTTAATAGAATACTCGATTAACAGACTAACACTGAAACTAATGTCCTCTATTTTCGCTGCGACCCGAAAAATGTTGTAAAATCCGTTAAATACACGATTCACGTTAATGAATGAAGATAAATAAATATAATATATATTACGGGGCATCTAGGTGAAATAACAATATCTAGTTATTATTAAACTGTTACAACACTAGCGACTTATTTTATTAATTGAATTATTCGACACAGATTTTGAATATGTGATGTTCATTAAAATGGTGTTACATGTTTGACTGCCATGATGGAAGTGTCGTTTACAAATTTTGTTAGATTTAAAAAAAACATCGGTGCTTAAAATAAAATTGTGTCATTGGCTAAAAATGTTTTAAACTATCGTGGTGGGCGGCTACTTGGCCCGGCTTCGGGATGCTCAGTCCTTTGTAATCCCTTTTATTGCACCTAATTAACAGCAAAACTAGCGAAGACAAATACATAATATAAGACAATACATGTTTATGGTGGCCTGTCGGTCCATACAGACATTAAGCGCAGTAGAGTTTTCCCACTTCTTTACAAATACCGTTTAACGAGAGAGTTTTACAATATGTGGCAGGTACGTGTTGTCAATTTGGAATATTTTAGAGAATACAATTCTTAACAATATTATATCCTTTCTTGAAACTGTAAAATACTATAGACGCCAAGTAATTATTATAAAAATAAGAATAAGATAATAAATAAAGCAATGCAGTGGTTTGTTGCATTCATCCCAATATCAGAGGAATACTTCTGCCTGGCGAAAAAAAAACCTTACATAAAAATGCGTAAAGAACAAACTAAAAATATCTATGGATATGTCTATGTTCCTTCATTAATTACTATTACGCAACACCGAATTGTACGAAAAATGTTATAGACGCCAAGTAATTATTATAAAAATAAGAATAAGATAATAAATAAAGCAATGCAGTGGTTTGTTGAATTCATCCCAATATCAGAGGAATAATTCTGCCTGGCGAAAAAAAAACCTTACATAAAAATGCGTAAAGAACAAACTAAAAATATCTATGGATATGTCTATGTTCCTTCATTAATTACTATTACGCAACACCGAATTGTACGAAACGGCGTTTTTTAGACAGAAGACATATTAAAATTACAATACTATTCAAACGACCATATAAGTAATTTACGATTTCTATGATTTAACGTAATGCTTACGTAAATAAATTTTTTATCCAAACTTAAAACCTATTTTACAACAGAATTACATAAATTTTTTTCACTTTTCTAAAACGAATTAATTATAATCTAATTCCAGCTAAGTACCTAAAATTGGATTCTGACGCAACTTAAAAAGGTCGTTTTACACAGAGGTACGGCTTCTTCTTTAAATAGAATTCAAATTGAAGCACCGTATTGGTAGGGCTTAAGGGGTATAATATTGCCTTCAGCGAATAGCAATATTGAGCGACTGGAAAGCTACTGAGAGTGCCGTTTGTCAGAAGTACACTTTTGGAGATCGATCCTACAAATGACGTAGTATCGAACACATGAATGGCGTAGTTCAAATCCCCATTTTGATAACAACCCTTTGAAGTTTCAACTATATTCATATATTCATTAGGATGCAGACTTTTTACTCGACTACGGCAAAGCAAGGAGGTTAATGTGTTTATGTAAGTGTGTATGTGTGCACGTGGGTATATCCGGATGGTACACTCTAGAGCTGGAAAAGATAATCCGATTTAGATAAATGAGGTATCGTTAGAATCGTCTTAACGGATATCCTTAGGTAAATAAAGTAATTCATAAAAGATGTCGGCTTACAGTCGCCATTTTGTATAATATGAAAAAATATATATTCAAATAATCCGACAAGATTGTTATATATCGATAAGCAGGTCTCAAAAATATATAATATGTTGTATAAATAAGTCCCATATTTAATTTAAAAATGTTTAAAATCTCCCAAGCAACTGCCCGGAGGATAGATTTAGGTGACATTCGAATTAAAAATATGGGCTTTAAAAGGCCGCTTTAAAAATATATATGTCGCATATGACAATCTTGAATAAAACTTAAAATTTGAAAGGAATCATGAAATAGTTTTAAAAAACAAATTCACAAATACCTATGTGACAACATAGAAAAAAATTATAAAGTTATGATGGTGGCAAAATTTGTTTCGAACTTGTTTTCGAAATTTTATATTATAAATTTATTTTTTCCTGTTAAGAGCTATAACTTCTCAATATCGATACTGTGCCCTCTTAAGACTTTTTTTTAAATAAATTATAAGTTGTCTCTGATCAGGGGCGTGTAACCAATACAACTAGGCCTATGCAAAAATAGAGAAATCCAGGTTAAAACAACACATTAAAAATACGAATTGTCAAAGTTTTATTTTACCCTTAAAAATCGAATTAAAATTTGGCTATTAACATATTTATATGCATATGAGAATTCCACATTGTATTACTACCTATTTTTGAGTTGACGCTCATAGCCTTTCGTGTCTTCTTTTGTCAAAATCCTCCCATTGATATACGCATTTTTGCCTACTCATTCGTTTAAACCATGGTCAAAGGTTTTTTAATATTCCTTTTTTCTCTTCAAACGTTTTATTCTCCCTCTTTGTCATAAATCTTACACATATTTGATTATTTTTTTTATACAACACATAAAATGTATTTCCATAAATGCAGTAGGCAGCATAAAAAAGGGCAAGCAAAGTGTGTACGGTCTCCCAGGTAACTATTTTAACTTGCACTCACCTGAGTCATGATTGGAGGGCGGCGGCGCGGTGAATGCGCTGGAGCAGCCAGCTCGCCGACCCAGTCCTCCGGGTCCACGCGGTTCTTGAACTGCAAACAGTGTTTGGTCACCATTAGAACAGAAGGTAGAAATGATTTATTACTTAAAAATAATATGGTAATCTGTGATGTCTAAGCATTACATGTGACGATACAATAGATAAATAAAAAATATCCCCATTTTCCCAAAATTTTATGTCTTTTCTACGGTCATTCATACGGGCATTGATCCTATTCTAGTCGATACTTTCGATAGTAATAGGAATTAAATACACTGACTTTTCAAAGTTTTTACAGTCCTGTAGTGAAACAAAGAACAATTTTAGTATGACCACGTATCTCCGTCTGTTCGTTTGTTCATCTGTAACAGACACGGAGCTATGAAACCGCCCTCTAATGGAGAAGCCAAAGTGACTTTCACGATGGACAGGGGAAGTGATACTTTCTATCACTTCGCTGTATGAAATACGAATAATTCGAAATACAAATCCTTGTGTCAGTTTTTTTTATTCAGGAATATACAAATAGAACGATCAAGAGTGAAACAGGTGATTATTTTATTAAACATACATAGTATTTTTAATAAACTATGAATATTAATTTTTTACAACGTAAATATATTATCTGCTATATATTACACAGGGGTCAAAACAAGGTGCATATTTAAAAAATTATATGATATAAGATAATCGGCATATACTTAATATACTACGAATAGATGAACAATGCGTGCGAGCGAGAATATACTCTTTATGACATTACTGCGAATGGAAGAGACGTGAACAAATAAAATTATTTCGCCAGAAAAATGTGTCCGATACTTTCTGGCTTCGATGGCGTCTCGGCGAATTTTAGTATTTTGATGGGTTTTCAAATAATATTTCCACGATATTATTTTAGAACAGGCAATGGTGTCTTGTTCAGTATTGGATTGTGAAGTGCCATATATGAATAATCCAAATTTCACAAGTAAATACGACGCACGTACTTACTTTTTTATCACTTATTTTTCGCTAAATTATAGTTTAACTAGACTTGGTCAAATATACATATCATAGTAAATATGTTCTATTTTACGTTTTATATTTGTTTTTATATTTTGTGTGTATAATTATAAGATATTGTATTCGCGAAAAATGACATTTTATGGATTGACATATAGCGGTTGGCATTATTTTATCGATAAGTCATGTTGTTATGTTATCGAAAAAGACGTGGGTTCAAATCACGCGAAGATCAGAAAAATATTTTCAGACTTAAAACAATTGAATGTATCTAAATCATTTAGTACTTAAAATAAGAGCTGGCCTTACATAATATTGGTATACAAAAAAATCAAAAACAAGCTGGTAATTAGTGAAAAAGTGAAATTTGCATTAGAGCCTTTAATAATGTTTTAATATTATTATTCGAAATATCACTCAAAAATATGTTTTGCAGGTTTCTAATAAATTCTGCACGACGAGGAAAATGGATAAGAATTATTAATAGATACAACTGGGCTCCCCATAAAAACTCTGTGGTGTGGAGTGTACGCTTTGGCAGAAAATGTTTTGTACAAAGAGTACATCGACGTATTTTGAAAAAGGGCTCTGTGCCTACAGAGTTTATACCGGTGTGTTCGTCAACATTCTAATTTATATTTTGTCATTTACAATTAAACGTTTAGTGTTTTCACAAAGATTGGACAAGCCTACACACTACTTATTAAGCTTGGGTTTACTCTATAACGGTATAGATTCCGGATAACGTCACGACTCTAGAGAAAATTCATGTGATGCATATATTTTTAGTTAAAATAGAAAATAACGTTTCTTTTTGTTTAGAACGTTATTAAAAATATTTACCTGATTTGTATGATATTATAATGAAGTACTTATAATAAAATTGGTAGCAGATTCAAATAATTTTTGTTTCAGGTAAAGTTAAAGCCAAACACAATGTCATCTAATATATATATATATATATATATATATATATATATACATGTATATATATATATATATATATATATTTATATATATAAATATATATATATATATATTTATATATATATATACATGTATATATATATATATATATATATTTATATATATAAATATATATATATATATATATATATATATATATATATATATATATTTCATCTGAGCCATCGACGTTGCATACACCATTGTCGTCAAGAAAAAAGAATCTTATTTTTAAACGTAATAAATTAAAAGAAAAATTAAAATTTAAGCACCAGAACAACAGGAACTTGGAGAATGAAGAAAAAAATGATAACACTGCAATCGGTGCTTGAAGAATTTAAAAAACGTCCAGGATTTCGGATAACTTAAACGGCGTTACCACATCATGCAGTAATGAAACGATGCCATTTTTAGTAGATGGGGTAAATAAAAAAAAGTTGGTAAAATATCGCATTCTACTGAATATTGTGAAGAGCTTAGAAAATTTGAACTAAACCTCCATTTCTATAGTCCAAGGTGTTATAATTATATGCGTGAGAAGTTTGATATTTGTTTACCTTATATTAACACATTTAGGAAATTATTCCAGAGAGCAAATTGCGAACTGGGTGTTACAGCCAAGTCATTCAATACAATAAAGAAAATGGCTAAACGAAAATAAATATTTGTTAGCATCACTTTTCATGAACTGAGCGTTAGGGAATATACATAATTTGTCCGCAAAACACATTTTGGCTATATTAATATATGCAATAATTTGTATGGAGACGAATCAGCAATTGCAAATCAGGGTCTAGTATTTATGGTTGTGACTGTGAATAGCCTTTGGAAACTTCCAGTTGGTTTCTTTCCAGCAAGAAGTTTTACGGCTCCACAAAAGGCAAATTTATTGAAAATTTGTCTTGATTTACTAAACGAGACAGCATGTGTAGTAATTTCAATTACATTTGACGGAATCCCTTTAAATCTTAAAATGTCCAGATTGCTTGACGCAAAATTAAACAGCGCAACATATACTCCATATTTCACATACAACATAAAAAAATATTTTATTTTACTCGATCCGTGTCACTTGTTAAAACTTTTGAGAAACATGTTCGGTGATAAAAAAGTTTTAATGGACGAAAATGTTGGAAAAATTGAATTTATCTTTATTAAGCAATTACACAATATTCAAAGGTCTGAAAACGAAATTACATTTAGGCATATTAATTATTTCAAACAAAAAATGAAAGCGATGCTAGACGCAATTACTTTCAAGGTCTGTCGCGACAGCCATTCAGTACTGCCATGATTTTTTGAATTAATCACAATTTGAGAATTCGGAAATCTCCGTGATTATTTATTACCCTCTTTAATGACATATATGATATTTTCAATTCCAGGAACTTTCTTTTTTCTGGATTTAAAAGAAACCTTTGTGCTCAACTAACAAACCAGAAATATACAACAAAATTTATCAAGTATCCAAGTATTTTAGAAATTTAAATTTTGAGGATTCTGCCGTTATCTAAAAAGTCTACGAGACGTTTAGGTTTAGCCGGGTTCTTAATAAACATAGCGAGTCTAAAATAATTATACGTAGACTACATTCAAAAAGACCACTTCCAATTTTTACCTTTTTATAAACTATCACAAGACCATTTGGAAACATTTTTTAATGCAGTACGTTCTAGAGGTAGTTTTAACAAAAGATCAGACAATTTATATCTGCATACAAAAGAAAAAAATTACTATTCAAAATGTTTAAAGTTAAACAAATAATTAAAGTTAAAAATATGGGAGCGAATTAAAAACAAAAATGATAATGCAGTACTTCCTACGAGGTATTGCATAATCATTTTTGAGACGGGAGTTCCTCTTATCGAATTGAATCATTCCTAAAAATATATTGAATTGGAGGCGACTTCATAATGACGATCTCTGGGAAATAAATCGTCAATAAAATTCGCCCAAATACGTGCCTCTTTATTATTATATTATCGATATAACATCGTAAGTGAAAAGCCATCACTAAAATTCACACATATGTACAATTACGCACACGAGGGTAATTAATTCAATTTTCGTGATGCAAGGCATGTCAAGTGTGTTCATCAATTCGTAGTATATTAAGTTTATGATAATAGCTATATTTTTCTGTAATATTCTAGTCACATTTTATCAACCCTGTTTTTATTATTTTCAGCTCAGTAATTTCGCAAATAAGGGGGGATGTTCATTTTCGCATGTTTTTGGAATATTTTTTTAAGAATGCAATTTAAAATCTCGAAACAATATTTTTGCATTCCTCATAATAAGCGGCTTCAAATGATCTGTCATTTACCTCCTATTTAATTGTTATAGGAATATTTTTATAAAACTAGTTAAGTACGAAATATATGGGTTTTTAATAAAAAGTTTTAAGTTTGCGCGCCGCATAATTGCTGAGAAAACGGGCTGTGAATATAGGGAAGGATAAATATATTGCCTACTATTTCCCTCATAGACTTTAAACTTGGTGCATATTTAAAAAATTATGTCATCCAGGATCATCGTCATAGTTTTCCTTCATTCTTTTTGTGGACTTCTGTAATCTATATTTTTTGTATACATATATATATATATAATATATATATATATATATTATATATATATATATACATATACATATATATATATATATATATATATATATATATATATATATATATATATTTAGGTTGACGGCGTTTAACTACGCTATAAAGTTAGTTTATCTTTATAAGTAAATTTTAATTTTAAATAATTAATTGTTCGAAAATTAATTCCAAATTAATTTATGTTTCCTCACTTTTTACTTAGACATTATTGTTGATTTAACTACAAAAATAATTTTCATAAAATTTAAACCAAATTTCATGTAATGTAAACATAATTTTCATCAAATTTTAATCTAAATTAGATGACTAATCCGCGCGACCACTTACACTCTGGTACGGAGTGCGACCATTGAAGGTTTAAAACAAAATTGGCGCTCCGTTTACCATTTTCTGTTTTAAACTCCAAAATGTTAAGCTTTATAATGATGTGCAAAAGTGTAAAATATTAGAAAGAGTAGCACTTTCGGCTTGATTTTTCAAGCAAGGATTTGAAAAACCTGAAAAAATTCTAGATCTTGAAAAATTAGAAATTTTTAAAATTATTCATTTCAGATTCTTTTAGAAGATACAAATTTGATTAGAAGTTTAAAATAAAATCCTACATTCCGTCAACAATATCAGATAGATACAGACAACTACGCAATATACTGTGAGCTACTATTAAATGCTACTTTGTTCCAAGGAAACTCAAAGAAAAAATGGATTTAATTTTTGAATGGTTTCGTAACATATAACACGCACCAGACTATATTAAATGAAACACTACAGGGAAGGGCGTACTATTAATTTTGAAAAAAATTAAATTTCATTAGATCACCCATATTTTGTGCGTGCTTGTACATCTTGATCAAAGTTTATTTTATAATTTTTAATTCCCATAAAGAGGTGACAATATTCAAAACAATATAGGTGTGAATAAATGGGTTTCAAATTTTTTTTTTAGATTTATTTGTATCCTCTTAAACGTCTCAAGTAAAGAATATATTCGAAGTGGTAATAAATGACAAAAATAATCCTCCATCTACCTGTTTTACCTTTGTGAATGATTTGAATTAAAAATAAAGAAACGTGTGGTCACAAGGGACGTATTTTCAAGATAACAGAATTATTTAAAATATACGGTAGTCATAAATTAATACAAGATAATAATAATAACAAATACTGCAGCAATCATAAATCATCTTCACATACGGAACACAAAAGAAAAAAAAATAAATCCAAAAGAACTAAAAAAGACATGTTTCAAGAATTGTGGATTAAAATAAAAAAAAAACAAATAAGGCAAACAATGTTCACCACATTAAGTAAATTAAATTCATTCTATCATTATGAAATTGAAGCAATTGACAAGAAGTCCTGAAAGAACGATGAGAAAATAAACCTTCTACAAGCAGAGACCAAACTCTCTGTAATCACCTGAAAAGAAAGTGAAAATTGGGCTTTCGAACATAACTATTTATAAGACACTTAGTATTAAAAATAGTTCTAAAATCTTGCGAAAAAAACAATAAACTTCCAAAACGACTATTCCTCGAGGGCGACTATTGTTAAATTTAATCAATAATTGATTTACCTATAAAACATCTCTGTGTTGTTCAAAGACCCGAAAAATAATGAAAAAAGAAATATTATTAATGAACACAATTAAATGAAACTACGTGATGTAGTGTACTTTCTTTAATTTCTTTACCACGATCTAGGTTTCGTTGTGTTACAACATCTTCAGGTCAGCTATTAGCAAAGATATCTTTGAATCTAGAAATAATACTACATCACGTAGTTTCATTTAATTGTGAACAATGTATTTCTACAAAATTAACGCCAAATATATTCAATGATTAATGAAGTAAAAATAGCACTAAAATATAAAAAAATGTTTTTAAATAGGGATTTTAGGGTAGTGATAGTGTTATAAAGAGTAGAATATAAATAACGAGATATTGGATATAAATAAAGAGAAAACACTGATAACTTCGAAGACGCTTTTCCTTTAACAACTTCTTCGCTACCCATTACAACTACGTGGGCTAGATGAGGAGAAGTAAGAACGAAATCTGCGATCATAATCATCTTCATAGTGTGTGCCTGTAAGATTCGCCTTTGCCAAAGAAACTGAGCAACTCGTCTTACAAGGTTGTAAAAAGCTAAGGAATCAAATCACGGATATTGTGTCAACTTCAGTAGATTGGAACGAACAAGTCGCTGAAGTGAATTACGGATATTATAAAACACTGCTTTATGGCAAAGTATGCAATATGTTGTGTCCAATAAAGCTACGCAAAAATGTTATATTTGCTACGCAACATGACGATACATGAATAATTCATAAATCGTTCAACAATGTCAGAGTGATCCTGGAATATTTTTCGGAGTTTATCAAGTTTACGTGCGCAAATATAAACACGGTTTATGAAATGTGTCTTACACAGCGTCGTATAAATTATATGCGAGTAAATGGCAAAAACTGTGAAATGTGAAGACCAAGAGGCAAGCAAAATGTAGCAGACAGAAAGAAACTCACTATCGACAGGATTAGGTTGGAGACAGGATTACTATTAGATACTAACAAACAAGGAGGAGAAATACACAGCAAGCCGAAGATTCGACATCAGCTGTGAAATCTTTTTGTTATCTCTAAAGAAAATAAAATTAAACTTGCACATTCCCACCACACCCCACCACATGTTCAATCAATAGTACTGAATATCTAGATAGTATTTATTGTTCACTTGTGAGGTGGGATACAATTTGTGCTTTATTTGAAATCATCAATGAGCGCGGTACTAGAATATTTCTTTTATAAATTCTTTATTGATTTTTACTTTTAGCTCACCCATTTTTAACGATTGTTTTTCACTTGCTGGAACTGATGATTTTTTTATTCGTGCAGTTTAAGTAATATTCTTTACTATTCGCTTAATGTTAAGCAGTTTCTTTGGTTAAGATATTCTAAAACGGAAAAAAAGACGGCACAATTGGTATATAAATGTAGTCTGCAATTATAGATCTTCATAATGAAGGCAGATCAAATTTTATAAAACTTATGTTCATCGCGTTATCTTTCGATAGATGCAGATTGGTCATGAAAATCATCCACGCTCAGGCTCGCCGAGAGCTACAACCGCGTGTAAGGATGATATTAACGTCGTTAATAGCAAGCGGAATAGGTACCATACGGTCCCAGAACACAGCGAACGAATTTCGATTTAAACCTGTGTCAGTTGCAATGATAAAAAATGACTGAACGACTGAAGGTTGTTTCTTAAGTACAAACTGGAACTTTGATACGAAATAAAGCATCGCGAAAAAGTTAGAAATTATTAAAGAATTTTGCAGCGAAACGCTATTCCTTCCAGGTTAATATTAAACTATAATGATCTAAGATGTATTCCCATATTCTACAAGGCATATTTAGAAGAGAATAGACTGAATCATCGCCGAAAAAGGACGTATGGAAATTTTAAACGTAGCAAATATAAGGATATACATAATCGATTGTCCGTGTACAGAGATTAGCAAAAAAAGTAATAAAATGTAAGAGGACTTTTCTTTACGAAAAATCGGTGTAGGTATTTTGTACTTTAATCATAATGATGAAAATATTGCAGAAAGGGGTCAATGACAACATGGTACATACCTGTATACTTAGTTATGTATGTGCGCTTTTAAAGGTATATAAAATCTGACGGGAGCATCTGATTGACTGTGAACTTTGTTATTTGATAGCGCTCAACGAAACAAACAAAACGATAAGTTCCCGAGCTCGGAAATCCGTCCCGCCTTTTAGTTGTGCCACTAAAAGTTTAAACCTACCTCCCACGAAAACTAATTGGATAGGAACCGAACAAATTGAAAGTTATTCGTATTGTTCCATAGACAGTACCAATAGTTTTTAATTACAGTCAGAAAAGTATTTTAAGAGATAAGATTTTTTACTCCCCAGTTATTGCTGTATCACTGTTACTGTGTAGCAATTATGAGCTTGAATAAGTTGCTGTCAAAAATGTAGTTCGTTTAATTTTTAAAAAGCTTTCTTAGCAAATGCATAAATATTATTATTTTTAATAAATCAAGAATTAATAAAGGTTAATAAGGAATTAAAATCTAGTAAAAATCTAGAGCAGTTTGTAACAACACTTTCGAAATGGTTACAAAACGTAATCAATATGAACTTTTATTGTACTATCAGTGCCAAAATAAATGAAAGCTCCACCAGCAATGACAGTGACATTAATTTCATGTTTTTGTGTAAGTGAATGCTTTTTAAAAACTTTTCGAGTTATGAATGACTTTTTTAACGTCCCTGATGAGTTTCGTGAGTTCTGACGGTTCCTACGTTCTCTAATATACCTACTACATTTTTTATATAAAAGGGTACGTTTGCGTTTCCAGCGCAAATAGAATAAATATCATTGATCAATTATTTACAAATTATTATGAAAAAAACCTTAAAAACTTTTCATAAATAAAAGAAGATTTCTCGAAGAGGTTTATTATTTTCATTCACTGTATGTTAGTGTCATTTCTATTTTTGTAATATTAACACCTAAAACCATAAGGACTTAACCAGTCACTTTTCTTCGCTAGGAGTTAGTCCAGGTTTCAAATTTTACATTTTACAATAAATTTGAATAGGGACAGAGAATTCCTAAAATTTAATAAAACGGATATTAATTCAGTTTTCCTGGTTTCTCTCCCTCTCTGGCGTGGCTGTGGTGGGGAAAAGCTAGACGTTACAGAGTGTAGTATATATATATTAACGTTATCAAAAAATTATATTTATTTGGCCGGAAATGCCTTATCTTTTGTATATTTATTTACAGAAATATATAAACAAGAACAAACTATAAGAACGATTTCAATGAAACCTACGTAGTTATGTTTTTGATATGTTTAATTATTTAATCACGAGTTATGATGGTGCGTTCAGTGTATGTAGAACATTGTGTATTGCCCAAACAGGAAGACACATAAATATATTCAAAGTAGTATATTCTAATAATGTAATACTTTCACTCAAAAATAATTTTAAATTATACTTTCAGATTGTAAACATTTAAAAAAAAATGTTTAGGCGGTAAATTTTTTTATTTTAGGGATGCGACTTTTAAATAACTAGAGATTTGATTTAGAATACTTTTATTGCTCTAAATAATAATTCTACGCACCACACCCCTATCTTCAAAACTACCAGTCCACAAGCAATTAACGTATATTTGGAAAAACTGATTTTTAGATTTTTTTAATTTGGAGTACGTTGTTTCTATTTTTTTTAAGTACTGTCAATGATTTTACATAAATAAAAACAACTAATACAAATAAAGCATCCAAGTAGCATTTTTCAGTAATCATTCGTTACTATTTAAATAACCCTAATATCAATAGCATAAAAGAACACGCACGTAGAAAAAAGGCTTGTCATCGTGAGTGAAATGTACATACGTTCGGTCGAGGTAAGCCAAACCGTGACGCGGTATTCAAAGTGTACAACGAAAACTGGAACTACCGAGTACTTGGTCGTTAGCGTGAGAAACTAGTGACCATACCCCTACAAGCACCATTCGTAACGAGTTGACCTCAGACACGTACGAAGACGTTGAACAATTGAGCGACCTTAAGAGCGTTCGCGGTGCGATGAATGGAAGCGATGTGTACGCAAGGCGTACCGTAATATTTGGCGTATTAGGAAAAGTCGGGTATCGTAATATTTTGGTGTACTAGGAAAAGTCATTTAACATTGCCTACACATGTTTTAAATGGTTTATCTTTCGGTAGAAGTTTATAATTTATAACTAGGTGTGATTATCAGACATCTGTTGGAACTTAAACAAAAAGTTGAAGAAAATTCAAGATATAAAAATAAGAAAACGAATGGTTGAAGTTTAATTAAAAAATGCCGATACACTTTTCATAGAGAGGGTATAGCAACAAAGTAAAAGTACCTTAACTTTCTTACAGCTTCCTTATAGCTAGCCAGATGGCGAGGTTTCGCAACACTGTAGGTTAGTGTTGAAAAAATTATCTTAATATTATAAAAACCATTTGAATTTCAGTCTAAATCAAAACTGTTATTACGTAAACTAATATCTCCTGGATAATTCCCAAGTTTTCGAAAGCATTATATTTCTAGGCAACTAGCCAATAGCTCCAATAAATGTCTAGGAAGAATATTCTTCGCTCTATACTTTATACAGCAGCAGGGTTGAGTAAACAATGCATGAATATTATAAGTTAATTTTGAGCACCGATCGCTATAAACAGTACCTGAAACGAGATGACTCTGATCAAGTCACTATTAACATCTAATATGGCTATTCGTTTGGGTTTTTCGGGACTTATAACAGAACTATCCAAAAATATTTCACACATAACTTAAGGGAAGTATCTATTTTAATAAGAATCGAAACTTAATCATCCAACATATGTATCACAACATATTACAAAATAAGTTCAGTCTCCCCCGCGCCTTTTTGTTTGTTTGTACGTGATTTTCTCAGTAATTACTTAAAGAGTTTTGGTATTGTTTTCGATAATGGGTAGACCGATTAATGCAGAAAGTTTACACCGTATATATAAGATGTGTATATTTTGGGAAAGTTATCTGACGATGAATATCTATGGAACCGGTAAAAATTATTCGTCGCTGAGGTATCTTGGAGCGCGCCGCTTTATCGTTAGGCATACACGGAACAATTTAGGGCAATACTCTTCTTCACGAAGATTCAATTACAATAAAGTCAGTATCGGAATATGTGTACAAGTTAAATAAAGTTCATAATAGACATTTCATCCTTTCAAAAAAATTTTTAAACTCAATTTTCTAGAGTTTGTTGTGCAAAACTATCGTAATAGTTACAAATTAAATTTCTATTATAGACTTAACTTTTATGGATCAAATTTCCCTTGTACACAGTAGTTTTCTAACGAATAGTTAAATGGCAACCATTTTTAAGTGTTTTTTCCGAATAACATTTATAAAAAATTATACAAAAAGTATATCATATACGTATATAATTAAATTCAAGCTTCAATAAACATTAATTTGACATCCTACCCGAGGGTTTTGAAAGAATTTCTTTTTTTATTGGAGTTTACTCTTCAAGAATTAATTTTCATATAAAACGCCCGGTATGTTTTATGAGAAGTAAATTCAGAAATTTAGAGTGTTAAAAAAGTGTACACGTTAGGTGGCCTCTCCGCGCAACATTTCTGCGCATGTTTAAGTGAGATATCAATACGTCGGCCTAAAATGTTAACCTGCTAAGTCCATTTTTGGTCAAAAATTACTTTTTTGTGCTATTCGTAAATTCATACAATTTTACACCTTATAGTTAAGACGTAAAGAACGATAATCATTTTTAAGGTGCTAAAAATGAATTCACGTAAACCTGCTTAATACCAACTGTCAAATTTCTAAGGATAATTCCTTCCAAGTCCCCATTCAGCGGCCATTTTGTTTGGAGAACGGCATTAGATTAACGTGTTACAATTTCGCGCTAGTTTATTTTAATTTTACGGTGAGAATTCGTAAAGTTTTGTGGTGTCATAGCATTATTCATGAAAGGTAAGTTTTATTTTACTGCTAGAGTAAGTATTTAATAATGCATTCATGTTTTAATACGTAATTTGATCCCTAACCTATAATGTATGGACTTGACATGTTTACGTATTAAAAAATTTTTGCTTGTTAAGGAGTTAGCTAATTATCAGTTGTCATTTCTAGAATATAATTAACAACAAATTAATCCGACTGCTTAATTAATAAATTAACTAATTAATAAAATTTAATTTTTTAAAGCCTTTTTTTATTTGTTGGGTACTTAGGCTTAATGCAACGCCGTTAAACATTATGGTTTATTTATTAATATTTTTATTACAGAATGTATCGGGGTAAGAAATTGGTTGGTCTTGTTACCGACTTACAAAAAATACAAGAAGACGAGCCGAAAATAAGTAAATCCTTTGAGACTGAACAGAATAATAATTATCAGATTTTAGAAAATGTTCAGTTTGAATTTATTCATGAATTAAATAATTCTGGAGTCGAAAACTTAAACAATGAAAACTATGAAACAGATTGCAATTTTACTTTACAGACAAGTCATACAACTGGTTTGATTTTAGAAAATACTGTGAGTTCAGATTACCTCGACAGTCTCAACGTTTTTCCTAGTAAAATTTCGGAAGATGTTTTTAGTACAGAAAATAGATCGACACAGAAACTCGAGATTGATGGTACCGATATTCTCCACAGCCAAGTTTCTGTTAACGAGTCTAGTGCTGCAGCAAGTATATCTCAATTGGAAAGCCATTTTGATAGCAGTATTCTTCCTGTCGAAGTTTCAGCCGATGAACCTTGTCTAAAGAACAGGTCAGATATGGCAACCCATTCTGATGTAACCAATATTCTCCCTAGCCAAGTGCCTACAGAGAGTATAATGATAAACAATTCTACCGATGAAACTTGCGCGATAACCAGATCAATATTGGCAATCAATCCTGATCCTCATATCTCAGATGAAAGTGATATTGGCAGAAATTTGGTAGATTATTCTGATACTGATTCAGCATCTAGTGTTCAAATAACAAAATCGAAAAAGCGTAAGAAGCGATTCCAAGTAGATAAGACTGAATGGTTTGCTGAGCAAAATAGAAAAAGAAGAGAGAGAGGTGAAAAATACTTAGGTCGGGAGAAAAAAGATGGTTCTTGGAATTATACGAAGCCAAAAGAAGAACGAGCAATGAAATCAAGGTGTTCCTGCAAGATATCAAAATATAGTACATTGAAATGTGAAACTATTGATGAAAGTACCAGAAAGCAACTTTTCGCTAGATTTTGGAATCTTACTTGGAGAGAAAAAAAAACGCTAGTCAATGATTGGATAACTACAAAGCTAGCAGCAAGACCTCGTAATCGGAAAAATACTGACTCGACAAAAAGAGCAAATTCGTTTGTGTATCACCTCAAATTAAATGAAGAAAGTGTAAAAGTATGCCGTAAAATGTTTTTAAATACTTTGGGGATAGGGAGATAGACAATACTTCATTGGAAAACTTTAGCAAATAATCCTTCTAGAACTCCCAATACTTACAGAGACAAGACAAAGCAGAAACCGAACACCGAAGAAAAGAAAGCATTGTTGGAATTTTTGGAGTCCCTCCTTGTAATGGAATCCCATTATTGTAGGTCAAAATCTCAAAAATTGTATCTCTTACCAGAATGGAAATCTAAAGAAGCTATTTACAATTTTTATGTTAATGATTGGTGCAAACAGCGAAATTCGAAGTCTTTATCAATTTGCACATTTTCAAACTTGTTTGAAGAAAAGAGATACGCATTGTTTAGGCCCAAGAAAGATGAGTGCAAAAAATGTGCTTGCCATAAAGTAGGAACAGTTTCAGACGCAGAAGATCGGTAACATATAGAAAGAAAAGAACACGCTAGAGAAGAAAAAGAACGGGACAAAAATAGTAAAAAATATATATTTACAGTGGATTTACAGGCAGTGCTTATGGCACCAAAATCAAACGTGAGCACTTTATACTATAAGACGAAACTTCAAGTTCACAACCTGTGTTTCTTGAATATTAAAAATAAGGACGGATTCTGCTTCATATGGAATGAGGCAGAAGGTGGTTTGAATGCTGAGGAATTTGCTTCCATTTGGGTAGATTTTTTGGAAAATACAGTAATACCAGTGATTAATACCGACGAAAACAATGACAGTAAAACTATAATTATATACAGTGATGGTTGTACATATCAAAATAGAAATTGTGTACTATCCAATGCATTGTTAAATGTTGTTTTGAGGCATAAAGATATTACTATAGAACAAACATTTTTGGAGGTTGGGCATACTCAAATGGAAGCAGACTCCATGCATTCCACAATAGAGCGTTATGTAAAAGATAGGGTAGTGAATGTACCTGCCGAATACATATCCATCGCAAGACATGCGCGCAGATGTCCGGCGCCATACGAAGTAAAGTATCTAAATCATTGCTACTTTAAAAAATTTGATAAGGTTCAGTTCTATAAGAGCATTCGTCCCGGAAGATCTAAAGAGGATCCTAAGGTTACAGATATTAGGGCATTACGCTATGAACCAAGTGGACAAGTATCATATAAAATTTCCTTTAAGGACGAATGGACCTCTTTACCTCAAAGAAAATCTTCACAGGTTAAATCTTGTACAACTGATGAGTTAACTCAACTGCATGAAACAAGGCGAAAAATAACTGCACGCAAATATGAGGACTTGCAACAGATTAAAAGGACATTACCTTCAGACTACCACAAATTTTTTGATGATTTACCTCACGAGTAGCGTCATCTTAAATGATTTTAAGCAAATGGCTTAAAATCATTTAAGATACAAGATGTTAAAATTACTTTCAATTACCTATTTTATGTTCTTGTTGATTATTCTGTTTTCTAAAGCTAACATAAGAATGCAATTGTGCAGTTAGGTATCCATAATTTTATAGAATTTATCTAGTGCCTTTGTCATTTTGTGATAAATAGATAATAAAAGGTCTCTTAGCATTGTGATAACTTGATTGATTTTGTTCAGTTTATTATTTTAGGGAATGGTAAATTAAAAAATTCAAAAAAAAAGAAATAAAGTGTCTTGGTTGATTGTATGTTAATTCATAGTACAATAATACTATGATTTTATATTTTTGTCTGATGAATACCTACTAGAAATGTTAAAGTAAGAAATTATAATTTAGAATACATAAAATAAAAAGAGTTATGAGCACTTTCTACTTTGTTTTATTTAAACTAAACTAATTTAAAACATTCAAAGTGGCAAATACCTAAACTGCTTAGTCCTAAACTCATACTGAGCTATAAAAAGAAAAACAGACAAATCCATGAAAGTACATATTACTCTAAAACTAAAGCATATTTTTCACTTTGTATACATTCAAAAAATCAAATAAATTTATTTTCATCTACCTTATAAAAAAAAACAAACAAAAATGATAATTTCTCAAAATTATTAAGTTTTTTTATCGTCCTCTAAAGTTTGATAAAATGGACTTAGCAGGTTAACATTTTAGGCCGACGAATACGTTTATTTGGCATTTGTTTATAGCGTAATCGCAATGATGGAGCATGACACATATAGTTTACTAACCGTTCGCTTATATCAAGGTGTAATCATTAAATGTCATTATGTGTGAATATTTGGTGCCTTCTATCCTACAAAATTAAAGTTCTTTTATTTTTAACTTCTTAGTCTGAGGTTAGATGTTAAATGTTTTTAATTTAGTTGTATAAATTTGATCTTGTTCATTTGTGTTTTACTTGAAAATAATTATAATGACGGCATTTTTTTATTAAAAAATTTTCCAGTTACATATTTATTTATATTTACATATTACAGTGTTACCTATTTTATACATTCCAAGGCAATCGTACTTAAGGAGTAAATTTAAGCTGCGCGTCGGAGCTCACAGGCACAATTTTTTTTCCAATTTACCTCCGGAAATAAATCCGCAAAATCAAACTTTACCTTTTTATAATTAACATATTTCGTCATCATTCTTATGCCAAATTTCATATTTTCACGTTGAACAGTGTCCAAAAAATCGTCTGTGACAGATGAACGACGACACAGAAGTGATTCCATTAGTGTTCCGTTTTGGCAATTTTACCACGGAACACTAATGTGAAGGGTAGTTTTAAAAAACTTAAAAAAGCGCTTCGATTCGTTTACTATTAGCCGTTGAGAAGTTCCTAGGACCACCTCTCCTCCGTGATCATGTCAGCTCGATGGTAGTATATTATTATATTATCATCAAAACTGTATAAGACTGTCCAGATTCAAATCGATACGACAATTACGACTGGGTGAAAATCGACTTGTTAGATTTGTTTTTACACCTAATCATATAAAACTGAAGCTAATAAAAGGATGTTAAAATATAAATAAGTACATTGCCAAATTAAATTATACAATATATATACATATATATATATATATATATATATATATATATATATATATATATATATATATAAAGAACTCGAGAATTAGTTTTATTATCGCGGCAGCTCTTCACCGACTAACTCAAATGACATTACGAATATATAGGTAAATAAAAGTGGGCAATTACGTGCCAGAACAAGGATAAAGTAACGTTTCCTAGCTATACATGTTTTGAAATGATTGATGTCAATTGAAATAATTAAATTTAAAGTTCTAATGAAATGTAGTACACAGAATTTTTCCTAATATTTCTCATGGGTAAAAACTACACCGGTAAAATATTGCATGTCACTTTGTAGCTTGATATTTCGCAAAAAAATTAATTAAAAATTAAAGAAAAAAGGTAAACAGAATCTCAATTAAATCTTAAAAGACTTTCAGAATCAAATTTCACACGATGTGATTCACGAAACAGATTTTTAAAAATTCGTATCGCGGCATGCTCTATACCAATTATCACACATAACATTATATAAATCAAATATTGCGGTTCGTATTTATTTGTCATACTGAAAGCGACTCATGCAAGAGAAAAAAAAATTACTTAGCCGTCTTCATTCGATTCGTACTCTTCGAAATCACGACGGATATCGTTTGTTAACCAATCGAGCAGTTGATCGATAAGTACCACACTAATTGGTGTAGTCGGTCACCCCATTAGGAAACTCGTTGACGAACGCAAACAATGGAAGTGCTGTTTCGGTCGGGCCTAATGTCGGAACGAGGTTAAGAGGTGCGACAAGGTAGAGAGTAGCGACAGATTTAGACGAACGAATATCGCAATACTTCGATCAGTTTCGCTCTCGTGTAGGAGCCGAGTCTGTTTGTTTCGTGTCTATGAAGTGTTTGAATAAAACTTTGTATGTTCAAGGAAATCTCTTAGAGTTAACAAATGAGAAATCTGTGAAACACCTCGTCACACATACATAGCATTTCAGAAGGCTTGTCATTTGGCTTAAAATCAATCAACGTTTTGGTACATATAAATTAGTCCCTGTCACCTAATGGTGACATAAACTGATCATTGTCAAAACAGTAGTCCACGCGGGAAAAAGGCGGAACTTTGTGAGCTGACTCATTCTTATCTCTATGTAACAGAGATTGCGCACTTGGTTCTCAATATTTCTTAGTTAATTTTGGCATTATTGAAACCTTCGGGAAAATATTGTTATAATAAGTGAATAGGAGATTTGAAATCGTAAATGTGAAAGATTTTTTGAACAATGAAGATTTTTTGAGCATGGTAAAAAGTTTACATCCTCGAGGTGCTATTCTATCAAAATTATATTTTATTCATCTTCCAAAAGTCAAACATCTGTTACTAATTCGAAAAATAAATAATTTCCAAACAGGTTTTTTAAGTGCAATAACAAGTAATTGTAACAATGAAATTAGGTACTTAAAATCTCTTTGATAATGTTTATAAGAAAGTTATCTATATTGTAGAAAAGTACATATTGACGCAAGTCTACTCAACGAGCTAAGTACAATTCGTATTAAATAATTACTTAGAGCAATTACACTGGGCCACAAATTTGGTTCTATTTTGGTAACGGCCGAAGGGAATAATAAATTGAAGCGAATTCAGTACGAATAATGACTTGGACAGTTGTTCTAAACTTAGACGTTTCAAATTTTAAAGGTATACAGACGTTTTCAAATTTTTCAATTAGTAAAACGGTATGTAATGCAGAATATTACCAAAATGGCATTTAGTGACTTTTTAAATCTAAAGTAAATTCAAAAGTGAAGTCAAGCAGAGCAGATCATTTCTTTTTTACGGCTAACTCAAACTCCTCATGACTATTATAAATTAGAAATGGTTTAACAATAATTGAGAAGCAAAAACAGTGTTTCCCATACTTCCGGAAATACTTTTCCGATTACAACTAAAAACAATAGGTATTACCTATTAACCAATATGAATAACTTGTGATTTATTCAGTTCCACTGCGATTAATTTTTCTTTAGTTTTTGAAGAATATTAGTTTTTATTTTTCAAGTCAAGGGCGGGACGGATTTCCAAGTTCGAAAAATTATCGTTTTGTTCATCCTACTCTCTGCTAAATAAAAAAGGCTGTATTCAATTTATTAAAAATAAAAAAAATCAATATAAAACAAGGTTTTTTCGATTTTAAAATTTATCATAAATTGATGTCGACAAAAAAAATGATTCCCTCTCTATGATAACATAATCGATTGAACTGGTATTCTTTGCAGCATACAAACGGTAAAGCTAGATTAGTCGTGTTCTGCTGGTACGGATTCGAACATGCTCAGCGATAACAGGGGAATCGTTATATAAGAAATTAGCTTTTCGCCCGCGGCTTCGCTCCCGTAGACAATTAGTTTTTTAAACTTCAGAAGGCGCAGTGACAGTTTCGAGTTGTATGAAACAAATGCGATCTCGCTGGAACTGTCACAAATTACCATAAACATATTTTTCCCATACAAATTTAACCACCCCTTTTCTCTTTCTTAGAAGTTTAAAAAACCATTATCAGAAACTCCATGTATCATTTTTGATTTGGTATTATACGATATCACTGCAGAAGTGTTCGGAAATGTCATTTCACTATAAGAATGTACAGATACATTCAAGCCGTGTTGTTATGCAAAAACTGGCCTAACTGCGATTTTAACTGTTTCCGTATCCAGTCTATTGATTAGATTTAGCTCTATCGGACTAACACTTTTTTGTGAAACTGAGAACTTTTCTGACATAACACAAATTCGTAAATGAGTAATTTAAATACCTCGCAAAAACCCTTTTCGGGAAAGGAATCGCGAATGTAGAGTAAAGAGGAAATTTCAATCATAAAAATATATCATAGTTCTTCATAAAAGAAAGCTTTTTATATCTTAGCACTGGAAAAAATCAAGAAGTGTGGGTTGCAAAGAGTCGAAGAAAGAAGCCTGCGCCATACAGTCATGTTGCCGTAATGTTTTATTACTTACTTCCTTATATATGTTTAAGCTCTTATCACTGACCTGAAGGTAGGATTTTTTTAATTACCAAAATAGCAATTATTTTCCGGGATAAAAAGTCCTTTGATATAGTCTATATCTGCGGAAAATTTCACGGAGATCGATTGAGGTGCGAAAGCAAAACAAATAAATGAACAAATTTACTTTCGAATTTTTAATATTACTAGAACTAGTTCGGATAATGTTTGTTAAATATTTGGGAGGTAATTTGAAAAGAAAACAATATATTATAATTAATAAACTTTTACATGTACAAAAAGCTCAAAAAACAAAAACAGAAAAACGAAAAATGAGACTTGAAGAAAAAAAACATAAGGAACAAGTAAAAAAGAATATCGTAAGCGGAAAAGAATATCGCAAAGATCTAAGTAAGGCATGCCAATTTTTGTCTTTTAAAATTTCTAAAAATTGCTATTTATTTGCTCATTTAACTTTATGAAAACTTTCATATAATCGGTGTTTCTATTTTATGTCAACTGCACACACACCCGATCAAATCATTTTTATCATATTTGCTATCACGAAAGCAACACGGCTTCATCTTTTGGTGAACTTTATAAGAATTTCGATGTAGAAGAAGAAAGGCAATAGCAAAAATAATGATTAAACGAACAGCAAAAAAAAGTAACAACAAAAATGATGAATAATAAGACTAAAGTTTTAGACTAACATTTTCGGAGTTATACTAAATCAAAACAAGTAAGGTAGGTATAAAAGTAACAACTTTATTTGCGTATGGTAAAGTTTGTAGAAGTAGCATATGGTAAAATTTTATTTTCCATACGCTACTTCTACAAACTTTACCATAGGCAATTTAAATTTTGAATTCTAAATTATGTTATGTCCGACAAGTAATTTAAATTTTGCATTTTAAATTCTGTTATGTCCGACAAGTAATTGTTACAAACTTTACCATACGCAACGAGTGACCGCGTGTGGTTATGTCTAAGATCCTTTTTATATAAACGAAAGGAACCGTATCTAGCACTCGGCGAATTTCAATGATATTTTTTCAAACTGAATTTATTCAGTATTTCTAAAAAGTGTTAATTAAACAAACACATTGTATTTCGAAAAAGTTTATAATAATTGTTTTAGCATAAAGTTCGTCGGTATAAACAGGCTATAAACCATTATGTTATTTATGTAGCCGAGCTAAGGAGAGAAAACATTCAGCTAATTGCAATGCGATAATTAAAACGCCGCAAAAACCACGCGCAATTAGATGCGAGCTCTAACTTTTTTGCGCACAGTGTAAGATACTAAGCAACACACTAGATCTTTTTGGTAATGGGCGTACCCATTACCAAAAATATACTTAAAAGGTTTCCTCCACTTCCGTTGCCAATATTGTTACTTTTAACTCCTCACTTTAGTCACAAAAATTTCTCCACTCGATTCACTTAATAATAAACGCTTTTAGTCCCGCCGGCAAATTTCATGTTTTTACCGGGAAGTGAACTTGCTCAGGTAAAATGGAGCATAAACGTTTTAACTTTTTTAATATTCGGTGCCATTTTGAACCTCCGTTCTTGATTAGGACAGGCCAGTGAAATTTTAACAACGCTGATGCTATCTATGCGTACAGGTGGGAACAATTTTTAAAAGTATATTCCACGTTAGTTTTTATACCATATGTGCAGCCAACCAAAAATTGTACACTGGGGAGTTTTTCGTCGTCATAAAAACTAATAGAATCATACAGGTGAGGAATAAAGTAATATCCACAACAATAATTTAAAAACAAATCGTCTCTTCATCCAAAAAAAATTCTAAGCGCAAAATTCACGCAGATGAAAGTGTGAATGAATGAGCTGGCGTTTTACAAAGCTGGCGAAATACAAGTATATTTACCTGAAAAAATCAGATAAGGTTACTTCTAACAACAAAATGAAATAAATTGTGTAGGTATGTTCGTTCAGCGAGGGTAGGAAGTGTCGGCGGGATTCGATAGCGTGAAGGGGCGGGTCGAGGAGGTAAACGATTACTGCTTTAGAATCAAAATGTAAAAATACTCTATGAGTTCACCGATAAAACAGAACAATAAAATTTTACTGCGAGGTCATGAAAGATATATCTACAAGCTTGCATTTCGCGAGCAACTAAGTGCAGTGTACAGTCCCACATTTTTAGTTTAATGCTTTTAGAAATAAATCAAGTAACAATTTGTTATTAAAATCGACAAATCGCACCGTTAACATATATATCATTGAAAAGTGTGATATTTCTTAATATTATACTTCTTAATTATAATTATAATATATATAGAAAGGGGGTTTTCACAGCCTTTTCTATATATGTGAGAAACAATAGTCCTATTAAAATTTTATTGTGGATTTTAATTCAGGTTCCTATCTTATTTGATTCTTAAGTTATATAACTCAATAGTGGTAAGTTACTTGTTACGTTGTTATATTATAGCTATAGAATACATAAAACTCAGCATGATTTTCTGCAGAAAATCTTCATTAGTTCAAATTATAACACTTATCTAATAAATATTTTTGAAAGCACCTCAGTCATTAAATGAACATTCTGAAAGTATTCCTAAATCACTTTAATTGTGGTAACAGCTTTTTCCGAGTGGTTTTGCTTCAGAATTATAAAAGCAAAATAAAAAGGAATTTTCACCATCTTATGGCGATTTTTATAATTGGTGTTCTTATTTCCTTACGCGCTCCAACGCGCCTGTAAACCTGTTAATTAAAAGACAATGCAAACGCATAACAAATATTAAATCGTTAGATTTTATAAAGACTTAAAAAGTTATTGAGCACGATATTAATTTTCGAGTAAGTCTGAATATATTAAAAGACATATACATTTATTAGATTTAAAAATTTGGGTGTCTCTTGAAATTCAATTGATGTTTGACAATTTTAGGTATAGTTGAATGGACAAAAGGTATTGGTGAATATTTTAATAAATCAATAAATAGAACGTCCGATTTCTTCGATAAAACATTTTTTTCCGTATCAACCATAAGCAATTTTATATACATAGATAAAGAATTGTAAGAACTATCAGGTTTTGATAGATGGACGGATGAATATGAGGATTTTTTTTGTCGTTGCACTTTTTTAACAGTGACAACAATGAACCCGAATATATATATATATATATATATATATATATATATATATATATATATATATATATAAATAAATATATATATACATCCCAACGAACTTGTATATTACTGATATAGGTGATCCTCTACATCATTTTGTGAAAAAATTATATGCATCAATGAAAATTGTGAGGAAGCATACGAAAATTTTTAATGAAGTTGAAAATATCAATATTTTTAAAAGCGTTTCGTTTACAATGTATACTCCTAAAGGGTTAAGTTGAATGTGAAATTAATGCTTACGGAGCTGCGACATGTTACTTATTATTTAGTTTATTATGGCATACAAATTTAATAGAAGGTTAAACGAGAGAACAAACAGATTTACTACTATGTAATGGATAACATAAGTACTCACGTAATAAAAGAAATAAGTGTGAACATTTTAATCAGAGCTCAGGTGAAAATCAAATGAAAACAGGATTAATGTATTTGTTACTAATATTTGTACATACGAAATTCTGATGTACGAAAACTTGCGCATAAATTGTTTAATGACAATTGTACTACGGATATTTCTCAAAGTTTTGACCTTGCAGTAATAAACACTTGTCCGCTCGTCAAATAATCGATTTGTGAACTCTCGGCAATATCTTTCTACTTTACCATTTCTGCAGGTCGAACGTCCTTATTGGAACGAAGTTCCTTATCGCGCGTTGCGAAAGGGGGCGAGATGGAAAAAATTAAGACCAAAATTTGTAACGACACTTTTTGCTATAGTTGCTAGCGGGCGCGCTGCACGCCGTGCGCGTGTTTCTCTGTCTGTCTCTCTCTCTCTCTCATAGAAAGCAAGCCAGTTATTTTCGTTTCGTCTTTCTATTTCGCATTGAACAGTGTGGTGTCGCGACGGTTATTTTTGTTGAGTGTATACAGGTTTTTTGTACATAATAAATAATAAAAAATAATAATTATTATTATTATAACTTAAAAGAAATAAAATTTTATTACAATTCCTTCACTAATTAATCGAAAGGAACTTCGTTACATCCGGGTGTCCTTTGACACCTCTCAAGTTTTTTTTATATTAATGCTAATTTCAATTTCATTCGATCTTGAACATAAAGTTTTATATATAACTCCTGAGTAAGTCTGTTGACTTTAAATCTGGAGATCTAGAAGGCGACGGACGTGGTGCATATGAATCAATAGATCTTCATTAAATGCTATTTGAATACTAGACGTACTGTACCTGAAGAGTGTGCAGGTGCCTCGTCTAGTTGGATATGCCACGGAACCAATTATTAAGCTCGTTATATATTAAATGTAAATAACGTTCGATAGTTATACAAAATGGCAAAAAACAGATTGAGAGAAAAAAGTTGTCTAGGATGACAACCCAAATATTTATAGACTAACGATACTGAAATGATGTATTGTGGCGTAAATATTGATTGTGAACCAAATGTGAGAGTTCTTTTGTTTTCATATTTCATTTTCAGTAAATATTCTTTCATTAGAACTTAAAATTGTATTTTGCAACGATTTTTCCATTCGATGTAATAACATGGATGCGTTTTAACAAATGGCTTATCGAAAAACGTCTTTTTGCTTAAAGGGTCCTAATAAATCGCTTTCTCTTAAAACAACTTAGGAGCCCTTCTTCTACATGTCCAGGGATATGAGTAATACCAGAATCAAAATTAGGTCAGCGGATGCTACCATTGTCCCTTAAAGACTGTGCTGCCAATAACGTTGTAATTGGACGTCTGATGTTAATTTGGAAAACGTCGATAGTACAGTCGTAAAGCAATCTATGCATCGGAAGTGCGTTCTACATACGGCAAATTCTGAATCATCAGTATAAAATATTTTCAAGCATTTTAACATAGTAACAAACTAAACCAATAAATAAAGACAAAAGAAAACACAGAAAGAATATATCCTTCCTAAACATAAAAAGAAATTATTTTTACAATAATAAATATCGCATATAAATAAGCACACACACGGACACGTACGGACCTTTTCGCATATAAATAAATAATAGAGAATTAATAAGCTAGGCGAGAGATGATAGTCCCACATTCATACCAACTTACGTACAACTTATTACAAGAAAGGTAAAATGAGGAAATGTGGAAGTGACTGCATAGAGTACTGATGTTAAGTTACGGTTCTATAGAAGCGTTGTTTGTGTCCATCGCCAGCAGCGGTTAAATCATTTGTGACGTAGCAATAACAGGTTATTGATAAACAACCATAAAATATTTATTACTACATTTGTCAATGTGAATTATTTGAGCCGTTGTTAATAACGTGTTAATCATTATAAAACCGAGTTTATTTGATTTGTAATTAATTTTTCATTCAAGTATTTCTCATAGCTTTTATTAGCATTTATATCGTGACAATAATAGCATTTAGTTTAAAAGGACTGTTTTATATTGTTAACATAGGCTTTTAGAACGAAGGACTTTAAGGTTGTGATTGAAATTAATTAGTTCATGTTTATAGAATTGACGCTTTTAACATAGGCCTCAACAATTGAAACGGCGGCTGGATTTTCGTTTCGGTTTTGCTTCATATTAAAATCTTTTATGTCACATATCGTGTTTCACAAATGACAGTTTCCTGCTGTCTTGAATACTTTTCCAGCGGAATTCGAGTTACCATTTTTATATTGTCAACAATTGAAACTACTTATATTTAAATAAATAATATATATATATATATATATATATATATATATATATATATATATATAATACAATTTTCATAGCTTTCATATATTTTTACAATCCTAGAAATCAGAGATATAAGCTTTTATTTTTTATTTTAAAATTTAAAATATAAACAATAAACATTTCAATACAATCTAGTGGAGTTTTTGAATATTTGCGAATATATAGATCGTAATAAACGTATTTTATCATTTTCGCACACAGATATTATTATTACATTAATTTCTACTTTATCAAGAGCTACATATTTCTATGCCCAGATACTCTCTTATTTCTGTCGCATCAATTACAAAAAAAATGCTGCGTGTGCCAGCTACTGTTACAAAGAGTATATAATGGATAGATCTTGTATGGCGCAGTGGTGCTAAAGATCCAAAGTAGCGAGTTTCTCATTTTTTTCGTTACGTCATAATATAACATTTAATATTTATAAATAGTGCTTTATCCGTAATAATTATAACGATAATGTAAACAATTTAAAAATAAATGAAAACAGATTATTATTTTGTATCAAATGACAGAAAATAATTCAATTTTTCAATTAAAATGAATTCTAAACTCAACCTCGGTGAACGACGAAAAGAATACTCGTTGAATAATTCCGTTGCTACCCGATACAATAATATTAATCAGTACCAAATGTAAACACCTTAGTACACATACTATAGAATAATAAATAAAATTATATTTTTCGGTTATTAGCGCTTGCTCGTCTTAACACTATCAGTCACGCAGAGCTGATTTTGTAATAACATTTTTGAAATTGAAATGGTTTTATTAAGTTTTTATTATGGGCAAATTTATTCAATTTATAAACCATATTAAAACATATTTTTGTAAAAAAATGTAATTTTTTGGGTTCCTTGCTCAAAATGAGAAAATACAGACCCCTTATGCTTTAAGGTCATTTATTTAGAGACTTCAAGTTTAAATTAAGAACGTATACTGCCTTACATTGCTGTAAAAATATCAAGTCTTCTGGTCGACGCAAGGAAATTTGGCACTTTAAAGCGTATATTTTTATTATTTATACAGTCATCAAAAACCTATAAGGTACTTCCGGTCGACCTACAGTCTTGAATGTCTTATATCACAATAATAATAATAATAAGCCATCCTCAACCATTTTGGTGTAGGCCTCCTTCAATCTGTACCACTCGGTTATATTATGGGCTGATCCAGCTTGTGGCCGCCACTCTCATAATGTCATCCTTCATCAAATTTGCGGCCGCCCAACTTGTCTTTTGCACTCCTAGGGTCTACACTCCGAGAGGACTTTAAAGTACCAATCCAACTTTCGAGCGACGTAATTATAGCACAAGTAAAGGTAAAAATACAAAAACCAATTATTTGTAATTTTATGTGAAACTATACATTTTTTTTAAGTATGCGCCTGTGAGAAATGAACTAGGCAAAATATTTACGTTGTAAAAAATTAAAATTTTGTAAATACAGGTGTTCGCTGGCAGATTTCAAAGTTTGAACAAACAGTTTCTGAACGCAACACATAAGAGGGGCGCGGGGGGCGTCGTTAGAAGCGCAAGCGGTGCGGATGTTTTAGTAGCCATGGAACAGTGGAGTGGAGAGCACCGCGCTTTTGCCGTCGAGACGTACATTTCGAGTGGATTTTCGCTGTCTGTAGCACGTCGTCGATTTAATAATCGTCACAGTATTCGTCGATTACGTGATGGACCATCGATCAACCTCATTCAGTCATGGGTAGCAAGGTACCGTACCGTGGCCACCTAGGTCACCCGATTTAAGCCCATGTGACTTTTTCTTATGGGGATACTTAAAATCCGTTGTTTACAAAACAAATCCGAGCACTGTGACACAACTTAAAGAAAATATTCGAGCCGAAGTCAGTAGGATACCCCAGTCGCTCTGCAAACGCGTTTTTGAAAACATGCGTGCTAGAATCGAAGAGTGTGTCAGACTCGATGGCCGCCATTTGGAAAACGTGGTTTTTAAAAAATGAAATCCGCATTTGTTGTTATAAAGTTAAAATAAACCTACTTTGTATTTAGAGGTGTAGTTTTTTTTTACAATTTTTCAAACATTGAAATCTGCCACTGGACACCTGTAGTTTAATTGATAATGTATATACCATTAAATGTTTACAAAATGTCTAAATATGTACGGAACCCTCGGAGTGCGAGTTCTACTCTCTATTTGACAGTTTATTTTGTTAAATTAGCAAATTAGCAAGTGAAAGAAGCGGTTGCAAATTTTCATATAGTTCCATTTAGTTAAAATTTTCTATTCAATTTGAGGCATACAATCACGTCTACAATAATCAACGCGTTCTTTGTTACACATGTGTAAGCGATGTAAACATTCACTTACCTGGATGCGGCTGGTGTAGGGGATCCCGCGTAACTTGTTCGGCAGGCGGTTGCATGGATGAGAGCGCGCCCAGAGGCGTATAAGGCCCGCCCTCCTCGCGCCCGGTGCTTTCCTGTCCACGTACGAAATTTTACATCAATAAAATATATACAAGTGATTGAACGTTAAACAATATTAAAATCGAAATAATTTAGTACAAGTATTAATTTAAACTTACTTGTTAGGCAAATGTAAATATTCTATTTATTTATTTGTTTTAGAATTTAATGTGCTGGTCCTTCATAACTTCGGATTATCGACAATGGATAAATAGGAATATTTACTTTTGTGAAAAACAATAAAACATTATAATGAAACTTAAATATTATTACAAAATTTACAATATTAAAAATACATGCAAACGAGAAAAAAACACGAAAACAAATATGAAAAAAATAAAATAAAAATTTGCAAATATTCTCATATTTAAAAATAAACAGCAATATTTAGAGATTATGAAAAGTAGAATATTTCAGAAATCTATGAGAGGATAAGCACAGAATTCCCGGTGTCAGGTCCAGTTAATTCGAAAGTGTCGCCGCTTGTACACGGAAAAAATTCTCGTAGAAAACATCTGGATGCTTGGAATCAAAGAGACTGAGCAGTTTTTCGGAACGTACTCCTACGTCAAGAACGTACAAATAATTATTGAATGTGCTTTTAAGATAAGTTGGATAATTATAATTGTTTAAAATATTGAAAAGAAGCCTATATATTATACATGGTTTTGATTACGGACTTCCATTTTCTTAAGTTCTGTGTTCATGTTTTCTGCGACCATAAATATAACGCTGACACTCAGATATTGAAGACGTTCTATTCTTTTAAGTAGCCCAAGTCTCCATCGACAAGCAAGAGCAGTAACAGCATATTACAGAGATGAATTATTGAAACTCTTAGATTTTTCATACGTCACATACATTGACACCCCGTCAGCGAATAACGAATGAATAAGCGAGTACTCAATGCTTTTTCTGGATCTAATTATAGAAGTAATTTAAAGATTACTGTTGAAGATAATCGAGAAATTAGATCAACTTGTTGCAACCAGCATCGTTTACTTTGACTAAGGCTTTTGTCGAACTACTTGCTCTTTTCCGCAACTCCTACTCTACTAATTTAATTAAATTTATCCTCAATATATATAATTAAAGATAAGATATAGCATGTTTTAAAAATATATTTTTAAATTACGTATTTTTTTCTACTGGTGAGTTTGCTTTCTTTTTACTTACTTCTGTCACACTTGTGTGGTAAATTAATATGGAAAGTGAATACATTTCTTGCATAGTGAATGAATTTTTATAAGAAGTAATAAAAGTTTAGGAATAAGGAGGTTGCATCTTTTTCGATTCGTAGATTGAAGCCTAGCTGTATACATCAGTACGTAAGAGACAAACATGAAGAGAAAAATCTGAGTTATGTAAAGATATATAAAAAAAAGTTTAATGAATATATCTTAATCGATTAATCATACTTTTAATGGCGGTACGCCATTTGAAAAGTTGTACTATGTAAATTTTTCCACAGTTATTTTATTCTCTTGACAACTCGACAACACTTTTAACATTGTTTAGTAGCTTAGAAAATAACAACTAAACTTTTGTACTTGTGAAAACCTAATTTTGTAATGGTAATGAAAAAAAACAATGATGGTTTCTTCGTAAAATAATTTTTCTGAGAAAACAGTAAGTAGTTTCCGAGAATCAATTTAAAACTATTGTTGAAAAATCTGAATAACACTTTAAAATAAAAAAAAATTCTAACCAAGTTGTAGAATCGTCGGTAGCTACATCGTTAGTCATTATTAGCTCGACAGCCCGATGACTATTTCTTCGTAATAAAGATTCAGACCGAGTTGACTCCAAAGGAATGTTTTCGAAAGTTTTGCGGTTGGTTTTTCTTACACCGTGAAAGAAAATCAATATCGTCTTTCTTAAACTAGTTACACATTGTGAAAGCACGATAATTATGTATTTGTTTTATATTTAAATAATCTAAATTCGATCAATTCGAAAACTATACTTTGGAATGAGGTACGTTGTAATTATGAAATATCGTACATATATATATATATATATATATATATATATATATATATATATATATATATGAATACAGCCGATGGCAAGTTCTGAAAAGGTGAATATCGTAATTTTTTTTATTACACCTTTTGTCAAGAAAAAATAATAATGAGAAACAATGTACAAAGTATTTTGCATACAAGTTAAAATCCATTTTCGCATAGGCACATTGACATACGAAAAAAATAAGAAAGAAATAAAATCTGGTTAACGTCTAGCAGAAATTTGATTACTTTTAAAGATACTTAATTTTAATATACTAATAACGTACGCGCTCTTCTAGAAAAGAAACGAGAAATTAATTTACTTATTTGTAAGAAAAATGTATCGTATGGAGATGCTGTAAGTATGCATCGTTTAAATAAAGTTCAGATAACAATACAGCGTTTTTCTTTACAAGTGATGGAAAAAACCTTTCAGTCAAAAGTGGCAGTATCTTAAAAGTTCTTTTTTTAATCATGTGTGTACGTAAGATGTATTTTAGATGCTTGGTTTCCTCACTGTGCTTAAAATTTGAATTCCTTGTTAATATTTGTAATTTAATTACTTTGATAAGTTTATTATTAGACTATAAATTTAGTTGTTTTGTACTTTATTGTAAATATATTTAAAAAAAAGTAGAATTGGCCTACCTGCACATTGAAGTATCTATAAGATAATGATTTAGGGGAGCGTAACGAAAGTCATATAATATACCGTTATAATTTTGGAATATTTGTCCATTTGTATTTTTATGTGCGAATTTATTTATTTTTTCGTGCAACATGCAGGAAAGCTAAAGCGATTTCGATAAATTTTTCTTTGGTAGATTCTGCTTAGAAGTCTTTTATTACGCAATAGACCCACTAAAAAAATAAAGTAATTTGTTCTTTGAATACAAAGCGCACTTATGAAAAAAAGACTTTTATTATTATTATTATATGTGGCGTTACGTCTAACAATTAATATTTTATAAAACTCCACGTGAATGAAATTGCGGGCACAGCTATTTTGTACATACTTTAAAACGTTTATTATAGATATTGTTTACTGTTTAGAAAAACATTATTTTTCATTTAAATTAGAGCATATTGTCACGTACACATATTATATATATATATATATATATATATATATATATATATATATATATATATATATACATATTTGCATTTAATAGGTGGGTGGAATTTTTCTATCACACTAGCCGATACAATTATAATCTGATTATTAAGAACACATTTCATATTGGAAAAGCGAAAATTTTTGCTTTGACTTTGGCTTCTGATGTTAGTTTTTTTGATTTATTCTCCAGATAATTAGTACTTTTATTCCATCTAATTTTAAATAAAATCAAATCTTAAATTTTTGAAGCAAATTTTTATCGCCTAGTTAGTAGCTAATAAATTCTGGTAGTGTCACAAATATAAGTGATTGAAGTAACGCAGTCGGGGTGAGTATAATGTCATCCGCTACAGGTGAACATTAAGCCTCGCATACATCCCGCGATCACAGTGCCACAAATATAAGTAACGCAGTCGGGGTGAGGATAATGTCATCCGCTACAGATGAGCATTAAGCCTCGCATACATCCCGCGACCACAGTGTCACAAAAACGAGTGACGAAAATAACGCAGTCGGGGTGAGGATAATATCATCCATACAGTTGAATATTAAGCCTCGCATACATCGCGCAACCAGAGTGGGAACGTCAGCGACACAACTTTCGCTGGGAACGTTTCTTACCGACTACGCGACGAATTTACGCGAACATTTGCGTCGCCAGAACGAGGTTGAAACATCTTGACGCACGTTGAAAATGGCATTTTAGCGGACACTTTTAAATGCACAAATGCTTATTTATGTATTCTCAATCGTGCGATCTACTTTTGTACTAATCGTGGCCGCCCAAAAGTCAGCCAAATATATATTACTTGTACTGTGTTCTAGATGTTTAGTTTTCGCTTTTGTGTCGCTTTCGGCTGTACAAGAGTGAGCTTAATATGTAGACTTACTAAGTAGTCTGTAATGGGATGGAAAGATTGCAGTGTGTATACTTTACGTCAAATTTACAATTTAATTACATATTATGTAGTAAACTGCAAAATATACCAGAATCAAGTTCATTAAGAACGTTATATACCTAATAAAATTATAAAAAAATTAAAGATGTTAATCAGAAATAGGTTTTGAATAATATAACGTATACTGTTCAAAATTTATTTCTGATTACATAAAACATTAAGATTTTTCGAATATTACACATAGTGACTGACTCCGTTTCATCCAAGATCGAATTAATCAGCCGTCCAAATGTCTGTTTTGAATACAATTATTCAAAAGCCTGCCAAATTGTATAAATGAAGAGACATGTTACAGAGGACTGCACATGTTGCACTTGTTTTAACATATATAGATATGGATCAAAAAATGATTATTGTTTTGTTTAGGCTCAAGTATATATATAATTTATATATATATATATATATATATATATATATATATATATATATATATATATAATTATATATATCAATATATATATAATTTCTATACGCTTATAATTTCTGAATCATTCGAAATAAACATTTAAAATTACAAAGATGGAAGTCTTATAAGAAAATTTAAAAAAATATTAACATTTCGTTCAACTCTGAACGAAAAAGAAAAAAAACGAGTTCATAAAGTAACAGAGTTTGACCCAAGAGTTTCGCAAAATATCGTATCACTTTAATACTATTTATAATTTCATAAAAAAACATGAAAATAATGCGTTAGCATTCAGGAAAGTAAGAAAAGAGTGTCAGTGGAAATGTTATGTAGGCATACGACGGTTAATGCGCTTCAAGGAACGCTAGATGCTACTTTCTCGCGTTTAAATAAGCTTGAATCGCGTAGTCTGCCTGGTAACAGTTCGTCGCGGCCAGAAGTGCAATCCGAACCAGTGTGTGAGGCGCAGCTTGGACCCTCATCTCATTTGCCATTCTAAACTAGCGCAAGTGCGACGCAGGTATTAGCGACGCAGTGTATCATGCATGACATTTATGTGTGGTGCAAAGAGGTTGAAAGGCCCAAGACAATAAACAAGTGGCTATCGAAGTGGCATGATAGCGAGTGTCTGGTAAGCGTAGCCGTCTGCTTAAAAGGTAATGTGAAAGTGTGGCTAAATGAGTGATCTACGAGTAACAGGTCGTGGACGAATTTCAAGCGAGAATTTCGCACTCTATGTCCACGCAAACATGACTACGCGAACATTTTGTTTCATGTTATGAATACTTCCTTGGACAATTTCCTCACTTACGCCGAGTATGCTCGACGCACGCTGCTAAGGTTGCGAGTAGTTAAGATTTTCAGTGATGTTAGTTAATGACGTCAATAGTTATTCCCGGTATCGCTGACTCACAAATACGTGCTGCGGCGAAAAAACGAACTTGACATCCGACAACTTGGTTTCGTTTTTACAAATTTATACTAAACCGGCCGCGGTTAAATCCGCTCAGGCAAAATTCGAGATGCGAGGATCCAATCCTAGGAAAATAATTTAATTACAAGCGGTCATTATAGGCTATCGAGTAGTAAGTGTTATACTTGTGGGAACTGCGGGCATATGTCGCCTGAGTGCCCGAAATTAAGATCGTCGCGTGTTTTTATTGCGGTTTGCCGGCTCACAAAACACTCGAATGCCCAAAGAGAGTAAACACGTCTTCTCAAATGAAACGCGAGACGTGTACCTTTTGTAAAAAAATTTGGTCCCTCAGAAAATAATTGTTTTGTTAAAGAGGATCGCGTGAATTATGTTTCGAGGTTATTTTTTGAATTAAAAAATAGAAAAAAAACGTTTAACATCTACATCTAATTATTGAAAAGCTTAAGACAGGGGTGTTAATAACTTGACAAAGTTTTGTATAATAATGAATTTGATTTTGATAAGGACGGCTTTTATATCCTGCGATGTGCGAAGCTGGAATGCAGAACACTTGAGTTTGATGAAAGGAACGCTTTGTATCCAGTATGTGCTGAGTGAGGAATCGAACAGTAAATCCTTCTTTATACGTAAACATGCAGGTCGTTCAAGTGGTAATATGATATGTTGATAGCACGTGACAAGCGGAATATTAATCTCCGTCGAGAAGTCGATAACGTAAACAAGTCGAACGACATATGTACCGCTGTAATATAGGACATTCAGTATTAACTGACAGCGGGGCTATCAACGTATTCCTAATTTCATCTAATCTTGCTAAACCTTTAACGTGTTCGTTTAAACCGACATACTGTGTTTTACATGGGTTAAGTAACGTATGTGATAGACAAAATAATTGTTCATAATTACGGTTGAATGTAGCGAGATATCTTTAGAAGTCGATTTGATGCTAGTTCCCTCAGATGTTCTTAAGTCTACTTCAATAATAACATGAACGAATGTTCTCAATCGTGACGGCGTAATTTATATCCGGACTAAAGATCATCAATATTTAACGCGAAGTACTGCACGAAAACACGTGATGGTGCACATAGTAAAAGCAAGGTTAGAACAGTCACACGAGGTTGCGACAAAAAGGGAACTTCATAGAACCCTTAGTGGTAGCGAACTTGAAAACTTAATGACGGTGGCCAGACAGTTTTCGGACTTCTTCATAATCGGTACTGCCGTTATAAGTTGTCTTTTCAAGAAAAACTGGCGGTTCTATCGGTTATACATGATTTACCAGAGAAAGAAATTATAACAGAGCCTGAGCCTGTTTCCTTATTCGCCAATGATAGTTCTAGTTAAGAAGAAGGAGCGTTATGGAGTCGTACTTACACAGTATAGATTATAGGTTATCAGCAGTATAGATTATGGAGCCATATTCACGCAAATATACACCGATAGCAAAAAACGTGTCGTAGCCTACTATAGTAATTCAACGCAAGGTGCGGATAGCAGATACCACTCATATGAGTAGAAACGTTAGCAGCAATAAAAGCTTTGCAGCAATTACGACATTATTTCATTGGACTAGACTTTACAGTTGGTACAGAATGTAACGACCTTAAAGCAATACAACACAAACGAGATTTACTACCACGAGTCGCATGTTTATGGAATTATTCACAGGCCCTTTATTTTTTGAATTGAGTATCGTAAAGGGGCTTTATCGGCACATGACGACTATCTTAATCGAAATATAAGTCACATAAATAAGCCTCGTAATAAGGCACAAGTTGCTCAAATCGCTGACAAAGAAACTCAAAACCTGATAGAGCGACTAGCTGATGGAACTCTAGATTCAAACCGTTACGTCCTTTAAAAAAAACGTATTATATTACTGTTATACACCTGCGGGCGAACAATCCAGACTCTTGTGTTTTACATCTAGAGAGTATCGGTTAAGTTTACTGAGAATATTTCATGGTGAGCATGCACATATTGATGCCGATAAAACATTAGATTTAATTGCGAAATATTTTTATTTTCCGGGAACCAGACCAGAACCAGTGTGTCCGTAAATACGTCGCTCGTTGTCTAGTCTGTATGACACATAAACGCGTACCGAGAGCGCCGCGTCAATTAATTACTTCATACCCTTTACATATCTTTTACTAGAGTCAATTGGACATTAGTCTGTACTCATATTTTTGACGCCTTTGCCAAATATTGTTTATTGTATCCAATTAAGAAATAGAATGTTGATGAGCTACAGCTACTTTTGAACGCTTTGAATTTATTAGTTGGCATTGAAGCAAGCACTCCAGTCATACGCGCACTAGTTCGTCATTTCACAGCCAACGAAGATAACCATAATAGTGATGCTTTTCGTGAATTACGAAGGAGTAGAGCCAGCGTACTACTACAACGGAATCAGAAACAACAAGACTCTTATGTTAACCAAAATAGGAGAGGCCCACGAAAGTCGGTGACTTTGTATTGGTAATCAAGTACTAGCAGTCAGTTGACAAGCTTAATTCTGGGATGCATGGACCATACAGAATAACAAAAGTTCTACCCGGTGGACGCTAGAGATTGAGGTTGCTGAGTGGATAGTATGGAAAGACCAATCAAGCTGCCGCCGAGTATATGATGCTTTAGTACGGGAATGGCGTCCCGAGGCGTGTGCCGCAAATTTTGACTGTGAGTATCGGAAGTTGTTCCTAGTAGATCTGTGTCGTATGACCTTGATCTTGATGTGTGTGTGGTGCCAGGTAGGCACTGGCCATAGGGCCTGATATCGGAGCATGTTTTCTTCTAAAGAGCGTGTGTTGCTCTCTCGATGCGTATAAAGTGCCATGTTGGCGCTGGTCGCGGGGGCTGGCATAGGAGCATGTGTCGCTCTCTTGAAGTGTGTATTGTGCCAGGTGGGCTCTGGCTGTGGAACTCGGTATCGGAGCAAGTGTTGCTCCTAAAGAGCATTTGTTGATTTCTTAATGTGTGTATATGCTAAGTGGGCACTAGCCGTGGGGCCTGCTATCGGAGCTGCTCTTTGGAAATGTTGGCCATAGCACCTGATTCCGGAATATGCACGTGTAGTTTTTTCTTACCCTTTGAGTGAAGTGTTGAATGACGTGTGTGTAAAAGACAATGGATATAGACCTTAGTTGCAAACCCATACGAGTAATGGGAGACGAAAATGTGTGCTAATTGAGAGGAGCCTTCTTTGAGTGAAAAATGACAGGATAGAACAATTTGGTATGAACATGTACTAATGATATGCTGACTTTCAGATAAAGAAGACGAATCCGTTCAAGGTCGAACTCTTGTAGAGGATTAACGCAAACTGCGACCGGAGACGGTGCAGAGTCAGGAGAGGCTGTATCAGAAGCGAGGAGAGAGAGGATGGATGAGATCAGACGATAATCCCATACTCCCTATATAAGCAAGCGCGTACCTCACTGGGACAGACTTGTTCGCGCGTCTCTCGGGATAGGGAGTTAGGCACGGTGTGGATAGGACTAGTCCAGTGAATGTGTCTTATGAATATTGTGTTGTTTATGAAGCTTACATTAAATTAGTGAACCTTAACTTGGCTATTTTTATTTGTTTCAATTAAAAACCTTCAATACTGTATAAATATAATGCGTCATTTGAAATATTAATATTAATCGTCTCATAATTTTTAAGTATTTTATCTTAAGAGTTTTTCTACTCAAACTAAAATTATGAGAAAATAAGATTTTTGGAAGACCACGTAAAAATTATTATTGATCTTATAATTTTTTAAATATGCTAGCTTTTAAAGATATAACAGAAAATATATTTACGTTGTACTTAATATTAATATTACTTAATATTATATAATTTAATAATTTCTATTAAATTGTAACAATATGCAAATTTAAACGTGCGTAAGTGCCTAAGCGTGTACGGAGGCCTCGTAGTGCAAGTTCCACTTGTGTGTGACAAAATTTTTCATTTAATTTTTCTAACAATTCTCTTAGTATTAAAACACATACTGGCTTAGTATCAGGCTCTTTGATCATTCTACATGCATGACAGTATTCCATGGAGAATGCTTTCGATGCAACAGATCTTTCATGCAATAAAATATGGAGCGGTATATTAAGTGTTTTTGTGCACATTGCATCTTTGAATTATTTCATCATTAATAACTATTTTATTCTTCTTTATCGATTCTTTGTGTTAGATGAAATGCTGATATTAGAATTTCGTAGCCAAATGGCATAAACAGAACCCTTATAATTTCGTCCTGTCCGTCTGTGTGTTTGCTTGTCTGTCCGTATGTCATAGCCATTTTACTCGGAGCTTATTGGCACTTATACATGAAATTTGGACGGTAGGTGCCTTATATGAACTGCTATACAATAAAATAGTTGAATTATGAAAAACAAATTAGGATAAAAATACCGTGCACATAGACGTGTCGCGTATTGGGAAAATTGGGTATTGGGTACTTTAAAACATACTTTTAAAGTGATTTTCCTTTACAGTTGGTAATTAAATAAAATAAGTTTAACTTTTGTCGTTACATTCCTTAATGGTCTGTCGAATACTTCTCGAAATCAATTATTTCCAAAATGTCGGGTATCCAATATAAATACCATGTATTGGTTGTCGTACCTACACTTATTTAACTTCTTGTCTCTACCCACTTACTTTGTTTTCTTTTATATATATATATATATATATATATATATATATATATATATATATAAATATATATATATATATATATATATATATATACACACACACACACACCCACACATATATACACGAACGTCGTATCAGCAGAACAGAACAACTTTTTACTTTACGATTTTTAAGAATTCGTCAAAAAACTTGCATTACGAAACATATTGATCAGTTTATCAATTTGGATGGAAAAATACGAATGAACATTTCGTATGAAAATTAGTTTAATACGAATGAAAATTTCGTATGAAAATTTTGGGAAAATGGATATACGTATGAAAATTTCGGCTCGGTCGGTTGATAAGAAATATTTTAGTAAAAATTTTGAACCAGAAAAACATGAGTGAGGTTGCCATACGCAGGCTCGCTTTTTTCGGGACATTTCTACTACAGGGTGCAGCTGTAGAATTTAAGGAACAGATAACGAGAAAGAAAAACGAAAAACTTGGGCGTAATTTCACCTAAGTCACTAACAATTTTATTGCACCACAAATGATGTGAGCTGGTGTGTGAGTTTTCTCAAAGACTACTCTATACACTCCTTATAATTATCCATTGTACGCCCCCACATTTGTTGTTTTAGATCTTACAAGTATTTTCATAGCTATTAAAAATTCACAAACACAAATTAACAAGTCAATATGTATGTGGTTCTAAATCTGTATCCGGTTATAAGTTATTATAGGGTAAAGAGAAATTATTTCAAAACGTCTAGTCTGATTTAAAAACGTGATAAATTAATTTTTTTATTTAAATAATTGTTTTCTGCTTTTTAGCATTACGCGTGTGAAAATTTGCAATTGATTTTAAATATCTTGATAATAATAATAATAATGTGTTTCTTATTACAGACGTATTACGTTAGATACATTGACAGTCCATATATCGTTGGCAAATTAAGTAATTATTTCACTAACGTTAGTAATATTTATAATAAAACGGCATAAAAGGCATTAAAATCATTTGATTTCTGTGTCAAACATATAAACAGACAGAGAAGAAAACGAGTTAATATTATATCGTCATCTAGTTTTGAGCTATAATTAAAGTTTCTAACTCAGTGGGAACATAGTTTAAAACCATTTCCAAAATTTGTACCGTACAAAAAAATAGACAAGTAAGCGAGCTAATAAACGTGGTATATAGCGGACAGGCAAACAGACAAGAAATGACATAATGACGTAGATTTAAATGTGACACAAAATTCGCCGTGGGCGTATGTTAGGTTAGTCGCATGGACAACAGAAGAACAAACCGATAGACAAGAAATATTGCATTGTCAGCCACATTTGAACTATATTTAAAGTTTCAAGCCTCCAGCTGAACGGGAAGTTAGTTTAAAACCGTTTGCAAAATTTGTGGCATTCCCCATCGTGCCGAACAGACTAACAAACGGACAGACAACAAAAGCAAATTACTATAGCACTGTCATTCAGTTCTGGGCTATGTTTAAAATTTCGAGTCTCTAGCCCAACGGAAAGTTAGTGTAAACAGCCAAGGAAGCGAGCTAATAAAAAACGTGGTAAAATAAATCAAAATTATCTTCTACTACAAAACAGAAAATAACAATTATAACACAAGTGATTCATTAATTAGATAATAATAATTTAACACAAAAACAGTCGTTATGTTAACGACATCTATCCAAATTATTAAAATCTAATATTAGACTTTAATAATTTTTTTCGCCAAATAATTACATTTGGCAAAAAAAATTGTAAAAATTGTTCAATTAATTTTAAAGATTTATTTCTATTTCGATAATTAATGTTACATTAGTTCATTATTATTTATAATGTTACATTAGTTTATTATATCAGTTAAATTTTAGTTTATTACGTTCTTGTGTTCATTTAATCATTTTAGTGAACTTATTGCATAAGGATTACTTAAGAGCGACTGTTAAAGCTGGAATAAGACCCTTTCCCATTTAATTAAAATTTAAAATTACGCCTTGATTAGGTGCATGATCATCCTTCCGTCTTTCCATTGATTAAGCTAAAAAACGGCAACAAAATACAGACAGATTAAAGAAAATCGACCATTCAATTAAAAACAAACAATGCTTTTAAAATATCATTTTTTGGCGATACCCTATTTGCATTGAACCTTGCCCAGGTGTAATTTCAAAAACTGTATGTTATTTTTCAAAATAATCAAATATGTGATAAATTTATATTATAATGTAGGGATTAGAAAAGAGCGTGTCCAATTGGATTCTAAGTGAAATCGAAATATTAACGCAATTTTTTACCATTCCAAAAGTTAAAATGATTAATCCGTGCTCTAACGATTTACGGACACTGTCAATGATAAGTGCGTTGTAAATGATGACCATTGAACAATAATACAATTTGTTCATTAGTATCGCCACTCGCGTTTTACCTTTTTGTTTTAATTAACTAATAATGTAAACCTACTTACTAACAATGGTAATATTAGAAACTATTAATATTATTGTTTTCTAAGTAATGACTGAAATAATGTGACTACCGAATGACAGTTCAGCAGAACGACACAAACGTAAACAGCTAATAGCAGGGCAGCCAATTGGCCGCAGCTAATCTGCAAAGAGAACTTTAAACTACCTAATCTACAATAGTAATTAAAAATAATCTAGAGTTTAAACTTACAGCGAAGACAAACCCTCATTGATCTTATGAAATTATGACTAAAGCGTCGTATAAACTGTGATTGCTTTTACGGCCTTAGAATGTTGACAAAAACTGAGCACATGAGAAGGTTTATACGCTACTGAATAAAGGCCAAACACTTCCGCAAAAGATGAAACGAATCTACCTTCTGCGGCTCTTGTAAACAAAAGAGAAACGTTCTCCACTTACCGTGATCTTCTTGTAATTACAATTCATTCCATAAAACAATTGTCGCTTTAACTACCTGATTAAAAGCGAAATGAGATTTTCCAAGCTCGTCTCAACCTGTTTACAAACAACGCTCGCACACAATGACGGCTGCACAAACGAACGAACGGCTGGCGGGGCAGGAAGTTCGCTTTCTGCCCGCGCGCGCACTGCAATGAGTCGCTGTTGTGCAACGTTGTACGTTGCGCATTCCTGCATTCGGGCTACATGCCGACGCGATTTGCGTCTTCTTACCGATATCATCGTAGTTACTAATAAGGATACTACAATTATTGCTAGTTTCGAAATAGGAATTTTTGATGACTCAGTCGACAGGTAATCTCATAATCTGTAAGTAGGTAATGACAGGGCCGTATTTATAGACAGATTGAAATATTTTTTCAAATGAATTTCTTTTAATATCGGGAAAATATAAAGTTTAGTATAGTTCGAAGGTATTTTTGGAATAAGTAGTTATTTTCCTACATTCGTGGCCATCCATTCGGAAATTCTGGAAATGATTCATTCCTTAGTCTCTGAGAACTAAGAATGTTTCTTTCTCCGCCAGAGTCCTTTCATTTTTTTTATTAACTTTGTTGAAGAACAACCTTTCAAATTATCGTTTGTGTCTTGATGTTCCTTTTCCATTATAGTCGTAGTGAAATCCCTTCTAATGTAGACATTAAAATAAATCTGATTATGCAGTTGAGCTTCTGGCTAATGCAATTTTATCTCAAGTAATTAATGAAATTGTAGCCATCAATTTTTATTGAAAGTAAAAACATTTGGCCTTCTGTAAACGCTATTTGATATCTTTTTCTTCTAAAATACAAATCTAGGCCCAACGATTAAGATTCCACGCGGTGATCGCAGACACGTCAGTCGTGAAGATTACTTTAAAACAAACTATTCCAAATGTTTTCAAAAATGCGCTCTACTTCAAACCAGTTGCCAAATTTAACTCTAAAATTGATAATCGGCAATTGAATAACCGTATACTTAAAAGTATATGCTTGTCAAATTCTATTTTTGCCTTTTCGGACGAATTTTGATATTAGATTAATTTTTGGTCTGTAGAAATAATGACAATATCTCTACAGACCAAAAATTATGAGCATCGATCAGCATTGATCATGGCCAGAAAACTTCCGTTCAGTTTAGGTGAATTTCCCAAAAATATACTTATTGTAGTTTAACTTTTCAATTTCGAGGCGATTTCATATATCTACATCGTTATATTTTCTTAGATTATACACGCATGTATGCTCGCTCACATGCACGCATGTACGCGCGCGTGCACGCACACGCACCCCGTGTACGTGATTGACCTTGTGTGACTTTTAATAGTTTATTGTACGTGATTAGACTCTGTAGCATGTGCGCGTGTGCGTGCGTTTTTGCGTATGAGCGTACGTGTGTGTCGTGTTTGTGTATCTATGTGCGCGTGAGAGTGTGCGTGAATGCGTACCTGCGTTATGTGTACCTGCGTCGGATGTATACGTGTGCCCGTGCGTACGTTCGTGCTTGTGTGCGTGCGTGTGGCGTATAACAAAGTTTACGACGGTCTAGAAGCCACATTGCTTATTAGATTTGAATGACATTTGATACAAAATTAATGTGGATCAAAATTATTTTTAAATAAATAGATGGACAAAATTGTCCGACATTTTTTTAGAATTATGGCAGTTCAAAAATTCACTAAAAATTCACCTTACAACTAAACTACACAAATGATACAATATGAAAAAACTTAAAATACTACGAAGTTTTTTATACTTATCGGAAAAAAGAAGCATGCCTTAAACTCTACTCCATTAAATGCGCATATGATACTTTGGGCATCTTCATAATACCTCAATTCATTTCGATACATTTTTCTTTATGTAACAATTCACTACAATTTATATTTTAGTGTATGATCATTAACGAAAATCTGGAATGCACGTCATATAAAATAAATAGATAATATTAAGCATTATATAGACGAAAGTGGAGCTATATTTTTTTATACTTTTTATAAAATGTTCTCTCGCATATCAAAATTCCAAACAGAGAGTTGATTTAGCATAACTTAAATGCCAAATAGATATCCCTCGTACAGTGTTTCTCAGTGGAAGTAATATAGGTAACTAATACCTCTACGAAATTCATTTTTCCGGCTGGCACTTGCCATCGGATTTATGTTTTTTAACTGTAATACCCTTCATGATCCTTATGTCTCTTAATACATCACATCTATGTTCTAACGCCTGTTGTCTTAAAGCTTCCAATTACGATCTAAAGACGAGAACGCCCTCACGATCTTTCCGCTGAGACTTATATGAACAATCCTTTATCGTTCACATAGATGTATATACTATATAGTATACCGTCCGTCACATAAGTATTTACCTTCCTATTCTCTACGGCGATTATCTAAATCATAACGTGCTACTAGCCGTTGTTTGATTGTAACCTGACTTCTATTTTCAGAATGATTTTTTTAGTGTACCTAAAAACTTAACAAACTTTCAAAAAAATTTTGTGTCAGGCCAGTTTTAAACAATCATGATAGGAATTTTGAGATAATTATGGTCAGTATTGCAAGTTACCTGTTAGCCTCTCTACAGAACCCGACACAAGGACTGGAAAGTCCAGAGCTCAGCCTCACAGAAAACATGTCCAAAAGAAATATCAAGTCTGATACAAGGTAGGGAAACGCTATGTTACCTATAATAATGAAGAAACATGTTTAAGAGAGTTTGTGATTCATTGGCACCAACAGAAGTATTTAACTTTAGTTCTTATTTGCTTGAAGCCCATGCCGAAGCCAGCAGTATTTGGCTTCTCTAAAAGTTACTCTCTACTTACATAACTTGTCATCAGAATCTCTTCTTCGTTCTCAAACTCTTCTAATCCATCTTCTAATAAATATCCACATTCTAAGGCTCGTAAATAGTCTTCTGTTTCTTTGATTTACAAATGAGGTCTTCGACAAGACACTGCATTTATAACTATAATAAGAATAATTTCAATCAGAAACAAATACCAAAAAACGATACGTACATAGGTACATGGTGTAGCAGGGCTGTGTAAAATGTTTTAAATTGTGCTCAAACACGTACAATAAGAACTTGAAAGCAACAGTCATACTAATATACATTTACTCATCTTTTTTTCTACACAAAACTAAGTTTTGTGAGTTTCCAATCTTAAAAAAAAAATTGTCACAAAAATAACCGGCGAGCAAATTGTCCGGGCGTCATTTATGTCGGAATGTCATTTATCGGCGGGAATGTCATTTATAGGATTCAATTACACATTGACATTTTACTTTTTTCTTGTCAACGACATGGATTTAGAAAAAAAGAAATACCAGGGAAAAGTTTACAAGGAGGGTAAAACAATCTTCTGTTCTTATTCTTTCTCGTATCACGGTATTTATTAATTTGTTAAATATACTCCTATTATTAAATTAGAATCGTCAAATATTATTCGTGCGGATGTAACTAAATCGTAACATAAAGTTACGAGCAATAATTAACCTAATTGATTCACTGAAAGGCACGAAAGTACTCCAGTTTCACATCTGCTGTGCGCCCATGACGCTGCTTATTAGCGTCTGTTGATATATGTACATACGCTTACAAAGTTTCGTAACACGAATGAATGCCTCAAAGCAAACTTGAAGAAGGATCTACATTTGAACGCCGATAAGTGCTAAGCGATGTTGAAAAGAACGAGTAGATGTTTATGCGAGGCAAAAGTTGGGAATGTGGCTAAATGACAAGTGGATTAGTTTATTTGTTTATTGTTAGAGAATAACAGATCTTTGTGTGAGCGGAAAAGAAACACAACATAATAAAGCGGGTAGGCTTAGCAATATAGCGTTTCTACTGGCAATTATTTATAGAAGCGGACATTTTGTAGCACAAATTGAGCACGAAAATAAATCCACTGAAACTTGACATAATTATTGGAACCCTTATGACGGGATGAAACATTATGGTATTTGACGAAAGTGCGTATTCTAACAAAGTGTAAATATGAATGTTCTATAAACAAGTAGACAGATATAGTCAGGCAAATCTGTGAAATCTATGAGTACCAAAATTACTGACATAATAGATGTAATAAAAGGAATTAGTCACTATTAATACTGTATATGTATAAGACGTACCAAATCAGAACAGAGACGTCTCATCATAGCTCATTATTTCGTCTAGACAGCGAAACGATAGGGAAAAATAGAAAATAATGAAAGGTGATAGAAGAGATAGTAACTTTAACGCCAAATTGTATCATAACGAAAACTGGTTGGAAACACGAAATAATGATATTAAAGTAAAAATGAAATACAATATCATGCGAATATCTTCGTTTCTATCATTAGTTTTTTTTTTCATTTCGCTTCAAAGCTCCGTGGCGTTAAGCTGTATTATATTTAAGTGTATCTCGTTATAGAAGAGCACACTATCGCACGAGAAGATTTTTCGCACTTTAGACAGTTTATACCAGGGAGGCTGTAAGGGGGAGGGTCATTAGAGCGGCGGTTGCCATTGGCGATGTACTTATTAAGTACTTCGGGCTTGGAATATACTTTCATAAAAGTGTTTAGCTAAAAAAATTCGGTAAAAATAAGTTAATTGGGCTAACAGATATTTTTTTATTTCTGAAACTTTAACGAAAAGGTAAATCAGTTAATGAACTGTGGTATTACAGCATCAGCTGTGGTATTACTGTATATCAAATAATTAATTCAAAATAGGTACCTAATTATTAGCAATTAATAAATTACTTATTTTCAAAGTTGGTACCAGCGCTGTCGGTCAACTTAAAAAAATTTATAATTTAACTTCATTTTTAATGTAAATTTAAAACCTTCAATTCTAATGTACTCACAATTGAAAATAGCTTCATAACTTTAGAAATAGTTACATTCATATTTATAATATAAAATTTTACATTTGTTTAAGTTGATTGGTGGTGCTGGCACCGACTTCAAAAAGAAGTAAATTAGTTATTTATTGCGAATAATTGGGTACCTATTTTAAGTTACTAATTTTTTTCTTTTTAGTACCTACTTTTTTGAAGTCAGTTTTTTGAAAGATATTTTATTTTAGAATTTTTAGTGATTAATAATTTTAATCATCACATTATAACTAATATTCAGTTACTTTCTTAGAATATTGTATAATTATTAAAAGTCACGGGCAAAAGCTAGTATATAGATAATTACCTCCTTTCCTAAAGTCAAATAACCTACAGATATCAATACTCGAAAAACAAAGTCAAAGCAGTATAAAAGCAATATTATTGAAAGCGAAACTAACCACGACACAATGGCGTAAACTGTCCTGTGCCTCCATAGTATGTTACACCCTTACCGATATCCGATTCATAAAACCGAAACAAAACATGATGATGTCTTTCAACAAAGCAGAACACTTTATGGGGCATTCGTATACACAAGTAGCGAGTTTGAAATCGCTACAATATTACTATCAAGTCAGCCCTTTACTCCGCAATATTCATAATATAAAGATAAGAGCCGTGAAGATAAATTCGGCACGTAATGGCGCGGCGGAACACCGAGGGGAAAGTAAGACAAAACGGGCAGAATATAATTTTTCAAACTTTACATAGTTTGCGGCAACATTGTTATTTATGACGTAGCGTTATATGAGAGAAACGACGATATTAATAAATGTGATAAACTATTTATTATTTCTTTGAGATTTCATCGTGTTGTGATTTAAACAGACTGTTGAGTAATATCTTTGTCTCATTTAAAACACTTGAAAATTGACGTGTAACGCGCTGTTACAGATCGTATAAGCAAATAATAAAAATAAAATATTCGATTTAACAAATTAGATAAGTGATATGAACGGGGAAAATCTCCTATAAAAATTTAGAAACGAGATACAATTTTCAGTAATGTGTGTTGTTAATGAGCATATGCAGTTAAGAAGTACTCGTGGAATATAGTTATAATGTACGGTTGAGAGCGAAGATAGCGTAAGAGGCTTCAAAAACTAATCCTTCCATCCAGCCAAAATAACTCTACATAGCTTAAAGTGATTGGTTTTAACAAAAAATACCAATGCGCAGTGAAAATGTCAAAAATCGATACGCCTTGGTGCGTATCGATTTTATAATTAAAGAAATACGATCTCAATCGAATAATATATATTGAAGAAATACGATCTCGAAATAAAATGTTTATTTTTCATTATATATTTTTTTTATATTCATCAGTTTATTCAGTGAGGGCTTACTAGGCGACTGTAAATACTTAAATTTTAATTATACTGTTCGGAAATAAATGTAATCTAGAGTTTAATTTGAATTCTAAGCATCATACTTTCTAAAAGTTCATACGAGTCGATACAATAATATTTGCGTGATGCTATAATAAACAGAAAGACCTACGAGAATTCTATGGAACTAGTTTTATCTTCTATTCGATTATAAGATAAAAATTTCGATAAAATTTTCAATGAACATTTTTCATAGGGGTCGAATCAAATACGTTCTAAGGGAATATACATGCTATACAATAGTATGATATATAATAATATAAATCCCCTGTGAAAATATGTAATAATAAGGAATAATACATACTGCATAGTGTATGATTTTTATTTATCTATACTATTATATAACAAAACTGTACAAAAGATGTGTTTGTAGATTGAAGATGTTTTTGAAAAAATATATTGTAATAGGTTAATTAGGATTCTCCGAATCCAAGATGCGATTTTTTAGTGTTTCCTTTGTTTTGTCTGTATGCCCGTTTATCTTTTTGTTTCACAGAAAAACTACTTAGATTGATTTGAATCAAATTATTACTGAAATAATGCTTAACGTAAAGATTAAAATCTAAAACCTTTATCTTAAAAGTATTTTACTTTTTTATTAAATGTTCCTAGAAAACTTGTAATTCTCTTCTTAGCATTCAGCCGGTAAAACTAAGCGAGCTGACTTAAAAAAGATGAATTGAAAAATTATGATAACAAGTGGGACTAAACATACATTTTAGGACAAAGAGCAGTTGCAGAGATCGATAATTTATTTTAAATTTTTTGAAAAACTGACCGAGTGTTTTGTTTATTTTAGTGTATTACACATTTATTTTAATTTATTTGATTAAATTTTGACATATTCGAATGGGGTATTTGGGTATTTCAGAATTGCGTACTCATAGTCTAAAACATTAAGTAAATGAATTGAAGAATACATAGTTATTGTTTATAACAAATTGATTATCAAATAATATTAGCAAAGATCTTTGCTAATATCCCATCTGAAGATGTTGTAATACAACTAAACCTATGTCGTGGTAAAGAAATTAAAGAAAGTAGAAATAATACTACATCACGTAGTTTCACTTAATTGTGAATAATGCATTTCTACAAAATTAACGACAAATATATTCAATATTAGCTACATTTATCATATCATTTCGTAATTTCTTGGAAAGCGTTAAACATTGAAAATCGCATGCTGCATTTAACAATTTGGTTTTCATACTTACTTTTCATACGTACAATACATATGCAAAAAATATATACATATGTGTGTATATACACACACATATATATAGAGCTTCGTAAGCTTTTCAATAATTTTAAGTATTCGAAAATTACGATATTTTTTAGTCCGATTTATTGTTGTAACACTGTCTCAAAAAGATGACACGGCTGCAGTGATTTCATAATATTCACAGTACAGTTAAGATATTCTTACCATAAAGGTAAAAGAAAATTTCGTCACATACTCTATAGTTTGGCAAGAAATTTTCATGAAAAGGGGATCGGTTAGTGGTAGGGAAAGTGAAGATAATAATATTTTCCTCGAAAGACTCCCAACGAGCAGAAGTTCATATCGGCGTTACGCGAAACGAGAACTTAATTTCACGTAAAGTGGAGCTTAGAATTTTCGTAACGAAAACATTTTTCTAGTATCGTAGTATGAGAATACGCCATCCTCTCTTTAAAATTCGCGTACTGCTCATAGTCAGATTGTAACTTAAGAAATATTTTTTATGTGAACGAGTTTAAACGCCAGATAACAGAAATTAAAAATCTGGTAGAGTGAAACACGTTTCAGGTTTAACTAAAATTAAATGTAAAGAAACGCTTAGAAAGCTGGAGCGTCCAGTTCTTCTACAGAAATATTTGTCTGTCCACCGATTTGACGATTACGACAGGTGACGATACTGATATTTATCCTCAAATAGCTTCGTTTCTTGTTTTGAATGATACGACAAAGCAAATAGATAAACAGTCCCTTCGTTTACCGTGATTTTCTAACCAGAATAACGTTTTATTCGAGTTTAACCCAAGTTTTATTCGAGTATTTTATAATATTTCATTATAATCCAGTTTTGATAGATAGTTCTCGCATTACATTTTCATGATTATTGAAATGCGTATCGACTTAATTTTACATTAAATAAGTGTTCTTCTTTGATCGTTACATTAGCAGAAAATCTGAATCTCTGGGGACATTCTGTTCTTTGAAATTAACTTATCGATTAGTTATTTTTCCGACATAATTTATATTTCTAATTCCAAACATAAATTATTGAAAGCATAATCAATAAATACTATTACGTAAAATCGTTCGTATGAGAGTTTATGGATCGAATATTTTCTTGAAAAAAAATTGCGTCAGGAGGCATATCTGGGATGAAATTGAAAATAAAATTAATTTTAAAATTTTTGTCTGTCAGTCGGTCTGTTGTAGACGCAAGCAGAAACTACTGGATTACACTGGCTAGCAGAAACTACTGGATTACTTTCGTTATATAGATATAACACTACACAGAGATACGTCTGCACTTACATATTAAAAATATTTTTAAAAAAATAATTGCAGTACTTAGGTTTTCCTGAATCGAACAATATAATATATATTATACAACTATCCTAAATAAATGCTTTAGGATTTGTTAGGGTTCTGTTCGCTTCGTTGTACGTCTGTCTGTCAAAGTTCTTTTCTCAGAATGGTTTGAAATATAAAATTAATATCGTATTTGATTTTAAATTGCTGTAAAAATTTTAGGGTTTTCATACTTCAAAAGGAAAAAAGGAATCCTTATAGGACCATTTCGTTGTCCATCTGTCTGTCAAGATCCTCCAGGAGTACGTGGAGGTATCAAGTTGAAATTAAAATCAAATACTTAGGTCTATGGTCCCTTGGAATTGTATAAAAATCTAGCATCTAAGCCAAAAAAATTAAAAAAATACTCGCAAATAAATCAAAAGCTTATAAGGTACTTCCCGTTTACTTAGAATCATGAAATTGACATGATTGGCATGATGGCAAGAAGCAAGGTCTCACAGCACAGTAAAGGAAAAAATATGAAAATCGTTAATTTGTAGTTATATCACAAAAAAAAATTTTTTTTTTTAAATTTGTGTATGTGAAATATATAGTAAGCAAAATATCTATATTCTGAAAAATGAAAACTTTTTTAACAGTTTAATAAAATACTGAGTATCATTGAATATTTTTCATAAATGCCTAAATGAGTACGAAACCCTCGTAGTGTATTTTCTACTCGCATGTCCCCTTGTGCTTTACAAGTTTTTTGTTCACGTAACAAAAAGATATGGTACTTGAAATGTTTTTACCTATTGAATATATTTGGCGTTAATTTTGTAGAAATTTATTATTCACAATTAAATGAAAATACTTATATATATATATATATATATATGTGTGTGTGTGTGTGTATATATACATATTTTTTCCTTTTTATTTATTTTTTATAATTATTTATTTATTTATTTCTTTTAATTCTTTTTTTTATACTTATATTTATATGTGCATTTGGGCTGAAACAATTTGAAGAGTACTGTAGTATCAGTGTTGTCTAACTATATTATGTCTAGAAGATATTAAGTATCGGTGATGATATTATATTTAGTTGTTCATTTAATATATTAACCTTGGTGTCTTTTTTATGTCTGTTTATTTCTAATGTTTCTAGGATATTAAGTTTATTACCTTTTGTATTTATTTGTAATATATAGGGGGCATTATCAGTATGAGGGTGATGGTTATTTTCAATGAGATGTTTAGCAAAGTGCGATGTGTCTGATTTGTTATTTCGCCAGCTGCCAATGTGTTGTTTGCATCTTGTATTAAAATCTCTTCCTGTTTGACCTATGTATACACTATTACAGTGGTTACATTTAAGTTTATAGATACCACTCTTTTTATTTTTATCTCTTTTTTCTTTTTATTAATAAGGGATTTTTTGTTTATCATTGTTAATAAATTCCTAAGAGTTAATGTTTGCTAATAGCCCACCCGAAGATGTTGTAATACAACGAAACCTAGGTCGTGGTAAAGAATTTAAAGAAAGTAGAAATAATACTATTTCAATTAGTTTCATTTAAATGTATTTTACCGTTTTTACGTGTATTTTTACCGCTATCAAAACATAAAGGAACTTTCGGTCGACCCATAATGTTGAAAGTTGGCATAATGGTAGGTCTTACAGTAAAAATAAAGGAAAAAATGTTAAAATCAATGATTTCCTATTCTATGCGAATTTATAGCTTTATGGGAAAATGTGCCAATGATAGATATAGCAGGTAAAATATTTATTTTAAAAAAAGTAAATCTTGTTCATTGTTTAATAGAAATATCATATATCTTTAAATGTTTATAAATTTATATGGAATCCTTGTAGTGCCAGTTCTACTCATGCTTGACAGGTTTTTTGTTTGTCTGCCTGTCTATCCGTTTGCCCTGTATCATGCAGAAACTACTGGACCGATTTGAATGGAAATATCATTGAATTTTAGGCCTTTATCACTTATAATTTTTTTCTAAGAGAAGTTTTGTCTGCCTGTCTGTTTCTTTTTGGTAATCTGAACATCCCAGAAAAATTCTTTGAATGATTTTAATTAGGCTATAGAGATAATACTTAAAATACAACTTCGTCTGTCTGTTTGCCGGTGCATCACGAAAAACTAATTTGCGTGACCTTTTCGCAGTTTCAGTACCTTAGGGATGAAATTCAATGTAACTTAAGTAATAGCCGCGCTCATGCGGTAAAAATCGATTGAGTGAGCTGAAGAAACGATGAATATACATTGTCGAGACTGTCACGCGATTCAATTTAAACATCACTTTTATCTCTGTCGAGGATGCTTTGAGATGTAAATATTATTGCTAAGATAATTTGTAATCTAACTTAAATCTCTACCGCGTTAACAAGAAATCTAAGTGAGCGAAGCCGCGGGCAAAAGCGAACACTTAATAAAATGTTTATAAACGGAAATAATTTATGGCATTTTCCAAAAACAAGTCAAATAGTACAAAAGTAGTTTTTTCCTCTATTTTCGTTACGGGTGTTGCAAAAAGTTTCAGTTTGCGGATTTTATTTTGTGCAGCTGGCAAAGATAATGCTACGCCCATAATGTAATAAACAAGTTCACAATTAAATGAAACTACGTGATGTTGTATTATTTCTACTTTCTTTCATTTCATTACCACGACCTAGGTTTCGTTGTATTACAACATCTTCAGGTGGGATATTAGCAAAGATCTTGCTAATATCCCACCTGAAGATGTTGTAATACAACTAAACCTAGGTCGTGGTAAATAAATTAAAGAAAGTAGAAATAATACTGCATCACGTAGTTTCATTTAATTGTGAATAATGAATTTCTACAAAATTAACGCCAAATATATTCAATAATATACAAGTGTTGAAACCGCTTACATAATACTAAAACGCGGTGGTTCGAATGGCATCCACAAGAAAAGAATATACGATATCACAAGTACACACGCAATGAATATCAATTTATAATTATTCTCGTATTGTTACATCGAAGTGTGTCTATATCGTATTATCTATCGGTAATATCGTGGTTATGCGATTTATTGCCCATTATAATTTGTTTTGTTAAAAATATATTATATCTATTAGTAACTACTTTAATAAATATATTTGCCCCAATTACATATTTCGTCTAGGCATTCTAAATATACGCGTTCGTGCAGGCGGCGGCGGTTAGACGTGGGCACGCCGCCCTCCCATGAGAAAGATTCACTCTATGTAATCCTTTTGAATAAACTTTCTCTCCACAATAAACGCTATTTAACAAAGTTATTTCAATTAGACCCGCCTCTTGCCACAAAAATCTTTTTGCTTCACGTTCATATTTCTTTTTATTAACAGCTTAAGAACAATGGAGCTATCCGCAAAGAACCTCTTTGTCGCAAACGACTTAAGGATTCAAAATTGGTAGATAAGTTTTATGTTTAATATTTTTTAAAGGTTTTGTAAAAAAAAAACTGACATTAAAACCAGAATTTTCATTTTGTTTTTGGGTACTACAACGGTTCACATATTTATAAAATGTCAAGTTCCTCTAAATGAAATTGTAGCCAATATATAATCACAATTAAAATTTCATCAATAAAAGGGAATATTTCCTGCGTTACAATAGTTTTTATCATTCGCCACGTCGTTGAGTTTCAGCTAAAATTTTAGAACATTTTCAATGGTAGATTCCGTTTGACACAAGTAAAATGAGTTTATATACTCATTCTTACCGTTGGAATACGAGTTATGGAATTTGAGGCCAACAGAATATACTACCAGAACTAATTAGGCTGGTACTGACTACGCAGTCGTACAAAATAATAAAATTATTTTCGTTTTCTTTCTAAAATTTATAACAACTTTTCAACGTTTTTCTGTTACCTGTTCATGTCACAGCAGCGAGACTAATTATCTAGTAGCTAAATAACCAGTTTAATGAGAGGATTGACGTTAAAATTTGTAGTAACGCTGTCATCGACACGCCAAAGCTCGCCGTTAATGCAGACGCGCCACTCGACACGGAAAGCTATTCTCAAGAGGAAAATTAACAGCCTGTACTCGTTTCAATAATTCATGAACAAACGGTCGTTCGTTCGTGTACCACTTGTGCTGTGTGCTTTATTTTCGACGTACGAGAGGGAAAATGCATTTATCGTTTTTCCGTACAATAATGGTTATTTGTTAGCGATTTTGTTGCGTACATACATTGGTTTTTGTTTTTATTGTGAAAACAGATATTGCAAGCAGCAATCAAAGCAGAGATCGAGCTTTATCGCACTTGATCGGATGAAGGGAGATTTGATTTCTGAATAGCTATAAACTTACGTTGTATAACAGTGCTAGAATATAATTATGTTTATTCACTTCGTCTGACAGAGAAATATTCGTTGCAAATAATATTTCAATTTTTGGAGAATTCCATTCATTATATTTGTAAATACTTCATTTATATCTTCATTAGGACAGTTTTTGCTCAGAGCTTCGCTTACGAAGTTTTCGCGTTATTGAAGTGAAAATTTCTTTAGGCGCAGCTACGCACTTTTTTATTAATATTTTATTTGACATCTGTTTAATATATGTGTATTATATTTTACATATATAATACTTAATTTATATCTTTATTAGGACAGTTTTTACACAGCTTCGCTTACGAAGTTTTCACGTTATTGAAGTGAAAACTTCTTTAGACGCAGCTACGCACTTTTTTATTAATATTTTATTTGACAGCTGTTTAATATATGTGTATTGTATTTTACATATATAATACTTAATTTATATCTTTATTAGGACAGTTTTTACACAGAGCTTCGCTTATGATGTTGTCACGTTAATGAAGTGAAAACTTCTTTAGGCGCAGTTACGCACTTTTTTATTAATATTTTATTTGACAGGTGTTTAATATATTTGTATTGTATTCTACAATAATGATCTCGCATAATTTCTGACTGAATATCCATATAATATCAACGTAATTATCATATATATATATATATATATATATATATATATATATATATATATATATATATTCAAATTAGAAGTTTTCACTTCTTTCATGTGGTTATATCAAAATTTTTTTTTATTAGACCGATTTTCAGTTCAGTTTATATTTCGCTCTTTGCAACGATCTGATACAACCACCTTTGCAGTTATTCATATATTATTTTAGAATTACTTTTTATATATTATTGCTTTTAAAATAAACTCTTTGCTTTTAAAAGATTGAACACACGTGGAGTTAGTTGTTGACCACAATTGACGCGAAGCTGTCTAACGAGCGATGCCTCGAAGTATCTTTTTTAGCTTTATAACCTTAATGAAATATTTTCATAAATAGAAGCGACTTTTTATTATTACTTCCTTCTGCTTGTTAAAAATATGGATAAAAACTGGGCAGCAACATCGGTTTTTATTAAAATGAGAATTGTTTTTATTGAAATTCTATAAATTAACGATATAGCGGATATCCAATGACTAAACATTTGACGAGTATTTAAAGATTTGCGGATATCCAATGACTAAACAATGTCTAAACACTTGCTTAAAAATTGATTTAATAAAATAAATTGCATGAAATTAAATTGCTAATATCATCGATACGGCACGATATATACCTAAACGACACGAAATGTTCCGAGGGTAGAGGTTAATATCGCAATGATTTTAGTTGTTGAGGTCAGAAAATATTCATAGCTTACATTGTTTTTTTTCTTTGCGAATGCAGAGTTTGGTGCTCATTGCAAATTTTTCAATGACGAAACTGGTAAAAGTTTTGACAGAGGAATTTCACTAAAGCGGTGAGAAAAAATCCTCTTTCTTGCAGTCGATATGAGGTTCTCAATACAGATATTAATAAAAGACCGAGATCCTCACTGTAGCAATAAACCCGACACTTGGTCGAACAAGATGAAATTGGTGATCGAAAGTCGTCCCAATTCTTGCGTCATTTGAGAAGCCTTGCCGTTTCAGCGGTCCCAGGCGCAATGATGCGCACTCTGTGAGTAGAGCGTCTGCCGAAGACCAAGCGGACAATATTTGTCACGCAGAAGGACAAGAAGAAGAGTTAGGCGACGCTGCGAATGGCTCTATTAGCACTCATTATGAAGTTGCAGCGTTATCGGACAACAACTTGTCGGTAGAGCCGTTTAAGAAGATACAGCTCTCAATTAATGATCAGTTGTCCGATGTCCGCCGTGAAATCGCCGAGATACAAAGTTAACAACCAAGCGGCGATGAACGGTGTAATCGTTCATGCTCACGTTCGCGTTCGAGTGCTGGCCCGCGTGGTGAACGAAACAGCATACGAAGTTTGCAAACAACGCAGAGAAATGCCGATCTCCATTATATGTAAATAATGGAAAAACGATCTGGGTGATCGTTAGAGATGCTGGAGACATAAGCCCTATAACAACTTGCCGTTTATTCGTAAGGGATGCAGCTACAAAGATGCAATTCCTTGTCGACACTAGTACTCTATCTTTGCGTGTTTTTGCGCATCGTTCTCCAGGGCCCATTCGAATGGAGCTTCGTAGAAACTCCTCGCCGTGAACGAATCGCCCATAGCGACTTATGATACGCTGATATTGTCATTCAAACTCGGTTTACAACCTGACTTTTACATGATAGTTTGTTGTGGCGAATGCGACAAAAGCCATTATAGGAGCTAATTTTTTTGTCAACTATGTTCTTCTAATTGAAGTATGCACACTCCATTGAATATGCTTCACGAAGTTCCCGGTCTTCGCCGCTAGATATAGTAGTCACGACGAACGATCGATAGCGACCATGCGGTGACTATTATTTAGAACGTTGAATGCCAGGACAGTGCTCGACCATATGCCACATTAAAGAGTAACTCGTTTTCGATCATGTGCACAAATACTCTATGGAAAACTATCTTCTTAAAGACAGACCCAGTTAGAACCTCTAAGCAAATTCCGGTGGCTGAGAAGGACATTCCAAAAATCGTCATTACGATGCCGTTTAGAACGTATGAATTTTGTTTTACGAGTTTCGGTTTACGCAATGCGACGAATACCTTTCATCGATTCGAAAACGAGGTATTAAGTGGTCTAGAATTTCTACTTCTATGTCTGTTTCTACTATATCGATAATATTTGGACTGGCCTAGTTAATGAAAATGCAAACTTAGTGTATTTGGAAATAGTTTTTAAAGAATTAAGAGAGTTTGATGTAGTTTTTAACTCTATTAAGTGTATATTTAGCCAAAGTAGCGTTAATTTTTTAGGGTATCAAATATCAACAGACAGTACGTGCCCTTTACCAGAAAAGGTGGAAGCAATCCGTTCGTATCCGCTGCTTACCACAGATTAGAAAGATCGTTCTTGTGCATACTTAACTTCTATAGGCATTTTATACTCAAGGCGATGCACCAAAGAAGCTATCAATGACTTGCTACAGGAAAATTTCAGGGGCAAAGCGATTATCTACTGGACGTTCTCAGCAATAGAAAATTTCTAGGCTTGTAAACGACGTTTGGTGGACGCGGTCAAGCTTCCGTTGTAAGGCTTGATAGACGCGGTTATTAATCCATCCAGTATTCAACGCTCAGCTAATTGTATTCACGGACGCCTCTACCTTCAAAATACCTTAGACAGTACAACAATTTGTGCATAATATGTGGCAGTGCTAGCTTCATTCTCAAAGAAATTGATAAGTACCGAAAAAAATTTTCGATGTATAACCGTTAGCGGTCTATGCAGCTATCAAACAATTCAGGCATATCGAAGAGGTTTTAAATTATGCAGTCTACACTGACCACAAACTATTGATATATGCTTTCAGAAAAAAAGACAAACAATGTTTTCACCAAAACAATTTAGGTATCTTAACTTTATTGGCCAGTTTACCACTGATATCCGCCATATTAGCAGCCCAAACAATATAATAGCTGATGCATTATCTTACATAGACACCATCCAACCTAGTATAGATTTGAAAGCTTTACTCGTCTCATAAGAAATTGACGCAACGCTTGCATTATGTTATAAGGTAACTCGTCGATGCAAGTCAAGTTGGTACAGTTTCCTGGACTTGAGAAAATACTCTATTGGCTTTCCGTTGCGCAGCTTACAACAGGTGCACCAAAATGCGCATCCTCGTTTTAATGCAACAATGAGAAACAACGAAACAACTTGCGAAACAACGATTCGTGTGACCCTCTTCAATTTAAACTGATTATATTTAGACTGCAGAAAATGGGCTCGTTATTATATCCAGTGCCAACGATTAAAGATCAGACAACATGTAATAACATCACGTTACTTTTGCATCGACCCGCCGTGAACACAAGCACATCAATATTATCTTGATGCCGATGTTAGAAGGATACAGGTACAATCTGACGTGTATAGATCATTTTCCGCCTCTGCCTGAAGCCATACCCAGACCAGAAAGTAGTAGCTTTCTGGTAGACTTATTTACCTGAGTTTTTATACAAAGTGGATTTCCCGCTGTAGATCCTCACTACGAATCACATAGATCAATCTGCAGTTTGAATCACGATTATTTAGAAATTAATAGGTTTGATTCACATCCGGACTACAGTTTATCATCCTATCAGCTAACAGTATGTGCGAAAGATTATACTGGCAGCTTACAAAATAATTAATACCATAATTAAAGCAGCAACCAACAATACTGATGGAATTACGCGCAGCCTGGAAGGAGGAACTTCAGGCTGCCCCCGCAGAAATGGTGTTTGGACAAACGTTACGTCTTCCGCAAGAGTTCTTGGTCCCGAGATCAATTGCACCTGTGATCAAACGATACCTACCGACAACATTTATGAAATAGTTCTGTTAACATTTTGGTGACTTTCAACCACCTTGCTGGTACGAGACTGGAATTCGAGATGACGTTTCACTGAGTCATTACGGACAAACACTACCACGCACGTGTTTGTTCGTAATGACTCAGTGAAAAGTCACATCAAATTGCCACACGAAGGCCCCTTCGAGGTAGTTTCATGAACTAATAAAGCATTTGTTATCAATACTTGATGGAACAATTTTACTGTCTCCAGTTAATATGTATCACTAATGGGAGGTATTGTGGCGGCTGCTTCCGTCTCGAAGCGGCAGGAATCATGTCTCTAGACCATTTTATGTTTACCACCACCAAGGATGCTCCGCATATCATAGCATGCATCACATACTCCGCATACCCAGACTTTCGATGATATGTTACCAAAAGGATTTTTAGTTACTCTGGGTCCATGGCCCGCCGGCAACCTGATAACCTCGACAAGTTGGTTATGGTAAGCATGGTGTTAGGAAAGAGACCCCGCGGTTAATCAACTAGTCGTCGGTATGACCAAGTCACCGCTATCTCTGGTATTTTTGTAACAACCGCCCTGAGGGAAGCTGAAAATCGGAAAAGAAGCTTGTATATTAAGCCACGAATGTCTTTCAAGGACAGACCTTCAGAAATGAAGAAGACGACCAAGCGGAAGAATGTGAGGATATTATGGAAAACATAAGTTCGTCCTATAATTTGGCAAGCGACAATTTGCGATGAACATTTTTGGGGTAACTATTAAGTCCTCGTTGCAGCTGTCTGATATATGTTTATCTTTTTCCGGGGATCATACTTATGAATAAAAATATTTATAGTTTTAGAGACGTAATACATATTGTTTATAAATATGTTTTGTTTGTGAAATTTCTTTTAATATTTCTCATCCTAGACATAGATAAATTTCATGTTGATTTAATGACATACCTTAGAACAACTTTGAACTACTAATCAACGAAAAATGACTAAGAGTTTAGGACAGTCCAGTCTTTTACGAATATTAGGAATTTATTCCGCTGTTTTATGTAAACCGAGGCAATTGAATTTATATCACTCGTATGTGATACGGAAATCATATCACTCATATGTGATACGGGAACAAAGCGAATTGTCTACTGCGAATCGGTCATTCGATGTGCATAAACCGTAAGTGCGTGCGAAGACATATGCTAATTAGGATTTCTTAGTTGTTTACATCTCTTGAAAGCAAATTAACCCAAATAAAATTAATTAAAAGTTCTAATCGAATTTTTAAAGACTATTCTAATTGATACAGAAAATTTGAGGAAGGATAGACACATTGCATATTGCTTTGAAGCTTAATATTTTGCAAAAGGGTTTAAAAATGTAAAAGTGATATACACAATCTATATTTAATTTAGAAAATATTTTTCTATGATACGTCAGTCGATGGGATGGGCGAAATATTTCTACCTCGCTTTACAAGTAGACATGTATAGAAAAAATGTTTTCCCTGAAAATATGTTTTTAATATTTGGCTGTATATCATATTTGAAGCATTGACTTGTAAAGTTGCATGTAGAAACTAACAGATGATAGGATGTGACAAAGTTACAAGTATTACTTATTTCAATACAGAGGCCTAAAAATAAATAAATATCTACAAGCTGATTTAACGAGTAAAAATCTTCAAGCTGTTTATCTTATTTATATGAAAAGGTAGTACATAAATAATCTCAAAGTTATTTTGTTGATTTCACAACTTTTTGCATCCAAGAACTAAATAAATTTCGAAAAAAATATTCAGTCCGTAGCAACAATCAATTTACAACTGTGTTATATGTATTGTTTGTCTATTTTAGACCAGATGAAAGATTTTTAACAAAAAACGAACAATTTAATAAAATACAAACATACAATAAATAACACAAATCGAGCATCATCCATGTAACTTGAGAACATTGGCGTTTTCACGGTTCTAAAATGTAACAAAGAAATGTCATTTGTTTGTCATCGTTATTGGATATAAGTCAATGAAATATTGAATCTCTAACTATATGTAAATAAGTAAATAAATAAATTATAAAATCTCATATACGATCTACTAAAATAAATTACAATAATCTCATATACGATCTGCTAAAATAAATTACAATAAAATTTGACAGGTCAATACACCCTTAGCTCCTATAAAGTAATTGAAAACAATAAAATGTATTAACTTTCCGTCGTTGGCCAATAGCGAAACCAAATGGGGACACACAAGTGAATATTGGGCAAGTATTAGCATACGATCATTGTGTATGTGGCTTTAGAGAGACCGGACGCCCCCGAACGGCCCGCTTTCGCAAGCAGCCAGCCGCTCTGTCACTTTCACTCATTGTTCTCCGCTTCGCCGACTCGACCGCACCGCTTCAACTTTCGACTTACCGATTTCCGATTATCGCTTTCCATGTCGGGTACTAAATTATCTGTTTGATTTTGTTGAGCTTCAAAAATTTAGAGTTCTTAGATATGAGGGGATATTGTTATTTTAGTACTTCCCGAACATGCAAGAAAAGATAAAGTTGTTGGGAGTTAAAGTCTTTTTACTTCTATGTACTGTCGCTTAAAACGTTTGCATATAATTTAAAAATGCAGATAGCGAATGACTCATATCAGTCAAATAATGTAATGAATCAAACAAAGTAGCATATGTTATGTAATGCAAATATCATAAATCTCAAAATTATGAATAAATCTTTTCGACCGATATACATATACCGTTGATTGGTGAGATTTGTACTTCTGTCGGAAGTGAATAAGTTTGAATCAGCCAGTAATAAAACTAAGATTTTAGATGCGTCCAAAATTGGCTATTTACAATCTGCTCTATACTAGTTTTGCGAATATTGTTTAAAGATATAGTCGCATGCTCGAAAAAACGTTTTTGTGGAAACATGCTTCTGTGAAGCCGAAATTTTGTCAACAATACACAAAAAAGTGAAAAGGTTAGTAAGAACAAAGGTTAGCTTGGTGTCAACGTGGCTAATATTTTTAGTATAATAGTAGTAATTTATTATTATATCCGTACTGCTCGACCGTTTAATTTAAGTTTATGAATTTTAACTAAGTAATTGATTTATTCTTGGCTTTAAAAATTAGTAAAAATTAATTGTTTAAGACTAATATTTAGATATCGTAAAGTATTTCTTTTCTGTAGCTTGTTTATATGCCCGAACACTGTGCCACTGATTTACTGAACATAAATATATTTAGGATGTATAGCATCCTAAAAATATTTATGTTCAGTAAATCAGTTATAATATTTATGTTCAGTAAAGCACTGAAGTCACTGATGTCCGGAAATACTGAAAAATTGGCATCATATGAAAAAAAATTTGACAATTGGGAGTTCAACTTACTTGATCGCCACTAGTGGTGGCCGTAGTCTGCGTGTGACTGGTAGAGGATATGCGGTATTGCATTCCGGATACGGTGCAGTAACCTTCGTGATGTGTAGAGTACACACCGGTTATGGTCACGTCCGTATCCTGGTTTACAATCACTTCCACCTTCTGTTTCGCACCGGGTGTCTTACTGCCGTCGTCGGAAGTTCCCGCCTTCTCCTTACTACCAGAGCCAGACCCGTTTTTTGTCTTCTTTGAATAGGTTTCGTCTTTATCACTACATGAATCGGATGTTGTTTCCTCTTTACTGGATTTTGAGGAACGTTTTTCGTAGCTTGCGGCCAATATCGCGGTTGCATTCAAACTAGCCATTCTCTTCTTGACTACCATATCACGTAAATCCATTGTTGCTTCATCCCTTTTTCTTCGTGGCTTTGTTGGACCACCGCCTATTTTTTTAGCTTTTGGTGCAGGTTTATCGGCGTCGACTTTAACAGACGTGGCCGACACCTTTGGTACCGGTTTTTTCTTCTCCGCAATTTGTTTGATAAAGTCAGCTTCGCTATCTTCACTAGAAGACGTTGATGATTTGTGATCCCAATATTTGCCCGACCCACGGGCCCCCGGTACGTTGCGAAGATTCCTCGTTGGAGGCACAGATTCTTCTTCAGAACTTTCTAATCCCCCTTTAAATTTCTTTTCATATTCAGATTCCGATGTACTGAGTTCACGTTTTTCAACTTTCGAAGGTTTCTTCTTACCAAGCTCCTTCCCTTTTGCTGGAATATTTCTTTCCACAGTTTTCATCAAACCTAGCTCTAGATGAGTTCTGCTCTCATTCTCGTAGAGGCAATGGACTTTGGCAATAGCATTTAATGATGCCATACGATGACGTTTGGGACCTGTCCACAAAGAAAATAATTTTAGTCGACGCTTGCTGGGATTTGTATCGTCAGAGGAAACATATTTCTTTGTACCTTTTGAGGTTGATGGCAAATTACAAGTATAAGACTTTTCTTCGAATCTAACTGAATAATCAGATTCATCCGATGTGTCTTTCGCAGATTTTTCATCATCAGCTTCCGATTTAGATTCATGATCATGTACTTCTTTTGTTTTTATCTCGATATTTTCTTTTTTCTGGGGTTTCTTTTCGGTGACTGTGTCTTTAGAAGATTCGGTTTCTTGTGAACTTTCGACGTTAAGTGAAAACGTTGAATGGTCGAAATCTTCGTCGAACTTTTGTTTCTTTGTGACTTTATTTTTATGCGACTGAACGATTTTCTTTGGCGTTTTCTTGAATATTTTTGGTTTCTTCGATATTGCACATGAACCAACCGGTTTCACTTTTTTAAATACCCTAACTTCAGCCTTTTGCTTTTTCCGATTAACAAAGCTGGAACATGGTTTATCACTTGACGATGAATCATCACTCTTCACATCTCGACGCGGTAAAGACTTACTATTCGTCGCAGCGAAAACGTCGGCGAATTTCTTTTTGAAAATGGTCGACTTTCTCGAAACCATTTTGTATGATTTACTAACAATTTTCTTAGTTTTATCTTCAGAGGCAACTTCAGACTTTTTAATTAAAGGCTTATCGCAATCTGCGCTTGTAGTTCCGACTTCATTTTCAGTACTGCTTTCAGACGTTACGTTCGAATCATCTTGAGACGTCGCTGATTTTAATTCGTCAGGTTTCTTATTGGTTTTACAAACTTTATTCCCATCTTGTTTAACTATTTCGTCTGGCGCTCTATGCGGTGATACCTTCTTTTTCTCTGCTTCTAACTTATTTTTATCGATTACTGTACCTTTCACTCTCGCTATCGGCCTTACGCGACCTATTTTACGACCTAATGGATTACGAAATTCCGTTAAAATACTGTTAGGTGAGTCCACTTTATAATCTGTAAATGTATAGACGTCAATTTCGGGCTCGTTATTTCCTTTTTCGTTTCTAGTAGTTTTATTAAATTCATCATTTTTGTTATCTGCGGGTTTTTCTGCCGGCGCTAATGTGATTTTTAAATTCTTAGGAACGTTTATTTTTTGATCAATATCGATAACTTTACCCTGACGGTGGGAAGTAAAGAATTTTGGTGGTCTTTCATTTTCAGTTTTCGGTGACTTAAGGGTAGGAATATTAGTTTGCGGATTCACTTTAATTTTTATATCCTCCTCGTTTATGTTTTGTATATTGGGTATAGTGATTTTAGGCGGTGTAACGTTTGTAGCTGGTTCTATTATACTTTTTTGGGTTTTCTTACTAGGATCGACAGGTGAATCTTCAACTTTAGCAACTGTTATGGTATCATCTACATTTGATTTTATACTCGTTTGGTCAGCCTGAGTGGTACTAAATTTAGAATCATTTGGAACACTTGCTTTTTTAGTAACAATTTTTTTGCCAGTCTTTTTCTCCTTAGCATTATTTTTTGATTCATTACCTTTCAATGATACATTTTCTGCTTTATTTTCGTTACTGTTATCGTCTCCTTTATCAGGTCTTACTTCAACATTGTTTTCTTTCAAGGGTGGCGGAGTTGACTTCTTGGCGAGTTTTACCGTTTTATTTTTCCTAGCCACCGGCTTAGTTTTCTTTTTTGGTGATGTAAGAACTTTTTTGACTTTCGGCTTCTTTTCATTTTTACCTTTCTCTTTCTTAACAGGCGAATTGCTACGCGTGGAATGGGGCGATTTAGCCGTAGTTGGTTTGCCTGAATCGGCTGGCTTGTCATTGTTCTTCGTATCATCGGGTTCTTTTTTCACCTGATTTAATTTGGGCGGCTTCTTCTTCAGATGTGACTGTACGACTAATTTTTTAGCGATCGCCTTTGTCTTTCCGGTGATATTTTGGCTCGCCTTCTTCTTCGTAATCGGTTTAGATGGTGTCGACTTCTTGGCGTTTGGTTTCGGCGCACCATTCTTCTTCGCCGTCGTTTTGGCAGGTTGCGCTCGCATGATGCTCCCTCGCGCAGGTCGACCAATGCGGCGAGAAACTGCCCTCAGGCATTACATCCTGAAACAATATAAAGTAATAATTTTATTAAACATATTGTTAAAAATGGAAATTAGGTATTTTGGTAGTAATCATTTTTCGGAACATAATAGTATAAATATAATACGTTAAGCAGTTAACAGTTAATGGCTTATTAGTTAATTAATTTAAATGATTCTTGAATTCAACTGAGGCAAAATAAAAGTTTTTTATTTAATATTATCCAACTTCACAGCAAATTGCTAATAAGTTTAAAAAATACGGCAGTATAGTACTTTCCAAAAAAGTTTATTAAATTGATATTTGCTACGAGAAGTCGTGGAACATTTCACTCTTACTATGAATAAAATAATTTTATAGTATCTTGTCGGTTTTTATTTTTGCATCTGTCATTAATTTGTAGTAAATAAGTATTTAGTTTATAGTATTAATAATATTCACGTATATTTGTGAGTCTAGATTTCGTATTATTATTATTTTTTTCGAAAAAGGCGTATAATATATGGAAAAGGCTTGTTTCAATTATCTAACATTTAAAAAGCTCAATGGACTTTTTACGTTATTTTCTAATGATGTACGTATTCCATAATTTTGACCTAACGAACAATTATTTGGTAAGACTTTAGATTGAAGTAGAACATAGGACTTTCACAGTTTTGAAAATACACTGTTTAATAATTGCAGAGAGTTCTTTATTCTACGTTTATTCAGAATCAATAACAGGCCTGCGATGGATTTCCCTTAAAACAACTGAGTAGTAATTTCGGTAGGTATTAAGTACTTAACTTTGCAAAAAATATTTAAAAAAAATTCGATCACATAAATTTTCTGAGAAAAATATTTTTTTTCTTCCTATTGCTAGAGTTAACTTGCAATTTTCTTGTTAACAGTATGTCCTAATAGTCCTGTTGAATTAAATATTGATCTACCCTCACTAGTCGTTGTATATCTATCCTCACTAGTCAATGTGATTATAAGCATATTTAGAGATAAGTGTGTCGATTGTCCTAAAATATTTTTGAGATTTTTGTGTAGTTAACTTAAAAAAACGTTACAAATGGCTTCCCGAAAATGTGTTAATTCTCCAGATAACTTTTGCTATATATGTGGAAGTTGTGTAATACGAAAAGAACAACAAAATATTTTGAAATCTATCGAACAACTGTATGAAAGCTATTTTAAAATCAATGACAAGAAATGGGTGGCTCATGAAACGTGTACAACTTGTGTACGTGAACTTCGTAAATGATTAAACGGAGAAAAACGTTCTTTTAATTTGAAAACTCAAATTATTTGGATAGAACCACAAAATCATACCGACAGTAATTTGCTGTTCAAGCATAAAGAGATTGAATGCTTAAAAATATAAAAAGAAATAACTATATTCGTTCTATGTTTTTACCTACGTATCAAGATCCCGATAACCAAGAGTGCTGCCTGGTCATCATTATCACTTATCGAGAGGCTGTAGAAGACACTTCAGATTCTGACGATGATTACGTCATGTGCAACGAAATACCTCAACTATTTTCTCAATGTGAATTAAATTAATTGTTAAGTGGTCTCAATCTTCCTAAAGATGCCGCGGAATTAATCGTTTCAAGTTAAAAGAAAAAAAATTTCTGGGTCCCACAACGAGTTTTTATTGGTATAGAAATAGAGAAAAGGATTTTCTTACAAATTTTGCCCAAGAAGAAAATTTAGTTTATTGTTGTTATATGCCTGTCCTGTTCAAGATGTTTAATGTAGAACACTATCCAAATGATTGGAGACTTTTTATAAATTTATCCAAACGAAGTCTCAAAGCAGTGTTACTACATAATAGTAACAAGTTTGCTTCTTTGCCTGGCGGATATTCCATTAATTTGAAAGAATATTATGACAATTTTGATTTTGTCTTAAAACAATTAACTACTTCGATCATGGTTGGACTATATGCGGTGATCTACATATTAACTATACATTATATGAATGTGTGAATGGGACAGTAGAAATAGAGTACAACATTGGATCAGAAAAGATTGGCTACAGAGAGCATCATTAATTCCTGGAAGTAAAAATATTGTAAGAGAAGCGCTGGTTGATCGCTCTAAAATTCTACTACCTCCACTTCACATTAAATTAGGTATTTTCAAGCAATTTGTATTCCCTGTTTCTTCTGTTTTGTGATAAATTCAAGCAATTATCGGATCCAACGATCAATGAAGGCATTTTTGTTGGCCCTGACATAAAACCGAAGTACTCGCTTGGAAATCTTCGTGAACATTTTTGTAGGAAAAGATGTCGTGGAAAATTATTTTAGGAAACAGAAAAAGCCCTCATTATGTAAATATCATAATTAAACATAAGCTTTGAAGAAAGCAAAAAAAGATAACTAAGTCTTTCTGATTTGTCTAGTCTCTTAAGTCTTGTTTAAAACGAATACTGTTCGTTTTGTAACTAAACATTCAATATCATATTCAGTACATATTATTTTTTAAAGTTATATTTCGCAGGCCTGAGAATTGTAGTATATTTTCTGGCTTATGTTTCGATAAACACATTAGTAAATACCAATGTATTAAAGAAAGTAATGAAGTATATCCAGCAGATTTTTGATGAAAAAAAAATTGAAAGGCGATACGAAATATCATGGCATTCTTTCAAAGTGTTGAAAAACGAAAAGGATTCACGACATACAATAACCAGTCATCAACATCAATTGCTAAAGATTTCGCCCAACGGCCGATAATTTCTTTAATTTTCTCATCTATGTTAGTTTCTTAATTTCATATGGTATTAGATTCAAGAGTCAATAATATACCACAACATTACGTTAACACTATATCAAGAACCATATTCATCATAATAACTGTAAGGTATCTTCGTAGCATATACACGTCATCACCGTTGTAAATCATCGCATCGACGACGAAAATACCTTATCTATTTCAATATTCATGTTTTATAATATACATATACCGGTATAAATGGCAAAAATGAGCTAAATAAATTATTCATATTGGTGGTTCACTATCATCCGTAGTTTTAGAAATGCTCAAAACATATCTTCCATGATGTGTCTGACGTAATGAAATATTTAATTGGAATTAATTAGAGCAAAACAAAATACATAAATTAAAGATATATTTATTTCAAAACTAAAGGAATAAAGCCCTTATGTTTACAATTTACAATAAGATTCGTAGACGAAATATAATAGCATAAATATATTTCGCTTAGGTTGAGAATTTTCAGCAACATTTTAACCCGACGCACGCACAATTGACAGGCTAGAGAAGTTTATCCCCATAAGAACACACATTGTGATCACAAAGTAATATCGTCTTATACTTCCCGACGTTTTGATAAATAAATTACTATCAACAATAACTCAAAATATATCTCCACGAGCGGTTTTCTTGTAAAAAAACACCCGACGCTAAATCCTCCCTCTATTGAAAAAGGTACAAATACTCGTATTCCTTTACTACAATGCAAGCGGTACAGAAAAAAGTGAGCCCATATAGGGATGCCCAAAATAGTATCGACTTTTCTCGGTCGATTTGCACATATATATTTACAATTTTAATCGAGCTAAACTTTTAATGGTAATTGTAATGTGGTAAATATTTACGTATAAAAAAAGTAATTAACTATGTATTTCGATTTGCTTGTTGTGTTTCTGCATTCAGTTAGAATGCACTTATACAATATCAGTTTGAGGGATTTTGTATATTTATTACTTTAGAAAAAGGAAATTTTATTTGTTTCTTAGAATTTGACGAAAAAACAAATTATTCGATTGACATAAAAACCTTTTGCCTTCATCTGGCTTATAGTATTCAAGTGGATATAGTGTATACAATCAGCCCTATGTCGTATCATTCACTTTATGTTAGTTAACGCATGGCCATAACAGTTGTCTTAACGTTCGCTTTAACAAAAGTGGGCAGTTATCGGCTGCCGTCTCATCCCACTTACGTAAGTTAAATGAAACAAATGAAAAAAAAACGTAATTAAAACATAAATGTGTAAAATATTATTAGTATTATTTCTACTTTCTTTAAGACCTAGGTTTCGTTGTATTACAATATAATGCTCTTAGCAAAGATCTATCTTCGTTTAATTGTAAATAATGAATTTCTACAAAATTAACGCCAAATATATTCAATATATGAAAATTTTAATTAGGATAATATAGCCGAAATACCGCTCTTTATAAAAATCATACGTTGTTATCATCGACGTTCCTATCAACTATATTAATTTAAAAGCCGATTAATAAAGGAAAAAACTTTTATCAGTAAAATATACTATAATTAAATTAACTGTAGATCAAATTAAAATGTCTGAAACACCAATTTAAGTACATTTTTCTGTGGTAGAAAAAACTTGTAACTGTGATAGACGATGGGATGGAGGACCGAACGCTCAAAGCGCTCTAGCTAAGTAACTTTCCGAACTCAATCAGACCAAGCAAATTGGTTAACACTTGGAAATTTTAGTGTTGGCGCAGTTACGTAAAACAACGTCCCCAGTGATTCTTGTTAGGAAAAAACTTCTTTGACATATAGTACACCACATTAATTATATATTTTTTTATTAAAAATATTTTTTACTATTTGTAAATGACTTGTATTTATTGTAGTACATTTTTCGTTTTAGTAAAATACAACAATTTTATCTCCTCTTGGTATACTTTTAATTCATTTATACTTTTCATACATTCGAGCAAAAAGTATGATTTTTTTAAATGTTACCAGATAAACGAACGATCTGGTGAAAATTCCGCCAAAGAACTCCCGAAAATGTGTGAAAGTCACACTAATAAAAGTATTATGTCAAACAACTTCGTATTATGCCACAAACATGGTTGAAAGGTTTCGCATCAAGATTAACAGATCTTCCGAGTTATAACACGAAAGATTATCTGTAGAAGTTGTGCTGTTAAACAAGGTAACCATAGTAACGCTTTAACGAGGCTTTTTCTATGGCACCTGTGTATTTCTATGGTGACTTACCATTAACTCTCTAGTATATGGGAAAAAAATCAGTATTTTGCCTTTACCTCAGGAAATACTTCCCAATTATAATTAAAAAAAACAAACAGATATTATCTGTGAATATACGAATAGTCTGCAGTTCCAATTCAATTACTTTTTTTAAGTTTGTGTAGGACATTAAACTTTTCAGTTTTAATTAGGTTACGAAGTCAATATATATATATATATATATATATATATATATATATATGTATATATATATATATATATATATATATGTATATATATATATATATATATATATATATATATAATATTTTCCCATATAATTTCCACTACAATGTCACTAAAATTCAACCGGTCTTGATACGTATTAATTGGTATCTAACCAGAAGATTTATGCACTCAAGTAGTCGAATGTACTATCAAATATAAACTGCGGCTACAAAGTCCACTAGACCGTAGTCGTACCATATGCGAGGAGTAATAAAATAATAGTCCCTTTATGAATGTGCACCTCATTTATTTTTACCAATAATGAAAGGTGAAAGGAATTTACACGAAATTAGATCATAATGTTAAGAAACGAATAAATTGTAAACAATTTATTACATGCTGTCCAATAAAGCTGCAATTGAAAATAAACCAAGTGCAATCCGTGATTAAGTAAATCTATTTGATAAAGGTGACGATTAAGGAGATTCATCGGTATTTGGCGGTGATTAGTGGAATCCGCATTGCCGTATTCCACTATTGCAATGTGGGCTTTTTAATTTCGAAATGATGAAACGTCCACAAAAATGAATTCCGTTACGGTTAGCGTCGATAACACAAAAACATTGAAAGAATCGAACACATTATATTGAACGATCAAAATGTACCATGCGTTATTTAGTGCAGGAGATAGATATTTTAGACACTCGTGTGTTCAATACACATTGAAAGATTATTTTAATATGAACAAAGTGTTCACGAGTCTGCCGAGAACGCCAACGGACACAAAGAAACGATTAGATATTTCAAGTGTCGTCGTTAGTTAGTCTTTTTGAAACCATAAAACAAAAAAAAATAGTTTTATTTTGTGGATTAAAACAAAACATTTTCTTCTTCTGTTTTTTTTTTAAGAACCGTCGTTAAACAAATATGAAATTGTTAAAGTGTTGAAAGACAGAGTCATAATTTTCAGTTTTCTCAACAAACAGATCTTTGGAATAATAGATACATTTTTAATTATACAATTTTATGTCCTGTTCTCACTATGTTTTGGTCAATCCTCGTGTTGTCTCTGGAATATTAATTCGAACAGCAATCTTTCAAAAGGTTTTTCATTTGCAACTTGAAACGTTAAGTTACAAATGAAAAACCTATTAATAAAAATAAATGCAAAAAACCTATTTTCTTTTGACATGAACGAGACATTCATTAGTTCGATATTGCTTTGCTTATATCATAGCTAAGTACTACCTTTACAAATTACTTTTTCAAATTGTCAGTCGATTGATTATCGAACTATTATCTTACGTGACACTGCGACCATTTAAGCCCTAGTTCGTTATGGTTTACTATTTTTAACATATAAATTCTTGAGCTTCTAAATGCTAACTAAACATCCATAAAATATTTTATACGTTATATGTATAGCTTCTCAATGAAATATAATATTTTATCCGTAATTTTTTCTTTATATTTGTCTTGATATATTTCTCCACAAGCAAAGTATCTTTTTCGATTTCTTTTTTATTTCATGAAAACGCTTAGTTCTTACATGCTGATGATTGGTTGCTAATATGCCGTTATGATTTTAAGATGCCTGGTATCGATATTCCACCTGACGGGTGCGCCTCCCTATGGATAGGTAGGCAAGGGTGCGGGCCGGTTGCAAGACGACGGTGCGCAAGGGCTAGCGGGTATTATTAGCGCAGCGGCGGGAGCGGCCAAGGAGATAAGTAGAGTAACAGATGGAGCTCGCATCTGCCGTGGCAGCTGCTGCGGACGCCGCAAGCACGAGCGCGCCATCTTCTAGGCCAACTTACTGTTAATGATGTACGTAAGTATGATTTTTCTGTCTTTGATACGGCTAAGGGATTTTGGTAAAGATGGTGTTGACTTTACTAATAAATTTAAACAAAAATATTTCAAGTAATTTACATAAATTTCAAACAATTCAAAAGCATACGCGTACGAATTACATTGTTTATAATTTTTTTTAATAAGACAGAAGAAATACGTCAACGTCACAGGTGGACTATCACAATCTACCTCTTATATGGAAAGTTATAAAGTAATTCCACAAGTATTTATTTTCTTATTAGATATAGGATTTATGGCACCCCCATAAACAACAGTCGATAACGAAAAACACGAAGGACTAAAAGAAATAGTGTAAAAAGCGCATGACGCGAGTATCCGTTACGACTTAAATAAGTAAGCAAAACAAACTTCATTATTTTTTTCAAAAAATCAAACCGACAAATTCAGCTAAGAATGAACGATCAGAATATAGAAGGGTATACACATCTAATTATTTAAGAATCCTAATTAACAGTAACAACGAATATGCAAAAAAATTAAAAGAACTGTTAAGAGAAACCACGTACTGTTTTTAATAATAAGTACGCTTAAGGCCGAGCGCACTTCGGATACATTTTCGCACGAAATGGAGTAGTACGAATACATACGATTACGCACAAAACTTCCCGAACATAAAAGTATTGTAGGAACTCCTAGAATGGGTACGAATTAGTCGTGTGTATACGCCCGTATAGTTCCGTCACCCGACACAGATCCCATTTTGTTGGGAATATTTCGCGTTTTCGTACGAAGGTACCACATGGACGTCAAAACATTTATAAATTTAGTGCACGGACACAGGTTATCAAGTGATATGGGCTTGCGAAAGTTATTGCATCTAGTCAGATCGGATCATATCGTATTTAGAACATATTCGATAGTTTCTTTTCCCGCACGTGAAACCGCTAGGATCATTATTTAAATTTTCCTTAATATGTGGAATTTACCGAATTCATGCCTTTTTAAATATATTTCGTTCACACACTCGGTTCTACGATGGTGACGATGCAGTCTACGAGTAAGGAGAGAATTTTCTCGAAGGTACAAATTCATTTTGCACGAATGTCACTGGAACGGCACAGAAAACAACTAATTGTAAGGGATATAAAAACGCACTTTTTTAGATTTTAAGAAGTTTCATAATTTTGAAGCTCTCACATTCATTGAGAGAATTTTCTAGAAGGTACAAATTCATTTTGCACGAATGTTACTGGAACGGAACAGAAAACAACTAATTGTAAGGGATATAAAAACGCACTTTTTTAGATTTTAAGAAGTTTCATAATTTTGAAGCTCTCACATTCATTGAGAGAATTTTCTCGAAGGTACAAATTCATTTTGCACGAATGTCACTGGAACGGAACAGAAAACAACTAATTGTAAGGGATATAAAAACGCACTTTTTTAGATTTTAAGAAGTTTCATAATTTTGAAGCTCTCACATTCATTGAGAGAATTTTCTAGAAGGTACAAATTCATTTTGCACGAATGTTACTGGAACGGAACAGAAAACAACTAATTGTAAGGGATATAAAAACGCACTTTTTTAGATTTTAAGAAGTTTCATAATTTTGAAGCTCTCACATTCATTGAGAGAATTTTCTCGAAGGTACAAATTCATTTTGCACGAATGTCACTGGAACGGAACAGAAAACAACTAATTGTAAGGGATATAAAAACGCACTTTTTTAGATTTTAAGAAGTTTCATAATTTTGAAGCTCTCACATTCATTGAGAGAATTTTCTAGAAGGTACAAATTCATTTTGCACGAATGTTACTGGAACGGAACAGAAAACAACTAATTGTAAGGGATATAAAAACGCACTTTTTTAGATTTTAAGAAGTTTCATAATTTTGAAGCTCTCACATTCATTGAGAGAATTTTCTAGAAGGTACAAATTCATTTTGCACGAATGTCACTGGAACGGAACAGAAAACAACTAATTGTAAGGGATATAAAAACGCACTTTTTTAGATTTTAAGAAGTTTCATAATTTTGAAGCTCTCACATTCATTGAGAGAATTTTCTAGAAGGTACAAATTCATTTTGCACGAATGTCACTGGAACGGAACAGAAAACAACTAATTGTAAGGGATATAAAAACGCACTTTTTTAGATTTTAAGAAGTTTCATAATTTTGAAGCTCTCACATTCATTGAGAGAATTTTCTAGAAGGTACAAATTCATTTTGCACGAATGTTACTGGAACGGAACAGAAAACAACTAATTGTAAGGGATATAAAAACGCACTTTTTTAGATTTTAAGAAGTTTCATAATTTTGAAGCTCTCACATTCATTGAGAGAATTTTCTAGAAGGTACAAATTCATTTTGCACGAATGTTACTGGAACGGAACAGAAAACAACTAATTGTAAGGGATATAAAAACGCACTTTTTTAGATTTTAAGAAGTTTCATAATTTTGAAGCTCTCACATTCATTGAGAGAATTTTCTAGAAGGTACAAATTCATTTTGCACGAATGTTACTGGAACGGAACAGAAAACAACTAATTGTAAGGGATATAAAAACGCACTTTTTTAGATTTTAAGAAGTTTCATAATTTTGAAGCTCTCACATTCATTGAGAGAATTTTCTAGAAGGTACAAATTCATTTTGCACGAATGTCACTGGAACGGAACAGAAAACAACTAATTGTAAGGGATATAAAAACGCACTTTTTTAGATTTTAAGAAGTATCATAATTTTGAAGCTCTCACATTCATTGAGAGAATTTTCTAGAAGGTACAAATTCATTTTGCACGAATGTTACTGGAACGGAACAGAAAACAACTAATTGTAAGGGATATAAAAACGCACTTTTTTAGATTTTAAGAAGTTTCATAATTTTGAAGCTCTCACATTCATTGAGAGAATTTTCTAGAAGGTACAAATTCATTTTGCACGAATGTTACTGGAACGGAACAGAAAACAACTAATTGTAAGGGATATAAAAACGCACTTTTTTAGATTTTAACAAGTTTCATAATTTTGAAGCTCTCACATTCATTGAGAGAATTTTCTAGAAGGTACAAATTCATTTTGCACGAATGTCACTGGAACGGAACAGAAAACAACTAATTGTAAGGGATATAAAAACGCACTTTTTTAGATTTTAAGAAGTTTCATAATTTTGAAGCTCTCACATTCATTGAGAGAATTTTCTAGAAGGTACAAATTCATTTTGCACGAATGTCACTGGAACGGAACAGAAAACAACTAATTGTAAGGGATATAAAAACGCACTTTTTTAGATTTTAAGAAGTTTCATAATTTTGAAGCTCTCACATTCATTGAGAGAATTTTCTAGAAGGTATAAATTCATTTTGCACGAATGTTACTGGAACGGAACAGAAAACAACTAATTGTAAGGGATATAAAAACGCACTTTTTTAGATTTTAAGAAGTTTCATAATTTTGAAGCTCTCACATTCATTGAGAGAATTTTCTAGAAGGTACAAATTCATTTTGCACGAATGTTACTGGAACGGAACAGAAAACAACTAATTGTAAGGGATATAAAAACGCACTTTTTTAGATTTTAAGAAGTTTCATAATTTTGAAGCTCTCACATTCATTGAGAGAATTTTCTAGAAGGTACAAATTCATTTTGCACGAATGTCACTGGAACGGAACAGAAAACATCTAATTGTAAGGGATATAAAAACGCACTTTTTTAGATTTTAAGAAGTTTCATAATTTTGAAGCTCTCACATTCATTGAGAGAATTTTCTAGAAGGTACAAATTCATTTTGCACGAATGTTACTGGAACGGAACAGAAAACAACTAATTGTAAGGGATATAAAAACGCACTTTTTATAGATTTTAAGAAGTTTCATAATTTTGAAGCTCTCACATTCATTGAGAGAATTTTCTAGAAGGTACAAATTCATTTTGCACGAATGTCACTGGAACGGAACAGAAAACAACTAATTGTAAGGGATATAAAAACGCACTTTTTTTAGATTTTAAGAAGTTTCATAATTTTGAAGCTCTCACATTCATTGAGAGGACAAAAGTGACTGGTATTATCACATTCATTGGGAGAATAAAAATGACTGGCTTTTTATTTATAGTAATGGATCCGTTAATGAGAACGCATATTGTCACAAGTTTGCTGGGGTGTTTCATAGTGATAGACGTTTGCAATACCCCGCTAAACATGTAATAATAAAATAAAGCGCATATTGCACTTTCATGAAATGATCCATTATTGTAGTGTTAAATGTTATCGTTAGACGTTTGCAAAACATTGACAAACTTGCAACAATATGCGCTTTCATTAAATGATCCATTATTGTAGTGTTAAATGTCATATGTTCTATTCTCTCCGATTAGTTTCTTGTCGTCGGTATTGCGCGTTACTATTTTCTTATTATATTATTTTTTAATTTCATTATACGTTCGTTCTTCGGTAAACAAAGTTTTATAATTTTCTTCTTTGTTTAAACTTCGTATATTTTGACATTTCTTCGACCATAAAAAAATAAATAATCAAAAGTATATTATTGCTTTTAAATGTATTAATATTTATATTGTATATATACCAGCAATTGCTTTAAGGTATTTTCTCAAAGTGGACCTCACGTTTAAACATTATTTGAAAAAAAAACTCATTCCTTCTTTTGCAAGAAAACGAATAACGTAATGCTACACTTCATTTTAACTAACTTTATTGTACTATCTTCATATTAACGTATAGTATTAAAACTTCAACAAAAACATAAAATTTTAACTACTTTAACATTTTTTGGAGAAAAAGTTTCCTATCTCCAATAATATGTGCGATGGTTAGTAAATTATAATTTTTTTATTATAGTTATGCGTGTAATAAGTAAAACCGTTTTATTTCACCTTTGTAATTAAATTGCAGAATATAAAATAATACTTATCATTCACTGTCTATGAGTCTGATCTCATCTTTTATGCAACGTTCTGCGATATATTAAATACATACATATATCTTCGCCAATTTGGCGCGCTATTTATACCTTACATTATCCACTTTGAACGTATCACGATCTAACCTTCTAAACCTGTCACAAGTAGTTCAAAAACAATTAATTTTAAACGTATATTAACACGTCATCGAGCAATAAATTACCGCTCAATATCATCTGGCCGCAAGCTCCATAGGCGCGATGCAAAGAGCTTCTGTGTGCGGCCACGTGCAGGCCCGCGGCACTGCCGTTCTAAAACATTTCTTCGCGATTTATACGTGCATCCGACCGCGTAGAAGTTGCTCCCTTTGGTTGCAAATAGTTTATGTCAGTGCTGCTATCTTTTACGATTATATATATATATATATATATATATATATATATATATATATATATATATACATAGGATGTTTTTATAATCGTGTAGCAAGTTAGCTTCCAAGAGTTCCCGAGTGCTAAATAAAGCGATTATAATCAAATTTTATAGTATCTTAACTATTCGGCCTTAAATGACGAGCGATATTATTCAATAGAATGAAAAATCGATTATACTGGTAATTAAATTTCTTTTTATTTTGTTCATGGAATTCTGTTTATGTTTAAATGTAATTAATCATAAACAGTAATTAAATGACAAATACATGATGTGAAATGAAAAACAGCGAATATTTTATTATTCAAAAACTAACTATTTCTTCATAATAAAAGCCGACATATTATAGATTGTGTTTGTCTTACTATACTTGATTACATCAACTTAAGTTACATTATTTTGCTTTCCTGCATACAAATAACTTTAACATTTATATTGAAAAGGTCAATCAAACTGAATGTTATTTATGGTATCGACAAGTTTGTACTAGCATCATTCTTGTTATTTTTGGGTTTCCTGTTATTTGAATAATACATATGACTAAAGACAAAAGCAGCCAGCAAAAATTAAATTAATGTACACGTGAGAACAACTTTTGTTTTACGACTAATGGCGAAAATTTGAGAAACAACTAAAATCTAGAAAATTTACGGTTTCTGCCCCTTGAAGTGTGAACTGAGAGAAACCGTGTCTCATTTAAATACAAGCTGTTATTTACTGTAATTTTAGATACACTAACAACCCTTGAATAAAGAAGAAATGGACTGAGAAATGGAAGCCGCTGGACGAAAGAACTAGATTCCTACAAAGATAGGCAAAGTCCGCTCAGCACAATTTTCAGAACATGATTTTCATGTAAAGTAGTTCGTAAGTAGATATATGTACCAAAAAGCAGTTCCAATTTAAACCCTATTATTAAATAGTTAATCATGTCATTGATGAAATGGCAATATAGTTTCACGTCCAGTGGAATAGTAAATAATATCATGGCAACGTAGACATAGGAATTGGTTTAAGTGGTCACTATCTGGCAGACTAAAGATGCTCTTTTATTTCTGGTTACGGCCTTTAACTCAAACTGGAGATCAAGCTCATAATTCAACAATGAAAATACTATAATCAAGTTTTTAAATAATTTTATATTTACAAAGTTATTTGATTGCATTGCTTTGCATCAGTATGGAAATTTCCTTCGAATAAACACGTAATCGATTTAATGAAAGTGTAAGTCATTGTAAGCAACTGAAACTGAATGTATTTAAGTCAATATTAACGTTAACTTGTTTTGAAAATCTGGGACACCTTGGAAGCTAACAATCCTTGGGTAACACACCCAAGGATTGTTAGTTAAATCGTGTTTCTTTTTATATATACTTTACACATGCATCTCCTATTATTTATTACTATATTAGGACTTATAACCGTCTGTACACATTATTACTTTATTATGTTGGACGCAGATAAGAAATATTTTTGTGCAGTAAACATTAGAATTTAAAATTTATTTTGTCTTAACAAAAATTCAATTTAAAAATACCAGGTAATTTATACTATTACTCTGCTTTAGCTAGATAACATGGTAAACGATTGAAAAATATGCAGACCACAAAAAACAGCTGAAAAGATTTTGAGATTCAGGTTTCTTTAAACAAATACAATTCAGATATTTCGGCCACTCTATACTGCTTCTCTAATTCAATATCGCTGTGAGCTGATAAATGTTTGAACAGTACTAACATTCTAGAAGATTTGTTGAGAGTGTGATAAGTATATATGACTCGACCTTACGGAAATGAGAACTTATCGAACACCTCCGTAATGATTTTGAACAGATGAGCTCCACAAAGTAATTAGCGCGTTTAAAATTTATTTTTTTTTTCAAATTGGCGACATGCGTTTTCACATAGTTCCACGAACATACTCGTAGCGCTTCTATCTTACATTAATATCTCTGCTTTATTTTGCCACGGTTAAGAAATGGGACAATAATGATTAGTGAAACACATAGATAATGGGGAGAGCAGGCGATATATAAAAGTCCCACCTCCGCTGCTATGTGCCCGTGAATAGCAGACCATCAGCGCAATGTGTGCGTGAATAGCAGACCATCAGCACCACCTAGTGGTTTCAATTTTCGGTATGATTTCTTAGTAAAAGCAGTTATCCGTTCTTTCATGTCAACAATACTTAAATAAGACGAAAACTTTTTGGATTGATAGGAGTATCAATCCAAAAAGTATTCGTTAGCGTATATTTTTATATGGACACTTCGGAAAAAATTGTATAAAAAGAAATTCCGCTTCTAACGGGTAATGATCATCCGTTTTTTTCTTTTTGAAACTCTAAGAATCGTTATTATTATAAATAGAAACGTTTTTATCAAAATTGTTTAACGTACAAGTTAGTACGGTTAGCACTCAAGCTACATCTTAGCACACAAGCGCATTGCACAATGCAACCACATTGCTATGAAGTTTTAAGTAACGTTAAAGTAGTAGTTATAATTTTTCGATGTACAGTTAAATGTATCTTTCATTATCGCCGCACAATAGAAAAAATGACATGAAAACTGCACATAGGCAATAAGTAACAATATAACAGGAACCGACCGTAGGCTGATTGTCGAACTACTGGATATGCTAGAAAGATAATGTGTCGTATTATATAGACTTAGTTGTACGTCATCTATTCCAAAATGTTAATCCAATATATATGGTATCCGGGAATAAGTGTCGGACAAAAAAAGACGTCATTCGAGGACTGGAAAATAGTTGTTTGTCGTTAAAATTAAATTTCAAACTTGAGTTTTTTTTCAGAAATTTTAAAATAGTATTCATCATTATTTGTAATTTTTTTCGTACACACAATATTTGCGCACATTATTCAGCGCCGCTCAGGGGAATAACCCGCAAACAACTACGAAGACGTCTAGCTGCCCGGGGAAGCACCGCGCTCCAGGCAAGTATTGGGTGTATTAAAAATAGTTATGTCCAATATTTATTTTGCACTTAATTAGAAAAAGGGCGTGTTTTACGTTTTATTTCAACGACAATTTATTCCTTTACAGCAAACGAATAGCGTCTTTCTTTGTCCGACACCTATTCTCGGACACCGTATATAATTCAATGGATGACTATTTCTGCAAACATAATAAAAGTTTCCAAAACATTATTTTTAATCCGATTAAATTTAATAAAACTGCTTAAGAAATAATGAATAAATACAGTATACACGAATAATTTTGTAAATAGTTTTACGAATGTTTCTGATCAGGACATAAATTAAAAAGATAATCAAACATAAAATATAATATCGCAAAAGGCGAAATAATAGAATGATTAGCTACATAAAATTATTTGTTAATAAGATAATATAATATCTATAAATACTAAGCCGTAAACACATAAATGAGAAACCCACAAGTACTTGGGATAGGACAAATACATAATTTAAACTCATCGCTTGGAATCAAAGTTCAATAACGTAAACATCATTTGTATATAACTTCCCTATAACTAACAAACAAAACAGAGCCCTTCGACGAAGGTAAAACAACTAAGTAAAAGGATTCATTGATAAGTCGAAGCCCCGAGGTGGGTTGTGCGCAAATCGGGTCGCAGTCTGTCATAATATCGTAAACTTTGGCTTATTCACTCGACTATGCTGAACTGTCACGAACTTTCGTTACGCGAATGTTATCAAACAATGGCCAAGAACAACAACGGCACCGCATGGGGAGCATTTCAATTTATGCTGACAAGATTCGTGTAAGAGTTTCCGAAACTTTTCGCCATCCAAATTTATGTAACGAAATCGCATTACCAATGGAATTGCGTGTATTCTTGGATGACGTTAAACTAGTCCATTTTCTTGATATTCCAATATTTTTCAGTTGAACACAGAAGGCTTTCTATACTAGTCGGTACGTTGTAATAAATAAAGGTATGTTACCTTTATTTATTTTTAAAAAAAGATTACAATTACAACATGACTTTATACAAGTCATAATTTTTCGCTCTCATTAATTTACATTGAAACAAATGCTGATCATTTCTGGACACATCAGATTTTTTTTTTCGATTTTTTTAAATTTTTCTTCCGTCTTCTCCCTTATTCCTCAAAATTGTCGTCCAAAGCGGAAATTAAAATTTTTGTGTCAATAATCGGGCCACTATTTCCTAAAATTATAAAACAATTAGCTTTCTATGTCAAGTGGCCTCCGAGGAAAATGCATGTGATACACATACAGACATACACTGAGATAATTCCTTAAATGCTTTTAAAATTTTGGTACGGAACAAGCGTAACATGGCAGTTAAGATTTTTTTATATTATTATCTAGTTCCTACTGTGTTGGATACTATCCATATAAAATTACGAGTATATATCGCAAAATATGTGTCATCCCTCAGTCGTGCCCCAAGAGAATATGAAATTATTAGGCGCGATATCAATAAAAATGTGCAAGCTTTTTGTTTTTTGTTTACATTTCGCGTGAAGTTAAACATAATTTCCAATATTGGAATACCAATGGTGAAAATTATGTTTACCACTAATTCATACCGCTTAAAGTTACAAGTTACATTGAATGTTCTAATAGCGCAGGTGGCAAGCACCAGTCCGAAAGGTGAATTTTATAGAGTTTTTGATGGCCAATGTTCTTTGTATTGTTAAGGAAAAAATAATAATGAGAAACAGTGTACAAGGAACAAATATATTTCATTGAAGTTATGCAAAAATCACTTTTTAATTGGTACTTTAATTTGCGCTAAAGGGTCATTATTTTTGTGAAATGACATATATATATATTTATATTTTGCGAAGCGATATATAGTTGATTCCTGATAGAATTGAACTAAGTGTTTTCCTAAAATTTCAAATAAATTATATTATATAGATAACATAGCCACATCTCCTAGTAAAAACTTGATAAGGAGTTAATTTTTTGTACGACGGTATCTACGTATCTTTACTTTTGCAAAATAATATAGCGATATATAGTTTATTTCTAATAGAATTTAACTAAGTGTTTTCCTAAAATTTCAATTAAATTATATTATATAGATAACACAGCCTCATCCCTTAGTAGAAACTTGATAAGGAGTTAATTTTTTACGACGGTATATACGTACCTTTACTTTTGCGAAATAATATAGCTATATATAGTTGATTTCTAATAGAATATTAACTAAGTATTTTCCTAAAATTTCAATTAAATTATATTATATAGGTAACACAGCCTCATCCCCTAGTAGAAACTTGATAAGGAGTTAATTTTGTACGACGGTATATACGTACCTTTACTTTTGCGAAATAATATAGCTACATATAGTTGATTTCTAATAGAATTTAACTAAGTATTTTCCTAAAATTTCAATTAAATTATATTATATAGATAACATAGCCTCATCCCTTAGTAGAAACTTGAAAAGGAGTTAATTTTTTACGACGGTATATACGTACCTTTACTTTTGCGAAATAATATAGCTATATATAGTTGATTTCTAATAGAATTTAACTAAGTATTTTCCTAAAATTTCAAATAAATTATATTATATAGATAACATAGCCACATCTCCTAGTAAAAACTTTATAAGGAGTTAATTTTTTGTACGACGGTATCTATGTATCTTTACTTTTGCAAAATAATATAGCGATATATTGTTGATTTCTAATAGAATTTAACTAAGTGTTTTCCTAAAATTTCAATTAAATTATATTATATAGATAACACAGCCTCATCCCTTAGTAGAAACTTGATAAGGAGTTAATTTTTTACGACGGTATATACGTACCTTTACTTTTGCGAAATAATATAGCTATATATAGTTGATTTCTAATAGAATGTTAACTAAGTATTTTCCTAAAATTTCAATTAAATTATATTATATAGGTAACACAGCCTCATCCCCTAGTAGAAACTTGATAAGGAGTTAATTTTGTACGACGGTATATACGTACCTTTACTTTTGCGAAATAATATAGCTATATATAGTTGATTTCTAATAGAATTTAACTAAGTATTTTCCTAAAATTTCAATTAAATTATATTATATAGATAACAGCCTCATCCCTTAGTAGAAACTTGAAAAGGAGTCAATTTTTTACGACGGTATATTACCTTTACTTTTGCGAAATAATATAGCTATATATAGTTGATTTCTAATAGAATTTAACTAAGTATTTTCCTAAAATTTCAATTAAATTATATTATATAGGTAACACAGCCTCATCCCCTAGTAGAAACTTGATAAGGAGTTAATTTGGTACGACGGTATCTACGTACCAAGCTGAGATGGCGTACCGACTTACACCACGCGATAAAAAATAAATATTAATTAATAAATTAGCGAGATTTTTGTCAATAAGTACGTTAAAATTTGGAATCCAATGCACCATTTCGCAAAGAAATATTTATCAAAATTATATGACGTTTTGTGGAGATTCTATAAGTATCACGGGCGTATAGGGTGAAATAAAGTTTATAAGCTTTTTAAATTTTTTCTATTAAATAATCGAAAAGATTTTTCCGATAAAAGTTGTAGTGTTTTCAAGTGTAAGATGATTTTTAAACAATTTTTTCCAAATTTTAACCACCGCCATTTGAAAGTTTTGGAGCCATTTTACTATCTACGAACTTAACCAAAATTTTGATGTAGCCTATTTTTGTGTCAATTGAATAAGAAATTTTAAAGTACAGGGTGTCCAGTGGCAGATTTCAAAGTTTGAACAAACATAGTTTCTGAACGCAACACATAAGAGGGGCGCGGGGGGCGTCGTTAGAAGCGCAAGCGGTGCGGATGTTTTAGTAGCCATGGAACAGTGGAGTGGAGAGCACCGCGCTTTTGCCGTCAAGCCGTACATTTCGAGTGAATTTTCGCTGTCTGTAGCACGCTGTCGATTTAATAATCGTTACAGTATTCGTCGATTACGTGATGGACCATCGATCAACCTCATTCAGTCATTGGTAGCAATGTTCAGAGCTACAGGATCAACTTTAAATAGGCCCAGGCCAGGACCTACATCATTGGTAGCCACGGATGAAAATGTCGAGCGTGTTATGGTTTCTGTCGTTGAAAATCCCCGTTTATCACTGCGTATTCGTTCATCGATATTGGGAATTCCGAAATCAACTTTACAGGTAATAATGCGAAAAAAGCTCAAGTTCCATCCATATAAAATCCAAATTGTTGAATATTTACACGATTCTGACTTTGAATTAAGAAAAACTTACGCGGAGGTGATGTTGTTGAGACTTCGTACTGCTACCCGGATGGGCAACATATTCTTTAGTGACGAAGCTCACTTTCTCATTGGAGGATATGTGAATAAGCAGAACTTTCGTTACTGGGATGTCCACAACCCAAGACAAATACATCAAGAGCCTTTACATGAGCCTAAAGTAACAGTCTGGTGTGCCATGTCTGCATCTGCAATCATAGGGCCTTATATCTTTGAAAATCAACGTGGCCAAACTGTAACTGTGAATTCGGAGTGATATGCCCAGATGTTAAATGATTTTTTCAGAGTAGAACTACAGAATAGTCCATCCTTCAACCAAAACACATGGTTTCAGCAGGACGGGGCCACAGCTCACACTGCTAATGTGTCCATGAATGCAGTGCGGCAGTTATTTCCATAAAAAAAAACATATCCCGAAACGGTACCGTACCGTGGCCACCTAGGTCACCCGATTTAAGCCCATGTGACTTTTTCTTATGGGAATACTTAAAATCCGTTGTTTACAAAACAAATCCGAGCACTGTGACACAACTTAAAGAAAATATTCGAGCCGAAGTCAGTAGGATACCCCAGTCGCTCTGCAAACGCGTTTTTCAAAACATGCGTGCTAGACTCGAAGAGTGTGTCACACTCGATGGCCGCCATTTGGAAAACGTGGTTTTTAAAAAATGAAATCCGCATTTGTTTTTATAAAGTTAAAATAGACCTACTTTGTATTAGAGGTTTAGTTTTTTTTTACAATTTTTCAAACATTGAAATCTTCCACTGGACACCGTGTATATATTTATAATGTTGTGCAAAAGCATTGAGATTTATAATGATGTAAGAACAAAAAATAGTTTTCTAAACTTATTACCCGAGGCGATTTTGAAATTCCACGCAATGCCAAAGGTTCCTTTTTACTTTTTTAATAAAATTATATTATTTCGGCAACCACTTAGCCAAAAGAATCAAGTAACATTACAGAAAAATCATTTTATTTTGATATTACATTACTATATCCGTTCGTTAGAAGTAAAAAGGTGTCACCAGTTAAAAACAAGCAAAACAATACCACCGTGTTACAATAAAACACATCTACAGCTCTTAGACGCATCGCTCCTAAGAAAAAATTACGACATAGAAAAACACGTTTTGACTCGAACAGAAAAATTCCAGATAAGCGGAGCACAGACATTTCCCCAGTAATAAACAGGATTGAGATTACAACCCACAGAAAGTACTGGATGAGACGACGATGCTTGAGCGCATTATTAAGAGGGCACAATATATTTTGTCGCGCTTCAGACTTAACACATATGTAACGAACCGCGTCTGACCGCGAAGTTACACTAAAGAGTTGTGAGCGAGTCGACTTGAACGGCGTTTACGCGCACGAGGCGTCGCGGCGCGACTACCGCGCCGCTTTCCCGCTCAACTTTCCTCCTTGAGACTCGCGAAAGTCGCTTTTCGAACTTCATCGTCTTAGTCGGGTCACGGCTGCGGGTGGATTAACAACTCGTTCTTATAGAATTTCCAAGTACTCTCACTTCATTGCGATTTATTAAAAGTTAAGCGAATACTTTCAATGTCGATGGAAATGGATCAGTTATATTATATGTCTTGGAAGCGACATTTCTTTAGCAGCGAGTTTGTACATTCAGTATTTAAAGAAACTTATATATAAACACACCTTTTTAGAATTTTTGTTTTTTCAGCTAATTGTTTGATAGAGCATCACGCAAACATTATTAGATCGATTAGACTGACATTTTCACTAGGATGATGTTCGAGGTTGAGGTTAAAATCTAGGTTCCATTCGGGCCCAATCCCAAAAAAGATAGATACCCTAAGGTATTTGAAATCCAATTATTGACGCTCACACAGTAAGAACTGAGTGTGCGACCTTAACAGGTAGAGGGTTTGAAAAATTGAATAAAAGATTTTCCTTACGAATGATAGTTGTCCAACTTCAGAAATAAAATAGCATAAGTCCAATACTTAGGTATAAATTAAATTAAATAAAAGTCAGTTAAGATAATAAATCTTTAAAAAAATTTAGTGGTATTAATTTTGCATCAATACATGAAATACAAAATGTTACACGAGATTTTCTTAAAATATCTAACTGGCTTGCAGAATAACTAAAACAGTTTTCATCCAATTCACTTTAAATTTTAAATAATCCTTCAAAAATTAATTCCTCGAAGAAATACAAGGTTTTTCGATTTCCCGTAATTTTTTTTGGCTAAAAAGTAAAATCAAACGTATTTCTCAGATGTAAATATAATTTTTGATTCACAGAAAAGACGCTTGGATAACGAAACTAAAAACATTATCTTAGATAAATATCTTCTAAAACCTATAAAATATCGTGTAATTAAATTCATTTTTATTGGAGAAAAACTCTAAGGCATTAATAAAAAATCTATGCGAGTGAAAACGCTGATAAAAGAAAACTAGAAATGCACGGCCGTCAATTGCAAATATTTCGTCTTATTTTTTATTTACACTCATAAATAATGATACAAGAAGCTATTACTCCATTCCATTTAAAAAGAGAAAATTTGTAAACAAATCAATTTGACGGTTAAAATATGGTTGGCACAAATATATATTCAATCAGTCGACGAGTATTCACAAAATGCATTGTATTTTACCCGTAATAATATTAAAATATATACTGCAATCACTGCATTGACTTAGTAAACTACCACATTAAATAATACTATAAATACCAATATTACACCGTTATTTTATTGATATGAACTGTACATTTTGAGCAGAAAAATGGACAACCCTTGCCGTCAATTACACAGAACTGGAGATATAAAACATATTGGAATAAATATTCAGTATTCCGATGTATAAGAAATTTATACCCATATATACTATGAGGTACAAATAATTTATTTTATAACGTCTGAAGTGAAATAGTCGCAATAAATCAGGCGTGAAGTAGCTGAAGTAAATCTGGCATAAATACAGTGAAAAAAAACAATGACACGTTATTTTGTTTCCAAATATTAGTGTTATTATTATTTTGCAGTATAGAATACATATTTTACACAATACACGGTAATTTTTTTTTATAATAAGTAAGTTTTTGCTCTTATTCGACTGAACATTTTCAATGATTATTTTTAGTGTTCAAAATAAATATTTTAAAAAAATTTATTTAAAAAACCGATTGTTCGATAATATTTATATGCTTCGGTATTATTTATATGCACTATATATTTCGGCCCGTAGCACAGAGGCCGAGACGCTCGCGCATGGTTGAAGAGCCCCTGGTTCGATTCTTGATAAGGTGTTCAAACATTCATAAATCATTTATCTAATCGTGAATGACTTAACATACCTTATAATAAAATAATCATATTTTTTAATAAATCATATTTTTTAATGACAGGTGTCAAAAGGTTTAAAATAATAGCCGCACTGTAATTTTGCTGTTTACAAACATTCTCTTTTGATATGGAATGAAGTATACAGTAGATTTCTACTAATAGTACTATACCATTTTTCATTACAACTTTTTTTTAAATTGTAATATGATTTTTGTACATTATAGAATATAATCATTAGAAAAAGCAAAAGTGCATAGCCGTGTTATTTTTTAATAATATTATAATATTGGTTTTTCTCACATTTGCAAATCTACGTAATGAGGCAAGTTTATATTACTTAATTAAGACTAATAATCAGGCAAAAATCAATGAAAAACATAGTCATCTACCGTGCCTTTGGTCACATACTTAAAAAAAGCTAAAGATGTTAAAAAGGGGAAAAATCATCAAAGAGCAGTGAAAAGGGGCAAGAAGATCAGTACGAAACGGAGTATGACAATAGTCGCCGAGCATGAAGGAAGGTTTTCATGTTTTGGAAAAATATTAAACTATTTTACAAATGATTACGACCATCTATAGGTTCCTCCTATTCTAATAGTTAAACCTATCGATAGAAAAAGAGTCACCAAAATCGCCCAGAACTGCTATTTACAGTGTGTCCTTATACTTTATATATATGTATATACCTACGTGCTGCGCAAAGAGCAACGGACGAAGATCAAAGTAAATTTACAAAAATTAAAATACCTGTTGAGCACGAGTAGAACTTGTACTGTGAGGGTTCCTTACTTATTTAGACACTTACGAATTTTAAGGGTATATATTACTTCTATTATTAAACTATTTACAAATATTAATTTCTCGGAATGTAAATATATGGCCTACTATATCTCTGATAGGTTTAAAAATAAATAAATTATTAATATAAACAATTCCATACAGAATTGGAATCATTGTTTTTTGGATTTTCTTCTTTACTTGTGCTATAAGATCTCCCATTATGCCGACTTTCAAGATTTAGGTAAACCAGAAGTACCCTATAGGTTTTGATTATCAGTGAGCAAGACTTTAAAAGGTTACATCTTTTTGTTGCGTAAACCAAAAAACTTGAACTTTTACGGCAACACATAGCTATAGACCTCAGTATACAATATAATTTCAAACTGATATTTCAAATTGTTTTTGAAAAAATGTGTTATGACCGACAGACGGATGGACGGCCGAAAAACCAAGTGATGCTATAAAGGTTCGGTTTCTTTTTAATTTTGAGGGACGGAAACCTAAAAAGGGAGCTTTGCAAAAATATATAAAAAAGAAACTTTTTCATAAATCATTGTGCAAATTAAGACTTTTATTCTGATAGTAAACCAATCGATAGAAAAAAAAATCACGAAATTCGGCCAAGAATTGTGGCTTATAGCGTACACGTACACACGAGCATTCGCAAAAACCAACGGACGGATAGACATATGTTATTTTTCAAATGTAAATTTCGATCATAATAAATATTTTTAAAAATTAATAAAATGGTATCGACTTTTAGAAGATCTCCACATATATCACTTCTAAGTTATTAAAAGTTGTTTAATTGTAAAATACTTCTTATTAGTCAGTCAGTTATTAGTCAGATTTATAATTATTTCTATCGTCAAAACTCGTGGCTGGCGTGCTTGTTGATAATAAAACACGCACACTTGAGGTACGTCATATTTTTTACATACATTTATATAGATATCTTACTGAATGTAAGTGAGATATCGAACTTTTGAACTGACAACTTAGCTCTTCCACCGGTCAATGTAGGAGCACACTCCAGCTTGCCTCGCGAGTGCTGAGTGCGCAATACACAAATCATAACTGTAACCAAAATTGTAATTCGCAAATAACGAGATATTCTTACAGATAAAGCTTTACATAAAACATTAAATCTATATTTATCCCTGTCGTTTCCATAAATTGATACATCCATTTTCTCTTTCACGCGTCGGTGTAGTTTTAATAAGCCGTGTTAATTTCAAAATGTTTTATTCGTCACGCCAAATCATTAATCATACGTATAATTGAGGTCAATAAGAACCATCTCGTTACGTGTGTCAACATAATTTTGGCAAACAAAATATTGATTAAGGATAATTAACGCAAATGTTGACCTACAATTATCTTTAATTCAAATACTCTGCCCGTATTATTTATTCTTCCTCTACATCGTGATCTCAATTACTGAAGGCTGTTCCGTCTTGTAAGGTCTTCATGACGTCATAGACAAGTTATTTTCCTGCGGTGCGGTTTTTTGTCTTTAGAATTTCTCAAGGCAGTAGTAACAGGGAGACCTGTGAGCGACTTAATTTAGTCCGACCAGTTCTTACGAGAACCTCCGCGTGGTCGTTTTACGTAAATTTTCTCCGTATAAGCAGTTTTTCTAGTTTATCTGGATCTATTCTTGCATGTATAATAGGATGTATAAAAGGGGACGCACATTAAATAATGAACGGGCTTTTAATACCATTAGCAAAGAATGAAATAGTCGCAGAAAAGACATAGAGTATAGGTGACCTATCACTACCACCATTCAAAACGATATCTTAAAACCATATACACAGATTTTCTACCTGCATCGTTAATCAAATAAAACATGCGCTCCATAGTGAAGCGTGCTCTGGATTTACCAGAGCTTTGGAATGAATTGACGATAGTTTATTCAGCCTCGAGTCTTAGTCTAAGGGTTTGCTATTCCTAGGGGCACAGCGAATAGGTACACACTGTTCTAATCTGCTTTCATAGTTCTGGATTTGACAAATATGCATATAGCATAAAAGCAGAAGCAACATATTCTCTTTAATATTACGTTCTGGAATATTTAAAAGAAATAATGTTGGTTCTTCGGACAGGCTTTCACAATAGTTTTATAACCTTTTATCACCCCTTACGCCCCCATGATTTTATAACGCGCCATAACTTTTTATCATGCATTTTTTAAATGATTAAATCATTATGTTGATACTACTACCACCTTGAGTTGAGTATCGCCTTATGCTTCTGGCTGTACACGAAAAGCCGATGCAATTTCGTCTTTTTAGGTCATTCCACCATTTCCCAGTTTACTTTACTTGCTCAAAATGCGCACACATGTACTATAGCGTTCACTTGTCTTTCGTGCATTCACACTATTTAACACGATATTACGAGATGATTGATATTTTTTCTGCTCCATTGATGGGGAGCATCATGAATGGGGTTATGGAGTTGCTTGTTGGTTCACGACTGATTACTAGTTACAGTGATGTTTTATCGCAATGCTGTAAGTTTGTCTGGTTCGTTTTTGTCTTCGCCAGGTCCATGGTTTTATGTAAATATATAAGTAAGACAAGGGATTATCAAGCTAAGGCTTGCGCCGCACCAACGCGACAATCTACCGTTTCGTTAAAACTAAAACACAAAGGAGTGAACGTTTTCTCCGGTGAGATATAATACCACGTCTCACAACAGTAGTTAATTAAGATTGCAATTGTGGAGCATTGAAAAAAATTATTTAAAAATAACTAAAATCAATTAACTAAATGCAGAGTACTCAGCGCGAATCAAAAACTATATTTTTGCATTTACTTGGGGTGTCTATTTATAATATTTCTATTGACAACATAATGTTTTGTTAATTTTCGTCCTGGAATCTCCTTACAGACATATCTATTTATTTTGTTACGGTCACCATTTGCAGGAGATACGACTTAAATAAAACGAGGCCATAGCCTTCTCCCGCCCGCCCCATACCTTATCACTACGCAACAAGGCCCAAATGTCCAGAAATACACTCCAGGCAACACCTTCACGAAACGTCAAACGCCGCGGGCCATTCCAATAAAAAAGAGGTCAAGATGACATCTTACCGTCTCGCTCGCATGAGTCTACCTGTCTCTATCGCCGAGCGGTGTCGGAGACAGTCGTGTGATACCGAGCGCTGGCGAAGATTGCCGAGCGATAGAGGCAGAGTGAGCGATGACGTATGGAGGCGGTGGTTTCATGGCTATGCCGTTTGGTGTTTCCAAGCGTTAATAGATGGCGCTACAGATCAATGACTGTACGTAATTTCACACGTAATAATCGCATATCAATGAAGAGGCGAGCGAAACAAGGGAGATTCCCTTACAATTTCCCTGTAAAGCCTATATTTGCAAAACTCGTACTGTTGTGACACGAACGTGCGAATTGTTTGATTAAATAAAGTAAATTATCATATTTCAGAATAAATATTAATGAGGAAAATTCGAAATCGATTCTGAGAATTTTTCATACCGAATAAAGAACTACAGGATGCAATCCTAAACATTGGTTCAATCAGATTTGCTCTATATTTGTGATAGTGTTTGCAATGTTATCCATGTTGAGAATATCCGTAGAGGTCACGACACTAAGGCAAAATGCATCCGTAGAGGTCACAATCCTAGGGCGAAAAATATCAGGATGCTAAGGCGAGATACATTCGCAGAGGTCACGATCCTAAGAAGAATACTGCGAGAAGGAGGAATACATGTTAGTGAATGAAACTACAGAAAAAGTAACTGCCAGAATAAGCAAAATGTTTAAATTAACATATAAGTGTTATAAGGGCAATGACTCTCCGGTTAACGTGTATGCAAAATTCACCTGATTTTATTTTTCTATACTAAATAAGTACTCACACGTTTTTGTCACATATATTTGTGACGCAACCAGAATGAATTATTTTCCGTACCATGCGATTAGAAGTGCTACTTCAAAATTTCACTGAAACATAAATTATTATCGTCAGCATTAGGACTTTTTAGGGTATCGCACCTCAAAAAAATAGAACCCTTATAAGATGTCTTATGTGTCTTTATGTCGGTCAGTCTGTTTTCTGAGGTACTGTTTGCAGAAGAAATTTCAAAGTAGGCATAGTAATAAAATCATATTAATATTTTGTAGTATCAATACTTCAAAATAAGTAATTTTAGAAGAGACAAATAAGTACTTTATGGAGAGCAAGGGCTATTTACAAGGAAACTAACAATTTTTTTCATATTTTTGAGTGGCGCAGATATATGAGACAAAATATGTAAAAAGTGCATTTCTTCCGTATTCAAAAAGTATTGAAAGAAAAAAAAAAGAAGAAAAAAACAGGATTGGTAGAATATTTGTAAAATATTACAAAGTATAGCGATTAACATATTAAAAATTATTTTAGGCTGTATAAATACGTGGCGAAAAATTAACGTTCGTGAATAGTTTAATATAAATACTGAGTACCCACCCTTAAATGTATATATATATATATATATATATATATATATGTATATATATATATATATATATATATATATATATATATATATACCTTTTGGAATGGAATAGAGTACAAGTGTGTACGGAATCCTTGTAGTGGAATTTCTACTCGTACTTGATAGGTCTCTATAAATTATTTAATAATATAACAATCGATGATATTTAAGGAACAAGTCATCACAAACAAGATTCAAATCCCAATTTTATATCTGTTTGCAGCAATCATATTAAAGCACAGAGTCAAAGGAGTCGATGAAAACATAAAAATGAAGATGATCATTAAAGAATAGTTTACAAGAAAGTGTAAATCACATGGTTTAAAGAGCATTTTAATTATAATTATAATTAAATTGATTGATTTAAACAACATTTTTAACATGTTTTGAAAAGTAAGTAGAAAATGTAAATGTAATATTTTTATGTTTTGTTATAAAAAAGAAAACAAAAAGATAAAAAAACTAGAAATTTTTTATTCACTATATTATTTCTAGTTGTATAATATTACTAATCAAATATATTTCAAATAATGCGACTAATTTTACAGGTACTATTAAAATGCTCGTATTAATAAAATTCTTGTAAAATTTATTACTTGATTAAAATAAACGCGTAAAAATGAAAGCAAGTTTATCTCATTAACGTTTTGTAAAAAAAACATGACTTGCAAAAAAATGTATCATAGATAACACACAATTAGGCGTTTAATGGTGTGGTTACGCCTGTTTACCTTACGTATCATTTGATTCTACAGTGATTATATATTTCATACGAGTAGGTAGTGAACGGAAATCCCCAGAAACTATGTTATTATTTTTATATTTGCAGATAATTCCCCTGATCTAATCTTATCCTAATCCAATAGAATTGCAAATAGAGTAACACCTTTAAAAATAGCACCTCTGTACGTTTCCTTACCAGGGTTCGAAATTTAAGAGATTCGCTCTATATGGGTCACAATATGGAGTGGATTTCTCACGTACTTGGTTCTTACTAATACTTTCGTCTGAGAAATGTTTACCGAAGGCGTTGTTGCACTTTATCGATAGTTTGATGACAAGGGCGATAAACAGGTTTTTATGATTCCGTCCGTCTGTAGTTTCTACAGTTTCAGAACTAGTTACAGTATTGTAGTTTCTAGAGATTTAGACTTAATCAATGAATATTTAATTTTTCGTCTCTTATTTTTAATGAAACTATCGTTATTAAGAAATTGAAATATTTTAAAAATATTTTTACCCTATTAGAAAGGTCTTTTAAAATGAAGTTTAAGTTCCGTTAACCACTCTACACATCTAGCCCCGTTTACAAAATATGATATACGTTTATAAAATATGAGTATACAAAGTCATTTGTCATGTCTATACATCCTCTTAAAATACAGAAAATAGGTGTTGTTGAGTTATATATATATATATATATATATATAAATATATATATATATATAAACACAAACACGCACGCACACGCACACACACATATATACGCACACGGTGTCGGTGAATAAATGTCGGACAAAGAAAGTTGATATTCGTTGATTTTTCAGAAAATTAAAAATTATATTCATAATTATTTGTCATCTTTTTCGTACATACGATATTTGCGCACATTATTCAACGCCGTTCAGGGGAATACTCCGCGAACAGCTACAAAAACATCTAGCTGCCAGGATAAGCACCGATCTCCAGGCAAGTATTGAGTGTGTTAAAAAGAGTTATGTGTAATATTTTTTTGGGCTCAATTAGAAAAAGGGCGTGTTTTACGTTTTATTTTTTTCCCATGGTACGACATGCAATTAATTGGTTTTTTATTAAGAGTTAATTTTACATCATTATATTTATGCTTAAATAGCGATGTGCACCAATGAAAGATAGACCCTACAATTTGCACATGTAAATTTTTAAAATAGCTGATTAATAACACAAACTAAGCAAAAAACTCATCATAACATTATTAACGATCAAAAATGCTTTGACCGCATTAAGCAAACAAGTCGGCCGGCGCTAAGCCGCACCGCGCTATTAAATCCCGCTAAACAATCTGAAACGTAAAATGCGAAGGAGAATTTGAAAACAAAGAAAGCGCGCGTGCAGCGGGCCAACGTCTCGCCGCGGATGAAGCAGAAGCAATTTATTATTTTTATGATATTGCCCTAAATTATTTTCTCGCCGCGTACGTGACAATAATTTCTTCCTCCGGCAGACTTTTCGTTTGGCGATAATAATACACGTGGATGCGTACGAAGGGTAATTTGGGAATCATATTATCTTCTAAATGCGTTACCGTCGGATAGAACTTTTGAATATACAGTATTTTAATTTAACGGCGTACCTTAGGGATTAATTTTAGGAGTACATTTTAGTATAAGTAAACGTGTAGGTGTTACTTTGCATTAAATATATACGCACAGAGTGGAAAAAAATTAGTCAGTTATATCTTACGTTATTTTTATTATGTTACTTATTTCTTCCTTTTATTATGCATTAAATATATACAAACAAGGGTAAGAAAAATTATTCAGTTATATCTTAAGTTATTTTTATTGTTACTTATTTCTCCCTCTTATTATGCATTAAATATATACAAACAAGGGTAAACAAAATTAGTCAGTTATATCTTACGTTATTTTTATTATGTTACTTATCTCTCCCTCTTATTATGCATTAAATATATACAAACAAGGGTAAAAAAAATTATTCAGTTATATCTTAAGTTATTTATATCATGTTACTTATTTCTTTCTTATGTGTGATTTATACGCATTTATTCGGATTCTCTATTACGAAAATTAAATTTTCAACATGAAATTTCATTATTCGGGTGTCATATTTGAATTATGTATTTAAAAGATTTTGACGTACCTACATAAATAAATTAAACTTATCATCGTAAAAATATATTGAACTTGGTAATTCGTTGACAGTTGTGAACCAAAAACCCCGGACATTTTGTACATTACCTTGGGACATTTAAATCATTAAGTAAAAGTTCAGATTATATTAAAATGAAACTGTACTAATCATATAATACTAATTAAGAATATTTGGCCTTAGTCTTATTTATGTTACTGATCACAGGCAACATTATACATATGAAAATATTATAATGTATAATCAATTGCAAAAACAAAAAAAACATTAAATTTCAATCTACAGCCTTAATTTAAACTCTCAAACTTAAAACGATGTCTAAAACAAATACTGGCGAACTTTACAAATTTAAATAATATACTATAATAAATTCCAAAACTCCTACGAGTTTTACAATTTCTGGCAGTTAATTGTAAATTTATATTTAATCTTAACAATTTAAGATACGGTTTTTAATTATTGTTTATTTCATCGATTAAGTGTTAATAAAAGAAAGTTGAATTCTTTAAAACCCTGAACACTTTAAAATATCCCCAGGACGACTTTTCAAAGAGGACGGTGCCGGGGTAATGTGGACGAATGGCAGCCCTACACATACGTAATGACGTTTTTGAAATAGACCGGGTATTAGAATGCGTCTAGAAGTAAAAAAAAATAAGAAAGTGATTCGTATTCTAGACAAAGATATCTTTTCAACGCTATTCCACACGCCCATGATTAACATTTTCTTAAGTCCCACGTCATATGCTCGGAAGCTCCCTTGAAATATAATATTAAGTTATTCTAAATACCATTCACAGTTTTGAATTAAGAAACAAGGACTATTTGTTTCAAGTCCCTATCTTATTTCGCTTAGAAGTGGAAAGCCTCTTGGCAGACGAACAGACGACGATGCTTAAAAATATATATTTATGTACGGATCCTTTAAATATTAAAAGATTTTGAAGGTCGGAGGAAAATTGAATAGAAAAATATCAAGATAAAAATAACAAAGTGAGAATAAGTTTTAAAGACAGCCGTAATATGTTGTGAGCTAATCGTGAGGAATAGCGGAGGGGATTATGAAAACAGGAAATGATAGCAAAATGCTAGAAGCGGAGGGCTACTCACCCTCGTCAAGATTCTTATAATGTAGTACAGTGCATTGAATTAGTATTGTTCTGTTAAATAAAATGAAAGTAATTTATGTTTTGATCGGTTTTCGAAAATAAAATTTCTAAATTTAAAAAAACATATTTTTTAATTTTTTATAACACGTGACGTGAATATTATACAAAACGACGGCCCAGTTCAACCTACAATTAAACATTTCACAGTTAACTAAATATTATTTATTATATAATAATAGCGTTACGTTGCCCGTTTATTTGTTGGCTTGTTTTTAATTCTTTCACGCTTAAATGGCCCAACGGGGTTCAATGCAATATTGTATATAGATATAAACATTCTAAATAAAACGATCGGCTATATACAATTAAGTTATTATTTACAGGAGCAGAAGGAAGAACAAACACTAAGAAAATATGATCAAACTCGAAAACTGAGCACACGCTTGCCGAAACAACAGGAAAAGTTCGCTACATACATATCGGTAACACAAAATAAAGAATTTTAATGATAAATAATAGTATTGTTGCTAAACATCGTATTTATAGATGTATATTGTGAAAACTTATAAATCCTTACGTAAACAAATTTCACTTTGCGTATGTAAATACATTGACAAGTTTCTTTAAAGAAAAATGGGTTTTACGTTTTCCTAATGAAGCCAGGGGCAAAAGTAGGCGAAGCAACGGACAAAAGTAGTAGTTATAGTACGTAATCTTAAGCTATGAAGGTTTATACTCGTACTTGAGATCGAATCAAAAACTTCACGTTTTTCACTATTCAAGTAAAGCTCTAACCTAAAATTATAGTGCTGAATCTATCTTCGCGTTTCACAGTCATATTCGACCGTCTTTCTGTGTTTCATAAATTTTTAAAAACATTTGTTATGCCTATATTTGTTAATCATAAGTACTGATTAAATATTAATAACTAAACCCTTTAATCAAGACTAACAACTAATTATTGAAAATTTCGATCATTTGAATAATGACTAATTTAGGTTTATTCGTAATTATTAAAACTAAATTTATTCTTAGTAGATTTAAGAAAATCCTTGAGATAAAAAAATATTACAAAAATTTTGAAAATATACGACTTAGTGTTAATATTATGCAATAAAATATAAAACGCCGGTCCAGTTCGACCAACAATTAAACATTTCACAGTTAACTAAATATTATTTGATATAATAAAATATATATAATACGATACATTGCCTATAATAATATATAATACGATACATTGCCTGTTTATTTGTTAGCTTGTTTTTAATTATTTCACTCTTAAACCACCTAATGGGTTTCAATTCAATATTCATGCAATATATATAGGTGACACGGTAACGATAGCGTCAACAAAAGATTTGAGGAAAGTCACAAACATCATATAATTTTTTCATGAAGTTTGAATTACTTTTCATAACACCCCTTTCATCAATCAAATCGTCGGATAATTTATTGGATTTTGAACTTTGGAAATGAAAACATTGTTTTGACAGGTCCGGTTTTGATGGCGCGGGTTATAATTAGAAATATATTTTTCATTATAGGATACCGTTGATATATAAACCGCACGATTCGCATACTATTATAACTTTGAGTAACAACTTATTATAAAGGAAAAACATTTTTAGTCATTAAATCATGAATAAAACTAATTTTTTTTAATCACGAATAATTTAGTCACCTAAAACTTTCAATTGTTTAACCAATCTGTTAAAAAAAATTAGTCGATTACGGCTAAAACTGCTGTGTTTTCGCAAATCATACGTCTGACGTCATTGAATTTATCGCGATTTCCCTATAAAGAAAAGGAAATAATATTTTATATAAAAATGATTGATAACTTAAAATTTTAAGATCCCAGCATCATTCACACAATATAATAGTGAATACAGTGGTTCAATACGTCATATTTGCTCCAACATTTTTGTCGTCAGCCCTTATTTCTTTCTATTTCTCTCTCTCTCTTTCTTTCTTTATCAGCCTATCAAGATTCTGACAACAGTTAATTAATTTCCAGTTAATGCATTGAAATATAAAACGCTTTCATCGCAAATACTGTCGGCTCTACAAGTTCCAAAAATATACACGTACCAAATCTTCCCATCACAGCTCAAAGCCCGAACGCATAATAAGCTCCCGCCCGAACCATAAATCATTAGCGAAGCTTACCAAATATTCTCATTAACCAAAGTTGCCATGTATCCAATAGTGTAGCAAACAAACGATAGACTGCGTGCCCACCGACACCGCCGCCCGCCCTCCGCGGCGCCATTGTGCGCTCAGCCTTATAAATTAATCTCCCGCTCACTGGGCGACTGAAAAGGAACCCTTTTGGTCTGAAAATGAAAAGGCCATTTCTCAATGGCGGAGGGCAAATAGCTGCTCGGAGATAATCCACTTAAGCCGTTAGATTATTCAGTTACGCTCGCAAATATTATTAAGACTTTGCGTTATTTACTTTTTTGAATACCGAATGCTTAAGAGGCCGCCCAAGATTCGGGTCAGATTCGTTTTGTAGGGATTTCATGTTTAAAAGAAGTTCTGATGTATAATACAAAATTTTTCCACATAACATATAAAATTATTATTAAATGTTTATATTAAATTAATGAAGTTGATATAATACATATCATGGAAGTCGAACTATCGGACACATTAACAATAATAATACACAAGGGTACACTTAACCGTAAACTTTTCGTAACTATTCATCAAAATGTTTTCTTTAGTGATAACACCGTATAAATATTAGTACAACGAAATAGAAATAATTTTTTTAATAAAATGCAGTATTCATGTAGCAATGTAAGTCTATAAAAATATATGAACGTTACATTACGCGTTTGGCTAGGTGTCGCTACGTTACTATTTCAACACTGTTCTCGTTCACTGGCCTCAAAACAAGTAACGTTCCCTGTTAGTGAACAAGAGATGGCGTTTGCATAATGTGACTTATCGTCCTTTTACAAAACTCTTGTTAGTTTTGTAACGCCAAGTTACGCTTGGTAAAGAACTTTCGATTCACTTCTGAGAACGAATTTAATCCCATTTTATACTTTAATGTCTTAATGATTTATTCAGACCTTAATGTAGCATTGACAAACCTTCTAACCGAAAATAAATTTTGTTTAACCTTCGTGACTAATATGTCGTAGTCAAATATCACAATTTATTTATTACTTTTAAGCGTTCCCACATATACATACATCCAAATGCATCTCGATAGTTTAAGTCTTCGCGTTGAGCATCCAATTAAGGATTCCATCTTTTAAACAAATCAAAAGTGTAATCAAAGTTGAGTATTTGGCAAAAAAATATTTTGAACTAAAATTTAACAAGAATTGAATAAAACATGTTGTTTTTATTGCATTGACGCCTTATTTACGTATAGCCTTATATAGTTCGATTACGCGCCAAAGAGCAAAGAATAACAGTGAAAAAGAGATGTCAGTATAATATAAAACAAATTTTACTTTTTCCATATTCATTGTCAAATCCGGTGGGTGTTTCTCCAGGATATAAAAATATCATTATACTGAAGCAAGTACTGAGGTAAGTACTATTCTTGAAGTTAGGTGAAGAATACGAAGTAAGGAAATAAAAATCTAGATAACGAATACTGAATGGATTTATTACGTCGTGACATGCTCTTTTATATATAAAAATAGTGGCCAAAACTAGAGACGACAATATATAAAACTTGAGACAGCGCGCTAAGACTGAGCTGAACAAAAAGGCACCTTTCCTTGCTCGCGCTTTCCTTTCTACCTAGCCACTAAGATATATGCGGGTTAATATACCTTAATAATGTGGCAAATTTCAGATGTCTACGGTATGAGGTGTCTAAGAAAAACGGCTATGACAAACGAACATACGGACACGTGAGTGATTTTATAAGTGTACCGTTTTATGTTTCGTGGTACGGAACCCTAAAATGAAGCGGATCTTTTTGGACGGATGTTCGCGAATACAAATATCCCGCACACTTCTATTTACTGCGCACAAATATATTAGTGATGGTGATTTTTTTGTAGTTTACTCCTTAAGAATCGATTTTCATATAAAGCGGTTTTCATATAGATTTCATATAAGAATCGATTTTCATATAAACCCGGTATGAAGTTTTATGAGTAGTAAAATCATAAATTTAGAACGTACGAAGTTCAGAGCGTTAAAAACGTTCAACAGTTTGTAAGTTTCGATGTAGGAGGTATGTTTTTTATTTTTATTAATTTATTGCAAAGCAGGTCCTTTTTAACGCAGTAAGTTAATATATTTTATCATTTACTCCCAAGGCATTAAGGGACTGTGTCCCGGGATAGAGAGAATCCTATGAAAATGTTTGCTCGTCTACGATCGGCCGTGTCTCCATCGGTTTGCTTTGCGGTTAAATGCGGCTCAACCCGAATGGCAAATTTACAACACACATAAACGATCTGATAGTTTCGTGTTGATTTAGCGGTCTACGCTGTAATGTATGTTTTAGTCCCTTGCTTATATACATAATAATGTTACTTTAACTAAATAACTTGTATTTGATTAATTATAAGCCTGCACAGCCTGATGCACGTTAACCTGATTCTATTAATGGCAAATTTACAACAGACATAAACGATCTGATAGTTTCGTGTTGATTTAGCGGTCTACTCTGTAATATATGTTTCAATCCTTTGCTTATATACATAATAATGTTACTTTAACTAAATAACTTGTATTTGATTAATTATAAGCCTGCACAGCCTGATGCACGTTAACCTGATTCTATTAATGGCAAATTTACAACAGACATAAACGATCTGATAGTTTCGTGTTGATTTAGCGGTCTACTCTGTAATATATGTTTCAATCCTTTGCTTATATACATAATAATGTTACTTTAACTAAATAACTTGTATTTGATTAATTATAAGCCTGCACAGCCTGATGCACGTTAACCTGATTCTATTAATGGCAAATTTACAACAGACATAAACGATCTGATAGTTTCGTGTTGATTTAGCGGTCTACTCTGTAATATATGTTTCAATCCTTTGCTTATATACATAATAATGTTACTTTAACTAAATAACTTGTATTTGATTAATTATAAGCCTGCACAGCCTGATGCACGTTAACCTGATTCTATTAATGGCAAATTTACAACAGACATAAACGATCTGATAGTTTCGTGTTGATTTAGCGGTCTACTCTGTAATATATGTTTCAATCCTTTGCTTATATACATAATAATGTTACTTTAACTAAATAACTTGTATTTGATTAATTATAAGCCTGCACAGCCTGATGCACGTTAACCTGATTCTATTAATGGCAAATTTACAACAGACATAAATGATCTGATAGTTTCGTGTAGATTTAGCGGTCTACGCTGTAATGTATGTTTAGTCCCTTGCTTATAAACATAATAATGTTACTTTAACTAAATAACTTGTATTTGATTAATTATAAGCCTGCACAGCCTGATGCACGTTAACCTGATTCTATTAATGGCAAATTTACAACAGACATAAATGATCTGATAGTTTCGTGTAGATTTAGCGGTCTACGCTGTAATGTATGTTTTAGTCCCTTGTTTATATACATAATAATGCTACTTTAACTAAATAACTTGTGTTTGATTAATTATAAGCCTGCACAGCCTAATGGACGTTAACCTGATTCTAGGAATGGCAAATTTACAACACACATAAATGATCTGATAGTTTCGTGTTGATTTAGCGGTCTACTCTGTAATGTATGTTTCAATCCTTTGCTCATATTCATAATAATGTTACTTTAACTAAATAACTTGTATTTGATTAATTATAAGCCTGCACAGCCTGATGCACGTTAACCTGATTCTATTAATGGCAAATTTACAACAGACATAAATGATCTGATAGTTTCGTGTAGATTTAGCGGTCTACGCTGTAATGTATGTTTAGTCCCTTGCTTATAAACATAATAATGTCACTTTAACTAAATAACTTGTATTTGATTAATTATAAGCCTGCACAGCCTGATGCACGTTAACCTGATTCTATTAATGGCAAATTTACAACAGACATAAATGATCTGATAGTTTCGTGTAGATTTAGCGGTCTACGCTGTAATGTATGTTTTAGTCCCTTGTTTATATACATAATAATGCTACTTTAACTAAATAACTTGTGTTTGATTAATTATAAGCCTGCACAGCCTAATGGACGTTAACCTGATTCTAGGAATGGCAAATTTACAACACACATAAATGATCTGATAGTTTCGTGTTGATTTAGCGGTCTACTCTGTAATGTATGTTTCAATCCTTTGCTCATATTCATAATAATGTTACTTTAACTAAATAACTTGTGTTTGATTAATTATAAGCCTGCACAGCCTGATGCACGTTGACCTGATTATATAATATATATATATATATATATATATATATATATATATATATATATATATATATATATATATATATATATTCGTGTAATTAGTACTAATCATATACATGTGGTACTTTTTTAAATGACGCTTTAGACTCGCGAAAGCTTTTAAGTAGAAATAACTTTTCGTCCAAAATCTTATGGATGTTTTTGTTGGAACACGGGATTACCAGAAAATATTTCGAAAAAAAAACTTTGTTTTTCAATACAACTGCACGTACTAAACGAAGTGTATTAGCCCAATATTTAAATTAAGTAACTTAGGTACAAATATCGGCTCAAGATCATGAAACTTTTACTGCAGCAACTAAATGTTCTTGTCTTTATTACGTTATACCCAGCTTCACCTGCTTACGAGTATAAAATATTTTAATATCACCTATAACTCATCCCCGCGGTCACTAAACACCTCCCCTGCGTTCGCTAAACATCGGTCGTTGAGGTTAGGGGTATATTGGTGGGAATACTCGATATAATCAGACAATATAAATAAATATTAAAATGCGAGTGTGTTTGTTTATTCTCTTTTTTAGGTCACAACGAAGCCTCAAGATAACATCGTCACCGTGGTATGTTGATTTGATTAAGAGGCATACGACGGCCTTTGATTGCGCGGCGCACCGCGGGGATATGGGTTCGATTCCCGGGAGCTCGTCGAACTGGACTGGTGTTCTGGTTGGCTGTACGCGATTGCTCTCGTAGCAATCAGTCAGCCACATATATAAATTAGGTATATTAAAGTACATAAATAGATAAATGAAGCAATGGATCGACCTAATTGATTTAAAGGCTACATACGCAATACCAATGAGCAAGAGAATCATTCCTTTTAATTTCCTACTTTAGACGGAAGTACTTTTCTTTTCATTGCATTTATATTATAAATTATATAATAACAATTAGTATTTCTAACTATTTAATAAATAATTATTAATAAATAATAAATAATTAGTATTTCTAACTATATAAGTATAATCACGTGCGTAAGTTTGTAACTATAATCACGCGCGTGAAGCCGCCAGTTAAAGCTAGTCAGTAAATAAACACGCCGGTCTCTATCTACCTTGCCCCGTTCAAGAAGTGTTCCCCAACTTTCTGCTACATTGTTTATCACTGCTCCTCCCCTATGGTGGGGTGTAAACCTAGCATGACGATATACATCCTATCATCCCATGGTATGGGCTTTATAACACAAAAATAATTTTTTAAATCGGATATGCGGTTCCAGAGATTAGAGCGAACAAACAAACTTTCATGATTTATATAATATAGGTATTAATTCAGATGCAACTCAATTCGAATTCAGAAGACCGCAAAAAATAGATCTGCTATTGTTATTGGCCCATCCATTTCTATCCATACAAAATCGTTATCTATGATTTGGGTTAATAATTTTACGAAATGAAGCGTTTCACCGACCTATGATGCTACCCTAACCCCATCTATCGGTCGTTTTATACAAATATGTCTATAATACTATTAATGATATTCACTGTATTTAATATTGAAATATGAACTTACAGACCGCAGATTTCTTGTACCCTGAAATAATAATAATTATAGTATATTTATTAAAAATTATCTTCGTATTTAGATACAAGGCTATATGAATAAAATTTATGTTGTATCATAAAATTACTAATAAAGCGTAGGTTGGTTTCACGCCGCATATTACGTGTCTGTTCCGTATAATAAAGAAAATGTTTCAATTTCGAAAATAATGATATGAACCAATGTTTACCATTATTATCTTACTATTATCAAAAACGTATCTTGATTAAAACCTTAACAAAAATAATAAATTTGAGACAGTTTTTTTTAGTTTAGGACACTTTGACTTTTGATAATAACAATAACTAAAACATTCATTTTTAAGGGTTCAAAAAATGAGGGATAAGAAATAAAAAAATTTAATTGATATTTTAAATTAATGTAACTGCGAGTTAATAATGTACACAACAAACAATGACAAAATAAACTGTAACGATAAATCCCATGTAATATAATATCACGGATAAATCTACTAATTAATTTTGACATTGCATGGATATTATATTCAATTTACTTTTGAAAGTCATTCGCTTTTATTTAATTCGACAATCGCAACTGCAACGAAGAAACTCGAAGATCATTAACCTATCGCTAGAGTCGTTTGAAAATAATCCAAATATTTTCTTAAAAATAGTTTTCGTCACTTGCATCTATTCACGAGCCGGCATCGGTTATAAATGTTCGCTCGCAAGATTATTTAAAATGGGCGAACGCATCTGATTTCCTACGGTGCGAAGCGGCGGGAGCAGAACTCGAATTAATTGAGTTTTTTCCCTCTAATTCAGTCTCACAAATCAAACCAATTTAGTTTCTTTCGTCTTAGTTCAGTGCCTATTATTTCATTACTATATCTATGTCTGGATGTTATTTCGAAATGCAACAAGTCATCCGAATAATGACAAATCCACAATTCTAAAGCAAGTGATGATTGTCCGATTTTTAAATTTACTTACAAGGTGTGTCCCAGAATTTGAATCGAAGCCGAAAATGGTATTGCTTCGAATGTATCGTATCTCACAAAAACGTTATTGTACAACAATGCCAAGTTGACTATAACAAAATAAAATCTTAATATCTCGACCGAGAACAGGTAGAAGCAAGAAAACCCGTCAAGCGCGAAAAGCAGTCACCACGGGGTTTCCGTTCACATTTTGGCAGTTATATATATTAGAAATACTATGCACCTCTACATAGTATTTCTATTAAACTATTTACAAACCTAGACAAAGATCGTGGAGCAATTATAACGAAAAAAGTCGTAGTTTTCAAGATATTTACGATAATATACACGCCCGACCCTACTTAAATGTATTTATATTATTAAATATAATATAATATAATATTGTATTCTTATCAATACGCTCCTAGTATTTGAAAAAAATGTATAATTCCACTTATAATTAGAAAACATTGATATTTGGATTTCTCACTTTACTTTACTTGTGCTATAAGACTTCTCATTATGTCGATTGTCGACAAACAAATTTATAGGTACCCTATTGGGGTTTGATGACGGTATAAATAAAACAAAAAATTAGATTTAAAGAGTCATATTTTTTGTTGCGTAAACCGAAAATTTGAGATTTTTATAGCAATGTAAGGCCACAGGTCTCAGTATAAGATACTAATTTCGCTACTTTACGTTTACAAGAATAAGGGACTTGACACACAGACGGATTATCAAGTAATCCTATGGTTCCGTTTTTTGCATTGTGAAGAAAGGAAGCCCAAAAATTGTTAAGTTGAGTATCAACAGATCTCATTTTAAAATTTCTCGGTACGTTAACATTCACGCAATATGGAATACAAAAGTGATCTTAAAACAAAACAAAAGTATGATGCAAGCAACGTATCAGCATCACCGACAAGCAGTTGACTATATGTATCGTATAATTTACGTAGAAAGTTACCTTAAATTGGCCTCTCACGGTACCAAAATCAGCCCTAAATAGTTAAGATTACCCTCACGAATCAATTAAAATGGCTACTGAGTGACTTTGCCTACCGAGTGTTGTTACTAAACCGATAGGGTTAATGAAGATAAGCGCCGAAGGAGAGCGACGATGCGGTTCGCAGAGCGCGCGCCCGAGGGCCGACGGTCGCAGATTACTGCCACCGTGTTGACTGATCGCGTAACTAACGTGTTTACCCTGTTGAGCGATAAACCTTCACGTTTCCAATCGGCCCTATCACGCGGACCTCCCTTCCACCTACGACGCTAATTGTGCGTCTTCCTGCTCGTCCGACCGCACTACAAAACGATCGGTCCTTATAATTCTCGCTGATGTCAGTGTAATGGTCTATACAATATGTTGGCGAGATTACAGATTTGTAGAGAAAAAGAGCAAAAAAAACTATTTTCATGATTTCTAATTAAAAATAATTAATAATAAATAAAAATGTAAGTAATTTACTTGTAGAAGTTAAAACAACTCCATAATATGAGACAGTATGTTCTATTACCTATTGTAAAATGAGATTACTCAAAATATTAATATAAAAACACAATAATATAATTTTTTTTATCTAACAGTAATTGATAACGACTAAAATAACGATTTAAAATTAAGTAATTCGTATTAACTACAAGAAATCGTAAATAGAAAGTAACTTTTTCACGACATAACAAATTTTGGTTTTTTATCTGATATAATTTTACTTTTAAGCATGTGATGAGTGAATTATTTTAAATGTGTTATATTAAACGATCGTGAAATTAATTTTTGTAATGTGACCTATTATTATTCTTAATGCAAATGTAATAAGCACTAAAACATGAAATATTTAAAATACAATACACATTCCGTGAAATTCCTATCTTTGATGATTTAGCTGATAAAGGTCTATACAGGCGGACATATGGAAACAGAAAAATAGAAATGCGGATGATCCAGTCTAATAAGGTCCCGGAATTTATGTATAAATCAATTTATCAATATTACCTCGCACACGTTGCTTCCAGACAAATTTCCAAAGGTTGATTAACGCAAAGCGTTCTTTGAAAGTCATAGGCGCGGAAAGATATACCAAATAAAGGTAAGAAATATCGTTATAGAGAAACAGATTAGTTTGAACATTCGGGAAGTTTATTATGTACGAACATAGATAGAGATAAATTATCTTCTCTTACAAAAGTAATGAAGAATAAGATTATATTAAATAAAGCGAAAGTAGTTTTATCTAAAGGTCTATTGCCGTCAAGAAAATTACGTAATAAAAATAATTTGAGTAATGGAAAATAAGAACTAAAACAAATAGAATGCGGTTGACATAAGATCTTTGCGGAATATATAAAGTTTACGTGTGAGAGTTAAAATGGTTTTCTATGTTTTCGACAAGAATGCAGTGTTAAACAAAATATAAAATTATGTTGAGGCATAAAAAGATAAAAAGTATATCTGAAGGAAATAGGTGAGAAATGAATGAGTGGATGAACCACAATGGCATACGTTAATTAAATAGAATACTGTCTGAAAGAAGAAGAGTTTTTTAATATTGGAGAGCGTACGTAAAATAACGTAAAGAATGAATGAAGGTAGATAGTGTGAAGCTAGAGATAAAAATATATGAGCAGAACGAATTTTTACTGCACGCGCAGTATCTTTAGGATATATTTACATAATCTTTATGACATGTTACCTTTATTTACATTATTTTGAATAAGAACTAGTGTTTAAGGTATTTTGAGTGAACTTTAATTCCTGATGAAACGAAAATCTTAAATGACTAATAATGTTGAAACATCGATCATAGATAAGAGACACTATTAGAAATCTTCGAAGTCATTCTGATCTCTACAGTAATGAAGAACCTTATAATAAAGAAATTCAAAGAGAATTTGAGTAACAGTTTTCTTCCATATTTAGAGAAAAGTAACCAAACAGGAAGCAAAGAAAGATGCAAATAATTTTAAATTTTAAAATATTGAATATTCTCCAAAAAATATGTGATACATAATTTCATTCTTTTTAGTGTTCCGTAGTCAAATGGCAAAAACGGAACTCTTATAATTTCGTCTGTCTGTCCGTATATTACAGCGATTTTATTCGGAGACTATTGACACTATATAGATCAAATTTGAATGGTAGGTGTCTTCTTTAAACCGCTATACTATGAAGTAGTGGAATTATGAAAAAGAAATAATTTTAGGTGTGGTACCTCCTTATATGTTACTGAGGAATGAAAACAATTCAGTGCGCATAGGCGTGGTTGGATATCGTAATATAGGTCTTAAAAATGACATACATGTTAAAAAATAACTTTTTATTTAGTCAATAGTTGATGAGATATGCCGTGCAAAATCTTAAAAAAATGTGTAAGCCCCGCCCGCAAATTTTTACAAAACTGTGTTAAATTCTAAAAAAAATTAAGATAGCAGAACTTAAAAGAAACTGTTAACGAAAATTGGTTTGAATAAGATAGTTTAAGAGGTATGGGATATTTTCGATATCAACTGCAGCGATAACCTTGTTTTTCACAGCATCTTTGCGAAATACAAACTCATAAGTTTAATATTGTTTGGTGCTGCAGAGCCCTTCGAGTGCGATTCCGATTCGCACTTGGTTGGTTATTTTGTTCAAATATTTTTATTGAGCCCCTCGTATATTTTTATTTTCAATTATAGTATTACATCACATATATAGCGGAATGACAACACCCAAGACAGATCGAATAGTATCTCTTTAGGATTCCGTAGCCAAACATAGCTGTTTTACTCGCAGACTATTAGTATTATAAAGTTGAAATTTGGCATGGGTATACATATAAAGTCTTCAAAGTTATGTCACAAAAGTTTCTAAAAAAGTGTTTAGGGTATCTCCGCTGCATGTAAAGTGTGGGTGTATTTCTTTCGCTTACCCCATTGTGCAGGTTATCCTTGAATAGGTCTTTGAAAAATAATGGGGGTACATCATTATTACCTCTTCGATTCAGGGATTCCTTTACGAAATATTAAGTTTTTGTTAGAGCTAATTATCCTCATCCATTAGCAGTTAAGCCGCTATTTTTGAATACCTGAAAAGTATTCACAACAGTAGTAAATATAACGAAATTAAAAGGAAAATTATCACAGCTGAGCGGGGTCTACTAGTTACGAGTAACAGTCGATCAACTTAAGACATGTAGTTGAGTATGTCAAAAGTTCATAGAAACTCCATACAAGTGACTTAAATTAACTGCAAAAATAAGTTTGTCTTTATTTTAAAATTTACATTCATTATGTCTATGAACTTTATACTACGCTATATATTTATATACTTACACGACGAGAAATTTTGTAGAAATTCATTATTCACAATTAAATGAAACTACGTGATGTAGTATTATTTCTACTTTCTTAAAGTTCTTTACCACGACCTACGTTTCGTTGTATTACAACATCGTCAGGTGGCTATTAGCAAAGATCTATTAGCAAAGAAATCTTTGCTAATAGCCACCTGAAGATATTGTAATACAACGAAACCTAGGTCGTGATAAAGAGCTTAAAGAAAGTAGAAATAATACTACATCACGTAGTTTCGTTTAATTGTGAACAATGATTCGTCACAAAGAGAATTTTTGCGAATTGTTTATAACCATACTTTTTATCCTTAAAGCATACAACAACACGAAAAAATGTGTAGTTTGTTACTGGCAGGAGTGTTGACCAAATAGCATATTGTTTATATGTCATAACCAAACGAACACATTATTTACGTTAAAACTCAATCGAAACGTATTATAAATATACCGTATATTGAAATACTTCAACATTATACGGAGATTTTTTGCATCGTGTTTAATTGCTTTTTATACATATAGCATATTTAGAGCAAATAGGATGCAATTAAAATAAATCAGAGGAAACGAAGATACTAATTACAGATGTATAGAGTATGTATGACGACACTATTGATTAATAGTTTAGAAAAACCGGAAAAATTTTTTAACCCAACCTTTAATAGTCTTAAAATTTGACTTGTGGCCAACTTTTTGGTTGACGTAGTGAAAAGGCAGTTGGACTTTTTGAATTTTTTAATAGAATTTTGAAAAGAAACTGCTCAGTTCGATGATAGCAAAATCTAAAGTATTTATTGAAGTCAGCCAAATACACCTTTTTACGACTGGTGACGTCCATTGGGTTTTTTTAAGTATACGACATTTATAATTAGGTAAGGATATAAATGTATTTTTTTTTAAATTGTCTCTTTCATCTTTCATTTAACACTTATATCAATAGGTTTTGAAAAATAAAAAAAAATACCTGAGGCAAAATTACCGCCAGCAACCATTTTATTAAATTGTTTGTCATATACCCATAGCACTTCCGGGATCAAGATGAATCTAACACTACTTTGTTAAAATTGCTACGCTACAAAGGAATAAAGAGTCTTAGCACATACATGTATGTTGTTGTGGTGTTGTGGTGTTTCTATCGTGCGGTTGGGTCAAAACAGTGGCGAGAAAACGGCGGCATTGTCATTGCATCAACTATTTTTTCGCACAATCTTGCTTTTGTACAAACGAGTATAGACTTTGCAATAATATTGTGACGTATAACTTAGAAGAGTTGCGTCCCGTGACCAATGTATCACGTCTAATTCGATCATAGAGGTACGACAGAGCTACTGTCATAGCACATTTTGTCCCAAAAAGTAGCGTTAAGCGGAAGCACAAAGGTAGACGATTTCAAGGCCTATCCGAAACATAGAGAATGTATGGTATGTTCAGTGATTTTTGATAGATTTTGAGCCACAATTTTTTTTTGTGTTTTCTTAGTCATACTCATAGACTGAAGATAAAATATTGCTTTATGTAGTTAATAATTGTGATGGAAACTTGATCTTTTTAGAGAAGAAGAATTTTGTTTTCAGTCTATGAGTTTGGCTAAAAAGACACAAAAATTTATAACTCTGAAACTTTCAAATAACGCTGTACATACATAGGAGTATTTCGGATAGGTCTTAATATTTACTAATTCTGTGTTTCCGCTTGACACTATTTTCTGAGCACCTGCATATTTTAAGAATTCGACACATTACTGAATGGTCGATTATAACAGTTGGTACCGCAATTTCTTAAACCAAATTAAGACGCTGGATTTGCCTTTCAACTTGATTCATAACAATTTTCTTAATGTTAAGAAACAAATAAATAAATTATTCAGGAGCGACTCGAGACATCTAGAAACAGGAATTGTTGGAGCAGAGCAAGTTTGAAGATGAAACGAGAATGGAAAACATCTCTCGCTGGAAAACAGATGGTCTAATTCATTCGGGCCCCATGACTACAATCTGTGCGTTTTCATTACCTATCCAGGTGTATGTTAGGCACTAGACTAATACTTAGCCTATGGTATAGTATTTTATAAAGAGAAGAATCTTTCTTAGGCGCACATAGAAAGGAATATTTCTGCTTGCAATGTTGACTCACAGTATGCATCTATGAGCCTATTGGAACCAAAAATAGTGACAAAAAGTTCAAACCTGTCCAGCGGCGCCACTGAGTGCAGACTGTGAATCTGAGACCTCGGTTGGATTGATTGGATAGGTCAGCATATTCGGGTTGTATTCTTTGTCAATGCAACGACACAATTAAAAATTTACAATGAAGTTAAACTGCAAACGCAATCTGCGATCACACGTCGACATAAATCGAAAGCACGGCGAGCCTCACAACACGCAGAGCAAACCGGTACGTCAATAGGGTCGCAGGACGTCTCTACTCGATTCGCTCATTGAAAAGTGGGGTGAAATGCGATGGAGGCCGCATTAAAATTCATGACGATCGCGACCGACCCGATAGATGTAGGAGGGTGCCGCGCGCCGTGTACTCCTTCGGCCCGTTCGCGGCGCGCACCCCGAGCGATGTCCGCTCGCCATAGAATAACTAAGCAGCGAAACGAATGTTATTCAATTTATAACCAATACACATGAATAAATCTAGACCGTTTCGTTTTTGCGATTTTGTTTCATTGCGACAGCCTCAAAAATCTATTTTCAGAATGATCGTCTTTATAAATGTTTGCCGCGCCTTTACTCGCAAACAGCTTTAAATATTTTGATATGCACACTTGCATATTTTGATATGCAACGTTATAATTTAGAAAATATGTTATTTTATAATAGACCTTCTTGCTGATATAGCGTCGATAAAAACGTCATTACATTTTACATTTTATATTTTCTGACTTTAGTTCAACTGAAAACTTATTTCAATTGCCAGTGTAATATTTAATTTTAGAACATTGTTTTTTGGAATAGCATGATATATAAAGAACTATACAATCATGTCAAAGCTTACTAGACAATTAAAAGCCACTGCCATTTTTATTTGACAATAACGACTCGCCCCGACTTCATACCCGCATTGAAAAAAATTAAGCCCTGGTTTTGGATAGATGCTGTTGGTATGCTGGTACAATGGTCAATAATGAAAAGCAAATTGCGAAAGGCTCCGCGTATAATTTTGCTTACTTAAAAATAACGGGATTCATGGGTGAGTGACGCGCAATACATGGCTGCATAAGAAGAACTGCCACTTAGCCTCTCCTCACCAAATCCACTCTCACCTACACGCGGCGAACCCTGTTACGTCGAATAATCTATCATTAAGATTGTGGTAACCAACTCCTTTGGAGATGTAGGTCGACAAGCAAACGGGACGCAGTGAAAATGTAGTCACATTTTCAACATCGCTGCTGTGCAGAAGGTAAGGGGAAACCATTGCACTATCCTTCCCTTGAAACCTGTCATGAAAAATCATTATCAAAGGCAGACGGAATGCGATCTGGTTTCGACTTGGCCCCGTGTCGAGTCCAAATCGCACGGTGTGAAATGTACTACTGGCCTCGCTACAGTGACTAACCAGGCGCAGTGGAACTACTGGTGATAATTCGTCATCGGACCGTCGCGCACAGATCCGTAAAAGGATCAAAGTGCGAACCCGAGGCATGACACAACCTGGGTAAAAGTAGGTAATAGGTATAGAGCAAAAGTGTTATGGTTTTGATTTCACAAACCAAGGCGAGCCCTACACCGGGTGAGCTTTTCATATTCAGAGATTCTTTTAAAATCAAAGCTGAGAATATTCGTATGAGTAGCGGTGTGGATATTGATTCAAATTGGAACAGCGCGAAGGATCTCATTGTGTTTGCTCGTAAGGAATTCAAAAATAAGATGACAGAACGTCCAAGAAAAGTATGAATATCGGAGATGATATCCAGGTCACCCAGGAAAGAAAAAAAACGTTTTATGGGTATTGCTCACTATGACAGTGCACAATACCGAGCGCTGCCGGCAAGGTCCGCAAAGTCGCAAGGGTGATTATGTCAGCGAGATTCTGAAGATCACCATAACTCAATCTGTCAGGATATTGAGGATCACGCACAAACTTTCCACAAAAAGGATTTCTCTTTGAAGGTTAAAAGCATTAATCGAGAAGCAAAGCCAAGCACATGGGCGATTGAAGACAATGACAGCAATTTGCTAACTGAAGTTGACCAAGTGGTAGAGAGATGGCGTTCATACTGTAAAATTTTATACGTAACTATATGTGGGGAATACGACATCCTGCCCCTATCGACGAACGACTTCATCATGGAACCTAACATCATTGCGTCAGAGGTCAGAAATGCACTTGGAAAACTAAAATGCAACAAATCAGTCGGGAGAGATGAAATATTAGCCAAAGAGCTGAAAAATCTAGACGTCGAAGGTATTAGAATCTTGCTTGACTTTTGCAACAAGTCTGGCAGACATGTACTACTCGTACCACTCCATAAAAAAGGATCCACTCGAGCATATGGAAACTATAGGACTGTAGCCTTGTTATCTTATATCAGTAAAATTATGCTGTACATAGTCAATCAGAAATTGAAGTCATATTTGCAGTAGTAAATACCAAACAAGCAGGTCGGGTTTGTCAAGTACCGTGGCACTAGAGAACAATAGTGAACGTCAGGCAGATCATTGAAAAGGGCCGGGAGTTTAACGTGACTAAGCTAATGTACTTTATTGACTATTTTAAGACATTTGATTGTGTACGATGGAATTGCTTGTGGAGAGTCCTACTGGAAATAGGCGTAACTGTGTATTTAATAACTTTAATAGCAAACCTGTACGAAGACAGCACCTTCAGGATAAGAGTAAACGGTGTGCTATATCTGCCGTTTAAGCCTGGAAAAGGTATGCATGGATGCATTCTATCTCTTAGTCTTTTTAATATTTATGACAAATTCATAATGAGGAGGGCATTGAATGGGAGGAATGGGAGGGCGGAATCTCAGTAGGTGGCACCAAAATTAGCGATTTAAGAAACGTAGATGAGACCACTGTCTTTGCAACGTTAGAGAAAGAACTAGCTGACTTGTTCAAAAAAGTCGAATATGAGAGTGAGCAGGTCGGACTCTCGGTAAACAGAGTTAAAGCGAAGGTCTCTAGTAACATAAAAATGAAAATAGTAAGAACTTTAGTTTTCTCGATTTTTCTGTACGGTTCTGAGTCGTGGACAATTCAATCGTGGTGCATGAGAAGATATACGCATTCGAGATATGGTGTTGGAGACGAATGCTGCGCATACCTTAGACGGCCAGAAGAACGAACGTATCTATTCGAAAACAATTCAGAATCAAAACAACGCTGTCTCTACCATCTGCTATCAATAAATCCTCAGTTACTTTAGTCACACTGTACGCAGGGAACTACATAACATAGAAAAGCTAACGGTTACCGGGTAAAAATCAATAGTAAACGACCCAGCGATAGATTTCTACCACATGGACTGAGGTTACTAAGCGCACAGGCCTCCCAATCACATCTATTACTACGAAAACCGAAGACAGGGCTGAATGGAAACAAACTTATAAACGAAGCCACTAGGACTTTTTAAGATGGACACGACCTTCAGAAATGAGGAATACGATGTTGAAGAAGAAAAATACTGTTATAACTTTAAAACTATTCGTTAGAAAACTACGGAAAGCAAGAACAAATTTATCTATATAAGACGTGGAATATCACTACAAAATTGACTTTGATGAGGATTAAGAAAGTGTCACATAATAAGGTTTAAAAAATTGAGTTGAAAAAATATGTTTTTTGAGACAGTTAAATGTTTAATAGAGATTTTATGTAATATAGGTATATATTTATATTACATAATTGATTGTAGATCTATTTGAGAAAAACAATATTAACATGAATTTTTTTCCGTTTATGTCTAACGATTTAATCAGTGCACACCAAGATATCTCCTCGACGAATATTTATCGTCACTGTCGTGTAATTTTAACGTAGTATTCCTAAATTGAAACCAAATAAAATGCGTTCGTACAGACAGATAGGCGTTGCGGAGAAATTTGTTACTTAATACGTATTTACTAGTACGGGCATCTTAAGTATTTTCAGAAGATGAATTTCTGAGGTTAAATTTTCAATATTAGGAAAGTATATATATTAAAAGGCTGAAAACTAAGATGTAAATGCGTGAAATAAAAAAAGTATTGATTTGTTTCTCCATTGAATAAAACCTTGATACTCAATTTTAATAAAAATATTGACATACTCCAACTATTTTTTTCATATGTAATATGTTATAAAAATTATGTTATGTCATTTATGCACCGACAGGACATACAATGCGGTACAGGTAGATTATGTTGTGGACCTATGCCTGTATGGACACGGCATGTTAGGTGGCCGTTCTTGAAGTCCACATGTATAGCCTGTGGTATTCATTTTTTGTTGTGGTTTACCGATATGAAGCCGCCATATGACTATTTAGGTTAGCAACTTTTTAGTTAATATTTTATAAACAAAAACTCCATAAAAGCGTTTCATTCAAAAATATTTTCATCATTCAAACATAAGGAAAAGCTAGTTTTATATATAATATAAAATTCAATGTCTTTCTTCCTGTCTGTGTTTTGTTATTGGTGAGTGAATTTTGATAAAACTAAGCATGGAGATTACCGATGATCCAAGCAAGGTCACGCAATACTCAGATAACTGATATTTATGTATTTACCAAACTTCATTACAAGCTTAGAAAACTAAGTACACGGCCACTGTGACATTACTATAAGAGTGATCTCATACAGCCAACCACAATAAGTTAAACGAAAATAATAAGTACTGTGGCAGACTGTGATTTCTAACGCTAATTAATTACACTTACAATATAAATTACAATAATAATATATGGTAATAAAATAAGGTTAAATGAGAGCAAAAGCAAAACGACACTTTGGGTTCAGGGAGGGGATAAGGATGGGTTGTAGAAAGGATTTCGATCTACCGATTACGATAAATAATGTAATTTCAGACGATTTCTAAACGCTGTCTACGTTTGATGATTTGTGATGTTTGACGATGATGCGATGGCGCACTTTGTATATCGGTGGTCAGTTCATTCCATAATCTAGTAGAATATACAGTGAAGGATTCTCCATAAAATTCAGTTTTATGCTGGGGGATTAGGAGGGTGTACTTATTTTTGGAACGTAATCGAGGTCTTGGGGTGAGCGAAATCTGGATCTGAGGTATGAAGGTGTAACGAGATTATTGAGGATATTTTATACAAAACAGAAGATGGAGGTTCTCACGAATCACGATTAGGTCACAAATCTTAATCATTTAAGTCATGACTGATGTTCGGACGTATGGTCAAAATGTTTTAAGGCCGAAAATGTATTGATTATACAGGTTTTGAAGTTGTTATAATTTCTTGAGTAAATGTTTATTTAGATTATAATAATACACGTCTCCATAAACAAGAATAGGCAGAAGTAAAGTTTGTCAAATATGTACTTTAATTTGAGATGATAGAAAATTTTGAAGTCGGCTGAGAAAAATTTGAAATGAACAATTTTATGAATCTCATTAATAATGAGATGAAGGTTAATATGTAGGCCAATATCTTCTACAGTTAAAGTAATAGGACTAACATAACCGTTAATCAATAGCTACGGTATATCAGATATAGATATGTGTGTCCGAAGTTTCTGATTACCGATAATGATAGCCTGCGATTTAATTGGATTAATCAGAAGACCCTGTCTACTAATCCACTGACTGACTAAATGTCGGTCTTCATTCAATATATCATGCATGAAGAAATTGCATTGATATATTGAACGCAGTGAGACTATATTTGAAGATCATCAGTATACAAATTATAGTAGTTTAACTATGGGATCAATAAAAATAAAAAAAGAACCGGAGAAAGAACACCAGCTTCGGGTACTCCAGCAATGAGACTGATCCACTTTGAATCATTTTTGGAAATTTTGATTGCCTGTTTACGGTCGTTACGGTCACGAACGTAGGAGATATGCCGTCTCAGTACCGGACCGTGATTTTTAACATTAACTGATACCGGACCATGGCTCTTAACAGCACTATTCCTTTATTTCTTCCGTCGGGAACTGATCTCTAAAATCCAGAAATATCCCAGTTTTTCTCGTACAAAGAGCAGTTGATATGCTAGTTTTATTACTTATTGCTTTACGAAGCGCGAAAAACCGCTTCAACATCCATATTATCCAGTCGTGTGACACGTACGTACATATGCCTATAAAATAAAATATGTCTGCAGATATTCCATTCCAGAGAGCTAATTAATTCTCCATATGTCATTTACCTATGAAATAAATTATGTCTATTTCCCCATTTATTTAAAATTGAAAAATAAATACAAGGCAGGTAAAAAAGTTCCAATTTATTTTGAGCACACAGTCACAGGAATTTAAAAATAAGAAGACTGCGCATTTCAGTAAAAGAATAATAAACTAAAGTAATTGACATGTAATACAAATAACGGTGACGCGTTTCAACGTACATAACCACTTTTATTCGTCGTAAACAAATCACACTCCGCCGGTGCGAACGCAGTTAGCGTCCCAGGTGCGGATAATTTTATTTAAATTAAAGCACTCTTCAAGCTGTTTTTTAATTAAGATTTTCATTGAAAAATATATTTATTTTTCTCATTTCTTGAACTACACTTATTCTGAGTGTTGGTCTTTCTAATTTTAATATCAATCTGAAGCAAAACTTCAATTACTGTAAATGTTAATTATTTGTATTTTGTTAGATAAATTTAAAACGTTTCTTATGAAATTATTTATTTATTTTGCTCTTTTATATTTTATTTTTTATTTTCAACAATTAAACATTTTTATTCTTACATTCATAATGTTGTGACCTTGGAAAACTTGTAAAAAAATTGCATTTATAATTAAATATGAAAATGTAGCATTTCTAATTAAACACTGGACTATTTCGAATAAATTATGCACAGACCATCTTCCTTCCAAGAAATTACAAAGCAGCAACAGTTGAAGTCCGTCAGTCAAGTATTCACAGATGTAGTGGAAGTTTTGCCAAGATTTCATATATCCTTTCCATCCAACGAGGCAAGATTTCCATCCACTGAGGCAGCAAATCATGTTTAAATCGGCCAACCGGTCATTAAGATGTAGGAAACCATGTCGAACTTGAGCAAAACGTTAACGAGATATACCAGCAGTCAGCATTCAAAGACCCGACTTAGCCTCACGCAAGGACAGTTGCTTCATGCAGAAGAGCTAAACTTATAGAACGTTAGAACTTCATAAAATTAAAAATTTTATTAAAACTAGCATGAGAAGCGAAGGCTCGTGTTGAACTTACACAACAGAAAGTACAACGTATAATAATTCATATGTAAAACGGAAAAATATTTTTCTTGTACTTTCATTTTTATATCTAAGTAACGCTTTTTTCTTTATCTCATTTTATATTTTATATTTTTGTAATTTACTCTTTAAAAATCGAGCTTCATATTTAGCGCCCGGTATGAAATTTTATAAGGAGTAAAATCAGGGCATTAAAAAAGTGTAACCCGTTAGGTGGCCTCTCCGCGCAACATTTCTGCGCATTTTTAGAGTAAGATATCAATATGTTTATTTGGAATTTTCTTATGGCGTAATCACAATGACGGTGCATAACACATGTAGTTTACTATCGTTCACTTGTATGAAGATGTAATCATTAAATGTGCATTATTTTGGTAATAGTAATTATGTGTGAATATTTGGTGTCTTCTACCCCATAAAATTAAAAAGTCTCTTTTAATTTACTTCTTAGTCTGACGTTACTAATTGTTTTTAATTTTGTCGTTGTATAAATTTAATCTTGTTCATTTGTGCTCTACTTGAAAACAATTTTATTATAAGCATTTTTTATTAAAGAACTTTCCATTCACATTTAATGATATTGATATTTATAATTATATACAGTGTTACCTGTTTCGTACATTCCAAAACAATAGTAATTAAGGAATGAACTCCAGTGGCGCGTCGGAGCTGACAGACACAATTTTTTATTTAATGCTTTATTTTCATTTCTTTTATTTTCATAAATATATTTTTTAATGTTCTGTGTTTTTTTGCAATCGAATTAATTTTCATAACGGACGATTTAGTTCATTATCTTTTGTTCATTATTTTTAAACTGTCAGTTTATTTTTTTATAAGTATTTATACTGGTGTAAAATTGTAGAACATTATTTTAAATGTTCAGGAGACAAAAAATATTAGTATTTTTGCGTATTTATTTTTGATCTCGCATGAAAACAGTGAGATTTTTTCTGTTTGTTGGGTGCAAGGTTGCAATTTGCGGATGTCATATCGAACTTTGTTAATAAGGAGCTAAAAATGTAGTTGCATTCCGAGTTAGTAATAATTTTTTAACGCCAATATTCTTGTAAAACAAGGAGATGCCTTTGTAATATCCGAAAAAGTTTCCGTATAAGACTGCTTTAAATTAAATTAAGGCAAACAGAGGAAATGTCGAAAGTGAAAGCACGTTTGTGATATGATTCCTTCAGAGTGTATAATCTGTATAATCAATAAAATGTAACAAATTGTGGGAAATTAGAATAAGTGGCATAACGAAGTGCTCATTATATTTGAAGCCACCGCCAAAGGTAACAATTTTGCACAGGCGCAACGCCCACGGGACCGAGGGCCCGCAATTAGGAACACGGTATCGAATCAAGAGAATCGGCCCTGTACTCATGAATACAAATAAACTATCAAATAAAAACTAGTAATATTTCGAGGCACCGATACTTTTTCTGAAAGTTATATCATGTCTAAAACATCCATATTACTGTTTTTAAGATATTCTACCGCCTCTTTCATCATTCTTCTGAAATTTTATAAAAACTTCAAACGCTGTTATGCATTTTTAAATAAGAAATGTTATGCAAATCGCATAAAAGTTTTTAGCTATATAGTAATCAATGACGATTTTAATTAATCGGTGCTTTTATATATATCAAGATGTCGGGGAAACGATTCGAGAGGAGTGAATAGAGTTCTAAATTTTCCACTCTTCCTCTGTGTACTTATTTAAAAATAACATTATGTCCAATCGTTTCGTTTGATGTTTAACGTACCCTAGCGCTAAGTCGGTTGTCTTGCTTGGAAAACAGAACAACTTTTTTTCTCGAATTACAAACAATATGAAGGGTCGCAAATGTGACAATAATTCGATAGTATTTAGCACCGTTTAGTTGCATTGCCAAATGAGATTTTGGAGTATTATATGAGTAAATGTATCGATTAAGAGGTATCGACTACAAACGTAGCGAAATAAATGTACTCGATACTGAAAAGTATCGAATACATATATATTAATACTATTAGGTATCGAGTATGTACAATATTTTTTGCGTGTCTCTACCCGCAATGAATAAATTGAATGAGCGCGCGGTTGAAATATGTCAATGAGTGGGTTGTTTATTTTCGCGTTATTCAGCCGGCCTTTGCGCGTTAAATGACGCGTAACAAATGAAAGCCACACCACAATACAGTTACCAATAAGCCGCCCCTACGCTAGATCATGTTAACACTGTGATGCGTTATTTTTCAGCTCCGCACTGAGGTCTATTGCAGCATATCAAGTTCGTGACGCAATTTCTGTGTAAATTTCGTCACTGATTCAGCTGTGACCGGCGGTAATAACATTTTGATTTACTCACACGTGCCGTTAAAATGAGATTGAATGTACGTGGAGGTTGATCAACTTCGCAAATAGCAGACATCACGTATTTCATTTGTTTTATATACAGTGTTTTTATCACACAATAAAATAACATAAAACTGTCGGCATATTTTGAAATCGGAGTATATTCCATCTCTCCTAGAATCACAGTTGAATTTGTTTATCAGCTGGTACAGCAAGATTTAAAAAAATATATATTTCATAGATAGAAGCATAAGGATCTAGTCTAAATGTATATTTTTTTTTATTTAATCATAAATAAAAATAATAAAGTAGGTTCGAATCTAAGCTCGTAACGAATAATTAGTGCTAGATAATGCAATTATAATTTTTTATAATTATTTAAACTGCTTTTTATTCTGTCACAAGCAAACTTGTGTCGACACCTAAGTACGGACTAGTAGTGTACAATATGAGCGCTAACTTGGTCTCTATACAGTTCATAAAGCGTTGTAATGATGTAATAAATAATGAAAATATGACAAAAAAGCGGGCCAAGTGATGGCCGGGATACGCACAGATTATGGTTCTGTAAATGTTCAGATCTCTTAAACTTGTTGACGCAAGTTAACCGAATTACACCCTATGGTTGAAAAACTGAGCTTATAATGGAGCTTAAAACGATAAATGGAGCTTAAAAATTATAAATGGAGCTCAAAATGATAAATAGAACTTCAAAATGATAAAAGAAGCTTAAAATGAGAAGTGGAGCTTAAAAATTATAATAGAAAGTGATAAATGGAACCTGAATTCCATTTTAAAAGACCTTTCTAACGGATACCTCACGCGTATCTCAAAAAATAGAGAAAAAACTTTTGCTATTTCATTGAGATCTTTATTTGAAGCATATCATTTTATACTAGTAGGTCTAAAACTGCAGAGGCTATTATAGTGTGACAGACAGACGGAAACACATGGACATGAAGGAATTAAAAGGATTCTGAAAAACGGAAACATGTTAACGTATTTAATATGATGAGTTTATATCAACCATTATTCTCTTCACTATCATTAATATCATCGTCGTATTAGATTTAAATATTTAAATTATTTATGACAAAAATATTATCAAAAGTATATCTCATATTAACATTACGCACTGAAATAAAAAAAATATTTAAAATTTGTTTTTTGCAATTAGGTATGAAGATTTGTCTCACAGAGTCCATCGAGTGAGAGTAGCATTGAAGAAATTTCTTCAAAACGCGATCAAAAATGTCTCTGAAATATTACTCATTATAACACTCCTCTTTCCCTATTCCCAGCCATGTACGTCAATATCTAGAATAACAGGATAAATATCGCAATAAATTGTTTTCCAAAAACTTGCATGGATAAATTCAAATTTTTAAGATTATTTATTTTTTCTAGGCGTGTAAAAGATTACTATTTACTTAGTGAATTATAAATATTTATAAATAGTTAAACAGAAATACCATGTTTTCTTAAACACCCAAACTTTTATTTGTACTTAGGCATGCGCTTAACCTTCGTAGTGTGAGGTCTACGCGTACATTTTTCCTAGTAATTCATCTTCCATAATATTTTACCGAATAAAATTCTTTATATATCATAAATCTTCATCTTATTGAAAGCATATTACCCACCAAAGTTTCGAAACAACACTGATTAGGGATGAGCAATTTGGAATATATATAAAATTAAACATTAAATTGTTATACTCGAAAAAAAAAACGATTACAATTTTCGCAGAGTTTTAAGCAACAGATGAAATAACTATAATTTTTTTAACATTCTAATAAGAATTTTTACTGAAAATATAAATACATTTTGAGTCATTTTCATATATTTTGTGTATCTTCTTTAAATAATAATGATATATTCGACTTGAAAATCTCATCTTTCATATTTAAGTGCCCTATATATGACCTTGATGATTTAAGGCGAAATCAACAAATCAAGGTTAAAAACTTCTTGAGGTTGAGTTATTAAGGCTTACACACGACATTAAATTTAAACTTTTCTTGATTTGACTAAAAACGAAAAATGTTTCCGATCCCATTAAATGTAGATTTCTTTGTTTCAATATTTTTGAAAATATTATTAAAGGTCATGTGTTGGATAATTTGCAAAGTTGTCGCGGTTTTCTTGCAAAGTTGTCGCGGTTTTTGACAGATTTTGCTGAATTTGTCATCATTATGAACGTTTTAAAGGTAAATATCTCGCGAATCTACGAGAATTTTACGACAAAAAAGAATAAATAATTTTTTGTAGAACATAAAATTTTGTGGTATTTCTTTCCCGAAAGCATTCAGGTGGATACGACTGATGAACGAAACGCTACAAGGAAAAACAACAATCTTACATTACTACAATTATGAAAAATATAGTTTCCATAATTTTTATTATAAATGCCATTTTGAAACATAATATTTTACAAGAAACAGCACGTGAAACATTGCAAAAAACAATTTCTGTCAAAAACTTCATTAGGACCGGACATAGAGTTTTGAAATTTTCCAAGATGCTAAATAGTACACAATTACTATCTAAGATATCTTGTTATAATGTCAATACTTTACGAGATACACTCACTGATTGATAAAAGTAGATTTTCCAAATATCTCATTAGTTCTTCCAAAAGATTTCATCGTATGTCAAAATATGTTACTATCATATGTAATTATCATCTCATAAAACGAATAATTTTTATAATTTACAATTCAAACTTTTTGTCGCTTTGACGCGCTTTTTCTCGTAACCTTTTTATCAAATGGCGTTCCTGATAAAAATAAAAAAAATATAGTGATGTCTAAGATTGTTGCTTATCACTTTAATGTTTCATCAGCATTTTGTGAAATAATTTAAAACCCAATTTTTATAAAGTTTAACGGATTATAACTCGTAAACACTAAGTTGTGTAGCAATGGCTCCATAAGAAACCGTTGCAAAAATGTTATTTATTTACTTTTATCTTAATATCAACGGTCTAAACATCGCGGACCGTGCCAACTTATCCTTAACCATTAAACTCATAACATTCTCAAATTACCAGACATTTTCTTGTATGTGGATATAGAATAGTGGTGAAAATATATACAAACTTGAATCAAAGCCAATAATTTCTGACAGTCATAAAATAAAAATGAAAGGAATGCGATGCGCTTAACAGTCCTGTAAAACTAACCCAAAATATAGGTTAGGTTACCCCAATAATAAAAGTTAGGTGCATGTCATACATGGTTCGACTAGGACAACTTTTTTTAAACACAATTTTGATAGTTTCGTCCTGAGTAATTTTCCCATTGACACGATCTGAGAATTACGTATAATATTAAATCTACGATGTTTACAAACGTTTTAAAGTAAAATATGCCTACGCTTAATGCTACATATATACTCGGTGATAACATGCTACATATATACTCGGTGATAACATGCTACATATATACTCGGTGATAACATGCTACATATATACTCGGTGATAACATGCTACATATATACTCGCTAATAACATGCTACATATATACTCGGTGATAACATGCTACATATATACTCGGTGCCTACGCTTAATGCTACATATATACTCGGAATAGAAACATATATACTCGGTGGTTGATGCTACGGCAAAAATAAAGCTACGACTTTTTGTACATATATGAAAATGTAATACCTAAAATAAAGAAAACAAAACATTTTTGAGATCCTTAGAAATAGCCCTATCAAACAATACGGCACACTATATAGGAAATTTTAATTTTTTTAGACTATTTCATTTTTTCTTCCAAAAATTTCCATATGAATATTTTTGAGTATTAGCTATAGATATATGCGCGGGTTAATATGCTCTTTTACTAAGCCAAGTTTTTTAGAAAAAGCGCATACGACAGAAGGACAGACGAACCCGCAAACGAAACCCTTCGTTTTTCCTTTTGATGTACGGAACAACTGAATGAAGTGCATATTTTTCAAGTCTAATATTCATTACGTCAACTGCGATTGCAACCAAGACCGAAAGTGTCGCACCGAAGCTAAAATTGTATCCATTACGAAGCCAATTTGCTGAATTATCATTTATCCCATTAGCGGCTTGAGCGCGCTCGGTCACCCTAATTAGATGAATAGCAAGCACGACGTCAGATTCTCAACGTTCCAAAGCTTAAAGGTATCTCTATATTACAACTTACATGCTTATATTTCTCAGCGTTGTTTTCAGGTTAAGATTTCAATATTAAATTGAAACCATATTTAAGTATGTCGTCACAAAATTTTTAATTGTAAGAAAATTAAATTGGCGAATGTTTTATAATTTTTATTGTTGACTGATATAAAAATGTTTATTGTTTTATATTTTTATTGTTGACCGAATAGAATTTGGCATATTTTTTCATTTGAATGTTGTCGGTGGGACTTTAACTATACCCTTATTGTTATTAATGAATCCGCGTCGAATAAATATATGCCAGTGTCAATTTTCATAGTGAACTTTATTTCTTGCAACTAGGATTGAAATATTCTGTAATTACAACTTGCTAATTCACAGGCCTGCAAATTCGATCTTTATATTTTTCCTCTCGAAGATTTGATGACTGATTTTGGGGTTTCAGATTTTTCAGAAAAGGGACTACGAAAAATATACAAAAAAGACACCTTCCTATAGTAAAAATTGTATATTTAAAAATATACTTATGTATATCAGTTAAATACAATTAAAATATATAGGTTATATATCTCTTAACATATACATTACAAAAATCTCAGTGGTATCTTGACCTTTTCTGCTCGAAGTTTCTATTAAGAGATTTTTTCTTAAAATCTTTGTTCGGATTGTCTTGCTTCAGCAACCAACAGTAGTCCGCCAACATCCGCCATCCTTGATATCTACGTTCTATTTCTTTCTAGTTTTGATGAAATCTTTCACCTTGCTTTTTACTAACAGCTCCTACGGAAAGTAGTCCATGTGAGAATTTAAGTAGTGAATTATTGCTCATTGAACATCTCATTTGCCAAAATTTTATACCATTTTAGCCAAAATTACTTTATAATTAGGACTTTTGTTGTTCCTTAGAAAGTTCTTAACCACTTCCTTAATTGAAGTTCATGCCTGTAACTTGGTTTTACCGAGTTTTCTATCAAATTCTTTGTCCTTCATCAATTTTCTTATTTGTATGTCTATGAATTATCCATATTTCCTCGATAAATGCTGAAAGTTTGGGATCATAGAATTGGATAAATCGTATTACCAGGGGGTGGATAAAAAATGACAAGACATAGGTAGTATGTTCGTAGTTCTCGTTAATTTAGAAAATATTAGAACAAACAAAAGGAATAACTTAAAACAAACTAAAAAAATGTTACCGTGACGGTAAACATATTTGTTTTTAATTTCAGGTCTTCAGACAAACTTTTCACCATTTTCTTATTTTTGAAATGAAAACTTCTTTTGGCCCACTTTGCATAAAATTATTTAATTGGAAAAAAATCGTGGAATCGTTCGGCCATACTGGGCGGTATGAGTATGGCCGAACGGTTCGACTACTGACTGGTATACTCGCTACGCCTATATGCTACGAATACGAGTATAGGCGCTACGCAGAGCGTAACCGAACGAAATGATTCTTTGATTTTATTTTAGGAAGTATCTTTGAGAAGAAGATTCTTGATTTTATTTTAGAAAGTAATATTTCTTTGATATTGAATATATTTTTTAATTTTGAATAATAATTATTTATTGAATTCAAATCAAAAACACTCTTTTATAATACATCTATTAAAAGTTTATGTCAATAGTTGTGTGTTTTAAGTGCATAGTTATCCAGATAAAATTTAATGGAATAAAAATTGGATCGTCGGCGACCCTTGTTCAAATCCCACGAATTTTGTATACGAAATTTCTCACATATACACTACATACACGGAAATATAAGATTCTGTAAAAAAAGTTTTGAAATCCTTACTACTTGCTCTTCAATTCAAACAAAATTTGATTACTTTATTTAGTTATTCCTCCATTCAAAGATTTTTGAGCGATAGCCATTGAAATATATGGGGGTCAATATGTTTTGGTCAAATTTCTAACGTGAAACGGTTTTTGAGAAAAACGGTTACTAATAGAACAGGCACTACGAGGGTTCCGCACACACTCAGAATACATATGATAGTTTAAAAAATTAAGGGCCAGTATTTCTATTAAACTTTACAAATATTATTTTCCACTATATAAATGTATATTGTCTAGTACATCTACAATAGGCGTAACAACAATAATTTGTGAATGTTTACCTACATCTTTTCTACTTAATAATGGGAATCGACTGAAATAATTTTGCATCGAGCTACTAAAGAAATGTGGTTTTCGCGTTTTTTTTTTATTTAATAGAAAGTTACGATGGTGATAACGTGTACACTACTAAACGTTAAGGCGATTTATATCTTGTGAAACAGGGGCCATAAAGATATCATTAGATGCTTTCAATTGTATTTTCAAAGTACTCTTCAAAAAATTTCAGCCCCAAGTACGATGTATGGAGAGAGGTATTAAAAAAAATATTTAAGCATATTATATAATATATTTTTCTATGAAAGATGATAATTGTTTTTAAACTAAAAAAAAGAGTTATGATGCTGATACAGACGAAATTAAGAGGAGCATGACGAAATTTAGGAGCCTCCGATTTTTACATTCGGGTACGGAACCCTGAAATGTTCGAACAACTAACTATTTGATTCTAACAATTTCCAATATGTATACGTCATACGCGGTCCATCCTGATACACTTTTAATGCTAAAGATGACCCAGACATTTGGCACAACCTTTATTATGACCCGGCTCTCAGTTCATTGGGCAATAAAAAATTCGAACAAATGGATAGAGATAACTTGCGCCGGACTAATCTCAAAAGGAGTAGACGTTTAAGAAATTAATGTTTTAGTTTGTTTTATTGATATGTTATTAATCTAATAATTTCCATTTTTATAGCAGTTATAAACTAATATAAAATTTAAGGAGTGGCATCTACTTATGAATATGAAAGAGCTTTTTCATTTTAAATTTCGTGACTGATTTTACCAAAGCTTATGAATGTGATTAAATCTCTTTCTTCGATTGAACTTTTTATTAGTTTAACATTTTATTCAGTTATCGCATATACTAGAAAATATTTGTACAGCATGAAATAAATACGTACATTTTTTGTTAATTACTCATAACTACCATGTTGTAAGGTTTACGTTTTGTTAAATTTTTTGTAACAGCCTCTCAAGTCTATATTTATAGAAAATTTGGAGGAACAATATTGTTTCTTAATTCAAGTTGAAATACTTTTTGTTTTTATAAATTTTTGACATAACTGGTCAGTGATGAATTTAACGTGGTGATTTATGTTTGTATAAAATTATATCTATAGCCAATATCCCACCAAAAACATAACTTTTTAAAATTTTAATAAGAAGTGAAAAATCCCCTAAATTAGGTCAATGGGGATTTTTACTCACGTAAAAAACATCACATTAATCACGATTAGTCTAAAATAGACCGATTAGATACTTTTAATATATTTTTGTTATTATCATGTGAGTGGACCACTTACTTACAGTTATAGGACGTTTTGTTGGGTTATAGACCATTAACTCGTTATGTTTATTTCTCTTCGGACACCGTCAAATATCCGTCAGATTGAGGACTGCTTTAATTTCAGGATTTTTGTGATTCTGCAGCTGCTTGATGTGTTTTGGTTGTATACTTTTCGATCACTTTTGGAACTAATTCAATGTCGTAGATTAAAGTGTAGGTCACTGTTTCGAATGTATCACGGAGCATTGATAACTCTCCGCAGCACTTTATTTTAGAAGGTTTATATTGGGGGAACATTTACCTTTCTACTAAATCCCCAAATTTAAACGCCGAAGTACATATTGGTTTGGTAATTTTATTGTAGATTCTTATTTCATTCTCGACCGAAATTTTTGAGTATCGTCTGAACAGCCAGTGAAGTTGTCCGTATTTCATATTTAATTCTTCTCTTTTATTTTTCTTATGTTCCTGCCATTTTACTTTTATATCAATTATATTCTTATTTACATATTTTGCCTATCAGCGTAGGGGATAGCTCAGGTAAGAAACAAGGGTACTAACTAATAAGTAAAGGTAGTGGATTTATTTTACTGAATGCAAATTTTATTGAATAGAAGGTTGATGTCATTATTCCTTCGTTATCAAGTTTTTTGTATGAAGGAAGTACAATACTGGACCGAGCATGGTACTCTGCAGAACACACGCAAGAATTTTTTTTCGGTTCTGAATATTGTTTGCCATAACGTATTATATAGTTCTTATGTGCCAGGTAAGATTTAAGAATCTCCTTATATTGTTTTATGCGTATCTCTATGAAGTTTATATTCTAAGCCTTCATGCTAGATTTGATTAAATATCTGTGCTATATCTAAGGATACTTCTGTGCACACCTTTTTCGCTTCAAACACCTTTCCGATCTTGTTTGTGATTCGATATACTTGATCTCCTGTTGAGTGATTAGTATGAGTGACTTTCCTTAATAATGCTATTTAACCTTTCAACAATTCTTTCTCAAAGATTTTTGACATGGTAGGAATTAGCGATACTGATCGGTACGATGGCATTTCTGCAGGCGGTTTTCCTGACTTCGGTATTTCAATCATTTCTGTAGTTTTCCCAAGTTTTAAGGACATAGTTTAATTTAAAATAGGCATTTTTAAAGTATTGCAACTATTGCAGAGCAAAATTCGCCAGTTGTTTTATAATTTTTCCAGTAATAAGGTCATATTTAACGATTTTTTATTGCTTAGTGTGTACCTGAACAACTTCTTAAGTCGTCATCCTTTTCAATAATATATTTTCATACGTTGTATCTTGTGGGGACGGTTTTTATTCTTCAGTTAAGTATTCTGCGCAGGGATCTGCGCTCTGCTTAGGGTCACCTATACACTTGCCGTTCGGAGATTTCAAGGGAGGATCATTGACACGAGGTCTTTTTAATCTCTTAGTATATTTCCACAGAGGATAGTCTAGATAGAGAATAGTATAGATGCTTTCGTCTGCCATTGGGTTGTTAATAATTTCTTTAAAATACTAGTTTTCAGCTTTTCTGATCCCTTTTTCAAATAGATTACTCAGCCTGTTGAATATTACTTACTCGTCCTAGCATCTAATTTTTTAAGAGCTTTCCTTTTTATCATTATTAACTTCCTTATTGCCGTTGGGTATTTAACGATAGAAGTAACCTTACTTGGAATAGGGGCTCTTGCTAGCTGCTAATTGCACATTCATTATTAGTTGGCTAATTGCACATTCACTTTCGCTGATAACTGCACATTCATTATCAGTTGAGTAATCTCTTCATCTACCAGGTTTACCGTTTCAATTGAGAGTACTCGGTTGGTCAGTTGTTCCAGAATTTTACTAAAGTTATGCTAATCGGTTTTCTTACTTCAATGTTTGGTTTCTTTTATTCAAAGATAGAAAGAGAAAATAGGGGCTTGGTCTGCTGATAAATAAATTTTACCCTCAATTGACAATACATTTCTCGATATCCCTATAATGACAACAACTCACTTTAGAAATATCAAGAAACATATTGTCAGGGTCCAGTATGTAGGTGAACCAGATGGGAAGAATTCACATTTATACTTTATTTTTTCCAGGAAAAGTCTTTTGCCTTTATTTGTTGCCAATCCAAGTCCCCAATACATGTGATCCGAATAAAAATCGCCCCAAGTATAAATTTGTCACGTAACATTTTCATGATACATCGTCTATGGAGATGGGACCACTTTCTAGTTGGGCAGTAAATTACGGACACTTTTAACAATTTGGGATTATCGGTTGCTATATTTGATCTCAAGATGGTGTTGGATGTAGTTTCTCACTAACAAGGCTGAACTGCTCCTAGTTGTATTTTCAGGAGGTGGAGTATGGTAGCTGACGTAGTTCCTTATTTTACCTTTGAACTCTTAATGATACGAGTTTCAGATACCAGACCTATATCTATATTCAAGTTTTTTAAGAAAGATTTCCAGTCCCAGCATTTGTTGACGTAGGCCATTTGTATTTCATGTGATTATTTTCATGATGCTTGCCTTTATTTCACGTGAATGACTTGCTTTGAGTTCCTTATTGTTGTTTCTACTTTCAGCAACTACATTATGAACCTTGTAGACTGCTTCTCTTATATATTGTCTTACTCTAAACATTTGAGCAGGAGCTCAAGTGTTTGGAATATGAAGAAAAAAGGGTTATGAGATTTTGTTCTTCATAACGGTTGTTATTTGGATCATCGTTACGAGTCTTAATTATATTCCTTTTTACAAACACTTTTTGCAACTTAGGCATATGTTTTAGGAATAATTTCGCTTTTTTTGTTCTAGGTTTTGAGGTTTGTTTTCAATGATTATACTATCGTGCTTAGTATTTATGGAGTTGAATTGTTTATTTCACTTTTTGGTTATTCCATAGCAAATGAACACCTCTGGGTTGAGTATCCATTAAGCTATAGAGGTGTTCAGTTTCAGCCTTTCTGATCTTTATTGAACTGGTATTAAATTGTAGTATGTTTACTCTCTTAACGCATACGAAGTACACACTTAATAGATACGAAAACTCTCACACAATATTTCTGCGTATGTCCTAAGGCCTGGAAACGTTTGCATTCGGTATTAATTTGGATATTTTTCTTAACGTTTCTATCCTTATGGTTCTTATAATATAATTGTTTTCAACATTTTTATTATGATGAAAGCTAAGTATAAACAACCTTTCTTCCTTACCTTCCTTTTACTAATTTGTTCATTTTCATTATTCTTTTATTGTATTTTTCGTTCCAAGGATTCGCCTTCATCACAGTAGGGGTGAAGTCCTTTGGACATCACTTTATTTGTTATCGACGTCTTATTTTCGTAAGGATGCCATTGAATATTATGTGCATATAAAACGGCTGTAATTACAAGAAATACATATATAGAAATGCATTTATATAACCAAAACCATAAATATAAAAAATAAATGAGCTCTTATTAGGTCATTATATTTTCTGAAAATAAGTTGAATTAACTGTCAACTTACAAGTTGTTTATGTGAAATTTGTACTAAGTTTAAGTTTAATTACATTCGTAAGTACTTAACGCAAGTTTTATATTTGAATTCTTAAAATTTTCTTAAGTAAATAGTTTGCAAGAAAACATTTTGGTATTCTATATATTAAGCTACTTTTATTAAATGTTAATACAGAATTTGTCAGGTCCTTACATAGATCAATTTTAACTTAATATATCAGATAAGTTTTGACTTGAGGGTTGTCAAAAGCAGTTCGAAACGTTTTGTGCAAATAATCACACGATGCGCTCATGGCCGTCGGGAATTTGCCTGGGCGCTACCGTGGGTCTATATCTATTGGTACCGACTTATCAACTTGAGCAAGATACTGAAGCTGAGGTTTCTATAGTCCCAACATTTCATTGTTAATTTGTCATAAAAACAAAGATTGAGATGCATTTAAAGCATTTTATAGCATTAATTTTAAATACACGCCATTGTTAACACCGATAGTTACTCATTTAGATATCCGAGGTCAATCTTCTCTCACTGTGGGAAAACGTTAACAAACCTAGATTATATAAATACTTGTATTTACATCTAACATTTTACGAAGGTTATAAGAGGTTGACCACGTTTGTCTACGCATAATAAAATAGTAAAAGAGCGGTGTCTATATATCCAAAAATTATAATCAAAAGACTAAAAATAAGCTATTGAGAAGAAATTGAGTATTTTTGAAATATTTATCTGTTTTCTATTTATGTTTGCTTGATCGGGCATCATTTAAAAACTAATGAACGGATCTTGATCGCATTTTTATTACCTGTATTTTGTTAGAGCCTGAGGGAGAATACAGGTGTGTTACGTAATAGCATATATTTTATTATCAATGGATATCACTAAACAAGTGTGAAAAATTAGGTATTTTCTTTAATTTGGCGCTTAGAATATCTTTCCAAGATTTTACCCCTATTACTACTACCAATTAACACCAAAATAAAAAATGCTCTAGTAATTAACACCAAAAGAAAGAATATATTTTGACGTGAAAACGTCTTTAAAATTTGGTGCGGAGAGACCAAACGTAACATCCAAACTAGCGAGAGTTTATATTGAAGTAATTTTATACTTCAATAACTTGGCAAATAGACATAGCGTCGCCGTCTTAGTCTCGTTTAAAAGAAGATTGATAAAATTTTGTACCATTAGAGGTATTTAAATAATTTCATAATCACGTATATCCTACTTCTTATACCATGAATACAGAGTACCCTGTATTCAATACATGAATGTTGCACATGTATTAAATGATCAAAAAATAAAGAATTTCTTTAATTTAAACATACCATACGCCATGGATGTTTTCACAGAAGTAACTGTGGCAGTGCCCGTCTCAGCAATTTATTCTCTATGCGTCTGTGTGTTAAGAGTATCGCAACACAACTCAGATTTAAATATGACTTTCCCCAATCATATAACAGGATTATCACTTGCTTGGGTTCGGAATAAGATCTAGGCTGCCCTTTATCTCTATCTGACTTGAAATTCAATAATACTCGAACTAGACACACACATATATATATATATATATATATATATATATATATATATATATATATATATATATGTACATATAAACTATGTAATGATAAGAATAATCAGAGTAACAGAATTTAGGAAGGAAAATAAAAGGATGATGAGGAGCTAAGAGGGTAATTTTTTCGACGATTTTTAATGCGTGAATTCACAATTAATGAAACTACGTGATGTAGTATGATTTCTAGTTCTTTAAGTTCTTTACAACGACCTAGGTTTAGTTCTATTACAATATCTTCAAGTGGGCTATTAGCAAAAATGTTTGCTAATAGCCCACCTGAAGATGTTGTAATACAACGAAACCTAGGTGGTGGTACAGAAATTAAAGAAAGTAGAAATAATACTACATCACGTAGTTTCATTTAATTGTGAATAATGAATTTCTATAAAATTAACGCCAAATATATTCAATATCAAAAATGCGTGAATTGATAGCGCATTATGTACATCGGGGTACAACTTATCAATTTTATAGCACGAACAGTGAAGGAATACTTATAGACTGAGAAAAGTAATGTAACAATCGTGTAATAAGTACAGAGTAGAGAGACTTTGCGCACCCTACCGCTGAGAGTCTAGACCTAAGATATTTCGGGCTACAGGAATACTTCAATACATTAAAGAGAAGGCATAAAATGTGAATATTGCGCATTTCCTGCCGGTATATTATTAAAACGTAAACTTTATTGTTGGACAAAAATTCTATCTCATTAAACGAAAATCTAGAGGCGTATAGTCGCTGGCAAAATTTAATTTCAAAACAATAAAAACAATGATGCCCATAAAAATGATTTTTCTGAAATTCTACTATAGATAAAACTATAATGTATTATCAAAATTAATTCACTGTAAATATTTACACTACCTCGTTCCAAGAAAATTTAGAATCGCAAAAAGTTTTAAGGACTTAAGTAATAAAGTTTAAACAGACTACGTTAAATAGGAATTAGAAAGCTATTATGAGATAAAAAGTAAAAAAATTTTGTAAAATAAAAAAGAGAGACGTAATTATAAAAAAATGTATAAAAAAGAGGATAAAGATATTAAAAAGAGGACAAAATTTAAGAATTTATATTAACGGCTACGACTAGACCAATCTTTCATCAACTTGAAAATATCTCTCAGTTCACACAAAGCAAACTCCAAAAGCTGACATTACAGGCATCTTTAGAGCTTTCAACCGACGTAGACCCATTCAAAGTTAGATGAAAGCTCCCGCAGTAGCGGCGCCCAACGGATGCGGCCCGACCACGACGCCTCCTTAAGTACCCACCCTCTCTCCACTTCCGCCGGCCAAATTAACACATTCTCATAAACCGGACACTATTCAGACTGTATACTTAAGGTTCTCCCAAAGTAACTATAACAAAAAGAACGTTAGAATTACGATATAACAACTAGAAGTAGCACTCTCTGAAGAATCAATAAATAAAATAAATTCGTATGAAGAGATACATTATTGTTTAGAAATTGAGAAATAATTTATTTTGTACTTTCAAACTAGTATGAGCTTTCTTTTTCTTTCTCACAAATAATAGAAAATACTCATAAAACGATTATAAATTATACTAACCAAGTAATTATTGTTCGTTAAATCATCAATCTCTAATACGAAGTAAATTTAGGTAATTATGTAAATCTATAATAGTTTTAAAATATTACTTGAGTTATTATACATTTTTCGGACATAAATGAGTGATAATGACAGAATTTGATAATACTTTAAGGTTTTAAAAAGCACATTGCAGTATGAATATAGATAACTTTATCGAATATTTCGTGCTTACGTTTTTTATTATTTATATTATCGATATAAATGTAACAGTTTGAAAGTATTTAATAAAACTAACTCGTAAACATATGATGCGGTATTAACGTGGTGTACTTATATTAGTCTTATATTTAACAATTGAAGAAAATCCCTTGATCTGGGTAGACAATAACTCAGATTTGTTACGGCATTTACAGCTACCATTGCGGAAGATATTCAGAACAGAATCATTACGGCTTGGCTCAAATGGAATTTCCTGACAGACGTCCTTTATGACCCTCGAATGTCCACAAAAATAAAAAACAAAATAAATAAATGGGCAATAAGACCAGCTCTTCGGTATGTTTTGAATGCTGGACAGTGAACGAAATAGGTGAACAAAACTTACATACCACAGAGCTGAGTGTGGAGAACTCACAAAATGCGTTGGATAAGGAACGAGTATACATCGTAAAAATCGAGGATAAATTCGTGAAAACCACCTGAGATGGTACGATCATGTTATAAGGAGAAAAACGATCACACGACAAGAGCAGTAATAGAAATTACGGACCTGAAAGTAGTAAGGGTTGCCATCCGTCCTCTTTCCCCCGGAAAATGTCTTCTTTTTAAAAGAGCCGTCCGGGGGATTTTTAATGTACGAGTTATTGTCTATCACGAGGTTTTAAAAAATTTTAAAATGCCCGTGAGTTACACAATGTATTGTTGATTTCATACTGAAAATTGTTACTTTGAGTCTTATTTGTTGATTTAAGTTTAAGGGTTTAAATTAAGGGCGATAGATAGGGATTCCAATTTTTATTGTTTATATAATAGATGAAACGTTATAATTATTTTATATGTAGGTATAATTTTTATCTGTGATTAGTAAGGTAAACAAGACTTGATTGAGACCAAATATTCTTGATTAGTATTATATGACTAGTACGGTTTGATTTTAATATAATATCGGCTTTTGCCTTAAAGATTTGTGTCCGTGATTACAAACAAAATATTCTGGGTTGTTAGTTCACAAATACTTATTATCTAAAAGTTATTACCGTAAACTTAAATATAGTAGATGCTTGTACTGGAAAAACACAATGTGACGTACACTTACGAAGCAGGTTGACACCAAGTGATATAGGGCATAAACAGCTAGGGAGAAAAAGAAGTTATATTAGTGTTAGTAAAATAAGATATACCGCCCCGCGCCTCGTCATAAGTGTTAAAATATTTAATGGGATAGTTTTTCAGAGTCGAAAGAATTCGCAGTAAGAATTTTATAAAAGGAATGCGTCCGGACAAGCAAGTGCGCGTTGGTGTGCGTGACTTGAGCGGTGTTTATTTGTTTATTAAGGTCGTTTTGTTAATACTAGTGACTAGATTGACTTAATAGCCTAAAGCTGTGTTGTAAACATTCGACATATAAGATTTTAAAATTACCCACATATTTATAGACTTAATGACAGAGCCAAGAAACCTCTGTAAAGATATTTCACGAAAAAATCAAGCTTACTTAAAATTAGTTACAATCGAAACGGTATCAACGGCAGTGAATATTTTGCCATTGATTAAAAAAATCATTAAATGACTATTTGATTTTAGGCTAAAATATGTTTCGTTTCAATCATTTTAATTATTCAATTATTTATCACTAATTTTAGGAGCACATAATCTCGTAGATTAACGTAGGTAACTTACAAAGTACGAAACAAATTTTATCAAAACTAGGTACATGAGCTTGATATAATTTGTAGGTAGTTTTATATTGATATCGATTGAATTACCTTTTTATAGAAATATATTAATGTACAATATTCTTCTATCCATCAAACACTGGACTAATTTTTCGCATGTTCCCCCCGAGAACTGTTTTTCCTCCTTTGTTATTTTCTTTACTAGCTTGTTAATAATCTGAATATTCTGCGTTTTGCCTCCTACTGAATATTAAACTCCTGTGTTTCCATTTCCAGGCTGAGGGTTGCAGAGCACGAATAAACATAAGATCGAACAACACGTACGTGGTCTTATTAAATAATCCATTACTATACCTTTTTTCTACTGCATTAATGGTTGTATGAAACTATTAAAGAAATATATTCAAATACTTGTTTTTTTTTGTTATTTTATTTATTTTTGCTTCCTATTTAAGAAGTAATTTTTGGTTTAGATATTCACCAATTTGAATAGCTAGTACAGAATATTTTTCATATATTAAGTTTTACAGCATATAACATATCAATTTATAAAACACTGTATACCTGGAATGCATTCATTTCCATTACTCAATTAATTTGTACCATTTTATGAATGTCATACGTTTATTAACATTTCATTGATTAAAAAAAAATTGTAAAAATAAAAATTGATAAAATTGTACATACGATTACAAATTATATGTACTATTTTTTGTTTATACAAAAAATTGTATATACGATTACAAATTGTCTGTATTATTTTTTGTTTATACAAAAAATTGTATATACGATTACAAATTGTATGTATTATTTTTTATTTATACAAAAAATTGTATATACGATTACAAATTGTATGTATTATTTTTTGTTTATACAAAAAATTGTATATACGATTTACACAAAACTATTATTTCGTTTCTGTGCCTTTGACCGACTAATAAATAAATAGCGCCGCCACAACAATAGGGTTCTGTTCAGACTACATCTCGGGTATGAAATTATAAAAAAATGAGACTAAGATGTATTGAGATCTATGACAGAAAATGTCGAAGACTAGAAAGAAAATGATAAAAAAGGTAATATCTCGTATAACAAACAAGTGCGGCGACATTAACGAACATGCTTGTAAACATTATATTACGTGAGTTGTTCATAGCAGTAAATTATGAGCATCATGTTTATAAGTAACATACATATAATATAAGTAACGTACAAAGAAAATAGCGCAGTATCTTTGAAGCGATTATTGCAACAGATGTACGATTCATTTGAAAGCCATAAAATACGTAAATAGAATAAGGAAATGTATCTTGTGTTCAGATGCGGCGGTGCTTCTGTAGAATGTTGCCTTGTTTGACATCGCTTTTAGAAACGACTTCTGGATTGATTGAAGCCAGACATTTAATGAATTATAAGATTATTTGACATTGAAGTTGTCGTAAATAGATTTTGCATTTTAACTAATTTTCAATTTACATTATTATTTACTTTTTTAAGGTTCCGTACCTTGTTTATATATATTCATAACACATAAAAATTATGAAAAAAAATCTTTAAGAAAATTTCTTAAGGTACCTCTCTCCTAGATGTGGGGTGATTTTTTTTGCATACTTTATTGTGTAGGGTACGGCAGGATAGGTCTCTCCAAAATATTGGGAATACGCCATGAACACCTTTTTTATATAAGTGATCCGTTTAAATTTAGATTATTATTTACTTTTTTAAGGTTCCGTACCAAAATCCTTAAAAACATTTTTTAGGGTACTTCCCCTACATGTGAGGTCAATTTTTTTCGCATACTTCATTGTGTAGGATATTGCAGGATAGGTCTTTCCAAAATATTGGGAATATGCCATGAACACTTTTTTGGATATAAGTGATCCATTTACGAAATATTAAGTTTTAAACCGGTAATTTTTGTTAGAATTAAGTATCTCCCACGCCCTAAACCAGCTAAACCGCTACTTTTGAATATCTCAAAAATATCGTCAATATTTATTTATTTATTTAACACCTTTTATGCACAGTGCATATGGCGGACTTATTGCTACATAAGCAATCTCATCCAGTCAACCATAACAATTGGTGTTGAAATATAGTCGGTAGACTGTATGAGATTTTACAATGAAAATTCTTTACAAAAAAAATACAAAAGTATAAGTAACACAACCTATTGACATGATTCGGGAAGGTAAAGAAAGGAAAGCACAAAGGCACAAAAGAAAATGTTTCAGGAGAAGCAGGACTTTTTCTTATTATCTTTGAAAATGTTTAGGGACGTGATTTTCCTGATGTTAGGATCCAGGTGATTCCAATTTTGCTACTTGCACAGTGAAGGATTTTTCGTAAGTAGTAGAGATATGTTTAGGTTTAAATAGAGTGAGTTAATTTTCTGATCGTAGCCCAAGGCCGTGAGCAGACAAACTTTAAATTTGCCACTAAGATAATTTGGACTCTGAGGATTGTTTAATATATTAAAAAGAAGTGTAAGTACGTGAAGTTGGCGTCGATCACGGATCTTCAGCCATTTGAGAAGTGACCTGTATTCAGAAATATGAGACATATTTTCTGAGGCCGAAGATGTACCGGATGCATAAATTTTGAAGACGTTCCAACTTATACAAATATTCTTCATTAAGATCAGGATAGCACACATCTCCATAATCAATTAGCGGTAACAGGAGCATCGACAAAGGTAGATTTTCGTTTTAGTAGAAAATAGTAAATTAAAAGTAAAAATAATTATCACAGCTATGACATGTAGTTGAGTTCTTAAAACTATAGAAACTCCACGCAAATGACTTAAATCAACTGTAAAAGTAACTTCGCATGTCAATATGTATATTTAATGCCTTTGTACTCCACATTAGGCAATATATTTGTATATTTACATGATGAGAAGTATTAATAGAAGTATTATAATTAAATAAGCACTATGTTTTATGCATGTGAAAGATATATTAGGCAATATACTTGCGTTGTGAAAAATTGATATTTTTAAATAGTTTGTTAGAAATACTATGAACTCTTAAATGTTTATAAGTGCTTAGATGTGTACCGAACTATAGTAATGTAGTTCTACTCGTATTTGATGTTTTTTTTTAAATTTTTAGGGTTCCGTACCTAAAAAGGAAAAAAGAGAAATCCTTACAGGATCACTTCGTAGTTCGTCTGTCTCTATATCAAGAGACAGATTCTCTTGTCTGTCCTTTTCCCCAGGAACGGGTAGAAGTATCAAGTTGAAATAAATATCAAATACTTAAACCTACGTGTTTTTGGAACTGTAAATCAAGCTTTAGGTCAACGCAACCAAAACTAAAACTCTAAAAATACGGCTATTTATGCCGAATATTTTTTGAAACATGCAAATAAATCAAAACCAATAGAATACTTGCCGCTGATCTAGAATGATGAAATTTGGCAAGATGCGAGGTTTCGCAGTACAATTAAAGGAAAAAAAATCGTTAATTTGTAGTTATAACACATAGACAAAATATTTTTTTCTTAAATATGCGCTGTGAAAGATGTAGTAGACAATATATTTTCGTTCTAAAAATTAAAATTTCATAAATATTTTAATAGGAATATTACGTACCATTAAATGTTTATAAATGCCTAAATGAATACGGAACACTTGCAGTGCGAGTTCCACTTCTGCTCGACAGGTTTTTTTTTCATTTTTGCTGCGGAATCCTAAAAAGATTTGTAAGCCATTGTTCCCATAAATCCAAAACTTATTGCCATGATGAGAAACCAATTTTTAAAAATCGTAATTTTGTGCACTTGCGTACAAGCTTAAACGTTTTATTTAAAATGTAAGGGACACTATGCACAGTTTTATGTGCATTGATCGGAGCGTTTTGAACTTACCGCCTTTTAAAAATAGCGATTCGGTACGCGTGCACAAGCTAAAAGGTTATATTTAAAATGTAAGAAAGTCTTTGCGCAGTTTTCGGCTGTTTTAAACTTACAGCCTTTTAAAAATCGGGATTTTGTGTGAGTGCACAAGCTCAAGTGTTATATTTTAAATGTAGCAGAGTCTTTGGCACAGTTTTCTGTGCATTGATAGGTGTGTTTTAATCATACAGCTTTTAAAAATAGCGATTCTGTACGCGTGCACAAGCCCAAGCGTTTTATTTAAATTTAGAAGAGTCTTTGCACAGTTTTCTGTGCATTGATAGGTGTGTTTTGATTTTACGGTCTTTTAAAAATCACGATTCTATACGCGTATACAAAATTAAGCGTTTTATTCAAAATATAGGAGAGTCTTTGTACAGTTTTCTGTGCATTGATAGGTGTGTTTTAATCTTACGGCCTTTTAAAAATCGATTTTCTGTACGCGTGCACAAACTTAAGCGTTTTATTCAAACTGGAGGAGAGTCTTTGCACAGTTTTCTGTGAATTGATGGGTGTGTTTTAAACTTAATGCCTTTTAAAAATTGCGATTTTGTGTGAGTGCACAAGCCTAAGCGTTTTATTTAAAATGTAGGAGAATCTTCGCACAATTTTCTGTACATTGATAGGTTTGTTTTAAACTTACGGCCTTTTAGAAATGGCGATTTAGTGTCAGTGCACAAGCTTCAGCGTTGTATTTAAAATGTAGAAGAGTCTTTGCAAAATTTTCTGTGCATTGGTAGGTGTGTTTTAAATTTACGACCTTTTAAAAATCGCGATTCTGTACGTGTGCATAAGCTTAAGCGTTTTATTTAAAATGTAGGAGAGTCTTTTCACAGTTTTAAAATGTAGGAGTGTCTTTGCAAAGTTGCTTTTAAAAATTCTGTAATTCTGCACGCATGCACAAGCTTAAGCGTTTTAGTTGAAATGTTAGAGTCTCTGGGAAGTTTTATGTGCATTGAGCGCCGTATTTTCATCTTACGGCCTTTTGAAAATCGCGATGAAACGCTTTACAAGTTTGATATAAAACGCAGGAGTTTTTGCACAGTTTTATGTGATTAACCGGCGTGATCTAAACTTAAGGAATTTTGCTTAACTATATTAATTGCGAGTGCAATAATACAATTATAAAATAATAATTAATAAACTTGTGTAACAATCATTAATTACAGCTGAACACAAAATTAAAACAACATTAGCTGAACCGTAGCGAGTCAGGCCACCACTCGCCGCCGCATTAATAACTGATTACGTAACACGAATCCAAAGGAAAAGCTGCCCGCCGATGTTAAATGTATTTAATTATGAATCATTCGGTGGGCGCGACAGCCCGTGCCGCCCACTGCCCCCACGATACGATGAAACGTATAGCAATACACGGGAGGACTTTTAAAGGAGCCGATCCGTTAAACCACATCAAATATTAGTAATAGAACTTATCTGCTTTAAAGAATGGAATGAAACACTATAATCAGTGTTGTCGATTTCAATTAAAATTTAACGGAAATAATGTTGTCTTTGATTAATCCGTACCATAGTCGGAATAGAAAATAGGTTGATTTTAAATTTTCGTAATTAAATCGTCTACTATACGTTTGTTTGTTAGTATGTAAATCAGGCTGTTTTAACATACCATAAATCCACAATCGGCAAAATTCAGATGTATTATGTTGTATATATCGTTCATCATTTTGGAAGCGATAAAAGGTTGCCACATGATAATTTTAGTAACGACCGTTAAAATACTATACAATAAATCTATTAGTAAGAATTCTATGGATAGATATCAGCGAGGTTCTAAGCCTATCCATTTTTCTGAAAGTTCAAATTAATATGACATAATTCAGAATTGTTTTAATTAGATCAATGGTAAGTAGGATGGGGTGTGGGAACCACATAGGCTTTAGAGCTCGCTGCGGTTAAAAAAAGGTCTACTCGTCTATGAAATATACCTTAATTTGTAAACAAAATAAGCTTTCCAAATAAACAAATTAATATTGGTCACACAATTGGCGTATAATGAACTGCGATTTGAAAAGTTTACCAAATAAATAAATGGATCACTGCCATAAAGAGGATACCTGCCAATGTCAGTGCAATAATTTTGTTTTTGAAAAATGAAAAAAAAATACGTTTGCTAACCGTGTATCGGTAAAATTTGAAACAAAATAATGAAACTAAGAAATTATTTAAACCAGCCATATCACATGTGAAAGAATTCAATTCTAAAAAAGTAATTAATATTTTTGGCCAAATAAATGTTAACATCAAGGATAAAAGTCTTGTTGATGTCCAATACTACTCACCCGCTGGATAAATCTTCAAAACCACAAAGCTTGTATTAGTGGATTGTTATTGTAGGCTTCTAGATAACGGTTAAGCAGCGATTTGCTGAAATTCAGCCCCAAAAGGAATTTGGAAATAATTAAATTTATATAAATGAACGTTTATATTTTTGGACTAAATACAAACACCTATTTTAGCAATTTTGGAAAATCACTAACGTAAATAATTATCCTATAGAAAAGTTAATGAAAGAAAACGCAGTCATGGCCGCTTTTTGACCGGTTAAAACCGGTAGTAGGTTACGAAAACCGCAAAATAAATGTTAATTATATAAAATTTGACGTAAATGTTTTACTCTAAACGAGAGCTGCTATATATTTACATTGAAATACTGCTTTGTATACGTGACTTGAATGTACGTGACAGAAATTAGTAATGCAAATAGCTACATTAGTGAAAATGACAGTTGACATAATTTTTTGAAGAACTAAACACTGTGTTTTTAATGAATTCTTTAAATAGTTCTAAACACCGTGTTGTTAATGAAAAAAATAGTTTTAAAGAAAAAAAATGTATTTACGAATGTTTTCCGATAACTTTATTTTCTACTTTCCACAGAGCAAACACACTGACATTTGGGAATCTATATAAATATACCAGTTGATCCCCACTTCTTGAATTTTTATAGATGTTTGGAAAATTTTTATACGATACACTATATTTACTAAACTTAGACATTGTTAGTAATTTTGATAGATTACTATAGAGGAATTTCACACGAAAAAATTACATTACGGTAACCAATTGCTTACAATTGGATGGAGTTATCGGCCTTTTGATCGACTTGATTTTTCCTATCTCTTAATTGGCTACATTTTTTGACAACTCGTTTAAGTTAACAAAACATATTTTTCTCATTCATGATAGTGTAAAACGTGATAAATTTATAAAAACGACCTATTTAGATTTTGAATGATAATGTATGGCAGTAGAGGATGTTGAATAAAAATATATACCTTTGAACCACTTTAATGTCCATTTACTGCAAATTATGTTTTCAAAAAGTTTTTACTAGCTAAGTTCCGTTTTTTCAATGGCCTGGGATAGTACAGATACGTCTTAATTAGCATCCTCAGACTAAATTTTTACGAATTCCAAAACAGATTCGAACGCTCTGGTTTGCTTTACTTTTATTTTCGCCTTTAAAGTTCCAAGTGACGACTTATATATTAATAAACGGTTTATTTCCGAGGTCACATCCGACACGAATCGCGCTCGAGTATCTCTACTAAAAAAAGTTTTTACTGGCTAAGTTCCATTTTATCAATGCCCTGGAATAGTCCAGATACGTCTTAATTAGCATCCCCAGACCAAATCTTTACCAATTCCAAAACAGATTCGAACGGAATGATTTGCTTTACTTTTATTTTCGCCTTCAAAGTGGCAAGTGACGACTTATATATTAATAAACGGTTTATTTCCGAGGTCAAATCCGACACAAATTGCGCTCGAGTATCTCTACTAATTGGGTGTGGGTCGCTCCGAGTTCGGCCGACGGCGCTCATTGAATTTGTCCATTAGGGTTCATATTTCAATATGGGTCGTTAATGGACGCGTTATTTCTATGCGTTCCTCCGCGCCAGTCGGCAACCAAAGTGTCGTGTTTGTTTTCACGCGTGACTGTGACGATTAGGCCTCAATTGTAGTTTGTAATATTATTCGGTCCGCGCCGTAATAATATCTTTTAAATAGATAGTATATAGTTATTCTAAACGGCTATGTGATGCGTTTTTACTCGATTTTGGCAAACCAAGGAGGGTGTGTGTATATTGTGTAATAAATTCCGCGAAAATAGGGGAAAAATTTGTTTATTCCACTAATGTCTCTTTCTATACACAAATGAAAAGGCTCTGGGAGATCACTTCAAAATATATGATTTCTAAAAAATGTTCAATAATAATAACGAATTTCTGAATAACTAAAATAATTAATCTGTACCCATCATGACGGGTACCAATGAAAGGGGTCCAAAAATATATTTAAAAATATCTATATAAACTAGTCATAAAAATTAATACTATTTGAAAAAATAATTACGAAAATCAATAGGCTTGTATTCTTATAGTTGCCAAGAGTTGCGACCTTTAATGTGTTCGCATACGTACATATGTATAGACTACATACATATGTACTAAATTTAGTATATAGTAATAAGTTAGATGATTTTTAAAGGAAGATTTTTTCTTCCCCAAAACCTAATGGATTATTTAAAAAATTACCAGATTTATAGTTACTTCTGTCCACAAAACTCGAGGTTGGCGCATCAATCGATATAGCCCACGGAGTGTGCAATTACTAACTTATTTTTGAAATCTTTGAGGTACTCAACAATATTTTTATTATGTTTTATTTTATTACCGATAAAACCTATATTTTTAGGTTAAAAAGTTATTGAACTGTTTTGAAACATTGTTAAAGGAGTGGATTTCTTATTACGAAAACCTGTCGTAACTGTGAACTACTGCATAGATTTCAAATTATTTTACAAGTCTATTAATTTTCAAATCTTTTACGAACACTGTAGCTTCTAAATATGGGTAATATTTTCTAATAAAACTAAATAGACCTATAATTCGGCATTTCTCGAATCATAGAATATATAGAGTAATAGTCAGACAGGGGGCCGTTTATATCATGGAAGAATGAACTAATGCCATAATTGCTCAAACCAGCTCTAGAAGTAAGCAGTATATACTCACCACCATCAGCAAACTTTCAAGTTATCAGTTTGGTATTCGTTTCATAATACGTGCTAATGATCATTGACACAATAGAACTGTTATTTGATTTCACTATGAACTACCCTCGCGCAGGAATGAACTAGTTTTCCATTTTTTAATGCTTATAGATGTTTCAATATTTTAGAGAATAATTTTAGAATTTTGGAGAATAATTTTAATTTTTCAATAATTAATTAAGGAGAGCGTTACGTGTTCTTTCGTAACAATGTTTCGTTTCATAATACCAATAGCTTTAAATCACTAGAAACACAACTATATTGAACCAAGTAAAGACAGGACGTTGAACGTTTTAAAATTATTTGCTAGGACTATAAAAACACGAAGAAGTTATTTTAGATAATGGTTAACATTTAGTAAGCAATCTATTGAAAATTATTAAGAAGATAGCAGAAAATCATGAACAGTGACTCAATAATCATGTTAACGTTGAGATCATCCCCCTCCTCGACAGTACTGGTCTAGTATCATCAAGGTACTAGATAGACGAGGAGCTGGATAGCCTCAACATTAATATGATTATGGACGCGCTATTCATGACTTTCTGCTACCTTCTGAATAATTGTATCCACAGTTATTGGTATACTTCACCAGTTATTGGTATACTATACAGGGAAAAAAACACATATTATTTATTTACCCAAAACATCATCCCCAAACCATATCTGTATCCCACTGCTATCAAAAGTTTTTGGGCAGATTGTATATTCTCAACTAGTTAGATTTTTTAATACTTAATTTTTTTTAGACCCTCTGTAATGAGGATATAGCACTTTAACTGCACTGCTCAAAATGATTGACCATGTGCGCCTTGCCTTGAACAATATCCAACTTTATGTTCTGATATTAGTAGATTTCAGTAAAACATTTAATTTTCTGAATTTGACATATTGCTCCAACGGTTTAAATCATAAAATCTGTGACAAGCATGCGACGATTGGTTCGACTTCTACCTTCGTGGTCGTAAACGGACAATCGAAATTTCCAAAAACTATTCAAAATGCATTATTCTCATTGTTGGCCGACCTCAAGATCATGTTCTTTCCCCACTTCTTCTTTCTTTCTTACTGTTCCTATAGTTAAATAACTGTGTTCTAATTATTGTTTATATGTCTATGATCAATCCATCATAAAGTATTCACAATTGACGGGAGTATATATACGCGTATAATGCTCAATCGAAGAAAATATTAACAGAAACCACAAAATTTTAGGGGCTGATAATTCAGAGTGTACCCTTAACAAGATAAATAACATTTCGGACACAATTTCCTTAAAGCCAGGAGTAACAATGGCCGCCGGCCGACATCCGGTGCGGGGCGGCGCGGTGCACTTCCGCCGGATGTACGCCCCTCGCGCTCTTGTCTGATCAAATTTACGTCACGGGCCGATATATGATTAACGACAAGTAAATAACTTCGCGGAAAATGTTATGATGCCCGTCGTCCGAACCCAGCATTTGCGCTAGGGCAATGTTAAAAGTTTAACGTTTCAGCTAATTGATTTAACTATGTATCTTCAGGTTTATCGTCTTTTATATAATATTTACATTGTTACATAAAGAGTTAAAATGTTCAGTTATTTGCTCGGGTATTAACGTTTAGGTATATATAAACAGTCCGTATATGGACGTTAATCTCCGAAATTACTATGTCGATTTTGATAACTTTTCGCAGACGGATATCTTGATCTTTTAGAAAAGTTCTAACCTTTATAGCTTTTGCCCGCAGCATCGCTTGCGATTTTTTTTTCAAGGAAATGGGTATAGATTTCAATAGAGCCAGTTACATAGTCAATAGATAAGTATTGTTTTGAACATAATTTGCCACACCTTAATATTTGTTATGGTGCATGCGGCGTACCGCGTGAGTTATGCGATGATAGTCTGGACTAAAATGACTTGCAATATTTAGTAATCCAGGAATTAAGCAGTTTTACGGCAACACATTTCTTAAGCATAACTTTTTAGCGTTTATGTTCACTGCTTTGTTTCTGTAATCGGGTCTAATGTAATTTTAGGATCGGCTTTAACGTAATTATAGGTACGGCTTTAACGTAACTATAGGATCGTCTTCGACGTAATTACAGGATCGGTTTTAACGTAGTTATAGGATCGGCTTTAACGTAACTATAGGATCGGCTTTGAAGTAACTATAGGATGGGCTTTAACGTAACTGTAGGATCGTCTTTGAGGTAATTACAGGATCGGTTTTAACGTAATTCTAGGATCGGCTTAACGTAATTACAGATTCGGTTTTAACGTAACTATAGGATCGGATTTAACGTAATTATAAGATCGACTATATTAGGGTGTATATTATCTATATACAGACAATTATTTAAATCTGCAAGGCTATTTAAGTGTGAAAGTTCTTTATTTAACAAAGAAACAAATAAGTAGACAACGTTTCAATTTTATTATATTATAGCCTATTTAATAGTTGTAGCGTACTAAACGTGTCTAACGTAAACTAGAAATGTCGATAAATGTACAAAGAGTTGGAACAGAAACGCGTTTTTTGTTTCCGCCGGTTAAACCGTAAAAACGCATTAAAATAGCGTATAGAGTATTATTTTGCTAATAAAAGGATTTATCTAATGGCAGTCACTGGCTGAGTAGTTGATAAAGACTAAGAAATTAAGGCCTGGATTCAGGGAGCGGAAGTCACTAGGGACATCGAGTTTATTACGATAAATAAGAGAATTAGTTCTTAGTGAAAACATCAAACTAACATCGAGTAATTTATTTATTGCTCACGTACCTATGTTAAATTACTAACACCGATAAGAAATTGATTCGAACTACGCCTTGAACCAGTGGGCGTGCTTGGAGTATATTACCTATTTATAAAAATAATCACAAACCATATTTTCCATCCTTCTTAGGGTTCTGCAGTAAAACACAGAACCCTTATAATATCGTCATATTGATATGTGTATCTGTCCGTCTGTCACATCCTTACAGATTATACAATTTTTAAGCCACGTGCATGAAATTTTCAAAGTATCTGTTTCAAATAAAGATCTGAATTAATCACACAATTTTTGACAAAAACTAAAAAAAACAAGTTTTTTAAGCTTAATTGAAATGATTAAGAAGAATAATCAATATGGATCACGTTTCTTTATTTGCCTAAATTAATTAAGAATAAACTGTGAACTTAGATTGACATTAGTTATGTGTTGTCAGAATGAACATCTTTTCACTCTCCGAGTTTAACGTAGCTAATTTTGGTAACCACGTCGGACGTCGAGTTTCATATAATTAATATGTTACATCTATGGATGGAGGAGGATACCACGAGACACCATCGGTACTTTGTTTCATTTCGTTTGTTCAAAAATGTCATAGAAATAGCATTCAGAAGTTATTATGAAAAATCTTATTCTGATTTGACAAAAAATTACAAGACATCTAATTTGTCTTATTAGCGATAATTTAAGGAGTTCATTTCATTTTTTTCTTCAAAAGTGTCATTTAGATTCTCACAAAAAAGTATAAAACATCTAATTTGTCTTATTAGCGATAATTTAAGGAGTTCATTTCATTTTTTTCTTCAAAAGTGTCATTTAGATTCTCACAAAAAAGTATAAAACATCTAATTTGTCTTATTAGCGATAATTTAAGGAGTTCATTTCATTTTTTTCTTCAAAAGTGTCATTTAGATTCTCACAAAAAAGTATAAAACATCTAATTTGTCTTATTAGCGATAATTTAAGGAGTTCATTTCATTTTTTTCTTCAAAAGTGTCATTTAGATTCTCACAAAAAAGTATAAAACATCTAATTTGTCTTATTAGCGATAATTTAAGGAGTTCATTTCATTTTTTTCTTCAAAAGTGTCATTTAGATTCTCACAAAAAAGTATAAAACATCTAATTTGTCTTATTAGCGATAATTTAAGGAGTTCATTTCATTTTTTTCTTCAAAAGTGTCATTTAGATTCTCACAAAAAAGTATAAAACATCTAATTTGTATTATTAGCGATAATTTAAGGAGTTCATTTAATTTTTTTCTTCAAAAGTGTCATTTAGATTCTCACAAAAAAGTATAAAACATCTAATTTGTCTTATTAGCGATTATTTAAGGAGTTCATTTCATTTTTTTCTTCAAAAGTGTCATTTAGATTCTCACAAAAAAGTATAAAACATCTAATTTGTCTTATTAGCGATTATTTAAGGAGTTCATTTCATTTTTTTCTTCAAAAGTGTCATTTAGATTCTCACAAAAAAGTATAAAACATCTAATTTGTCTTATTAGCGATTATTTAAGGAGTTCATTTCATTTTTTTCTTCAAAAGTGTCATTTAGATTCTCACAAAAAAGTATAAAACATCTAATTTGTCTTATTAGCGATAATTTAAGGAGTTCATTTCATTTTTTTCTTCAAAAGTGTCATTTAGATTCTCACAAAAAAGTATAAAACATCTAATTTGTCTTATTAGCGATAATTTAAGGAGTTCATTTCATTTTTTTCTTCAAAAGTGTCATTTAGATTCTCACAAAAAAGTATAAAACATCTAATTTGTATTATTAGCGATAATTTAAGGAGTTCATTTCATTTTTTTCTTCAAAAGTGTCATTTAGATTCTCACAAAAAAGTATAAAACATCTAATTTGTCTTATTAGCGATTATTTAAGGAGTTCATTTCATTTTTTTCTTCAAAAGTGTCATTTAGATTCTCACAAAAAAGTATAAAACATCTAATTTGTCTTATTAGCGATAATTTAAGGAGTTCATTTCATTTTTTTCTTCAAAAGTGTCATTTAGATTCTCACAAAAAAGTATAAAACATCTAATTTGTCTTATTAGCGATAATTTAAGGAGTTCATTTCATTTTTTTCTTCAAAAGTGTCATTTAGATTCTCACAAAAAAGTATAAAACATCTAATTTGTCTTATTAGCGATTATTTAAGGGGCTTCTTTATTTTTTTCTCTTTAATAGTGTCATTTTATTCTCGTAACACCTAGGCGCAACGTTGTTTGGACTTTTATCGGACGACGCGCAGCGCTGTGAAAATTGATTTCAAAGATAATTTACGTTAAACGAAACCGTTTATTATCTAACTTGCATTTGCGCAGATCTTAGTTCACGTTGATTTTGAAATGTGACAGTTCGATTTTGAACCTACCCTAAGTTCAAAAATTCAAAACATAAAAGGAAAATAAAGAGTGGGTACGGCGTGATTGAACGGTAAGAACTTTCAGACTGTTCAGAAAATGAGAAGAAATAGAATTTTTAGTACTGTGTAGGTCAGAAATTTTGGGAAACTACTACTAAAAGCTGTGAGGTTATTTTATAAAATGGTGAATATTTCGTTCAAAATCTATGACAACACTATTGTTAAATTCTATTTAGACGAGACGGTTGTATAAAAAATTCGCTTGCGATAAAACATACTCTTTTTGGTATTAATATTGAAAAACCGACCACGTGCGAGTGGGACTCGCGCACGGAAAGTGTCGTAGCACCAAACAATATCAAACTTATAAGTTTATATTTCTCAAAGACACTGCAAAAATCAAAGTTATCGCTGCAGTCGGTACTGAAATATCCCATATCTCAAAAGCTACACAGAGTATGTTATTCAAACCAATTTTCGTTGAAAGTTTATTTTAAGTTCTACTACTTATTTTTTTATAAATTGAAACAGATTAGTTGAAAACTAAAGGGGGGAGGGGCATTCTTCAAAAAGGTATTTTAGAACCTCTATATCATTTTTAAGCCCTATATAATGATACCCCCACAAGCCTATACGCACTGGTATTTTTTTCATCCCTCAGTTACATGTATGGAGTGCAATCGCAATTTTATTTTTTTTCAAAATTCCAATATTTCACGGTATAACGATTTATTAAAGACATCTACCATCCAAATTTCATCAATATATAGTGCCAATAGTCTCGAAGTAAAATAGTTGTGACTTACAGACAGACGGATAGGCCGAAATTATAAGAGCTTTTGCCATTTGGTTACGGAAACCTAAAAACAAGCTAATTATATAATTCTCTCACCAATTTTCTACAACACTAGGCCGACCTCACCGCACCGATGTATTGTACGTGCCTCTGTATTTGACTAATAACATCCAGCGTGACCCTAGACACGCCCGCGTACAATAGTCGGCCCTATTTCGTTACAATGCGTGTCAAGATCGTGCTCTGATCGCTGTTTGTCGACGCGTATAGTTAGTCGGCGGAGTCGACCGACACAATATATAATGCAGCGCTTAATGACGGCCGAATGGAAGTAAACAAACATATTTATAGTACAAGCGTGGAGGAGTGGGGGTCGCGGGGAGGGCAAGTGTTTGTAGAGGATCGGCCGAGAGTGTGGCAGCGGCCCGGTAAACGATACAACTGCTACATTCCGGACGCGCAGCGTTCGCCCGTCTGTTGTTAGTATTTACAAGTTTTGTGTTCAAACAAACATCGAGAATTCCTTTTCAATTTGAAGTCTATCGAACGCTCGAAATAGATTTAAACGTCTCTTTGATAGCAATATGCAACATATCGGCGCCGTTCGAAAGAAGTTTCAAGCTTACGATGATTCCCATTCGTTTGGAATTACGTACAACACGAATTGTGAGAAGACTTTTTCGTTGTGTCGATATTATATATATAGCAAAGTAGTTAAGTCACCTTAAGAAATTGATTTTTGGTTATTTATATTTATTTACGTTTTCATTTAATACTTGCTCATATGTTACACACCTAATAACAGAGATGTGTAATGCGTATAATTGTAATAAATAATATTATTGAATGAAATTATTAAAATAAATTCAGAGAACTACATAAAAAATAGATATTATTCAATACATTAATGATATCAAGCGTAGCTCTATAATGTGTTAAAAATAAAATTATTATTACTCGTTTTTAGGGTTCAACAGCTAAACTAACAATAACTCTTAAGGTTCATCAGTGTGTCCGTTTGTTCGTCCATATGTTCGGCAACCATTTTTCTTACAGGCTGTTAGTGCTACGAAGTTGAAATTTGCCGTTGTTAAACATATTTATAACGCCTACAAAATTTATAAAACTTCTTAAAAACATCCTTAGGTGTGATGTAATTTTCTTCGCATACTCCCACGTGTAGGGCATCGTTAAATAGGTGTTTCAAAAAATATTGGGAAACATCATGAATACTTTCTCGAAACAAGGATTCATTTTTCGAAATATTAAGCTTTAAAGTGGCTATTTGCTAGAGTTACGTGTAAAATGGATATTTGCTAGAGTTCCCACCCCTAGTAGCTAAACCGCTATATTTGAATATTTGAAAAGTATTCACAAGTGTAGTTATATATAACGAAATTAAAAGGTCAAGTATCACGGCAAAGTAGCCTTTACTAGTTTACAAGTAATACAACACAACACTTAATGAAACTACGTTATGTAGTATTATTTCTACTTTATTTAAATTATTTACCACGACCTTTAGGAAAATGTTATAATACAACGAAACCTAGATCGTGGTAAAAGAAATTAAATAAAGTAGAAATAATACTACATCACGTAGTTTCACTTAGTCGTAAATAAAGAATTTCTATAAAATTAACGTCAAATATATTCAATATGTAATAGTTTACCAATTTATGACATGCAATTCTGTCTGCAAAAACTTCATATATACAAGTGACTTAAATTAACTGCGAAATTAACTTTGTATTTTAAAAAGTAAATTTATTATGTCTGTAAATAATATATCAGGCAATATATTTATACATTTACATGGTGGGAAATAATATTACTTAAATAGGCGCCATATTTTAATACCCCTGCAAGACGCGAACCCTTCGTGTTGGACCGCCTCGGCCAGTACGAGATCGATGGTGAGCATTTGTGGGCGAAGATATATGTTGGCCACAGTGTAAATATTGGTGTAGTGTACATTCACATACAGTGAACTCCATCCACATACAGTGATCATTTTGAATTATTTTTTATGCACATTACTAATATCTGTGAACGTCTTAACTCCCATTTGCTTGTAATTGAACGTCTTAATTTTATTGTGGTCCCCGTGGTTTGTTGGGTTAATCACAAGGGTTTTGACGGCGCGGCACACCGCAGGTATCCGGGTCCGATTTCCGGGCTCCCGAGAGATATTGAGTACACAATATTTAAAAGCAATGAGAAATTTTAATAACCATAATTTAGGAAAGATCCAAGAATAATTATATAAATATAATATTTCAATGTATGCTAGTATCTCGAAAAAAAATGATTTGTCTAAAACTTATTTCTTAATATTGTACGAAATAAATTGTAGACAATTATTATAAATTATAGTCATGGTTTAAACATTTATTTTTGTTTAGACATTAAACCTTCAAATTTTCATAACATTGTTTTTTAGTTTAGATATTTGGCAATCTTATCAAATTATGTTATTAAATTGTTATTTTATATATTAATACCATTGTCGCTAGATTCACTCACTAGATATAGGAAATATTGTGATTTCATTAAACTGAATTCATTGTTTAACTTCATAGTTTAGCTGGACCCTCGTGCGTTGTATCGTTTAATTTCCATTAAAAAAATAACATTTTCTTTAATAAAATAGCAAAAGTTTAATTGCAATGCTCTGAAACTGACGAAACTATATTGGTAGACTCTGTGTTTTCATTAGTCAATTTCTTGTATCACATGTAGAGAATAAACTAATAAATATTTAGTACGTACGTAAATATTACAGTTTGGTATAGTTTAAGTTTTTTTGAAAAAATAAATTTAGTTGTATCGGCGTATTTTTACTTCATTGATATATCATGTCGAACGGTCGATAAACGTGTAAACTGTGTAAAACACTAAAATATTCGAACGATTTTAATTTATGGAATGCTTATTGTTTGCAAAATAAATAGATGTGTCTTAGGTGTCCGGAAACGGGAAAGGGTTTCATGATTTTGGGTGGATTAGAGGTGTGTCCCGAAAAGTGATTGGCTCGTCTGATCCAAAACATATTGCCTGCTATATCTTTCACAGGCGCATAATAAAAAAAAATATGTGACATAACTACAAAGTAATGATTTTTTCATGTTTTCCTTTATTCGTGCTGTGAGACCTTGCTTCTTCTCAAATTTCATGATTCTAGATTCACGGGAACTACTGTGTAGGTTTTGATTTATTTGCGAGTGTCAAAATATACGACATAAACGGTCGTATTTTTTTATTGCGTCGACTTATAAGCTTAATTTTACAGCTCTCAGGGATCGTAGATATAAGTAATCGATATTAATTTCAACTCGGTACCTCCACCCGTTTCTGAGAAAAATAATCTCGGCAGACAGACAGACGGATAATGAAATTATCTGGTAAGGTTTCATTTTTTTCCTTTTGAGGTAAGGAACCCTAAAAATAATGCAACATTCAACGACTATCTACGAGAGCTAGCACGAAGCAGACTTTTAAATATTGTGTACTCAATATGTATGTAGCAATAAGTTCGCCATACATATCAATCAGATACAATAAAGTAAATAATTGGGAATTTTAGTATGTATTTTTAATCCCACAAATCATTATATTTATATGAATATATGTTATCGTACTGCTCATTTGTAAATTGTAATAACGTAAGTAATGCAAGTGGCAGAATGCTAGCTGAGGTGCCGTCGAGCGAGGGTGACGCGACCGTGGAGCGACGCTGCTTACCCTTTCTGCGCGAGGACTCACATCATATTGCACATCACGATATCCTCTTTCATGAGTATCCATACTGCATTGCCTCTATTTAGTGCTCGACCACCTTCTAATATTGATTCCTGCGCCAACTGGAACTTTTCAAAGGAAGACTATGTCTCGCTATTCTACCTAATATATCTCCTGTCTGAGATCGATCGGAGCGATTTGTACTCAATCGACAATGATTGATATGAATTTCACTGTTGATTTTTTCTACAACCGAGTCTACTCTTGTATCAACTCATGATTCTCCTCGAGACCCAAAAACTTTGTAAAGTACAGTACCCAGTCTGGTTTAATCGGCAGTTAATTGCCTCAAACGTAAATATTATTTTCATTGACGATGGAAACAACATCGATCCGCTAATGACTACGAGATGTTTAGATTGCTTCGATCTACGGTCAAACGCGATATAAAGAATCTTAGAGCTGATTACAATATGGCATTATAATATGGAACTGAATTTATGAAGCAACTGTCCATCGTTATGGTCACATATAAGCGCTTAAAAAGCTACTCACGCCGATCGCGGCTATGCTTCATGCGATTACGTGATTATACGCGGCCCAGCAGCAGCCGAAGCTTTCGCTAGGCATTTTCAGTCGGTGTACAATTCGAAAGTTCCTCGACTAAACGTTACGGAAGCGGCTCCTTGCTACCGTGCCGGACCCGACGTTGATGTCACACGTGTCTCTGATAGTGATCTTCATCTTGTTTCTCCAAGCTGTAGAGATCGATCTGATTTCCCGAGTACATACTCTGCACCCGCTAAATTAGTTGACTTCATTTTACATCGCAACATCTACAGTGGTCAAATCTGTGATGAGCAGCGTGGGTTTCGATTCAGACGTTCGATAGTCATGATCCTTGTATGTTCCTTGCCTATGTTGCTTATCATGTTGACCGTGCTCGGATTTCACGTAGATGTTGCATATTTTGACTACCAAAATCGTATAGATAACGATATCTTATTAAATCTCCTTGGCTAGGCAGGGTACCCTGTTTCACTTTTACAATTTTTCCCTGCGTATCTTGCAGATAGAAAACAACACGTACGAGTTGGCAACTTTATATCCGAGACTTACTTTACACGATCGAGAGAGAGCCAGTGTTCAAATCTCGGGTCTCTCCTTTTCACGATTCTAGAAAACGATATTGGACGCGCGGTGAAAACTGAGCGTTTATTTATTATTCATGGACGACATGAAACTTTTCACAGTCGTCAAAGATGCAGCAGATGGTGACGGTTACAGCGTGACATCAACACCAACGTTGAGTGGAGCGCAGCGAGCGTTTTACGTCTTAAGACAAGCAAATGTTCAATAGTGATTTACAGCCGTGCCCACACTCCTATTAAATACGAATGTACGATCAGTGAAATCCCACTGCATCGCTTGTATGAGGTCGTTGATTTGGGAGATTAATTCGAACTAAGTATTTGCAACAAAATTTCAGCTACAACAACATGAACAATGTTCAAAATTTTATACCTAACTTGCTGTGTGTACAACTTCATTCGCGTGGACTTTTGCAATTTGTAGACAGGTTATTTAAAAAAACGAAATAAAGTATGAACATATACATAATTAATCAAAGGTTTTCCTGCATGCTGCTGTGTCGACAATACCTGTATTTTCGATTATATGGAATATAATCGAAAATACAGGTATTTTATAAAAAAATATATTAGATATTGATCAAAAAGCAAAGTAATTATATGGTTCCTTGTCGTAAGATTTCTATAATGCACTGAATTTTAATTTACACGTACGCAACGCGTACGTGTAAATACAACGGCCGTAAGAGTGTAGACATGCTTAGCAGAACCTGATACCGATATCGATATAATTATAAAAATTCAAAAACATTTATGTTTGTTTGTCCGGTATGCGATTGCGATAAAACTTTGGCAAGCTGTTGTGTGTACGTCTGCGAAAGTTTCTGAATTAGTACAGCCATTTTACAATAGGTGGTGCGCGAGTTCGCAAGCTTGACAGAATGAGAAATCTAGATGGTTTTTCCATAAAATATTTTCTATACAAAGTCATTCAATAAACAGAACAAAAACGTGAAATCTTCCTTTGAGTGGCATTACAACGCAAGCCGGGTACTCGGAATTAAATATATTATCGCATTAAATTGAACTCCACGCGAAGACTCGGGCCACAACTAGTTATATATAACTACGTGACCATTTCAAATACTATGATGAAATAAAAGCTAAGTTGATCCCAGGGACATCTGTATAATTATAAATACATGCAACTGTACAAGCATATAATTTTATTTTAAGATTAGATTAGTTTTAATAATCGAATATGCAAACGGAAAAAAATATTCAAAAGCTGAAAATTCGAAAATAGCAGACAGATTTCAATACCAAACTGTTTATAAGCCGAAAGTATCAGTAAATAAATAAGATGTTTGTCATTTAGTTTTGAAGCACAGTTCTCTGTGCTTCGTTGTAGATCTTACCTCTCGGTTAATGTCTTATTTCATTATTTGAAAGAGTAGTGGTTACTAAAAAACCCGTACAGCATGAAATTCTAAACAATATTTCACACAATGAATTTACATTGTATCATTATATATGCATAATTTTACTGTTTTTTTAGTATTTTAGTCCAAGTTAGAGCTTCAATAGCTAAAATCAAAAGTAACGAAAAAGCAGTCCAATTATACTCGACATAAAAATTTTGTTATTTAGAGAACATTTAGAGTGATATTTCTAAGTTACTAAACTAATTATGTACTAATTTCCAATTAAATGAAACTACGTAATGTAGTATTATTTCTACTTTCTTTAAGTTCTTTACCGCAACCTAGGTTTCGTTGTATTACAATATCTCCATGTGGGCTGTTAGCAAAGCTCATTGCTACCAGCCCACCTGAAGATGTTGTAATACAACGAAAACTAGGTCGTGGTAAAGAAATTAAAGAAAGTAGAAATAATACTACATCACGTAGTTTCATTTAATTGGGAATAATGAATTTCTACAAAATTAACGCCAAATATATTCAATACTAACTAATTTTTAATAGTGTATAGCACTATTAAAAATAGAATTTAGCTCTCGATTTGATTAGAAAAACTCGTTAAATGAAAGTATATACCGATCATAAAAATTACAGATAGGCCATTAAAACTAACCCCCAATTGATACTTAAATTACATTTTTATTGAACGAAATCTATGGAAACGTTTTAATTACTTATAATGTTGAATTATAACAATAGTTTGTACTTTTAACTGTTGATTAATTAAAAAGCGTAAATTAGCTTGTTTTAAATCAAGCATTGAACTCACTAATTGCTTGAATTTCACAGTCATTTCCATAATATTTTACGGCCGCGATTTTTAATTTTCGCTCCTATAAGCCCTTACAGATTTCCTTAAATTAATCTACATGGTTAGTTGTGGCAAGCAGCTTGAGAAAAAGCTACTGTTCTACCTGTCGACACATCCTACTCTCGCCCGATCACCTCGAGGGCGGCGTTTGTCGCTGATTGTAGTCCACTTCCGAGGGCGGTCATTGATTGCGTACCATTTCCGCATCCAGTAACACAGACCTTCGCAATTGCATCCGTAGTTCGCTTAGCAACTGTAGTTCACTGTTAGAGAGGCGGGTTCAATTTCAATTAACTTTAAATAATTGCCGTAAATAAATGTGATATCAATCACATTTGTGAAAGTGAAATCTTATAAACAGGAAAAGAGGTATGTTTTAGTGAATCTCACTGGAAAGAAGTTAGAATATAACAATAATAAACAATAGATTATTAAAATATAATAATAATTTATTAATACTTCACGTAAAAATCTCCATTGTGTTATTTTCCATAGGTCTTACGTATTAAATTGTACTAGCTCCAGTATTAAGGTGTATTAAAAATCTTTGGTTTGTCTTGTAGTAGTTACAGGTTAGTGTTTAAGTAAAAGTTGGAAAATGTTCAACTCCTTTCAAGGCAGTAAGTATTTTCTATGCATATTTTCTAGTTTCAACGTAACTTCATGCGAAATATCTACCAGGGTTGGGCTGGCAGCATTGAAGGAATATCATCCCTTCATTTAACACATTCTTATATAGAATAGAATAATACCCTCCTTTATGAGGTTGAATATTTTTCATACAGGTAAAAAGTGAGTCTGTTCCATTTTTTTGCCAATAGAAAGTTTAAGTCTAAGAATAAATTCTCTAATATCTAAGTCTAGAAAGGCTGAGAATCTAAGTCTAGAAAGACTAAGCCGTTAAGAAATTATAATCTGTATGGACTAATAATAACATAATAAATATGACTGCCAACTTCAGAGACCTGAGAAGAAATTGGAGTATTTCACTAGCAACATATAAAACGAGAAGAGGTGATATACAATATATCCATGAAATATAACAGAGAATATATTAATTTCGTTCAATCAAACAATTATTACAGTTTATTGGTAACAACACGATTTTTTAAAAGTCTAATTTGGTAAGCAGCTTGCCTAAGAATATATATATATATATATATATATATATATATATATATATATATATATATATTTATATATATATATATATATATATATATATATAATTGTGAATAATGACATCTATAATCCTTATTACAGTTTTCCTAAACCTTCCTTTGCGCAGGCTTCTAAAAACCCTGATTTTTTACATTTTAGGTTTAGGAAATAGGGGAGTGAGTGTGCATATATTTTTGTATATATTTCAGTACATTTTTAAAGATATACTACGTAAAATTATGAAAATAATATTTTGATACCATTAAAACTAGCCCTCTTAAGCGATAGTATATACTACATATGGCAGTTCAAACAAATTATGACTATTTTGAGTGTTAAATGAGATATGAACGTTAATTTTGATGTGGACGGGATAAGGTGCTTTATTACTAAACTAAATTTCAAGTTTCTAAATCAAGTGGTTTCTGAGAAATAGAAGTAAGAAAAATGGGATCCTTATAAGACTATTAACGCGTCCTATGAGTAGATGATAGACTCGCTAAAGGTCTTATACGGGTCCTGATTTTCCTATTGAGGTATTATTTGAATGATGTCAACTTAATGATATTCCCATATCATATAACATTCAACAAGTTTTCAAAATTTTATTTTATTTCTTTCGACCCAAAATTATGACGTTCAAACTCCACACTATTGACTTCTTTCTAAATTGAGTGTATCCAGTATTATTCACAGCGTTTAGATAAATTCAAAAATATTAATGAAAGTGTCGCACTATCATTGGAATTATTGGATCACTATCATCATCATCATCATAATATTAATACGCTAAGGTTAAGATGTTACACTCCCTTTTTAGATAAAACCTCACAACTAATCCAAATAAATTATATATCATTTTATAGATAATTGCTTGCTCTACCGGCATCCACAACTAAAAAAATTATTATTGCTATTGTTTTTGCAAATTAATTAATTGTTAAAATTATATACACAAAGCAATGCTGCCATCTAACGGCTCAACGTCAATATGATTGACGGTCGGTAAAATTTTTGTTTAATTTCAAATCCACTCACGTATAAATAAAGTGGCGCTTTAGCTCAATGCTTTTGATACTTGCGCCTCTATATGTCAATTTTAATAAAACATTTGTTTGATCTGTCATCTGAGCTTCATAATGGAATAAATAATGCGAAGACTTCGCACGGGTCACGTTGTTATTATTGATACCAATGATAGTGCCATGAATTTAATGATAGTATCACTAACAACGTTAAGGCGAATCCAATGACCTTTTTGTTTTAAAATTGATCCAACTGTTGAATCTGTAAGAGCGGATACAGGAAGACATAGAATATATGCATACGAGTATGTCCTTGAATGTAGGTCAAACTCGTTATCCTCATTTGAGCGTCGCAGCTGCTTATACATTTGACAAATAATGTCGCAATATAGAAGAACTTTATACTTGATATAGACAACACGTTAGTATATATTTTGTAACAATCATACAAGTTACAAAGTAAGAATACTACAGTATATAAAATTAATATTAAAAGTAACATTTCAAGGCAGAACAATTGTAAATATGAAATAATTGACAAATGTTACCAAGGTCGAAGTATGTACAATGAATATACGTGTACCTGTTATCCTATTGGACTAGATTGAACTATATATCTTGTACTTTATATATCAAAGTTATCATAGTCAATTTGATGGGTATTTTTAGGTTTACTCATGTACTTTATATATAAAAAGTAATCATAGTAAATTCGGTAAGTATTTTTAGGTTTTATAAATTGTTTTTTGAAATTACCAGCATAAAAATGAACTATTGCTTGGAAATAACCCTATGAAAAGAATAAACGGGTGTTAGCATTCTAATTTCTATTCAAAATGTACGAGTTATAATTTAATAAACCAATAATAAAATTTATCTAAATATATAAAAGACAACATCCCGAGTGACTGACATATCAACTCCCAGTCAAAACCGCTAATGATTTTACAATTAGCATCATTTGGCTTCATCATTTCTATCATTTTAAATTTGGAGATGGTGTGGATTTTACACTGGAGGCATCGTTTAAGAAGAGATTTCTTGAAATTCATTCCTTAAGAGGGTGAAAATGGGGTGGTAAATTTTGTATTGGAAAAATATTTCTATTGTAAATTATTGCTTAAAACTTGGTATTAATACCTTTCAGCATAAATAATGAAACCCTTATTTAACCGATTTCCGAGATTCAACCTCTAAGGGGATGAAAAATGGTAGCTAACTTTGTATGGGAAAAATATGTTTATTGTAAATTTTTACACCTAAGTTGGTGTAAAAATTTACAATAATCATATTAATGCCCTTCAACACAAATAATAAAACAAGAATTTCAGCATTTTTCGATATTCAACTCCTAAGGGGGGTTAAAAGGCGTGGCTAATTTTGTATGGGAAAAATATTTCTATTGTAAATTTTTACTTGAAACTGGGTAATAACGCCGTCCAACACAAATAATGAAACAATTATTTAAGCATTTTCCGATACAAATAATGAAATAATTTTTATGTGAAACTTGGTATTAATGCTCTCCATAACAAATAATGAAGTACCTAAGCATTTTAAAATTTTACGAGATTGAATTCCTAAGTGGATGAAAAGGTTTGGCTAAGTTTGTATGGGAAACATATTTCTATTGTAAATTTTTATCTAAAACTTGGTATTCATAATTAATAACAATCAAACATGTTTTTAGCATTTTCTGAGATTAACACATAAGGGGGTGAAGAGTGGTGAAACCTGGTATTAACGCTCTTCAATACAAATAAAGCAACATGTATTTCAACATTTTCGGAGATTCAACCCCCAAGGGAGTGAAAAGGATTAGCTAAATTTATATGGGAAAAATATTTCTATTGTAAATTATTACGTGAAACTTGGTATTAATGCTCTTCCACACAAATAATGAAATACGTCTTTCAGCATTTTCCGAGATTCAACCCCTAAGGGGGTGAAAAGGGTGGTTAAGTTTGTATGGGAAAAATATCTTCATAGTAATTTGTAATAAATATTTCGAGCGAGATCGCATATGTTTTCTTAACTCGAAACCACCACCCACCCACGCCTTAATTTTGCGTGAGGCCAGAACGACGGAAAATTAAAATTGCGACTGAAGTTTAAAAAACAAATCGTCTGTGCGAGCAAAACCGCGGGCAAGAAGCTAGATATTTAAATAATTTAATTATTCTATTAAAATGTCACAAAATTTATAATTTTCTATCTATTCGACGTTAATTGTGTTTACTGTTATTATAAATTGACATTCACGAAATTTATGGACTTGATACTTTAATATAAATTGCCAATGTATTAGTAAGAGAGTCTTTTTATGGTGAGCACCCATCACACTTGAAAAAGTAGAAGGACTTCTGCATTCATAGATCAACGAAAATGCCTAACCTAACCTAACCTAACGCGATAAACAAGCGTTCAAAGAGAGAACGAAAAAAGTTTACGAATCGTTATATTATCGCAGTTGGAATCTATCAGATGAATATTAACAATATCCACAATGTGAAAATAAAATTGCTGTACCTAAAAACCGGAAATAAATGGTTACCAGAAAAACATTTAATTGCGAGATTAACATATACGTGACGACAACGTGACGTCTACGACTGCTTATACGTGAGTGCGGAACAAAGAATATTACGAATATTGAAATCTCTCGGAACACGAATATCGCAGTTTTTCATCCAAATATCTAGTTAAATTTAATACCGTGTCGGTGACAATCTATAACGGTTACTGTTACAAGACGTATAAATGGTGAGTGTTGATAACAGTGACAGTAATAAACGCTGTCACGATGGCAACTCTCGAACCAACTGACATCGTGTAAACGTACCTTCAATGTTGTCCTGGCAACCATTTACCCATATATTATACCAAGCCTATTAGTATTTTTGTGTTCTTAACTTTCTTCTATCAGAATTACAATTGTGATACTTTTCCCACTCGACAATTTTTTCACCTATCATTTGAGCATTTGGGGCGGCTTTAACACCTAGGGTATGACTTTCCAGAACGGTTTTTCGTTCTTGTACAGCTGTAGATGGCCCTGTACTAAAATTTTTAGGCGTAATAAAACACCCACACTGAAAATGCGATTGGCTCTCGGACTATAACGAATAGATAAAACAGTGTAAAAGCTTTGTATTATTTACGCAAAGCGATTGAATTTAAGGAGAGTTTACGTCACGTTGCGTGGTAGATCAACTAGTAAAATACATATATAAACTTTCTTTATATGCGTGAATCAGATATAGAACACACGTATGTGAAGATCCACGTAAGCCTAACTTTATAGTTAATTATTTATTTGTAATTAATTTAATACCATCCGCACTAGCCAGGTCCTATTACGTAGGTCGTCCTACGCGTCGCTGATGGGATCATATCAAAAGAATACCGGGATTATCTTGGATGTGGCTTGGTCAGTACGGAAAACGTACGTGGCCTTCGTCACAGAGAGCACAAAACGAGAACTATACTTAATGAGTTCGCTATATGTGGCTCTCAATATCAGTCCTTGCGTATTCATGGGAATGATAAGAGTTTAGGACTTTCAGTAGTTAACGCTGTTAGTAATCAACTTAAGTATTAATTTGTAAGCGATTTAAATTAAGGTAATAACTATATTTATTCAGTTCGCTATACGTGACTCGCAATGTCAGTCCCTACGTATCCTGTACGCACGGTAATGATAAGAGTTTAGAACTTTCAGTAGTTAACGCTGTTAGTAACCAATTTAAGTCATAATTTGTAAGCGATTTAAATTAAGGTAATAACTATATTTATTCAGTTCGCTATACGTGACTCGCAATGTCAGTCCCTACGTATCCTGTACGCACGGTAATGACAAGAGTTTAGAACTTTCAGTAGTTAACGCTGTTAGTAACCAATTTAAGTCATAATTTGTAAGCGATTTAAATTAAGGTAATAACTATATTTATTCAGTTCGCTATACGTGACTCGCAATGTCAGTCCCTACGTATCCTGTACGCACGGTAATGATAAGAGTTTAGAACTTTCAGTAGTTAACGCTGTTAGTAACCAATTTAAGTCATAATTTGTAAGCGATTTAAATTAAGGTAATAACTATATTTATTCAGTTCGCTATACGTGACTCGCAATGTCAGTCCCTACGTATCCTGTACGCACGGTAATGATAAGAGTTTAGAACTTTCAGTAGTTAACGCTGTTAGTAACCAATTTAAGTCATAATTTGTAAGCGATTTAAATTAAGGTAATAACTATATTTATTCAGTTCGCTATACGTGACTCGCAATGTCAGTCCCTACGTATCCTGTACGCACGGTAATGATAAGAGTTTAGAACTTTCAGTAGTTAACGCTGTTAGTAACCAATTTAAGTCATAATTTGTAAGCGATTTAAATTAAGGTAATAACTATATTTATTCAGTTCGCTATACGTGACTCGCAATGTCAGTCCCTACGTATCCTGTACGCACGGTAATGTTTAGAACTTTCAGTAGTTAACGCTGTTAGTAACCAATTTAAGTCATAATTTGTAAACGATTTAAATTAAGGTAATAACTATATTTATTCAGTTCGCTATACGTGACTCGCAATGTCAGTCCCTACGTATCCTGTACGCACGGTAATGATAAGAGTTTGGAACTTTCAGTAGTTAACGCTGTTAGTAACCAATTTAAGTCATAATTTGTAAGCGATTTAAATTAAGGTAATAACTATATTTATTCAGTTCGCTATACGTGACTCGCAATGTCAGTCCCTACGTATCCTGTACGCATGGTAATGATAAGAGTTTAGAACTTTCAGTAGTTAACGCTGTTAGTAACCAATTTAAGTCATAATTTGTAAGCGATTTAAATTAAGGTAATAACTATATTTATTCAGTTCGCTATACGTGACTCGCAATGTCAGTCTCTACGTATCCTGTACGCACGGTAATGATAAGAGTTTAGAACTTTCAGTAGTTAACGCTGTTAGTAACCAATTTAAGTCATAATTTGTAAGCGATTTAAATTAAGGTAATAACTATATTTATTCAGTTCGCTATACGTGACTCGCAATGTCAGTCCCTACGTATCCTGTACGCACGGTAATGATAAGAGTTTAGAACTTTCAGTAGTTAACGCTGTTAGTAACCAATTTAAGTCATAATTTGTAAGCGATTTAAATTAAGGTAATAACTATATTTATTCAGTTCGCTATACGTGACTCGCAATGTCAGTCTCTACGTATCCTGTACGCACGGTAATGATAAGAGTTTAGAACTTTCAGTAGTTAACGCTGTTAGTAACCAATTTAAGTCATAATTTGTAAGCGATTTAAATTAAGGTAATAACTATATTTATTCAGTTCGCTATACGTGACTCGCAATGTCAGTCTCTACGTATCCTGTACGCACGGTAATGATAAGAGTTTAGAACTTTCAGTAGTTAACGCTGTTAGTAACCAATTTAAGTCATAATTTGTAAGCGATTTAAATTAAGGTAATAACTATATTTATTCAGTTCGCTATACGTGACTCGAAATGGCAGTTCCTGCGTATCCTGCACGCACGGGAATGATAAGAGTTTAGAACTTTCAGTAGTCAAGGTTGTTAGTAACGAACTTAAGTCATAATTTTTAAGCGATTTAAATTAAGGTAATAATCCGTTTTTTTGTTATTTTATAAAAAAAATATTATCTTAAAATGCTTCGTCTAGGTCGCTGGGATCGTTATGTGAAAATTACCAAACATTTCCTGCAGCAACTCGTAGCTAGCGTAAAGCTGTGGATTCCTCAAATAATCTTTAACTAATATGTAACAAAAGCAATGAAGCAAAATTATATAATTCCTAATATATGTAAAGAGAATATGTTCTTACTACAATCTCCAAAGAACGTAATGTCATTGAACTGCTAGAAGTAGAAGTGAGGAAGGAGGTACTATTTAATTTTTTTGGGGTTCTTATCATGAAAGACAAAATGAACTCTTATAAGAGTACACATTTATCTGTCTGTTAGTCTGTCAAATGAAAGTACACGACTCTTTTTTTAACGAGGGTTCTAAAACTATGGCCTTAGAATTTTTTGTGTGATAGCTTGAGAGTTTCTGCATAAAACGTGTAAAAAAATTTTCTCAGAAACCATTTGACGTAGAAGTGGAAATTTCTCATAATGATAAAGCATATTAAATATATATTAATAGTTAACATTAAAAAAATATTCATTTAGAAATTATTGAGGGAGCGAGAAACAGCAGTAAGAAAAGTTCAAAAAAAGTGCGTGAGTGTGTGCGAGTGCCGCGCGCACGCGCGCACACCCTCACACTCACGCACACGTGCAAGCGCACGAATTGAACAGGCTGACAAAAAAAAAACAATGTCAAAATATATAAGCATAATGACATTATAATAGTGCTTCCGACTGGCTTGAGTAGATGGCGCTAGATGTTAATTAACTCTCACTATCCAAATCGTCCTGTACATTAGAAGTCCACGTAAACGAATTTGGGGCAAAAGCAAGTAGAAGATAAAAGTATTTAACATGAATTATTTATGGCAAACGCGATTAGAGTGCATTGAACAGTTTGACGTTTTATTTTTGACAAAGCAAAAGCGACAAGTAAAAGCAACATTTTTTTTACAATTTATAAGTGTGCGTATTCATGTCATTTTAGTGTTCAACTTCGCACATTGCTTATGTTTACGTTTACAGATACATTTCCGCTTAGCTCTATGCTCCAGAAACTTTATACTAAATTGTGTTGCAGCGACTAGCTATTATTTTCATCTTTCATTTCAAGGCGTTGTGTAGTCATTATATTTTTTTCATCATAATAATCTTCTTATTGTTATTTCCCAATTATATCAAAACGATAGCATTTTAGAGGAACGCGAATACCTAAATGTAATCCGAATAAACCTCGATAAATAAAATGTTAAATAAATAAATGATTACTAAATTCAAATAAAATAGAGAGTAACCTTAAACGCAACTACGTCGTTGGAGGGAAACTCAATTACGGGCTCGCCAGTGGATCATTAAAACGGGCCAGAAGACGCTAAAAGCGATACCGGGCGCCGGCAGTAATCAACATATCTATTAAAATCGTAATGATAATATGGCATACGGCACGGAGAGCGGCCGCTAACCTCTCTATTTCATCTCAACTCGCGGCCGAGGTAACCCGCGGAGAGACCGAGTAAACGACCCTGCGAATTGTGGGGGCAAAGTCGTAACCCTGTAGCGAGAAACCGATACACACTAAAAATTGCCCGTTGCTTTGAAAATTCGAATTTTCTCAGCATCTTGGTATAAAGTCATTTTGATTGGGAAATGTACAATAACCTATATGTGAAATGAAGCATTAAAGGCAAAAAGGTCTTAAAACTATTTGTATCTATACGCTTCATGAACAAGCAGCTACTGAGCAAATTAAGATGGAGTAATTGCATTTCATTTTTGTATTGCTTAGGGTCTATGTAGTAAACTAAAGTACTTATATCTGAAGTATATTACTACCACGTCAGCAATTTGAGAAACTATAAAAAGGTGCAAAACTGTAGAAAATTAAAAGTATAGGCGCTGAAGAAAATTTAATTGGATAAAAAGACTGAAAATCGAAATTTTTTTGGAATGTTTTTTTTGCAATGATATTATGTTATTGGTTATAATATTCTACAGACGTTACAAACATCTCCAATAAATATTTTATTACTTTATTATGCCACGATTGTTGTAACTAATCTATCCCCAACATTATTTAGAAAGCGAACGAACAAGGGTAAAAAACGTCGTGCACTTAATCTTATATATAATCGTTAAATGTGCTCAGTCACAAAAAAATCGGTCACATATGCGACTTTCCTTGCCGTGTAATTGACAATATTTTAAAGTTTCTCTCAAAAACCTATTCTATACTTAGTTGTTACCTATTTCATTTTAAAACTAAAAGAACTAAGTCAGAATATATGATTGCCACGCATTGTATATGTTCAAACTCATGTAGTCAAAAAAAGAAATGAGATAATGTTATGAAATATAGACTGTGGCGTGTAAAAGTTTCTAGTACTAGTAGTAGACTAGTTCGCGGGAGACGAGATCAATAAAGAAGTTCAGCTAAAATCTGGCGTTGCAGAAATAGAAAAGAATTTTTAAAATAGCTGATATTTTTTGGAATATAAAGAAATAAACAGTTCAAAGATTAACAATAAAACACAACATATATATAACAAGGATTGTTAATAAAAAATTAAAATAACAAAAAAATAAAGAAATAACTTTTTAGAAATAATTACGAGAAATACTCAATACACATTGCTTTCTTTTGATGAGCACATAAACTGTTAGATGGCAAAAGGAGTGTCAATATATTCATTCTATGTTGCCAAAACGAATATCTTTCTCGCTCTATTTGAGTTTTACGAGGCGTTTTTTGATGATTCTGTCGTGCATTACATCTCTGTAAGGAGGATACATGATGTTTCATCTTGCAGGTTCAAAGAATTCCGTAGAAATAGTATTTACAAAACAGGGGGGGGGGGTCTCAGCGCAGAATTAAAAGTTCGGTTCGAGCGGTATATCGAAATGATTACCAATTTTTTGTACCGCACCTACGAGACGAGGATGTTGATTAGTGAGATGTGTGATTTCAGCAACATGGGGCCATTGCCCACACAGCAAAGGACTCCATGGGCACAATTAGGACGCTATTTCCGGGAAAAGTCATAATGCGATTTGAAGACATAATTTGGCCACCAAGATCAATCGACTTAACCAGGGTTGACTTTTTTCTATAGGATATCTTATCAATGTTTGATACACCTCTTATGAATTTGGAGCAGCTGAAGGCCAAAATAACGGAAGAAGTGAAAGCCATCTCAGTCGATGTTCTGCGTCGCGTCATTGCAAATTTTCACTTACGCTTTGAGGAGTGCGTTCGCCATGATGGGAGACATCTTGATGGTGTAATGTTCTGCATATCAAATCCGCACAAATGTACTTTAGTTTACTGTAATTAAAATATTATAAATATAATAATCGTTTTTTTTTTATTATTATTTAAAGTTTGTATTCCGCGCTGAGACACCTTTTATTATGAAAGTAATCTGAGCTTTCAATAAAAATACATGATTCCTCATTTGTCCGATTGACGATTTAAATAAAAGTTTTAAGAAACTTATTTTTTCATAATCTCTATTTAAGACTGTCATTTTTGTTCTTGTAATATTTGTACCTAAAAACAAATGATCTTTTGCCGGTTAAGTTTAATATACCTTTATCCATATATTGACATGTTGCAGTACTAAATTGTTATTAACAACGTATTTCAACTTGGTTATTTTATGCTATTTCTTGGGTTAAAAACGGGCTTATATCTTAATTCGCTAAAATTGCATGATAATCTGTCCAGTTATTTAGGTGTAATTGAGAAACGAACATATAAATACTCTTTTCATGGTATTAACATTCCACGCGAGCGAAGCTGCGATTAACACTAATAACCGACTGATCCCGACGATCAGTATCGTTTGGCGAATCGAGTGGAGGTATTTAGTGACTGAGGGTGGCGTGCAATATAACTAAGATAGCTCAACTCGAATTAACCTGTGCGATATAACTAGTCAGAAATATAATTCGAATGTGTTGAATATATTGTATAGTGGCAGATCATTCGATGGACAAAGAAAAAGACCGTAAAATCAATTCAAGTTTCATAACTGCTTTCCGTGCTTGACTTGATCATGACATAGTTTTGCATTTAGTAAAATGATTTTCTTTTGGAATGAAAAGTACAGTAGAATTTCTAACAACACGCTTGCCAACTGACTGCAAAAAGGTTTTCAATTAAATAAGTTTCTTTCTCAATTTTATAGGTCGATTCGTCTAAAAATATAAATTTACTACAACTAATTAAAAAGGTAACGTAGTAGGACGACGGTCTGTTTCGTTTAATTGCAAAATATATCTTAGGTGTTGAACAGATCCATTTGTATAATTTAAAACATTTAAAAAAAAATGTATTAAATTTACATGAATAGATCCTGTCGTAATCAAATAATCTATATATGTAATAAAACTGTAACTGAGCCGTGTCGGTACATTGAATATTTTTAGAAAAATCTTATTCTAATAGTCATTATTATCGATACAAAGACCAAATTTATCATTTTTAAAATTTTTGTCTGTCTGTCTTTCTGTTACCGCATCACGCAAAAACCACTGGACAGATTTTACAGTATGATGATAACTGACTATCCGAGTCAACATATAGGATACTTTTTATTTTGGGAAAATGTCTCATTCCCAAGCGAAAATACATAAATTGGTTCGTGCAAAAATCACTCCGAATCTAGATATTTTTGCTAATATACATCTCAGCTGTTCTGCATATTTCGATACATATTTGTGAATATCGAAAAATACAATGAAATGAGGCAATAAATAAATATAAATACCCATAATTAAAAAAATAAATAAAAATAAAGTTAAACCTTAACTTATTTAACTTTGACTTATTATAACTTTAATTTTAACTTTAACTGATTTAACAAAGTTCAGTTTAAAAAATCACCAATAGATGCCATCACAAGGTTTTTAAAATACGTAATTTTCCTCTATCGTATCAAGTCAATTATCACCGAATGGATTTGGATCTTTTTTATATTGAACCATATATATATATTATATTGACCATAATGAAATGCAATATAATTCAGATCATATCCATGCTCTCTAAATATTTTCAGGGTTAAATAAAGTTATAAGGTTTGCACTATTATTTTGCTTTTATACAATAGATGGCGCAAACAGGGATTTAAAATATATTTTTTATTTCTACTAGACGATATATAACGCTAGTTTCTATTATATAACGCCATATGTTTTTTTAATTGTTCGTTGCATGCTATTCAACGAAAGATGTAGCAAGTAAATTTCGTAAATACTGGCGTGGACCTAAGCATTAGTCCCTTTTTGTACGGACAGCTCTATGTAGCACTCTCCCGCGTCAGTAACGTTAACTATTTATTTGTTTATGTCCCTGACGGTTCTACAACTAACAATGATTACAGAGAAGTTTTGTGAACAACGTTCTAAAGCTCACGCGAACGAAGTCGCGGGTACAGCTAGTCATTAAATAAAAAGAAACGTTTAAAGAAAACTTAACGATAATGCATCAGCTACTTCTATACAAATTCATACATTTTAATCGATTTTGAATGATTAGAGCATAAGGTTTTTTTATGTTAATTCGCGCGCAATTCCAAAAAAAACATCGAAGCCTTTACTGAGTCACACCGTTTGGATTTTATTGTCCGTGATGAGCCATCACAATGATGAGCTATTCTATTATACATACCTCGGTACGTAGATTAAAAGTTAGAGAAAATTACACAAAGCGTGTATTGCAAAAAAAAAAACAAAGAAGCCACTCTGTGAGGTAATTCTTATTTCTTTCTATTTATTGAAGTGAATTTTTTTAGGTGGCGATTCAATAATCGATGAGTGGACAAGAATTGAGAGCAACATTTTAAGTTCGCGCCACGTTTAATCACATTTCGTTACACGAGAGGGAAGAAAGATATGATGTAGAGAGAAAGGAGCTATATAGTCCGACGCTATGGAGGTGAGAGCAAAAGAGAGCGACGTATACACAACAATACAAAATAATTGAATAAGATAGTGTCGCGCATGCGCGCGTTATAGATGTAAGCCTCAGACGCTACATATAAAACATTATTGAAACAGCTGAGGTACCACGGATACGTTGTGTTATTTATATATTTATGTTTGATTTATTACTAATTCTGCATGTATTTCATCCATTACAAGAATAACATCATATTAGATATAAATTGTATTTAATTTATTTATAAATCTACAATGAAGCCGCACATGTAGTCGTAAATATTATTTACAACGCGAGCGGCATTTAAAAGCGTTCTGGTACTTACATTGCAGCAATTTTTTTAACTGGAAAAAGGCTATGTAATCTTAAAAAAAATTATTAATTTTCCAAATCTTCTTATGCGAATTTAGTATAATCTATGGATTCACAATTAGTATGTTCTTTCTCACTCTCAGTGCTGTTTTAACATTTTATACTTACTTTTGTCAAGGTTTAGATTGCTAAAGAAGTTTCACTTCAGTCACATGTACTGAGTTGCACGCGATTTTTTTTCATACAGAATTTAAAAATATATAGAAATATTTAATAAATTTAAAATAACACATTACGATTATTCTTATTCTATTTTTTGATATAAAAATATAAGGTGAATTGTAATGACTTCTGAATTTAATCTCTGATTGAATCTGAATTGACTTCAACAGAAATCATTTTTGTTAAAGTTAATTGTTAAGGATGTATTTGAACGACCTTTAAACACATTTCTTATAACGATAAAATTTAAATCAAACAGTAAAACTACGTTTTAAATTGCAACGTTTTAGTCTTGTAAAATTGTTCAAAATATAGATTCACAATACTCATACTTTATAAACCCTTAGTTATGGACTAAATCTACAAGATTGCCGTTTAATATTTTTATGTTTGTTTGCGAAATAATTTCATAAAAGTAATTTTTTTAAATTTTAATGCACTATAACTGATAACGAATAGGTTCTACGAAAATGGTAACGACGTTGGTACGAAATTTGCATGCAAAAATTGTACAATATTTACTGCTCTACAAAAAATAATTGAATAATTTTTGTCATATTACCAACGGTTCACTAGATATTTCAACTCGAAACTTTTCGTCAAGATGCGAGATTTAACATAACCAGCCAGATCGCGCCAAATTAACAGAACTATTCAGAAAATTGTTGAAACAAAATTGAATTCAAGAAACCATGCAAAAACATACAATTTTACTAAAATAGCGAGATGACTTTCCATATAAAAAAATATATATATGCATAGTTAATAGACATATATCAATTATCATACCAATTGTTTTCTTTTGATGACTAAGTTAAAACAAAGCAATTGGTACAAAGTATTAGTCACATAGAAATACATATAAACAAAATAACTTTTAGTTAATAAATGAACAGGTGTAGTAAAGCAATCAGGACAATTATGAACACCGTTTTCCAAAATGTATAAATATGCCTAATTTAAAAAAAATCTAACTTATGCTGGCACCTCCGCCAATATAGATTCCGGTCGGTTTTAATGTTCAACAATTTATTTACAATGGATAATTGTACTATCAAAACGAATTCACATTCACAATGTTGTAATTATCCTTCCCTGTGTACATATATGAAAAGAGCTATAAAAATAAACCATTTTACATACATCGTAAACAAACTTTTTTAACGGTTTGACAAATAGAAATCAACTTTTATTCGAATTAAATTATTATAAAAATGTCTTGTATGCAGGTAAAATGTAAACTATAAAAAAGCAGAAGAAAACAGTACTTAACTACACGGATCTTGCAGTGTTAAAAGTGTAGATTTCAACTCTAACTGCAGGTTGGAGGCGCACCAAACAAGTTAACTAATTGAAATTTACAGTAATGAATAGGTGCGCTATTTGCCGAGCTTCACGAATTACACGAACCACGTCTGCTCGCTGGCATTTCGTGAGATTTATTAACGACCGCTTCGTAAGCTAATGATTTAAGAACATTTTGAATTTGTCTGACTCACTGTAATCATTTGGTATCATTAATCAATGAATTACATACAAATGTTCATTAAAAGCAAAAGAATTGAATTTGGTATATGACTCAATAGCCCAATCATCTTGTTCTTGGGGTTTTTAGCATCGGTTCTATATTTATTGCGGTTATGTTTTGACTTACCACTAGTATAACAATACTCGTACATTAATCAATAATAATCGTCCGAGTATCGATCTACAGCTACGTGCATGCATTCAGTGCACGGTGATTGTAATAATTGCGTTCTTGAAACTTGTAAATGTATTAAGGATCGCAGCGTACCTGAAAGTAAAGAAAAAAAAAGAATTTAATTGCAGTGTACATTAATATTTCATGATTTACATGAGATTACAAATAGTATTAAAAGGAGAAATAAGTATTAAAAGGAGAATAAAAATTTTGTTACACGCCAAGGTTGTATGCCAAGTTCTCATTATAGAGATACCTAGATATCAAGACAAATATACTACTCAATATTGTAATAAAGTTCTCGGAGTATGTATTTCGATGTGATAGACTCAATTCCGCAGTAACAACTTATTTACAGGCAGCATGTTGTTATTACAATTTAGAGTAATAACCTAATTTGAATTTGATTTGTATTAGTGATAGTATTAATTCAAATTTAATCAAAAGATAACATATGTAAATAGGGGTCTAAGTCAGAATTATGTATCAAAACCAGAACTCTATTAAAAAAGACAAAATTTGTTAAACAACTTGAGCTTTGATTTATTTATGTGATATATTTACGTTAGGGTACCGTATCCGAACTATGCACTCTTAAAGTTTCCCCATATCCGTCTATCTGATCGTCTGTATGTCACAGCAGTTTTACACGCAGATTATAAGTGCTACAAAGCTGAAATATGGAACGGTTTTATATATTTATAACACATACAAAGTTATTATTAGGGTACCACACCTACGAGTAAATTGAGAGTGATTTTTTAAATCGCACACCCCCCTTGTGTAGGGTATTGTTAAATTGTTGGCCTTTCAAAAATATTGGAGGTATGTCATGAACAATTTTTCGATATAGGGAACCAATTACAAAATATTAAATTTTAAAGTGGTAATTTTTCTTAGAGTTTTTTCTTAGAGTCCCCGAAAATATTCAGAAGAGTAGAATATAAAAGGAGATTAAAAGGAAAATTATCAAAGCTGAGTAGGCCCTATTAGTTTACGAGCAATAATTGACCAAATTATGACATGTAGTTCTATCTATAAAAAGTCATGGAAATTTCGTATAAAACACTTAAATCATCTGCAAGAATAACTTTGTTTTTTTTTAAATATTTTTAAATAGTTTACTCAATGGAATTTTACATTTTTTACAAATATTTCAAGCTTAACAAAAATATTTGATCTATTGTATTTGAACTCATCTCGCCAGAGTGGAAGGAAGGCGTTATATTTTAAAATATATTATTGTAAGAGGATACATTGCAAGTATACGGCCCGTCGTTTTACTCTAGTAAAACTGACCTTTAGTTTTCCAAACTTTCGATGGTAGAAACACACACCTAACTTTTCCGTTATGTGCGTGTTTTTAGTCCGCGGGACTCCGCTAGGCGCTGCGACCGATCTGTGACTCAAGTGAGATAGGTAGAATCACATTGAACCCCTGAACTTCGCTGGGAAAATACATAAACATCCTTCCAAGGGTTTAAAGGTTTGAAAACACCTTGCCTTTTCCGTTCCGTACGTGTTTTTAGTTCGCGGGATTCCGCTGAGCGGTGCGATTGATCCGTCACTTAAGTGAGCCAGGGGGAGAATTCCGTACGCCACTTCGATGAACTTCGATGGTAAAAATAAACAAACGTCCTTCAAATGGTTTAAAGGTGGAATTGCGATATGCGTGTCTTTATTCCACGAGATTCCGTTGGTCAGTGTGATCGATCCGTCACTCAATAGGGTTAAGGAGAATTCCACCCCTAAACCGTTGCTTACTCGCGCATCAACCACCGCCTGTGGATATCTTCTCCACGATTAGCAGTCCCTAAATGAGCTGATTTTTAATATTAGATGCCCGCGCATGTTTAGATCAGCCTTATCATATCCGTATATGCTCGGATCGGCTTTGTTAGTAAATTATGTAGCAAACTACTTAGTTTTATTACATGCATACACAGATCCCCATATTAGATTGAATGTTTAGTCGATTTGTTTCTTTTGCACCGATGTCAGATAATGCTCAAAAAGCTTTTTAGGGTTTCGTAGCCATTTGGAAAAAATCGGAGCACTTATAATTTCATCCTGTCCGTCTGTCTCTCTGTCCGTATGATACATAGATGAAATTTGTATGGTAGGTGTCTTCTATGAACCAACATACAACGAAATAGTGGAGTTATGAAAAAAATAATGTTAAGGGTGGCACTCCATAGAAGTAAGGGATGAAAAAAAATTCCAGTACACATAGACACGTGAGGTGTAGTTAGATAGGTCTTAAAATGACATTACAGGTTCGAAATTAACTTTTTTGTTTAAATTAATAGTTGGTGAGATATACACATATATAGTCTCAAAAAGTGTGTCCTTCTTTCACTCTAAATTTTTAAGTAACGTATGTAAAATTCTTTGAAAAATAAGATAGTAGATCTTAAAATAAACTTTCAATGAAAATTGATTTCATTGAGATATGTTACGTAGCTTTTTATATATTGGATATTTTCGTTGGTACCGTAGCAATAATTTGTTTTTCACAGTGTCTTTGAGAAATACAAACTTATTTTTGCTTTATATGTATGTATGGATGCATTTATATATATATATATATATATATATATATATATATATGTGTGTATATATATATATATATATATATATATATATATATATATATATATTTAGGAATTAGTGTATATGAATGCGAATACCATCTTTTTATTTATTTATTTATATATTGATAAATATGGCGGACTTATTGCTACGAGAGCGATCTCTTACAGTCAACCCTAACATCAGTCCTGCCCTGTTCGACGTGCTACCGGTAATCGAACACGGGTCCCCGCAGTGCGCCGCATCTTCAAAGGCCGTATGCCTTGTGATCACCTCGACACACCAGGACAACACATTTTAAATATGGCGTCGCTTGTTTAAAAATGGACAATTACGCACGCGCATCTTTACATTACGGGTGGTCTCGAAAATTGTGCCGTTATAGGCGAAATTAAATCTGATTGATCTACAGAAATGTGCAAGGCATGTTTATTTATGATATATAATTAAAAAGATACACTCATAATTAAATTAGGAAATAATTTTAACACAAAATATATATATATATATATATATATATATATATTTCATTTTGAAAAATTAAATATTGTTTACCGCGGTTACTTCGTAATCCCAAGATACAAGGTAAAATGTTTAAAAATTACTTCGACCAAAGAGTATGTTACAAGAGACATCTTACATTTGATTGAAGACAATGAATCTGACCAGACGTTAGGTTAGGTTAGGTTTCAAGTTTTAGTTCATTACGTTATTGAAGGCAAGGAATCTGACCTAACTTCAAGTTCATTATGTTATTAAAGGCAAGGAATCTGCCTTAACGTAAATTTCATTACGTTATTGAAGGCAAGGAATCTGACCTAACTTCAAGGTCATCAAGTGATCCGTGAGCTAAGACTGCCAGAATGAATTTCGGAATCAGCATCTTTAAATCAATGAAATGTATTTTTATTTAAAGGACACCATGACTTCGCCGAAGGATCTAGTGAAACAGAAGGAGAAAATGAAAGATCACACAATTGAAGGCGCTAGTAAAAGTTCTGTTCTTCATTAGAAAAAATTATTGCAGAATAATCAGGTGAAAAGCGTATGGAAAGTGGTTCTATAAAATGGGAAAAGGCGAACAAGCAGACGTATAAGTTTCTATTTCGTGGAGCAAGACAATTTTTACTTGCATCGTTCACTAGTACTTCCAGCGAACGAACGGTTAGTGGAACTAGTCTTCTTTACACACCTGAGCAAAAAAGGCATCAAATTGCTTTTATGTGTTGATAAGTACTAAAGTTATAACTATTTAGTTAAACTAAAATATTATAAGATTTGTGAAGCGTCTTTTGTAAATAGATATAATTTTCTTTCCTTGGAATCGCAACTTCGATAGAGATTTTTCTAATATTTACTACACAGTTTGATACACATAATTATCTCTGCGAATAATAGATATGCATTTCCACAATTAAATGAAACTACGTGATGTATTATTTCTTCTTTAAGTTCTTTACCACGTAGGTTTCGTTACATTCGTACAGGAGTATGAAGTGTCTAAAGAATGGGTCTGTTATTCATGCATCAAACTGAGTATACTTGAAGCGTGTTTCTGTAAAGAAATATAAACATTTTTTCGTCGAAATCGCAACTTTGACAAAGTAAATATATATATATATATATATATATATATATATATATATATATGTAAATATACACGACTGGCACACAATACACCCTTGAATGGCCAGACGTAGCGCGTAGCGAAACTCGCGGTCAGCGCGTGCCTTATCAGCGCATCGTAATTAGAAACGATCTCAGATAAGGAGATTTATTACAATCACGATGATTATTCTAGTTAAGCATTTGTGGGTAGTTTGTAGAATTCGAATAGAGGCCTGTTAATGCTCTGTTATCTGCGTGGGATTATTTGCTTCACAATTTTAATAAGCCCGACGGAGGCGCGAGCGTCCGGTGCGCTCATCGGATAAAACAAAACGCTTCACAAATAGAATTCGGTGTGCAACGGCGCAGCCGCTCGTGGATTAATTTGTTTTCTCCGAGATTTTTATCTACGTTATTAAAAATGAAGGAATTTTTTTTGTTGTCGTGTTTCTGTGTGCTTTTTCGTTGGTTAATTCATTTTCTTGCTTGGTTATCTGGATGAAAAGTATAATTTACAAGAACCTATATATAATATATTTTAGTATATTAAATGATATGTACACAGTGATGGAGGGAATTTCACTTCAATATTGGAAGAGATATAAATTGAAGTTAACAATATTTCACATGGTGTAGAAAAGATAGTTTTTCGGCACTTTTCATGTATCAATGTTACGTAATATTTTATAATTAAAACATCTCTGCGTTGAAATTCTTGTCTTGTAACAACACAGCCGAATAGTAACAAGCTTCTTTCCACGATAATAAACGCTGGCAGGCGATAACTATCCATACATCCTAATTAGAAAGCATCGATCATTCTGTGAAATTGAGAGCCTCTGTTTTATTTCCACTACAACATTCCAAAAACTTAAAAAATCTTCAAAAAAGTACAAAACCCAGATGAAGATTGACTTTTTTTAAACGACCTTTTTGCCGTAAAAATAAATGCCACTTCCAAAAACTTAAAAAAACTTCAAAAAAGTACAAAACCCAGATGAAGATTGACTTTTTTTAAATGACCTTTTTGCCGTAAAAATAAGTGCCACTTCCAAAAACTTAAAAAAACTTCAAAAAAGTACAAAACCCAGATGAAGATTGACTTTTTTTAAACGACCTTTTTGCCGTAAAAATAAGTGCCACTTCCAAAAACTTAAAAAAACTTCAAAAAAGTACAAAACCCAGATGAAGATTGACTTTTTTTAAACGACCTTTTTGCCGTAAAAATAAGTGCAATTCCAGAGTTTAGGTCGCTGCGAATATAATATTTTGCTTGCTGAATATGATTAACTTATTAACTTATGTAATACTGATTGACTGACAGAAGAGAATATAAAATAGAAGCTACACATAACGTAACAAATAACGTAATTTATCTACTCATACGTATATCGTCGAAAAATAAACACTAAGCCGAATGTATAGCTCGCTCAAACGAATCTGACACATAAAAAGTCATAAAGCGGACTTTCAATTTCACTTAATTCCAGCGTTTAGGTAGCTGCGAATATGATATTTTGCATGCTGAATATGATTAACTTATATAATACTGATTGATTGAGAGAAGAGAATATAAAATAGAACTTACAAATAACGTAATTTATCTGCTTATACGTATATCGTCGAAAAATAAACACTAAACTGAGTGTATAACTCGTTCAAAAGAATCTGACCGATCGCTCATAAAGTGAATTTTCAATATCACTTAATTCCAGCATGTTTTGCATGCTGAATATGATTAACTTATCTAATACTGATTAACTTAGAGAAGAGAATTTAAAATAGAATCTACACATAACGTAATAAATAATATAATTTATCTACTCATACGTATATCGTCGAAAAATAAACACTAAGCTGAGTGTATAGCTCGCTCAAAAGAATCTGACCGATCGCTTGTAAAGCGGTCTTTCAATATCCATCCACTTATCAAGTAAAAAGCGCATGCCTCGCCTGATTGCCCCACACACGTTACGTATACGGACTATCCGCACGTAATGCGGTTACGTCGCGTTCCCGCGGACGGGCGGCGCGGGGGCGCCGACGCGCAGCATGACCGATCGGTTTAACGATATTAACGTATTCAAGTTGGGGGCCGATTCGTGAGCGCACAGGAACGTTTGCGACGGACTTTGTGGACTTACGTAACTTAACTAACTCGGCTATCATATTCGATCGCTGAGCCATCAAAGATTTACGACGTTAATCAATGGGAATTGAGGTAATTCTATCGTTTACTGCTCTGCACTTTAAATTCCACAAATGTTATTGGTTAATTAATTTTATATATGGCGTTTAAGTATACGTATGTATAATTAATATTCGTTTGAAATAATACTGATGAATACGCCTATATCATTGCAGGTTTCTTAACTCACATTTGGTTTAGCATGAAGACTATTTCATTTCGATATATTAAGCTTAGTTACAAAAGCGAAATCGAAATATCTTCCTTTAAATTGCTAAAATTCGTTGCTATATTATAAAATTAACTCGCTAAGATCTGAGAATTAGATCTATGTACATGAATGTATGTACAGAATTACACTTTTCTTTGTAGTATGTCGTGGCAAATTTTCCAAAACCGAACACTTATGGAATTACTTCGGTATCCATCCGTTTGCAACAGTCGATTTTCTCGGAAACTATTTGACGTATAAATTTGAAATTTAGCACACCGATAGAGTGTTGTGGCTTGTTGATATGAAGTACAGAAAGTTTATTTTTTATACTGGAAGTAAAACAGAATATAAAAAAAGAATCAAGGAGGTGTACAAGGTTCCAAATGAAAACTTATTGAACCACAATTTACACACATATAATGTATATATTTTTTTTAATTTTAAACTTTTTTTAGGAAAAACGCTTAAAATTTCTTTCGCCAAAAAGAAACATTTAAAAAAGGATAAATCTGAAAAAAACACCTGAATATTAATAATAGGTATAGATTGAATCAAAGTGATCAAGTACTGAGTATTTCTAGCGCGATTAATTGGCATAAACAATTTAATTGTTTATTTCCTTATAACTGCTAAACTATTAGTTTTAGAAAAAAAATTCTACAAAAAATATTTCTTACCATTTAAAAAACAACTTTGTTTTAATAAATTTTTCAAAATGTTTAATTTAACTCGGTCGAAAAGCTCCCCACTAAGGTTTATGTCAAACAATTTAATTGTTTATTTTCTTATAACTGCTAAACTATTCGTTTTAGAAAAAAAATCTACAAAAAATATTTCTTACCATTTAAGAAACAACTTTGTACTGACAAATTATTCAAAATGTTTAATTTAATTCAGTCAAAAAGCTCCCCACTAAGGTTTATGTCATAAACAATTTAATTGTCTATTTCCTTATAAATCATAAACTATTAGTTTTAGAAAAAATATTCTACAAAAAATATTTCTTACCATTTAAGACACAACTTTGTTCTTACAAATTTTTCAAAATGTTTAATTTAACTCGGTCGAAAAGCTACCCAACAAGGTCTGTGCATATGGGTTGTGATACGGCACTGGTGCCAACGTGCATTACTATTTGTAATATATGTAGGGGCTAATGACACGGAATACTAATTGTAGAAGTATAGCTCGCACTTGACCATTTTTTTTTATTTTACGTTCTCTTGAACTGTGACCGCAATATAATCCATTTGGAATTCATTATCGTTAAGTTATTGTTAAATTGTCATAAGCGATTATTCAATTCATCTCATTCTCAGTGCACTGATGCAGATTTATCAGTGTATAACGGTCAGCTATATACTATTATTTATTCCAACATATATTTGAATATTTTTACGTAATTGGATAAGCATTGTAAAGAATTATTGTAGTAATAAATTCGTTCAAGTTTGTTGTATTTTGTTATTAAAAAAAAAAGGGATAATTATCATTAACGGAAAGAGTAAAGAATGGGCTAACATATATTATGAGATTCTGCGACTCATATCTGACACTCCTTTCTGTGAAAAAAATTTTGAAATCGGTAGGTTACGCAATTTTTTTGCAATTAAACGTCGTGAGTAAATCATATTAACAGAATTTACCGATTTCATTAATCTTTCATCGACTATTAAGAAATTTGTAAAGATTAAATTTCATATATTGATTAACGTTACAATCGTACATGTCGTCAATTAAATTGTCGATCTCTACATTTCGATAGTATGTGTTGATCGCCATTAAATTGCTGATCTGCGCGCATTGAGAATATGATGACCGTATGTTGAGAGTAAACGTTGTTGACCGTAAGATTTGATCTCCGGAGGGTACTGAGATGACTTGTGTGGTGGCTTGGGAATAGTATATAATGAGCGCCTTACATTGACAGTCTATCATCCTCACCGTACTTTGACAGTAAATGTTGATCGCCATTAAATTACTGATGATGCTAGGTTGATAGTGAGTGCTGCTGCTTGCAAACGATGTAAGAATTTTATAACATTTTGTTATTTTTAGTTTTTAATTATAGTATAGAATTTTAAATAATAAATGTATACTTTGCTGAAAACAATTTGATTTTTTTTGTTAAAAAACGCATGCACAATTATAGAATCTTGGATATACAAGTCTGCCATGAAGATAATTTTTTTTGAGTTTTGTACTCTCTCGGAGTTCTGTACTGGACTGATGTAAAACGTACTAATTATAAAAATGTCTAATTCCATATAAACAACAGTTTTTTTCTTTTAATTGTGCTATAAGACGTCCAATTGCACCGACTTTCAAAATTGTACTCTATAGGTTTTGATGAGCAGTGAGTAAGATTATTTGTATGGATAAAAAATACGATATAATAATTTTAAGAACCATGTCTTTGTGTTGCGTGAAGCAAAAACTTAAATATTCACAGCAATATAGAGTTATAAGCCTAAGTATACGATATTAACTCAACTTAATTTCTTAAGCCATTTTTGAGAAAAAAGGTTATGACAGATAGACGGGCAGACGGATAGACAACCAAGTGATCCTATAGTTTCCAAGTGTACGGTTTTTTTTCATTTTGAGAGGCGTAACCCTAAAAATGATATCATTTTTAGAGGAAGATCTCCTCGTCCCAAAAAGCTATATTAAAAGTTGATTACTTGTAAAATTACTCGAGTTATAAATACTTATATTGTCAGAGCTCGAGGCTGGAGCACTAGTCAACAATAAAATACACCCTCGTAGAATTTGCAATATTCTGAAAACTTTTTTTATTGCAAAGTAAACATATGGGAGACGGTAAAATTTGTCGTTTTTGGACCAACTTTCATCGGGTCTACTTTGACAAATATATCGCAAATATATTGTATTTATACAAATTTATTCGCTGAGTATAGTACGAGAACAGACCAGTTTGACTAGTCTCTATCAACAAGTCGAAGACAAAAATCATGGTCATCAACAGAACCAGTCAACTTTCTAGGCCTGGAGAGCTCTCGGATCTAGACATCGTCAGCAAGTTTCTCTACTTCGGATCTTTATTGACTGACTAAGGAGGATGTGGACAAAAAGTCTTGAAATAGATGATACCCATCTGATTACACTTTCGTGTCCTGCCACAGACCTATCAGTTGGCTCATTGCAGTCTTCGTCATCTACCAAGACTGCAATGAGCCAACTGATACGTCTGTGGTACGACATGAAAGTTCCCAATGTCACCAAAGTGAGCCTAGGCCGGTCTCCGGTCTTTTCGATATTTCTATATAAACTAGAGAGTAACCCAATTAGTGAAAAGAAAGAAGATTGAGATGTTCGAGATGTGATGCTGGAGAAGGATGAGGAAACATCCAAATTATATAGGTTATTAGTGTTTATTTTTTGTTTAGTGTTTTTTTCCTAATAGGGTATTTGACTATATTTTCTATTACTAAAATAGAATAAGTAATAACATTATAAACGGTTAAAATAAATATATCGTACCTAAGACTTTTCATTACAAAGTTATGACGATTTAAAAACTGACGCATTACGATTCGCGTGAAAACGCCTCATATAAAATACCACTAGCTTATGACGTCACTGGTCACTATTTAGCATTCATTATAAGAGAGTCCATTAAATATATTACATTTCGCATATTATAATTTTCTCGTTTTTTTGTGTGAAAATAACATTTTCAGTTTAATGAACAAAAAATTGACACTTTTTCCTAATTAGAAGTTTCGATTAGTTGTTTGTTATATGCTTTATTTTTTTCATCACAAGGTTTTTTTTAAACCTGCTTTAAAACATTTTTACAAAAAAATCTCGTCATATACCCCATTTGAAACCAATAGATCGTTATTGCATTAGATAAAAATTAATATTAAAATGCGAACTGTGAAAAAAAGCGCCAATGTAAGTGGCACCAAAGCAAGAGTTATTCTGTATAACTAATGTTGTTTTACATTTATTATTTATCTTTTATTTGATGTTTACTATGGTTTATTTACTATACTTTTCACAGAAAACATAAGCTTGACAGATGACCTTATACTTCAGCCACAGTAGTGACATCTGGTGAGTACAACAATATTATCCCTTATTGCAAGGTGGACTGCAAAAGATTGTATTATTATAATTCTAACAAAAAACTTGTTTTAAATAAAATGTTAAAAAAACTGTTAAAAAACTATAACGATTAAGAAAAGACCATAATTTGACATGTTGATAACAAAAAAGAAAATTATGGGACATAAAGGGGCTTCAATGAAGGAAACGTCTTAAAAACATTTATTCGATATCTTTCAAATAAATATACTAAAAAATGGGCCGACAATTTTGAAATGTTGAAAAGTTATGTAATGTTTTTCAATGTAAAATAACCTTTCCTTGTAACTATAATGTGTACTACAGATTATGCGAACATAATTATTTCATAAAATAGACAATATTAAATATTTGTTCATTATTATATAATATATTGTTTTATTTAAGGTACAAAACACGGAAACTTTCCTTGTTTTCTTTTACTAAATAAAAACACTCGTAGTAATTTTTTTCTTATTTTAAAATAGTCAACTCTTTATTGTTTCATTTTCTTTAATTAGGTCTTACAATAATTAAAATTATTTTTTACATTGAAACCATTTTCAAATCATAATTGCATCTAACTAACTAAGCGACATTTTATGAATTATAGAGTACAAACGCGAAATACGTAGTTTCACAAACGTAACATTTTCACAACGAAACGCCCGCTACGAAAACAATTCAATTTGCAATCCTGCAATTTTCAATATTAAAATTTGAATTATCGAACCTCCATTGTACTCTTGAACAACAGAGCCATTTCGACACAATTAAAAGGTTTCTCTAGAGGAGAACCTTTAAAACGGTTTATTTTCTCAGTAGGTACTCGAGACAATGAGCGATCTAGCGCTAAGTACCGCCGAGTACCAGCGATGCTATGGCGAAAGTAATTTATCGTCACGGCAGCAACGCGAGACGTCATCTCTGCGATCACGAGCGAGATATTATCTCTGGCGTATAAATTAACAAATGAATACTGCGAAAGCCCGCTCGAACTCAATTATTAGTGAGCTCTCGATGTAACGGGCGACCTTCTGGCATAATGTATAAAATTCTCCTTAAAAGCTTACCTTCTTTGTAATTATTTCTAAAGATATTATTGGTATTGACCAAATATAATAATACTATCATTTAGCAACGCAATCGTTTGAAGGTAAATCTCGTTTATAAATGTCAAAACGTAGGTGAATCCAATTCAATGCCGTTTCTCGATTGGATGTCAATGCAGGAATGTTGCCAAATTTGAAAGTAATGCAATAAATATATTATTTTATACCTATATAAACTTAGTTATCTATAGCGCATCCGTTAGCAAACAGAATTATATAAATAAATTCAAAGGAGAGGATGGTAGAACGTTCATACTTCCTTCTTTGAACTTATATCATTTGGATGTCAAAACAGGATCAAGCTGGTTAAAGATAGCATTCGTATAGGTTGTCCCAACATAATATATTTTATTTCCCAACGGGAGTACGTACTTTCACAACGATATAATATGCAAACCGAAATCAGTGTTTATCTATTAACTGATCAGAATTAAGGGTAAAACACTTTTTTCGTACATGTAAATATAGTTATAGATGGAGACAGTCATAATTTAAAAATTACGCCACCACAACTTGCAAATTGAATATCGATAGTTCGATGATCGTGTTGTGGAAATTGCTCCAAATAAATTTCAATATAGGAAAAAGGATTTCCGCCAAAAATTCAAAGAGTTGCGGTTTGCAATATTTGTTTATATTTAGGGTTCAGATGAATACCGCGAAATTTCAAATGCGAATGAGAGGGTTTTAATGAATGCTCTTAATAAAAAAAAATGGACGCTTATAGGATCACTTGTCTGGCCGCCCGTCCAGCATCCGTCCGTGTATTAAAGCCCTTTTTCTCAGAAACGCGTGAGATATCAACTTGATATCATAAACTGAAGCCCATAGCCTTACATTGCTACAAAAAATTCAAGATTTTTGGTTCACGCAATAAAAAGATATGGCCCTTTCGTCGTCAAATCCTATAGGTAATTCCCGTCAACCTACAATCTTGAAAGTCGGCATAATGGCAATGATTTCTGATTCCATGTGGAATTATACATTTTATAGTCAGTTTGTTTTTACGTCTGTGAAAGGCATGGTTGGCAATATATTTAAGTTTTAAAAGATTAATGTTTGTAAGTAGTTTAATTCGAAATATTATATACCCTTAAATATTTATAAGTGCCTAAATGTGTCCGAGACCCTCGTAGTGCGAGTTCTAGTCGTATTTGATAGGTTTTTTTTATATTCTCTAGCTTGACGAGCCTTATACATTATTTGACAGACTTTGACGAGCCTTATACATTATTTGACAGACTGTTGACGAGCCTTATACATTACTTAACATACTGTTGACTAGTCTTATACATTATTTGACAGACTATTGACGAGCCTTATACATTATTTGAAAGGCTGTTGACGAGCCTTATACATTATTTGACAGACTGTTGATGAACCTTATACATTATTTGACAGACTTTGACGAGCCTTATACATTATTTGACAGACTGTTGACGAGCCTTATACATTATTTGACAGACTGCTGACGAGCCTTATACATTATTTGACAGACTGTTGACGAGTCTTATACATTATTTGACAAACTGTTGACGAGCCTTATACCTTATTTGACAGACTGTTGACGAGCCTTATACATTATTTGACAAACATATCGTGATATGACACAAGTTATTACTTATGGCAAGTCATTTTGAAAAGCATAGTCAACATGTCATATGCTTTTCAAAATGAAAATAGAGAAAACTGCGATATTTTAGACTAACTTAAACTTTATTCACATTAGTTTAAATGAGTCATAACGTATGCGAGAGCGAGATTTGCGTAAATCATGTTGGATAACATATTTGTCCTATAATATTGTCGTTATATTTTTCATATTCTTTCATTTGCATATTCTTTCATTTGCGTATGGAGAATGATTTGTATTTCGCTTTCGTGTTTCTTTCACCAAAAATAGCAAAAAATGAGCTTTCCACTTACGAGAACCTTTAATTTTAAAAAGTACTTATAGCTATATGCCTGTCTCGGCTTTATCCGAGTGAATAATGATCCTGACTGAATTTGTCTTCATTTTTAAATTATAATCGTAATTGGTTTAATTAATTAATGATAATCGTAATGGGTTTAATTAATTTTCGATTAACTATTTATTGCGTAATTAAATCGAATAATAGAATTGTATGACAAAATTTCGCAACATAAAAACACTTTGAACTATTATAGTATTAGTTACATACAACCCAGATTTTTTGCGGACAGTTATTTTATTTGCAATTTCTCAAAATATAATTTTATTTATAACTGTTTAAATATTATAACTTAAAAAATTATTAAGCACACAATGCCACATACACAACCAGAATGATAGCACTTATATGATATATCAGGCCACTATGACCAACATGATATTGAAAGTTTAATGTGAATCGAAAAAGCAATTATTGCGAGAAAAGGTTAAAAACAATAAACATACAAAGTTTTCCACTTTATAATATTAGTTAAAATGACGGGGCCTCAATATCTTTACCGCACTCCCCATGGCGATGGTCCGCAAGGTCGACTATACAAACAGTTAATTCCGTTACATAAAGAGCGAAAAGCCTGCCTTTGCGGGAAATAAACAGCCTGCTTCGGCCTTCGTTAGTGTATCTGACAGGGTATTGCCGTGTCACCGTTCGAACCGTGTAATCTATGTACGCCGAGTAGCAATGTAGATAATAAAGATTGGGGGAAACGAAAGCTAGTTACGAACATCACTTCGTCGCAACCATATACTTTACTTTATCATTTTATTTATTCACCGTTAACGGAACACGATTTACGACTTCTTATGAATAAAAATATCGTTACAGAGCTGTCAATCTATTCAAAGGACACAATTTTATTACGGTACAAATAGAGTATCATTACTCGGGTTTCTTTTTCATTCTAATTCAAATGTTATTTATTTAACCGTGTTACAGAAAAAAAAATAAACGGAGAATTACTGGGGCGTAATTTTGTTTCATATATATTACCGTTACGGTTAAACACGTTAAGAGTGGGGACAGAGCAGTGAGTTTAGCGAGATTAACGCCCATATTCACCTACACACGGTTAGGACCGTCAGTCGGACTTACTAACAAATAAAAACATATTTATGTTTCTCATTGACTGTCAGTTGAGTCGGAACAAGACTCTACTTTATCGACTGTGTCCTATTGCATGGTCCAATTGCTAAAGTATCCATACAAAATAGGTTTTTAACTATCAGTAAACCCGACTGAGAGTCCTGACCGTGTGTGGTACATACGGGCGTAAGAGAAATGGGTTAGCGCGTCTGCGTGAAGTAATTCTGTAGATAAATCTCCTAATTCAATGACGCTTACGCATTCTGTTTATCATACTTTAGATACTATAGATCAACCGTATGATTTTTAGAAATATATTGTTTACTAGCTGTGCCCGCGACTTCGTACGCGTGGCAGCTTTTAAAGCTTTTAAAACAGAACAAGTAACTCCTGAACCGTACCATTTCCAGAATTTGTTTATGAAATTTAAGCACCAAATTTCAAATTCCCCCACTAAGTTTATTTCAGCAGTGCAAATGGTTTGTTCTGTTTAGAGACCCTTAGCGAATAGTATTTGTAGAAATAATTATGACGGTAAAATCCAACAAGTTGTAATATTTAAAAGCAAATTTCACTTAAGTGATTCCGAAGAAGCTCCTAATCCAATAAAGCGACAGTTTATAGTCTAAAGACTTTTAAGAATTTTGAACTTATACTCAAGATAAATATTTTGATTATGAACTTATGAAAAAGTGCGAGTTTAGTCACAAAGTGAAAGAAAAAGTTGATTTTAATCTAAGACGACCCCTAAGGGTAACAACCCCTAACAGGTAGCGCACTACATGGGAGGTGCTATTGAACCACTTAGTATTTTCGGATTATGAAATTTGTAAATCTCGCGCAGGTCATGAAAGAATAAAAGCGGATATTATATTTTTTAAACGGTAGTATTGGTTTTGGTTTCGATACTTTCCCAGAACTATTATGGTACTGATCTACAAACTAAAATGTAGAAATGCGACTTTGGGGAAAATGCGGTAACTCTATAGAAAAAAGAAAGTATCAATATAATTATATGTAATGTTTAGGTACATATTTAACATATCTTATGTAAAATAGAAAATAATGTTTATATGTTATATGAAAAAAATATTAGCGATTTTTTTTTATTTTCGAAAGTGTCATGCCAATTATTTTTATATAAAATTATAAAATCGTCTTGCGGCACAGAAACAAAGTAATGCAAAGAAACGTATCTTTTGGCGTTGATTACCTATCAAAAGCAATATTTTAGCATCATTAAAGCAGCAATAAAGCATTTTTTGTTTCTTTTCTTTATAGCATAGAGTTAACTAAAACACTAATAGATGGCGTCGTAAGCCCAATCCGTTCCGCCGCATCTGATATTAGCGTCCGCAACAAACGTAAACTAAATATTGACGTATCTTTGTTGTTTGTGTACTGATTGAAATAAACCAAGTTTAAATATTAGCTCAAGCCAACCTAAATACATTACTGAAAACCGCATCCAAATAGGTTCAGCCCTTGCTAAAATTAGCGTGCAGGACCAAGATTCGCAGACAAACCGACAATTCTAAAAACTGTTGTTTTAGGCTTAGTAGCGTGTCTTTAGTAGGTAGCATTTAGTTTTATTTAAAAATATTCAATGTACAGACTTAGTTTTTTTAGGATTTTATTATATATATAGATTTTATTAGATATGTATTTGTCTTATCTGTTGTTCGTAAAGATTATTGAGTAAGAAAATAAATATACTTATTAATTACTTTAGCACTGTTACTGAAATATTGCAGTTGGCAATACAACATAAATATATAGTCATTGACAAGTAAATGAGTTTATATTAAGTGTTTTAGTAAATGAAGTTTGTAATTTTGTTAATAAAAATTTTTTTCTATGTTATCTCGGTATTAATGTCATGTCTAAGTAAAAAATTACTACATTACGTACTTTACCCTTAAAGCAATATAAACAAATATTTAACAATACAAGGCTTATTAATATTAGTATTCTCCAGGGCAGTATAATATCATTAATGGAAATTGAAATAAACTTTAACTGCCAGAACTATAAAAATTAATCATTTCTATGATACCATTGGTACAGGTTTACGTCTGTTCCGACCGTTGCATAAATATGGGAAAAATTGCCTATAAAGTATTTTACAATTAACATTTTCAGAGCAACTCTTTCATGGTCGCTCTTGTGTTACAGGTTAAGGTGCTTATGTTACTAAATGTCTGAACAATACATGAACTTTTAAATAACTGTTACTTAACTTCTGTAAGTATTATAGAAGTGAAATATAAATCACAAAACCCACTAACATTACCCCCGCCGTTTCAATATCTACGAACTCCTTCTGCGGAAACCGAAACGCAACAAAAAACATTTAATTAACAGACTCAATACAACTCAATTATAAAGTTTACAAGTGAAGTAAAATATCCTCAGCCCGTTCACCGCCCGGACCTCCCGGGGTGGCGACCGCTTCGCCCTGGCAGCGGACAACTAACGACAGTAACGACACCGAACGAGGAACGGCAACGAGCCGTACCGGACGACGGCCGACAACGAGGCTCGGGTCGCTCGCCCGCCCCGTTACTGTTTGCCAGTTAATTGTAGTCGAGTTAACCGGAGTCGTGACTGCTCCAACACTGCATCTGCACTGAAAGCGTAATGAATAATTTTGATGATTAAACGTAGCTGACGCCAAATGGTACAAAAGTGATTATGAGCGACTGCTATCCGCCCGTAAAATTGGACAAAGCTTATCGCACAGAGATTACTCTTTTCTCACTACCACTAAGCAACATATTGTTGTTGAAAGGTTATATCAACATTATACACGCTTACCAAACGCGGCTTGAAACTTATTTTCTTTATTTTTGTTTTTTCAGCAATGTCTTGAGTTGCCATTATAATTATTTATATACATATAATGAAGAAGGAATTTTGTATTTTTGTATTTAAGTATTAAAATACACGCTGTACTTTATGCCAAATTGAGAAAATCAATATAATTTATTTATAATTTATGTAAGACCTAAGAATTATTTTTCAATAATTTTTAGGTCTTATAAGGTACATTTTTGTGTAAGGTACATTAAAACAAATCGATGTATTTCAGTGTGACGTTTTGGATCGTTCATAAAAACCGCAAGTTACACGTCGGTATAACTTGATAAATATTGACAATATAAGAAAAACATATTTTGTTATGTATATTAACATGAGTATATATATATATATATATATTGATAATTATTTTTTGTTATCTTAATTATTATATTACGTAGATATGTCATAAACGCTGTAAAAATGGTAGACGTTATATTATGTAGACATGTCATAAACGCAGTAAAAGTGGTAGACGTTATATTACGTAGACATGTCATAAACATTGTAAAAGTGGTCCTCAAAAGATGAAGTAATTATCACACGTTTTATATCAGTGCTCTCTTGGACTCTACCCCTTTTATAATAGTTCGCAGGCGACATTACTTGGGACCATATTTTTGGTTTATTTTACACGAATTGGGTATCTTTATTGATAATTTTTCCTCGCCAATTTTGCGAGTTTGCTAACCGACTGACTTCGAGCTCGTGAGAATCCCGGGATTTTTACAAAATTTGTTGGAAAAATATTACATTAAAAAAGAACTGATATACTTCTTAACTTGCATTTTAATATACTTTCATTTAGGACGCAACATGATGTGACTATGCCGAGAGTTGAAAAACAGATTTTTTTATTTCTTTTGTTAATGGAACGATTTAAGAAAACAAAATTGGGTACTACTGTAGTTAAGGTTTATAAATGGTCAACGTTTATGTTACCTGAAGGTAGATTTTTGTAATCAATATTTTAATTATTTTAATTTAAATTACAACCTGAAATTGATTTAAATATTCCTATCCGATTACCTCATGCAATATTTTTCATTAGTTCTATTTCTTCCCAGTTCTTAACTTTACCCATATTACTCACCATAACCATATCTTCATTTATCGTCAAACTACGTGAGTTATTTGTATCTTAGCGATATTATTTGTATCTTAGCCCACAAATCCGTAGCCTATCCGTAAACCGTGTTCCTCAAAAGAGGGGCTCTCACGACATGACGATGTGTCGCCCCATCGGCACGCTAATGGAATATTACGTCGTGAAATCGTTGCCGATCCCATTTCAGTGAAAGGAGTTGGAAAGATGTAAATATAAAGAGGATTAAACTATTTGTTTAAGAACAATACACGACTATGTAATTGTGTAAAAAAAATAATCTGGAATAAGAAATCAGAAAGCGAACATAACTCGTAGTTTATTGTAACAAGTTTAACAACATAATGAAATTGTTATCACTTTATTAGCTCATATAATTTATTTAAACCATCAAAGCTATTATTTGAAAGTAACAAAAGGAAATCGGCTTAACTAATACAATGTGGCTAAATATCAATACTCTTAAACAATAAGCTGCAAAGTCACGGTCAATGCTCAAAAATAGAAATACTAGGAATCGAACAAAAAGATGAATGCGCACACTGTTGTGTTCTGGTTTGTTACTTAAATGACTGAGAGAGGCTGTCCGAGACAAAGCGGATAAGGCCATTTTCTGCGTACTCACGGTAGATTAAATGTAAGAAGGCCCTGTCACTTCACTATTAATTCATTTGTTGTTTATCTGATTGCACTTGCGCGGGATGTACAAGTGACATTTTATACCTAAAGGCTAAACGACTGCATAGATCTAAATGGTTGAGGTGTCAGTAGATTCGTCGTAGTTTCGTGGGTAACAGCATATATAAAATTTCAACATTTCGAGGTGGCCATTTTGTATCGAATAGCTTATTAGTTTTAAATTGTGACTTGTGTTTAGTGTGTTTTTGTGGGCTTTTTATAGGAGGTGCTGACAAAAAAAGAATAAATCTGCTTCGTCGACTTGTTGGAAGATATCTTTTAGGATAGGGCCACCTGTATAAAGTAGTTCTTTATCTTGGGTTTCGTATTAATATCATTTGTGTGGACATACGATAATTAATTGAAAAAAGCTGCTGTCTAAAAAGTTGTAAAAAAAGAAAATGCTTGAGTCTGTAAAGCTGCGGTTAGCAACATTTCTGGCTCCTAAAATTGTTACTAACTAAATATTGACGACTCGTGTTAGGAGTCATTTTTAATCTAAGTATAGTCTTGTCAGCATACCCAGAATGTACCGTAAAGTAGATGTAGTTATTTTATAGAACTGACCTTATTGCTGAGGGGTAATTTACGTCTTTGAAATGACCTATTTAATTTTGAATGTTACATAAATTTTTGGAACAGTAATTTTTTATACGCAGTGTTAAAATATTAATTGTTCATGTCTTAACATTCATTTCAATAGCTACTATCAGACAGCTTTATATATATATATATATATATATATATATATATATATATAATTATATCGTGATAATGAAATGTATGCGTCATGATTTTTATACACACACGCACGCACGCACGCACGCACGCACGCACGCACGCACGCACGCACGCACACACACACACACAAATATATTCGTTTCAATAAAATATATTACAAGAACATTACAGAGAAGATTGGCGTTAGCTCTTGCACAGCAGTGACTGGTAAAATTAATTTATTTTTCATTCTAAAGCTTTTCCCAACCTTTTTCAGGGGTGGGCTCCTGAAGCCATTTGACTTCTAAAAAAAGGAAATCGTAAAACTGCTTTCAATAATTATCCTTTTATTTTTTTTATATCAAAATTCAAACACTCGGCCGTGCCATTACGTTTTTATAATTTTTATTTTATCCGTGGACCCCCTGGGATAACTTCGCGGACCCCACATTGGGAATGCAGGTCCTAGAGAGCTGTTGGCAAAGTTCATTCACTCAGTAAGTTCGTCTGCAGCGCCACCACTTACTCCGCCGCTTCTCTTTCGCCACATATTTCCGGGGCACTACCTGAAATTTAAATAGGTTAAACTCTACTGAACAAAAATCGAAACCGGACCAGGATCGCAAGTCGAAATGTTTACATGCCTAGCGATTTTACTGGCATCCGTAGATTAATTTTGAAAATGCAATTAAGACAAAATCGAATGCTGTAATTCAATTCCAACTTAAATATTTCGCCGAGCCGAAATAAAAGCAAGCAACAAGCTTGCACTTAAGCCTTAATTGAATGTTCATTAATTTGTCTGTATAGGACAGGGACAATTTGTATACGAAGATCATTTCAACCATTACCAAGAAATATTTATGACAGTAATTTATATTGGAAATTGTCATGTCATTGTAAACTTCTCCAATTTAGCTGTTCACATAAAAACAATTACAGTTAAAGAAACTAGGGACAATAAAGATGGATGCACAATTCTGAAATACTTAAACATTAAATGTGTAGTTGCAATTTGGAAGACCATATTGTTTTAATTAAAAGATTATAAATTAAATAAATAAATGCCTTCATAAAGTGGTCTAACCATAACATTCCATAAAACTTGAGAATACTATGGTAGCTGTTTTTAATAACACACGAGTTATCAAGAAATCAAGATTTATTAAATGCAAGAGTCGAAAAAAATCGTTAACAATATATTAGTCAATTAAATCTCAATTATTCTGTTGATGGACCATTCTGTGGGCGAATATGAATAAGTTTCATAACTCTGCGAGATAAATTAATCCTAAGTTGATTTTTGTCATTTTATAACGTACATTCCGGAACGACGAAATTTACACTAAAATACTATTTTGCAATTAAAATACGAAGCTCCGTCCGCACGATATGGAAAATTAATTTTCTTCGTTAAAGTAAGCCGCTGCGCCAAACTTTGTATTATTACCTCGAGAGAACAATCTTCACTCCACCATGGCGACGCAATTTCCCAGAGAAACTCAACATAACACAAAATTACATAACGAATATAATTATAAACTACTGTTAAAAGGTTTCATAAATGATAACTTTGGCTAATAAGTTTCGCTCACAAAAGAGTTCGCCTTGAGGAAAACTCTGCAGATTCGTAGATGAAAATTCATATTTTATTTCGCAGAAGGTAATTTTATTGAAGCTTTTCGCTACTGCTCCCGTGAAATGGCCTGGAAACTTGAATCCGGTTATAACAGAGAGGAAAATTGGATGCGCAATAGTGAGTAATTTTCATTAAAATATGTATAAGTTTCACTGTGCTTTGAAAACCTGTGCGCGCAACGTATATATATTGATATCACAAACACGAACGCTCTATTAAATATTGATCCTAATTACACCAACATAATAGTGCAATTTTATTCTTTTTAATTGACTTCAATATTTAAAAACCGGGAGATCTTCACTTCTACCGTATAGAGCAAAAGGAGATTTGGATGCTATTCCACTATGTTCACATCCTGTGACATTTATTATAATAAAAAAAATATATGACTATAATATTAGTACTTAGATAGAAATTATGGCAACATAATTTAAGTGAACGCGTGATTATAAAATTAAAATTTTATGAGACGTCTGGCAGATGTAAAATATCTAATTTTATGTGTCACTCACCTTTTAAATTAATACTTTTAACGTTTTAAGACGATTTAATGTAATACATCGATATAAACGAGTAAAGTCGTAAGCGTTAGTGAATAAGAAACAATGTCGATAACCTAATATACACGTAAAATAGTGTCTGTGTCGTGTAGTACAAAGCGAAGCTTTAAGTAGGAAAGAGCCGAGAAGACGCAAAACTGCCCAAATGGCAGACGAGACTCGATGTTGGTCGAATTAAGTCGGAAAGAACCGACAAAATACGAAGCTGGTCGAATGGCAAGATGCCACGTGCCATCTTAACGTTTTACCTCCCATCCAAAATCACCGTGTTTCACATAAAAAATTGTAATTATAATTTTCTCGTATTTATTGACAAATATTTTAATGTTGTTTTGTTTGTTTTTCTTTGTAGACAAACAATTGAAGGTGATATCTATTGAATAAGCGAGTGGTAAGGATACTAAAACTATATATTTTAGATTTTTATTTAAGATATATATAGAGAATGGAAAGTTAAAAACTGTATGGGAAAGTGAAAAAATATACGCTCCTCCATCATTGATAAAGTGAATATTATGAAAAAAAAACAGCTTTACTTTACCCAAAGTTTACTGACAAACCAGCGGCAGCAGTTTTCCAGAATATTTCGTAAAAAAACTTGAGAAAAATTGAAATTCAGGATGTCCCTGTTAAAGACATAGTTAGCAATATCTGTATTCACATGGTAAAAAATAATATTAATTTTATTCTAATAGTTTAATAGAAAACTTAATATAAACTTAGCTAAATATAAACTTATATAGCGAGCTATACTCCTACTTAACTGGTTTTATTTTATTCCAATATTCAGTTCATTTAATTCCTAAATTTCCATTTTGACGTGACATTTATTCAACCGCCTCATCGTGTTTGCATCAAATTCTAATTTGTTTACGAGCACTTAAAATAAATTAATGATTGAATATTGTTATTCTAAGTGGCTGTTTTCATCATGTAAACATATTAATTTACTCAAAAGCTTCGCGTTATTTCCTTTTCACAAAACTATGCATGAAGAAGGCAACATTATATTTAATTGTTTCCAAATTTCAAAAACTGGAATCTATATTTACATTTATTTAACCGTAGTCGTAGTATAAGAAAATTTTAAATCTTTTTAAGTGATGGAAGTAAACATGTTATATAGAAGAGATAAATAAAAAAAAAGATGATGATGAAATTCTAAAGAAGAATGGAGGATGACTGAAAGTGTTTTAAAAGTGGACACATTTTTGTAATTATTGACATTTAAATGAAAAGTTTATTCAGAGAAATATAATGAAAAGGTTTGAAACTTCTAGGGAAATAAAAAGTTTCATTTTTTATTAAAATAATCCAATTCAAAACACCAGAACATTCAGAAACTATTTTAGATATACTCAAATGACTTAGAAATTGTCTTAGTGTATATGTATTAAAGCCACTCTTCCTCTGAAAGAAACGCTGTAAAAAGAAAATAAAAATAGGATTAGAAAGCATCTGAAGTTTTTGTAGAAAATTTTTTTACAAAGAATTTATCTCAACTTGGGCTCTACCCAGTTAGTATAGTTTTATGTATTTCTGTGACGATTTATTTAGGTGCTTGAAGCTTTTGTTGCTTGATTAATTGTTTAATTTTTTTTTACTGTACGTGCGCGCAGGGCGCAGGTTAGCGGCAAATTTTGGAAGGCGGCAAATTTTCAAGACAAATCAGTGAATTAAAAATGATATTTATAGCTACATATGAAAAAAAAATGTCTGAACACTAAGATGGGCCAGAGATAATATTACTTCGCCTTCAAAATAATTACTATTTCTAATTACACAGGTATATGTTTGTGGGTATTTTGTGATCAACTATCACTAATATCCCGAAATATTCAAAATAAAATTCTATGCGCTAATAGTTTCGATTATCCATAGTCAAATAACACGCCAAGGAAATGCAGCTGAAATGACGCCTGTCGGATAACGAAGACAAGCAGATAACCACGCGTTGAGAAACATAAAAGTTTGTGGCTTGCTGTAAAAATCAAAATTAACATTTGTTTTCAGTCGGATCCAGTTTTAGTAGTGTTCCAGACCGTAACTAAGGGCAATTACTAGAATTTGATTTCCCTGCAGAACTTTTGTTGCCATGAAAAATGAACACATTTTATTCATAATTTACTCCTTTCGATAAACTTATTCTTTTAATACCTTTTTCACCCCAATCAGATACAAACTATATAAGAAGAAAATATTTTTCTTTGATTGCCGACTTAATTACTGATATGTCAAATCTTGGCAGCTAGGTACGAAAGCCATGTTACTCAGTCGTAACTGCACATATAAGATATTATTCTCGAACATTGACGAGTATGTAAGGAGGGGTATGTGGGGAATGGGGGGGACCTCGTGATTTCCTTGACGCCTTGGGTGTCCTGCACCGTTGCCGAAACTCAGTTTGTGGTTTGTGCATCGTTCCGCACCATTTCTACACGATGTTCCGGTATCTAATAAACTGTTGATCGTAAAGAGCCGCGATCTATGACAGTAAATTTTGTATTTGATGGTTTCGGTTTTCATAGAAATACTTCCAAACTATTCTACGCTTAAAGTTAAAATAAAACTTGTAAATATTTGAAAAAATAAAATTTCTGATCGGATAAAGTCTATTAGACTTTATAGCCTTGGAGAAAATCAACAAAATGCACTGGTTTATTGAAATGTAGCATTCAAAATATCAATAAAAACAGGCCCCGGGAGTTCCGAAAATAAAAAAGCTCACAGTCATGCCGGTCGAGGTCAGGCGTTTTTTCTGCTTTTACTACAAATGCTGCAAAATTTTAATACACTTTTTAGTGGACCTATTCTTACAAGCATATACATACTTGATATACGTTTGTACACCGGCTCCCCGGATATATGGTTATGTAAATTTAATTAGGTATAATTTAAGAAGATAGACATAGTATATATGACAAATATCAATATAATTGTGTGGGCTTTGTCATCATCCATGCCATGTTTAAGTATTTCATTTAGTCCGATTGTAAGTAAGTAAATTCCACGGAAAAAACGAAATTAAAAATGAAGGAAAGGACCAAATTTAATTCACACTTTGTATTTTATACCGAAAGAAAGCATGCATACTCGTAACATCACCTATAACCAGATTTTCCGCGCCGGCCAGTGCCATCATCACGTTTATTACTGGCGGTACCTCGTGTCGCTGCGTGTCGTGTTTGGACAGCTCAGAGCAGGAAGAGTGACATGTTTATTAGTGCAAATGCGGTGACGCTTAGGACCAAATATTTTTTGAGATAAAACGAGGGACGTAAAGTCCTGAAAAGGTAACGGCTCGGTTCAGAAGAAAGTTCCGCATTTAACATTTCACTTCAATAAAGAATTTCAATGTACTGTGTCTACCTACACTTTCATTACTGCTTACTCCCAGCACTGACTTTTGTTTAGATTGTTTTAAATATAGAACACCTCAAGAATGAAATATATTTACTGCCGATTTTCAATATATTCTACACATATTATAAAACTGTAGACTTGGGCTATCTCTTCATTGAAAATATTTAGGAAAAAATTATTTAGGGGTACATAATAATTGTAACAGAACGCAAAAATATTGTTTCTGAAATGTTTGCCTGTTTTTCTGCTTGTGTGTTTGTTTGAATACACATCACGTAAGAACTACTAACTCATTTTTTTTAAAACCACAGGTGTTGACTTGACATAGCATTGAGTTATTATTTTATTGGAATTATTTCATCATCAGAAGTTATGCGAAAATAATATTTTCAAAAATTAATTTACATCGGATTAGTAATACATAACAAAGGAGTGCCTAACTACTCGATACGTAGTAATGACACAAATATATAGTGTATCAATAGATGGCGTGAATTTTAAAATGTGATATGAAATTTTTCATCCGGGCCGTATGTGCTCGTGTGCGGGAAGATGCATAAGGGCAGATGACGTTGTTAGTCGTCTTTTAATATGTAAGATTTTACAATGATTTATGTATTTGTTATAAGCTTACCGTGCTTCTTCAATTTGTTTAAAACATTAATCTATTGTATATATTCATAGTTTCATTAGTTTGGCAGGTTTAGAATTAAGCTGTATACATTTGATTGTTAAGTACTTTTTTTTGTCTATACATATAATAAAACCGTAGAATTAGCGTGTCTTTATATTAAAGTTATTTATAAAGAAAGAGGATTTAGGGGAAAAAAAGTAACAGAACACAAAAATATTGTTTTTGGAATATTGGTCCGTTTATTTGGGAGCTTGTTTATTCATTCGCGCATCATGCAATAACAGCTAAAGGCTTTAGTGGCTTCTGTCGGGTCTGGAGTTACAGATAGGCTACGTTTTATCGCAATCAATCCATTATAGAGAAGATATGGAAGATAGGAAAAATTTAAAAGCGTTGATTAATTATAATGAAACAATCACAAGATTCGAAGGATTTATTTTATCTAATTGTGGATCTGTTCGACTATGACAATGTTAATTTATGTGTACTGTATTTTTGCACAAATTATTAATAGAGCAGTTCAGCTACATTTTGTTATTATAAATTTTAGCACCGAGTGTTTATATTTTAGATTATCGACAATGATGTCCATTCCTGTTAAATATATAGTAAAAAACGACACTGTATTTCATAAAACGTACCATTTTTACAAGCCTATATTAATTGGAATAGCAAGATTTTTTCAGATTCCTCTCGTAAATATAAGACGAAAATAAGTTATTAAATTTCCAGGTTTAGTCTTTATTACGGAGAAATAATTTATTTTTCAATAACAAAATATTTTTTATTCTAAACATTTTCCGTATGCAATATTTCTTATTATCATCATAAACGGAACCTCCATGGAAAAAAAACTACTTAAAAAAACCACTGTATTATCACCATAATATTTTTTTTTCTTTCTGCGAAATAATACCGTATGGCTTAATAATCAGAGGAATAAAGTGTTAATCGTGTCGTTTGATGATGGCACGCGGGACCCAGTGTGCGTGCACTATAGGAAGCTTCACCCTCGCATTATGATTGAAATACTGTACCAGGAAAAGAGATGAGATACGAATAAAAAATATTGATTATAAATATCTTGTTTTGTATTCAAGAATTTATAGAAATCGGTTTACTATTCTAATTTATGAACAGCCTGTACATAAATGATAAATTTCCATAAAATTGAATTAAAATAATAACGGTGAGTAATGAATAAACATTGATGATTAATTAAAAAGTAAAAATAAATGAAAAAGCCGACTGCGTAAAAAGCGAACTAAAACGTTGGAAACGAGCCAAAATGTAACATCGAGCTAATTCGTATTTACAATGTATAGTAATGTAGTAGACGATGTACAATTATACTAATCATAATTTGAGCCTCACCGGTTACGTATATTACGTTAAGTTACTTCGATGCAGCGAGTAGCTTTTTAAAGTCTTTAAATATTTACCTGCTCTTTAAGCTCATACTAACCAACTAAGCAACTAGCTACCAGTTTAAACGCAGTAGGCGTTTTTTGCTTGCGCGTGGTCGGGTAAAGAATTAATTACTTCTTTTTCATCTTTTAAATATTATAATTTGAATTTATGAAAGCAAAATACGGGACAGATAATATATTTCAGCTTCGCAGGCCTGCTAATGAGCCCATTTAGACGTAAAATTTTCAGTTACGCTCGTGTGTAAAGAGAAAATTTTCCGCCGTCAAATTCAGAGCATAAAATATTTTCATAAAATAAAATTTTACTTCAGTAGAATCATTAGTCTTTCTCCTTAGAATTTTAAAGAGTGCCTGCGTATTTATTACAATGTAAACACGTAAATATCCTGCGTAAAGTTACGCTTGTGTAAGCTTGAACATATATACACAGTTGGAAATTTAATTTTGAATAGCTATTCATATTATAACACTATTTCATTACGGCGTAATTCAGAAAGTACACAAATGAAAACAGGAGTAGTCTCGTTAACCGCATCAGGTTCACTAAGAAGTAATCATTCACAGTCTGTAGTCATCAGCGAAAGACGGCGGCGTAGCTAGCTGGGACGCATCTGGAGGGTACACACTGTGCTTCACTTCGCATTCATCTCCCGCTTTGCGCTACTCGCCCTGCCGATGCTGTGCATCGCTCGCGAGTTAATCCTTACCGGATCTGTTGTAGCCCTGGGTCTATGATAGGCAGATTATGCGACGTTATTTACCTACCTGTATCGTCTCCTGTCTCGGTGAAATCGTTTTCAATGGTAACGGGGCTATTTTCTTGCTTGCTTAAATTGTTTCCATAATTCACTATGTTTCGTGAAATCATTTACAAAATCCAATGCAAATTGCATACACCGAAGGTATCGTTAAAAACAATGTTCATAGAGTTTTGGTAACAGGAAGTCAAAATATTTAAATAGAGGCAAACATTAACAATCTGTTGTTTCAAATTAATGATCTATAATTATCAACGGATTCATCATGTGATTTTCGACTATCTTGCGATCCACAGAATACAAGACTCTTTGTAGTTACAGCAAGCTGACTCCTTTCGTGTTTTATTTTTGCACTTTTTTCGTCGCATAAAAATTATTATTTGTTTAGATTTTTTTGTTAATACTACTATATTATTTAATTTTTTCCAAGGAGAATTAAAAGACAATAATTCCGTGTTATCCTCTTGTATACATGAGTTAATTGTAATAATTAATGTTCCAGTTACGATTTGTGTCTTAAAGTAGTATTAAAGAAAAATTACAGTATCTTTAAAGGTATAAGTAGCCCAGCGGAATCGCGAAATAACCTTGCGCGATAAAGCACACCAGACTGGAGTCCACTCGGATAGTATCCCCGGTTAATACGAGTTGGAATCCACCGCCTTTGTTTCGTGGCTAACATTTTGACGTTGCAATGGGCTTTGCGCGGCAAAGGCTATTGGCGTTATAGACATATGACAAGCAGCAATTTACGTTAAAGAGACATCGTGCATTCTGAAAGGAATTTTGATTAAAGAAGACAGATAGTAACTATCGATTTTAACACTATCACTTATCTATTGATAGAGGAATTGATAGCAAAAGTCTCGGATACATGCGATATGAACATAGCGTTTCTATGCACATCACTAGCTAAAGAAATTAAGTATATAACATTTCGAAAGGAAATATAGAAGTAGCCAAAATACAAGGAGTTTCGGGTTTTTTAAATTTATACTTAATTGAAAAAAAATGTACATTCGAAGTGTAAATTCTTTATCCTTGTATTGAGTTACTTTTTTTCTATCGGTATAAGGGTAAGGTAGATTGCACATTGGTAAGGAAATTTTTACTTGTATGTAGTATGTAGATATTAAAATAATATTTTCTTAAAATTTATTAATACAATTTTACAAATGATAGAACGTTTTCATTTTAACAAAAAAAAACAATTTTTACATATTAATTGTTGCACAATTAAGTTATTTACTTCTAAAAATTTTACTAGTTTAATTAAAGTATAACAATTCTAATGTGTAAGTATTACTGAGCTCCGAGGGTACTCCTCCCCCATTATTGCGAGCTAACCCATTATTGCGCGCTAACCCATCCGCCCCATTCCCCACCTCTTCATCCCTTTTCTACTCGTGGATGCGTCACCAATATAAGGGATGATAGTAAGAAACAGAATTACACTCCAACAATTTTTTTTATAACACAGCGAAAGAACATCCTAAAAATTAACAATTATTAAACGTTCGCCCGCAATACAGACTGTATGAAGAAAAGGTTATTAGACTAACCTAATTACGTAATTTTGTTAGCATATTCAATAATTTGCCATTGAAAATGTCAGATATTAAAAACAACAACAGTAACAAACTTTCTCTTTAGTTAAGTGTAGTTGAGATGTAACAAATACACAAACATACTATTTTTCATTGTCTTCACAGCATTGTTATTTTATATATAGATTATCATGAAATCTAACATGACTTATCCATTGATTTCTTTTTTGTAGTTTTAGTTTAATGATATATTGTTTTCGATATCATAAATATTCCAATATTTATTTTGTTTCGGTATACTTTGTAAAAAAATACTTAATTATTCAATATGTAGAAATAATTTAATGTGAAGACGCAGCCTCTGCGGTTATATTGTGCTAGCGGCTAGTTCCTAGCGTGGCCAGAGTTCTTCAGCCCGTGTAAGCTTGCTGTTCTTCGCTAGTAATTAAGAGCAAATTAGTATAGTAATGAAGTATCGAAACATCGACATATAAAAGACCTTAATTAAATAAGCCTATTAAATAATTATACAGGCAACTTTCTTCAGATTTATCTACTTTTTTGAGTTTTATCATTACTACCCCTCTTTAGCGCGTAGATAATATATAAGCCTACAACCGTCCTGAAGCAAGGTCGTATACGCTGGTAGACGTTTCACCAAAATCAAATCGGTAGTTGCAGTTATTAGCGTACATAGGATGCACCTCCAAAATTAATTAGTTTCAAATTGATAGAGTTATATATATATATATATATATATATATATATATATATATATATATACTGATTTGGAGTTTTTTTTCTCTCTAAAAATACACAATCTTACCGTAATTTGATAAGCCTTATTCATAAGAAGAAACACTTTGTCGATTATCATTTAAGCAAAAACTTTTTACGGCAAATATGATTCATAAAAAAGCTACGTATTAGCGTTACCGAGCAACGAGAAACTCTAAATTACGGTGCGCTCTCTCACAAACAAATACCTATCCGATTTCCATTCTCATCAGTCGGCGGCTAGTAAAAAGTTCTCCCCGAAAAGCCAGCCATAAATCCGCGACGGCTCTAAACCCGTAACAAGACTCCGACCGAGGATATAATAAAATTTACTCTCCCGGCTGCCGCGCCGTACGTGACGTCGCCGTGAAAAATTCCGGTAGCGCTCGCTGATTCGGAAATAAAGTCAGTAAAATTACGTCGATAATGGGCAATGTTAGGCGCCTCGGCGGCGTCCGGTGGCGCGGGGCGAACTCGCGTCGGACCCGTGCCCGTCTGCCGGTGTTGTCTTCCCGAAATGCGATAAAAGTCTACAAGTGCTCTAAGTGTTTATCTTCTGAGCTGCATTATCAAATTTATGAAATTTTAACTCTGAACATTTATACAGGATTGATAATTTATATCCAGTCGAGTATCTACACTCCGACACTTAACCAATCCGACACAGCGGTGTGACACTCTGCGAAAAGTCGTATGCGTGATATCGTCGTATCGCTACTTGTCGATGAGCGAAGTATAAACAACCAATCGCTTCATAGACGAACTATTTTTTTATTTATTTTGTTTAGTGCGAAATATGTATGATTGTTTTTATTTTATTTAATAAATTTGATGATGATAAATTAATGCATATTTACTCGGCCTGGATGAAATGAGTGACTTATTTATGAAAAATGATAGGAAAAATAAGCAACAGATGAATCATGACAAATTGTTCAAGAGGTATTAACTGAATCTAATGAGGAAGATGAAGAAACAATTTCAAAGTTTCATGAAATGATTAATTTTAAAAAAATTGGTTTATTAATATGAATCATACATTTTTTTTAATTTATTGGTCCAAATAACTTCTTTATATCTATAAATACATTTTTTTTCAACAATACAAACAATTTCAGTTTTTTCTTGTTCATCTCATAATGAATAGTGACCGTTAATGAGGAACTATAACTATACAATATAATTATGATAAATATGTATATATCGCTAGTTGCCGTTTTGGGTATTACATATAGTTTGAGTACATTCGAGCTTTGGGCACGACATCAGGGACCAGGGGTGTACCCGCTATGAATAAAAAAATAGTTGTATATATTTAACTACTAAATTAATTTATCAAGGTCTTCGAAAATAGATTACATTAAATGATTATTGATAAAAAATTAACTCTAGAATGTCTAGCGAGGTTGATTTTTACCTTTAACAAAATTAAACACTCTCAGTGGGCAAATTAAATCTCCCAAAGAACACAAGCAAAAAATCACTTTTGCGTTAGTAAAATTATTTTATGCACTGTTCCACTTAGTTTAATTGAAATAAAACTTAAATTGAAATTCGTTTTGGATAGCTATAAAGGCCAACATCTATTTGGTAAAAAATCGAAATAACAAATGTTTTTCATTGAAATTATTTATTTTTGCATCTAATAATTTGTTGTAGATTTTTTTGGCTAAAATCGCACTTTTTGTTATTAAACACTTTACCTATTAGAACGGACATAAATTCAAATATTACACTTAAAAGAAACTAAGAAAACTTGAAAAATGAAATAGTAAAACAAATGGATAGATGTTTAAGAGTTTTCGTCTGTGGTAAAAGAACTTTTTTATTTGATTTTTTTTAATAAAATTAATCTTTAGAGGCCTTTTTAAAAATATTGTTTGTTATTGTTATTCTTTGAGTCAAAAAAAAGCAGTAAAAATTTAACTTTTGTTAAAATTTACTTACACCCGTCAAATTAAATTTTTCCCTGAAAGTTTTAATATTACTGTACATTGTACTAAAATATTTCAATGTATACAGCAGATTGTTCTTTATATAGCTGGGGTACACACAAAAATATTTCTATCATCGTAAAAAAGTTATAGCTACGCCAAATGAAAAATCAAAATGATGAAAAATTTTGTTTCATTCTCGTATTTTGTGTGAATGTTAGAATTTAATTTAAAGCGTATAAAAAATTGTTTAAAATTTAAAAAAAAATATTCTACTTCAAGAGCTGGATGCTAATTTGTTATCGTGATATTACTAAAATATTACCTAAAAAATAAGCACATTTAAATAAATTGGTAGAAACCAAGGTTAATAAATACTCTGAAATTATTCCCAAGTCCATTATAATTTGCTTTGTTTTAATATTAAGAACTCAATTTCAAAATGTATTAACATAAAGACGGTCATTAATCTCGTAACTAGCGTTAACATTAATTTAGTAAATTGAGTTTTCAAATTCAGCGTTAGCGGTATAAAATAAAAATACAAATACCGTGCATTAATACACCTCTAGTTAGATTTAGCTCAAAAGAAAATGAATATTGCATGAAAAAGCCAAGTGAACGCATTAAGCGGCGTATCCTGAACACCCTCCGCCCCAAATCCAGCAACTCGACGATTCACCGGAGTAAGACGCTTTCTTAGATTTCGTCCCAGGATTATAAATGTTCCTTTAATCTAATGGATCTGAGAGGTCAGCACAAAGTTAGTGGGAAACTAAATGAAAATAATAAAAGTATGAACATTTTTAAGCTACTTAACACGTCGCATCTGAAATAATTTAAAAACGTTCAGTTCTAGTCCACAAGGTACTACTTGCCTTGTTTTCGTCGGCGTTTCGTCGGTTTTTCTGGGTTGTGTCTGATGCCGCTTCTGCCATCCTCGGCAGGTGGCTAATGCACTTTAATATTACTATTCAAATGTATGACCCTTAGAGCCATTAATAAAAAAATAGAGTGTTAAAAATTGTACAAAATAAGGATATTCAAATAGAACAAAAATTAAAGTTAATAATTATTTATGGCCCCGGGGGAAATACTGCCAAAATTGGCTTGACAGTCAACATGATAAATAAGGTAATAACTACATAAAAATATGGTATAATAAAGAAATCGAATTTAATACCAACGTAAGTTTCCTTTCATTTGTTTCCCTATTCTTCTACTAATATGTACTGAAAAGATATTGCTATAAACTTTTATTAGACACGAAAAATAATAATTATTTCTAACTTTCAACTTTCTTAAAAAAGGTTCGTTTTCGAAGCCGATTTTTCCTTCGGTTAAAGTTTATTTTATAATTTTTAGTTATTTTGCATGTAAATAAAATTAGATCTACTAAACACGCCTTTCTTACTATGAAACAATAAAAGAAAGGATCGTTTAAAAAAATAATATGGAAAACAATTCCAATATCCCAAACGAAAATGCCGACCAGCGCCAACAAATGCAAAACCCACACTGATGAGTTTATACGCAGTCCCATAAGTCAATTTAACCGCCTCAGCTTGACATGCGAATGTTAATCTAATCTCTAAAAAAATTATTTCATCACGAGTGACATTATCAACCGTTGGGAAGTTTCAATGGTAAAAGACCTTGGTCCAGCTAGTATTGTGAGTATTTTGTTAACAAAAACGTCCGCCACGAAATAATGGCTACAATCAATAGTGACATACTGTCACTCGTTTAGGAATCCATCATCTATACCCCAAATGAATCATCTATAGAGTCACCCTTGATTCTATACCCTTCTAAATAAAAAAAAATAATTCAAATTGGTTCCAAAATGTCTGAAATGTGGGTAAATTTACATTACCAGTTCAATCATATTATACACAAGTACTTCTTTAAGCTTTTACGCAGATTAATATTTTAAGTTATCGTGCCACATTCTGAGTTCGAAGTCAAAACTGGGATGTATTGATCATTAATCATTCGTGTGGAACATATGATATTTATGAGTTCACGTTACCAGCAAGTCATCTGGTAAAAGTAGGTTTAGAACGTATCGAAAGCGAACATCTTAATAGTCCAATTGCTTAGACGATACGCCCGTCGTAATAAATGTGATCGGCAATATTTATACATGCAGGTAGCAACGAAGCGTGGATCGCGCACGATGGCTGGGCACTGCGGCCCGTAGCCGCGAGCGCTGGACGAGATGAGAGATAGCCGCGGCGCAACCTGCTGGCGACGTTACGCGATCGAATCTAATGCGACATCTCAATACGCCGGTTAACAGTGAACCGATCGAAATATCCAGCGTTATTGTGTAATAACTAGTCAGTGAATGTCCACTTCTGGAGACGATTTGTGGAGATATATTCGTCTTATTTTTATATTTTCAAAGAAAGACTTTTATTTTGGTATAATCTCAAAATGCACTTTTTTTATATAAATAAATATATATAAACATAATTATATATATATATATATATATATATATATATATGTATATATTTATATATATATATATATATATGTATATATTTATATATATATATATATATATATATATATATATATATATATATATATATATATATATTCCACTATATCAATAATGTCTGCCCATGCTGAGAGATGAATAAAGACAAAATATAACTTTGAGTAGAAGCAAACTTACGTGACATTGTATGAATTGGGTAAAATATGTCCATCCAGTTGTCAGCGCCCAAACCGATGGGCCAATCTGAATGATATTTGGTACTTAATACATTTTTTATAAATTTATCCGACAGTTTTTTCCATTTCCAAAATTTAATGTATTTTTTTCAATTATACCCACTAATGGTTTTATTTTTACATTTTCCACTTTAATAGTACTTAATTTTGTTCAATAACATGACATATTTAGATTGTAGTCCGACCGGAAGTACTGTATTTCGTTTCGATGATAGTATAAATAACAAAGAAATGCGCTTTAAAGGGCCTATCTTTTTTTTTGTGAACCAAAGAACTTGAAATGCTTACAGCTATGTAAAATTATGGACTTCAGTGTACAATATTAATTTCAACTTTATATCTGAAATTGTTTCTGAAAAAAGGACTTTGACAGATGGACCGACAGAAAGATAACAAAATGTATCCCCATAAGGGTTCCATTTTTTTCATTTTGAGAAAAGGAACCCTAAAAGTATGCAGAAGGTGTAGACATAGAGAACCTAACCGAAGTATTTCGAGCTGATTTCGCCATTTTAAGCGGCAACGAAAATTACGAAAGGAGTATTACAAACGAATTACGAAAATAATGCTTTGAATATATTAGCAAAAAGAATTCGCGTAAGACGCGGCTCGTTCAGGCCGAGAGATGTTGAAAGACACCAAATCTTAACAAGAGACATACGGTTTTATGAAATAGACTGTCGTTATACCAACACCGTTCGACGCGCGTGACGTTGTTAGTACCTACGATGTACAGCGAAATACAACACAAAGCTCAATAGGTATTAGAATATTTAAGGCATTCGTCAGCATTTGTGTATGAAGTAATTTTTCTTGTAAACAGTTAATTCAGTCGGACGCCTCGCACTTTAGAGTTATTTCTAAAAATAGTAGGACATACTACATTTGTAAGTCGCGTTGTCACGTACAGTGCAACAGTTTTTGTCGTCCACTTGCACAGGTAATGTACTTGTATATTTACGTTATAACGTATTTGTATATTAGTATATTACGCCCCTTCGTTGAGCTCTCGCCTTACTTAACTCGTCCCGCGAGAGTTGCAGAGTTGTAGTTATTTCAATTTCATTAACAGCCTCAGAGATGCTACTTAGGAGTCGCTATATTGCCACAAGCTTTTTTGGTTATTGGCTTTCTAGCAGGCAGTTTTTTTTAATTAGATGAATTACACTCAACATCATCCTCAATAAGGGGAAATGAATTTTCCGATTGTGTAAAAAGTTGTATCGAAATAAATCTTGTAAAGAGTGAACAACAAATCACTAATTTACAAAGTATCTAAAGGGTACACGTCGTTGAAGTGAAAATTGTGGTTACCGGATTCTTTAATTTCCCTTTCCGTCTCGCAAGTTCTCCGTTTTATGGAAGTGGAACGCCTTAAAGAAACTTTAAACGCCTCATCCTCTTTTTTTCTTCGAGGGTTGCTTGGTTTACATCATTCCGCAACGGATAAAAATGTAACAGTCACAATTTAATGCTAAATCATCCAAACTCGTATTATTCTAAAGGAAAACTATCCAGTCACCAATCTGATTAGTTTTCCTTTAGTTTTGGTAGGACAGGATTCCGTAGCATAACTTGATGGTGGAATGGATTTCAGAGCTCGGAAACTGCTTGTTTTGTTTTTTTTTCGCTCTGCACTTCGAATTAAAAATCCATAGTCAATCGGATGCTCCCTTCAGATTTTATAAGGCTTTGGAAGCCCATATACGATCGTACAAATATACGTATACGTATATGTACGTGCTTATCCATTAAGATTTCCTTTGAAAAGATGATCCCTTATTTTTATTGACCTTTTCGACCCTTCTGGACGCTAAGTATAAATGTCGTGTATACTTAATTACGTTAACAATATTTTAAGTAAGTTCTTTCAACACTAAGTTTTAACTTGTATTTTTTTATTATTTCCGGGATAAAGAGTTGAAGTGTACTTGTACTGTAAGTTACATAAGTATATTACCAATATTATCTTTAGTATTATTAACATCGCTTTTACCTAATAACTCAGGTAAGACTTGACCAATCTTTAACGAACATTAAAGCGCACTGACCATACAGAACGGCGTTATTATGCAACTAAATATTTAATTATTGTATAGTTTTCAATCAATCAATCCAACAAATGCAAAGCCTTCTTCATGTTGATGTTTGCTAAAATATAAATTTAAAATACATGTCAAGTACGAATAGAACTCACACTAGAAGAATTCTAATTCTAACATTTAAGAAGTATGTATAGTACTTCTATTAAACTATTTAGTGATATTAGCTTTCTACAACGTAAATATATTGTCTACTATACATATTTCAAAAATATAAGATTTAAGACAATCGTTATTTTTCTTCAATCTTTGCATAGTGTTTTAAAAACTTAATTTTTTTTCATAATTTTTTTAGCTAATCTTTTTAAAACACGAAAAACTATTTTATATTAATAACTGCCAAATGGAATGTAGCATTCGCGAGTGTCTGGGTGTGCATGTATGTGAGAGAGAAAGAGAAGCATCGAGTTGGCATCGATTCCAAAAATTTCTAGCAGTAGTAGTATTTTGGAAAATTATTTACGTTCGGAAACGATATTGTACCGCAAAAGTTCCAAGTAAATACTGGTATTTTCATTACTTTATAGTTTTCAGTGCACTTTTTTATTCTCTGTTTATTTGTAGTTAGTCACAATTTTTGTAAAAGGTAACATTTCAATAAGGTACTCAATACTGTAAAGCACAGTCATTTATTTAAATATTTAGAAAAAATACATTTTGGCATTCTTAAATATCATTTTGATTCCAAGTCGAATATCGGGGCATGTAACAATTATAAGGTGTTTCTCTATTCGTCATTTTTCAATCTGGGGACGTGTAAAGCTATGTGCCTACAAATCACATTGTATTTGTGTCAATAAATCAGCGTCATATAGCTTTTGCGCGGTATGCTGCGTTAAATTTATAAAAGGTTTGAGTTTACATAAATACATATAATTAATATGCTATAATTGAATCAAATTAAAAAGATCTAAATACACAACAAATATACATCATAAATAGACGGGCTACTATTTGTGGAAATTAATTTGGACGTCTCTACGTTTCTAATAACGCGCAATGGTGCCAGACAACTTTTGAAGGGGGTCAGTTGGCGGCCGATAAATACCGATTTTTGTGGCACAAGGTCGGTGGCCGACTTTCCACAGTCTTAACGCACAAGTGAAGACGCGTGCGCCGCAGTCTGAATGTCTGCCGTCTCCGTTAGCGCAGGTTCAGTTGTATGTTCTATCCTTGCAGGTGCCAGATGGGGACTGAATAACTTTGATGTATACGGCATATGTTGCCGTATACATCAAAGTTGGTATATTGACCTATGCGCCATCGGTTTGCGCTCCGTGGTGCATTGGAGTCCAGCAAGTTAGACGGGTTGTGCTAAGATCGCAGCGTGCGACGCCGTTGGCGCTGCTCATAGCTTACAGAACCTGCTCAACGGATGCGTTGTCGGTTTTGACGGGTCTTTTGCCTGCGGACCTCGTGATCGTGGAACGCGCGGCAAACTCCATCTCGGCACGAGGTAAAAGTTGTAATGACGGTCATTGCACTTTGAGTTTTTGGCAAATGACTCCCTTGCTGATAGAAAAAGGCGTATTTTGGAGATCGTTGGTGCTCATTGGCAGTCTAGATGGTCCTCCCCCGACTCAAAGGGGGAAACGATTAGATTATTTTTTCCCAAATTGTCAGAGCGATTGCGCGAGAACTGGTTCGTCACCTATTACTACACTTCATACTTTTTAATGGGACATGGCTCTTTCCGTCTACATTGTTTATATTCGCCCTTCGAAATAACCCGGCATGTTCCCGCGGTTTCGAACTGCATGACATAAATCATGCACTATTCCAATGCGATGAGCACGACGATGCGCGTAGTGTTTTGATAGAGATCATGTGTCTTAACATTAGAGTGGAAACACGCAGAGCTTTAGTACATGGTAGCTTTAGTCATCGAGACTTGGTTGAGGATAGATCGATCTTTGAATCATTTGGAGCGTTCGCCAAATGCGTTCTTAAAAAAATGGAGTTATTAAATTGCTCATTGAGTAGGGACAGTATATAACCATTTTAGATTGAAGTGCTGTGATTATAGATCGGGACACCATTAGACGATCTTCGAAGGTCCCTTCTTTTATATGAAGTGGTATGTTACTGGTCCCCGGAGGGGCTCTGAGACAAGCCGGGTGGAAATGACGGGAATAGTGTATATTCTATCCTCTTTCCCGTTAAAGCGTTTTAACTCGTAATTTTTGAATCGGCGAGAATAGGCCTTTGTTTTTTTTTTTTGCAAGACTGATTTTTGTCAGACGTGCGCGTTAATGTAATAAATATCATATGTTCTACTTTCTCTAATTATTTTCCGACTGATTTTGCGCGTAATAACGAAAGGTTTCTTATTTTTTTTAGTTAATGTATTGTTTAGGGTTTTGAAAATATTAAAAATATTAATTGTTGCAATTTTGACAATTTTAGAATTCATATTTTTTTTGTTGTTTGACGCCCTTTAAAGGCAGTTCATGGTCCTATACCGACATCCACGTTTGTTTCGGACGTTTATGTTTCCTTTCCTTTTGAGGGTTACAACCTAAACCTTATTTAGTTATTAAAATGTCAAAGGAACATTCTACAATTTTAGACTCAAGTGCATGAAATTTTACAAGCTTTTTGCTTCATACAAAAAATATCATTTAATATATAGTAAAAACATTTTGGCCTATTTTTTCTCATTAAGAAGTGGGGTGAAAATTTGTTTAGCGCTCCCTGTTGTGTCGGGTGTGTCTTTAAAAAGGTAATTTTGTTCAAATGAAGTTTTGGTCCTATTTACCGCTATTCATTTTTACCTCCTTTTATAAAATATTAAACTTCAAATTTCCTTTGCGACGTCCCTTGGTTCCCATTTTTAGACTAGGATGTGTGAAAAACTGGAAAGAAACATGAAAACAGGTTCTGATGAGCACTTTCTAATCAAGTTATTTGCTGTAATTCAACCCCATTAGTTATAAAAATATAAAAAAAAAAAATAACGCAGACAGAAACTACAAGGCGACTGAACTAATTCATATGATTGTTTAAAATCGGCTTTCCAACATTTACTTTTAAAAATACAGAAAACGACTCACAATAGCTAATTATCGATCAGCGGTATTAGAATACCTATTCCGTTACCTTTTATGGGCGTGTATGAGAACGACGAGATAACAATTTATAAAATACATACTGCTTAACCCTATTCCTAATTTATTGGTGATCCGAAATGCACTTAACCGTTTACCATAGTGCAATAACCAGGTATTTAACTGTAGATATTCAAATTTCGTAAATTCGCATTTTTAACTTAATGTCATTTAATAACTGAAATCATTCTAATCTTTCGCAACAATAAATATGTTAAAAAGTCACATCCAACAATAGAAGTAAAAGCGAGAGGAGGGCAAATAAGCCCTTGCAAAACAATGCTTTTAAGACTTGGTAAGCCAACTCTTCCCTGACAGCGCACACGGACGAGGCTCGCGTCTCTATTGGCCGACGCGGTGGCCAAACGTGACGCGCCTCCGACCAGTCTCGACGGGCGGCTTTGATCGATAGCGCCGATAGCCAAACGTGAGCGAGTTGGTAGTTGATTCATATCAGTTATCTGTTCTTCGAGAAATCAAATATGGATACGGTAAACGTTGCGGAATCCGTTTCACAGTTACGAAAACTTTAAGGCCGTGTGCGCAGAGTTTAATATTGCTTCTTTTGCCGGTGGTTCAGTATGAATATCCGAAATAATAAACTATAAGGACGTCAGACGTAGATTCTATTAGAATATACGGAACTAGAATAAGGCGCTGATACACTTGCGAAACGTAATTTGTGATTACATTTCGCAAGTGTTTTCCTAGTTCCGTATGTTCTAATACAATCTGCGTCTGGTTTGGATTAAACATTCGAACCATTTCTTATTTCGACCCTACTCAGATCAAAAATATAATGCTGTATTATGATTCATAAATTCCTAATCAATGGTTTTTTTAAATATATTTTTTAAATTTTTCTATAAAATTTTCGAATTTTCTTTGTCTGTTTGAATGTTAAAAAGAGTGCACAAAAATCTAAATCGATTTAAATGTACGGATATTATCCTTATTTATTTCTTCTCAGATTTTATAATGGGCATGGTCGCTTGTAATTTTCTTCATCTTCCATGGGAATTGCTTTTGAGTATGCATTTTTTAAATTATTAAATCATTACGTTAAAACTCATCGACCTTGAGTATGATAGCGCTTTATGCTCCTGGTTGCTACATGAGAGGACGATGTCATAGCTTATTTCACCTGCCTAGAGCGCGCACGAATATCCACTTCGTCATCATCTTTAGTGCACTCACATTGTTCAAACAAGTATTGCGAGATGTACCCAGCCTATTACTGTGTGTTTCTATCGGTTATTGTTTCATATCTATATAATCTCATGTTCTTTCACATGTTTTGTGTGAATCCGTAAATTAAGCGCATGAACCATTATCTTCAAGAAATAAGTAAATCAATAAAAAGGGAACTTTCACTGAGATAATGTTTGGGGTTTAGATTAATACCTTGATTTTTTCTCGATCGAATAATCTTTAAGTGGCATATGGCGCTTTTTTAAGTCCGCCCGAGATCAACAAATGATAATTAAAAATTATCGAGCCTACCACTTTAAAATTCAAGTTAATATATAAGTTACTTTTATTCCGGAAAAGTAACTTTTACTGGACGCAAACGTTAAAGATAACTTATACTTGATCCAAACATTATTATTGGAGAAAAACTTCGCTGCATTGATTAAAAGTCTATGCGATCGAAGCTGCAGGCTAAAACTAGATGATGTATAATATTAGATTTAGTCTCAATTTCATTTTAGATTTGACATAATACTGTAGGTCCATCGAGTCGACCCCAACAGTATATTTATTGTCTTATTGTGAAGAGTCACTTTTGTTAACGCGTTGAGTGCTAGCCGTAGGAGCAACGAGTTCCTATAGGTCAAAATTATGGGCAGGTTGAGAAATGTATCGACGAGGGACGTAGCGCTGCGTCCGTGATCCTAGAGCTAGAACAGCTTCGATATGGCACCGCATCGATGGCACTGAACCTGTTAGTTTAGTTTTAACTGATGATTCAAGGGTACAAGCGTTACATCCTATTGTCTAGATGCTCTTTAATAATACCTTGTTAGCATTTAGTATTTTAGAATATCTTGCTTAGATAATTCGGTTTTTATAATCGGCATTAAATAGTTTTATTTTTTATGCTATTTGCTAACGCCACATAATAGTTGAATAGTTTATTTTCGACGAAAACGAAATAAATAAAGAAAATGGTTTGGCTTTATTAAATGTATGGAAATGTATCGATGAGAGAAAACTAACAAGAAATATATACATACAAAAATGAAACAAGTTAGTTATGTACCAAATTTAGGAATATTTAAAGATGTGAAAGCGAAAAGAGATGAAAAGACGCATATGAAAACTTTTATGAGAATAACTGAAGCAAACGAGATGGATATATCAGAACGGATATATCGTTCCGTTAATATTGCTTACCCTGAGTAGGTGGTAGCCTGAAGTTATAGGGTACGTTACAGGTACTGAGGCTAAGTTAGCTGAAGTTATAGGAACTGCTTTCAAAAAAAAGATATAGATATTTCACCTCTTCACTGGTTCATACATCTAGAAAAAGTGTATTCAAATTATAAATATGGAATCTACCGCTTTAAAATATTCAATACCGTCTATTTAAACAAATGTGCTGGTATTAAACAAAGCATTCAGTTTCAGGTAATTTTTATATTTACGACATTTAGTGTCTCACGTTCACATTTCAGATAAAGATTGCTGTTCATCTACACATGTATCTATTAATATGTTTATTCTAAGGGTTGTGAAATTCTTTTTACATTCTTTTTTTTTTAAATCTTTTTTAAATCTGGTTGCCATTAAAGTTACTTCCTTTATTATGTGTATTCTAAGAGTTACAAAAATCATTTTCAAATTCTTTTTTGAACTGAAATCAATTTTTTTTTAAAGTTCTTTTAAAGTCTAGTTGCCAATAAGGTTTCATTACTTGTAACTGTTGCATGTTACGATCTATTAATTTTAGGATGATCTACGTTTACAGGATTCAGTGTCCCATGTTTACAGTTTAAATAAACACTGTTGTTCGCTTAGAAATACATACTAAAAGTGGAAAAATTCCTTTCTTAATTTAGATTGACTCTTAGTAAATTTCACTTCTTCAAGTAAAACATATTATGTGGCTTTAACGTATGTTTTCGTAACAGAACAGAACTCGACAACATAACTGAATTGCAAAATTTAAACGCAGCTGCAGGCTAACGCAGAATTATCAAAATTGAATCACAATAACCTATGGAGACACAGGCATGATGAAAACCCACCAGCTAGAAAAAAATCTCAACAAGATTTGTAGCCGCGAATCAGAATCGATGTTAAGCAGTGAGATTCCAAAAGTTTAGCATGTTTTGCATTAAAAGATGCCTCCAAATTCCAGCGTTACATTTAAGGCGTAAAGAACTACTAAAGAGATAAATTATATTTTAGCTGTTGATATATACTAATTTGAAATATTTACAATCTTAATTTACTCATAGTAAATGAGTAATTAGAAATTGTAGTAACAAATTGAAATTATTAAGCCAATTTCGGAGGAAAAAAATTACAACTTTCGTTTTGATTAGTTGGCAGTATAAAAAATATAATGAAAAAATTGGATGTCATTTACGCCATATACTGATATTTATTCGTGTTGCTTAATGATTAATATTTTAATATGATTAAATAATGAAAAAATAAAATATATACGGAAAAACCAAATGTGTCCGGTTATGCTTCTTTATTATTTTTTACACGGACGATCACGTATAAATGTACAGAAAATTAAAATACACAAACCTACAAAAAATCAGTGATATAGTAATATGTCGCTAAAAATCATTAAAAAACCGAAAAATAGTTTTCGTTTATAACAGCTCTCCACGTATCTTTCTTTCACTTTTAAAGTAAGTTGTTATAAAGAGGTATATAATAAGTTAAATCTCGCCAGTGGTGGACATTTGGATCGTAGGAGCCCACTGTCCTTTAAGCTGAAGTAAAATTTTCAAAAAATCTCGCTTTTAAAAGCTTTCTCTTTTCTATGGAATCTCATAAATTGCCTATAATACAAATTCCTCGAAAGCGATCGCCATATCGACATCGATGGACTAACTTCAAGCTAAAATGCTGCTACCAGCGTAAACAAGATAAGGGCCACAGTCAATGACTGTGATAAGAGCGATCGGCAGTAACCACCGAGGTATGGCGGGCGGAGCGGAACGCGGCTCGCAGTGGCGCATTCCAGACTCGATAACACAACGGACGAGGACGATTCCAACCAATTAGCGGCGACGGCAAATCGGGCGAATGCAACGGCAACCGGGAGACCGATTAGAATTAAACAGGGCAGAAATGGGTATATTATTCTCTACAATGATAAATTAAGCATAACGGCTCGTAGCTCTTACACTTATATCTCAATTTAAATCGATTCATGCTACTACACTGCAAATTTACGATGCTAAGTATACAGGTTGCTTAGTTATTGCTATGAAGCCGGTTTTTACAGGCAATCATAATACAACAAGTGTGTAATATGTGTACCGTTGTAGACTGTTAACAATTGACACATGCAAATTAATGACAAACAAAAACAGTACCGGTTCAGACTGTAAACGAATGAGATCTGTTAATTAACGACAATAAACAAAAAATGGTTTGTTAATGACGATAAACAAATAAGCGCTAATTAATGATAATAAACAAAAACACTACCGCTGTACAATGTAAAATACTAAAATCTGCTTAATTAATGACAATAAATAGAAAAATAATGTTAATCCACATAAAACGGAGGCCGAGAACAGTCGCAGACCACGAAAAAAGGAAGTTTTTTTTATAAAAATTAAGCTACTTGACAAAGTATTTCTAAAATCAATCCTTTCTAGTTTCTACTTTGGTAGTTAGCCAATCGATAGAAAAAAGAATAAACAATTAAACAAATTAAAAAAATAGTATAATTTACTAGAGTAATTTAGAAAAAGTTATATTAAAAGTTGATTACTAATAAAATTACCCGAGTTAAAAAATTGGATGCTGGCGTGCTAGTCAATAACATACAACACACCCGCGGGAAATGAAATGACATGTGTGATTTGTCGGGCAAATACATAATTTCTAACATAGTTACACTTTGTCTCATAAAACGTAACTAAATACATTATACATAATAAAATATGTTCCACAGGTAGAAATAACATTTTCACATATCTATTGCTGTCGAATTCATTATATTGTTATTAATTAGTAAGTAATTTTTTGCGAACGGTTATAAAAATACAATTGTTTATTAATTGAACATTGATTATTCCAGAATAATTTGAAAAAAATGCGACAAATCATCGGTATCACATTATAAGGTAGGTACACGAAACGATAATGTTCAAATGTTATCAAAATTACGATAATCGTTTTTCTTTAAAAATATTTTTGTCAATATTTATATAAATTGACTGAAAGATGATGTTAGGATACCACCGTACAACTATTTCTCGTTTGATAATTAACTAATAACTTTCTTAAACAGACAATTCAACTAAAACAATCAAATATATATCAAGAAATTAAAACCTGAAATAGAAGATTTCAATTAAAATGACAAATCAAATCTAGTAATGTCAAGTGAAATCTTTAACGTCTACTACGATTTGCAATAAACATAAACTAAATAGTTACCGAACTCAATTTCTTAGCGTAAAAAAGTAGGAAACTTTAGCTTTCCCAAGTTGCGAATCGTCTTATTTGTTAAACAATCAAATATATATCAAGAAATTAAAACCTGAAATAGAAGATTTCAATTAAAATGACAAATCAAGTCTAGTAATGTCAAGTGAAATCTTTAACGTCTACTACGATTTGCAATAAACATAAAGTAAATAGTTACCGAACTCAATTTCTTAGCGTAAAAGAAATAGGAAACTTTAGCTTTCCCAAGTTGCGAATCGTCTCAAGTTCGCCGCCGTCACCAACTTTCGCTCCGCTCGCATCTTTGACCAACAACTTAAACTGGTTCGAGTAACTTTTTACGTTTCTTGTGGCATTTGATCTGATGTTCGGAAAACAACTTCTCTAAGATATTACGACCGAGATTTACCAGCAATTAATTATTTTTCATTTTATCTATTCACTCGGTGTCAATTGAAATACGCACTGAAAGAGTGACACTCCTCCCTATTTGAAGTAATATATTTTATATGTTACGGTAATGTAAAAATAGTGATAGCAGAACATATACAAGTTTAAATATGTTAATGATATGTAGAGAACATGTGTACATCTATATTCTTTTATTAAATTTATTTAACAAAACGTATTTAATGACTATTTTTTCAGCAATTTATAAATTTAGTACAGGCTACAAGTTATAATAGTTTAAAAGCCAATGTTAATGGTTAAAATAATTACATAGAACATTATAAAAACGTATTACGATTTAATTTATTTTGCGGAACATTTTAGGAAATATTGGAAAATCTAAAGCTGACACAATTCTAAAGAGACTTATCGAATCATTATATTTGATAGACACCTAGAAACTTTGACACGCTTATTAGTACATTTTGCCTCTGTAGCGAATTACGAGCGCACATAAACAAGGTACACTCACATAGATGACTATCGGTGCGCATGTAAGCCGTATAGTATGAGCATGTTGAGCGCTATCTACAGCGCTTCTATGTGATGAGCAAAGCTTAAAAAAGCTTTTGCGTATACTTCAGCTTGTGTAATTCATTACTTTTCACATTTTAGAGTAAAGATTATAATTTAATATTAAGTTTAGGTTTTCATGCTTGACGTGAACAATAGAGTTATAATCAGCGTGACCTAATAACACTCGCTTTAATTTAATGATCTTTTTTACCATGTTACGATTCGAGACCGAATACGGTGTCTGTCATTACCATAATATTTAATGATTACATCGCACCACATAAAAATCATCATGGTTCACAGTTTCATTAACATATCACGTTAATTTAGCAAATACAAAATCGCCAATGACTTTTTAATAAAATAATATTAAACATTGAAAATGTTCCCATTTTACAAAATGGAATCTGGATCGTGGACGATTAAGCGGCACGTCCATGATTATTTCTTTTTATTCCATCGGTCTAAGATTTAATTACAATATTGTAGGCACAAGATGTAAGGTATGAAAATTAACTGTAGCCGTGGTAACATAAATAAAGATATTAAAGTTGCTTCTTTATTCGTATCGAAGTTCAAAAGTCGAGTTTCAAAAGCGCTGTATATTTGTTAACTAACAAAAGCTTTAACTGTCTTACTATATAGTATACAACCAATAGAAATCAACTTTATGTTCGGACCATGAAGCTTGATTACGCGTTACAAAATATTTTAAAGCCATTAGACGCTACCTCAAAATAAATTATCGTCCGGTGACCGAAGTTAAAAGCAACTTAGACCGTAGTCGGTAATTTGACGGGTAGTCATGGAAATTCATGGAATCACATGAGTTGATTTCTCTTTAAGAAGTTTATCTTCGTGCGGTAATGCTCTTCGTATTTACTTTTTTCCTATTTCGGAATACCGTTCCATCCTGTCAAATAATCTTGTAGTTTAATGAATATATCTAATTTATTTATTTCCATAAAGAAACATTAAACTTACACATCTACACATTTATATAATGATGACAGAATTAATTTTTAAGTTAAATACAACAATTATAATATTTGTCACTTTTTAAGTGATAAACCAGTTGAATACAGTCGGAAAGTGGTGAATTACAATCGTTTCTAGATGCTATTGCAAAAAGTTGATATATACGCGAATTTTGGAAGTTGTCAGGTACTAAGAGCGTGGGTCTTCTCCGCAAAAGTAGGTATGGAACATTTTCGTTTAATAATGGGAAACTAAATTTCGTGTTGCAAAAAAATTATATATACGCGAGTGTTGGAAGTTGTCAGATGCTAAGAGCGAGAGTCTTCTCCGCAAAATAGGGTGCGGAACATTATTTTTAATAGTCGAAAACTAAATTTCTTATTGCAAAAAGTTGATATACGAGTATATGTGAGCGTAGCAAGTTGTCAAGTACTAAAAGCGAGAGTCTTCTTCGTCAAAGAGAGTACGGAACTTTTTGGTTTAGTAATCGATAACTTATTGTAAAAATCTTCTACTTCTTTACTTCTTATTGTAAAAATTATATATACAAGTGAGTGTAAGAAGTTGTTAGGTACCAAGAGCGAGAGTCTTCTCCACAAAAGAGGGTATGGAATATTTTCGTTTAATTATAATCGAAAAATGAACTTCTTAATACAAAATTTGATATATACATACGTGAACATAAGAAGTTGTCAGGTATTAAGAGCGAGAGCCTTCTCCACAGAAGAGGGTACGGAATGTTTTCGTTAATAATCAAAAAATAAACTTATTGTTTAAAGTTGACATATACGAGAGCCTAGGAAGTTGTCAGGTACTGAAAGCGAGAGTCTATTCCACAAAAGATGGTGCGGAATATTTTCGTTTAATAATCGACAAATAAATGAGGTTATTAATATTCTCGTTTAATAACTGAAGCGTCGAAAAATTAATTATTAAGGGAAATTCGTTCACAATCTTTTAACCTACTGTTGAAATATGTTATGTTAACACTCTTTACATAGACGAGTATTATAACACTAAAAATATTATTTGTTCACTACGAAGGAAACTTGTTGTGACATTACTATTATAAAAAGTGGTCAAGGCCGCGATTAACACTGAAGTTTCCACATGTACTCCATGTCTTCCACATATACTTTAACTAAAATAACGTACGCTTTGATGAAATTGGTAAATACTTTTTTAACTTAAAGCGCATGACGTAAGTACAAAGTTTACTTATATATAGTATAATTTGAAGTGATATCGCAGAGGAGCCTATTAAATAAATATAGGTATTGGGGTAAAGCATAATATACAAATTTATAAATATCAAGTGAAAAGTAAAAACCTGTCAAGTACGAATAAAAGCTGCACTACGAGTGCTTCGAACACTCTTAGACACAAAATATTTAAGCGTACGCGATACTTTCAATTTTTACCACCTAAATATATTACCTGGAATATCTTTCAGAGGCGTAAAAATATGGTGTTGATTAGTTATAAGATTTAGGGTAATTTCTAAAGTCTTCCTCTAATTTTCCAGTCAAATTCTACCGACACTCTTTTTTCATGATTTTTGGATTAGTAATTTCGAAAATAAGGGGCTATGCACTTTTTGCACATCGTGGCGCATATCTCTGATGATATGAAAATATAAATTAAAAATAAATGTTGAGTAAAATGTTGAGATCCTTTTCAAATATGCCCCACACGATTTATAAATGAAAAAAAAAACAATGTTATTCGAGTACTTAATATACTACTTCAAATTAACACACAAATATTTGAAAGTGTTACTTACTTCAAAATATGCGGTTAACATGATCTCTTACTGTGCCAAGTTTCAAATTTCTACGCCAAATACCTTATGAGAAAATTGGATGTAATAAAACAGACAGGCATCTGCCTGTCTGTTTTGATGATATGAGAGTTGTTTTATAAATATATTTCGTTTTAAGGTATGGAACCTTATAAATATGAATAACTAAGATTACCTGCCTATAGTTCGAAGTAATAGAAAACGACTTGGCCGCTTAAAAAATTGCGTTTCCTGTAAATTTCATACTACTATAGTTAGACTGTAATTTTAGTATTGGGCCTTTAAATACTGGGTATTTGCGATTTTAAACAGAAGGTAATAGATACTCCCAACATGCCAGATTTAGAAATACACTAGGGAAGTAAAAAACAAAATAACTACGTTTCAGAGAACCACAGATCTCCTATCTATTCTCAGAGTCAAACTTATGGATAAGATTAGATAAAACAGAGAGAAACACAATACCCTGAATGAAACAATATGCAAGGGATCAATAGCAAAAAGAAGACAAAGCAGACCACAGACACACTGGATGGACGAGATAAAACAATTAGCAGGAACGACCCTCGCAACAGACCGCGAGCGCCATAACTGGACGACCCTCGCAACAGACCGCGAGCGCCGGAAGAAGCTGGTGGAGGCCTTTCCGGAATGTAGACTTAAATGCATTCAAAAATATATATTTTTTCCTAACATTATAGTTTAAATTAATTTTTAATTAGGGAACAAGTTTTTTATTTACGATTTTGTTTAGAGTTTTATGTGTCCAGATCATGTCAAAATAGACCTGTGTCGAGACAAAATTGTTTTTAAAAATGTTTAAACCTATATAAAAAAGCGACCCCTTTTTTACATGCGGGGGAGTATACTTTCAATTAAATTACAAACTTCAAAACGATTTTTAGTTTTACATACCAACTGTAAATTTTAAGTTTAGGCACTAGAAGCCCTCCGTCAGATGGACAGACGGAAGTAGTGACAAGAACAGAATTCCGTTCGAATATTTTAGTACGAAATATCCTAAAAATGTTCATTTACTTAGGTAGTCGATTTAAAAGTTAAGGTACGATACAGGATTTAAATATTTAATATAATTATGATTTCGCGAGGTCCATTACATGCAGTAGATTTACAATATATCGTATTTTATTTAAATTTATTAATTACACGTCGTCGATAAAAGCTTTTAAATTATTTTCGTTATCGCTTCTGGGCTCGCCAGATCGAATTTTCCCAAAAAAGAAAAACATGGTCTAAGTTGAGACCACGTTTTCAATTGCACATTCAGTGACAGAGAATATAATGTAATTTTTTGCATTTCTGTTTCGAAAAGATTAAACTATATAGTAGAAAATCTTATAATACCCGTCAAAGCCGCGCATAAAAAATATAAATTTAATTGAAAAAGCTGTTTAAAAATATGCCTTTGTAAAAAAATACAGGAACAATATATTTAACGTAGTTTGCGAAACAAAAAGAAAAAAGAAATTTAAATCAAATAATATACAAATAATAAACTTGTAAGTTAACTATTCCCAAAACACCTCGAAAGAACTTGGGAAAAATCGAATCGCCGAAGCTCGAGTGCCTAATACTTACATAAATAAAGTTGTGCTTTCCGCCCTAATCGTATTCGCGAACGGCGAGCTTAAAGCTTCCGCCGGCGGGGAATTATTTTCGCAAACTCTTTCAATTTCCGCCCTCAATTGCGCGACATTCACCGCTCGCTCTCGCTCGCTGTTTTCCCTTTTATTTACAACTTCATCGTGACCATTTTTATTTGTATGCTGTACGGTAGTTTGTCTAAAATAGGGAAATATAAAATCAAACCATGTATTGCAGAATTATGTACTATGGATTCTCGGATGAACGTTTTGAATACTAGCATTGTTATCTATAAATATTGTTGTTCCCTTCTGCTACTTCTTATCTAACCGGTATAAAATTCCTGGACTAACTACATCTTACCACATACCACAAATTTACCCCTGTTCATACATTTGAAAAAAAATATCTGTGAATGCGTGTATGTGCGCGTGAATACGTGGGTGCATACACGTAGTAGTAAGTAGTCTTATTAATGTCGTAATAGATTTTTGTATGTCTGCTAAGTTAAATGAGATTGTTTATAATATTAAGTTGGCAACTTATAAAATTGCCACTTTTTTCGACCGATTTCTGGAATGTTATAGAAGCTTCTAGAATATTTCTTGTAGGGTAAACAAAGAGTGCGGGATTCGAACTTCTGTTCAGTTGGCAATTGAGTAATAAGCGAGTAAAGAATAAATTAAAAATGGAAGCATTCCGAAAATCTTAGAGGACTCTTTCTTCATGAATATCGTTTAAGGCGGAAAACTTAAGTGATACCTGATAGAAATTAAAGGGAATTTTAACCTGTCCGATAAACCTCATCCAAAGTGACCTCCTACAATTAATTTAGAAAATATTAAAATCCTTACTGAAACAGATCTCAGTTTAAGGTCGCGTTGTTTGACAGAGCTATTTTTAAGCTTTTATACTGCAATGGAAAAAACAACTTCATGCTTTGAGAAAGAAGTGGAAATATTCCGTTTGGCTGCCGCAAAAGCTAACACCCTTTCAACTTCAGAGACCTAATATGTGCTTGGAGCTACTGAGTTCCCAAAGTGCCCACGAGAGGCTAAAGTATCAGGTTACAGGAAATGAAACGTGAGTGGCTTATGTTAAATTTTAGCGTAAACGCCAGTGGATAGGAGCTGGAGAAAAATATGTACATAGACCAAAATAAAATATGGGACACAAGATGCTTTTGAGTGCATAGTAGGGTATAAATGGAGTTATTCATTGTGAACTCTTTCAAGGAACACTATTCCCGCCATACCACCCGGGTAGTCTCAAGGCCCCTCCTGGGACCCGTAACGGCCCACCTCATACAAAAAGGGGACCTTCGAAAGTCCCCTAACAGTGTCCCGTATCTACAATCGCAGCGCTTCCACCCAACAGGGTTAGAGTCTGCTCCTCCTCAATGTGTCATTTAGGATTTCCATTTTTTCAAGGACGCACTTGGCGAACGCTCTAAATGACTCAAAGATTGGGCCATTCCCAACCAAGTCTCGGTGACTGAAGATACCATGTTCTAAGTTTTCGCGTAATTCTACGTTAATATTTTGACGCATGCTCTCAACCAAAACTCTACGCGCATCATCTGCTCACTGCAGTGGAATAAAACATGATTCATGTCCTGCGTCTCAAATCCGCAGGAACACGCCGGGCTATCTCTCAGTGCAAATCTAAATAAGCTGGTAAGAAATTCGCCATGCCCCGTTAGGAATTGGGAAACGCAGTAATCGGAGACGAGCCAGTTCTTACTCAACCGCTCGGAAACATCGGGAAAGAACAACCTGGTCGTTTCCCCTTTAGAATCGGGGGAGGACCACCTAGACTGCCAGTGAGCAACGACGATCTCTAAAATACGTCTCTTTCTAGTTGCAAGGGGTTCATTAGCCAAAAACTCAAAATTCAACGGACCCGCAACAAAACTCTTGCCTCGAGCCAAGATGAAATTTCTTCAAGGAACAGTACATCTCTTTCAAGGAACACTATTCCCGCCATTCCACCCGGGTAGTCTCGGGCCCCTCCTTGGACCCGTAACGACCTACCTCATACAAAAAGGGGACCTTCGAAAGTCCCCTAATAGTGTCCCGTATCTACAATCACAGCGCTTCCACCCAACAGGGTTAGAGTACTTTCAAGGAACACTATTCCCGCCATTCCACCCGGGTAGTCTCAGGGCCCCCCTCCTGGGACCCGTAACGACCCACCTAACCCACCTACTTTCAAGGAACAGTACAATTAAAACTAAGATTTATTGTGAACAATTGAACGAAGTCGCCGATCTATCCCCATCTAATTACCACCTCCAGACCTATCGCCATCTAATTACCATTTATCAAATTACAAACGAAATTTTTTTCTTATTTAGTTTTTGACGTTTTTTTTCTACTTCTTTAAAATTTATGTCTATTTTTGATTACTAAATAGTAATAAACATTGTGCGTGTCAGCTCAAACGCGCGACTGGAGTTTACTCCTTAAGTCTTGGAATGTATAAAATAGAAAACACTGTAAATAAAAATAAATATCATTAAATGTGAATGGAAAATTATTTAATAAAATAATGCTGACAATATAATTATTTTCAAGTAAAACACAAATGAACGAGATCAAATTTATACAACAAAATTAAAAACATTTAGTAACGTCAGACTAAGAAGTTAAAATTAAAAGAGACTTTTTACTTTTGTAGAATAGAAGACACCAAATATTCACACATAATGACATTTAATGATTACATCTTCTTATAAACGAACGATAGTAATCTACGAACTATCTAGAACGATACACTCCGTCATTGCGATTACGCCATAAGAAAATACCAAATAAACATATTGATATCTTACTTTAAGATACGCAGAAATGTTGCGCGGAGAGGCCGCTTGACGGTTACCTTTTTTGTAACGTTCTGAAATTCTTACGATCAGAATCTAACAGTTAAACTTGTTTTAACGCTCTGAACTTCGTACGCATTAAACTTCTGATTTTACTCTTGCTACGTCGATTTTTCGATTGTAAAATAAACTGTGACAAGTCAAGGTATAAACGCACGTTTTGCTTTCAATTAAATAAAGGATAACGACAGCGAAAATTAACTTTTGCTAATGTTCACTTTTTCGATAAAAATGTACTAATAAACTCTTAAATGTGCCATAGAGCAATATTTATCTCACAGCGCGTATTAATCCCGCCGAGAGACCGTAAATATGAAAAGTGAAACGCATTTTCCATATTGATCGCGCGCGGCGCGTCTAAACGTCAAAGTGCTAATGGACGTTTAAGACGCGCGAATGTTGACAAAGTGACATCAGCTCGCCCGACAGAGATCGAGCGGGACGGCTGAATGAGGAGTGAGCGCCGAGTGGCGGCGCGACGTCTTTTATCTTAATTTCAGGTCGAGATCAACCTTCGGCCCCCGTCTCTGGTACAGTCGAAGAAACATCGTGCTCCAAACGGAAATCGCAGTTAATAAGCTGGTAACTGTCGATGTCTAGGCCTAACATTATATATTATATAGGTATGTAACTAGCGCCCTAAAGGTGATACTTAAAAGTTGAGATAATTGGTCTTATGTTCAATGCGACTATCTCTTATATACGTGATTTCGTGAACTCTATTTTTTATGCTACTTCACGCGTGGCGTTCATTGGTGCCATATTTTTGTAGGTTTTATAAGGATATAACGTGTCTATACCAGTGGTTATGGCAGCATCGGTGAAAGTAGAAATAGGTCAAAACTAACGTCCATATCGTATCAATGTCTGTAAAGGTTGGGAACGCTACTCTCGAACTTTCGAATCACTATGAGTTCATTTAAGTAATCCTACTTTGAGAAAGAGATCACTCGGAGAATCCAACTTGGCTGGCCAGCATCCGGGAAACTTCTACATTTCTTCTAGTCCAAAATATCTCAATGTTTGAAAACGAAAGTTTTCAACTAACTTGTGTTGCCAGCGATGAAATATGGAAGTGCGACATGGTCTCTTAATGTTGGCTTCGTGAAGAACTCAAAATAATCAGTGAGCTATGGAAACGGCTATACTCAGGGCTATTCTACGCGGTATGATCCCTAACGATATTCTGACAACTAAGGTATATATAGAGATATAGCTCGTAGGATTGGCAAGCTGAAGTGGCAATAGGTAGGTCATATAACACGCAGAACCTACATCAGCTGGGGAAGAAACGTTCTCGAATAGCAACCACGTGCCGGTGGGTGCAGAGTGATCTGATTTAGGTCACAAGGAGCCGTTGGATTCAGGCAGCATGGGATCGATCTGTGGGAATCTATGGGGGAGGACTATGTTCAGCATTGCACGTCTTCTAACTGATAATTATAGTAACGTATCTATTGAATATTTGATAGAAGTGTGGTATCTATAAACTTAAATGTAAATGACTGTAATAGCGTGTGTTCTTCAAAACAAAGAACACATTGCTAGCTGGCGAAATAACAAACCAGAAACATCTTATTGGAGATAGCCATCACCCTAATACTAACAATGCTCCCCCTATATATTACAAATAAAAACAAAAGGCAATGAAGTCAACATCCTAGACATGTTAGAAATAAATAGACATAAAAGAGACATCAACGTTAATATTTCAATGAACAACTCAATGCAATATCATCACCCATACTTAATATCTTCTAGACATAATATAGTTAGACAATATTGATATTGCAGTACACTTCAAATTGTTTCATCCCGGTCACACGCCTAAGGAGACAAACCACAAAAGAAAACAAACAAAATTGGAGATATGTATAATTAGTTATATAACCTTCTTCCAACCATCAGAAGCCCTTGCTATTGTATAAATATATTACCGAGAATAACATCCATTTAATTTATTACATACACCGGAACATGAGATTATATAAATCTCATAGAATAACATCATTTTAATTTATTACTCCCACTAAAATACTTGTACTTTCGAAAATATAATAGAAACTACCATGCTCCCCTTCCATAAACTCACACTAACGTAAACAGTGGGAAAACTCGCTCAAACCCCACTTCCGCTATTGTTTTTTATAATATTTAAATGCTGTTGGAACTTTCTATGAGTCAATCTTTACAAATTACCCACCTGAAGATGTCATACAGTGAAACTTAGGTCGTGGTTGAGAATTTAAATAAAGTAGAAATAATACTGCATCATGTAGTTTCATTTAATTGTGAATAAAAATTAAGTGATATTGTTTTTATTGAAGGTCAAATGAATGAAGTATTGGCAGATATTCTTAGAAATCCTACTCGTTGCATAATGACGACTGGAAAATATTTAAAATTATCACAGCTACCTACTTCCAATGTTACAGAAAAGTGGTTTTAGGAGAAAAAAATTTTACTTATGTAAGGATGACCGTGAAATCGGTTAATATCAAAATTATGGATATTGTTGGTTAGCTCTGAAAGTATATTTTGCCGGCCGGTGACGCATATGAAAAGTTAAAACAATCCATCCTTGTAATGTGCTCTATCATCGATCAGTCATTCATACATATACTATATAACATTACAAACCCGAAAGATGACTGCGTACGATAAAGGAGGACAATTAAATAATTACTAAAACACGAAGTGCTTTAAATAAATAAAAAAGTCACCAAGGCTTTATTTTTGTCTGTCGTATTATAACCACACTATTCATTTTTATGTGTAGTGTCATTTTATTTGAATAAATAAAAATGTAAAACAAATTTTTTTTTCAAGTTAAAAATTATTTTTATATTTGCGAAAATACCGAAAATGTGAAGAGGATATAATTATGTCTCGGACTGCATAAATAAATACGCTGATTGTTTATCCACAACTAAGTATGAACATTGGCAATCAAGTAACCAAGGTTTTATATTGTTCGTGAATGTTAAATGAGTCGTTAGAATTACAGCTGTGGTATGCATGTAATAAAAATGCGCACAGAACCCCTACGTATTTTGTTTTTAATTTGCTCACTAGAATTAAGTCGTATCTAAGAAAGTATGGGATATATAAAAATTGGAATATATCGTTGAACGTATTTCTGAGGCATATAACTTTTTGCATCCAAGGCATTTCGAGATGCTATAGGCGCAATCACGATTTAATAAATCGAAACAGCAATAATAACTCGTCTTTAAGGATATCTAAACTACGAAAATCCGTCAACAGAATAGAAATGTGAGTTCGCAAAAATAGATGAGATTTCAGGACTTTCTTGCGCGTTCTAGACAGACGAAATAAACTATGGCATCGTCCTCTCGTATGACAATCAGGAACATGAAGCGTCATTAAACTCAAAACTAAGTGGAAGGGAATTATGTTCAACCATTATATCTGAAGGAAACATACAAGGATATTAATCCAATATTTTTTTATATAAACATCTATTAACTTTTTTATTATTTCTTTCAACACGACTATACCATGTTACTTCGTATAGAGACCATATGATTGCATGATTATTTTATATATATATAGAGCGAATAATTATTTTTCAGCATTTATAAAACAAGAAAGCTTACATTTAAAAGGAACGAAGTAAAAAAAATACTAGGTTTAGCCGATAAATCAACGCCTTTTATCCCGATTCAGCAGGTCATTGCAGATATATCGTCTAGACTAAGTGGCCCATACAAGCGAAATACCCTCCGAATGTCCACACATAATTTACAAGTGATTCAAACCGACCGGCACCGGCGTCCACTGAAAAGGTAAACAGGACGAAACAAGGCGCGGGGCCATGTCGATGGCCGACCCACATTTTCAATTACGAACGAGGCCCGAACGCTCTACATTCCCTAATTTATTCAGGGCTTCAACAAATTCAGCTCATTATAATTTCAAATGCTGCGACGCCGCCGAAGGGCTGCGGCTGTCAGTGTTTGAAAGGATCGCGTTGTGTTGCCACCCCGCTCGAAACAAATATTAGAATGCATTTTATAGCTTTGCTAAACTTATTGATCCTTGACCCCGTTTTGGTCTACAGTTATTTTACTATCCGCCATTTGGGGCATCTAGTAGTAGTGACCTAATACGGTGGCCTGTAGTAATCACTTCTTTCGCTTATCTCCTAAACCCTGGTGTTTAGAAGTTGCAGGAACAGAAATTCAGCAGTTATAACTCCGATTTGTTTACGACCAGCTATTACTTGAGTATCCCTAATGCGCGCAAGACATTTCACGGTGGATACTATATTCAACTTACTGATGTTTCTACTACTAAGATGGACGTATAGAGAACACAATTTAACTTAATTGATAGGTAAACTTTAGGGCTGTTTTACACTACAACGGAATCTTTTCCTTCAATTTTCAAAATTTTTCGATTCACGATTAATCGATTAAGTAAAAAACCAGGTCGCTGATTACAAAAGTTGTGCTCAAACATTTTGTTCAGTCACTTGTACGGAAAATACATACTTCCATACTCATTAGAAAGCTTGGGAAATCGAGAAGCGGTAAATACATGAGAAGCCTCTCGATTCACTGGTATTTAAATAAATTAGAGATACATTCAAAAATAACAATTAATGACATTTTTTTAATGATGGACACTCAGTGGTTTATTTACTTAAAAGCTGATTGATAGGTGATTCGATTACAATTTGCTAACCGGTGTAAATATCTTAAAGCAATAATAGTACTTTAAGCAATAATAGTAAAGAAGTTTGGTAACAAAATTTCACAGATGTTTCACGCAGAAAATAAAATAAAAAAAAATAACATACAATTATATCTTTAAATCTTTATTTAAAGAGTTAGAGAATTTGCCTTTGTATTTTACTTTTTACAATTGAGACCACCGCGAGTCGGATTGATTTGTAACAGCAACGTCAGTTGATCTTAGAATTGGCGTGAAATACAGATACAATGGCATTTATCCATTTAATAAAATCCTACATTTCCACCTGAAGTAATAAAAATTGTTTAAAAGAAACAGGACAAGACTATCATCTTCTACGTATTAATAGATCGGTCAAAAGCATTTACAATTCGAATCTGCATAGTTCTGTGTTCACTATCATAAAGTATTTTTATACATCACACGACAATCTTCAAGAAAAATACGTGTAGTTATAATACAACCAGTTACGTATAACCTGGTTTCAGTAATAAATACGTTATTTTTCTAAAAAAAAATTAAGTAAATTTCTTTGCCTCCAAAGTAGTTTATAAGATGGATGAAAAAAAATTCTACAACAAGAAATTTTAAGTAATTGGGAAGTTGCTATAAAAGTTGTCATTGAAAATTCTGCTTGTGGTAATATTTACACCATTTATCAATTCTGTAAGTACAATATTTTTGAATTAAGTTTTATTTACATTGTTTTGCATGATTTATATTGAAATATCTCGTTATAACAAGCCTTAATTCCTTGGTGACTATCAAAATATATGTATGACACACATACACGTACGCACGCACGCATACAAACACAAACCCAATCAAACACGACCACAAAGCACGGAAGTGTTCTATTTTCCCAATTTTGGTAAGGTATACTAGAAAGTGTGAACTAGCAATCATTAAGCATACATTTAAAATAAAATAACCTTCTCATGATATTAAAAAAATAGACGCTAGGTGATATTTTATCAAAAAGCATTAAAAACTTTCACAAATTTGAAGTGCGACCTTTTCCACACAGCGGACAGTTCGCCTCTTAGAGCAAAACAAAAGCATCACAAACAATCAGCAGCTGGACAATGGCGCAGGTAAATTAAAAAAGCCGGCTCGCTCCGATACACAACTGTACGGCGGAGTGGCGGCACTTAATCAAAGTCTCTGCCACCGCTCAAACTTTCACCTGTCCTTCTCCCCTCCACCCCCTGCCCCTTACGGCCCACTCTACTGGCGTCGCGATTACCGCCAATTCGATGTCACGTTGCCGACGCCGTGCGCTGACTGTTCAGGCTAGGGTGTAGTTCGCCTGCCGCGATTCGCTATTTTGTTACACGACTTTGAAGTGGATAAAAAACAAGCAATTTTGGTTTTTAACCTTTTTTTACGGATAAATAATTTCTTTTTCAATAACAAAATATTTTTATTTTCAACACGTTTCAATAACAGTTACATACACATTTTTCATTATCATGAAAATAACCTCCAAAAAAAATTAGGAAAATTATTGGACCACCAATAAAACTAATTCTTCGTCTTACACATTGATAAGGCAGGGCGATGTTCGGTGTGCGTGCGCTGCAGGGCGCTTAACCCTTGCGTTATGGCTGAAATAGTGTATTTCGAGAACGGAATAAGATTCGGGTCTTTTATTCTTCCAGGATATATGACTAAGACGATTATAATAATCGTCTTAGTCATATATCCTGGAACTCATAGAAACCGTTTTCATAAAGCACTAATATTACAAGTATCCCCCCCCCCCCTCGTCACGATTCGCCATCGCAGCGCGAGCACTCATTTTAGTTTATTACGAAAGATATTTTTTCCGCAAGAACGAGTTGTTATTTAGCTCATAAAGTAAACAAAGCAACAAGAGACTTACATATACATTAAATTTAAATTTTTTCCGCAAGAAGGTAAAAACTGCCAAGCCGCACACGAGTATATTATCGTAGAACTTAGTTTGTAGGTATTATATTCATAAATACATAAAAACGAAGAATGGAATAAAAAGGAAAATTGTTTGTCACGTAACAATTCCATATAAAACCGATTGTTTCCTTTATTTATGCTATAAGACCTTCGTTCGTACCAAATTTCAAGATTCTAGGTCAACGGGAAGCACCATCAGTAGTTTCAACAAGTGAGCCGGTATCAAAGTATTTGTTACATTTGAAAAGTCGTATCTTTTTATTGCATTAAGATAAATGCTTGAAATGATCTATCTTAATATGTTTGATATCAATTTGAACTTAATATCTCAGGCCGTTCCTGAGAAAAAAGGTCTTGACAGACAGATGACCGGACACCAAAGTGATTCTATAAGAGTTTAATTTTTTCATTCTGAGGTAAGGGACCCTAAAAATAGTTGAAAGACGGCTAAATCTCACACATTTTTTTCTACTATATCCGCGAATTTTATACTAAAATTGTAACCAAATATTTCCAAACTCTTTTGAAAAGTTCTTTCTAGTGATGTCAACGGGAATAACCATCAGTAGTTTCGACGAGTGAGCCAGTATCAAAGTATTTGTGACATTTGAAAAGCTGTATCTTTTTATTGCGTTACGATAAATGCTTGACATGATCTATCTTAAAATATTCGATATCAATTTGAACTTAGTGTCTCAGGCCGTTCCTGAAATAAAGGGTCTTGACAGACAGATAAACGGACACCAAAATGATTCTATAAAAGTTAATTTTTTTTTGCCATTCTGAGGTACAGAATTCTAAAAATAGTTGGAAGACGACTATAACTCACACATTTTTTTCCGCGAATTTTGAACTAAAATTGTAACCAAATATTTTCAAACTCTTGAAAAAGTTCTTTCTAGTGTTACGCAATCCGTCGATTACATACAAACGGTAATTTCAATATTACAATAACCAGTTTAGCTACACAAGCTAGTGTTAAGCCAGTTTAGCTAGTTAACTTTGTTTGTAATTGCAACGCTGATTTAATTACTATTGGCTACATACTTTATTTTATTAGAATACAGCGACATATGTGAGTATTTTGTAGCTTTATAATGTCGGGATTACAAACGAGATTACGAAATATTGTTAAGAGAATGAGACCACCATTCCAAAAGTTTAAATGTTTAATTTACGTTTTAACCATCTACTCGTACTAACGTTGGAAATAATTGTTAAGACTATTCAATAAAAATTTCTTTATTTTTTATTTTACTCGGGTTTTAAATTTGGTAGTTGGATTAAGTAATAATATGATTCTAGTACAGTAATAACCTACTACTTAATACTTTACGTAATTCTCTAAACGATAACTGAATTAATGTGATTACTATATGACAGTTCGCTAGAATGACAGTTAACAGCTGGTGATTAGGTGGCCATATTGCCGCAGTTAATCTACAAAGAGAAGATCAAACCACCCAGGCTCGCCAGTAAAAATAATCTAGGGTTTAAACTTTCAACGAAGTTAAAATTCTCCTTGATATTATACGAAGTTATGACTAAACTGTCATTTAAACTCCGTCGGTGGTTTAAACCGTGATTGACTTTACGGGCCAAGAAATGACTAAACCAAGTTCAAATCTGAGCTGATCATTTATAAAGCCTTAATGTTAAAAATAAGGCATCGCCAATGATAGAGCTTAGGTTACAAATATCAATATTAAAAAATATAGTTAGCGCCTTTATATGGCAATGAGGTCTCAAAAATACTCCTATTCCAAATTTTACTGAACGGTTGAACGAAGTTTAACATAGATCAACAAAATAAATATTTGTATACGAAAAGCATATGTACCTACGTTTATTTGTGCTTTTTACGTACACACCTATATTTTTCCAATATATCCGGGAAAAAGATACGAGGGTAAAATATTTTTTTCCTTATTATTATTTTTCCCTTAACAAAACATATAGTCAAAAAATTACGACATTTACTTTTCTGGTTGGCGTTTTCCATCGGCGTTATTATCGTGTCGATGATTGACATTAACGAGTACGTGATGGAGTAATAGAAATATTTCTACGTATCTCCTTGTAACGTGAGAGCGATTAATTTATTTCCAGCTTTTGCACGTAGATTCGTTATCAATCCGGCGGAGTTTTCCTCCAGTTTGTATCTTAAAAGTGTCGTTGACCGGAATAAGAGCCTAAACTGAATTTAGCTTGAACTTAAACTGAATCACATTGATAATCTCGAAAACTTCTGTTCACCGATTCTTACTTTTATTTACTTTCACGCGATAAGAGTGTAAGGTAAAGTAAGTTTTTTGATTCTTACTTTACTTTCACACTCTTATTGAATGAGTGTCAATAATTAATTTTCAAATTCCTCAGAAAAATTCGATCAGCACAAAAATAGCCTAGATTTAATGTAAACCACGAGCATCATCCTGGTGAAAATCTGATTCAAATAGATTCAGTAGTTTTTTCCATGTTGCTTTAACAGACAAACGAAAATTCCCAGACTTGATCTTAATACAAAACTTTCTAAAAATATAAAATATATAAACTGTCAAACGATTTTACATAATACTAGCAGTGCCCAGGGTTTTATCCGCGTGATATTCGGAATAAGTAAAGTTATTAGAATATTTTTGGAGTTTACTCCTTAAGAATCGATTTTAATATATAGCTCCGGTATAAAGTTTTATGGAGGAGTAAAATCAGAAGTTCAAAGCGTTAAAAAGTGTAACCGTTAGGTTCTGATCACACTAAGTTCAAAGCGTTAAAAAAGTGTAAACGTTAGGTGGCCTCACTGCGCAACATTTGTGAGCATCTTTAGAGTAAGATATAAATGTTTATTTGGCATTTTCCAATGGTTTAATTGCAATGACGACGTGTGACACACATATTGGCATTTTCTTATGGCGTAATCGCAATTACGGACTGTGACACACTTAGTTTACTATCGTTCGCTTATACAACGATGTAATTATTAAATGTCATTCTGTGTGCATATTTGGTGTCTTCTATCCTACAAAAGTAAAAAGTTTCTTTTAATTTTAACTTCTTAGTCTGATGTTACTAAATGTTTTTAATTTTGTTGTATAAATTTGATTTTCTTCAATCGGGTTTACTTGAAAATAATTATATTGTCAGCATTTTTTAATTAAAGAATTATCCATTTACATTTATTGATATTGATATTTATATATTATTATATACAGTGTTACCTATTTTATACATTCCAAGACAATCGTACTTAAGGAGTAAACTCCAGTCGCGCGTCGGAGCTGATACGCACACTTTTTTCTCTCGTGTTACACCCTCACGTTGCTCTTAGGTATAAACTATGACCATATCAATATTTCATCAAAATCCCTCCAGAAAATTTTGCGTGATCGAAGAACAAATTACCTTACGGACAGGTAGACAAAAATTCTAACAGGTTTTCTTGCATCTATTATCATTTTTCATGCAAGATCAATCAATCTTTTTAAAATATTTTCCATGTACAGAATTCACTGTATTACAATAGATCAGATTATGACTAATTGATGATTACGGCTCATTTTCGGGCTAAAATTGGACACTAGACTAGAAAACCACTTACCGTTACATTCACTTGAGTGAGATGTTAACGAGGTCGTGCAGCGCTTAACCATAATCCTCACTGTATAATTAGTAAATAACATTTAATAAATTTGTACACAAAACCTCGGCTAAGTGAATTATAAGGAATCCAGATACAGTATACATTTATGAATCTAAGAGAAAATTACAAAGAACAACATTAAACACTCTTATACTCCGATCGGTATCTCACAGTTTGAGCCTAACGAAATAATCTGGCTCCCTAAAGAGGCGAAATGAAGCCATAGCTTAATTAATACATGGCATACGCCTCCTCCGCGCGTAGACGCGTCGCCTTCCCCTCCCGGCCTCTTATCTCCTCCCACACAACCTTCGGCGGCGAGCCGGTCGGCGGGGAGAGAGCAGAGTGAGGCTGTGCAGGGAGAGCGGAAAGGATCTATTGACGCCGCGCGTAGAGGCCGTAACAGTTTACACTCGAAGTATTTGCGTAGCGCCCGAGTCTTAATAAAATGCTTTGTATTACGACTCGGGCGGGGGTCGAGTTTGCTAACGAAGTGGGTCGGTGACGTTGAGAGCAAAGTATGCGTAAGCAATATTTAAAGGGCAACATAAAGCGCAAATAATGCGGCGCCTACGTAAACAGGTGAGCGACTGTGACGCTGGTGATGCTTGTACTTTAGGAAGATACTGTCGGTCATACGGTAAGGTTAACAAGGGACAACTCGAAATGGACGATTTGAAATTTTACGATATCGAATGTCGGTATACTATATAAACAACGATGCCCATCGATTAGTATTATATCATGGTCTTTACGTACTCGTATATACGTATAGGATGGTGGCAATATGGTCAACTGTGTATATACGTCGATTTAAATTTTTAGACAGGTATTCTGAAAATTCTTCACATAAAATCATTTAAAAAGGGATACTAAAATACGTTAATAATTTTGTAATTTACACGTACGAGTGCAAGAAATAATAAAAGTAGAAAAGTATGATAATCAAAGATATTTTTGGAAACATAAATTTAGAAATTACTCTAAAGACGAAATCGGATAATTTTTATGTCGTCCTGGTCTGTTATACCATTGCAGCTTCTACATTTGTAGAAATATATAAATGATTTTTGCAAGTATTAACTTTATATAGAGATCTCTAATGATGCATGTACATATAGCAAAATATTTAAAAACAAATTAACATGAGCATATAAAATTTTGTCGTAGAGTGGGAGCAAAATCCATATTTGTCAAATTGAAGCAAACATTTTTTTGGCACATATCATTGAATTGATTATCATAGGATAGATATTTTAAAGTGAAAATGAGCTTTAGTTTACTATTTTTCACTTTTATCACTCACTGTTCTGTTTCACTTTATGAAATATTAAGCTTCAATATGATTAGCAATGTGCCTTCCACCTCTAATTTCCCAACTGTGAGTTTAAAAAATATGAAAACAATTCTAGATACTAACACTTGATTAACATTTTCAAATTAAATTATTTCAGTTAATTTTCATCATCAATTTAAAGAGACATAGACAACTGCGAAACCCTATGTTGTGCGTGTGCCGACACGACCATTTTTTGGGACTGTTTTTCTGGCTGATTATTTTGGTTCACGTAAGAATTATTAGATTGATTTTGATAGCGCTCCCGTGTTGTGCAGCTCAGACCATCATAATGGGATTTCTGTTGCCAAGACTAATAAAATTGGATTACATTTAAATAATTATACAATAATAAATAATTAATAATGACTTAAGTAATTGCAAGAATGTTTTTATTATACATTAATATGATGTTAAAACATGGAAAATAAAGAAAGAAAATAACAACTGACTAAGATCATAAATAAGATCGTTAACCATTGCCAGTTACTAACAACTGTGTAAGCCGAGAAATTCATTCGAGATTCACCGCTGACAAATACAAGTAAGAAAATAGTAAGTTTTATTTCATTTAATTCATAATTAAAAGTATAGTATAGGAGAGTGACGAGTTTTTGAAAAAATCGGTCAGTGCGAGTATTTCTTATACATACTTGTATAAAACAAATTTTAAATTTCGTTCCTCGTTCTCCTTTAGTTCTAACATTATAAAAGGAATTAGAGTTTACTCTATCATCAGCTCAAAATAAAAGCTGTACATCACCATTAAGCTTCAAAGGGTTAAATGGGAAAATATTCAAAATTTACAGTAACCTTAAATCTATCTAAACCTAACAATAATCTAGCCGGGAGGGTCTTTTCTACAAAAGGCTGCTTAGCAATATCCATAGCCGTTTGGTAGATAACACAATAGCCATTATATGATTTTTCCGGAAACACTTTCAGTCGGCGGAACTCAGACTTATTGATTTTTCCTCGATTATTGATTTAACGAAAACAAAAGTCTTTATAAAATTATAGGAATTTTAGTACTAATCAAGTAATAACATTTCTATAATTTCATAAAGACTTTTATTTTCGCTGTCAAATACAAGTACCTAAATATTTTTAACGAAATAAAGATCAACTGTTGAACATCTTATACAATCGGTTTAGGCTTTTCATTTGGTTACACGGGATTTCGCTAACATCGGGATACCGCAGGACATATGGGTTGCGAGATTGAAAGCCCTAGTTTCAATATAAGAAAAATCGCTGCACTTTTGTTCTAACAATATTTAATACAGTATAGTGCTTTTGAATCAATCGGTATAGGCAAGCTTTATTTCATATCAGCAATGCGGACGATTGTTTTATTTGAACCTGTTTACTGTCACCTCCTTGTGGATATTTGAATTTAAATTGATGACATATTAGGCAATGTATTTATATATTTACATGGCTAGAAATATTATTATTTAAATATGCGCTATATTTTTATATCAAAAATATAGTAGGCGAAATATTTACGTTGTAAAAAATTTATATTTATAAATAGTTTAATAGAAATACTATACATACCTTTTATAAATAGTTTAATAGAAATACTATACATACATACCTTTAAATATTTCTAAGTGCCTATTTAGAATTTGAATTAGATTTTACAGTTTTTATTTAGAATTTGCCTATTCTCTGTGTACTTTCCTATACGCAAAATCTACAGTGTTTTTTTTACAAAATTTCAACATTGTACAGCTTGTCTTCTTGTGCGATATTGAAATATCGAAAGAAAAAAATTTTGAGGCCAGCCTAAAAACAAAACTTAATAGCTGGCGATCACTTGAATATTAAATAACCTTTATTTCCAAATTTATTATGTTCTTATTTTCATTTAGTTTATGTTATTGCCGAAAAAATGTTAAACAATTAAGAAAAAGTGTTTTAATATCATTATCAATTGGCTCCAATAGATGACGCTAGACACGAATTTAAGTCGCACCATCGATATGGGTGTGTAAATTAATACACAAACGAATATGGACACGGGCATAAATTACAAATGTGGTTCCAGCAACTATAAAAAGGATGTGAATTTTTAATGACTATAATAGAATAAGTAAAATAAACATCAAATTGATTTTGCTGAAATTAAATTTTAGACATTACATCTATAGATCGGTGTACTGACACTCTCATTAGTAAACTGCAAATAAAATAGCAATAACATACGTACAAACCGAATATCATAAAAGAAATCAGCGCTTCGATGCCTGTAATAAAATAATCGCTTCGTCAAAGAAAAATCATTAAGCATTTTAATGTTAATTTTATCGACTTTAATTTCACATTCACTTTTCTCCAGATAATAAATTAAATTTACGGTGATCCAAGCAAGCCTTTATTGCTTTTATTTATCAGTCAGCACTTTATGCTTCCACAAAAAGTTCTTATATTTACGACTCGAATTCATCGCCAAGCAAAGCTCTTCTTTACGAAACAGCGAACAGCAGTCGGTCGGATGGCAATCAGCTGAACGTAAAGTAACCGGCGTCGTTGACTCGCACCTAGATGGAGTACGGGTAATTAACGAGCATCAACGGCAGCGGTATACATCACCGCCAGCTCGCGCTCGTACTCCGGTGCTCATTGTGCACGGGCTTACGATGCATATTAACTCGAACGTGCTGGTTGCAATTAAACCCGTTCGGTTTTGCAAACCGAAGTAAGTCAATCGATAGTGATGCAGATACGTTGTAGTCGAAAATAAACAAGTCGCCTGCAAACAAATCCGTGACTATTGCAAATACGTAGTTATGTAATATTAACGAGTATATTTTAATGTATGTGAAATAATTCGTTTTAAAAAACCGGTTAAGTGCGAGTCGGACCCGCGCACGAAGGATTTCTTAGAATCAAACAATATTAAAGACATAAGTTTGTATTTGTGAAATATACTGTAAAAAACAAAGTTATTTGAGCGGCCCGCACCGAAAACATCCCATGTATTAAAATCTACATAACATATCTTAATCAAACCAATTTTCGTTGAAAGTTTGTTTTAACTTCTACTGCCTTAATTTTATTCAGAATTTTACTCAAAAAAAAACCTGAAAAGTTAGGGGGTGAACTGTGGCACACTTTTTAAGACTTTGGAAGCGTGTATCTCACCAACCATTGACTTAAATAAAAAAAAACAATGTGGCTGTGTCATGGATACGGCCGTGTGTTGTACGTCTATGTAACGGGTTATATTTTTAAAATAAAATATTTTTATTTATGTATTTAGGACAAAAGCAAGGAAAAAAATTATTTGTGTTACAATATAACTTTATTAATTATAGGTCTGTGATACGAAAAGTACGACAGGAATGGCATACAAGATACATCGAGATTTCTGGTAAACATTAAATCAATGGTATTAACTAACGTTGTTGGAGAAGTTTTTCGACGCGTATATATATATTTTTGATAATATTTTTTTATTCTAACACCTTATTATATTCACTGTCACTACTTTAAACTAATGTTTTATATATAATCGATAGATTTTGACGACAGCTGACTATTAAAACTTAAACGAACATCGTACCTTTTCCGAATCAAAGGTTATACTAATTGCAAATCTCGATACGCAGCAAAATAACCTCAAAATGTTGGCGCTTCTCCCTCCACCGCGCGCGATGCGTCACTGTTCTCGCTTATCGTAATGAATTTTTTGGCTATCCAGTGGTATAATTTAATTTTTGATGTAGAGGATAGATTCGAAATTGCATTGCCAAACTGTATCCCCCGATTTTGTAATGATTAGGTTTTTTGGATTGCCCTCGTGTCGTAGCAAATTTAAAGACGTATTCACGTCAAAAAATTGGAATCTCTGTACGATTTTAAGACCTATCTAACGATACCCCACTCGCCTATGTACAGTAGACTTTTTTCATCCCTCAATTATATGTATGGAGTGTCACCCCATATATTATTTTTTTCCATATTTCTACTATTTCATTGTATAGAAGACACCTATCATCCAAATTTCATCTACATAGTGCCAATAGTATCCGAGTAAAATGGATGTGATTTAGGGACAGATAAAAGGACATATACAGAGAGACAGACAGACATACAGATGGAAGGATGAAACTATAAGGGTTCCGTTTTTACCATTTGACTATGGAACCTTTAATAATAGTCGTGAAAATATGATTTAATCTCAATTTACATTCAATTTGTGCAAACAGAACTCACTGGTAGCTAACAAAGCTACGCAGTATGGATTCTTTGTACGCTTAGAATAAACGATTGACACAATAAACAGATAGCAAATTTTAACTATATTTCTAGAGAAATGACGGAAAAAAAAAATTTATAAATATCACTTGTCTTGACTTAATCATATATTAAAACTGACTTATTTGGGATTTAGTACTTTATATCAAATGACAATTTGAGAGCGACACTATTTACCGATTGCTCCAATAACATTTATTAATCTAAGAAAAAGCGGGCAGTGAATTAACGCAATCCAACCGACGTCCCCACTCATTAATATCGGCCGCGGTGACACCGGCGCCGCGCCACGGGACGTGCACCAATCGCTGCGATCAATGAGGCGGAATTTTCTCATTAGTTTTCGCGATACGCTATTGTAGGTTTCGTGAGGATAATTTTCCGCCGCAAGTTTGTAGTTGTCATAACCTATTAATTACAGATTGCGACTGAACTGCCGTAATTAATATCGTAACATCGCGACGATTCTCGTTCCGGCGGTGGACGGGATAGATTGCCTGGAATTATATTTGTTTATCCAAGACATCTTAGGCAGTACCGAGTATTTTAATCGCTGACCAAATAATATTTTAATACTATTTCTCTAAAGCTATCGTTCCGTATGTCGTATATTGAATATGGAAATTCCATGGGGAAGTTTTGTTCTTCCTTCAACTACAGCAACAACTTTGTTTCAAGCGATGTATGTAACACGAATACAGGTATGTCAATCATGAATTAGTAGTAGATTCATAGACAACATCATGAAAAATTGCGCGTGTCAGCTCCGGCGCGCGACTGGAGTTTACTCCTCAAGTACGATTGTCTTGGAATGTATAAAATAAGTTAACACTGTATATAAATATCAATATTATTAAATGGAAGTAGAAAATTCTTTAATAAAAGAATGCTGACAATATAATTTTTTTCAAGATAGTAAACTATGTGTGTCACACTCCGTCACTGTGATTACGCCATAAGCAAATAAGAAATAAATATACTGATATCTCACTCAGAAGATGAAGAAAAAGAGAAACGTTCACATTTGTTTAACGCTCTGAACTTCGTACCCTCTAAACTTCTGATTTTACTCCTCATAAAACTTCATACCGGGCGCTATATATGAAAATCGATTCTTAAGAAGTAAACTCCGAAAAAAGACAAATCGTTTTGAAAATTATAGCGGTAAAAGTAATTTCGATTTATACATATAAGATTGGTTTCGAATCGTGTCTAAATCCGAAATTTAATGAATAAAGCCCTATTTCAGAATTACAAAAAAAACATAACATTGAAATTCTGAGATCTTCTTCTTTCATATTTTTTTAAACGTTCCTTTTAATTTTCCAAATTTGTAGTGCTACCATTACAAGAATGATTATCGTCCAAATATTCGGTATTACAAAACGATAAAATTGTGGTAATATCTCTTGTGTGAACTGCGTTTTTAATCTTATTGAAGTCCTCAATATCTTGTAATTCAATTTCATTTATTTCGTCTAATTCAATTTCGATTTGTGATAATTTCGCCTGCAACAGTTTCAATGAATTTGTAAAAAATTTAAGAAATTTGGATTTTGATTTAATTTGGAGTTGATTTTAATGACATAAATGCTACTCAAGTGTTGATACGTTGCGTCATTACATTTTATGGCAATAGCTACAGTGTGTGTATATAAGAGCATTTTCGGATTAATAATGTTCTCCCACTAAATTCGATGGTGTTCTTGCTTGTGTCATGTTGTTGACGCTGTCGTCTGTATCCTGCGTCGATACTCGTTCTAAATTATCGAATTCATGCTAGCGTTTTGTTACAGTTGCACATTTAGTTAGTGGATTTGAGAACTCATATTGCCTCGTGTCAAAAGGTAAACATATTTTGGCAACATTATTTGATTTTTCTTATTGGAAAAAGATATTAGTTGGTGAAGTTTTCCAAGATTTTCAATAAGAACAAGTAATTTGTAAGTCAATTTTAATACACTGTCCATGCTACATATAATTGGTATTGCTAAAGAGGAATATGAATATATTCCTCCACACTTAATAATTTACTATGAGGAAGAGTAATATTTTATTTTTAGCATATCTAATTTCTTTTCCAGTAACTGTTGCAATACTTGTAGATCCTATTCTTGCTAATGCTAAATTAGTCAATATTGTAATGTTAATTTAGAGGAATTCTATTACCAGTACTAGTTATTATTTACTTCTGACTTTATTATCATAAAATTAGCATCTATTTACTTTGATGTAATTGTAAGTTCGTCAATTGTATTCAAATCATTGTTTCCAGTAGTCTGTGTGCGATTCTGACATAGCTTCTAATTAATTAATAATCGTGAACCTTTCTTGATTCTTGAAGGATAACGAATTGAGTTAAAACTTAGTTAGCAAGCTAAATGCTGACTGCACCAGTTAAATGCACCAGTTAAGTCGTGGCACTAACCAAAAAAAGGCAATTATTGTTTTGTTACTCTGAATTAAATTATAATAATCAATGACAAGGTTAACAAGCCTTAACAGTACTAATCCGAATGATGACCTCAGCACTGGGTATCGAGTTGCTGCGTAGGTTAAGGGGTGTCCTCGCTTACCTTATATATATATATATATATATATATATCTATATATACATATATATATATATATGTATATATATATATATATATATATATATCTATATATATATATATATATATATATATATATATATATATGTATATATATATATATATATATACATATATATATATATTTATATAACGTCTGTCTTTCTGTTTGTTCACTTACAACTTCAGTTCCACTGAGTTTTGTGAAGTACATTCGACATCATTTGATTAGTTTTGGAAGGTTTTTATGTAAAATATTAGTGTAGATGTTTGGTTACTGATCTAAGCTAATATTTACAACGCGTGTCCCAGAGTACAGGTAAAAAGGAAGTGCTATGAATGGCGAAGATAGAGGTGCTCACGGTCGCTTTTACTCGTATAATCTTTTTTTCTAATAGCAACTCATGTAAGGTATCAAATAAAAATCAATGAAGGAATAAATACACAATTATTTGGTTACAGAAAAGGAATAAACAGTGTTACAGAAAAGAAATAAACAATGTAAATGTGAAAATTTAAAATTGCGGAGGGGAGACGTTGTAACCGTGGCAGGAGAGTAGCATGATTAAGGTAATTCTACGCGAGCGAAGTCGCGGGACATAGCTAACGTACATACAAAATTTAAAAGGAATTTTAAGTCAACGTAGCATTTAAATATTTGGGAGCATTCATTTCTAATAACGGCGGATGTACTATTACTAGATCTCTTATAAACGAGGAAATCTGGAACAAGCCGAGGAATATCTGGAACAATATTAAAATCACAAATAAAACGAAACCCGACTCATTCAAACAGGCCGACAATGATTTTCCTCTCTGAAGTTTGAATGTGGTTTCCGGTATAGTTTTAGAGGTATTGATTACGGGAAAAATAATGAAAAAAATCTAACACGTCATATTTTTTATATAATGCAATATTGATTTTGCCCAAAATTACCCTCTGCGTTCGGTTTCAAGCTCGATAATACATAATGAAAAGTGATCTAACGGCTTAAATGTTATGTAAATGGTTTCTAATAGTAAAAATAATATATTCTACTTCATAATTTGCTAATGACTACCTTATTAAAATGATCAATGCGTAATTTACACCCCAGAAAAGCTCAATTCAAAATAATACCACTAATTGTTGATTAAATTTCTATTACAATCTTTTGTCACTTTGATTCATTAGAAGAGAGTTAATGAAAGTAAGAAATAACAAAAAAACATATAAATAATAGAACCGATTTTAAAGTACATCAGTTACACTGTACAATTTATTAGGTTAACCTAAAAATGGAGTCGGGAAGTTGTTTAAATTCACCGGACAGTTTTTGTTACATTTGTGAGAAATTCATGACAAAACAACAAAGGAGTATAATAGACTTTGTAAAAAAATTTTACATCATGTATTTTGACCTACCTAACAGTAACCAGGACAAGTGGTGGACATCTCACAAAGTTTGTGCAACGTGCGTTCTCGAACTTCGCAAGTGGTAAAATAATACCTTCACAATACAGACGCCCATGATTTGGAAAGAACCTCAGGATCATGCAACAGATTGTTATTTTTGTTACGGTAGTGTGGCTGGTCACAGTTCAAAAATCAAAAAGCAAATAAGCTACCCTATTTTTATCGTTCCCGATATAGGAAAATTGATGAAGGACACATAATTTCATAGAAAACTCAGTGAAACCGAGTTACAAGCATGGAGTTCTATTAAGGAAGTGGTTAAGAACTTAAAACTACTTTGCTTTCCATAAAATCTAGGAGTTGTTAGTGAAGAGCAAGGTGAAAGATTTCATCAAGACTTGAAAGAAATAAAACGTAGATATCAAGGAAAGTGGAATAGAAGCATGTCGGCGGACTACGTTGATTGCTGAAGCGAGACAATCCGAACAACGATTAAAAAAATCTCTGAATAGAAGCTTCGAGCAGAAAAGGGCAAGATAGCCTTATAAAGAAGGAGAAGGTTTCAAATACCTAAAAAACAATTTTCGCATCGTTATCAGATGCCAAATTGAACGAAGGTATTTTTGTCGGTCCCGATATAAGAAAATTGATAAAGGACACAGAATTTCATAGAAAATTCAGTGAAACCGAGTTACAAGCATGGAGTTCTATTAAGGAAGTGGTTAAGAACTTAAAACTACTTTACTTTCCAGAAAATCTAGGAGCTGTTAGTGAAGAGCAAGGTGAAAGATTTCATTAAGACTTGAAAGAAATAAAACGTAGATATCAAGGAAAGTGGAATAGAAGCATGTCGGCGGACTACTGTTGGTTGTTGAAGCGAGACAATCCGAACAACAATTTAAAAAAAAAATCTCTGAATAGAAGCTTCGAGCAGAAAAGGGCAAGATACCACTGAGATTTTATATTTAAATATACAATGATTACTAGATGATGGTGTCTTTTTATATCTATTTTTCATAGTCACTGTTCTGAAAAATCTGAACATGTTGGAGAAAAACTCATATTCGTAATCAGCGCCCCAAAATACCCTAAAATCAGTCATCAAATCTTAGAGAGGAAAAAAAGGGCAAATTTGCAAGCCTGTGATATATTAATGTTCGTCATCTTCCTCTACGTCGCAAAACCGTAGGGACTGCCTGAAAACGGGAGAAAAAAGATGACGCTCTGGAAATGTGGTGTTGGATAAGAACGCTCGGAGTATTGTGGACTAAGTCCCGTACTAATGCACTGGTATTCCAGGAACTCTGTATAAGGCAGCGTTTCTCCAATATTGCACAAATTCGCATAATGAAAATTTTCGGGTACATGTCGCGGCGTAGCACGATAGTATTGAACGCCAGGCGGTACAAAGCAAAGTGGTATGTACTAGACAACGTGGATGAGCAACGAGATGCATAGATCACGTCAAGGCAGCCGTGGACGTTCCCTTACACGAATGCACTCGGAGAAAATTTGATACAGAGAAATTTCGACATATCCTGTGGCGCATCACTCATTTACAACACACGTGACACAATGCCCTCGATCTCTCTGCAAAGATTGTAACGCCCTGCCAAGGCTAAGAAAAAGTCATATTAAAATATTTACAAGTATTAATATCATTGTTCATTATGTTGGTATGTTGCCTAGTACAACTCTCATAGACGTAAAGATAGTATCATCGTTGTGATTTTTTCTAAATATTAAGTAAACTTCTTAAAACCTTGTCATGTTCATAAGTTTATTGTGGGGCGTCAATGTTTTTGGTGTGTGCGATACTTAACTTCACGATTTTTTTAAGATCATTACAATTAGTTTTCTTAAACCCTATCTCATATGATACAGAAAAAAAAATAGAGTACTTAATTGGCTCTTCATAAAATTTCCATATAATTATCTTTGAGTATTAAATTTTGAAATATATGTGAATTCATATGTTTCATCACATAATAAGAAACCTAAAATTTGAAGTCTCCACGTTGATTTTTGAGAAAAACGGCTGTGATAGTGCAAGTAACTAATTTATGTGTGACTCATTTTATTTATATGACAATGTATTGGTACAAGCGACTTATTTATAAATTTTCTGTTTTTTTGCTTCTCTTTGAGGTAAGAAACGCTAATAAGAGTTACCTGACTACGACTAAAGTGACCGACTAAAAAGTGGAAATAAAAAATATAGATATATAAATTATAAACTCCACAAATAACATCATCGTTTACAGCAAACAAAAAGAAAAGACAAAATTTAATTGTTTTGAAAATGAATGGCGGTAAGTGTAGTTTGATATTTATGCACGCGGTAGGTCATCTGGACCGGGTTCAAAAAGTGCCTAAATCCAAAATTTTATTAATAACAAACAATTTCAGTAAGAAAAAATCTGAGTCTAATTACCACAAGAGTGCAGTTATTACCGGACCGATCTGACGTTTCTCCTGTGTCCTGATCCGATTAAGTGTGGAGTGGTAGCACTTGACATAAAAAATGAATTTTTACTTTATTACTTTGAATTTAGCTTTAAGAGTACATTAGTGAGATTGCCAAAGAATACTAAAGTCAGCTTTGGACACCATATTGCGACGATGGTTATAAAGGTGTATCCTCACTTTAACTCCTCCTGCCTGAAATGGAAAGTTAATGGAAAGAGTGGTTCAGTATTGACTTTTGGTGAATATGTTTCTTTTTGTCCCGGATTTCTGCAATCTGATTTTTTTAAATTTTAACAAGATTATTCTGATTAATGTTACAATCATTATATTTGTAACTAAAAAGCGTCCATTTTGTTGCACGCATAATAATAAATATAATGTTATGATTACGATAATTCTATTTCCGCATTTAATTTATGTATAAAGAAAATAAATTTAATAGGAAATACTCTGTGCACCCTTCAATATTCGAAAAAAAACTTTTTCAAAGTTGATGAAATTTTTAAAAATTTTCCAATTTTCAGTTTTCATTATAAAGCCTTCACTTTATCGATAACTCTTATAACCCATATTTAATGATCGAGAGGAAATTTTTTATAAAATTATTGACTAACACACTTTATAATCATGCTGATTTAAAGGTTTTACAAGCACCAGTTTAGTCCGCGAGGCAACTTCTTAACACAGAAACAATATTTACAATGATCGAATATTTAATTAAGCAAATTCTGTATACTACGATTATTTTTGCATTCTCATGAACTTAAATCTCTTTCACCAAAGCACCGGCAACGAGCCGTGGGAACGCGGATGGTAATGATATGCGTGTCATCGAAACGACGGGTTTGTGTGACGCGCTGCGGCAGTACCGCTAGATAGTTATACATATGTACAGCGCTCTATTAGACCCGGCGAAGTACGGTTAGACGTGTTATAGAACAGTTTGCGTTTACAGTAACTAATGGCAGCGTGTTAGCTTTAAAGTCAATTTGAATAATAAAAGGAATGAAACAAATATGTATGTCGCTCGTGTGTAGCAAGACAGATAGATAGTCATATAATGTTCTAGCTACCGTAGTGAAATAATCAGTAATGTCTCTATACAATATACAACTCTATATGCGCTTATATTTCACCAAGACATTCATTGTTAAGGTTATAAAAGGCAATAGAATGCTGATAAATTTCTCCATCTGGTCTGAGCGACCAAACTACATCAATATGTTTTTCTTAAGTATTTTAAGGTATTTTTCAATGATATGTATTCTTTAAATTTGTTCTATAAACCTACATACAGCTGATTTTAGATTAATTCTTTCATTACTAAGTTTAAGAAAGGTGATAGGATACTGACAAATACCTCTATCCGGTCTGAGCGACCATATCACATCAAGACATTTTTCTTCATTGTTTTAAGATATTTCTCTTTAATATGTATTCTCAAAATCTGTTCCACAAACATACATAAAGCTAATTCTAGATTAAAAATTCATTATTAAGGTTGCAAAACGTTACTGACAAATTCCTCTATCCGGTCTGAGCGACCATATCACACCAAGACATTTTTCTTAATCGTTTTAAGATATTTCTCTTTAATATGTATTCTCTAAATCTGTTCCACAAACCTACATAAAGCTAATTCTAGATTAAAAATTCATTATTAAGTTTGCAAAAGGTTACTGACAAATTTCTCTATCCGGTCTGAGCGACCATATCACATCAAGACATTTTTCTTAATCGTTTTAAGTTATTTCTCTTTAATATGTATTCTCTAAACCTGTTCTACAAACATACATAAAGCTAATTCTAGATTAACAATTCATTATTAAGGTTGCAAAAGGCGATAGGATGCTGATAAATTCCTCTATCCGGTCTGAGCGACCATATCACATCAATATATTTCTCTTAATCGTTTTAAGATATTTTTCCTTCATGTGTATTCTCTAAATCTGTTCTACGAACCTACATACAGCTAATTCTAAATTAATCCATCCATTAATAAGGTTGCAAAAGGCGATAGGATACTGATAAACTTCTTTATGGGGTCTGAGCGACCAAATTACATTAATATATTTTCTTAATTGTTTTAGGATATTTGTGTTTAGTATATATTCTCTAAATCGGTTGCACAAACCTACATATAGCTGATTCTAAATTAATCCATTCATTTATTAAGGTTGCAAAAGGCGATGGTATACTGATAAATTTCTCTATCCGGTTTGAGCGATCATATCACATCATATTTTTCTTAATTGTATTTAATTGCATTCTTTAAATATTTCTCTTTTCTATAAACACGTATAGCTAATTCTAAATTAATCGGTATTTTGCTAAAATAAATATTCGAAAATTCAACATAGTTCAAAAAATTTGAAGATAATTTGTAAGTTCTTATTAAAGTATACATCGGAATTAATTTTCCTTGGTTTAATCTATTAGCATTATTACAAATAAGAAAACTGTCAAGCACGAGTAGAACTCGCACTAGGAATATTAAGTACACATTTAGATATTTATAAACATTTAATGGTACGTAGTACTTCTATTAAATTACTTACAAAGTTTTAATTTTCCAGAACGTAAATATATCTGTCACAGGCGCATATTTCTAAAAAATGTGTAATTCCACATAGGATTACAAATCATTAGGTTTTTCCCCCTTGTGCTATAAGACCTCCCATTATTCCGACTTTCAAGATTGTAGGTCTATCAGAAGTACCCTACAATTTTTGATGATCAATAAGACTTATTGTGTGAACCAAATAATTTTAGAGTGATGTAAGGTCTCAGCAGTACAGGATATTAATTTCTTGATATCTTAGCTGTTTCAGAGGAAAACGGTTTTGACAGACAGACGGTCAGACGAATAACCAAGTAATCCTACAAGGGTTCTGTTTGGGAGACGGAATGCTAAAAATAATACAACTTTTGACATGGCTGTTGTATTTACAAATTGAAAGTGACTTTTAGACAAGATTAAAATCAATCCAATTTCGATGTATTTTTTTATATTATTTTGAGTGAAATAATTTTTAAGACTACCTAGTTTAATTACAAATTTATTTACTTGGATGTTACAACTCAGAATTCATACCGTGACTCAAACAGATAGATTAATTCCGGCGGGTCATTGTCAGCATGGTGCTGCAACTTAGATAATACTAATATCGAACACGAAAATTTCACCGTTTTCACAACAGAAACTTTGGATATAAACAATAAATTAACCTACATAATCATTATTTAAAAAAATAATAAATTTTCCAAACTAAAAGTATATGTAAACATACATAGATCTTGACGAAATAGATTTTCAAAAAATTTAAAGGACTTGAATTTATTTATACTTTTGATATTTGAACCTGAATTAATCTTTGATATTTACCGTTTCTGATTATTTTTTATGTCATAAATTTTGGATTTTGTAACATCATAAACACATTAGGTAAAAATAAGTTTAAAATTACTTTACAAAGGTTACATTTAAAAATCTGTTAATAGCGAATTAGCCATACACTGTTAGTTTATTTACTATTTTCTTGTTACTTAATATTTTTAGAAATGCATAACAAGTGATGCAAAATTGAGCAATATTTAATGTCCATTATTTTCATAAAATTATTATTATTATTTTCGTGCATGTTTTAAGGCGCAGTAATGAATGGAAAGTGAACGATTGATTTGAAATATACATCAAAATGAAGTGGTCGGTGAGAAAGCTTATGGGAAACTCCAAAGGACGTGGTTGAATCAAATTCAGGATTTAATAATCATAGTTCTATGTATGATCGTTCCCTGCCCTGTTTCAATACAAAATTATTACCAGTACTATTGATTTTTCTTTGTGTATACTATACTACTCACTAATCCCACCATGCCCCCTGATAGTGTCCCGTATCTATTTTACAAGAACGGTTATCGCAAATGCTCAAAGATCGGTCCATTCTCAACAATGTCCTGGTGACAGAAGATATCACGTCCTAAGAAAACGCTTGACCCTACTATTTTGATGCATGCTCTCCAATAAAATGCTACATCCTTCGTCGTGCTCGCTGCAGTGAAGCAATACATTCGTAACCAGAGGTACAGATCGGGTTATCTCTTAATGCGAGTCTGTCTAAACATACGTTAAAATTTGCCTTACGTTCCGCGATCAAGAGATCGGCATGCAAAAGACTCGTCAAAACCGGTAATGCATCCATTAAGCAAGTTCTATTAGCTGGTTAGAGCCAAAAATGGTGCACGCTGTGATCTCAGTAAGACCCTTCAAACTTCCTGGAACCTGACACACAAAGGATCCCACACCAATGACGCCTAGGACAATTTATCCAGGTATATTGCAGTATACATTAGTCTCAGGGTTGAGGTGTTTAATCCTCGCCTTCCGATAACCGGATAATGGCGTGGAGAGCCAGTCTGGTTCTCTGCCCAATGTGCCGCGCCTGCGGCATGAAGTTATGTTTAGAGTAGAGGCCCATGTAAATCCGTGGCCTGATTCCACACAACAATACTCGTACTGTTCTTTATTAAAGGCCGAATAAAGTATTAGCGCGGCCGCCTGTGCGCGTGCCCGGCGGAAACTTTAATTCTTGTGGCAACGTTAAAATAGGGTTTCTGCAGAAATGGGAAAGATACGAAAAAAAAGTTGCTTATAAACGTCTTATTTTGCACTTACAAACTCATAGAAGCCGGCTTGCTAAGTTTATCTGAATAATTATAAAAATTAAATAATCTTTTCTACCATCTTTTTTATTACATGCTTTTATATTTAGACAACTCAGATATTTATAATTTAAACAAAATAGAGTTTTAAAAGAATGCTTAAACGATAATGAAAAATTTGTTTGTTACCTAGAAACTAAACAACTACTTGACCAATCGTTGCCAAATTTTGCACACATATAGATCGTGTTGCGGCTAACATATATCGGCTAATAATATCGTTAAAACGCTAAACGACCGATACGGCGATTGCGTAAGTTTTTTACAGTAGACGGCACGGCCTCAGTGTGCCGTTATGCTTTTAAACAAGTGAAGCCAATACGATTGATATTGATACAGATAAAAGTATAAAATGAAGTTAGAAAGGTTATGATTTCGTAGTTGCACTCTTTTAATAAATTATATGAATAGTAAGAACTAAATTAATGTCATATGACAAACTTGTGTTTCTGTTTTCGTTTTGTGATATGTCTTAATAATTTAATTCATTGGCCAACACTCTGGAAAGCAATACATCGTCCGGAAAGTCATGTTATTCCTCCAAGAATCATACAGCGGATCCATTAGCCAAGTGTAGATCCGGCAAGGACTATCCGATCAGTTTGCCATCAAAACTGGAGTAAACCAAGGAATATCGCTTCGCCGCTACCCAACTTGTGGTGAGTTTCCTAGTGAGATACACTAAGGAAAACATGGTTGAAACAAGTCGAGACAAACCACAAAATAAAGAGAAACGACTTATATAAGGCGAGAGTTGTCGAAGTGAAGGAAAGTGATAGAAAGGCCTCGTGAACCAGCGGCAACAGCAGCCTACAGCAGTATACTGGTTTCGAGGTCACTCACAACCAGTTGCCAGCTAAGGGCCATTCATTCATTCACTCTTAATAACTACAAATTCCAAATATTTCTCAACACCTATCTGGGAGGAACTTATTTTTATTATTTACTTACGTTTTATTCCATATACAGGGGAGGCCCAACCTCTATTTACTCAAGTAATATAACAAAATTGAACTTTTAAACATGTAAAAATGAAAGACTTTGCGGCGTTACCCAAAATGTTATTTAATTTCATATAGGTGCGCCTCCTGCGCGCTAACTGACACTCTCATGGTTTACGTTACGTACACGTGTACATTTCTGCCGTGAGGGCAGCCGTGGTAAGCTTGCTAGCATCGGTGTGCATTCGCTGCACAGCGCCGGTGTGCAGTAGTAAGCTCGCAAGCACCGCTGTGCAATTGTAAAAATGCATTCATATGTTTTCATATATTTTTGTTTCTACTGCTACCGTGCTGATTCCGATGGTAAGAGGTTATAATAAAGGTCCGGAAGTGTATAATAAGAACTCAAGAAAAAATGTTAAATAAAAATTGAAGCATCTTTAGATCAAAGGTTAGATGAAGAAGAAGAGAGGTTCTAAGTTTTAATAATAGTTAAAATATAGCTTTAGATAATAATTACATTTATTACATTTATCAGATTATAATTAGCGTTTAAGGATCATGAACGTAAAATGTCCAATTAGGACATTTTAAGTTCAATCTTACAGGATGGTCCGGATGGATGGTTACTAACCCTGATTATGACTATCGAATATTGCATTGCATCGTAGCGTAAGTAGAAATACGTAATTTGACAACGATTCTACGGTTGGTAACATCAACAGAATTGGGAAGTAAGCATTGACTAAAATGATACAACACAAACCTTTAGTCCGTTGTGTCATGCTCCTCTTTATATATCCTGAGATGCATACCTGAAAGTAAAAAAAGTAATAAATTTCAGAGTCTCAAAGACAAGCATAGATCATTTTTATCTTAAGCTTTAGGCTTTCTAGGAACGGAAACCAAAAAATGCAGCCTATATATGGAATGGTAATCTCAGTAGCGACGTGTACAGGAATAGAAGCAAAAATAAATGTTGTACAACGACATACTTGTTTCGATATTATACAGGAACAAGATACGGAAAATGCTAAAAAAATTGTAGTAAAACGAATATTTCGTTCGTAACGAGACCATTACAAAATAACACTGATTTTGCTACGTAAAATTTCAGCTTAATTTAATTTATATAAATTTTATCCAATTATGCAATGAAGAACATTATAATATCAAATTTTAATTACGACCAAAAATCTTACAAAAAATAACTGGGTTCATGAATTTAGTAGTATTCTTTTTTATAACTAATGGTTAATCATAAAAAATATAAAACTCGTTCTAGTTTCTTTTTATTTTTTGCATATTAACGCAACAAAATAAAATTATACAATATAATCAGCATGAAAAGTGAACTCACGCAATTTTAATTCACAAAGTACAAAAGAATTTAAGAATAAAAAAATTTTACGATAAAACCTAACCTTCTTCATATCTATGATATATAGAAAAACCAAATATAATAAAATATCGAAACTTGTGGAACAGCACTATTATATGCAACGTTTTGTTTACAAAAAAATAGTTATAATTTTCCTTTACTAATTTAAAATTTGGCAAAAACCATTATAAATGCTAGGTGTGTCATTTACATAAATCCGTCATTTCACGTCATCTTTATAATATGTTGGAATACTCAATTGCAGCACAAAAGTTGAATCAATTTTGGTAAAAAACTGCCTTTATTTTTGTTTCTTTGTTATTTTTAAAATTTAATTGTCACATTCGAAATTATCACATGCGAAGACATGATTAAAAAGGCAAGTAGTTAAAATAAAACATATTCCGATTAAAAAGGCATGTAGTTAAAATAAAACATATTCTATCGGCCGTGTGATGAACCGCAAAATCATTAACAAACATTTGAGTTGTGTTAGTAATGTAACTCAACATGCATGAAATCATAAGCAAAACATTCATCGTTAACGTACAACATTGTCAAACTTAATTAAAACATTTATTAAAATGGGTATAAAAGGAAATTAAATGTACATGCCCTTTTTAAATCTTCTGTGAAAGTTATGACAAAGAAAGCTCCGGCAGTGGATGAAAGTTCGCGCTCTACGTGTACAGAGGGGCCAAGGAGAAAATTGAATTGAATCAGTACGCTGAGCTGTTGGGAGCTGCTATATGTATGCTGGAGTGCGCCAATTTGTTGACGCGTTCGATACAAATGCCGTCATTGAAGATGCATTACATTACGTAGCAGTTCATTACGTTATATAGCAGTTTTATGAAAAAAATTATGGAAAATATTATTCTTCATAAAAAAAGTTTCTCGTATAATGGAGACCATTCTTCATAAAAAAAAGCTTTTCGTATAAATGGTCGCCTTTCTCGTATAAAGTTTCCGCAACAATAGCTCTTTTACTATACAGCGCCCACTTTGCCAAGTACCCAGGACGTGACCTTTAACGACATTGTAAAGATAATTAATTTCGCTTAAGATTAAGCATGATGCATTACGAATCTATATTTTTGGATATTTTTACTGCACATACAATAACAATCGTTTGTTTCAAAAAACATTAACAACTAGATCCGATCTACCCTTTTGAAAGTATTGCATAATTAAATTAATTTTAGTCCAGTAGAACAGTTTTCTAACAACTGTTGGTTTTACTGAGTTTGCTGAATTAAAGTTAACATAAGGTAATGTTTTATTCAAATTAATAACCTATTATTTTCATATTAACAAAGGCTTCGACGTTAAATTGTAGAATAAGTGGGGTATCTGCAGAATAACTAGATAATCTTCGAAGAAAATATATACATTCTTTGCACTTTAACTGTTTTACGCACATTCGCGGTAACAAACATATACATACACATTCGCGCGCACGCACGCACGTACACGCCTGCGGCGCATACGCATGCACGTACACGCACACCCACTTGAACGAGTCATATAGGCATCAGTATGCAAGGAATTCGAATTATAGGAAGTGAATAGGAAACGCGCGGCAGGTGCCGCGTTCCATACATATTTCAACATTGTATACTATTTGTTGTTATTGAAGTGTGTAAATTATATTAACGTGAGGAAATATGAATTCGTAAAAGTAGAACAAAAATGGATGTGCATTAGTGAAACAAGAGCAAATGAAAAAGGAAATATGTAAGTTTAGGAATTTTACAAAAAGTTATGATGACATCCTAATAAAAACATTATTATGAAATAATAAACCAACTTTTATACTAAATAAGTTTGTTTCACCCATAAAAAAATTGAAATCAAAATGGCTGCCACGTTCTATTCTAATGTTATTTTAATTTTGTTACATTTGGTCATCCGCAATCGTTCCATTAAATCCTAATGATGAATGCCGTATTCTTTCTTACAAATGTGTAATCAAAAATATCTTAAATCCTTTATGACTATTAACACATGTGCTGACCTATCAATAACATTTGAAAAATTATTTATTGTGTATCTATATAAACATATTTGGTATTGCTTTGTTTAATTCTAATTTGCAACAATAGAAAATATAAACAATATCATAGCTAAAAAGGAAATTTACGAGAACAATTAAAGATAAAAATTGAAATGGCTGAAGGAGAAACTCAAAAGCAATCGTTAAAATCTACCGGAGTAATTTTTAAATATAACTAAAAATGTTTTGTTTCGAATTGTCGCAGAAAAATAATAAAACCTATAAACATTGCTTTTATCTGTTAGAAAGAAAATGGAAATGCATTTACATCGCCCGCCGTTAATTCACTCCCTTTTTCTCATCTTTTTATAAGGAGTTGCCTCACTGGCCTCTGTAAATATATAATCTTTAATTTTTAAAGCAACAAAAGCAAATCCTTCCAAGATTAAATATCGCAAGGACTTGCTAAGCGAAAAAGCCGTATTCAACATCGGGACTACTCTCCAAGACTCGTCCTCAAACCGTTAAGCTTTGCGGTATAGCGAGCGACGAAGCTCTCGGCAGTGGGGCGGCGCGCTCCACGATTTATGTCTTCGAATGTGGAAAGTTAGCGGTCTCTTTTCATACTTTTTACACCCGAGCTGCAGATACGAACAATGCTCTAGGACGCGGTTTAAATATGCAAGTGGCACCGATGCGAGTCATTTTCTACTGCGAAGAAGATTATGGGAATTTATTATACACGTTATTTATACGAACCATAATTATTGACAAACGGTTCACAAATTTTCATTTCGGAAATAATATGACTGCTTTTCGATTTCATATTTTATTGGTATTGGGAGTTGGCAATTAATAAACCTGTTGTTTCGGTTCACAAATTTATTTTCTTTTTTAAATGCAATTACTAAAATTAATGTCCAATTGTACAAGTATCACCATTAACTAACACATGATAACTATGATGGTTTATACACCAGCTTGCAAAATAGCTTGTAAGTTCAATCTTAAGATCGCCCGATGTTTTGTTGGGCAAATAATTAAACAGCGAGCGAAATAAATGATAATCGAAGGCCAAGGGCCACGCGGAGTACAATGGTTGAGGAAGCACGGTGGATGGACTGTGTTTATTCACGCCTCGCGATGGAAATTTAATAGCTTCACGAACATTCCCGTCGGCACTCTTTTAAAGTTGAAAGAGTGTCAACTCATGTTTGGTCACAAACAAAATATTTTCTCTTATTCCTCAAAAAATAACAACTTGTTGTTCTATTGTCCTACGAGATCATGAGAGTAGCTTTGCCAAATAACGCAAAATTAACCTGGGACTTGTTTGGGCAATTTCGATTGCTTCAGCAGAAATTGCTTGATCTCTCCGATAAATCTGATACTTTTTGGAGTCAATGCAATAGGACAGCACATCTTCAGTTATCATTTTGTACACATATTGCGTGCCGCTTAATTTACTTTTCGTTTTAAACGGAATCAATGAGGAAGGAATACTCTAAGTTCTCGTCTACTTACTTAGTTAGTAAATGAGTTTCGGGTATCGAACCAGAAACGCAGTTGTTAAAGAATAGGCGACAAAATGCCGTGCTCTCTATTTACCCTATTAGAGACGATCGACAAGTTTTTGTCTTTCAGAAATCGCTGAAGAAAGTGACGGATTTATTTGTTGCTAACCTAATTTATTTATTCATATACAGCACAAGAGGATTTTATATGTTACTGTTTGTGTTTACACTTCATCTAAGATTATTACATAGTTCTTTTGGGGTATTTATTGGATAGATATAGTTTTTAATTATCCTTCTTTTCACAACTTGTACAGTGACACACTAACGTGCAATATTTACCTAAATTTACATATAATCAAAATTTGGTAATCAGCAATTACAAATCGCACTTGTGTACCCGTTCTGCAAACCGCCATTTCGCGAGATAATCTTTGGATATGAGAGGTTTCGGTGTCGATTCAGAGGTTCTTCAACCAATATTTATATAGTTCTCAATTTTCCTTTAACTCGGAAGGAGTATATCGAGCATATAAAACGAAACATAACACATCTTTATCACAGCAACCTAAGTGAAGTCGATTGTATTAAATAATCGGTTGAGTAACCCCTGGGATTTCATTTCGCGTTGATTTACTTATTAGGAAGTTTCATTTTTAACGAGTAACTGCGCAGTATGATCCTTCAAACATAGAAATTACCTTTAAACCCAGAAATTATATAAAATAAATAGAAAATGCCCCAAGTGATACCGATGTTGATATAAGGTTTAAATTAACCACTTATAAATTGTTAAAATCTGCTTTAACTCTGAATTGATGAATACGTTGAGATTACCTGTGTAAGGAATATATTTTTCCTTCCATTGAAATACGAGTAAAATTCAAGGATCTTCATAAAATAACATTGAATAATTTGGATATTTTATCTCGCGCCACTAGTCTGTTTCAAATCCGATCACGAAAAGCATTCAATATTAAACGAGCTAGCAGATAAATATATGTTGGGGATATTATAGCTGTATGCTTGGAAAGATAATACGGAAACGTAACGTGGAAAATTATGATATTTCGTTTGACATATAAAAATAAACCTGATAATAAGGAACTTCGATCTCGGTTCATTCGTCGCTTTCAAAAACGACATTCTAAAGAAAAGCAGCAATATTATCCAACTCAGTACAATAACGGTGTGTAAGTGATACACGTATTCGGCCATATCCAGCTTTTAAAAAGATGCATCTCGTATTACGGCTTTATTTGGAATCCCGACTTTATAAAATTATACCAAACTTATGAGTATGTTTAATTATACCAAACAAATATAACGGTTTTGGTATGGACCTTTATTACGGAGAAATAATTTATTTTCCGGTAACAAAACATTAGTAACCAATATAACCGACTTCACTTTCTGCAAAGTAGTACTCGTATCACTAACTATTTAAGGCGGAACACGGTGTTAGGTTTGTCGCCTAGTGCATCATTACTTTCATGATCATACGGTGCTCGATGTGTGTGCACTGAAAACCTAACCTTTGCGATAACCTTGAAAGATTGTATATCAAGAACGTGTAATATACCAAAAAAAATATAAATTATAATCGTCTTATTTTGTACTAACCCATATATGTTAGCTTGTTATATCTATTTAACAACACCTGTATATACACTTTGATATCATTGAATTGATTGTAACAAAACTATCATAAATGCTTTTTTGGGTTAGCTAAGAGTGCAATAGGCTATAATACATTGTCACAGTATACTATGAAAAGCGAGACAAGCACTGAGCGGGACGCAAAGAGAAAGGCGGGCGATAGAAAGTACATAAATCGTAATTTATTACCCAATAATTGGAAATATGTGAGGATATAATGCATGCGAGATTAATGCACTTAAACCATTTTAAATACATTCTCAGACAAGGTGTATTTTATATATACATAGATAACTTATGTTTAGCTCTCATGTAATAAAAGAACGAATAATTATGTTTATACAGAATTTAAAATGAATAATATTTATACTTATCTATCGACATATCCATAAAATATCACTACATTTTAAACATCTAAAAAGTACTGAAACGATTTAAGAACAACAATAACTACAAAAAAATGTGTTTTTTTTTAATTTAGCTGTAGTCAGTATATATCGTTATGATTAAAATGAAAATCTTTGTCTTGAACGTTTTCACTCGAAAATGGTTTGTTCGATTGACATGAATTGACTGAACGATTGATCGATTGAACGACTGACGATCGTCTTCGTATTTCTTATGTGTCCTATTGGATACAGATCATAAAATATGTTTGTAGATTGTACGGGTAAAGAGCGATAATATTCCTTCACACGCACCGTACGAAAGAAATATTATAGAAACGTGACGAATGAATTTTTACTTAAAATATTAATATCTTAGACAAAATGAAATTTTCCAAAAAAATATTTCTCACAGTTTATCAAGTGTTACGTTAAAAAAAATGGACCTAATAGTTCTTTAGACAACATAATTTCCGTAAAGTACAGAATAAATAAATAGGCCTGCAAAAATAAGAATTTTTGGATATAAAGGCAACGAATTGAATTGTGAGCTAGCCAATCATACGGAGTTTAAATCAATTGTCCTTAAAAAAAATGGCCAGTTTATTATTTTATCTAACATAGACTTTACTTCATATTTATGTTAAAAATTTTATTAAAAGCCTTTTTGATGAACGTTCCATCTGGCTTTACTTGAGAGTCCTCATTGCAATTCACTGAAGGGTGGAATAGTGTTTCTGGGATTTTATTACGATAATTTCTGTCAGTTCACGCGTTTAGTACTGGTGAATTGTTAAATAATATACGTATATCTTGCCGTCTCCATTCGTGCCACCGCGTCTTTTTTAATTGGTAAGTTCAAAAATGCTCAAATGCTTTTAATATATTTTACGTTGAATATATTAAATATAAATTGAATAAAGAAAATTTTTTCGAAAAAATTTTGTTTCTCTTAAAAAATTATGTTTATGAAAATATCAATAAAAACAATAACTTGAAACGTATGCATAATATTATTTCCAATATTAGTTAAACATTTGAGAAGGAAAAGCGGTTACAATTTTTCTAATTTTATACATTTTTCCTCCAACTAAAATGAAAAAAGTAAATATGCGTCTTGTGTCTTAGGTTTTCCGAGATTGGTGAAAACAAAACAAATTTTCTAAATTAGGTCTTATGTCTTAGAAATTAGAAGAAATAAGCTGCATAGACAACAAAAATATGCTTCGAGAACTTGACATTCATTTAGTTTTAAAATTAAACTTAGGTAACTTTAAATTCTTGTATCCTTCTCTCGTTTCTTACCTTAATACAAATACTCGTTAAAATTCTCATTCCTTCTTAAATAATTTGTCCAATTTGTTACATTATTTAAATATTTTTAAAATACTTACTAATGTTATACATTACAAGCTACATGAAATGAAATTTAAGTACCTTTGATTTATTTTTAATTTCTGTAACAACTTGAAGAGTAGTAAGTAAAGTGTTTGCTACTATGTAGAAAAGAATTTCAGACGTATTTGTTGCCAGTTTCAAAGATGAGGGAAGTATTTTATACTAATCTTATTAATTCCGTGCTTCCAAGAAATGGGAGTCTTTTAAACTAAAGTTTTAGTAACCGTGTACAAAAATGACTCGTATATGGCCTAGCATGTCTTTCACAGACGTAAAAATATCGTGAATGTCTCAAAAATACCTTGATTTCAGTACTTATAACTGTTCAAAATTTAATATTTAGTTCTCTTTAGCATTTGCTACTGAAATATATGATATGACAAATATTAGAGGAGAATAATGGTTTTTTGTATAATGGAGTATTTGAGGTAAAGTTGATGAGTAAACGATTCTAAAAATGGCAAATTTTATATAAAATCGTTATTTTTTGGTGAAAAAAAATGAAAAGTCAGGAGAATCGTTGAAGAGAGTTCAACGATTCTCCAACCTCCTACGCAGGACATCTTTTTCAGCTCTCCTTTATTTGTTTGGAAGCCCCTTGAAATACACCTTTAAGTCAATTTAAATAAATTGTTGCCTTAGGCCAAGAAACTACATATTATATGTTAATGGTTACTACCTATAACAGTAGAAAGTATAATAATATAGAAACTATATCATGAAAAGTTTCTTAACACAAAAAAAATTCTAAAAAGGTTCTAACTTCAGGTTATATATATCTATCACTGTACTCGTACAGTAAAACGCGAGTATAAAAAAAAATATGAAGTCAGTAAAATTATTAAGACAACTTTACAGGCAAAGCTACACAGCAGCAAGTCACAATTTGAGGAAGCCCGGTGTAGATGCCCGCTGTTTAAATGCTAATGGAAAATTTAGGTCAGCCATAACCCGAACAATAAATCCAGATGTGGCGTTTTACGTTTGAACGTAAAACTGCGCTCACTCCAGCAGTGAGTCCGTACAAATATAACCGTCAGTAAATTGTCGTGTCATATAAATTCGAGTCGCGCAAAAAAGCTCTCGCGGCGCGAAGTCACAAGCTGATGGACAATAAATCGCTTCATATGTCACCGGCCATCGGCTGGCAAGAGCTCGGGCCCAGAGCTTTAGCTAACGCTCGCATCGGAAGCTTTCGAATTCGTCGCGCAATTTTTGTTTACAATCGTTTTTTTGTTTGAATTGTGCTGCCAAATTTGTGACAGCTTTACAGATTTGCTGGGGCAAAAGGAGTTTCGTTCGAAAACTGGGTCAAAGTGATGTCGGCGGGACGTTGGCTCAAGCGTTTCCGGTCTAAATAGCTCATATTTATTGATATGAAAAGTTTGTTTTGGAACGCGGCTCGCGGTATTATTTTACTAGCGGCGATAAAGCGGCTGGAGTTATTAGTGCATGAATATATTTTATGTGGCGGTTATGGAATTGTGTCAGTTAACCGTTCGACTTAAGTTTTCGACCTATCGAAGTAATAAAAGTTTGAATTTTACAATAAGAAGATTTATTGAAGAAAATAAAAACAACCTGATTAATTACTGAATATCAATAAGGTAATGAAAATATTATTATTTGGTAAATACCGCTAGATTTAAGACGCAAAAGCAGACCAAAATATTAAAGCGAAACACAAACTGCCATTTAGCTGGGTATTGGTAACTACCGGGTTCTCCAGAAGCTAAAATTAGAGCTGATTGAGTTTACTCATAAAACTTACGTACTGGTATTTACCCATCTATTTGAATACAAAGATGTAACGAATATTAGTGAGTTTCTATGAACTATTGTAAAACGAGTCATAATACGTCAAAAATTCCTTTAACCTTTAACATTTGAACCCTTCGCTTAAAGGGCGAGGCTATTTGCAGCTCGTTTATTTCGTGTCTGTCCTCGTTTTAAGTTTGTTCATTCACACGTGTAGATTATGAAATTAAGGCGAAGCTGTCGCTGTACCAATAGCTTAAATATATGAAATAAATTTGGATCTAAACTTAATTTTATATTTGTAGTGCTTGCGTATCACTAGACGTTGGTTAATAATTTTATAATACATAATTTTTTCTTACATTTCTATAATCAATTAAATTATAGAATTAACTGTAATGATATTTTTTTCGGACATTGTCATATATTTTTATTGTATAATATTTATAAATGGTGCTGCTCATCACGAGCAGAATTTAAACTTTTGCTATACAGAAGGGAAGTAGTATAAATTATTGTATAGTCCTATTGTGTGGTTAAGAATTTAACAAGTTACGAAACGATCGCTCCGTCAGATTAAGAAGACTTATTGGCCAGTAATCAAATGTTCAAGTTGGCAGAAAATCGGACTACGCTTTTATATAAGTCGATGCCGACCAAAGAAGAATACGATCAAATTATTCTATAAAATGAATTCGTAACTCAGCTTTTTAAACAATAAAGACATTTGATTACAGATGGTTCCCATAGAGGTAACCAATAGAGAAAAACAGTGAGCCGTAACGGAACGCCTGGCAGATGTGAAACATCGTGTTCGTACAAGTAATATGCATAAAAGACAAGATTATTACAGGAACTAAATATAGCATAATGGACAAATAAAAAGTATTACGAATTTCTTACAGAAACTCTGGTAACTTTATTTAATAAACATTTATTTACAATTAATACAAAAATAATAAAGCACAGGTTATGTGTACCGTAGTAAACAACAGCGAATTGAGTGAGGAGGGGGTCGCGTAGTCGGTTGCGCATGGCGACATGTCGCCATACCGTACACTCTACAACATATAGACTATATATATATATATATATATATATATATGTGTGTGTGTGTATATATATATATATATATACCTTAGTATAGCGTGCAGGTCGAAGCGTCGCCACGCCAACGATCCGATTTATACCTGCGCCTATAGATGTTTCACATAAAAAAAACTGGTCGAATACAATCGTAACTTGCAGAGGATTTCGTACACATTCAGGCAGTTGTGAACATTTCATGGTACACATTATATCTATTAAACTATTTTAAAATGTTAAGTTTTACAACAATTAAATGAAACTACGTGATGTAGTATTATTTATTAATTATTCGTTGTATTACAACATCTTCATGTGGGCTATTAGCAAAGATCTTTGCTAATAGCCCACCTGAAGATGTTGTAATACGAAGCCTAGGTCGTGGTAAAGAAATTAAAGAAAGTAGAAATAATAAATACTACATCACGTAGTTTCATTTAATTGTGAATAATGAATTTCTACAAAATTAACGCCAAATATATTCAAAGTTTTACAACGTAAATATATTGCCTATTGCATCTTTTACAGGCGTAAAAACATGATTCTTATTTAAATAATATTATTTTTCACCAGGTAAATGTTTAAAAATAATGCTAAGTATATCTTTCGCAGACATAATATTTACAATACAAATTTATTTTTGCAATTTATTTAAATCACTTGTATTGTCTTTCTATGAATTTTTCACAAATCCAAATAAGTGTCATAAGTTGGTCGATTATTCCTCGTAAACTAGTAGGGCCTACTTAGCTATGATTATAATTTTCCTCCTAATATATACTACTATTTACTTACTCCTTTAATATACTACTATTCTGAATAGTTTTCAACTGTCGAAAAATAAGGTTTAGCTCTTCCCAACAGCGCGCTCAGAGAGAAAATAAAAGTTTTTATAAAAATTTCAACAATTAATGGTATACAGGATTTATATTAAAATATTTATTAAACATAAATTAATATTATTTTTCATTAGGTAAATATATGAACGAGTATATATTTCACAGATGTTCCATTGCAGATTGCTAAATGCCGCTATCGTGATTTTTTTTATATTTTTCACATGCGTACTTAAAAAAGAGGAGGTGGGTGGGAACCCACTATTATTATTTCTTTGGAGGTTCGTACATCGCGAAAAAGAGTTTAAATGATATTTTCGATTATATTTTAAAAAGATTTTCTATTGGTGTATCCGCTTAACGGCGTCCACAAAAAAAAATTGTAGTCCTCAAGTCTGACGTATATTCAGAAACAAATATTTATAAATTAAATTGCAGTTTTTTTATTTCATTGTGGTAATTAATGCACGAATTCGTGTAAAATTGCAACACGATTGGACTTTAATTAAAAGAGCTATGATGCTATGACTCGGGCGGACAGACGGACAGACAGGGGGGAAGAAATTATGAGGGTTTTCATCATTCGGTTGAATACTGATAAAAAAAATGTGATTATTTAATTTGATACACTGACCATGCTCCAAACGCTCAAACGTATTCTGTATACCTGAGACATTGTGTACACATGATTATTACATTTATTCATTTATGTAAAAATGGCGTTCCAGCATTTAAATTGAAGGACGATGTGTAAGTGAAGATTGGAATTTGGAGTCATTTTGTGACAAGATTCAAACTGTAATTTTGTTTAGGAATAAATAATTTAATAAGCATATATGAGAAACATATAAGTATCAAAGAATACATTGAAAACAAATTTTTTTTAATCCTTTTTGGTCTTCATTCCGCAAAATAATGTCACATACTTGACGCATTTATAAAGCACAAACATTTTTCTATATCTACCGTTAAAAGAAAAACTGATTAATTCAACAATTGAATATATTGTTTTACATTTCCCCAAGATGCGAATATACTCATAACACAAGTATCTAAAGTACTAAATCATAATAAAAAATCAGAAAATAAGATATTTGAGATACAGTGATTTGCAGGCTCAAATTTATAATTTTTCTAAACTTGTCTCATGAATTTTACAACTTTTCTTCTCTCATGATAGTGAAAAAAAATACGCTTCACCGTTGAAAGTGAATGATTATTCGATAATATGAACATATGAACATAAACGATATTTTTAATATAAACGAAATAAACGCAGAAATTAAAAAAAAATACAGCTATTTGCCAACGAATGAACTAAAATAAACTAAATCACGACTTCTTAGTATTAAAAACATTATTTTCTTTGATATCATACGCTGGTAACGAGGTCTAAACATGACAATTTTTTAGAAGTATCGTAAACATATACCTATAAGTCTAACTAATTCGATATAACTTTAATATATCATAAATATAATAAACTTGACAGTGTAAAAAGTATTGAAACTTACACGATGCTTTATGATTTTGTTATATCTATCGTAAAAGGAAAACTGATTTTCGAATATAATAGCACAAACCTATATAAAATTTACTTCGTATAAGCTAGGAGGAAAAACTTCGATAACCAACGAATAAGGTTTGAAGGTATTGGGAGGGATGTCTCATAAGAGAAATAGAGAAGTGCCTCATCTAATTTATTGTAAGGAAATAAACTGTTATGGATGACATTGGACGGCTTTAGGATGAAAGGCTCGAAAAGAAGATAAAGAACTTACCCTTGAGACTCTGGTTTTTATATTCAATTTCTATACATTTTTATTATGAAAATGTCATTTTTATCGTAAAAATAATTTATTTTGGCGTTATATTTTTGATAAATATTCTTTTTCAATACCAGCTAAATTAAATTTTTAGAAAATTTCATTTCTTACTACACTGTTCTATACTAACCAAAAATAATGTGCGTGTGTGTGTGTCTGTATATATATATATATATATATATATATATATATATATATATATACACACACATATATATACACGTATATGTATATATATGTTAAATTTATTCAACAAACACAGGTGCGTTTATCAGACCTACAAATACATTGATCCGACGAGATGTTCGTAAATAAAAGCTCAGTTCGAAATACAAATCAAATCATTTACAATTACATGAAGCTTTCGAAAGTTCCGTCGGGTGATGTCACCGCGCGGCCGCATGTCGCGTCACGTACGCGCGCAGCCGGCGAGACAGCGGCAGTTCGACGTCGTTTTTACGTCGGCCGCGCCGCCGCTCGCGCGCCTATTAATTATTTTTATTTGACTGCTGGCGGCATGTTTATTCATCGCTGGATCAAAATCTCGCTGCATTTAAAGTTATACAATATTATTTCTTAAGCAACGATTTACCTGGTAGCAGAATATTTTGTACATATTTATTGCCTATATTTAATTTCTTTTTAAATTATGTTTTTTTTCATATATTCAGAACTATTGTAGCTATCCTTAAATATAAACATATAATAAAGAAACAAGAAACTTAACTTTGACAATTTCCTGCATAGTTATCTTTCAACTGGTACTTTTAAGATATGTTTATAAATCACTCGATCTATCCTCTACCTATTTATTCAACGACATCCCATTTGCCAGGTGAAAAAAAATAATTTTCGGGTATATGGACTCCTCTTAAAAACAAAATCCTTAATAATATAATAAAAATGAGAGTGTCTGTTTGCTAGTTTGTCTTTCTCTCACTCTTAGACGGTCCAACGGATTTCAATGAAATTTTGCATTTAGATAACAGACTTTCTAGATTAGAAGATATACTATATATCACTTACCCAAATAGAACAGTGAATATAAACTCTAAAATAAATAAAAGTAGCCAAGTGCGAGTCGGACTCGCACAAGAAAGAATTTGTGTTAATATTATGCGGTGGTACGGAACCCGTAACACCGCATAATATTAACACAAATAACTAGATGCCAAAATATTTTAATTTATTTGACAGTCAATACATAAATCTATTAGATATTTCTTCTTACCTATTGATTTAGAACTTAGAACTAACTGACTTTTCCGTCGATAATACAGCGGTTCGTTCGACCACGCGGATTCTTACTTGGTTGGCACAGGCCCCGCCGGCGCGCCGCCCAGCAACCGCCACTCCGCGTGGCGAGCCGATTGCAAAGCCAGTTACAAACTTATGTATATTTTATTATTTCTTATTTTACTATAAAGTATGCACTATAATCAGACCAAACCTGTGTATGGCGCAAAAACAAAAAAACGTCGAAAAATACGTTTATTTAAGATTTTTTGTACGGATACATTTGGGATTTGACTTATTGATTTTTTTAATTCGTGGTGATAGAGACATAGTAACAGGTATTCCGTCAAAATTTCAAGTATTTACCTATTACGGTTTAAAAGATACATTCCTGTAACAGACAGACAGAAGGACGGAGGATTAGTAATAGGGTTCCGTTGGCACCCTTTGGGTACCAACGGTAGGCACGATCACAAAAAACTGCCAAAATCATAGGAAAATTTCGCGACTAGATACACATATATGTATGTACCTGTCGTTAACAAGTGACACGTAATAAGTTTTTTAATGATACATAAAAGCAATATTGCCGAACATAATATTCAACCAAATGGAAACTTCAGTAAACAAATTTCTTTATTTTAATTTTAATTATATTTAGCTACAAAAGTTCCTTTGGCAGATGGCTGTCAGCCCATGTGCATGAGGTGGAGAGAGAGGAGATGGGATCAGCTTGTGTACGTAATTTTAAATACAATATTCAGTTTAGGTTAACAGTTAGTTGTGCCAATTTAAGCCCATACTTATTCTATTTAAGAGATAGAAGCCTATAGAGCAATTTTTTAGTAGCAAAGCAATTTTTTTATAAATTTTATTTATTCGTTAGGTGGAGTTAAATTCATGTTTGATAAAATATTAAAATAGAAAGTGGGCCAAAAATTTATGTTTATTCTTAAAATACCAGTTTATCATAGACGAAATATGTTTTCACAATAACTCTCGGCAGTTATTCCGTAAACGCTAAACACAACAAGACATGGATTTCATGATGTGAGTTAGCTTTTGCGAGCAGTGACCCCCATAGGAAATTATGTGATGAATTTTTATATTCGCAATTAACTGCAATTTTACAAAAGTAAAACTAGTTCGCAAATGCTGGCATCATAAAACGAAATTTTCATGTCTCATTTTATGTATGTATAACATTCTTGTGCGCTTCAAAGCGATGTACAGCCAGAGAAAATAAAAAAAAATTCAGATTTTCTCGTTTTAAAAAAAGAAGGAGAGCAGGGTGAATATAATAATCCAGCCTTAACTGGACAGTGTGAAACGTGAAATGCTTTCAAATCAACAGATAAACTAAAAAAAAATTTTAAAAAACCAAAATAATTAAAAAACTATTTCCTAGCTCATTTTTAGCGAGCTGAATTCACTTTCTAACAAATTATCTAATGTAGACTTTTTTAACTTAAGAGTGATTTCATCGTATACATTTACTGTATCGTAATGATTGTAAAACTAGTTTTGAATGTATATAATATATAATGTAGTTTAGCAGATTTTCATACTCCTTCTACAAAGGGAATGAAAATCTAATAGATTACTAGACGTTTTGTTTATTTGTTTTATAGCGTTTAGTATGAATACCTTTTACCTGAATGACCCGAAACTTATAACGCACTTAAAATAGACACAGAGTATATAACATCTTTTTAGAATGGCTACTGAGCTATAACGTTTCAAGCGAGAAAAGTGAAAGTATGCCAGACATAGTTGTTAATAAAAATTTTAAACTATCACATTTACATTACAGTAATGTATGAATATATTGTAGACAATAAGAAAATCTACAGAAAAGCTCAACAGTATACGTTGGAAATTATTATAAATCGTTTGCTACAAACCTTTTTATGTCACAATATTGAACCGTATAATTCTATAATCGACTAATGCACAGAATAATGAAAAAAAGCCATTGAAAATATTATAATAATAAATTAAACGTAATCATTATTATATAAAAAATAGATTAAAACAAAATGCAGTAATGGTCTTTTTTATGTGGGCAAAGTCGGAAAAGCAGCTAATGTTTAACAAGTAAAGCAATTTGTTTTCCTGGAGAATTAATCAAACTGTACATATGTATTCGAATAACGAACAACGTGGTGCACATTTAAATTTCCCTTAAATAACAAAACGTTTTTCTTTACAATAATTTCCAATTTTCGTGTAACATTGAAATGATATCTTTCGGAGTAATGAAAAATTATTTACACCATAAATCAGTGTTTACAGAGGGATAAACATTTGCAAGGACTGCCGTTCAAACTGTTACTTTTAAAAGCGTCTAACATATAAAACAGTAAAAGTCTAAAATATTACACTAGAAAAGTAAATGACAATAACTGAACTTGATACATAAATAAAAACTTATGGATACGAAACACCGCTGACTTCATATAATAATTTCTAAGTATATAGATAAGAAAAGTGTAAATAAATATCACTTTTGAATTTTCATTGCATGACGATGGTTTCATTATTTGTAGGCCGCCGCCAAGATGTCTCCAGCCACTTATCAAGTTTCCGAAGTAATGTTGTATAAAATTTGAATGAAGTCGCGTGCGACATCCACATCAGGCGGTTGTACTTTTGTAATATACAGAACTTTGTGTAAAGTTATAATATGTACACGTACACGTATTTTCAGTTGAGCCTTTTCGTTCGTTTGTCTGCCGGCAACAACAGTTTGATGTACAGTAACACTTGCATAGTGATAGAGAATATTAACTCGCATATGTTACAATATGACATTAATTAAGTAATTTTTTAGCTTTCCGTGGCAAAATAGCCAAAGCGGAACATTTATGGAATTACCTCATGAAAATAATTCTCATGATAACTTTTGTCATTAAACCTTTTTCAATTTTTTAATTTGGCTCAGTCGAAACGCTTCCAACTCGGCTCCGCACATATACGACGTGATACGGCGTTAGTGACGTCAGCTTCGAGCAGCGTCCAAAATCGAAAATAGTCCATAGTCGGCGCGCATTACCATTTAAATTTAATCGGGGTACTGTTGGCACTGTACACTGATTATGCTAATATAGCTTGCAATTGACTGATTTTTTAAACTGCTATGCACAAGAACGTAGTCAGTGTATTATTATATGAACGTAGTATTTTTCGGTCGACTCACGGATGATTCTATTTTATAGCCTACAACAAAAGGCTGGTCGGTATACTATGCAATATGCGTAGCTCAAAGCAAAGCAGAGCCTATACGGAATTATTCTCTAACACTGTTACTAATATAAACTTAGGATAAAAAGTTACACCTTGCATGAATATTATAGAATAGATAAAAACGCTACTAGTAAACTCAGTATCTATACAACGAGCGTTATCTGTCAAACACTATTCCGACCTCGACTAAAAAATGTTGACATTACAGCAAGTACAGCATGTCAATTTTTACAATTCGATTGGTTTATAATTATTTTATTTAAAATTACTACATATAATTCAATTCGTACAATCAAAACAAACAAGGAGAAATATTGTTTATTTTATTGCGTGATTTTCATTATTGATGGAAATTTATTGCAAATTAAATAAAATTAAGAACCATTCTTAAAATTAACATCGTCATTTATTGTTAAAATATTTTAGGGGAAATTGTAATAGTTAAACACGACGTTGCTATAAACCTCACATTAATAAAACCTCACATTTTTCATGTCTGTCTATAAAATACAACGTTGCCATAAACCTCACAACGTTGGATTTTTGAAAAAACTTCCAAATAGTTAATCTATTATTTTATTAGTAGTTATTAATACCTTTGTTTTAACAACCTTATGAACGGCAAGAGTATCATTAGAATAAGTGTAGTATAACTTAACTTTAAGTATATTTTAATAATAACAGTGTAAATGTGTTCATACTTACGTGACTTGAACGGAAATGACTAGCGGAGTCAAGTTTTTAAACATTACAACAACAACAGCAGGCATATTTATGAATTCTTATCGATGCTTTATTTGATGTAACGACAAATTTAACAATAATTTGTTTATTGTTATTCTTATATGGGTGACCAAAGAAAACAATTTCTCCATTCGCAACGTTTTATTCACTTGTGTTTCAAGCCTTGTAACAAGCGCTGCTGTTGACAATAATATTGATGAAAGTGCAGATTATAAGTATAAGACAGTTCTTAAGATAGAACCAAAATAGTTCTAGTTGTATTACTGAAAACATCCATAAGAACGTCCAATCACCTCTCCCTCTGTCTTCGAAACTGTCTAAGTCAATATTACGAAAAAAAACAGCCTCGCTAAAAGTTTACCAGGAAACTATAGCGATTAATCTAAATCTCATAGTTCGTGTAATTCATGACACTTCTAAGCCTGTGGAAGATATTCTCTGCAATAAATTTTTACATTGTGAAAAATATGTTTACACTTAAGGAGTCGCTAATGAGTCCATTGGATCCAGCACTTCATATTTTACCTAATAATTTAAAATATTCGGCGTTTGCGACATTACCGATTTTAGTAACTTTCAACGATAGTGTAGCACAACAAATGAAGTATTCGGCAGTCAGTTCGCGCACCGTACGTAAGTGCTACGGACATAAAAGCTGTGTACGGGTCCGCTGGACTCGGTACTAAATACGTAAGTGATTTTTCCATATCGTTATTACTACTTATTTACCTATTTTCTTTATTTTGTTTCATAGTAAATGGCAACTAATAGGGTTTTGAGACCTGAATATATAGAAGAATATCTTAATATAGAACTAGAAAACGAAGATTTCTCTGAAGAAGACTGCTTAGTTGTAAGTGAAAATGATTCGGATTCCGAATAAGAAGGCGAAGTATTCAGCTCATTAGCATCAAATCAACACTCTAAACATGAACTAAACTTAGAGCCAAGACAAGGCATCTTCGACGTTCATATATTTTTTGGGCTATTGAATATTGGCGGACTAAACTCTTACGTTATTCAAAAGGTCAAATTATCTTCTGATGACTTCATACGGGTAGATTTTATCAAAACATGGCTATTTTTCTGACTGAACCACTTCTCCATGAAAGAATTTCTATTACAAACATTCATGTGCTGTACTTGAATGTTTATAACAAAAACCGTATCCGAAATATAATACCAGAAGAAGAACCAACTGCTGCATCCAACCCCACCAGTGAGCGGAAGAAAAGTGCGTTGCGGTCTATGTAATTGGAAAAAAGATAAGAAAAGCAAACTTTTTTTTAATTACATTTGTTCAAATTATTATAACTAAATTTTATGTACAGTGTCTAAAGAATGTTGACCTTATGTGATTATACTCCAAAGAAGATATTTTGTTTTTTTTTTATATTTCTATGAAGATTGATCTCTCTTTGTTATTTTGTATAAGTACATTATAGTTTTTAAATAAGTACAGTACAGATTTGTATAAGTACAGTACAGATTTTTTTTAAAATGAGTAATTGTAGAAATTATAACGGTTATATCAAATCTTGTCTTAAAACTAACGCGTAATTACACATATTTTTGTAATAGCTTTTTGTTTCAGTAAACACAATAAATATTAATATTTGATTCAATACTATTTTTTATAGTTTTATAATCCCCAGAAGAAAGTAGACATTTAAGTTTATTAAGCAATTTCGGAATAAACTTACGATAATAAACTGTGTTCAATGGACCTGCTACTTGAGTAACAAATGAGGGCGCGACTCCCTAAGTGTTAATACATATACCCTAAGCTATGTGATCAAGTGTGTATGGAATCTTTGTAGCGCTAGTACTACTCGTACTTAAAAGTTTTTCAACTTAAAATATATAATTTAGGCATGAATCTTAATGAGAAAAATTTGTTTGATTATTCTAAATGTCTGTAATATTAAAATAAGGTGGTATACAGTGGTTAAATACTGATTTTTATACTAGATAACACATACGAGATATAGTCAATACGACTCCATAGCGACATTACGGCACAAACTTCCACAATTCGAAGCTAAACATGAAATTTCAAACTATATTTCCCTTTTACAGTGTTCGATGTTTTATTTAGCACTTTATAATTTAAGAATTTATTAACTCCATAGCTACAGTATGAAACAAAGTTGCACAATCATCAACCCTTTGCGGTATAATATGAAAACGACCCAAACACAGGTATTCCTCGAATACAGAGCGACGAGCGCCATCAACACCGATAATAAAACTGTCAACATTTTCGTTTCTGACAACAACTATGTCAACAGTCGGCTTGACCTCACAAAGGAGTCTCGGAGTCCGGAGTACGCTCGAGGCGGGTTGCCGCAGCTGACGCCGGCCGAGCGGCGATCCGTCACCGCATTCCGGGCGCGCCGCCGAGACCGATTGATTGATTCGGCCGCCGCAATACTACCACCCTCGCCCTCGACCCGTCATTATGACAAGCGCAACGAACAACATTGTAAGTAAGGCTTTGCCCATTTTGACTCACAAAAGCTTTTTGTTAGACTTTCGATCTCGAAAATCGAAGAAGTTACGGTCTTATACTCTTTACGATTGTTTTCAGTTTCCAGCGATCGATGTTTTTGCCGTAATCTACTCAGCAGGCAAATTGCCTCCAATGTCTACAATAAAAAAACTAAGTCACATATATCGATCACGCGTATTTACGTTTTAATTTACTATTTTTCTTAGCGCTTCATCTATATGATACCTATAGTCAAAGACTAAATCACTGTTAAACCTAGATTTATATAATCAAAGACCAAATTAAAGATATTTTTTCGATCTTTGACTGAATCTGTAAGTTACTTCTCGAATCGACTGAAAATACACCAGTTGAAGCTCGAAATTTCGGTCTTCGACTAAAAGACTTAATCATTTCCCATGTTTGACGAGGTAAGCCTAGATTTTATTGTAATTCGGTTTTTGATTAAAACACAGATATGTATCTTTGCGCAAATTTCTATTTATTATATTCTATGGTACAGCTATTTCAGCATTTGATGAACAGAACTGAATAAACACATTCTAACCAATTTCATTTCATCTTTATACTTTGTATATTTGTTATTAAATTGTTATATTATTCAGTATTGTCCGAGTGTAACGCAAATTCCGGAGGCGTATTATTTTGACTGATTGCAATCCACAAGGATTTCGTAATAAAATCAGGTCCATGATAAATCTGGACGACGGTTATAAATAACGTTTCATTACGATTATGTTAGTGAAAAGTAGAGTCATAAAAACCAGTCCAGGGTTACAAAAATAAATATAATTTAAGTATAAGCGAAAAAATCTTCTTCATGGATCTTTTGCACCAATTGCCTGATATTTCATTCTCACTTATTAATAACTTCATTTCGCCCATATAACAGAGGACTAGTCAATAAAGGATACGTTAATAAGTGTGAGAACGCGGTTAAGTAAATACTCCGACACCTCGTATTCAGCAATCTATTCATCCACACATACCACCCTATTACAAAAAATATGTTTGAAAATAATAATATAAAGTTAAAAATGATTTGTGCCATAATAATCAACAGAACTATAATGTCTAATATCACGCTGACACTTTGATGAACAGAGTTAGAAATTCCACAAAGATAAATGGCTTGAAAATATATTACAAATAACGTCTACTGAAACAACAATGCACTCATAGCAATTCATAACAGTATTTCTGAAGCTGTCAATGGAGCAGACAAAATCCAAAATATGATTGTTTTTCAACCTCCAGTAGTTTCTCATGCATCAGCCACGAGCAAAATCTCGACCTAACTCAAGACCGAAGGGTATATGACGATTGATGGGTATGCGAGAGGTTATATTATAATAAATACATTATAATAGTATAAACATACATTTATTTAAATTGATATTATTGACAGTAAGAGATTGATAGAAAGATTCCCCGATGGATTTACCCCATTCTTATTTTATTCTCTCCTTGTATCCCGTGAATGCACCAGTCTTGAAACAATGAAGATTTTTACCTTTAAATGAAACTAAACTTAAAAATTATGCAATTCACTTATTTGTGTAGTCATATAATAAAAAATAGCTACATGAAAACTAAATCCTAGTAAATATTACCAGATTTGTAGTATTTAATATAAATAACTTAAAAAATAAATGTCCCTTAAATTGACACGTGTATCCTAGTTGTTGGCCATTTATGTTCCAATAGTAACCGGATGACAAATTTTAGAAGCAATTACTTAAATGAAATTTGCGTTAGGGCGTTAAAGTTATGTTTAGCACATGCATCTATGCGTAAAGCTGACTATTATTGTTACAAAGTTATCATAAATTATACATAATAGCAATAATACAAGCGCTATGCTGTTTCTTATCGTCACTAAGTAATCACTGAAATAAAGTTTACTAAATTTAGATATACGAGATAAAATGTTAACGATTCTGTTGAAATTAAGAGTTTACACGTTTTGCAAGTCACCTTGGGAGCTGCGCACTTGAGCTTTACCAACATTTTCATTTTATTCCCGAATGACAAATAAATTATACGATAAGTGAGTTCCCAATTTGTCAACACTGAACCAGCGGCGACGATGATAAAACGCTTTTACGACTCGCCCGCGAAATTAGCAGCGCAGAGTTACAATGCTATTCGTAACGGGTGATGAATTTATTTCGTCCGCGCGCGGTCGGTTTAAAGACGATTGACATGTCGTCGGTTGCGGCCGATAGCGCAGCCTCGCTTGACGTTTATGCGTCCTATTTGTTTCAATAAAATCTTTATATCGAATGTCGTGACATTGCTTGTCACCGCTCGTTGACGGGGGCCGATTTGGCTTGCGGGCGACGCTCGTTGTCATCTTGTCCTTGTCTTCGTGGAAACGTTCAACAGATAGTAAACGACAGTTTCAACAGATAATATAGCGCGAATGGTATTAACTTATAAAAAATATTAATTAATTAAATTTAAATGTTATTGAAATTTACAAAAGTTACCATATATATATTGCTGAAACGAACAAAACGATTCGTAGTGTTTATTGTTAATCTATTTGCGTAAAAAAGAAAAAGATTATTATAATCGGGAAAATGTCAGTATTTTTAGAAAAGTGATAATGATTATACGGTGTCTTTTTTATTATACCTAAGCGTAATGCATTATTAAAATCAGCCAATAACAAATCACTCACGCTCAGCAGCCATGCGAAGGTTATTATGCCATACATGTTACTTTTCAATTTCCTACCTTTTTTCTCTTGGATATTCTGGGTTACCATACGTTGCAGCACAGAACAAAAGTTTCTATAGAGTAATTTATTTTCCAATTGTTAAATGGAAAAATATAATGCTCAAATTTATTGGAAAAACTCTCGCTCTTCATGCCTGATAACTACCTCCGCTTGTTTGTCTTATTGTTACGCCGGTTTTGAAATATATTGAAATTCTCCACATGGTTTTCAATTCTTCAACTACTTTATCGCAGATGCAACATACTGAAGTATGTTTGAATATGCTCTTTGAAGTATGCATATCATCGTCAAGTGTTGTAATGTGATTTAATTTATATAGTTGTATATCTTTATATTGTTATAATTGTATATAATTGTGTATTGTTATAATTGTATATAATGTTATAATTGTACTTATCATGATTGAATAGTACAGGTGTCATAAACGTAATGTTTCCATAACCGTACGTAAACAAATAAATAAATAAACAAAAAGAAAAAACAATAACGTGAACATAACAAATTATAATGTGACATCATACGAATTATTGAGTTTAAGTAAATGTATTTCAGATTAGTTAACTTGTCTTAACGGGGGTTTTATATTTCAGGCTATATTATACCCATACGATGAATAATGTATCCATTCACGAAAGTTATTGTTTGATTCTCAACTCTTTTATAATGGAGATATTGAGGAAAAAAGCAGTTCATGTAATTTTTATCACATACCTCCACCACCACTTTTTAGTGCACCGATTTTGGAACTGTCTTTTAATCTGAAGGTCTAGGATTCAGGTCTAGGAACAACCCACTGCCGACGTACAAACTTTTAAGTCCAATAAAATACATTTGTATCGTACAGCAACATAAAAACTGTTTAAATTTGAATAAATAATGGTGGTCCTATTGATTTTTTTTCTTAAATTATGAAAACATTTATTGTATATTCAGCTATTGCGATTTTTAAATATTACGGAGCTGGCCTTAGTTAAAAATCTTTACAGACAACAAAAATCTTACTGGGTGAATGTTTACTTTTTTCATTCACCATTAGATATTTTTATGAATGTGACGCACTGTTTTATATCTTGCACGATTTCAAAATAAAAATTGTTTCCACAGATAATCCCTAAAACAATATTTACATAAAAGTACCCACAATCTCATTTCAAATAATTCTGCCAAGAAATCGTTCAAATAAGCGTTCTTAAAAGGATTTTGTTTTTCGTTAGATTTTTAAAAAAATTCTATTTTATTACAAATAATTTCTGGGGGCTAAACCACCTCTCCCTAGCGAGCGCTAAACGCATTCGCTCCGTTCACCAAAGGACATCGGTCGACAGGATCGGGGGTATATCGTTTCGAATACTCGGGATGATCAGTAAAATAAGCCGGTCTCTATCTTGCACTGTCTAACCAGAGTTTCTCAACTTTTGTTATATTTTTGCCACTGCTCTGCCCCTGTGAAGCGTAGCGTGATCATATATACAATCGTTCTCAAAGTATGAGCTTTCTAACACAAATCGGATATGTAGTCCTAGAGATTAGCGAGAAAAAACTTATCTGCTTTATATAGATAGTTATTTAAATTAGACTTACTTCCGTAGATATATTAAGAAGTCTGTACTCAACAATCTTCATTCCTGTTAAGCCTTTTAAATTTAAAGTCTTGTGCTTTTCATTCAAAATGATCTTCACTTACCACAATTATTTACACAAAATGTTCTCTCACTCAAAAGTGTTCGTTACCTAATATAGATCGTTACATGTGTAAATTAATTTTTTTTTGTGAAATGGTGATATTACAATTAAGTATAGCTGATTGATTAACATTGAAATCTCATTCAAACCAAAAGCATTTTGTAGGATTTCCGTGTTACAATAAACAAATTAATTAGTTTCACGTAAAAATTATGCGTCAATTTACGGTAGACTGCAGTAAATAATGCAACAAGAAGTGATACATAGTTCATGTAAAATTCCGGGTATCATGCAAGCGAAACACTTCAGCAAAACAGCAACTGGTATTAACATTTTATACATGTAATTAGTTGTGGTGGAATAAATAATAGGAAGAGATATATTTTCCGCAAAGTGTTTTTATTAACTCAACTGTTAATATCTTACATATTCGCACATAAATTCAGTAGGCAGTATATCGTTAGTTGATTACACGAAACAATGTCACGAATACTCAGACGAAACGTATCATCGACATGCTTTAATATTTTAGCAAGCTTCTATTTCTAGTATATTATATTATTTGATTATAATTATATTTTTATTTTTATAAATAATTATATAGTGAGTAAAATGATCCAAAAATATAGGTTCGTAGTAAATATAATTATATGGATAATTTTACTGTACTAACAATTTAAATTCTTGATATTTTAATGGAATTCCAAAATTTAATGGCCCACAAACTTTTTACTAATTAAATACAGTTGATTCTAAAGTAAATATATAATACTTTATGAATAAATATACCAAGTGGTAACCGCCTAAATTACATAATAAGGTACATTACTCCATACAAGTACTTATATTATAGGAGGTAAAAAACAATTGAATATATATTACATATGCATATATATATATATATATATATATATATATATATATATATATATATAATCACTTTTTCAGACTTTTGTATGCAGTTTTCATGAATTGTCGTGTCTTCTTTCTATCATAAATTATGTATAATTTTTAGAAAACTCAAGTCGGGTTTAAGCGCTCAGTGCTTACTGTTCTCGAAGGCGCCCAACGAATGAGTTAATAACAATCATGGTGATGATGATTACCGCTGAAAATTTAAAACAAGGAATTATTTATTTTCAAACCATATTTTTCTTTAATTCTCAGATAATTATTTTAATTAAGGTACAGAGTAATTTATGTCTTATTTGTAACTCGCTATTTGCAAATTAATTTCAATGAATTTATTGTAAAGTTGTGTATACACAAAACGAATTTATGGTGTAAGAAGCAAATCTTCTGACCGATATAACAATATCCATTGGATAGAAACTAGATTGACAAAGACCTCAACAGAACGAAACACGAAATCAAAATCAGTTTCAAAATATATCAATTTCACAAATTAAAACAAAAGAATCTAAAACAACTCTAAAAATATAAAAGGTCAATGTCGTATAGTTCCACTTTATAAATTGGTCACTAAATTCACGGCTATGCAAATAAAATAGACAATTTGATAATAACATAATTCCTAATTTAGATTTTTAAAATTACAATATCAGTTATATTTACTACGAGAACAAAATAAATTGGTCAAGTTCACGCACTGAGGATTTCGTACCTCGTTTGAATTGAAAAATACTTTATTTATAAGACATCACTAGTATGGACTTCCTAACGCAATACACACACACGCGCACGCCCGCACGCATGCACACATATACGTATATTCCACTGAGGTACGGAATCGTAAAAATCACTATATTAATTGACGAAGACTTCAAATAAATACGAGTCAGAGATATAGGCGAATATTAATAATATAATATAGAATATTAATAATATAATATAGCACCCCCTCCCCCCCCCCATTTCCGTCTTACGTGATCTTGCAGTTAGGTAAACTTGGAGTTAGGTGATTTTTCGCTTCGGAATAACAGACCCGGAGATGTTTTCAAGTCCACTGTTTCTAGAAATCTACGAAACTTGCGATCTTTTTATCTTACGTTTATTATGTCAATCTTGTTAGATAATTAGATTTGGAAATTGAGAGTAAAGATATTAGAGTGCTGGTAGATTCACATAAGAAACAACTGCAATAAGAGCACTTGCAAGTGAAACCTTGTGAGCAAAGCGCTACCAAAAGACACCGACAAATTCAGTACTACTCGCAGCAGAAAAGTATGATGATTACGATCTTTACAGAAAGCCTCAGCTTAATTGAAAAAAGGGTTACAGGTTTTAGAGAACATAGATCTTAAAGAAGAATTAAATTTTGTGTGAAAAAAGGTCATCATAGATAAAATCCTTTTTACAGAAAGTCGTTTTTGGAAGCCTTTGGTTTCAGTTAATTAAAATTTATAAATATTAAGCTCAAAATTGCACAAACATGCAAGCTCGATTTACGCGTTGTTCATCGGTAGAAGCTATCTTATAGTTTCCCCTTAATTATTACTGTTTTTATTCAATGATATTTTTAGACATCAACATAGAAAATGTTCGTGGCGACATTCAATTACTTAATGTCCCGAAGTTTACTCTGTCCATGCCCCTTTTTAATGATTTTAAACAAATATGTAAAGTCGCTGTAGATATTGCTCTTTTAGGCCGTTGAAAACTAAAACTTGAATGGCAGACCAGACAATTAAAAGCAGCTAAACGGAAATTAGGTTTATAATTTGTTCTAATTTACACTACTGCTGAAGCGGCGTAGACCTTGGTAATAACCACACATGGCAATCTGAAAGTCTTTCAACTTATACCAATACTTAAACATGATAAAGGTAGTCCTGTTAGATCGAAAATGTAAAAAGTCAGAGATTTCTTATCAGTTTAGTAGCAAGAAAGACAGGTAATAATGCACTTTTTACGCTTGCAAATTTAAAAAGCCAGAGATTTTTTATCAGCTTGATAGCAATAAAGACAGGTAATAGAGCACTTTTTAGGCTAAGAAATTTAAAAAGCCAGAGATTTCTTATCAGCTTAGTAGCAATAAAGACAGTAATAGTGCACTTTTTAGGCTAGGAAATTTAAAAAGCCAGAGATTTTCTATCAACTTAGTATCAATAAAGACAGGTAATAGTGCACTTTTTACGCTCGGAAATTTAAAAAGCCAGAGATTTCTTATCAGCTTAGTAGCAATAATGACAGGTAATAGTGTATTTTTTACGCTCGGAAATTTAAAAAGCCAGAGATTTATTATCAGCTCAGTAGCAATAAAGACAGGTAATAGTGCCATTTTTACGCTCGGAAATTTAAAAAGCCAGAGATTTCTTATCAGCTTAATAGCAATAAAGACAGGTAATAGTGCACTTTTTACGCTCGGAAATTTAAGAATCCAGAGATTTGTTATCAGCTTAGTAACAATAAAGACGGGTAATAGTGCACTTTTTATGGTCGAAAATTTAAAAACCCAGAGATTTGTTATCAACTGAATACCAATAAAGACAGGTAATAGTGCACTTTTTACGCTCGGAAATTTAAAAAGCCAGAGATTTGTTATCAGCTTAGTAGCAATAAAGACGGGTAATAGTGCACTTTTTACGTTCAGAAATTTAAAAAGCCAGATATTTGTTATCAACTTAATACCAATAAAGACAGGTAATAGTGCACTTTTTACGCTAGGAAATTTAAAAAACCAGAGATTTGTTATCAGCTTTGTATCAATAAAGACAGGTAATAGCGCACTTTTTACGCTCGGAAATTTAAAAAGCCAGAGATTTGTTAACAGCTTAGTAGCAATAAAGACAGGTAATAGTGCACTTTTTAGGCTCGGAAATTTAAAAAGCCAGAGATTTTCTATCAGCTTAGTATAAATAAAGACAGTGTACTTTTTATGCTACCTTTTAAAGACTGCATTTTGCTACAATCAATGTTAAAGGGAGTTCCTAAAAAGGCTAACTGAATAGACTAGGCTTTTTGAAGGAAGCAAAAGCCAAAGCAAACTCACGATAGAAGCAAAACCACGATGATTGCGGTATCACTGATAGAATCGGTTTAATTATAAAATCTTATAGAAGCGATCTGGAGACTAAAAAGGGGTATACACTAAATACTATAACATATTTTCCATGCCAAACCATTTTCAAAGATGATTCGAGTTTCGCTACGAAGACACTAACCAGTAAAGTCGAACGATATGTTTTTGTCCTATATGAGTTAAGCATATTGAAATTAAATATTTCTCGTAATTTGTCGTCTATTTCAACGTAAATGCAACACCAGGCATACCAGGCATTCACTCAGCATCATTTAAGCTATGTGGGGCTAATAAGGTGTTCGTTATTAGCATTTAAATGGAAAAAATGGAAAAAATATTGATTTTATTAGTAATTCAGCGCTTTTCTTATTTTTCTTTTCTTTTCACAAAGGTTCTGCTTATCATAGTGAAGCGTTTATGTCTAATTATTATTAAGAAAATATTTAAGGCAGAAAATATTTATTTTATTTCAACGTAGTAAGGATACAAAAAAAAATAGATTATTTCGCTTTATATTTTTAAGAATTTGAAAAAAAATCCTGCACTAATTGACCAAAGCCTATATACAAAAAATATATCGAAAAGCACATAAGCCATCCACGGAATTAATTGAAATTATATCAAATTAGTTAACATTACAAACATAAAGAATAAACGAGAGAATTACATCAGAAAAAGCATAAAAAACGATGGCTGCTTATTAAGGTAAGGTGGAAAACTTTGTTACTGTACACTCGATTTATTTTTAACACTTTACGTATGTGTAAATCTCACTAATAATTTTCCCACGTAGGTATATTATAGCATGCAATTTGTCAACTTACTGCAGTCCATGATCGAGATCGCCAACATTATGAAGAATCCCTCGACGAAACCGTTAATCATATACGTTGTGAGCGCAATTATATATATAGCTGCGACGCAAGACACAAACCCAATCGTAAAATACAACCACACGAGCAGCAAATCTCTCTTCCGCTAAAATACAGTATGCATACGTAAATGAGTGAAAAGGCAAACAAAACATCTAAAACTAAATCAAAATATTTGCACTTTACAAGTGCTAAATAAAGTTTATTAAATTATGAATGATTAAATTTTGTTTTTGATGAATTTTAAAAAACGCATGTAGTTTTCAATTCCTTAATAATTGGGTAAATTAAAAATTGGGTACGTAATAATCCTTGTCTATATTTCAACTGAACCCAAATAGATCTCTGTAACACAGCTTGAATATAAAAAATGTGGGCAAGGCTGTGAGTAATTTAGATTATGAATACAAAGTAAATAATTTAATTAAAAATGATTTTCTTCTTACCTTACACACGCCAATTATAAGAATAATGGACAAGAAAAAGTACAACAGGAACAACGTTATAAAGATAGAATTTTCCACGCCCAAATATCCGCTGTGTTTACTTTTCCGAAAGCCTCTGTACGAAAAAGCGACGAGAGTTACCATTGTCACAATCTACAAAGTCAAAATAAATGCGTTATTGATATGAACATTATGCCTTTCAGAACAGTATACTCTAGCATTCTTCTCATTGAAAGGATGGAAATTTGAATGTGTTATTTAAAAATGGAAGGAATGAATATTCGTCTGCAACTAGAACGCTGGGTCAAAGTTCTATCCAGGGCGGTTCTTTCATTTTGCGTAGGTGTCACGGCATTTTAAAATATTTACTTAGTTTAACCTTCCAGTAAACAACTCTGTTCAGAAATCTATCAATTTCACTTATAATACATAAATTTCAATACAGTCGTAGTGAAGAACATTTAGATCGAAATTACAATATTATAACATTTTTGGAATGTTTCCCATAAACGTCAAAATCAAGAAAGAAAAACCAAACACATAATACAAAATATATATGGTCAAGAACAGCTATTAGTATCCAAAGATATAACAAAATCTGAGTAGAAATGAATTGGAAGGTGTCGAACGCAAAAAAATTGAAGTGGCCCAGTGCGCGGCTGACGACAGCAGTTCGAACACAAGAACCCATCGAAATAAATGACGACATACTATTGCAATCGCCTATTAAACTTGTTCTCATTTATTTTTTAATGCAATATAATTTAATTATCCGTTATGTATGACACTGCGTTTATCTGGATATACATTTTTTGATCGACATTTTCATGTACGTAAAAAAATAGATTTACTTTAAAATCTAACAAAGCAGTGTATATCAATAGATGGAAGACAAGACTCTACAGAGTATATCAATAATTGGGACCCAAGACTCGATGGGAAACAGAAGTCCTGGTGCTTTTGAGATGAACTCATCAACAATTACAAGATACTACGCGGAAACATTACCGATAACACTCCATAGTATTTGCGACATGTTTCAATATACCAAATAAAAAAAATCTAGTTTGAACTGTAATCGAGTTCAAACTAGTTTGTGTCAATTGGATAATTAGTTAACATTAGATATAAATTGCAATTACCTTTTTATAAGTTAATACGCATTTCATGCAGAATATAGATAGGAAAACCAGTGTCACTGAAGAATCACAGGACCTGTGCATTGATTATTAATAAAGGAGCACAGCTCAACTCTACTTTACATACGGGGGTATTCGCAACCTATGTATGTAAATACAGAATGTAATTATTCGTAAACACATCACATTTCAACCACTTGTGTAATTAGTCACGTGTAATTTGGCAGTGTTTTTTTAAGTCGTCTGGTTTATAAAATAATGAAAGTTTACATTTTGGATGAAAATATAACTATGCACCCTGAGTAAAAACTAACTAAAAAGCGCCAATTAACAGTTTGGAAACGTGTAAAGTCTTGTCAAATGTGCGTCCTTAGTTAACTTCGACTATAATAACACTTCAGTAAAATATTACAGATGTAACAAGTAGTAAATTAACGAAATGAACTATGAGAGACGTGCGCTTTATTCGATACACTTGTTTCCTTTCATATGTTTTATAAACAGTAGTTTTTTTTTTTAAACAGTAGTTTAATGTATAGAATCAACACTGTATAGCGCACACATCCATTTGACTTCATTCATACCTACGCCTGCAATAAGTAATCCGAGGTTGAAAGAAATAACAATCCGAGGTTGAAAGAAATAACATTACATTAAGTACGACTTGTTTTTTCGAGTCCTATACTGCAATTTCAATTAGGTTCAAAACGGATATTACCTTACTGTTAATAAATCAATATCAACAACGTCCGTAAAGTAAATAAAACTAAGTAAAGTAATAAATCATCAATAATTATTTCTCGTTCTTCATGAGTAATTGAAAAATCTTAAAATAAAAACAATAAAATGGAAAATATTTCCCATAATGATGTCGTTTTTACAAATGGTACATGAGAGTCAGGCCTTCTTTAAAAGAGCGCATGTTCTTAAAGCCTGTTTCATATTTTGTCACAGACTGCTTTAATTTTTTAAACTTTTATTTTTGTCAGGAAATCCATAACTCGCTTGACCGTATCCAATTTGTGTACGAGTAAAAGGATCTACACTTCCTTTTACGACCAAGTGTATTAATTACATTAATTTTTGCACTTCCTTAAAAAAGTTTCCATCTACAAGCATTTATCACTTCCACAATCAGTACTGTTTCTGCACTGAAAACCATATAGAGATTTATCTGCGTAGCCGCGTGTATCATTCGCAATTCGAGGGTAATCGATGCTCCCCGGCCTTCTATCCAGACGTTCTCCGGCTCGATGCCGTGACTACGTCATTTAATTTACGCCGTAGTAGCAAACGTTTTGGTCGTTGATAAAAATTAGGAATTTATTATTTACAAATAATAAATTTAAATACAAATTAATAAATTCAAACAAATAATCTCGACTACACTTGTGTAGTGCATGCCATTCATCTGATGTATATCAATTGCGAACGAATAGAGGTTTTTTTAGTTGAAATCTTTTTTCAAACTTCCACTCCCAACACGGGGGTGAGAAAGTGGATAGAAACCCCTTAAGATTTGTTGCTAAACAGCAGATGGTAGTACGCGCGGAAAATTTTATGGAAAGTGGTTCAAAATTATAGGAGCCTCTGAGTTACTGTAGTACCAACGTATTATTGAGCGAGCACAGTGCCATGCGGTTAAAGTGGAGTAAAAATTTAGTAGCGCTTTCCTATTAAGTACATAAGTGTCCTGGAGTCATCATTGTATTAGCCACTGTTTTTCATATTAATATAACGAATGTTGGGTAAAAAAACTGGTTTAGTAGCGAAGGCATATTTGATGCGTTGCATCAAACCATTTTGAAAAAGACTAGTATACAACTCTATTATGAATATGGCTTTATAGCAGAGCTTATACGAAATGTATTCCCACGATATCTATATGTCATGAAAATATCTTTTTATAACCATTTTCGTTTTGAGTACGCTGATCTTCTAAGCAGTGCATTCAGTATTGACATGATTTTCGTGCGTCATATCCGATGGGTACTCTCATTCGTGCAGTCACCATATCTTAACCATAGAAAAGTATATTATGTAATTACACAGGACCCCCACTTCCACTGCCTGGATGCTATCACGTTGGATGGCAAATTGTTAATCAATATTTATTTAACACTCCAACTTCAGGCAAAAAACACAGCGGTAATAAATATAATTTAGTTTAAGTAACTTTTCACCCTTGTTTCATTGAAATGTGACATTAACATTATTGAAGAATTACAAAACTGTATCGATACAAATGATATTTTTGCACTGAATTATTTTTATAGTTTTTCCAATTTAAATCTTATTTTTGTCTATAAACTTTTATATACAATGAGAAACACAAATTTGACATAGAAAAAAAAAGCAAAGAAAAATCCCATAAACCGTAAAAAATTTAAAAAAATCGCGTAAAAAGACATTAAATTTGATAGCCGTTTGTCAGTACTAAAAGCGCCTTCCAAATCGATTAAGTTACTAAATTCCTTATGAGCAATCTTTATAGTTCTGTTTTTGTTAGGGTTTCATGGCGAAATTAGCAAAACAAAATACTAATGGAACCACTCCGGTGGTCGTCCGTCTGCCACAAGCGATTCTCTTGAAAATTTTTCGACTTACAAATCTGAAATTGAGCACACAAATAGAATATGGCGGCCCAATAATAGACGTAAAGTATAAAAAGTTCAATTTTAGTTCTGGCTGTTGATTATCTGGAAATAAAAAAAAATATTTCAAGGTTATCGTGTAGGATGTCAAATGAAAGCTTATTGAAGCATGAATTCAACAATATATACACGATGCATTTTTCATGATTTTTTTTAAAACATTTTTGGGAAAAACGCTAAGAATTGTTGTTCCCCGCCGTTATACCAAAAATATCGCTCAGAAAATTCTGAAAAATCACGAACATGGAAAATTAGATGCAGATTGAAGAAAAGTAATCAGGATTGAAAAATTCTAGCGCGATTAATTGTTATAAACAATTTATTTGTTTATTTTCTTATTACTGCTAAACCATTAATTTTAGAGAAAACGTTTTTCGACAAAAATATTTCTCACGATGTAAGAAACAACTTTCAAAATGTTTAATTTGACTCAGTCGAAGCGCTACCCACTAAATTCCACGCATACGCAATGTGGCACGGCATTAGTGCGGTCGACGATGGGTAATGCGGCAGATGGGCGCGTTTTAAGTAGATAGTCGGGGTGCATGATTATTAATATTTAAGAAGTGGTTGATGATACGGAACACTAGTTTTGCGAGTACGGCTTGCATTTCATGGATTTTTATGAGTATTTTTGAATTAAAATTTACTGTTTCTAAAATACACTCATACACTACGGGGACACGAAAATGTCCGTGTTTCGCATAGCGTGTGTTAATGGCTTGTCGTCGTTGAAGTCGTAAATGTGAAATCATATACTGTACAATATATGACTACATAATAAAATACATATAAATAGATCCCAATGTTTGATACGTGTATATAATTGTAAATTAGTTACTCAATTATATTTAAGAACACAATCACCTTCCCGTAATAACTTCTTCGGCAAAGGAATTTTATTAAGCACAATGTAATTCGCCGCCACCCTCCTGTCTTTATTTAATCAAGGAACGCTATAAACCAGTAGACTATTAATCACTCTGCAACATTGCAATCGAGCGCAGGCGACACGGGGAGCATACTACAGGCAACACATCTGTAAACATTACATATCGAAGACTTCACTAAAAGACGGCACAAACGATCGGACATTGTAAGACGACCATCACGGACGCCGCATTGAATGGTCGCGAAATAGGAGAAAACGGCCGAGGCCGAACGCCGGTTTCAATGAGGCGCGTATGCTGAATAATATATTGAGCGGATACGTCCGTTGGTTCGACTATTTCAATACTTGTGGCACACGGCGAAATCTAAAAACAATACGAAAAATAAAAACAAAGCGGTGCGGCGCGTATTATTCAATTTATCGACGCGACCGAAGCTAAACTGGTTGTTTACACCCGTATAAACATAGGTATTCATAGTCCGATTAATTAAATGATGCTATATTTATTGTGGACATGAACTAGATGAGCTATTAACGACAAGAGCCATTAATCATAATTTTAACGAATTGGTAAGTTTATTATTTTTTAATCTCTAAATATGTTGCAAAAAAGTACATCGAGTAATTTTCTATATTTATAGACTTACATTTAATTAACATTTGGCTAACTACTCAGTGTTTTGAAAGATTGTAATTTAAGAGTTCATAAATCTGAAAGCTAATATAATAAGGTAAAAATCATTTGATATAATTTTGTCACTTCAAAATTAATTTGGTCTGAATTCTTTACAGACCATATTTATTTATATCTTGATACCTGTCCAATTTACAGAGTAGTCTAAAGCGCTGGGCATGTTGAAGAACATGAAACAAATGGTTATAAAACAATAAGGAGTAAGACAAAAATACACATTAATTTGAACAAATACCGCCTACCGATCAGTCGTGGACCAAGCAACTACCAAAACCCCAATTCGGCAGGGGGCTTTGGAGCAGAAAAAAATATCTAGAGTGGGCGCATCATTGATGTAAGTACATGAAAGACAGGTAAACGCTGAAGACTGAAGAATTATCAACTTTACTCAAGATTGAAGAGTTGTCAACGTAATATTTTAATCATTTAAAAAAAATGCTTTTGACAATGCCAATTATAAAATTTGAGGGTAATAAGTATGGGTGATACCCATACGTTTTGTAATACAAAAATTTATTGAATTGTTTTAATATTTTATTCAAAACGAGGATATAAGTAGCTTTATACGGAGGTCAGATGACTGCATTCGTTTCAAGAATACTGCGGAGTAAAGAATTAAAAAAGGCATGATATGTTCGATACCTTGAACATCGTGGGAATACAGTATGGCGAATCCTAGTACATCGTAAGATGTCTGACAATTTCGACTGTGAAATGTGAAATGGTTATAATTCATTAATTAAACCGAGATCTTGCAAAGATGAAATATAACCTTCTATGTAATATAGATTGATCTAAAGATAAATGAAAATTCCGTTAACATTGTTTAATTACCGTAGCGTTAAAATATACCTAACAAACATGAAAATATTTTTGGAAATTATTTTTTGTCTTATAAACCTTTTAAATAAAGCCACACACTTAAGTTCAAATAATAATTAAAAGAACCTTTAAAACGATAATATGAAAATAAATCTTAAGAATATAAACTAATTAAAAATTTAATTCCACCTAATTAACACAAAGCATGCTAATTCCAATAAATTACATTCAATATTAACTTTAGTTATATACTTTGTAATGATGTTATTGAAGATGTTTTAAAATTAATAGATATTAATAGATGATACGATACTGAAAATGGAAAATGTCAAAGGCCTATCGATTGATAGTAAAAAATAATACGATCTCATAATTATTTTCCAACTCATTAATATTCAATATTAACAAAATATTAATGAAAGAGATTTACCAGTATTCAAAATTTTATTCATTATGTCGAATGTGATTTAAGCCATAAACCGTAATCCTTGACACCTAAGCGTGAAACTTGTTTGTTTATCGATTGGCTATCTTTATAAAAAATTTTGAATTGATCGACACATAACTTTATGCATATCGTAAGTTTGTACAGATGTTTCACAGACAGAAATCCGTTTCCGATTAAAAGACCTGCGATTCCGTTGGAATAAAAAGACTAAATAGTGTTTTAGTCGCAGGTGCTTTTTAATATTTTGGAACTATTGCTTCATTTCACGATAAGGTAATGGTATCAGTAATGGACCACGTACCTATAACCCTGAAGTGGAAGGATGGGACTAAGACCTGATTGTTCGCTATAAATCTAAAAAAGGAAGGAGTATAACCTTGGGACCATTGGTGAAAGCTAGAATATCTACAATACTCAGTTCTCCTTGTTCGTTTTAACAGCGAACTCTCAAGTCAACGTCGCAATAATATTGCAACTTTTTTTAGCATTCCTCACAGATTTGCAAATAAATTTTTTCCTTATTCGTATATTTGGCGTTGAAAATTTGTGTTAGTTAAAAAACTTGTAGTGAGAAGTGGGGAAATCCTACATGGGTACTCCAAATAATCAAATGTTGGATGGCCCAACAGATGGTCCGTAAGAAGAGGGCAAGAAGAAAGAAGAGAGAGATAAGCGAAAATAGAAGTAGAACAAAAAAAAGAAAAAGGAACGGGTGTCATTTTCACCCTTCTCCACATCGACGTCGTCCATCCCGTCCTTTGCGGGAAAAGACGGTTTTCCAATTCGGAAGTCGGAGATAGCAATGAGACGGGATAGATCCTATCAGATAATTTAAGAGAGGAGAACTTTCTGATTGTTACATTTGCTGGAGAGAAGAGGAGCAACCGATACATCTCGCGTGAAAGAACCAATATATTTGCGTTACATGATGCGTAAAAGATGAAAGAAGACAAGAAGAAAGTCTTTGGTGGAGGGAAGAGGTTTATAAATATATTTGTGTTTTTCAGGAAGTTTTAAAATTCAGTAACGGAAAAGCGCAGTTTTATAAAGTGTAGAAACCTCGACTTCTTGACAATAAAAGAATAATGACATATACATTATTATACTAGAACCCGAAGTGCCCACTTCTGTCGGACAAATTTAAGAAAAATTTAAACTGTGTAAATAAAACTAAGTAAATATTATGTTAGACAAACTTTTATTTTTAAATATACATCATTTTGAGACGAGTGTAGTGTAGCTATGCTACAAAAAGATCATCATTATGTTCCCCGACACTGTGAAGACCAGTACTGGAATATGAGGTAACACGGGGATCAACATTAATTAGAAATAATTGCATTTAAACAGGCGTATTGCTCTAGTGAACAGGGTTAAAATGGCTAAAATATCTCTTACAGCTTAAAAATAATATAAATTGGTACCTCAATTTATTGCAAAATTTCCTTTCAGTTTACGACGCAAAATAAATTAATAAACTAGTGATAACTAACTTTTGTCCGCGACTCTATCCTAGCGATTTGTTGTTAATAGAATAGAGTTTTCACCAGTATTAATAATATTTACAAAACAAAGGCATCGTTGATCAGCATAAAAGCTTGCTTAATCAGCATTATTTATATCATCTATCTTGAACTTTAAGTTGCATTGCGCCATAGCCGAGTTATACACGCCGACTTTACTCCATCAATGGGTTTAAGCAACGCATGCATCGGTCAGTGATTAGAAGGGTATAAAAATCACAAATCTGAATAATATCCTTATGAGTTCCTTCGTGCATCGGAAGTCACATTAAGCCTAAGATCCGGACTGTTAACAGTAGATAACAGTCATTATAACAGAAATCTAGCCCAAGAAAATCTGGTTTCCCTTATAGGTTGCGAAGATCCGACAGCAATATAAAAATCAACATCAAGGCCAAATCCCTTTTGGTTGAACAGAGAAACCCGTATTAGAGAGCTATGGGGCAACACTAAGTTGAAATAAGTAATAATACTGAAGAACAAATTATACATCATCCCCTAGCTAGGTGTAGTTTCTGGGTTCCAAAAATGTATCATTTCCACCACGTTCACAACGCAAAATAAGAGCACATTTTATTTTTGTCGCCAAAGTGCATCATCCATTCCAATTTTACGAATTATGTAACAATCGGTTCTACCTATATCCGATGTCATATAACGACTACAAAGTACAACATAATGTAACTCCCAACACATAAAATACAAAACAGAAAACTCGTCAAAAGTTTAATTCTGTGTCGTATAAATGTTGACTCCAATATACCGTAAAAGCTCAGATCAACAAAACTCTTCCCATAATCATATCCGTAAAAGTCACACATAACGATGCGTAATCTGTAAAAATTCACTATTCACAGGTCTTCACGTCGTCTAAGCCTCCGGAATTCCAGCGACCGTAATAAGAAGTACAAACGAATTGATGCATATCATTACTTCCACCACGGTGACTCCGAGTACGAGTATTCACGGTCACGGCGAACAACAATAAAGTTATGAAATAAAACCGTAACAGATCTCGCATCGTGACTGCGGCGCCGTCATTACGCAGTAGTTACGTCTAATGTTAAAGCCAGCTCCCGGGGTGGTCGCCTCTAGTGACGGTACTTCTACATAGCGGGCTTATTTTTATACAAATCCTACTTATTTACTAGTTGTAACCCGTGTCTTCGTTTGCGTGGGCAAATTTTTGATTTAATAAAAATATATCAAGAATAACAAATAATTATATTAAAGATAAAAGAATACAATGAAAAAAATGAATAATTAATTGATTAATGATCTTAATAGATTGTACCCGTGTCTGGTTTCATGAAGGATAATTTATTTTAATTTATTGTAAATAGAATGGTTAAATGATTTACTTTTATATGAATTAACTGCACGAAAAATGTAAATTCGAAAAGACAGTTATGACATTTTAAGCGGGCGGAGTAAAATATTACAAAACTTCGATTACTCTTCACAAAATTTTATTGTAAACAATATATAAATATACTTTTTAGCGTGCGAAACTCAGACCACAACATTTTCGTAGTCACTTAGGCAGATATGTACCCTACAAAATACGTTTGCTTAGATTACTTACAACTTTTTACTGTTCGTTCTGTTTAGTACTGCTCATCGTACCAATGTATCAATTTTCTAAGAACTCAAAATGAGAGAAAGGTTATCGTCAACTGTGCAAATACGAATCCTAAAATATCTGGACAAATCCCCCGCAATGGAAATGGATGGAAAGTGAAAGGGATGATTGAGTGGCCTTGTAAAGTCCATCACGTACTCCACCATCAATGTGGGTTCGCCCAATGCCAAAAATAGAGATATGTATCTCGAGGATAGTTTTTTAAAGGTCTGCCGTAACATAGCACGACCACTACATGAAGAGTCGTAGGATCGACAAGAAAGATGACACACCACAGGCTCATTTTTTCTAAGGAATTTTTTTCAGTTCCCCTTTACTAGTCCGAGGGCCCCACGAAAAATAAATTTACGTCATTATCGTTTCTAACTTTGGGCCAAGGAAGTACATATTACGTGAAAATTTGAAGTCACTATATTATTTCATTTATAAATTATGAACCCATGTCAAACAGATGGACACAGGAACAGACAGATATTGTCAAAACAATAGGGTCCGTTCTGATTTTCTCATAATCAAGCAATTAAATATTCGCCTTTTCTTCGTATTTTTTTTTATTTTTATACCTTTGATCGGAGAACGTGTCAAAAAAATATTTTTAAAATTTTTATCAAAATAATTTTATTTTCATATTTGATTTTTTTTTCATATTTGATTTCACACATTTGACTTTTTTTCTTTTCATATTTAATTTTACATCATATGCACTAAATGTTATCTATCACAGACATAACAATGCTATATACCTTTTTAGTGTTTCTGGCCGAGGCTACTGAACCCTAAAAAGGTAGCTCAAGATTTTTTAAAAACGGAATTTGTTTATTGAACATTTGGTCACGATCCTAGAGCTTGTGCCTTAAGGCTACAGTATCCTACAAAAGTAAAATCTTTGCGAGACGAGGATCGGTACCAGCATGTCACATCACTAGTAATTTGCCGACTTTGAACTCTCTTTTTTGACGCGGACAATACATGTCTATTATATTCCCATTATGTCATTTACCAGTACGCACTCGTATTCGATGACGGGAGCCCCAAAAAATAATTCTCGTGAACGTATAACCGACTTTTTGTGTAATAACAATATAATGTATTTATTATGGGGCGTCATTACAACGACACCTACTTTCGTTGCCAGCCACCAGAAGTTAAAACATTAAATCCACGTATAATACAATTTTCTATTAAAACTTCGTCAAATCAATTTTCATAAAAAAATACACTGTCAAGCACGAGTGGAACTCGCAGTACAAGGGTTCCGTACATATTTAGATACTTATAAATATTTAAGGGTATATAGTAGTTCTAATTAAACTATTCATAAATATTTATTTTTCACAAAATAAATATATTACCTAATATATCTTTTACAGGCGTAAAAACAAACAAATTATAAAAATATATATCACCATGTAGAATTATAAATCATTGGTTTTTGAATGTTTAGTTGATCAGTGAGTAAAACTAAACTAAAAAAGTAACTTTAAAGGGTATCTTTGTTGCGTAACACAAAAAATTGTGCGTGTGAAATCCGACTGGAGTTTACTACGATTGTCTTGGAATGTATAAAATAGGTAACACTGTATATTAATATTCATATTATTAAATGTAAATGGAAAATTCTTTAATAAAAAAATGCTGACAATATAATTACCTTGAAATAAAACACAAATGAACAAGATCAAATTTATACAACAAAATTAAAAACATTAGTAACGTCGGACTACGAAGTTAAAATTAAAAGAGGGTTTTGAATGTTGTAGGTTAAAAGACACCAAATATTTACACATAATGACATTTAATTATTACATCTTGATATAAGTGAACGATAGTAAACTATGTGCGTTTCACTCCGTCTTAGCGATAACGCAATAAGAAAGTGCCAATACGCTTATAAATATCACACTCCGTCCTTGCGATTATGTCATAAGAAAATGTCAAATAAACAAATTGATATCTCACTTTTAAGATGCAGAGAAATGTCGTGCGGGGAGGCTACCCAACGGTTATACTTTTTTAACGCACTGAACTTTTGATTTTACTCCTCTTAAAACTTCATATCGATTCTTAAGAAGTAAACTCCAGTGAAGTCAAACTTTTACAGCAATGTTAGGCTATAGCAATATAAGGCCGCAAAATTATATTGAATGCTGAGGAGTATACGATATTAATTTTAAATTGATATCTCAAGTCGTTTCTGAGAATAAGGGCTTTGACAGACAAATAGATAGACGGACAACCCAGTGATCCCGTGAGAGCTTTATTTTTTTTTTAATCTTAAGGGATGGAACCCTAATTTAACCTAATAGCCAAGCATCGTAAACTTTTATCTTGAAAAATATACTTGCACCGAAGTAACCAACACAAGAAACTTAATGAGATGTCTTTATATAGAAATATTTCGATATTAATATTTATATAACTACTGTAAATTTCGTAACACAAAAAATACACTAAAACTAACACTTGTACATTATGTACATATTGTATAAACAATCATCATGAGCTTACACATGTTTAAATTTTTACACAAAAAGGTTAAAACAACTACAAGGATATGTTAGTCATGCTGCATAAAGATTATATAGGTGCAATCCATCCCAGTTCAGACTGGGGCTTTACCTCCATAGTCTCGGACGAATAACGTCCGAGACTATGGATATGGATTGGATTATTCAATTTCATATATGCTAAAATATACAATATACTTGTTATTTTTAGTTTCGACCAAAAAATTTCTAGGCCCGAAATATGGGTCCCCAAAGATGGCAACATGAACACCATTTTTCGCGTGCGATATTCGGCAAAATTTTAAAATGCTCATATCTCCAAAACGGTTCAAGATTTTGGGTTAGTTTTTTATGTGAAAGATAACATTTTTGTGTGTAACATGATATCATCATTTTAGAAAAATGTTTCCAATTTCTCTTGCTATAGATGTCTAAATTTTTTTTTGTTTATTCAATTTAATTTTTTTCTCAATAATGCCAATCCCAACAATTTTGAATTGTTTACAGTTGATTAATACTATACATTGTTACATTCCTGAAATAAAACTATATACATCATTCTAAATTATTAAAAAGTTTTTCTGGAATAATTTGGTAACGGGAACTTGTTTAACGCATGGAAAAAATTTAATTGTAAAATAGGTTAAACTGAAAAGTGAAAAATTTGAAACTTGTATGTACTGTGTGTGTATTGAAATTGTGTAGTGTATTAGTCATTTTATACAAAAGTTTATTATTTGTCACTTAGGTGTTTCCAAATGTTTTAATTTTGCTAACATTTGTTCAGCAACTGTTTTAAAACCAATGTACTAGAAAAACCTAATATGTTCTGGAGTTATCGAAAAAGCTTCCACACTGTTCCCGGTAAAACTTTTAATGATTTATAGTTATTTATATGCCGAGAATGGGGCCAATATGTCCAAATATGGTGACGGGAACTTGTTTCACGTATGAAAAATGTTTAATTATTTATAAAATCTAATTTATAAACTGAAAAGTGAAAACTTTGCAACTGTGTGTATATTGAAAATAGAGTAATAGTCAATTTACAGAAATGTGTATTAATTAATTATCACTTAAGTGTTTCCCCATATTTTGATTTTGCTAACAATTGTTTAGTAACTGTAACAAGTTTTAGAACCACTATTTTAGAAAGATCCATTTTGTTCTAGAGTATGTGGAAGCCTCCACAATGTTTCAGGTAAACTTTTAAGGATTTAGAATGACTTGAGTAGTTCCATTTGAGGAATGATTCCAAGTATTCAGCGAATGCTGCTAATAAGTCAGAACATGGTGAATGCTTAACGCATGGAAAAATGTTCTATTGTAAATTAAAAAAATTAAACTGAAAAGTGGAAGTTCTCCTTTCCAGGGAATGTAACATTGTATGGTACTAACCAATGTCAAAGAAATCTTAATTTTTAGGATTTGCATTTTTGAGGAAAAAAAATAAAATTGAATAAACAAAAAAAATATTAGACGGTCAGCAAGAGAAATTGGACACATATTTCCAAACTGATAATACCATGTTAATCAGAAAAATGTTATCTTTCAAATAAAAAACTAACACATCTTGAGGCATTTAAGAGATATGAGCATTTTAAAACTTTACCGAATATCTTTGGAGGTCCACATCGAGGAGAATTTTTTTAACGAAGCTAAAAAATACGGATATATTTTTTACCTTGAATTTTAACATATATGAAATTGAATAACATCTGAGAAAACGAAGGTAAGATTGCCTGAACTGAACTGAAACCTATATAAAAATTTGTCTATAAAACTTAAAAATCACGATACTTCACAGCACAGTCTGACACGCACTGATTCACATGATTCATCTTGGTAAAACTTTCATTCTAAAGATCAACATTTAAATAAATTCTCAACTGGAACATAATTTACCAAATCACCTTAATAAACGTTATATATGTTTTTAAATCACTCTCTTGTTTACTATATGTTTCATCACATACTCCGTTTCACTCGAAGTCTCGATCCATAATACCCAAATACACTGCTTTCATAGATCTTGTGTAAAATAGACAAATAATGGTCGGTATTAAGTGCTTTGTTGTGTATTGTCAAATGTAACTCTTTCCAAGTTCGCTTACTTCTCACTACGCCGTCAGCTCGTAATTCATTTAGCCAACTACAATTCCCTTCCGTCGCACGTATATATTCATCTCTCGTTCTATCCTTCATAAATAAATGGATCATTTAAACTTAATCCACGTCATAATAAATAAAAACACAAAATATGGATTACAAAATATGCATTATAAAACACCGAAGTTTACAGAAAGACTGGGTTACTTAATTAATCTTATAAATGGACAATAAGAAAAACAGAACAGAAAATGATATTAAAAAATATTAGCACAACGAACAAGCGCGTGTAATACTCGTTACATATATACTAACCGAAAAAACTTTTTTTAACACCCTACAACACTGAGAAAAAGTGAATTAATTATAGCAAGTTCATTTCTGTGATCCGTTTTCCAAACTCACATAAACATATTAACAATTTAGCTGTATATCATACCTACTAGTACCTACAATTCTCCAAACAACAAATATACTTACAAGTGTGACAGCCGCCATAATGAGACTGGCAGTAGATAATTTTAAACCAAAAAATGTATCGTATTTTGGAAGGAACTCCATAATAAATTTGTGTGAAAATATTAATAAAAAAAGAATAAACTACAAGTAATATAAATATTATCTTGCGACTAATTAATATACATAGATTAGTCAATTTGACATTTCATTTAAAACAGCCTACACATTATTGAGACCTTCTAGATAATGATAAATTCGGGATCTCGTCTACAAATTGTCGAATAATAAATATTGAAAGCAAGCGACATTTTTTAAGGCGCATTTTATTAATAGCCACGTATATTTGAATACATCTCATATCATTCCAAATTACTGCTTGTGTGTGTACCAGAAGACGATATCTATTTGTAGGAATTACCAGAATCACACTCGGATTTCTGCAAAAGATAATCAGTAATAGTGTTGAATATATTTGGCGTTAATTTTGTAGAAATTCATTATTCACAATTAAATGAAACTACGTGATGTAGTATTATTTCTACTATCTTTAATTTCTTTACCACGACCTAGGTTTCGTTGTATTACAACATCTTCAGGTGGGATATTAGCAAAGATTAACTCTTAGGAACAACCAACAGCATTTATATGTTTCAAACACAATAGCGGAAGACTACTTTGTGCGGATTTTTCCATTGTTTATGTTAGTGAGTTTATTGCAGGGGCGCAGACTAGGTTTTATTATATTACAGAGAGTTATACAATATACCAGTATTCTAGTTGGGGTAATAAATTCAATTGTTGTTATTATGTGAAGTTATACAATGCAAACTTTAGGGTGTATGTAATAAAATTAAATGGAAGTTATTGTCGGTAATATATTGCAAAGGCAAGGGTATTTGAAAGTAAGGCCAAGGTAATATACTAATTCTACATATCTTATTATCGGTAATATATTTATACAAAAGCAAGGGTATTTGAAAGTAAGGACAAGGTAATACACTAATTCTACATATCTCCGGTTTTGTGTATTCATATATTTATTTATTTATTTCTTTTAATTTTTTTTTTTATTATATATACTTATATTTATATGTGTATTAATGCTGAAACAATTTCAGAGCTTTAACCATCCCTCTTGAAAAACCTAACCTACGTAAAGAAATAAAAACTATAAGACAAATCGCAACAAATAATAATTATGACCCATCAATTGTCACAAAACTGTACCATAATAAATTAAGAAAAATACTAATACAAGAAATATACCCGGTCGCATCAAATAAGAATAATATTTACTATAAATCTATCCCATACATAGGTAATGTATCACTCAAATTAGGTAAACTCTTAACTAATAATAAAAATATAAATAATATAACATGTACGTATAGTACCTTAAATAACTTGGGTAAAACCCTTATTAATAATAAAGAAAAAATAGATAAACATAAAAAGAGTGGTATCTATAAACTTAAATGTAACGATTGTAATAGTGTATACATAGGTCAAACAGGAAGAGATTTTAATACAAGATATAAAGAACACATCGCCAGCTGGCGTAATAATAAACCAGACACATCTCACTTTGCTAAACATCTCATTGAAAATAACCATCACCCCCATACTGATAATGCCCCCTATATATTACAAATAAATACAAAAGGCAATAAACTTAATATCCTAGAAACATTAGAAATAAACAGACATAAAAAAGATATCAAGGTCAATATATTAAATGAACAACTAAATATAATATCATCACCCATTCTTAATATCTTCTAGATATAATATAAATATAAAACATTGATACTACAGTACCCTGGAAATTGTTTCAGCATTAATACACATATAAATATAAGTATATATAATAAAAACAAACAAAAAAAAATTAAAAGAAATAAATAAATATATGAATACACAAAACCGGAGATATGTAGAATTAGTGTATTACCTTGTCCTTACTTTCAAATACCCTTGCTTTTGTATAAATATATTACCGATAATAAGATATGTAGAATTAGTATATTACCTTGGCCTTACTTTCAAATACCCTTGCCTTTGCAATATATTACCGACAATAACTTCCATTTAATTTTATTACATACATCCTAAAGTTTGCATTGTATAACTTCACATAATAACAACAATTGAATTTATTACCCCAACTAGAATACTGGTATATTGTATAACTCTCTGTAATATAATAAAACCTAGTCTGCGCCCCTGCAATAAACTCACTAACATAAACAATGGAAAAATCCGCACAAAGTAGTCTTCCGCTATTGTGTTTGAAACATATAAATGCTGTTGGTTGTTCCTAAGAGTTAATCTTTGCTAATATCCCACCTGAAGATGTTGTAATACAACGAAACCTAGGTCGTGGTAAAGAAATTAAAGATAGTAGAAATAATACTACATCACGTAGTTTCATTTAATTGTCAGTAATAGTGTGTCAAGTAACATCATTTTGCCTTTGAAAATTCTCCAATTTAAAGCATCCATATTTTATACTAGATTTCCAAGCAGTTTTTATCAACTGGCTACATAACTGGTAACAGGATTAGGTGGCCCTGTGATCACCTTCCTCGATATGTAGGATATCCAGTTTTAAATGTCATCCAGAGAGATATAAATGGCATTTATACAGAGATGCAATCATATTGGTTCACAAAATAATTTTATTGCATTCTACATTTTCCACAATGCCATCAAAGTTCAGCTTAAAAGAACTAACGTGATCCCTGAGGCTTATCCCTACTCGTATTAAAGTTAAATCAAGAACAACTAAACAAGACGAAATCAAAACTTGCAACCAAAATTTAACAAGATCCAAATCCAAAACCGTAAATGCAAAATAGAAGCATAGTTTAAAATTTAATATTTTTTTTTAGCCTAATGCTCAACTTTACTGTAATATATATTGAAATAGTATAACGCGTCAAAGAGCGCCAGGACAGTGTACGAACATATAAATAAATGTATAGATCACACACACGAGTTCTAATTTTGGATAAAGTTTAAATTAGGAACGAAGGTTAATTTATAAAATATCCCAAGTGATTAATTAAATCAATACCAATGACTCGAGTCCATAATTCTATAAATAACATCCGTTACAATCTGTAACTACCAACCGACGCTCGAGTTAACGAGTCAATTAAATATTTTAAGGTTCCGCTGTGGCACCACTGAGTTTTCCGGAAGAGGCAAAAGTAGAGCATTAAGAATGCAAAGCACACAGTTGTCAACAAGTTCGAGGCAAAAGTTTGTTTAATGAAGTGAATTATGAATAAAGCCTTGTATACCGCTTTATCGTAAGATCGCGTTAATGCCGTATTTGGGCTTCCGCGGGGTACATCACGTACAATCGTATAAAACATATGCGTAATTATTAACGTAGGAAAAATTGGTCGAGATAAATCAGTATTTACGTGTCCAAGGTCATGTTACTGATGTAAATAACGAGACGCGGGAGAATTAACGCATCTGTGAGTATAAATAGGATATTATCAAAGTGACAACTATTTAAATTACTTTAAATTTGGTGCTTTCAAAAGAAGCTGGCATAAGTCCATATAGAGGGCTTAGGTGTTATAAGAATAAAAATTATATAACAGTTTATATAGAAAAAAAACTTCCTTCAAATTTTTATCTAAGCTGTCAATCGTTAATGTTTTTATGAAAAATCAGGTTATTTTTCACAATATATATATGGTAAATGTTATTTCTATAAAACTCATTGAAATAGCAAGATGAAACAAAGTGCAGTTTGATGTCCCGTTGTATCCTTCATCCACAGATGCACCATATGTATCAATAAAACTCGTAGGTCCGACAGGATAGTCGAAAATATTCACATAAAACTCGAAAAGAGCGAAAAAGACAATAATTTGTCATCAGAACTGTTGTCAACATCAGTTAAAAGATTATTTTTAATTAATTTAGACTTGGTTTACACGTTAAAAAAACAATTTGTTTTGTTAATTTTTGGTAATCGTTTCAAAAACGTTATATATTTTATTAGTCTTTATTTTTTTTTCATTTCTCATTCATAATTTTTGAGATTTTAAGATAGCTTTTTTGTTTTCTATTTTGATTATAAATTGCATTTAATCTTTTCCTCTGATTGTCAATCACTGAATTGTCTGGTTTTATATACTCCGGTTAAATTTTTGTAATGTCAAAGTCATGTTCTATTTTTGTAATGTCAGGCCCATTTTCGTATCATTTCGTAACTGCTGGACGGATTTTGTTTGTTGATTGATTTACGGGGAAAGTAAAATTTATGAAAATTGTGTTGAAAGTATCCGACACGTGACGATGAATGTTACTGAATTCGGAGAAAAACAATCCTAGAATGAGTATTTTGGTGAGCGCTGCTTAAGTTGTTTGAAATATATAGAAATAATGTATGGCAGATTTGTTTTTCTCAAAATGTTCCACAGTAAATCCCAAGTCAGCGTATGTGTATACATTACATAAAATCCATAGTAAATGTTTTACAGTTTAAAAAAATTATGTTTCAACTTAATTTTGTGCAATCTATCGTGCGAAACTGTTTTAACCCTTACCAAATTAAATTTTATAGTGATCTTCCTCAATTTATCTAGATTTCCTCTTGTATGCCGTAGTTTTGTAACGAATAGCTTAAAAGTCATGACGGTGTTTTGAAATAACCAAAATTATACGCGCGGACTTTCCCCCTCTGATGCAGTCACAAGCGGTCGAGGGCGCGGCAATGGGCCTATATAATGTGTGTTCGCTCCTATAGCATTACCAGCGTAACGACAACAACGATCAAGGGGAGCCAGGGCTCAATATCTTTTACGTGTTAAAACATGGGATAGTGGATCATGTGCGGGTACGATCGAATCTAGTTCGAATGGTCGAATTCATACTTCGAGCGCGCATATCGAATGTTATTATTCACTTTCACGTGTTGTATTATTTCTGTCATAATTTTATTTCATTCACCTCATTCATTGGGATCGTATTAGAACTAGTCGCATTGTAATCGCATCACTTACTAACTCACATCACGACCAATAGATATTTTGCGATGCGCCGATATTTTGCGAGATTGATACGCCCAAAAACACGTGTCGTTTCATTATAAGGAATCCGAGGAGACGTTGTCGTGCACAAAATCTTGTCCATGTCAATAAGAAATAGCCACGCCCAATTGTTTAACGTGGTGCTTAATAAGCAATAGTTTAGAAAACATCTTTTCCTACACGTCCAAAGCTGTCGCCAGTATGCAGTGTCACAATTTGTAAATTAGAATCACGCTGCTTACTACACAGCAGTCAATTAGTGTATAGTGTAACTAAACGTTGTTATGATGCTGTACTCAAGATAGTTAAGTCAGATTTAGTTTAAAAAATTACATAAGAAAATATTTTTTAATTCTGTTTCACTTCTTCACACTAGATACAAAAGAATATCAATTAGGGATAATATACCCAAGTTTTCAATATTATTTTCCTTGCTAATACTTAAGTAAATAATTCATCTCTTATTTGAATTACTTTCTTAAGTATTATCAAGGAAATTCGAAATTAACTTTTGAAGTGAAAACTACTCTAGCTCACTTTTTCTAAATTTGTTTGATGGCAAGCAGTAATCCGTACTGATCGGGTATACTATGTGTGTGTGTATGTGTGTGTGGTGCGTGCGTGTGTGTGTATGCGTGTGCGTGCGTGTGCGCGCGTTCGCGTGTGCGCGTGTGGGCGTGCGTGTGTGCGTGCGTGTGTGCATGCGTGTGTGCTTGCGTGTGAAATAATGAAATAAAAATACATACACAAATTTTTATTTTGTCATTTCGCTCAATGAATAATTGGCACAGCGGTAAAACGTTGGATTACGTACGGAACGCAATGTAAGCCCCAGTTCGAATCTCGATGCTCGTGTTTTTATCCCTTTTTGATTATATTTTCGGAAGTAATATTTCTTTAAATTTGCTTTCATATTAACTTCTTTTTATCATAAATTTGTTAAAAATTTTCTTCATTTTATATCAGTAGTTACCTGTTTTCAATGCATACATATCTAGATACGGTTTAATGGAAGTAAATAGGATTGTCAGCAATCTTTATTCGAACTCCACTGTTCGAGTATCTTATTTGTTTTTTTATTAATAGAATTTAAATAAAACTCTCTCCCATGTTCAGGGTATACTCAATATTTTAATCGGTGTTATTTATTATGTGGTGTATTTTGCAAGTAAATGCAAACATTTTACAAATGAATTGATCGTATTTGTATGAGTTATTACGTCATATTTATTACGATATCATTCATTATATTAATATATTATCAATTATATATTATTAATATATCAACTATATTATCAATTTAATTCATTTTACTTATTTTCTAATTTTTATGTTCATAATTTCCTATATCCTATAGGTACAGTACAATTACGTTGGATACAAAAGTTTTCACTTCTAAGTGTCGTCTTAAGTAACCTAATTTTTTTATTATTTTTATATCATAAAAATTCTTGCACAATTTTACGTTTCGACCTTAACTGTAATTAGGTTTTTACTGTCAGCATCTTTGTTCCGTAGATAAGGAAGTTTGGCTACCGTAAAAAAAAATAGCTAACATGTGGAAAAAGTAGCGAAATTACTCTTAGGAACTAAATTGGGCAAATCTGCATTTATTATTTAAAGATAACAACACCTTAACAATATTTAATTTTCCACTTTAATTTCTAAGAATTCATATTTTATTTTTCGCAAAATATGTATTAATTAGTCCCGTGTAATTTATCAGATGCTCAAGTTAATTTGGGTTATAATGGTGCTAAAACTAATTCGCAATTTGGGGTCGGCGGAAATCATTAATTTTCTTAATGTAAGTAATATATAACGCGGTATAAAAAATTACTACGAGGCTACCAAAAAAATCCTCTGACTTAGTCCTGTTGGCAAGAGTGCACACCAAACTATCTGTCGATAAATTTAGAATTTAGGTCTTCGAACTAAGATACTGTGATGGCATAATAATAATTACATGTAATCATTTATAATTCTAAGCGTAATATTCTTCCATCGCTTGTGCAAACACCACATTAGAACTACGTAAGGTAGACAGAGGCGAATCGGAGAAATGAGAAATAAATCAAAGTGAGAAATAAATAAATATTTGGCCGCGATTGACGGAACCCAGTTAACTCACTTCGTCCCTCCGCCGCTGCCACTTTTCCACAGTTCAGTGTCTTGGTTTCGCTCGCACTTTATGTAATGCAGTCTACGCTCGCCAGTGAAGCGGACTGCAAAACATAAAGTGCGGCCAGCTTATTGCAGTTTTTGCGCCAAACATAAGGTACATATTTAAGATATCTCGTTGTTTTGTAACAGAATTCAGTTTGAATTGTTGATTCATATTATTTAGCATTAGTTTCATTTAAGAATTTATACGATCTTGAATGCAAATATATTGGGTATTTTGACAAAGCGTTCATTTTGAAAGTATCTTAAATAAATAAAATGTTTGTTACATACTTAATAATATTTTATTTTTTAATTGTTTTTATTACTTTAGATGGTTTGAAGGTATAAGAGGAAGACTAATCAAGTAAAATGGTGTCCAGAAAACATGAAAAAAGCCGTTGACAAGCCCTGCTTATACGTAAAGCAACTTACAAAGAGTGAATTTATCCGGGGGCTTAATTAAGCGTTAAAACAAGTTTGTTAATCGGTTATTATAATTAACAATTCGTGGACTCAGTATTACACCAAAAGTTGTACGTAAGTACGCCTTTTAATATGCGGAATGTCAAAATATAAGTCATCATTTTAACAGACAATCTGGGATGGCTGGTTCCATCTTGATGGTTGGAACCTTGGTTTCATCCATTTATGAAAAAAAATAATCAATTGCGTATTTTGAAGCCGGAGAATTTATCTACAACACGAATAAATGGCAGGAGAAAGGTGGCAGATTTTTTGTAAATTTAGAAAAAGTGGTAGTCGATAACGACTTGAGGGGAAAACCTGCATTCATGTACAAAGTGGCCTAATCTGGGGTGCGACTCACGTTATTGCGGAGAAAGCCTCTAAAAATGTTGTCAGTATTACGGGTGTAGAACGAGGTCAAAACGTGATTGTTTTAGCCTGTATGAATGCTGCAGGATAGTTCAAACCTCCGTTCGTTATATTTAAAAAGTACGCATAAATGACACGAATTTATTATAGGTATACCCTCTTGCACTGTAATTGTCATGACAGAAAAAGGTTGGATCACTGAAGACGGATTTAAGCAATGGATGCAACATTTCAGTCGATACTGGACTAAAGGAAAAGTAATATTAATTTTGGATGGACACAAGTGTCACACAAGCTACGCTGCATGTTTAGAATTATGCGAGTCATCAGAAATTGAACTTGTTTTAATACCTCCACACATATCACATGTTCTACAGTCGCTTGGTGTACGTTTTTAAACCTTTGAAAGCCTATTACAACCAGTAGGCTGCAGCATGGCAATACCTACAAGAAAATAACGAAAGTTGCCTTTAGAGGACTATTGAAACAAGCTTGGAATCAAGCTACTACATTTGGGAATGCTACAAAGGGTTTCGAAAAATACTGAACTTTATACGTTAAATGCCACTGCAATACCAGATCCCAAGTTCCTTGGAGATACTCTAGATCCTAAAATATCTTTTAGAACTAGAGCAATTGTTGCTTCGTCTTACTCCCATCCACTAGTGTGCAACAAGTTAATGATGTACAACTATCTACCAATTAACTGGTTGACGATACACGATCCTCGTCCAGTTAATTGGTAGGTAAGTTTCACCATTATCCAAAGGTTCAAAACATTTGGGTAATAGTGACGACAACGATGTTTTATAAAATCTCGACTGGAACAAAAAAGTTGACTTATATTATTTACATTTGACATCACTCCAAAGTAAGAGTAATCTTTTCTTGAAAGAAACTATGAAAGAAGACAAGAAAACATCTGGAGTTAAAAAAAAGGCAATGAGTAAAGCAAATATCAAGATTAAGAAGAAGAATAAAGCTACACCTGGAATAAAAATTAAAATTAGGGTTTCTTCAAAAGATTGGCTCTTCATTTACTGTTCTGAAAAATTTGTAGATCCACCAACAGAGGTGGTGGATCTACAAATATGGTACTACGAGAACTGCGCTGATAGGGGAGGTAGCAAAGGACCATATACGTGTGATATATCTGTCAATAAGATAATTGATCTCATCATTAAGATGTTAATTAGATAAATCAATATTATTAAGAAATTGTTATCAGATTTTTCTAATTTTAAGAGAGACGTATATAAAATTCGCTTCGCCACGAAAATTGGGATGACTGGGATATTTCTCAAAGTTTCGGTCTTTATTTTTGGGAAAGAATATTTGGGTTATTTTTAAGTTTAAATTACATATTAGATTAAGTACTGATTACAGCTTAATAAAAAAATATAACGTTCCTAATAAAATAGTAGATTTTTTAAACCTCAAAGAAAAAATGATCCTATTCGACTCCTTCTACCCTGTTTTTTAAATTGATAATTGTTTGGCTAAGTACATCAATTCTTTAAGTCATAGCTAGATAGTTCTGAGATGCCATAGAAAATTATAACTAGACACATGGTAGTGCCTCAACCAAGTTCAGGAAAGAAAAAAGAACGAATTTATAGCTTAAAATCTATTTGATAAACAGACTTGTAACTGTTTGTCTACTAAGCCTCCTCCTGCCATAGTTACCTCGAATTTTAAATTTTATAGAAGTAGTTCAAATAATTCATAAAAAAGTGACAGCCAAAAATAGCTACTTTTAGCATAGACTAACTCATGAAAAATCTAGACTACTCCCAGTTGGCTTAGAAATTTGAAATTTTACAAAGAATCGGGTCATTGGACATACATAAAACTAAAAACATAAATGTGAAAAAAGGTCCAAGTTGAGTAACAAGAACAAGTGGGTTTTTCGGTCTTACTGATAAAAGAATTAAGATCAAAATGGATACGTTAATTTCTTGGAACTTACAGAAAAATATTGCCCGTTTACTCCTTAATTTTTAACTCGATAAGTTCACATACGAATACAAAAAAGATTATTATTAAATCAGTTTCCAATTTCTTAAATTAATTTTACGACATAAACGATAAGTTTATACGACTGACACTTAGAATTAATTGCTGCCAGCAAAAAGGCATAACGAATACACACAAGATTGCTTGTCAATATAATATATTTAAATCCATATATATATATATATATATATATATATATATATATATATATAAACTAGCAGCTACTATATACCCTTAGATTAAACCATGCGCAGAATTGCTTTCTCTCGAGCACATTAGAGTGAGCATTAGATATAATGAAAAATTCTCAGGGATTTTCCAACTAGATTCATGGCAATATTCTCTGTTTCAGTAGGCTTTTCCAACTCGATTTATAGGAATAGTCCATGTTATTTATGTTATATGTCTTTATTAATAAATATAATTTATATAGTAAGTTACTATTTCTGTAGATATTATGTATTGTAACATAAAAAATCAACTTAATATGATTATAAATTCTGTCCTTTAAGAAGAACCCAAATTAAAATATTTTCCAAAATTGCCGATGACGTAGGGCAGTCTTATAACTTTAGTAGTAATATCGCTTGCGTAGACTACTAGTTAACAGCATAAACCTGGCACTACAAGGCACGTAGTAGTTACACACAATTCCAATGATAACACAAGAAAGTTTTCTTCTTTATGTCCATTATTATTTATTCTTTGTTTAAATATTAAAAACTACTTCCTAACTATCCTGAACACTAAACTAATCTATGTATTGGTATTAATTTCATAGTTTTTTCAGGATAACTTGACACAAGAAGAAAAAATAAATAGACTAAATTTTCATAAATACTTCTTTCTCTTGGCGTATCAGCCTTTTAACTAGAACCCTAAATGAAAAATTTGCAATTTAATCTGTTACAATTTTAGTCGCCTTCTGCCCGGCCTCCCTTCATGTGATCTACTTGGTTTATCCATGTGTGAGACAGTGTGATGTGATAATTGTGTAGCAATCATTATTGTCTTTCTACAATTCATAAATTTTTGATATCGTATTAAGATATTTAACCTTTTTTCCAAGACTTTAATATATGGTAGCGAGGAAACCTCCATACAGAGCGAATGGCGTTCGTTAATTCTGCCCGGCACTGGTCAGTATGCGAGCGGCCGCAGGCGCATCAACAAACGAACCTTACTGACATTGGCCATATCAACATGTTATCATCTCTACTATATTTGCATACTCGGCCCGATATTCTAACATCTAATAAGTTTATCAAATTGTTTTAACTGATTGCACTTCATATATTTTCCTTTCATTCTGTTGGAAATAATGAAAGATCATAGTGACGAAAAAGACAATTAAAAGCTGATGACGAATGAAAGAAATAAAATTGATCTATAACAAATAGATTTAAAGCTGATCTTAATGTTTTTATAAGAAGAATTAAGAAATATAGCAAGTTTTAAAAGTGCGAGATATGATGCAAACTTAAACAATAAAGGATAAAGTACACGATTTTAATATTAAGGAATTCGGATATAAATTTTATTTTTGTTTATCTTTTCAAATGTTAATAATGCTAGATATCATTAATACTACGTTCAACTAAATTATATAATTTAACATTTTACTTTGCAGCTGCATTCATTATCAACTGATAATTGTTGTCGTGTGGATTACCACTTAATATAAGTGAAGTTACAAAATAAAATTACAAAAACTATTAACGAATTTACTGTGGTTTTTGTGTATGTGGATATGTGCGTCTTTTTAATCAAAAGTGTTAATTTTTTAAACAGTTTAATTAAACATTAAATAAATAATGTTATAAAGCAAACATTCTTCTATAACCGTTTGAATTCTATGTCATTTAACTATTACGTACTCTCTAGCGCCAGGTTCATGAAACAAGTTTACTATTCAAATGCTTAGTCGATAGAATATTATCTCTGAAAAGTAATTAGCATAAAAGATTTTTCACTAAGTGTACTGTATTTTTGCTGAATGATTTTTTTTGTAATTTTATTTTGAATTACTTAAATGAATTTTGAAACACAAACGACTAATTTATACGACAGACACTTAGAATTAATTGCTTTAATAAACCAACAGAAAGAACAAATATGCGCAATGCATTAATGTATATCTATCTCCATAAATATACGCTCGGAATAAATACATATGCAGAACTATATTCTGCCGAAAATATTTTACTTATTTATTAAAGATTATGGAAAATTGCCAGGGCCTTCCAAATCGACTTCGAATGTAGAGACCCCTTTCATTTGGTCTCAAATTTATTTTTGAAGTGAAAACTTGTTTTGACTCACTTCGTCTAAAATTTTTTGATGGGAAACATTTTGGGTTTTCGCGTAACGCGCTTCGGGTATATTCGGTGGTGGGCCGAGTATACTCGAACGATTCGACTTCGGATATACTCAACGCTAGAACGAGTGCGATGTGCGAATTAACTTCCTACACATTGTCCAGGCTCGCGAGTTACACGTATTCAATTCGCGCTCAGTTCGCGCAACTCATGAAATAATTCACGCTCTGTTCGTGTGCTAACATGAATATGTAAATTATTCATTCTCTTGATAATGTCTGACGACACTGTGGAGATCCTATTACAATTGCTGACTCGGCAAATTTTTTAGCCATTTATGTAACGACAGCGAAGCGAATGCGATGGTGGTGGCAGATTAAATTGAAAAAGGCGTTCTTTTTTCACTACTGACAATTGCTAATTGAGATAGCAATGGGAACAGCAGGCAAGCAGCTCGGGCGAAGTTCTCGCGCAGTGCAAATAAAACGCGCGTACAGCGCATATGCAACGCAACATGCACGCGCGCATAGAAAAAAACCGTGTGCCTCTGTTGCACGATTCACCAGTCTGTACGAATCTTTATTTCTATTCTATATATTTAACAGCAATTGAAACTTATATTCTAATCTGTTACCAATCTAAGTTATTGTGGTCTACGTTACTTATTTTATGTTACTTACGATAAGTCATTATTCTGATTGGAAGTTAAAAAAGCAAGTGTACATAAAGGAATAAATATTGGATCATGGCAACCTATTAAAACCCAACTTTATTAACAGCCATAAACTATTTATTTTAATTATACTATCAAAGCATACCATACTAACCGCAACGGAATATGAAGACGCTTTTTATTTAAGATATTGGCAAACTTCCTCTCAGGAGAAACCACGAGATACGATACCTCACATAAAAGTGTATAAGTATGCATGGCCACAATTGCAATCCCCATCTGCTATAAATCACTGACATGCTTATGGAGGAACTTATCATCGTATGTAAGTCGATAAAATACAATAGAATTCCTGGTTTAAATTAAATCCATCTCGACTACATTACCCTAAAGAACACGAAACATTAAATAATCATCACAAATACACCAGCGATAAAGGGAACTAAAAAAAATCTTGTAAACTTTCCAACAGCGAAGTTCACTGCGATGAATCGCGGAGTTTCTTACGATCGATCAACGTCAAGCGGTCTCTTAATTATACTTGTCCTTATTTTCTTCATTACTACCCGTCTTATTTTATTCTTATACCTTTCTTACTTTTCTGTGTCAAAAATATGCAAGGCATAATAGACATATACTTATGAGGGCGACTTCAACCAACAGGTTGTAATACATTTGGACAAAAATCCTATTATTGTTGTGATCGCTTGTGAATTAGATTTAAACAAGATCGAAATGACAGGAAGGATTTATGAATCGCTTCCTGTTATTTCGAATATGTATAGAGAATATGGCCTAAATTGAGTCAGATTTAATTTTTTTAGGATTTCCCTACAACAACGCCATAGTAACGCCATGAATCCAAGGCTATATCTAGCTCCTAAACGGAGTAAGCTATACATTTAAATTTTAGAGATGCTTTAAAATTCTTTAACACAAAAGTGAACTTAACATTAATTAAAATTTAATTTTAATGGGACGGTTGAAAAATTTCTGTCTAGGCGTGTGGAATATCAGTGAGAAGAAATTATTGTGCAGAGTACAAAAGTATTTAAAACAAATTGTTAAAAGGTGACGATTTGGGAGACATTTCTTTTTATGATCTTGTCTGTCTTGATATCTAGGCACTTGTAATTCCTTTCAATATAATAAATATCCCGTATATAAACATAAAGTATTAAAATTACATTAAACTATAATGATAGGTATGTTATGAGAGATACGTACGTAAGTTTTTTAGTTATTTAATGTTATATCCACATTACGCTTTTAAATTAAAAAAATAAATATATCAGTTATATTAAATTGGATGTATGACGTAATGTACATATGGAACCCTCGTAGCGCAAGTTCGACTCGCATTTGATTGATTTAATTTTACTTTAACCTAAGTTATCACCTACACATTGACGTTATACTCAACCGAGAAAAGCAACGATAGATAAGCGAGACATTACCTGATTACGACCGCTTGAATCCCGTTTTACTGGCGGCACGCTTTCTTACGGTTCCATAGCTAAATGGCAAAAAATGTAAACCGTCTAATTCAACATGTCTGTCTGTCTGTCCGTATGTTATGACATAATGACTCCTTGAATTTAAATTCGATCGTAATGAAATTTTTCAGAAATACAAATTATTACATAAAAAGAAATTATAATTTTCATTTTTAGTGGATCTCCACATGGATCCAATTTGAAAATGGAAAATGCTTTATTGGCAGAACCATCGTGTGGGATGTCAAAAGGTTTTTCAAAATGCAATCGAAAATGTCGTATATATTTTTTTTTGTTAGAGCGTGTCCTTCGATCAGACTCCAAATTGTCAAAAAGAGTGCCATCACACCCTTCCCCCTCCCACCCAAAAAGTATACATATGAAATGTGAAAAAATCATAATATCGGCATTTCAAAAATATGAAAAAATCCTAATATCGACTTTTAATAAACATATAAAAAATTGTTTTTGTTAACTTGTATTAGTAAATTAAAAAGCTACAGACAATCAAGTTATTTTAAAAAATTAATTAGTAAACGTAATTAGTAAAAGTTTACTAAAAATATACGTAAGCTTAATTGTTAAAACGTTTGTCTGTACCTATATGTATGTACCTAAATAGATATGTCATCCTCGTACTGTGAGTTCTATTCATAAAGAACAGGTTTTTCGGAATACAGTATGTAGAGGATCAGATTCTTGGCTAATGAATCTTAGCTCTAGCATTGCCATAAATTAGCATGATACTACATCATACACGAGAGCATTGAACATCATTTAAAAAAATATATACATAAATAGCCCTCTTAGATCCTCTGATCAACATATTAATACAATAAATAACATGTTTTATCCAAAGCTAAGCTCGGCCTAAATAAAAGTCACCTGCAGGGCAAGGAAAAGGGTCGCCGTTATTGTTCACCATTCTCCCAACGCAATCCCTCGAGATCCCGCTCTATATAAGTGTACGCCTGATATCGACAAGCGAAATTAAATTATCCTTATAGATTGTATGTCTCGTAAAATAACTAAAAATATATGTAAAACAAGTTAAATAAGCAGAACACTCTTTAGCCCTTAATACAAAATCAAATAATCGAGGAATTGCCCAATTCGAAGTTTATTTAATATTTTTGTAATAATGTACATATGTTTGTATGTTAATGGAGATTATATTTATTCAGTCTCATTTGGTAAAGAACATAATTCAAAACAGCAAGCGAAATTAAATTATCCTTATGGATTGTATGTCTCGTAAAATAACTAAAAATATATGTAAAACAAGTTAAATAAGCAGAACACTCTTTAGCCCTTAATAGAAAATTAAATAAATGAGGAATTGCCCAATTCGAAGTTTATTTAATATTTTTTGTAATAATGTACATATGTTTGTATGTTAATGGAGATTGTATTTATTCAGTCTAATTTGGTAAAGAACTTAATCCAAAACACCTTTAATAATTTACATTCATTATTTCATCAGTCAGTTTACACAAAAATGAGACACTCAGTGGCTTGATGTTTAGGAGCTTCGATGGTTAGTTTTCATAAACACTATGTGTTATATATACTGTTAAGCCATTTTATAAATACTGTTAAGCCATTAACTGGCTTAACATTATTTATAGGCTTGTTCTTCCTTATTGGAAAAATAAAAATTTAATCAATATTCAAAATACTTTTTTTATGCCACTGTTACGAGGATACCGTATGCGTAAAAATACCCATTTCGTAAAGTGACATAAATCTAAGTGAAAAGCTCATTTCAAAAAATGTTTACGCTTTTAAGTACTTCATTTTCATGTTTGTACCTGTAAAAACAATTTCTTACTGAAAATTAATTAACTTTTGCCTTTAAATATGTTGAATTCATTACTTTATTATCCTTTTCCAAAACTCAGTACTGTAATAATTACAAAGTAAAAAAATTACACATTGCCGTAACGTAACATCAAAATTGATAATTAAATGAAACTACGTGATGTAGTATTATTTCTACTTTCTTTAAGTTCTTTACCACGACCTAGGTTTCGTTGCATTACAACATCTTCAGGTGGGCTATTAGCAAAGATGCTAATAGCCCATCTGAAGATTATGTTTGCTAATAGCCCACCTGAAGATGTTGTAATACAACGAAACCTAGGTCGTTGTAAAGAACTTAAAGAAAGTGGAAATAATACTACATCACGTAGTTTCATTTAATTATCAATAATGAATTTCTACAAAATTAACGCCAAATATATTCAATATCAACATCAAAATTATAAAAATTAAAATTTCCCCTTTACAGGGACGTAATATCCTGAAATAAATTACGTAAGTTTCGCAGTGTTACTTGACGTGTTTCATCTGACATTCTTGTTATACGTTCTGTTAAATAAATAACGAGAATTATTTAATAAAAAATAAAAATATAAGTATAAAGGGCTTAAAATAGTAATTTGATGCGAAATACGTCTTTATTTACTAAAAACGTCTTCCACGAAGTACCTAGAGCTTTGGGTAAAAAAAGTTACACGGGACATATCTGGTGAAGACGGTGCTTGGTCGATAATATTCGTTGAGTACTAGAACAAGAATTCGCTTACAAAAGTCAATGTGTGAGATGTTGCATTATCCTAAGATACACAAGACATTTTCTTCCATATCTTTTCCCGCAAAAATTCTCCCTCTTTCACCTCATAACCCCAGATAATATTGTCTGTTGAATGTTTACTTCTGGGGAAAGAATTTACAGTTACAAATACCACGATAGTCGACATGACATTAATTTTCAGGCGATATGGTTTTCTCGTTATCAACGCCTAATCAACATCCTATGATTGATTTGTATATCGTTAACACCACGTCTCTTCAACCGCTACTTTATAATGTTTTATTAAATATGTAGACTATTTAATTTATTCACAATTTTGCCTCAAATTTTTCCTTCGTGTACCATTATTTTCTTACCCTTAGGTATCTCAAATACGACGTCGATATATTAAACATAATTGTAATGTGAGATTCAAGCAATTATCCAAATCAGAGCTTAAATCAACGACGGTTATATTTAGAGGAGTAAATAACGCTCGAATGCCAATTAGTGAGCCTCTGGACGGTCATAATGGGGTTCCAGCCAGCGTAAGGATTCTTATATTCCAAGCACTAGTTATGACAGCCAGATTAAGTTAACTCGAAATATTTAGTATCACTATATTGAGTCAAGCAGGGATTAAAATCAAATCGTTATTAAGCCGCGTGCGCCTTGCTCGGGCGCTAATTGATGAGATGATCGCATTACGTACAAGATACGAGTAGGTAGACTAACAGTCGGACGCTGCCATGTTGGAAATATAAAAGCAAAGAGATCAGAATGAGACAAGTATACAAACCTAACTTTGTCGTCAAAATAATTTGCAATAACTCCAAATAAAAGCGTTTCTTTAATTACATAAAGGAAATAAGTTTACTGGTAAAACGTCTTGGCACTTTATGAAGCGGAAGGATGGTTGTTTTGTTTCATTTTATTTGTACTTGAGCAAAATGATCAAAGTATCGCGTTAGCATACAGGAAGAATACTACGTATATACGCTTTCAAGGGCTTATAAAATTTGAGGGCAGCATCCGATCGATTACAGGCTTTTTTATTTGTTAATGCTCAACGGAATAAACAAAACAATAAGTTTTCCAGCTTGGTAATCCATTCCGCTCTTAAGTTATGTAATTGAAAAGTTAAAAGCTATATTAAATACGAAAGAAAAATTAATTGGATCGGAACCAGACAAATTCCAAGCTATTCGTGTTGATGGTACCTATTGCGTTTGGTTAAAATCAGTAGAACAGTTTTGGAGATCTGACTAAAAAACGGTCTTTTTTCCGATATACCAGAAAATCACAGGACACGTGCAGGGTGAAGTAGAGAAAGACGACTCTAATTTGATGCTGTCGTTATGGTTACATTATATGACAGCTCTGATTCTAAAGGTTATTCTTTTGCTTTTGTAACTTGGATAAGTCTCGTAACTTGGATGCTATTCTTGATTCTAAATCGTCCCACAGTATTTTAACATAATACGAGGTTGATTGATTTAGCATTAGACTGAAATTGTGTCATACTGCTATCAGTGTAATTCACGCATTGCCTTATTTGGACGAAAGTTTTTTCTGGTTTTACTCCAGTTCGCTCATTTGCTTTTATAATCAATGTTGCTATATCTATTATGTCACCAAATTGGGGATAATTACATAAGTAACCGGCCGGTTGGTACATAGACACATATACCACTGTCCACGACAGACATAGCGTCATCACTTATGCACCATAATGCATAGTTATTCCGTTACCAGGGAAATTAAATATAGACCTGATATCCACCCTGATTATCGTTTAAAAACGGTAGCATATCTAAACTTAACGCAGGGATTTAAACTAAAAGACATCATATAATTGGTACATTATCACGGGGATTAAAGAATTACAACGCAAATCAAAAGCGACGAGCTGTAAGGCCGGTATCACAAACGTGCTCTTCGCTGAAGTACAACTATCAGTTGTAGCATTATTTCTTGGTATAAATATATTTTACACGTATTTAAAAGGTTATAATAAATCTAAAAGACTTTCGACAGTTAGAACTTCAAATATCTTTAATATGGCAATGTTAAGAGTACACCATTACTTTACTTCCATCATTTTCAGCTGTAGTTCTAAATATATAGTTATAGGCAGTAGATATAAAAGAGAAGATTTTGTGAAGACTTTATTGAGAAAGTATTCTATTTACCGTCGTGTCACACCAGCCTAATATGTAATTAAATTTTCTCCTTTATAATGACTTGACCTGGCGAATATTTACAAAGCTGGAGAAGGGTTGATAAATGTTTCAAATACCTCAGTTTTGTACATGACACGACTTCAATTCAATATAACAAAAAGTACAGAAAAAGGAAACGTTTAAATTGGTATTAAAATATTCCTTCTAAAAAAGACTTTTTGAGAGGAAACTAAATAGAAAAAGTCGAAAGAAAATCGGCATACAAAAGGTGGCCGCATCGATAGTTCTTTTTAATTTCATTTTATTTAAGCCTATTTATCTTATTAGTCATATTTACAAAATCACGCCTCCATTTTCTCACACCTTTTCTTTATAGTCCTTTTTACGCGTACTAATATATTATAGTCCTTATAGTCCTTTTTACCGTACCAATATATCATACAAATTAGTAAGTAGTTATTTGACAAATAACCAAAAAAAAAGCGAATCCCCAAAAAGTTAGCTTGTCACATAATAATATCACATAGATTTATAACCTATTGATTTTTGTTTTTTTCGCTCACGTGTGTTATGAGACCTTCTTTCGCACCAAGTTTTAAGATTCTAGATTCACGGGAATACCCTTAGTAATTTTGATGGGTAAATCAGTATCAAAGTAAGTGGTAATTGAAATGCGTTTCTTCTGCATTCAGCTCGAAGCTTGAGTTTTGCAGATCTATGTGAACACAGACCTTAGTATTTCATATTAACTTCAACTTGATGCCTCTAGCCGTTACTGATAAAAATAGGCAAAAAATAAGGAAGTAAACCTGGAAGGGTTCCGTTTTCGTTCATTCGGAGGTACAGAATCCAAAAAAAATCAGCCAAGTAAGAATAGAGCTCAGGCTAGCAGAGTACTATATTTTGCTACCAAGGTTCCAGGTGCCTAGGTAGAAGAAAAATTGTTGACAGAACGAGGATATACGCTTTTTTGTTTTGAGTCAAAGTAATAAATAACATTTATAAAGAAGTGTCTGCGAACAGTCATATTGACAAGGTCAACTTGTAAATATCAATGGGCAACAACAGAAATGTTGATAATAGGACTGTAGAAATACATTTTAAACCATAAGCACTTTGTTGAGTATGGAATAAAAATAATTGTTAACAAGAAAATAACAGTGTGCGAGTATAAAGCGAATAATAATGCTGACATATTATTAACAGATGGATAATTGAATAAGGTTCTAAATGTTTTTTAGTGTTGTAACTCATATTTTTGGCCACATCCACAATCAATTACAATTTGAATATAAGAAAAAACCTCCATTTATTTGACAAATAATATTAGTAACTATTTCAATGTTACTAGCATGTAATAATGAAAATTATAAAAAACCAAATATTTTTTTCAAACAAGGATAAATGTTTTGTCATATGGAAATCCTAAGATATATCTAAAGGAACTGTTTTTGTTGCATTTACAATGCAATGAAAATGAACGTTTTTCGGGTATACAAATTTTGGTGTATAGTGTATTTCGCTGATGTTCTTTGACAGACGAGCGATTGGACAAAGGGCGTAGGGATAGAATTTCGTTCAGGTGCTTTGGGTGCGTAACTACAAAAAGATCGCCAGTTGCATACATACCCCATTGAATTTAATAATTGAAAAATAAGTGCATCTAAACCAAACTACAAATAGGTGAAAAAATAATCTTATGGAAATAATTAGCCGCTACAAAAACTGTAACTACATTATTCTTCATTCATTTACTATTCAAGCGGCGGTGTACAACCTAGGTACACTTGTAGTTAAATAGATATTTGTACGGAAGCAGAGCATGGAAGCCAATTAAGGAGTACCGGTTCGACAAGCCCGGCGACATGTGGGAATGAATATTATAGAATCCTCGCTGCCGTTATTATGTTCGGTATAAGTGCAGCTTTAATGTCCGTTATACGGCTTGTGTACATAAGAAGCTTAATTGGGTACTGACTGTTGGAGTTAGCTCATTTATAGGCATAAAACAGTTTATTTTTAACTTTTTATAAATGCATAATAAAAATGATAAATTTGTTCGAGTATTGTTAATTTAGAGCACGCTGACCTCTATAGTGGCTATCAATAAACTTAGACACCTTACTAAACGTATTGGTATTTTATATAGAAAATTCCCCGTCAAAAGATTTTGATTTATCAGAAAAATGCCGGTTCGCAAAAGTTTAATGCCCCCATCGGTTGCCTTTTTTATTTCGGACTGGAAACAAAGACGTGGGCAAGATACATCAGCGTGCTGACAGCCGGAGTCGGACTAACAAAATAGTGTTGACGGAATAATTCCTACCTACAGTCATTCACGTTACTTTCTGACTTTATTTTATAACCAGTAATTATTATTTTTTTCTTTCTTAACATAAAGCTGAAAGATTAATTCTTGTTTCATTTCTTTTATTTTCTGTACACCCCAATTAAGTGCCAAAACGTGTCCACGTTAAAATCTTAAGGCTGCATCAACAAAAATAGTGTTCTTTCAATATATCTTGTACGTATACAATACACCTATCTTTATCGTTCGGCTCTCAGTTGTCGCAATTCACAATTACATAATAGTTCTTTACTTATTTTAAGCCCACCGTAATCTTCTTTCAATATATCTTGTACCAATACAATACACCTATCGTTATCGTTCAGTTCTCAGTTGTTGCAATTCACAATTACATAATAGTTCTTTACTTGTTTTAAGTCCAACATAATCTTCTTTCAATATATCTTGGACGTACGCAATAAACCTATCGTTATCGTTCGGTTCTCAGTTGTCGCAATTCAAAATTACATACTAGTTCTTTACTTGTTTTAAGCCCAACGTAATCTTCTTTCAATATATCTTGTACGTATACAATACACCTATCGTTACCGTTCTGTTCTCAGTTGTAGCAATTCAAAATTACATACTAGTTCTTTACTTGTTTTAAGCCCAACGTAATCTTCTTTCAATATATCTTGTACGTATACAATACACCTATTGTTATCGTTCTGTTCTCAGTTGTAGCAATTCAAAATTACATACTAGTTCTTTACTTGTTTTAAGCCCGACGTAATCTACTCAAGGAAAACGTTGTTGACTATTTTAAGTAAGAAATATTTATCTGTAATTCTACGACAAGTATCGTGCGACCTGAATAGTGAAGTCAGATTTTAAAGCTGGCGGGGTGACGGGTACAGAGCATCTACAACGATAAATATTTATCTCAACTTTAAACAAGCCTTCTTTTTTATGTTAGCCTTCTACCTAACTACGCCTGTTTGATATAGATAATTTTCCTTTTGTTTCCTACATACTTACTTACACAGTAACTTTAACACAATAATTTTACCTATATACCAATAATACTAAAGTGACAACTTTAATTTATCATGCATCTGGCCGTTATTTAAGACAGGAGCGGAAAAAAGAGATTTCTCCACTCCTCTCGAATAACAGCCCATATACGAGTACACGGTGTCCGCGAATAAGTGTCGGACAAAGAAAGACGCTATTCCTTAACTGAAAAATACTTGACTGTCGTTAAAATGAAATTTAAAAGATGACCTTTTTTCAAAATATTGAAAATAATATTCATAATTATTTGTCATCTTTTTCGTACACATGATACTTGCGGATATTGTTTAGCGCTGCTCGGAGGAATAAGCCGCGAACGGCTGTGAAGACATCGCCACTGCGGGTAAACACCGCATTCCGGGCAAGTATTGGGTGTATTAAAAACAGTTATGTGTAATATTTTTTTCACCAATTAGAAAAAGGGCGTATTTTACGTTTTATTTCAATGACAATTTATTCCGTTATCGCCAACGAATAGCGTCTTTCTTTATCCGACATCTATTCCCGGACACCGTGTATACTCTCTTGCGCTGAAGATTTAAATAAATAAGTAGAATGATATAGTCACAGAAGTTAAGATGTAATCTAAAAAATCCAAATAATTGATTTAAAAATCCAAATTAATCCTTTGCTACAGTCGTGTAAGTAAAGGCGTTTAGCTGCTTAAATGAAATAAGGTAGTCAGCGACCGAAGATCAAGATGAAGATAGTATTAGAATGGCTCCAAAATAATACAAAAAAGTATGTAATTTGACACAAGTTGCAACGCCAGTTGCAAACATACACTATCTTTACATTATCTCTGCACTTCGCGACTTTAATTTTAAAAATTTCGTTGTTTTATTGTGTAGCACTTTTTCTTTGGCTGCCTATAAAATATTAGTGTTAATTCATTACTGATACGCTATTTCTCTTCTTGTTACAATAAATAACAAAATTATGTCAACAAAACCGTACCGGGACTTATCATTATACAACTGTCCCGACACCGTAATTAACTAATATGTTATACGCCAAGGACAACGAAAATTTTGCGGCTGAAACCTCTTAGTAACTAACTATCTTCACTAGACGCCCACTTTCACAATGACCGTCTGACGACAATGTGCCTAACAAATTTCGACGCGGCCAACTTTTACAACACTTGCCAACTATTCGCAAGTACATTACCGACTTTAACCGAGAGCCCGCTTATGCGCGCTTTAAATATTTCATAATGCGAAGCTCGACGCGGAGAGTCGGGTGAGGCGAGGAGGCAGCGACAGCGACGAGGAAGACTGACTGAGGAGCGGGCGGTTTGTATTCGCGGGGCATTACAAATGTAAACGGTGCGGTCGAGTCAAGATTATATTTCCCCGTGGCCCGGCGTCGCGACGCTCATCCGGCGTCGTTATGGGAGCGTGATTTTGCCGCAAAACATATTGCGTGTGTGAACGGGAGAGACATTGTGAGGGCCGTCGCGGGAGGTGCGTGCCGCTGCGGATTTATGAGGGAAACTATTTTTACAGTAAGTCACAAAGATGTGACAGGTGAACCTGAGGGAGTTTATTCGGATAGGACATTATTATCTTCACATTGGCCTGAAATGATTTACAGAATAAAGTATTATGTTATTTTGTATACACAGCGGTATCGAAGTATAAATTTTCTATTAACATTATTTCAATTCACATTTTAGGTTTCCGTACTTCAAAAGGAAAAACAGAACCGATGTGAGATGACTCACATGGCCGTCTGTTCGTCGGTTACACACTTTTTTTCTCAGAAAACGCTTGACACATAAAATTGGAAATTTTATATAGTAATAAAGCATATTAGACCGCCCACAACTCAATAGTTGACACCCAAAAATATTTATATCTAAATATGGAATACGAATTGAGTATCCATTTTTTTAAATTTCCCAATAATATAGGGAATGGTTTTAACAGACTAAAAGTTGTGTCAAAGTTGTGAAAAATGGTCAATACTTCGTTTGGAGTGAAATTATTTATAAACAGTAGCAGAGACTTATTTAATCATACCTAATATAATTAAGTATGTGGGGCATATATATTAACGTTAATACGTCAAAAGCTATGACATCTTGAATCATCGTTACAGTTTTCCTGCAATTTTGCGCAGCTTTCTAAAAACTTGTACTTTTTCATAATTTTTGGGGTCAGTAGTTTCGGAAACAAGGGTAGGGCAGACATATTATTTATGCATACTTTTCGGTATATCTCTGAAATTATACTACCTACACTAAAATTATGAAAGAAATACTTTTAAAACCCTTTCAAATCACATGCTAAATATGAAACTAAAAAAAAATCGAGTATTTAATTTGTCTAATCTGAAATGTACCGGAACTATCTCAGCAAACCTTCAATTTGTGTCACCTTATATTCTCTTCTTTTCTTTTTCCACTTCTCACTATGTTGAAAAAACAATCTTCAGTCATTTTAATTCCATTCAGTTTACTGAAATATTTACTTACTTTTTGTACGCTGTTAAGTTATTTATTTTTATTTCTTATTAAACAGCAGTTAAGAGATGTGCCAAAAAGATGGATATTATTTAACTGATAATAAATAACATGTCTCGGCAGGAAAAATGATGATTACGTTAATAGTCATAGATAAGATTACGTTAATAGTCACCGACCAAGTACAAAAGTTATAGGGAATGCATTAACTGGAGCTTTCGTAGCTGTGTGTTCGTAGGTAATAGGCGCTTTTTGCTACATGGTAAAGTAAGAGGCAAAACGTGTAAAGTTAAGTTGCTAGAAAGCTATCGTCATGAAAATTAATGCTTAACAATGCGTGTTCAATGCGTACTTTGTCGGTTTTTCTATGATCATTATAGTCATCGAGTTTTTTGCTATTAATATATAAAATTTGTTTTCAACTAAATAATTCTCCATTTTTCTTAGATATCAACACCTGTTTAATAAAAAAATATAAAATTAAAGTAAATCACTTCAGCGTACGAAAAAATAGTAAGTACTTCAGTAAGCCAAATAAGATTAAAATGAGGAACAAGAGAACAGAATGTAAGGTAATGGATACTGAAGATTTATTAATATAACATAGTTCAGATACATTGAAACAATGGACAGAGAGCGTTTAGAGAGAAATTATTTGAAATCACATCACCCAGAATTATTTGAAATCACATCTCAACACCCAGCAGCCAATGCATCCACATTGGCTGCTGGGTGTTGCTTAAAATATCTCCCATAACCGTTTGCCCCAGTTAGGTGCAGTGCACTATATATCTTAAAAAAATTGCGCGTACAGCACCGTGCACGTGACAGAAGTGAAAGTTCTTAAAAAATAAAGAATAGGAGAAATTTAGTGTGAGAGACAGAGAGAAAGAGAGATAGAGAAAAATATTCTGTTTATTTAAAATTTACACTGTAATTGGTTGGCGCTTCAATTGGTAATACTGATATTACGGATCTGTGATAACTAAAATATGGGATATGTATCCGTGATTCGAAATCAAACAATCACAGGACACAAACGTACATAAGCACAAAACACAACAATAAATATTAATAACACAACGTATGCATGGTACCTTAGCTGAGGTGTCTGAGATGTACATCTACAACGCGCGCATGCGCGACACAATATTTTTCAGGCGCTATATATCGTTGTGTATACGTCGCTCTCTTTTGCTTCACTACCATGGCGTTGGAATATATAGCTCTCTTTCTCTTTCTCTACGTCATACTTTTCTCTCATGTAACGAAATGTGTCTAAACGTGACGCAACCTTAAAATTTTACTCTCAATTCTCGTCCACTTATCGATTATCGAATCGTCGCTTAAAACGTTTCACTTCAAGAAGAATGCCATTTGGTCCTGGAACAGCAAACCACCCAATAAGTTAAACTCGCCAGAATATTCCGCCTACGTGGCCGTGCATTAACTCGCGAATGAGTGCGGACTGCATAATGCGATAGCGGAGAGCGCGAGCTACGCCATTAGTGTGACGCGGCCCGCGCCGCGCATACAAATAATATACTAGCGCCGAGCACCGATTGATTTAAGCACGGCATAATTAATCGACTCCGAGGAGGCGACGGCTCACTTCCGACTCATCGCGTCTAGCATCCTACCAGAATTCTAAGTGTTGTTTTTCGGCGACGCGTTCTACTTTTAGTTTCGCAATGTCAAACTTTACATGTAGCTTCGTTATTATCGCTTGTTGTTTTTAATTTAGACGTTTTAAATTTAGATTCACTATTCAGCAAGTAAATTACCCGTTTTCAGTTAAGTGCAGACGAGAAGAGAAAGAAATTTCTTTATTATTACGAAAAATAATTGGCCACTTCTCAGTTAAATAAATTGGCCACTTTCATGCAAGCAACGATCAACATCAACGCGATCGTTAATTGAATTTCTCGACGTTGCGAAGCCGAGTCGATTGGGAACTCGAGGTTTAACGCATATTATTAAGGTCTATTTAGTCGATATCTTAAGTTTCTTATTTTCCAAGTATACAGACGAAAAGGATTAACGGATGCATGAAGGCTTAATTAAAAATCGACAGATTTTAAAAATTGCTTTTAGGTGAAACGACTGATATTGGGTTCTAATATTAGAAATACAGAATTTAAATTGCATTTATAAAGTTTGGCTGGCTGTGAGGTAGAAACCTTTAGAATTAAAAATCATTATTAATGCTTATCAGAAAATTAAGGATTAAGAAATTCTATTTACATGACAAAATTACTTGTATAGAATCCTAACTGAGAAATCTAGAAATTTGACAATTTTTTATTATATTTGCAAGGTCTGACTGGTACTGAGTTTTATAACATTACAAATAAAGAAACGTGACAATTTAATAAAGTACATTTATAAAATCTGTCTGACTGTAAAAAATAAAAATAATAAACTAAATATTATATTCACACTATTTACAATTCTTGGTGGCGTGATATGGACTCTACAATTGTAATATAATTTTTTCATCAAGAAATGACAAGAACCTTAAAGTTAATAATAAAATCATCGTAAACATTTTATCTTTAAATAATTTGTATGGCTTGATAGGATATGAGAAGAGTTAGAAATTCCTTTTATTAGATCTGGCTGACTTTGACGTATACACACTAATAAAATTAGATAATTATTGGTCTTTTTTATCGAGAAATGACAGAATTTAATATTTAATTTAAGCCGTCACGTATGGGAATGTAAAGATATAGTTTTTCATCTGAAAATTATAAAATTTAGACATATGAAAAGAGAGAATTTAAATTACATTTTATAAAACCTGGTTGGCTGCAACCTTTAGAATTAAAATTAGTTGTTAAAGCTTCTCAAAATATGACAAATTTGCATGATTTGAACTGACTAGTAATCATGCTGGCTATGTAGCATGGATCTTGCAATTGTAATATATTTTATTTACCAATGAACAAAAGAGTAAAGAAGAAAGAAAACCTAAATATGTAATTTTTCGTTGAAAAATTATAAAATTTAGAATAGTATTTACAAGATTTGACTGTTTTTTACCTAAGCTAATAAGCTAAATTATATAACACCCTCAAAAAATATACATAAAATTCACGATTTGAATTTCAAAATATTAAATTATGGTCAACGAGAATGAGAATGACTTAGTGTGTCGTCTTTAAAGACCTACTAATTAAAAGAAACGCGATGGTATGAACAAGTTATATATCTAATGACTGTGACATTGTAGCCACTTATTGTTGGGGTAAGACATACTTTACTTTATTAATAATTATACAAGATAAATTTCTTGATGGTCCAAAGATTAACATCAAAATATTTATTTACTTATTTATCATATATTTAACGTCCCTAACGATAAAGAAGCGTTTTCTTAGAAAAATATAATACGTTGAACAAAGTAACAATGATGTAATGGACCTAATAGAAAGGCAAAAAGATACAATCGTATCTGTGACATGTAATCATGTGTACATGTAATCATACTAATTATATTACATAAGAATTATAAAATATAACGACGAGATATCCCTACAAATTTACATTCACTCATCATAAGCAAATCGGATTCCAACTGATTTTGCGCTAATGGAGTGTACAACAGGCGAATTAATAGCAAGCACTGAAAATCCTTTTAAGTATGCAACACGAATCTCAGTTTTTGAAATAATTTTATCGCTACATCCCCTATACACCTACTAGTGATGTAACGAATATAGATTTTTACACATTCGCAAATACGAATGCGAATATTGAGCACATTCGCGAATACGAATTCGAATATTCGCTTTCGCGAATACCGTCTTTTCAGAACTCAAGACATGACATCACAAGATGAATTATGGCAGATTTTTTATTTTAAAAAAGAAGGGATTTAGTTATTTTTTCAAAATTTTTGTATTTTTATTCAACAGGTAAGTTACATGTTGGCAAATAGAATGTTAGTGTTTATGTTAAAAAAAAACTCAATTTCTTTTTGTTTACAAAAAATACCAAATATCTTTGCAATAAATAATAGTTTTTGAAATTCAAGTTATGTAAAAAGGCAAAAAGGTAAAAATGTATCAAAGGCGTATGCCTTTCTGTTTTAATTATCTCAACATTTTTCTGTTTTATTTATCTCAACACGAAAATTTCATTGCAATCACATTCATAAAATATTCGCAGTGAATGCGAATATTCATTTCATCCCTAATGCGTACAAAACGTTAATTTTGACTCCCAAATCAAGAACCTCATCAAGGCTATTTCTGCTGACCGTATATACATTTGCTGTGACAAAAATAATTAAAATTAAATTATAAATATTTGCTTGTAGCAAACAATAAAAAAACCAATCTATAAAATTAAACAATGAGCCAATAACATCACTGGGTTTATTATTTACACGAAAATCAGATTTCTAAAATAGTTTATAGAGACTAGATTTCTTCGTAACAACAACGCCCCGCCCAAAGTAACAATTGTGCAAATAAATACTGCAGTTTATACGTGTGACGTGTTCCAAGAAGTATAAGAGCAATAAATTAATGCTTATATAATTTGAAATGTGTTTTAATCAGACTCGCACGCGTTTTCAGCCCAAAATATTCCTTCTTACGCTCACATATTCCTACAAACCGTCCGCAATGAACTAAAATATCTACGACAAACAACTTTAAACAAAAACAGCACGTAAAGGAATTTTATGGAAGATCGTGTAAAGATGAATCAATCAGACTGGGGAAGTGTTAAAATAGGAGTGCGACTAGAAGTCCCGTGAATAGAGAAGCTTGCATAAACAAATATATGTAGTCGGTAAAAGAATTGAGAAAAAAATAATATTGCCCTTCAATTCACTTGTTCGTACGTTTATGTGCCCAGTGGGCACTTTGGCAAAGTGAAGGTTTTTATCTTTCTTCTTTTAAATCAAAGAATACTCATAAAAAGTATTCAATAGTTATAAAGGACGCTAAAGGTTTTTAAAAAATTCGGAGTACCTAAATTATTTTTTTTTCTATAATTTTATTAAAATATTATTAAAATGTTATTTAAAAGTATGAAGTCATAAAATTATAATTGTAAATTTTAACTAAATAATAATACGAACTGAATGATAATTATCATTTTAAAAAAACATTCTATACGATTCAGAGTACAAAAAGATCTTGAACATACCAACTTGTCACTTATCAGAAAAAATCGTTGGTGAAACCAAAGTGTACACACCACGTTTTATTAAATAAACGATAGTGAGAAAAACAACCTGTCAAGCACAAGCGTGCCGTACACATTTCGGTATTTATAAACATGTAACGGTACATAATAATCTTATTAAACTATTTACAAACCTTTAATTTTTTGGAATGAAAATATATTATCTTTCACAGGCGTATACGCCTTTAAAAGAAATATTTTTTATGTGATATAACTATAAATTAACGATTTTTTTCCTTTTGCTATAAGATCTTACTTTTTGCCAAATTTCATGATTCTAGGTCAACGGGCAGTGCCTTATAGGTTTTGATTTATTTGCTTATTTTTTTACAACTCCAAGGGACCGTAGACCTAAATATTTGAGATGAATTTCAACTCGATACTTCCAGGAAAAGGGGGGTTTCTGAGAAAAAGGGTCTTGACAGACAGACAGACAGACCGACCAAGTGATTCTATAAGGATCCTTTTCTCCTTTTGAGTTACGGAATCCTAAAAAAATTAAAAAGTAGGGAGGAGAGAAAAGAGACAAAAAAGCTGCACAAAATGGAGGCCGAGAACAGTCACCGACCACGCAAAAAAGGAGTTTTTGTAGAAAATTGTGCACGTATTTTTGAAAATCAACAGGTTTCTGTTATGATAGCTATCCAATTAATAGAAAAAAAAATTAGAAAAAGAAAATCACATCTCTCTAAAAAGCTATATTCAAGTTGATTACTTGTAAAATTACTCAAGTTGTAATTACGTCTATCGGCCAGCGCGCTACTCGATAATAAAGCAAACAACCGCGGTGAGTGCAATTTAGATTTTACACGGAAAATGAAATTGAAAAAACGTAGAATTACAGAAGATTTAAACGTGAATGAATGGTACATTCACGACCTACTCCAAATTGACGAATTCGTTTTATACATAATATAACAAACCATAATTAACAATATAGTAACGATACTAGTCTATTAATATACTCATTACTTGAAACTCAATTTTACTCTAAATAGATGAGATATTCTCCAACCTCTTACAATATGTTGGTATCATGAAATTGGATATGTCATTTTTGAAATTAGTGCTTATTTGAAGTGAGGTCACATATTTAGACGATTACCATAAATATATCTTTTACGTTAGTGTTAGTTTTTTTCTTTAGCGTTAATTTACATTTTCAAGCGCAACGGGCTTAATACAATTTTATTTGAAAGTCAATTGACTTTCAAATAGTAAAAATGTCGCAATAAAAATCATAGTTAATATTGAGAAAATTTAAAAAAGCGGCTTGTTCTTCTTAAATGACAACAAATTTGATCCATTCGCGGATCTCAAAAACTGGCACATATTTTATAAGTTATTTTACATTAATATGCTTATAACAAAAAGATATACTCCCGCCGTCTGCTTGACTCTGCCATCTTTTGATCTACTTGACTCTGCCATCTTTTGACCTCGGCACACGCATGCGTGGAGACGCATGCTCAGTGGTGTGGAGCGAGACATTCAATGGGCGTGCCGTAGGAAAACTGATATCACATGGACGTTTAGCTACATCATATTGTCTTAGCCCCATCATCGGTATATATGTGTACTTTTATGAAATGTTTTAGAGTTTCCATAGGGCTTCTTCGTTTTCGCGGCTGAATTGGTCGGATACAATATCTCAATAAAGATTTTTCTCTGTAGAGAATAAATAGTTTTACTTTACGGCCTAGTCATATGCGAATTTTGATTCAATAAGTATTAGAATAGCAATATAGAGAAAGTGAAAAGTCCGAAAGTAATGAAAATATGTATGCTACGTTTACGATTGGGCAGAGCAATACGTCTCTCAATATAATATAAGCCAACATTTATGGAGTATACTTAGACTGCATTACGCCAAATATGACCTTCACTGCTATTTATTAAACGCTTACCGAGAGTCGTTATTTCGTCTATCAATATCCGCTCACTGTCAGCAACTGCAAGATTATTTTGACTGGCAACACCCACGTACTGTCCGTTGCCATTTCCGTCGAGACAACGACACGCCTATAGATAAAGAGATTCACGCGATGAGTCATTACTTCTTCTACGAAGGTAATGAACGGTAGCGTAGTATTAATGGTAAACCAACTGATCCGCTATCATAGTTTATATAAATTTAACAAATATTTGTATTAATTTCCGTAATATTTGGATTGTATCAAAATAAATTTTATTCTGAATACGTATGCCTGTGTTGTGCTATATGCGGCCACGACCTGCACATTTATTTATAACATCATATGTTCCATTATAATTATAGATTCACTGAGCGAATGCTGACGAGACTTCCAAAAATAACACAAAACTCCTTTTAATTTGCAAATTATAAACTTTGAACAATTACGCAATTAAAAAAACCTTTGTTATAATGAATATATGCTTTGGGTATATTATCCTTTGGGTAAATTTTTATACAAAAATATATATGTAAAATACTAGCTAATACAGAGAACAAATGTAGAAGACTTATTGATTGATCGATCATTAACAAATGCGCTAACAGATGGCGCTAGGGGAAATACAATATTTAAATTTTACATACTAGCTGTAATTATAGCTATTTAAACGTTCTGTAAAGAGAATTATAGGTGCGGATAAGCAGCATCCGCAATTATTTTATGATCGAAGAATTTTAATTACTTAAAAATACAGAGAAGTAAATTTTGAAAATTTAAAGCGTAGGTCCCACTTCTTTCATTCAAAACATTTTACATTGTCTATCTATATGTACTTAGCAAAATTAAGACGATATTGAGATATTATATTACTGGTTAACAATACGAGCTGTACTGTCTAACACAAAAAAAAACATTTATGATGTAAAAAAACATTTATGTAAATAACATTTTATGATCTCTGTATATAATCCTTCCTTGAAATTAACTAATGAAACATTTTTAATATTTGAGTCAACATGAACTATAACCAATGCGCAATTTCCATTTTATTGATTCAAAATATTTCGGTTGACGTTTTTGCATAATGAAATAAAATGAGCTAAATATCGTATGATTTCTATATATCGTTGTTATGCTACGAAATTATCAAGTTACTATGTTACTGGCTAACATTAAGAGCTAAAGTACTGGCTAACAGAAAAAAAGGTGGTAAAAATTTGATTTGACTAACAAATTCGATAACAAACTTAGAATAATGTGTAGTCCAGAAGGCGAGAAAACGCGCGACGGTGTATCCACAAAAACTACACATAAAATGCGTAGTATCAAAGCGCGGCTGTCAGTGCAATCTAAAACACAGCTATGAGCAGTCGTGTGGTTTGTATGTGACAACATCGCTATTCTCACCTGCAAAAAGATCACTGGACTGCAAAAGAAACAAATAGACCTAACTTTTTATGCATAAATACTATTACGTAATTTCATTTTCAATTAACTATGCAATTTTAAAGTATGGAAATAGATTATTATTAACATAAGGGCGCTATTTTCGTTGATGTTATCACCTCTTAAAAAAATGTTTACCCAAATTAAAACATTTTAATTGCTTCATAATGAAAACTGTAAAATTTAATTTGTTAAAAAATCGGGATCAGGGAGATGTCGTTAGAGTATTTGGTGTAACGTTTGAAATTTCCGTTGTCATTTCAAATTTTAGAATATTTTACCTATTGCATATATGTCTAATCATTGTATGTAGGATTACGAAGACGCGCGAAAGAAACAAATGTTACATTCAATCATTTTTGCTGTCTTTAATTTTCTGAAAATGCGAGCCGATATTGTTTAAAATAAGTAGAAATTTTATCACGACATTGAACGCTAATTAACATAAATAATTTTTTCTTCCCTTTTCGAATTTCTTTAGTACGGGACCGGTTATTTTAAAATGTTCATAGCGGGCTTTACGACCTATCTTTTTACTTTAAGACACTAAACTAATTGTTTTTTTTTTGTATTAACAAAAAAATTATTGGCAAAAGTACCAAAGAAATTTAACGTGGCGGCCATAATAATACTTCATATAAACCAAACAATGCACCACATAAATCGATATAACTGTGTCGTACTACCGCAAGCAGATATATTTATATACGTCGATTTCCCGGAATTAGTGGATAAAATTATTCTGCTGGTAACATTGTGTGCGTAAGGCTGGGCGCTAGCAAAAGGAGTGGGGTGGAGGCGGAGATTTTTGGCTTCAGGCGACCGCGAAAAGATTTGCGCATATGCGCCTTCTGGATTACTCTATATGCTAAGATAACAAATGTCACTGGGGGAATATTATTCCCAATTTTATATAACGCTTGTAATGTATAACCATTTAAAAGTTTGATAAAGGCGGTTATATGTGTGATATTATACGTATTACCAAATACATCAAATTTTTCTTCACTATTTCTTTAAGTACTTGAAACATCGAAGCCTACTTCAATGTTTCAAAAGTACTTAAATAAACAGTCAAGTACATAAGCTGCTTCTGAAATTAGCGAAAACAGAATATTAAAAAATTATGTTAATAAAGGCCCGATGCATTTTACCCACAATGACCACATCGCACTATAATAAAATGATGTTAATAAAGGCTCGATGCATTTTATCCACAAAGACTATATCGCACTATAATAAAAATATGTTAATAAAGGCCCGATGCATTTTACCCACAAAGACCACATCGCACTAAAATAAAATTATTTTAATAAAGGCCCGATGCATTTTACCCACAACAACCACTTCGCACTATAATAAAATTATGTTAATAAAGGCCCGATGCATTTTACCCACAAAGACCACATCGCACTATAATAAAATTATGTCAATAAAGGCCCGATGCATCTTACCCACAACAACCACTTCGCACTATAATAAAATTATGTTAATAAAGGCCCGATGCATTTTACCCACAAAGACCACATCGCACTAAAATAAAATTATTTTAAAAAAGGCCCGATGCATTTTACCCACAACAACCACTTCACACTTTAATAAAATTATGTTAATAAAGGCCCGATGCATTTTACCCACAAAGACCACATCGCACTATAATAAAATTATGTCAATAAAGGCCCGATGCATTTTACTCACAACAACCACTTCGCACTATAATAAAATTATGTTAATAAAGGCCCGATGTATTTTACCCACAAAGACCACATCGCACTATAATAAAATTATGTTTAATAAAGGCCCGATGCATTTTACCCACAACAACCACTTCGCACTATAATAAAATTATGTGAATAAAGGCCCGATGCAGTTTACCCACAACGACCACATCGCACTATAATCAAATTACGTTAATAAAGGGCCAATCCATTTTATCCACAACGACCACATCGCACTATAATAAAATTATGTTAATAAAGGCCCGATGCATTTTACTCACAACAACTACATCGCGATATAATAAAAACACAGTTTCCACATCTTTAATTTGACACATTTTGGTTGACACTTTTGCGCTGTCTTGTTTTAAAACAGAATCACCGTTCACCACTACTGCCATGCTGGTCTTTGCAAAAAGGTAATCTTATGTTATTTTATACATCGAAAGTTACAAAAGTTGATTTATGACGTGCAGAACCTACAAACAATTCTATTACATTCTGTGGGTAGTTTGTTGTAAGTAAATAAAGACGAAAACGTCAAGTTTCGTGTGTAAAAAGTTTATTTTATCTGCTTCGGGATCAAGTTAGGCCATCAAGATAAACACTGAGTTCCTGAGGTAATCTATTCTGTTGCCACTCTGCTTGTATCAAAACACTAAACCAATGAAATGTGGAGGAAACGAAAAGTTTACTTTTGTTGTTTTCGTCTTAAGCCAAAAAGACACGATGAGGATTTATATTGTTTTTTATTAAATTTAAGGATAAACTAAAAAGACTAAAAAATCGTTGGTAAAACCAAAAGTGCCCACGCCCCGTAATTTTCTTTTATTAATATTATTGTAATTTATTCACACACAATTTTATCGATACAAGTAACCTATTCGTAAAGATAAAAAATTAACGATTTAACAAAGTTTAAACTTTTAGATTAAACATGAGTACAAAAGTACACAAGAACTATAAAACAAAACGACGACACGTTTCGACTAATTTACTTTCATACCACACTCTAGTGCGACTGCGATCAGGTGGTTGATCAGCTGATTATCGCAGAAAACTGGAGAGTTCCGATGTAATTCTAGGCATAGCGCAGACGATGATTGATTGACCGAAGGAAATTGTCCGGTACGAAGAATGAAAATTTACTCAATAATACAGGGCAAACGATTTTTCCTTTTAATAGCTGGAAGATAAATTTCTTAAGCGCGACATCTCTTCTGAGTTGCAAAGACGTCTAGCACACCCAAACGAAAATCGGTAGGAAATAGAAAAGGGAAGTAACCGTACCATCTCATACAAAGATATCGAAAAAACATCTTTCGCACAAGTTTAATCATCAAGCTGTACTTGGCCTCGTGTGGGCTCCAAATAATAAAGCCAGATTCTAATAGGCTTGGCACTAATGAATGTATAGAAAGCGAATTAATGATATAGATTGAAAATCCTCGGAATTATGCAACAGAAATCGAAGTTTTCGAAACGATTTTTTGCTACATATGCCATATGCCCTCGAAACGCCAATCAAATGTGTCTTCTAAATCGACGATCTCGTCTAGATAATCTATAGGCTTTTATTTTAATTGTTAATAAACCAACAGAAGAAAAAAATAAACAAAATCGGTTAAGAATTACATATCCTCATATCTAAGACAGACGTACAGACTAATGGACGGAAACGTCTGTCATTTTTCAAAATAAATTCAGAACATAATAAAAATTATAAAAATTAAGAAATGGTATTTTTTTAAGAAAAATCTATTTGAAAAAAGGCTACATTAAACGTTGATTACTTGTAAAATTATCCAACTTATAATTACTTCGATAATAAAACACACAGCCACGGGGTGTGCATAATGAATTATAGACCTAATTTATAATTTTCAACTTTGTCAAAAAATTTGGTCCCAAGAGACAAAGACTGTAAATGTATTCTTAGTAGCGGATAAAGCGGTCTACATCTACTGGATCAAAATATATTCGACGATTTTGTCGAAGGTTTTGTTCTGCCGATAAAAAAATTATTACAGTCAGAGACTACAAATTTCTATATAGAAAAAGAGAAGGGGAACAATTTGGAAAATAAATTGAATTAAATGGGTAGTGTGGTTAACATTATAATATTATATATATATATATATATATATATATATATATATATAATATGCAACAATAATTTTAAAAAAATTTTACTGACTTCAAAAAACCAAATATTTTGAAGAATGTACATTTCCAAAATACTAATAAATACACGTTGATATCTACAGCAGTTTCTCCGACGATAAAACATTCATAAAAACCTTGCCGGAGCAAACATTTTGTAGTGCAAAAATCTAATGGATACCTGAAGTGAAATGGATTGTTAACGAAGCCAGATATGAGCAAAGTGATAAATGATGGAGATTATGAGAATGCAATGAATAGGATGTTAAGAAGAGTAAGAGTTCCATTTAGGAACGAAGTTTACTTTTTCAGTTGACAGCTATACTCGTTTTTAACTCGCTGTTGAAAATGAGATATAATGAAGAACGGGGTAAAAACGCCGTCAGAATATCAAAGGCAAAAAATATTTAATGTATTGAACAAAATAATAATTTATAAAATTGTTCAAGAACGAAATGAAACTACAAAATAATACAAAAATCACCTATCGCGTAACGCTAGCAAACTCGCATACATATATATTTCATGCACTGGCTATGAGAGGAAGAGAGAAAGAAAATGTGCGCGCGCGCTGCTCTCTCTTGCTCCTACAGTGTGATACAGGCAATAGGCTTGCACTGTGTCTTAGATATACGAAACATAACTGGCTATGAGAGAAAGAAAACGTGTGCTCGCACCTCTCTCTCTTGTTCCTACAGTAATATACGCCTCGCCCGATCACACTTTCCGTAACGCTCTCGTCACGCATTCACCAGCTTACTCCCCAAGTCAAGCGTGCGTAAAGAAGTTTTACTTCAAAAAGGTCATATGATGTTACGATAATTAAAAATTTATTGCTCTATTTAAAAGTCTTATAATATTTGTCGTAGCGTTAATCGTTACCGAGATATTATACTTAAAAAATTAGAGATATTTTATTTTTTCGCATAAATTAGAGATTTAGTAAACCATCCCTACTAGATAACTATTCAAACTAACTAACAATATTGTCATCGTATAATAATATTGACTTAACGGTGTAACATGGCGTCCGATTGAATTGAAATACTGTTACTTAACAACAATCTTCCGAAATAAATCTTGCATGAAATACAATATGTATATATATATTACAAAACAGTACATAGGTACATAATGCTAGACGTGCGACATTGGCACATGCCACGTACGTGTTCCCTCTTACCTTTTTAATATAAAACTTTTTCACAATTTCAGCCTTGCTCCTATGACAAATGAACTCGTCAAGTACACGGCAAGAAATCGATACGAAAAAGGCAACGCACCAAAGTGAGTTACCAAACATATGTAAATAAAAGAATCGTTAATTTTTTAGCAAACGTCGTGCTAATACTTCGCAAACAAACGGTTATTATGAGGGAGATGAAAGAGCCCGCTTTCGCGAAGGCTGAAACGGTCGATATCGGTGAGAGCACGTCTATAGAGGCGGGTATATAGGTCGACGCCGCTTGTGGGAGCGATTATTTCGGTCGCGGTGGGCGCGCCCGTACATTCGGCGGCACGTGGCTCGCGCGCGCCACGCCATGGGCATTAGCGAAGCGTACGATATATGCGACACGTAAAGAAATACTGTTAGACTGACCTAATATTCAATTTCGGTTACAAATACCGGTCTCGGTTTCGGTTCTAGTTTCGTTGTTACGGCGAAACGCAAAATTCAGCGGTATAATTCGCCATCATCTGGTTATTTATTAACAGTAGAAATATTATGGATTGCTATGAATTTGACGAAATATTTGGATGCAAAGTTTACATAATCGATTTGAATTCTGTTTTTGTATGCCGCAACATATAATGACGTTGAGTATATTTGGCGTTAATTTTGTAGAGACTCATTATTCACAATTAAATGAAACTACGTGCTGTAGTATTATTTCTACTTTTTTTACCACGATCTAGGTTTCGTTGTATTAAAACATCTTCAATGACGTATTAATGTAGGAAGTTACTAAATTAATTAAAGTAAATAAGAGACATTTGACTAAATAAACACTACTAAGATTTATTATGCAATGATTTACAAGCAGGATCCAATTATTAGTAACGAATGGATATCGATAGGATCGGATCCAGCCTACAAATCGTTGCTTAAAGAAATCTTGGCAGCGTTTTATTTATTCAACCGTTTCTTAAAACTTTACCTGTACAAATATTGTTATTAAGTTTGAATTTTAAATATATATCATTACATGGCAAAATTCTGAGTTACTATGCAAAAATAGCATAGAAAAGAATTCAGTATTTTTCTCGCCAAATATTTTAGTAAAATATATTTATTTCCTTTTAGTTTTTTTGTAGTCAGTTATGTTTAATGTACTTTTTATTATTTCAAAAAACCTTTCAGTTAATTTACTTTTTAAAATACCTGTACATCCGAGAAAAATACACTGTTCATAATTCGACTATACATATAAAAGTTATGTAAAATCCGAGAAAGTTTCATTTGCTAAATTGGGAATCTCTTTATTCCAGAATAAAGTTCTTGACATTTTAATATTTAATTTAAGATTATATTAAATTTCACTTAAAGAAATATATCAGCTATATCGTCGTTTAGGTGGCATAATAGTTTTCTGGGCTCATGTCAGATAAGCTAGGCAAGTGTTATTTCTCGACTTAAAGCTCTTACGCACGCCACTCTGTTTTTGTGTGATCGAAGCACTCGCGGCTCCGTAGTGAATTTTAAATAACACCAATATATTCAGTGATACTCACGAAACTAAGACGAATCCACCGATACCTCACACATGAAAATTCGTCACATCATTCTGGCTACGGAAGGGAATAAAGACCCGAGTGTTTATAAACGTTCGAACACTACCCTTTTGGCTTTGTGCATTTGGGTAAAAAAACAGTTAAAAGAAAACCAAGTCTACAACCGGATAAACAGAATAAACACACAAGTACAAATTTACTTACATACAGCTTCGATCAGCGAATCCAAAGCTACACTAAACAAGAATTTGGGCCTCTCAAAACACTAAAACCGCCTATTTTACAATCGTTACACAAAAGCACGGAAATAAAAAAAATATAAAATGGAAATGCCAATTCTAAGCTGGTACTGCCAACACGCAACGTAACTGTAACGACACCGCAATTCGGTCATCCACTGCGACGTTAGGGACATCGTCTTGTTATTCATGTACCCGCTGGGTCAAATCGGGCGGGCCAAAGCCAAGCATTTTGCCGGCGAGCCCTCACATCCGGAGAAAGTTAAATAGCGTCTAACCGTCTGTCCTGAGCGATTACTCGACTAATCTCGGCCGCCGGACGGACCTTGCCGTAGGCGACGGCGAAAGCTACTAATACGCCATCTTTCTTATTAATTTATTCTTTACTTCGTTCATTAACGCTTGGTTTATTCCGTCCGCTGGTGTTGTTTGTTCCTTTAATATACCGTCTCTTCCAAACAAACGGGCCAAATTCAATCTATTATATAGATTAATTTCGGTCTTATTAGTTTGAAGAAAACCAAAGTGTACATTTATTCGTACATCTTACAAGTCAAAATATATATAAATGACAATGTACGCGCTAAGGTTTATATGAAAAAACTTACCTTTTATATGCAATAATACATTTACTCACGGTAAATTTTTACGTAATACATACATAGAATAGCCATAAAAATCTTTCTCCCCTTTAAGGAAAAAGTCTGTGAGAATGAATGCAACTTGGTAATATATAGACAGAACAGCCATAAATATAATTCTCTTTTATAAGGAAAAGGCCTAAGAGGCTGAAAGCAACTGGTTGATACATAGATAGAACAGCCATAAAAATCTATTCTCCGCTTTTGAGAATGACACAAATACTGTCAAACTCAATAACATCATTCAGATTTTCAGGTACAATACTCCTAAGTGGGATAATAATGCAAAACCTACCCTTAATCTGTGATAATACTAAATGATCTAATCAATACTCTATAGCAAATGTACCGTATATCTATCGTCATTATGTTGCATAATTGACATTAATTTTTTTAAAAGCTGCAATAGTAGCAATATAAAAATTACTCCACAATCTCGTAAGGACATAACCACTATTTCATACGTGTATTTTGGAGGAATATTTTTACGTGTATCTTCAACATAAAGCATCTCTGTATAGACAGAGCAAAAAACAAGATTATATGCTCTGTGTCTGTAAACATATATAATTATAGCCAGACTTATATAATTATTACAGGTTTTTTTTTATCTCGTTTAATTACGTAAAAAAGACTTTGTTGCAACTAAACTAAACGAAGACACCTTACAACCTTGGAAAATATTTGAATCTGAATCTTAATATGCACTTCATTGAACCTTGCATGTGCTCCTCCGAGAAAGGCCAGTGAATAAGTAATATAGTGCCAATGTTGGTATTTTACTTTCAATATCTTTCTACTTCATAAAATAGCTGCAGCAATAGCAACACTACCAACTACTGGTACTATTGAGGTTTTAAGATTTTGATTTAGTTATTCTTGCAGGAAATACGAGTTTGGCTACAAAGGAATGTCATATTTCAGCTATTGACGGGAAGGATCAACTAGTCTCAGGAAAAAATTGAGGTAAACTTATTACCATCTTAAAATACTTAGAAAGTTTGCCTCGTTCGCAAGAATTGCTGAACACTCCGAGCAAAATTAATTTTTTTGCATATTTAACCTCCTTGCAGTACGAACGCAGTATGATCCGCAACCTGTATTTAGCGTAAATATATAAAATATAATAAAACAAATCTATTCGCCAAGTTGACATTGTCGTAAAAATATTGTTTAAAGAGCACATACATAATGCGTATTAGAAATACAAAGATGATTTGTGCAGATGAATAGCTTAAGCGCACTCGAGTCTGAAGAGTGCATTTAAATGGGAAAACAAGGCCAGAGAGCGAGACGCTGGCAGAAAATGAAGCAAAAGTTTACTACGGAGCACAGTCGACTTCCAAAGTAAGAATCGTACGTCAAGAGCTATGAATCACGACGTTAATAAACTGTGTTTTAGTGGCAGATTTATCACGGTGCAGCAAAGTTTCCAAAATATTGTTTACTACTTCCGAGAGAAATGCACTATGTTATTTAGTCTCTTATATATTTATTATAGTGACGTACATGTTCATTTAAAGTGAAGGCATAAAATAATAGAGATGTCGTGTAATCAATAACAGGCAAATGTCTTTCAAAATAGAAGAATTAGGTGATGGTCATTTAAAATAGGAAATATTTCTGGAGTTAAAGAAACGGGATAAATTCTATATTATCATTAAGTGGAACAATGTTTATCAGAAAGTGATGTACGCAAAAAGTATGTTTACGTATGGAGCTATGTGGATATAATATTAGAAAATCACCATTATGACTGAGGAAAATTATAAAATTCCATAAATATAAGAGAATTATGATTTAACTTATAATTTGTACTAGCTAAACCCGCTTCACCGTGGCTCAGTCTGATACGAAGTGAACGGAAAAGTAAATAAAATTATTTTAGCGGACGTAGATTCACCGAGAAAATACATCATTCAATTCTATACCCTGCCTTGCGTTTCGGTGGCTATGTGGGAATGAAAGAAAAGGAAGAAAAAAATTGTTTTTCACAGAAAATAATTTTTATTGTAAAATCTTAATTCAAACCGCACACTTGCAAACATTGCCCTTGCGCTTTATTGATAGTCATAGTGAACGGAAAGTGTATTGGAAATTGAAGTCGAACGCCATGTCGATCGAAATGAATGGTACTTGTCGGAAGTAGTACGTCTTCGCCTCAATGAGATCCAATCAGAATTGTTGTTGTACTACTAATCGTGTGCCATTGCATAACTTTGCCTGATTGACGTTTCGGAGTAATATAATTGGCATTCCTATTTTTAAATTCAGAATATGTGACGGTAATCCGGGAACATCGAGACAATTCATGAAATTCCGTTGGAAAATTCACTATTTCCCTTTGGTTCATAACGAAGTCAATGGATTTTTATGTCATAGTTTCACCCACGATTCTATTTATAATAATGTTGTTCATATCGTGTACGTCGACATTTCGCTAGGAATGGCTCTTTCACTCAACCATGCGTTATTTCGATAATTTGTGTCGATGATTTAGAAAACCTTGTCTACTAATTCTTCTAAATTTGATTCACGATGTTGCAGAAATTAGATGGGAGGGTGATTAAAAAAAAAATAAAATAATAAAACTAATCAATATTTTTTTCATAAAAACACGCACGCACTTATTCGAATGCGAAATGTGAATGAATGTTGTGTCAAAATTTTGAAATCAATTGACCAATTACTTTTCGAATTTTGCGAGTGCAAACACACGCAGGCTGAAAAATATGAAAATAAAGATATGAACACTATTAAGCAGGAAGGTATCTATCCACAAAAAAAGCAAGTTTTGAGTTATTGGTGTTATGCTGTCCGAATACCACCCGGTATTCTAACGGATCATTAAAGGACTTTTTGGGAAAAAAAATATTGCAAAAGTTATTTGATCCCATAACCGAAATTTAACGAAAAGGTATTACGGAACTTAAATGCATTTTCCAAATTTTCTTCCACTAGTTCTCAATTTGACGAAAAGGTGTCAAAACGTTAGTTAAGTAAGGCTTTTAACATTTTAATATTTATGCAATTTATTTTGAAGTACTCATAAAAGTATATGCAAATCTTTAAGATTGTTATATCTTTTTACGCAATAGTAAGTTTATAGAAGGAGCCCAGTAATGAATGGATAACTTTGAAATAGCTTATAGCAGAACTAGTGGCCATTCCAAGAAAGATACAAAAAAAATCTATCCTAAGTAATGCCCAAAATATGATTTAAAAAAAAGGCCAAATTTTTTACTTAGTTTCAGATTCATGTGCACCGCGAGTACAGAAGAAATACTTTTATAGGTTTTTTTACTGTTAAAATATTTTACGTTAATCCTTTCAATAGATAGACTGTAAATAGTATGACTAACTAGTAGTTTACAGAAAAAACAATTTTGAATAAATTGTTCGATATAAAATATTATTAAAATATTTTTTGGTCTAAGTTTAAGTATCTATAGTAGTTATCTTTGGCATAAAAAGTATGAAAACACGAGTGACCAATTATTTAAATAAATATATGTTTAAAGTAGTTCCCGATATGGTATAACTCATGAATGTATCTAATGTAAATAGCCGGTTATCACTATTAATGTGCAAACGGTGAACGTGGAGGCTATAAAATTGGCCCCAAACCAATTTTATAGCCTTGGGTACCTTTAATTTAGATAAATACGAACAGGGTGATCATACTAAAGCAAAAACCTAAAAGATCTCTGATATCTCTAATTTTTCTGAAAACAATTTTTCTATTTCAATTTTCATTAAGGTTACAACACAACCAGAATATACAGAAGAAAAGCCTGTCATTCTTCATTAGTATTGAATATTTTCCATAATTCTAAGGAATGTGAGATTTGCGAAACAGAAGACAATACTAATTTGACAATTTGATATAATTCGAATGTACTTGGCAGTTTGATCTATCTTGGTGCGGTCTTATCTTTTCTCGCATATTTTTCAAAAATGTTATTCGCATAGGTATTGTAATCCAAGATGGAAATATAATCGAATTTTTTGAAGTTGAAGTAAATAAAGTACGACTTCTTAAAATTTCGTATCTGACTCTTTAAATTCTTCCTGAACTCAAGATGGTACAAAAAGTATTGCATCCGTTATAGACAAAAACTATTTACCAATATATTCTTTTAGGGCGAATACAACTATGGAATCAGAAAATCAAACCTATAGTAGACGTAGTCCAAAAATAGAAAGAAAAAGGGAAACATCCATAAGAAAATAGAGCGTGACCAAGGAAAATTCCTATGGTAAAAGTATACAAATACAATAGTTTTACTGGATAGCAGGAAACTACGAACCATGTTTTGTGCTTCTGCAAGTGATAATAGAGAAGTTAAAAAGAAAAGACCTTACGACGATTGAAATAGAAAATCATTAAACAAGGGAATATGGTAAGAATGGTGTTTCTAATTGTAAAGCAATATTTTTGAAGCCTTTACTTTTTTTAAAAAGCTAGTTAAATGAGAGCTTTAAAAAAGTTACTAAGAACTACATCCTTTTAAAAAATTTTATTTAACTTGCTTTGATATCTGCTACAAATTTTGTAATCGATATTTCATCCGCTTTCCGATGGCCTAAAGACTTGAAGCATGGCACACATACTTTTTTCCGGTGACAACATACCATGATGATGATGGAGTCAGGATCTGATGATGGAGATGGATCTCCTAAACGGAAAATAGCAGACCCATCAAATTTAGGTTTTCTTCACTTGTTTGATAAGTTGTTTGCTTTTTTGACTTTTAGTACATTTAAACCAAAACCTTTTTTCATTGAATTTTCAGTTTAAGTTTGGCATGCTATAAAAAGTTCTCACATACTACGCAAGTCCGTAGTGTGTGTGTCCTAGACCGCTACATAAGAATGACAGTAAACATATTTTTTACAGATTGCAACTTTTAATTTACTGTGTCATTACTTTAAATCTACTATTAAACAACGCACTAATGTAGCTATCTGTTGTTTATACCTTTAATGAGTTAGTCATTCTGATAATCTTAAATGATTTAAAAGGATGTGAAAAATAACACAGGTATTTGGTATTTTGCAATGACTACAATCACGGGTTTTCCAGTTTTATAAAATTGTTGAATACAAGTTTATATAAGGGAGATTGAAGTCAAGGTTAAATATGACCTGATCAGATTGTGATGACAGCTAGGGTAATAACAATGTAAGACTCAAACCTAATGTAAGACTCAAACCTAGTCATCAATTGCAGGAAGTCAAAATGTAAATACCAAAATTATAAGAAGATGCGAAAACTGTATCGGTAATTACACAGACTGGCTTTGAAGCTCTTTGTGGATCAAAGTAACTGATTATAACATCTGCAAATCGCATAGTCAATATCGATCATTATAAGACTCAAACGGATTTTATTAATAGACAATCCAAATTTTCCTTAAAAACAACCAGTGGATAGCAGTGAAATTATGAAGATATTGCAATCATAGATTTGCTCAGTGCTGTATTGTAAGTTATATATTGACAAGTTTATTTTAGATAGGTGAACACTGGTAGTTGCGAAGTTGGTTGACATTTAATAGCTAGATTTAAATCGTCGTAATCAGATCATTAATTGCTGAGAAGTATACTTCAAAGGAATTACAAGAAATACAATATCAATTATGTTAAACAAGGTTAAAAATGATTAGGAAAATAAAGATGTTTCAAACGGCAATTTTGAACAAATTATATTACCTGCCATTATTCAACCAAGATGTGTTATCCTACTAATGTAATAAAGTTTGATTGTTTGTTTTTAGATTTAAGCAAAAAAAACATACAACTTTCGCAATATAATAGTTGATAGGTTCTAAACTGCCTTATAGTATGTACATATTTTATATAACTTTTGAGATATAGTTAATAATAACAACGTATTAGGAAAAAAAATAGCTAGTGTGGGTGCTTTCAAGATGAACTCTAGCAAAACTATTACAAATATACTAATAATATGTATAGGAGAGTTGTAGGACTTAAAATGGCCAAAATAAAGAGACAGCATTTCGCCAACTTTTATAAATTAACCATGGCAATTGTTTTACATTAAAGGAGTGAGTGGGATATGGGTCAATTTAGTGATCTTCATTAAAATACATAATAGCTATTTTAAAGCGTTTTCAATAGATAACAATTGAGACTTCATACTTTGATTAGAAGTTTACGAGAAATTAGAAGTTTTATGTATTGGTGCACAGAGGAGAAATGGGGAAGGGAGACGCACGCATATTATATTGTCGCGATACGTTATTATGTTTTTGTTAATTATAATAAAATATAGGACTATATTCATTAAAATTAAAAATACATTTCCAAAAATCTTACACAAGTAAATTAATTATATCCGTATGAAACCTTTGTCCGGGTCGTTTCTGCACCTGGGGGAAAGACTTAAAGTATTACAAATTTGCTATTTAAAATAAAACACAAAATTACGCTCATAAAAGGGAAAATACATGCCAAAAATCTTAATCAAATAACTAAATTGTATCCTTACGAAACCTCCGTACAAGTCGTTTCGGCACCTGGAGGAGACATTTAAGGTGGTGGATAAATAAATATTTCAGATACCATCTTTATCTACCCTAAAATATATCCTGTGAGGTGGCTCGCTAGTTTATTTTTGACTTGTTATAACCTTGAATTTGATATCCTTCACTATGGGTTCAGATAAAAAAATTGTCTAGTAGACTATATGGCGTGGTGATTGTATCGCCACATCAGATTTCCGAAAACAATTTATATCTCAAATTATGTGCGTCGCTAAGCTAAATCTAAAAATGTCTCATTGCAGAAAATAAATTTGATAATTTAGGAGTTACATTGGATTGGAACATAGTTTGGCTACTTATAATAGGATAAACTTCTAACACTACGCCGTAATCGAGTAAAATGAATTTTTTCTTGTCAACCTAAATCCTATTAAGCGTCATATGTAGCATTTATATTACCATATTTTTTTCCTATACGGAACAGAAATTGGTATCCTCAGATTAAAAGACAAAGGTCTTTTCATCTGAGGGTCCCGATTTCTGTTCCGTATAAAAATCGGCATCTGTGCAAAACCGATGTACTAGCAATGTGGTGCTAGAGGCATGATAAAAATTCCTCGGACCACTTTTATCCGTATCAATATCTACATTATAAATGAGTTGAGGATCAAAGAAATACTATTGCAAATTCTTAAATCCTTCCAGAAAACAACTTTCGATGAAGCATCTAGTGGTGCAGGGACAGGTTGAAGGCAGAAGACCTCGAAGGCGATTTCCTACCTGACGGATAGACCTGATAAGGACCGCGACAAACTTTATTAACCCTTCCTTCTGGCTACGCTGTTGTCGGGGAAAAAACTTTTTTTTTCATCAACATAAATCCTATTAAGTGTCATACGTACATTTATATCACCCGAGATATCAAATGTATACGAATACAGATATTACAAACTCACTCCGCTGAATGCGAAAATTTATCTTCAAACGAAATCAGACGTCTTATCTTGTATCGATTTTACGGAACGGAGTTTTGAAGTAAAATTTGCAAGTAACAAGTCAAATTACGAAGAAAACAGATAAAGCTTAGTCGGTCTAGAAAAGGGTGATGTCGTATTGGAATAAAGCTGGAGCAAGACTTTAATTATTAAAAGAAGCTTATTTGAAGAGGGAATAATAAAATCGACAAGGGAGGCGTGGTTCCGATGAACTGTCTATATGAACTGTATAAAACTATTACTGTATTGTATTCAATATTCATAGTTCCATCAATTATTAACAATTTATATATTAATACATAAAGAGAAAACTTCGTACCCCTTTTTAAGCAAATTGCGTGCACGGAGGAGTGTGAGATTTGGCACAGTTAAACTTTATATGGAGAAGGAGTGCGGAAAGCTAAAATGTAAATATAATAAGTCTATATATTAATACGTAGAGAAAATTTGTACCCCTTTTAAGCATACAGCGCACACGGAGGAGTGTAAGATTTGGCATAGTTAAAGTTTATATGAGGAAGGAGAGTAGAAAGCTAAAATTTATATACAAAATGTGTTACAAATACATTAAATTATATATTAAAAATACATTAAAAGATTCATTGTTTACGTTCATACTGTCGATGTTAAACACGTCTGTGGCCAAACAGTCGCACACAGTAAAAATTGTTGTCAAAGAATTTTAAAATTTCAGATTGACTGAATGAGTTTTGAACTGTGAATTTTGTGTGATCTCAAATGTTTCTTCTTCAATAATCTGTGGAGTGTGTGTCAAGGTAGAAAAGCGTTTATTTTATATTTTGTATAATAGATATGTGTTTTATATATTAGTGAAATACAGCTTGCTTAATATACATCTGTTGAATATATTTGGCATTAATTTTGTATAAATTCACAATTAAATGAAACTACGTGATGTACTATTATTTCTACTTTATTTAAATTCTTTACCACGAGCTAGGTTTCGTTGTATTACAACGTCTTCAGGTGCGCAAGTAGCAAGATTCAATCTTTGCTAATTGTCCCCCTAGAGATGTAATGCAACGAAACCTAGGTCGCGATATATAATTGAAATAAAGTAGAAATAATACTACATCATGTAGTTTCATTTAATACACCTGTTGCAAAAGGAAAATTGTGTAGCAGCAATCTGAATTGACTTACTCTCGTCTACCTATTAGTGTTTTCAACAAAGTGAGTAGGTAAGTACATTGCGGTCGAATTTCGACCACTGGGCCACTAGTTATAGTGAATTCGTTTTTACTTTAAATATTCTTGTTTCTGTACGATTGGGTGAACTTGATGAAATTTAATGGAATATTAATTATTATAATTTAATACAGTTTAGCAAAATAACAGATTAATTCACTTTTTGAAACACCTTTGAAGGGAACCATGGAATCCTTATAAGATTATTGCCGTGTCTGTTTGTCGCAACCGTTTTTCTCACACACCGCTTCACGTAGAAACTTAAAATTTGGCACAATGATAAAGCCTATACTCTCATATATTCATCATCATATTTGACACGACAGCCCAGGGTGGACCAAGGTCTTCTGTTGGAGATTCTTCCAGGAGGTTCTACTCTTCGCCTGGGTTTCCCAGTTCTTTATCTTGAGAATTTGAAAATCTTCTTCCACTGAATCGATCCATCGTAATTTTGGTCTACCTCTTCGTTTCTGGGTTTTCATCTTTCATTCTAGATACGTGGGCAGCCCAGTTCATTCTTTTGATTTTGATGGTTTTTATGACATCAGGCTCACCAAACAACCTATAGATTTCTGAGTTAAGACGTCTTCGCCAAAAACCATTTTCCTTGACACCCCAAAAATTCTCCTCAAAACCCTTCTTTCAAAGGCTGCTATTTTATTCTCTCCAGTTCTAGTCAAAGGCCAGGTTTCTGAACCATATGCTAGAACTGGCCTAATAAGAGTTTTATATACTAATAATTTTGTTTTTCTTGTAAGAAAAGAAGATTTAAGGATGGAGCTTAGTCCAAAAAATGCTTTATTGGCCGATGATATGCGATTCTGAATTTCAGAGATAGTGTCATTCTTGTTGTTAACACAAGATCCAAGGTAAGTAAATCAGTCAACCGTTTCAAATAAAAATGTTATCAACAGTAGATTTTCCACTCCTAAATCCGCATTGAATCAACGAATGGTTTTAGTCTCATAAACAGAATTTTGGGTCTCCTTTCTTATGAACAGGGCACAAAATACTAATGTTCCATTCTGAAGGAAGCTTTCAGGGTTCCAAATATTCACAATTAACTTTTGCAGGTGATCATATAGCCGAGAACATCCATTTTTTAGCAATTCTGCAGTTATAAGATCATGTCCTGGTGATTTATTATTATTTAGCTTATTAATTGCTAATTGAATCTCATCTCTCTCTAGGATGGGAATTATTTCATCATTATTTACATTTACTGAGTTGTGTCTATGATTCTCCTGTGAATTTTCTGAGTTTAGAAGATTTTTAAAATGTTCAACCCATCTTGAAAGAATTTCTTGTTTGTTAGCCAAAATTTCCCCTTGTTCATTTCAAGAGAGAGTAGAACTTGGTTTAAAGTCAGAGCGACTACGATTAACCCTTCGATAGAATGCTCTACATTCATTTAGGGTTTTAAGATTTACAATTTTTTTTAGGTTTTGCTCTTCAAAAGTTCTCTTCTTTGTTTTGTGAAGTCTTTTATTTCGTTTCGTACTGTTTCTTAATAGTTCCTTGAAATTCCATCGTTTATCAAAATGTCACCCGGTATAAATGTCACCAGGTATCGTTTGTAAGAACTAATTATAAGGGCCTGAAAATTGTTATCGTAATTTTAGGTATTATATCTTCAGATATACTGAGAAACATCCAAAAAAATATGTTCTCTCCTCCTTATTTCCGAGACTACTAAATCTGAAATTACGAAAAAAAACTGAGTTTTCAGAAGCCTATGCAAACGTTCTAGGAAAGTTATAGTGATAATTTTGGATGTCATAACTGTTTAAATGTGCACTACGTCTGTGAAAGATATAGTAAGGCAATATATTTATGTTGTAAAAAATTAAAATTTGTAGACAGTTTAATAGAAATACTGTGTATCCTGAACTGTTCATAAGTACCTAAATGAGTACGGAACCCTCGTAGTGCGAGTTTTACTTCTACTCGACAGGTTGTTTAAATCGAAAGGGAACAAATTTGGTGAAAGATTATACATCGATAGGCTTTAATTTATAAATAAATTGATGTTTCTGAAATTAATTGGTAAAATGGGAATTATTTGATTCATATAAAAGTTGTTCTAAAATAAAATATCAAGAAATAATCAGGTTAACTGTCACATCTAGCAGACATTAGAGATGGGGCGTACATACTGTAATCCGTACATTCCGCAGATATCTGATACAAAGTACGCAGCTTTCTGTTTCTGTTTATTATGACTCAACTTCCATAAAAGCAAAAGAAACAGAGTGACAAAGAGCGCAGGCTACCCCGTTCATCATACATATCCCTTCTTAGGAAAGAATGAAAGAAAAAACGTTCCACGTAATAGGTTCATAGGTAATATATCATACTCTTGGGCAAGTTAGAATATCATATACCCGTATTTTGTGTTTGCTTCATACTAGGTATTCTCTAGTCTGTCTAGACTCTACTGCATATTGACATTTGGCGAGCACATATTCATCCATTGTTCCTGAAGGCCCATAACAAAAGATTTTACAAGAATAGTATAATTACCATTAGATTTTATTTTTAACTTTTTGTTTAGTTCCAGTCAAAGAAGTGAGAGGCCAAAAAAATATAAATCCAACAAGCAAGTATACGTGCCGCGTGCCGTTTTTTAACAGGTATATGTACCTTTTATTTTTACAGACGCATAAAAGGCTCAAAATACTGATATTGCACATACTCGTAAAAGGCTCATCTAGTACTAAAAAATACTGATATCGCATACCTCTAGCAGACAGCAGAGTATACGTTCCACGTGCCGCATAGTATTTTTAACAGGTATACGCACCTACCATTATTTTTACATACTCGTAAAATGCTCATCTAGTACGAAAAAATACTGATATCGCACACCTCTGGCAGACAGCAGTGTTTTCGGCGGCCAATATTGGATAAGACTTTGTGAGTTAGTGTTGAGGTCGAGTCCCTAGGCGCCGGCTAATGTATTTTAACTAAATTACTTGTTAACTGTCCCCTGGGTGCAACCAGTACAAAATTGGAGTGACTATAAAAATTGTAAATAGTGAACAAAAGTTTAACTTAAAATTTCAATGTAGACTGGGTTTAATAGTGTTAGAAAATGCCAAGCAGCCAACGTGTCAAACTTACTTTATTTACAATAGTAATATTTAAATATTGTGTTTAAGAAATTTTATAAAAAGTTAAGAAACAAAATCAAATGAAAAGAAAGACTAAAAATTTAGTGCAACCTATTGCTTTTCAATGGTAGTGAGAAAACAGAAATTTTAAGAAAGTGGATCTGATCGATTACACAAGAAAAATGTACTATAAATCCATTAATAATTTAATGGAGACCACATGAAATTTTTAAAAGTAGAGTTTTTTATGTACTTGGAAACTTTATAGCCAACGGGCATTACCGCGAGCGAATGGTTCGAACTGCTAAGTATAATATAAGTTACAATTTTAATAGTAAATATCTGTAAAGGAACGTGCCTTAAAATATACAATATTTCAGCACGCAATACACCGCTGATAAATATTAACTACAAATAGTTCTAACATTCAACTTTGTGGCATTATTTCCAAAATCTTTTATTGAAATTTACATTGTAACTGAAGCTTTATTACTTAACTATCTTATTGATATTTAATAAATAAAATATTTCAGTTGTTTCCGTTTCCTTTTGGGGTTTTTAAGTACCTTAAAACAAAAAAGGAATGGAACCCTCGTGAACCAGTCTGTTAACACCTTTTTTTTTCAGAAACAATTTGACGTAAGAATTTCGCATAGTGCTAAAGTATTTCAACAGTTAACACTTAAAAGAATTCATATGGAAATTTAAAAGTGCCAATTTTGATGGGAAATTGAAATGGGAATATTTTATGTATGTCAATTGTTCGCGTGCGATATATCAATTGGAAGGGCGCCTTATAAAGGATTCAAAAATGATTCATTTCAGAATTGTATGCAAGATAATTATAGAGATATTATTAAAAATGTCAAGAAATATGTTTCTCCCCCCTTTCTCTGAAACTTCTAAATTCCAAATTATGAAAAACCTGTCAAGTACGAGTAGAACTCGCACTACGAGGATTCCATATACATTTAAGCACATAAACATTTGAGTGCACAACGTAAATATCTTCGCTACTATATCTTTTACAGGTGTAACACAAACTAATTATAAAAATATATGATTCCACAAAGAATTAGAAAATCACTGACTTTTAGATTTTTACATTTACTGTGCCACCCATTGCGCCGACTTTCAAGATTGTAGATAGATCGGAAGTGCCCTATAGGTTTTATTGATCAGTAAGGAAGACCATTGTATGAATAAAAAATACGCTTTAAATGGTCATATTATGAACTAAATAAACTTGAAATGTTTATAGCAAAGTAAGGCTATAAAGCCTCTATACGTCAACTTCATATCTCAAGCCGTTTCTGAGAAAAAGGACGTTGACAGACAGACGGAAGGACAACCTATAAGGGTCCCTATTCCGGACAACCACAATAACCAACGCGACGATCGGGCGAACGTGGGTCCATACCCCTTAGCGTGACAACGGCGGCGTATAAGAGAGGTCACTACACTACAAAATTATTAGTACAAGCATCTTCAATAATCAGTACAATCTTCATCGATGAGTCAGTACAGTTTAGTTCGACAGTTCAGAATCAAGAAATCTGTATTTGAACTAAAGTAGAATAGAATAAATATTAGAAGGAATATTAATTGGTAATCGACCCAGCAAGATGTCTCCTGACTTGACATAGTCAACAGTGAGAGATCTGGTGAACTTCGAATCCTTCAATCCAATCCAAGTGCGGGTCCAATTCGATGCAAGTGCGGGGCTCTGACTGCTGCCTGTTGTTCCGCACAATTCCCTTTTTTTCGAAGGGAACAACCCTAAAAACAACGTTTCTAGACGTTTACCTAAAGTTTATCTAACTCGTGAAATATAATATTAATCTTTTTTACGTCCAAAACTATGCTAGCATTTGAACGCTCATTATGTTCATTGTTCATGCAGATAGCTAGTTCCAATGTTTGGCGATATATATTAGGCAATAAATTCACATGGTGAAAAATCATATTAATATTTATTAATACTTCGGATAGCTAAATATATCGGAGTGCGGACGTACTGGGAAGTACAAACCGGACAATGCCTCATTAGCGTCTATGTGCCAATAGTCCAATAGATAGCGCTTACGATGCCTCGCTCACGTGAAGCTATGCAGGACTGACACTACGGACGAGCGAGAAACAATTCACTTCGCTTGAAGGTCGTTCCGAATTCGCACTAGCAGCCTAGCATTAGCCATTTACGGTTGTTTGCATGTTAATTGAACATGTTTTTAGAAGGAAACTGTCTATACAACTTTATTGTCTTTCTTTAATGTATGTTATAACTTTGGCCTTTGCAAAGTTCGTTGAATCAGGAACAATGCGAGATTATTATTTTAAAATACAATAACGTATTATATAAAATTACTCTCAAATAAAAGATTGTATACAATTGAAATATTATACTAATTATATACACTAACTGTATACAATTTAAATATTATACTAATTATATACAATAACATCCGCGTATTATATTAAATTACACTTAAGTAAAATATTAATAAAAAATTAAACGTAATTCTTAGAACTATGCACCCCGTATTTGACAGTGAACTTGTTTAGTTAATGCCGAAGGAGGCCGAGTTTATGAAGAACTAAATATTTTATAAATACTTTAGATTAACATTTAATTAATTATCTAAAGAAGTGTGCCGATACCGAAGGGATTACCCGATTCAGCATTACGGACCCGATTACCGTTAAAAAATTAATCACATATTAAGATTTTAATAATTTTATCCGCAACTATGATGATCAATCAAAACCAGTTAATCAATATGAATAATGAAATAATAATATTAAATTAAATTAGAAGCCTAGGTATCTGACCTATATTTCCAATTTAATTTATTATAATTATATTCAGTTAAATTTATTATCACTGAGTAATTTAGTCAATAAAATACTGTGCCAACAGCGGGAAACGTTTTTTCGTCATCCTGGCAATGGTTCGTTATCTTGGCAATCGGCAAATTCGAGAATCATGTGCCTCACTATATTAGTTCTGCGCGAGCTATCTGTTTCATTCTTTAATCTGAGATTATTATTACATTGAAAAACCCATTCACATCGGTCAAGCAGTTTTTTGCGTGCCGTTTGAACAAACAAACCGACAAAATAAATACATCTTAAAAAATAAACAGAAAAGCAGACACACAGACAAAAATCCCTTAAGGGATACTTTATCGGGACTAAAGAAATTTTAGATTTTAATTTGAACCTCAGGCATTATCTCACTGAAAGCCCTATTCAAATCGGTTTAGCAGTTTTCGCGTGCTGCTCTAATAAACGAACAACGTAAAGACAAACAATAAACTTGTTAAAAACAAACAGAAAAAACACACTGACAAATAAAAATACATAAGAGAACATTTGATCGGAATAAAAGTTAGCCCACCGATGATTTCATTCAAACCGATCGAATAGTTTTTACCTAAGTCCCTGATAAACAGACAAATATATAAACAAAATACTTTTAAAAAACTTCTGTCTTTATTTTTAATTTATTTTCCAAACGTATTGGCAGTTGTTATTAAGGGACCCGGACGGAATGTCCGATCATCGCAGTTTAAAGTCATAATCCAACCGGTGCGCTACTCACTGGGACTGATTCAACCATACGCGACGCTGCTACACAAAAAAACACGTAGCAAAAACACGTGTATAGAGAATCCTTGAAATCCACTTCAAATCTTAAATATATAATCATATTTAATCACGGGTAAATAGCAAATTACTATAATAAACAGTAGAACGAATTGTCATTTTAAAGAACCTAACTAGATATTTTTGGATTGAATGGAAAAATAAATGGAAGCCTATTTAATTGAAATAAAACTGAATGCTGTGAAATGTTATATTATTCGAGAGAACCATGTGCAAAGCAAACCACTATTAATACATATGTTCTTTCATATAAAAGTCGAAAATGTGAAAAGTATGGAATTATTATAGTAAAGGATTCCTAAAAGGGTTTTAATATAAAATAAAGGGAATAATTGAAGAACGTTAATAAAAAAGCCAGATAACGCCATAAATCATGTATCAGAAAAGAAACGAATCTAACGACCTCCTATTTGCCCAAACAAGACGAGGTTTTCAATATGTAGAGGTAACAATCATACTTATAGAGTTAGATTTCAGTATCCTCTATGTTGGATTCATTACGACACCAAAGTAAAACCAACTGCCTTTGTTACAATTGGTTGGGACGTTCAGACTATGGATTCTAACATTATACTTAAAAATATACTTATACCAATTAAAAACAATAAAGGAGAATGCTCGAAATGGACCCACCACGGAAAAAAGTAAAAAAAATTGTGCATATTTAGCTTATATTGAAAAAAAGACAAATTCAATTATTTTGGTATACTTCTCATTATTAAAGAAGGTTGGATTTAATTAAGACTTTTTATGACCGGAAAATAAGAAAAATTACGTACGGGCCCTAAGCCCGTTAGAATATTGAAAACGTTGAGAAAATATTGAGAAAATATTAAAAAATAAGAAAAATTACGTTTTAGGGTCCGTTAGAAAATATTGAAAAAGTGATCGTTGGCACATCTGACCACTAGACCGATTGTCAAATCGATTTCCGTATACGCCATTTTGTGCCCGTCATAATCGCCGCATACGCAGTACTAGTGAAATTAAAAAAAAATAATTGTATTCAGTGATATGATTTTGTTTTTATTACTGTGCATGCTGCACAGTAATAAAAACAAAATGTTTATTAAGTTTCGTTATAATAATTTTAAGCTTTAAAATGGTGTAATTAAGTTTCATTTGTGCACAATTAATTTGTCTCCTCGGCTTAAGACCCCTTATAAAATTATTATGCTCATTTATTTTATCTACATAATTATAATGAAATTAATATATTAATAAAAAAGCTGACAAGAACCTCGAGCAGCGCGCATGTATTTAGCCTGAGAAAAGCTCAACCCACACCAAAGATCCATAATGCGATATTCACCTACAAGACAAAGGCTATATCCATTAAATAAGAACTAACTAAGTATTATCAAATCGCGCCGTCCACGCCCAACAGACATCTTCCCGGCAAAGCAAACAAAGGAGCCCACGATTTAGCCATTAAGACGCCTATAAAGGCAGCAAATCATTTTAATAAAACATTTACCGGCTTTGATTGAAAATATTCATAAGCCCCCGCTCGGGGGTGGACCTCCCTCGACCGCCCGACGTAAATGGGGCCAACGAATAGGAATATATCTGCGCGACTAAGTATAAGGCGGGCAATTTGGTAAATGTCCACTATCCTTTGTGGAAAAACCAATATCTTCTCATAACAAACTGTCTGTCTACCTATAACGTTTAAGGGTATAACCGAATACATAGACATGTCTTATATAATATTTATCATTCAATTATTATCAATTCGCTATGACCAAAACTTGTCTCTGTTATTGCCAAAGTCATATGAAGAACAATAACTCATAAAAAAACTGTTTTAATTTATGCACTGAGGATTACAGAAAGGAAACTTGGCGTATCAGTAGAGATCGTAACCTGGTTATACTCAAACTTTCATTATACTAGTTGTTACACTTTCAGAAATCAAAAATATATCTATGACGAAATTTCATTAGTGAATGGTCTTGTTCGAAATTTATGTTTTGAATATTAATTCCAATTTACAAATAAATTTACTTCCAATATTGCTTTATATATTTATATATATATATATATATATATATATATATATATATATATATATATATACATATATATATATCCGACTTGGAATCTACCGTGACAATGTCATGTAACACTCTCTGAAAAACGGAAGAACATGTCTACGGCAAAATTGAATTCAACTCGATGAAATAATTTCCGATATTTGCATCTATATACTTAAATAAACAAGTGAACTTTTTAAAGATATAATGTATGTAAGTACATATATGATAGGCTATGAACAGCATAAAATCACACTTGTTAAAATTATTGATATTATTCAAAAATATAAAAGAGCAGTGTGTAAATATAATTGTAAATGCTTTCTATATTTCGGAATATATAATAAACTAGCGTGACCCGTGCGAAGTCTTCGCATTATTATTTATTCCATTATGAAGCTCAGATGACAGATCAAACAAATATTTTACTAAAATTGACATATAGAGGCGCAAGTATCAAAAGCATTGAGCTAAAGCGCCACTTTATTTATACGTGAGTGGATTTGAAATTAAACAAAAATTTTACCGACCGTCAATCATATTGACGTTGAGCCGTTAGATGGCAGCATTGCTGTTTTGTGTATATAATTTTAATAATTAATTAATTTGCAAAAACGATAGCAATAATAAATTTTTTAGTTGTGGATGCCGGTAGAGCAAGCAATTATCTATAAATTATGTGAATTAGTTGTGAGGTTTTTTCTAAAAAGGGAGAGTAACATCTTAAAACCTTAGCGTATTAATATATATGATGATGATGATTAACATGTAACGAATACTTTTAAATTAAGTAATTTACTTATAATATTTCAACAGTTTCCCCGTTCAAGTATTAATTTAAGTTATACTGGGAAAACTAAATTACGTTGTTTGATTGTAAGCTTACAGCTGATAACTTTACTATAATGGTATATCGCAATCCAACCAAAGGATATAAGTAGGTAATGGTTTTATAGTACGAATCAATCAATGTATATGTAGTGTTGTGAGTTAATATAATCTTACATTAAATGTGAAACGGATCAATTAAATTAACGAATGTAACTTAACCATACTAATTTACGTTAAAAGTATTCGCTTAGGGCTAATATCTGAAATGTTTTCATATATTTTTTTAATTTAGTGGGAAAATAAAGGGAAAGGGGGATGTTGAAAAACGAACTTGGAAAAAAGAATGATAAAGCGTCGGAAATTAAATTTAAAACGGTTCTTGTATCTAATACATTAACATATGTAGCTTAATCGTACTACCTAATTATCGTTACGAGTACTTGTTTAATAATATTTTTCAGAATTTTTAAGGTTCGACTGGAAAATATAGGGGGAGAGAGTTAATTAGAAACTAATATAGAAAAAAAATATTAAAGCAATAGAAATTAAATTTGAAACGGTTTTTATGTCTAATAAATTAACAAATGTAACTTAAGCATATTAATGTTTGTTGCAAGCACTTGCTAAAACCTAACATTTAATTTTTTTAACGTTTAGTGGAAAATGAGAGTGACGTATACTAGTGATGTAGTGAACATTCGTTACATCACTAGTACATTACATAGACAGGCTACCTGTTCTGGAGTCATTACGTTTTTTACAAAAGCGAAGCGCCCGCTAGATGTTAAGACGTTTTATCGTCTAAAAAGGCTACATCATTCTATTGGTTTATTACTTAGAAAGCTTTTTCCTCGAATATTCAATCCAATATTTATTTATAAAGTTGAAAGGAAATCTATTAAAGAAAAGCCAGTACAAAGAGTAAAATATTGGAGTCGCTCGAAATGTACGTTCCAATTGACAGCGTATCGGTTTTTAGATTATTTCATAATATAAAGAAGATATGAACAGTTGGAGTAAGTAAGTAAGCAATACTTTTATTGTGAAATTAAATTTGTACAGCAAAAAAGCAATTCTCGTAATATATGGTTATATAAGAGCAGATTAATTTAAAAGCGCCTTCACATTCCGACAGGACTAATGTAAAAGTAATTCTCATTGGAAAGTACGCCTAAATATACATACGATGCATTTACACTGAGTAATTGTGTCTAAGGTTATCGTAATAACTTTTAGGAAACTAGAAATTGTAAATTAAAAATCCCGGACATTTAAATTATAAAAGTAAAAGTTCATATTGTATTAAAATGAAACAGAACTAGTCATATATTACTAATCAAGATTATTTTTTCTCAATCAACTCGTATTTATCTTAATAACCACAGATAAAAAAGCGGTCAAGTGAGAGTCGGATTCTGACACGAAGGTTTCAGTACCACCGATTTCTGGTATGGTACTCTCCACCCCACCCCCCTGACTTATTCACTTTTGTAGTATAGAGGCTATAGTAACACGTATTCCGTGAAAATTTCAAGTATGTACCTACTACAGTTCAAGAGATACAACCCTGTGAAGTCAGACGGACGGCGGAGGCTTAAAGGTAGGGTCCCGTTGGCAACCTTTGGGTATAGAACACTAATTATACTTATGATTACATATGAAACAATTAAAACATTTCATCTATTGCATAAACAATAAAAAAATTAAATTCCAATCTACATCCTTAATTTAAACTCTGAATCGATAAAGATAAATTGAAACTCTGAATGATAAAGACAAATAGTAACGAACTTTAAACATGAAAACAACAGCAAAATAAATTTCAAAACTCAATTTCTCGAAAAATTTTAAAAACCACGGACAATTTAAAAAATCCCCCGGACGGCTCTTTTAAACAGAGGACATTGTCCGGGAAAATGAGGACGGATGACCCTAATCGCAAAACTAGACTCATAGGGTATCAAAAATTTCGATTTCATTAAATCGAATAGGATGGTGTTTTTTATTGCGATTTCAGTAAATTGACCAAAACTTGCTAGGTGATTGAAGATACTGTTATTCGGATATGCCAAAACTATAGGCGTGCCAGTTTAATTCGCTTTCATGTTTCGTGTGGTTTCAATATTTCTATTCGTTGGCTATAAAGGAATAAATTGTCGTTGAAATAAAACGTAAAACACGCCCTCTTTATAATTAAGGGCAACAAATTTTTTTACACATAACCCTTTTTAGCACACCTAATACTTGTCAGGAGTGCGATGTTTACCCGTAGTGACGAGGTCTTCGTGGCTGTTCGTGGGTTATTCACCTGAACGGTGCGCAAGTATTGTGTGTACGAAAAAGATGACAAATAATTATGAATATTATTTTCAATTTTCTGAAAAAAAAGGTAATGTTTTAAATTTGTTTTAACGACAATTTTTCTTATTGCCGGACACCACGTATATTGCCTAGTATATTGTTCACAATCGTATAATCATCACGAATTTCTCAAAAACTATAAGATTTCAAATAATCACTACAGTTTTCCAGAAACTTTTTTTTTGGGAGATAAGGTGGGGGACATACTTTTTTGTAAACATTTTCTGCAATATCTCTAAAACAGTTTTATAAAAAATTCGGAAATAGCATACGATGCTAAAGAAATGGCATGAGCTACGTATGAAACTCATTAGAATAGCATGAATAAACAGCATAATAGTTAATTTAAAATTTCGCAATACAATTTTGGAAAATGGTCACAATTAAAAAAAACATTCTAACGGTAAATAAGAATTTTACTGAAATTTTATTTAATTTAAATATTATCATCTATAAATATTACTCTTGGGTACATCTTAATACAATAAATTAAATAATAACTCTCGTCGATAGTTTCGATTAGGCGAATTGAATAATATACAGGCGTTTTTATTAAAATAATTATAAACACCATGGAATTGCAGACTGACGTGCTGTTGAAAGTTCTTGCCGCAATGTCAACTTTTTTAGGTTATACCAAAGATATACTTTGGCCGAGGTTGGAATAGTGTTTGACAGACGAAGTTACGACGAGCTTGTCGTATGCTGAAGTTGTTAGTAGCATCTTATATATTCTCTATTAAGGTAAAGTATAACTTTCTATTCCAAGTTTATTAGTAACAGCGACACTTAGTAACCTATAGAAAGCTGGCTTGCTACATCAATTTAGCAAGACCCATATATTATTATTATGAAGTGTATATATAGCGCGCTGATGATAACGAAAAATTTTAAGCTATCTTAAAATTATATATTAATAGACAGAGATGGATATACGCTTTATTACAACTTTAACTTTACTGGAGGTCTATCACTCACAAATGCAATGGCTAAATGACATTACATATGTCTCTCACTTTTTCTTACGATTTCTTTCTCTGTTACAAAAAAAAATACTTTCAATTAAACAATTGGTTTCACTTAACAAATACAAACTGTTCGAAACAACGCAATGTACCATCAAGTACATTTGAACAGAGGACCTATACTGTGATCTACACATTGACCACATGATGATGTTGCATAATAGCGAAATCCTCGAGATAGAAGCGGTCTTCAATGTGGCAGATATATGACGTCATCTCTTATGCATCTAAGAGTTGCATAAGAGATGGCGTCTTAGTTGCAAAGTTCTCTACAAGGAACTAAACCTTCCGTTAGGTTGCCATCTGCCTACGCTATAATCATAAACAAATAAAATATAAATCGCTAAGTTAGTCGTGGTATTCATTTAGTGAGAAAAAATCCCATACTACCCATCGATCCAATTTGGGTGTCTTGAAAATTGTTTTCTCCTATTAAAATGAAAAACAAAAAAAAATTAAACACTAGAATTTAAAACTTCGACCATTGCAGTTTTGCAATATGTTTTAAACAACTCGTACTTACTTTGCAGGCTATATACTATCGTCAGAGGTTTCTCTAGGTTGAACGAATAAAAAATTTGATGGTTTCGTTACGGTGACGGTGAAATTTCCGTTAAGGTCTCGTTTTTACATTTACAGTACGAAATCATAAAACTTTACTTCACATTATAGTTCCAACACTCAACTTTATTATCACACGTAAAAGAGTCCTCATCGAGCGAACACTTGAAGCTGGGCGCACCGATTCCACCTCCCCCATTAACAATTATTACACACGCACCTTTCTCATTCCGCGATAATATTAAGATAATACTATGACCCAAATAGGATAGTAAAATTCAACACCATTATTCTCGGAGCACCGACGCACTTGCAAAGCCTATTTTATGACCTCCCGGAGCCGTTGAACCCTTGAACGAGGGCCGGACAATCACTGTTTTATGACTGAAACCTTCTTCGTCCGATTGCTATTAAATAACAAAGAACCAACGAAACAGTTGGTGCCATCAAACGAAGTATCGTTATAACAAAATTCATTACTCACTATTAACATAATACTGTTTAATATTATAATGTATTCTCAGGAATGTAATATGCTTAATGCCATATTAAATAATCATTGTTTTCTCTGTATATGTATATAAGACGCAACGTCTGTTTGCAGGTTCGTTTATAACTTCATTTTTTTAGATAGTTCTTCCAGATGGATTTCACCATCTTCGAAAGTATTTATCCAGAAAGGCTGTGAATTTAAAAATTAGTATGGAGTAATGATGTAGCGAAGATAGATTTTTACACATTCGTGAATACGAATATTCGCTACCGGTATTCGCATTCGCCTTTTTTACATTGTCTCGTTTGATTATAACAGATTATAACAACACCAGCGAACGGATGTGTAGTAGAGCTGAACTTCTTTACACACCTCAGTGAAGCCGGCTACAAAGAAAAAAAAGCATCAAAGCTTTTATTTTCCATTGTTCCAATTTCATTATTAGCTGATAGACATTTTATTTTTGTTTTAATTATCAAAAGAAATAATTTATTTAAAAGTATTTATCAAAAGAAAAATTTGTATTTACGTTTAAAATACTGTTTGTTGTCTGTTCTTATTGTACGTTTATTTGCTTATGCGTCAAAAGATACTGAATCGATTTTAATCAATTTTGCGAGTGAGGTACTGAAGAAGTAAAAAAAAGCTACTAATACAATTGAATCTCTGGACATCGTCGTATGTTCTAAAAAATAGATAATTAATATTAATCGAATTGAAGACCTTATAAACACAAAAATTTCTTTTTAGGGATCCGTACCTCAAAAGGAAAAAAGGAACCGTCATAGAATCACTTCGTTGACCGTTTGTCTGTCTGTCTATCAAAACTCTTTTTCTCAGGAACGAGTGAAGATATAAAGTTCAATTTAATATCAATACTACGGCCCCTTAGAGCTGTAAAAAAATGAAGCTTCTAAGTCAACGCAATAAAAAAACTAAAAATACGGCCATTTATGCCTCATATTTTGTATAAGCATAATCAAATACAATGCAGATTCAATCAACTTTTAAAAAAATAACCCACGCACTTACAATGAATCGCACTCTGCAACATTAATGTGTGAACCAAACAACAGTACTTATTTATGACACAGATATCAGTCAGCTCTAGCAAAATTAAAACACCAGCTGCTGTATTTAATTTCGTCAAACAAAATCACCAAAAAATAGGCATCGCCTCTTTGCCCACTTCTATTAATATAACATAAAAGTAACGATATAAAAGTAATCTCAACATAAACCCCCGCGCAGTGTCCCATAATGAACGTATAATTCTGAAGAGCGTACAATGTAAAAAAAAAGAAACTCGGCATATTTTTCTCCGAGGATGTTTTTATTCACTTCTTACATACGCGAGTAAGAGTCTGTCCTTTGTATAATTGTCGGATTGCCCAAAGTTAATGGAGCTAGAGTGGTCTTGATAGATTGTTTTTTTTCTGCACGAACGTATGACGTGTGGGACGAGCTGGACGACAATGACAAATGAAGTACGTAGGTAATATATTCGCTAACTCTAGTGTATTTAATAGCCTAATATATTTTATCCAACAAACCTAAAGTACAATAAAACCGTGCAATTAAAAACGGTCTTTATTTATTTAATTTTATATGCTTAGAGTCTGGTGAGGTCGACAAGTTGAGAGATAAAGAAAAATGCAAAAATAAAGAAAAAGTCTAAAGGTGAAATCGAAGTCCCCTACTAGGTATAAGCTATTATTGGCTCTGTAGCAATCGAAACTATTTCACTTGCCATTTTGGTGCATCCCTTCGATTTAAAATCATCGTGTGATCCTCCATACTCTCCTTCATATCTATGCATTTTATTTAATGTTCATCGACACGCGCCTTACCTGCAATTAGTTAATTTTTGCTAATCTCATCACAGCACCGTTCACTCTTCTTTAAAGTCATCAATCAACAATTACAGTCATCGAGCGTACACATAAAAAATCATTAGATAACAGCAAAAGAACAAACGAATTAAATACATCAATTTTAATATATCACAAAATATACAATGATAAATGCTTTTAAAATTCTGCAGTCTTAATCTAGTGCCAGATCAATCAACAATTACAGGCATCGAGCGCACACATTAAAACTCATTAGATAATAGCAAAAGAACATACGAATTAAATACATCACTTTTAATATTCCAAAAATATACAATGATAAATGTTATACTATTGATATTAAAATTCTGCAGTCTTAATCTAGTGTTGTTACAAAAATTACATTATGAGTATCTATTTATTAGTTCTGTTAATTACTTGCACTAAAATATCATTATTCTATGTAAAGTTTTGTGTAAAGGAAAGTATACCTTGGTGATATTTTGACGGAGCATGACTGTGCTTGAAGCTTCGAAGATCTTCTCGATATTTCCATTCGATGAGAAATACGTAGTACGTGTAAAAAACTGTTGGCTGGTCTATATTAAAGGGTTATAATTACATAAAACTATAATTACATTCTTATTTACATTATAGGTCGCGTATGTGCAGCGAGAATGATGTACTTTTGTGAGGAGACTTTTTAGACTCATAGCTTGTTTTTTTGCAATCGTTGTTCCCTGTAATTTCATGTTGTTCTTGAATCGGTTATGAATTATTATTCTAAAAAGAGCAGTCGTTAGTTTAAAAAAACAGGCAGGGCAGGGTGAGGTTTCGTGATAATATTAAACATTGTAGTACAATTCGAATTGTCCGATTCGAAAACCGAATTTGAAAAACGAACGCGTGTTCGCGGTGTCAACTAGTAGAACGTGTTGCACCACAATGCGCTCGACAAATATGACGTCGTCACCGGCGTCTACACAATTACATTCTGCACGTGCCGCGATATCCGTTCAGAGACAACGTCAATTACAGATTAAATTAAAAACTGGTTAAATCCAGAATAAACGATAAAACGTTGATATCGCAAAGAGCCTTTGTGCGAACTTACGCGAATCAACTCGGCAAAAGATTGTAAACAATAAACATGACCTATGAATAAACTATAAAAAAATCGAATATTAAATTTGCCTCCTCTATAATTACCATATAAATTATATTAAAGTTTTGGTTGCTGCAAACTATGCTGTTTTATATGGTCTATTCATATGCCACATTATTAATATGTCAAAGTTTCAGACAGACAGACAGACGTGAGTGTTCTAAGGGTTCCAATTTTTTATTTTAAGGTACGGAACCTTACAAAGAAGTAACCCTTAAAAATCTACTTTAATATTGATTTAATATATTTTTATTACTTTGTATTATTTTGTTGCGCGTTATACTTGCCTATTTAGAAAACAGTCTTCTTTAAAAAAGCAAATGAAATTGGGTCCATGCTAACACAAAAGTTATGTAAAGAAAAATATCATACAGTGAAGATACTGAGCAAGTAAAGTGGAAGACAGAAAGAAGCTGCTTATGTAAATAACAAAAACAATAGTTTATCAAAATTTAGAAACTAATAAATTAGATGTTGACATGGATATGGACAGGGACACAATAAGAGAAGTACATGCTGTAATGTCATAATGAAAACGTAATATACTCTTCGCAACGAAGGAATCAAATTTTGTTTTACTTCACAGTCGGTCTTTCAAGGTGTTTCTAATAAATTATATATTAACATGGATACGGGAGAGACACAATAAAAGAAGAACATGCTGTAATGTTATAAAGCAAACGCAATATATATTTCATAATGAAGCAATCAAATTTTGTTTTATTTCATTGTGGTCTTATAAAGTATTTGTATTGTTGGACACCTACTACGCCACGTCACATTACGCTTTAGGAACGCGCGCATTTCATTTGAATTTTGTAAAACATATAATTGGGCTTATAAAATACTAATATTGTTGGATGTTTAAAGAAAATTGTTTGACTCGTTTTCATTCAATATAATTTATTTCAGAAGATTTTTAGGGAATTTCAAACTTAGACTGAAATTTCAAAAACATTAAAGATATTTATAAAAAACTCCCAAAAATAAATAAGGCGCCAGACCGCAGGAAGAACATACATTTATTATTTTCGTGTTTTTTATACTCTATTAAATAGTGTTTCCAGTACAATTTCTAAAAAATTTTTAAGCTTTTGTCACCCTAATATCAAAATGGATGCGACACTAATAAAAAATTAGGGCAGACGACTTTTGAATGCCAAAAATGGAATTACTAGGAAAATGAAAATATAAGACGAAAATAATCTGTACCATCTTTTGATGTAGGCATTTTTTGTACAGCGAAATAATTGTTTTCCAATAACAAAATATATTTCATTTTCAACATTTTCTGAATAATTATAAGGTTTCCTTATCATAAATAGATCCTCCATGAAAAAAATGATATATGAAAAACATTAACTTGCTAATATACTGAATTCTTATTTGTGTGAAATAACACTCGTATTGATCTATATTCATGGGTGAATAAGGTGTTAACCGCGTTGCTTTTATGATGCCACGCCACGCTCGGAGTGAATACACTACATGGTGCTTAACACTTGTTGAAATAGTGTGTCTCGAGAACGTGGTGAGATACTAAAATCGTATTATAATTGTCTGATTTATATTCACGAATCTGAAGAAGCCGACTTGCTACAGCAATTTAACAATATATCGTTAGATATATCGTTAGAATATAGAGTTAGAGGGAGTGAGTTGCTAACTATACGAGTGACTGATCGAAATGTTCAAGCACTTCTGCGAATGCTTTTGCTATAACTTTTCTTCTGGGGTTTATTCAACAATTCTGTGAAAACAATTGGGAACCAATGCCAAAGTTATAAAAACATTAGGGTTATATGTAATTTAAGTACAAAGTTGGAATTATGACTCTCCCGTAAGATTCCCGTAACTCCTAACCAGAACCTGGATAAGCAAGCGAGTCGAGTCTAAAATAGGGACTAATACAGGGACTAATAAGGATAAATTTCTTTTCTATAAATATCAATACCTTAGTTGTAAACGTATTTAACTATGATTCATTTATAACAATACGCTGTTCCGTGACTTTTCACTATAGGTTCCATGACGTTTCGCTACATGTCCTTAGAAACTACGAAATCAAGGTTTTTCCCATTCTTTAGTAGCTAATAAAATAATATAGTTTTGATTTCAAAAATGTTAATCGAATCATATTGATCCTAGATCATCTAATACCTATTATACTTGTAACTGTTTTCTTTAATATATAAAAATAATATTAACTCCTTCACATTAGTGACCAGTAACAAGTTCTAAACGTAAAGTAGGTACGCATTAATACAAAAGACTTAATAGATGTGTGTAAGGTCATATTAAGCAACAATCAGTACAGCTAATACAAATATATCATTAACATATACTTAAATATCACTGTCTCATGTCTTTACGTACTTACAATGCTATCCGTTAACTGTTATATTCAACGGCACACCCAAAATTCCTCGCCACACTTTCTCTGTTTCGGGAGCTGTCATTTTGCGGTACGAGCACTCGAATCCGAGTATAATTGTTCAGTTCAAGTTTTGGAATAGTCGAAACCTTTAACCTTTTTCTGCATTAATTAAATTATTTCAAAAACAAAACTAAATTACAAATTTATTTTTATCGTTACATAGATTACAATATCTACAACTATGCAGAGTAGCTCGAAAGTGAAGATCCTAAAATTAATCTTTATACGTAGACAAAAGCTTCATCGGTCCGGAAGTTTCTACCGAATTCATGGTCGTTGTAAGGCAATAGTTATTTTTTTATCGAATCGAATTTTTTATCGGTCTGGAACTCTGAAAAAGACCACAAGTGTCGTTTCACAATCGGTAAAAATAAAACTGTCCCAACAAGTAGTCTTACTTCTCAAGATAGACAAACTTCTTCTTACTTCTCAAGATAGATAAACAAGATAGACATTCTTGCATACAACTTCTTGCGCATATTCAATATATATATATATATATATATATATATATATATATATATATATATATATATATATATATATGATATATATAGCATATTTCTCCACCATATTAGAAAACAATAGGAATAGATAAAGCCCGTGGCGACCGCCGTCAAGTTTCTGCTCGTACGCGAGTAAGTATACGATACCAATGACGTAAATAACTTCCGTACACGGGACACGCTCCGTGTTATCAGAACTATGCACCAAACATAATATAAAACAAAATCCCTCGTTGAGCTTGTCTGTCTGTATGTAGGCGATTTTCTCAACAACTAGTGATCGGTTTTGTACCAATTTTCATTAGCGGGTAGACCAATTCAAAAGAAACGTTTAAATATACTAATTATAAATGTTTTATGAAAATTACCTGATTCGAATTCGTGATGATGAATGTCGATGAAATCGGAAAAAACATTCGTCGTATGTGATATAAATCGTTAGAGATATACGGAAATAAAGCATCGCTACAATTTTCTTCCCAGAATAAACGTTTTACAGTCTAAAAAACAAAAATATTCAATTCAATTTTCTAGAGTATATTGTATAAAATTGTCTGAATCCTTATCAAATTAAATTTTAAAACGATTTTCTTCAATTTATATAGGGGGCATTCCACGCGAAGCGGACAAATGAAAAAGGTTGATCTTTTCGATTTTATTAATATTCGATTATGTTATATCTATATATGTCCTCAACCTATAAACAAAATATTTTTACAGTATAAAGTCTTGTTAACGAGTTAGAGGACTTCGAAGTTTTGACCGAATGGCAGGTGTGCGCTACTTTGAATCCTATTACCCAACTTTTAAAACTTATAATAAAATAAATAAATCAGTGGAATTTAAACTTCATTTAACGAGCTTTTTAATATACTCAATTCTTACTCGATACAATTAAAATTTTGTACATAGATCAAATCTCCTTTAGGTACCGTAAATTTCTACCGAATAGTTTAAGTTATGACGGTGTTTTAAGTAAAACAAAATTATACGCACGGGCTATCACGCAGTGGTACGGAATGCGATCGTACGCGGTCAACAACACGAAGAGTTTATTGTGCAAAGCTGTCTTAATCCTTATCAAATGAAATTTTAAAATTATATTCCCCAATTTATATAGATCAAATTTTCCTTAGGTACCGTAATTTTCTAACGAATAATTTAAAAGTTATAACGATATTTTAAGTAAACAATATTATACGCGCGGGCTATTACGCAGCGGTACAGGACGCGATCATACGACTTGAATAAGACGAAGAGTTTAATGTGAAAAACTACTTAATCCCTATGAAATTAAATTTTGAAACAATCTTCCTTAACTTATATAGATAAAATTTCCCTTATGCACTGTAGTTTTCTAACGAATAGTTTAAAAGCTATGACGGTGTTTTAAGTAAACAAAATTATACGCGCGGGCTATCACGCAGTGGTACGGGACGCACTCATACACGGTCCGCAACACGAAGAGTTTATTGTGCTAGAATGTCTTAACTTTTATCAAATTAAATTTTAAAGTGATCTTCCTCAACTCATATTGATCAAATTTCTTTTATTTACCCTACTTTTCAACGAACAGTTAATACTTATGACGGTGTTTTAAATAAATAAAATTATACGCGCAGGCTATGACACTGTGATACGAGACGTGGTCCCACGTGGCCTACGCCAACAAGGCGAGCCGCGGATTGCGCTCGTTCCTACAGCATTACCAGCATAAGGTAAATAACAACACATATACGAAGCCTGGGCTCGATATCTTTTTAAACATGGTGTGTATAAGTAGCAGAAGTCTACTTACCGAGTCGATCAATCTTTGCATAAAATTTGTATTTAGAAACGCATATGGGTCAGCGATATCACAACTTCAGAAAGAAGCTATTTGTAAATTCAAGTCCTGAATGAATTGTTCAGTCTTGGATTAAATAAATATTGATATTGTTAAACTCGCTATCACTTTTTCGGAAAATGAGGTAAAGACGCGTGAATCGCGTCTGTGTCTCATTATCTTGTCTAATATGTATATTTATATATAAAATATTATACAAATTATTATAAAATGTTTATAAGTTAATTACACAGTAGCCACGTAGCAAATGTTTGACACGTTTATCCATGGTTCTTCAGTGAGAATGTGTAATTTATCTGTTTTGTGAATACCTACTGATAGGCTATGTATACCTAGTGTCGCGACCTGATGGTTGCTTATAATATCATTAGTTAGGTTGAATTAATCGGTCCGGAGAGATTGTTCAAAGGACATTCTTTAACTCCAAAGTTTTTGGAAGTTTCCGACGATGAAGAGATATTTTACTATCAAGCGAAATAAAAAGCCGCTATTGGCTGTAATTTTCTTTATAAGAAAATAACAAAAATATTGGTTTATACGGAGAATTTTACATTACGATTATGATAAATAAAGCTCGGAGGATGGCGGACAGGAAGATGGAGATGTGATCAATTTTTGGAGAATATTTTGCTATTTATTAGTTGGGATCTTCATCTGGAGGATACACTTGCAAAATTGTATGTTATTACGTCTAAAACTGTGTAAATTGTGTGATAAATGGATGACACAGACGAAGTTATAATTGTTCTACCTTTCGCTACAGAACCATAAAAACAAAAACTCTTTTCAGAAACACTTATTTGAATAAAAACATTAAAATTTATGAAATTGCGGTGTTTTAATAATATTTTAAATTTTGACTAAGTACTTCCAGGTTATTACTGAAAACTTGTACAAAGCGGAAACGAAATTGGATTTGTCATCAATACCATAAACCTATTGCATCATTAATTGCAAAATTTGACTGAGAATTGCATTTTCAAAGCAGAGAATGTATCATATAAAATCTAATTGAATGGGAAACATATTTCGCTAAACATGGAAATTAACTCATCTATTTTGATTTATTAAAACGATTTGGCAAGTGCACCGTCTGCATTGTAACGTATAACCCGATCGCAACGTCGCAACTAATACCAAATGTGCTCTGGAAACTAATGTGGGCTATAAATCGATATTTAATAACCAAATATATATCGATGTCAACGCGATACATATTCGTGTATTAACTACCTAACTGAACTGGAGAAGATATTTATATTTTTACATTCGATCGATCTTAATCGATGGACGTTTCCGGCATATATAACCGACAGTGTTCGGTTTTGTATTTCATTTAGCGTTAATCGGTTTGTATTGATTTCGTACAGAATTAATAATATTTTCCAACCCCCTTATTGTATGACTATGTTAAAGAAGTTGTGTTAGATCTTAACTATTTATCGGAGGATTCATATTCAAGTAATTCGCGGTCCAAGCTGTCCGCCTTCTAATTTATATTTTTTTGTTTTATTTAAAAAGACCTTATGATACAAGCACTCTATATGGAACTAAAATAGGGGATTAAAAGCAAAATACACAATAATAAAAAAAAATATGAGTAATCAAATCTATTTAAGTATTTTTATATTTTAAGTATTTTTGAGATATTCATGATTATTTAGAAACATTTTTATATGGTGAAAATTAATGTTATTTGAAAATCGTTTATTAGAAATACTATGTATTCTTAAATGTTTATATGTGACAAGCGTGTGGAGAACTCTCAATGTGCGATTTTTACTCGTACACTAGACACATTTATTTAAAGTATTTGAACCCTTTGTATCGTTCTTTTAACAGAAAAAATTGCCAAAATGTCTTATCTTCACGTGAAAATTATCTATTTTTTAATTACGATTACATTTTTTTTAATTTTCATTGACAACCTTAAAAAATATATCTAAATAATAATTAATTTTTAATAATTACACCCTCAAGTACCAGAAAAAGAAAGGCAACGATTTTTCCAATGCCTATGTTACAAACGAAAAAAATTGATCTTCGCGTTTAAAAAAAACAGAACTCGAACTTTCTCTTCCAGAACTTATATTCATTGCAAGAACTGTCCCGAAGTCTAGGTCTCACTCAAGCACATCTTTGAGTGCCCAGCTTTCGCAGCAAACATCCTAAAAGTAGGAATGTCTGAGCGATCTGCTGTAAGAAATCTTGTAAAGCAACGAGGCACCGAATCTGGCGGCGGCAATTTTAAAAAGCTTTGACACAATTGAATCCTCTTTTTTTCTCCTTTTCCTATTATTTATTTTACTGTCTATGTGGAACATGACAACAACAACAACAGAAATCGAAAATAAATGTATATAATAGAACTCGTAAGTTTTGGTAGCAAGATATATTTGGCTTATTGGGTGTAAATTACCTCCATCAAGTTTTCGAAAAAATACATCGACCTAATACGTGCACTAACATGTCTGTACCTGTTTCAACGTTTTGGCCTGAGAATTGTGAGGTGCAAGTTTATTTGTAAAGACAATCAATGATACATTAACGGTATGGAAAACGGGCGATCTAAAGTGAAGCCAGACAAAACTATCATCAAAAGAAAGCAACCCGTGAATTATATTAATAAAAATATTACAGTTATAATACTAAATCAATCAACCTTGCATTACAAACGTAATAGAACGATTTCGTATCAAGAATAGCAGACTTATCTAAGTTATAGCAGAAGAAGGGTAACCTCTAAAATCTGAGCGGTCAAACAACTAACTTGCACAAATTATTGAAAAAATGGCATTTAGTAGTATTAAATGTTTAATTAAAACATATGGCGATGGGACTAAAAGACCTGACATCTAAAAGAACGTAGCACACAAAAAAAGAATTAATAGCAGACACAGACACCGACTATGAGTTTATGTCGATTTACTCGCACGTCCTTAAATCTGAGTGGTCAAATAACTAATACTAGCACGAATTATTGAAAAAATGGCATTTAGTAGTATTAAATGTTCAAATAAAACATATTGCGATGAGACCAGAAGACCTGTTATCTATAACAACGTAGCGCACAAAAAAAGAATTAATAGCAGACACAGACACCCACTATGAGTTTATGTCGATTTACTCGCACGTCTTTAAATGTGAGTGGTCAAATAACTAATACTAACTCGAATTATTGAAAAAATGGCATTTAGTAGTATTAAATGTTCAAATAAAATATATTGCGATGAGACCAGAAGACCTGTCATCTATAACAACGCAGCACACAAAAAAGAATTAATAGCAGACACAGACACTGACTATGAGTTTATGTCGATTTACTCGCACGTCTTTCTGTACAACTTCAGCTAGGAACTCAAGATTTACTTCCAATCGCCTACGATTAGTACTATCCATCGATACATTATAAACTGTCGAATAAATTCTACAAAGAAAGCTGACTTTATCTTTACTGAAATATTTGCAGAATATGTACCAAAATAAAAAGAATAGATGTTGATACCTTGCATGTTCAATGTGGTCGTATCAACATATCGAGTACGGAAAATGTTCCATATCTTAGGTGATGAAAAGAAAGGCACAGAGAGATGGATGAAGGAGGACGAAGTGAACACTTCGTCCATTCCGGACGTTCGGGATATAACCGTAGCTATTCTGAATTCCTTATAATGATGACGATTTTATAAGAAATAGTGCAGTAACAGCCGAAGAATCCAAAGAATAAGAATATATTTCCATTTTATAGACCCAAGACTCATTTTATTTTAAACAAAGACACTGTTATAAATGCTTATACCAGTAATCGCCTCTGAAAAAAACAGAGCACTTATTTTCTTGTTATAAATATTTACTTTAGTATCATTTAAAATAGGGGAATATGTGGCATTGCGACATAATTAAAGCTGTAAAAGTGCGACGAAATGTGACTGAAAACGAGAGTATTTTGTGTGACACAACGTATGGACAACCTTATCGATTTACTGTCATAATTGGATTTCATGATGTCCTATACACAAATAAGACTCTTCGAAATATGCGTCCTGGAATATCGAAAAATTCAAATACGTTTTCTCTGCTTGTTTGTGATAATGCAGACCGCAATATAAACACCGTTTGTGCATGGATTCTTTAATGTTGAATCATTCAATAATACACCAAAGTTTTGCAACGAGACCTTAGAATAATCATATAAATAAAAGAGTAAATATGTTATTTCGTATGTAATAAAATTTATAAAAAATTCCAAATAAGTCTCGACTTAAACAATATATATTAAAATTATTTCAATCCCACATTTGTTAGGGAAAACCCCTTACTGACTGGACTAATATGACTATCCAATTCATTTTTATAATGGAATGGAACACTTACCGTACGATTAATTTATAAATATTTTTAGTTTTATGACATAACTAGTCGCATACCGAAAATATTTACGAAAAGGTTACACGACACGTATTTACTTTTTACGTTTATGTAAGTAATTAGTGACTAATTAATAAGCCTATTAAGTATTCATAAATCAAATTTTCATCCCTTTGACTAATATTTATTTACGGTCTATTAAAATATTTTATATGTCCATTGTAGGTCACTAAAAAGATCGCGTACCATATATTAACATAAATAATGAATTACAAAGTAAACAATCGACATATACCTTGGCAACAGGTACTCGAATTACTGCGTGGCTGACCGCAGTCGCAGTCGGCCAGAAGATTTGTTTGAACTGTATCACATTACGTCCAAGCCAATCTTCCACATCAATGCTAACGACATAGAAACAATTCGTAAACTATGCAACAGCACACACATGCTATATTTGTAATGGTTCTGTACTCCACTATCATCAAATCAATTTGCTTGTATTGTATTGATTACAATACAATACAAGCAATTTGAAAATGACATCTAGATTAAGCTTCTAGTCTAAGACATTTCATACTTCGAAAATTATCTATACTCATACATATAATACAATTGTGGAATTAGTGTGTATATATTGAAGATATTTACAAAAAAAGTACGTAAAAATAGTGTCTTTGGAATTTTTATCTGTACATATGTTGGTTTGCTTATCTGTTTGTGTGTATGTATCACATAAAAATCACAGACCCCTTTCGGATGGTGTTTTAGAAGAATATACGGAATTTAATTTTTATTTTATCGCAATCAGTTCACTGCGTCAGAAGATATGTGAATTTAATATTTTCAAGAGTTCATTAGATTTACAACAACGAAGAAAAATAGTATTTCTAGGGTCAGTAGATCTAAGCACACAAATAAAAAAATGAACTTTATAGAAATAACAAAAAACTTAATAAAAATTTGGATATAAGTGTTACATTTATATTTCTTTTACAAAGAAATGCTAATACCTCTTAAAAATCTGAAAGATGCATCAAATACCCGCCAAATATGATTCATGCAATTCAAAATTTTAAAACTTTCAGAAAAATTTAAGAGGCTGAATTTAATATATCTCTAAGCACCAGATTACAGCACCAGATTTAGTAGACGCATACTTATTTAATTTATTTATGTATTTTAATGTATCTAATTAATACATATGGTGAACTTATTGCTACGAGAACAATCTCTCACAGCCAAGCAGAACCACAGTCCAGCCCCGCTCGACGAACGGCCAAGAATCGAACTCGGATCCCTGCGGTGCGCCGCGCAGTCAAAGGCCGTATGCCTCGTGATCAACCCAACACACCATGGTGACGACTTAAGTCTTATAACAACGTATATACTTAATAAGAAACATGCAAAAACACGGGCATATTTTTAACAACTTATAAATAATATAAACAGCCTGCAAAAGGTAAACGCAAACAAACTAAAACTACAAACGCAACAAACATGCAACTTAAAAGCAATCTCCTCTTCTTTTTGCGCAGACTCAATAAAGATCTCAAAGCCAATATCCGAATTCAAGTATCCTAAACACACACATAAATAAGTCTCCAATATATCTAACATTTAAATCTCCTACGACCGTCTAACGGAAACATTTTTTCCTATAATATTAAAAAAATTACGTCGAGTACCTGTTATCGCCAAATATACAGAGAGAAACACATAAGAAAACATGTCAAGCATGAGCGGAAATCGCATTACGAGGATTCCGCAGACATTTATGCATTTATAAACATTTAATGGTACATAATATTCCTATTAACCTATTTACAAAATTTTAATTTCTTAAAACGAAAATATATTCCCTACTATATCTTTCACAGACGCATATCTAAAAAAAAAATTTTTATTTAATATAAACACAAATTAAGGATATTTCGATTTTTTACCTTTACTTGTGCTGTGAGATTTTGCTTCTTATCAATTTTCATCATTCTAGGTCAACTTGAAGAAGCCTATAGGTTTTGATTTATTTGCGAGTATCAAAATATGCGGCATAAACGGCTGTATTCTTAGGGTTCTTATTGCATTGACTTAGAAGCTCAATTTTTAACAAGGAACTGTAGATCTAAATATTTGATATTCATTTCAACTTGATTACACTGTAAATACACTGTGTTTTCCGTAACGTAAACTTGGTATTTACACTGTAAATACCAAGCTTACGTTACGGAAAACTAACATCTTGACACGAAATAGGACGTATTTATTATCGATAACCCTCCGAAAAAGGCTTAAATCCATAACCGATATCGTCGAGATAAAAAATTTAAAAAAATAAAAACGGGCGATAGAAAACTGTAAAGACCTCTCTATTTAAATCATATTCACTAATACAAAACTAATGAAGTCGCGTTCCAAATACGTATAACACAACCGTTTCGTAATAGTTACCGATGCGCCGAGCCGTTCGTATGACCTAAAACCTTAATTCCACAATAATCCGAAACAAATCCTCGACCCTGTTATCTCACGCGACATTGAGCTTTATCGTTACCGAATTGGTGTAATTGTAATATCCGATAAATTTCACGTTATCGATAGCTTTAAGGGACGACTGTTCAGTTACACATTTACATCATTTGATTAGATCAATTTGAACTACTTAATCGACATTAGTATATAATAAATACTAATGTCGATCAAACTGTACATGATGATTGCTACATGAGCAACTGTTCAAATTTGTACTTACTATTCTAAGTTACTTATTGTGCTTATCAAGACTTCAGTGGAGTGTACTGGAGGGCCGAATATCATCTAGTTTATGACATCGATCATAAACATTTCAGAAAGAGTCATCCGAAGCAGAATATTGTTTAAATTTAAAAATAAACTGTGTTAAAATATCCAAAATTAAAATTATTCTACCGCGATATACTACATCGGTTGAGTTTAATGTTATCATTAGAACTATTAATATTATCATTGTCCAACTGAATTTAGCATTGCCAACATTAAAAATGAGAAGATTATTCTTTCCATAGAATAAGGCCAGTATGCTCCATTACAATAAAAGTAACTATCTATTTACGGGGGCATCTTAAACTAAACTAGACCGTATTAGGCGGAGCACCGTTTCTCACAGCAGAGCGCTACAAGGACGTCATTCGGCCCCACTATGCTGGACTGAGTACCATATTTTAAAATAGCTATAGGTGTTTTCTGCGAAATAATGTCTGAAATCTTTCAAAATTAACATATATATGATACACTGATTTTTACTTAACTCATTATTTCACTTTGAGATATTAACAGATAATGATGATGTTAACATTTGCTCCTTTATTTCAGTCTAATATAAAAAATGATCACCATTTAATAAATCTTGAAACGTTACTGCCATTGCTAGTCAAATCTAAAAACTGTATATCCTTGTTGACAATTCCTAATTTCTTCCGCAAATACTCAAAATTTATCAACATACTCGTATATCGAACTAATTTCAATACGAAATAAATCTTGATATCTAATTTATTAACCACAGATAATGTCTTCCACATTCAAATTTTTGCAACAGTCAACGTGTCATAAAATCCATGACAATTATTGAAAATATACCGGAGAACTTTTTTGTAGAGTTTCTTTTGTTTACGGTTTCATAATATCTTAATTTTTAAATTGTTTACAGTATCACAATACCTCAATTTTTACATTCTTTACCATATCATGATACCTTAAAATTTACACTGTTCACAGTACAATATTATGTCAGTTTTTACATCGTTTAGAGTATCATAATGCTTCATTTTTACGTTGTTTACCATATCATATTACCTTAATTTTGTCATATCATAATACCATATCATAATACTTTAATCAAGTGGTTTATGATAACATCTTAACTTTAAATTGTTTACAGTATTACAATACTTTAATTTTGCATTGTTTACAACATCATATTTAAATGCATCTACAATGTCTTAAAAGTTTAACCCAAAAATGTGCGCTGCGTAAATAGATTTGTTTCACTTTAATCATTACTGTTCTATACCTACACGTTGCAAAAATATATATTCTATGTTTATAAGGACACTATAAACTATATACGATGATAAAAGAATATCATCGTATATAGTTTATCATCGTATATAGCCAATCTTATAATTTTTGTACCAAACCGTAAAAAGAAACAAACAAAGCTTTCCCCTTTATTAAATTCGCATACTTATACCGTAGAAGCAATTTATAAAATGAGCTTGCTTATAAACACTCGTTTATTCACATAACCAAAACTTGAAATCCGCTACACGTAGCTTTTGAAAAGTTCTAAAATTAGAGATAGAAGTACAAGTATAAGAATCTAAATATAAAACGATAGTTGTGTTTCCATCTCTATAAATATACCTTAATTATAAGCAATAATGACAAGAATAAACTTTAAAGAATAATTCGATAAATAAGTCTTGTCCAGAAAAAGGAATGGATTGGAGCAAAATATATGGCGCGTGTGGAATGCGCGTCCTCCCGAAGTGGGCCTAACCGGTATGTGACGAGCTTAATCGCTCGGATATTTTCAATTCCACGCCTTCGAAAAGAAATTGGTGTCGATCCTTCGGCATTTTCGGTGGAACAGCTGCCGGCAATCTTCAGTGGACCAATATTTAACGTTTTAATCAAACTTTCGAATCATTTGTAAATCATGCTTTTAAAAAAATTACGCGTACAAAATAAAAAAGTATGAAAATAATGGTTTCGATATTTAATTACATCTTATAAAAATAAAAAAAAAATTGGGGCCGCACGGTAGATAAGAAACCTTTGGCAATCAAACATAATTGTACGGTATGCTTTAAAATTAAATTATTTTCGAAGTAAGATGTTGTTTGTTAAATACAGAATAAATATTGTAATATGACATATTAATACATGCAAATACGCTCATATAACTATACAATAATTTACAAAAGATATGCAAATACACACAAAATACACCACTTATTAAATAAATACATTTGTCAAAAGAGAAAATACTTACACGTCTTCATTATAAAAGTGGACTTTATATATCGAGTACATCCCGAGCATGGGAAGGGTGGAGACAAAAAAGTATATATATCACTCGCCCGGTTACTCTCTCGTCCAGGTATACTCGGTCCGCGGTCGAATATACACAAGTCGCGTCGCGCTTCATGTTACTATACTCGGCCGCTCGATATTGCTATCCTTCGGCCGTAAACGGCCTACCGCCGAATATATCCGAAGCATCAAGAACTCCAAGTCAAATCTTATTTAGAGTTCGATAACAACATGAAATTTATTTACTTCTAATAGTATTTTTTTCTTTTTTCCTACACCATAAGACATCATATTTCTCAAATACTCTCACGCACACGTCAGTATAAAAGCGACGACAAGAATTATGAAACAATAAGAGAAATTTCCTCATCCCTTTTGAAGTCAAACTCCAAACGACGTATTCACTTCGGCTAAATAAATTAGCACAAACGATGTTTATTCGTATCATCGCGCCGAGCGCCGATTCGTTGGCGTCACAAACATCGGTTACGAGCACATTTTACGACAAATTTTCATTTCTTTTCCGCCGAATTAACCGCGGCGAAGTGAAAGTCTCAATATCCACAACGGGCGGGCATAAAACGTCGAAAGCTCGCGGTTTGTTCGAATTTTCACTCTGGTAATAAATTTAATTCATCAACTCATCGCAAAAGGCCATTTGCTAGCTCGCCCCGCGGGCGGAGCAATAAATCTCTAAAGAAATGTCATAACGGATAAACCAATCCCCTTTTGTAACTTAATCTCTTTCTTCCGTTTTATCACTTCTTATCTCGCCCTTTTTTCCCGTCGGCTACCTCGTGCCATGTCACTTATATGTATGTACCCGCTACGCTTGTTTGTTACTTGCCTCGTGTTGCGTGATGAAATTTTGTTGACTGCTTAATTTATTACCGCTAGAGCTGAAGGCGTCTGCAGTTAAATTTATATGAAAAATAATATACGAATTCAATCACGGATTTTCTCACATTTACTATTTAATACTTTGTTTATTCCACGAACAATACCTAATGTGCACTGTAAAACCATGCCTTCACAAGTTACCAAAAAAGTTTCCTACCGTTTGGTAGGAAAAATACTCGTAGGCCAGGAAAAATAAATGATAAAAGATTACCATAAAGATATGTCTTGATTCATATATATTTTTCCGTTATTAACCTTTTATACGCACAATATCTCGTTAAGTCTTTAAAATGATATCGTAAACATTGTTTTCAACATTCCTCGCTTTACGGAATCCTTCAATAGCTTCCTGCGTTTACGTTGTCATTCAGTTTAGTCTATCCACATGTTCGTTTCTATAGATCAAAATTTGTGTCACATATTTCAAATGATTTTTTAAAACTGTATTCACTCAATTTTAAAACTAAATAATCCATTATCTTTCATAAACGATTTCCATGTAGCGCTAAGTGACCCAGTTTTTAATTCACTTGTAGAATACATAATTCAAGTTTTTATGTAATAATAACGCTATGTTTGGTCCTTGTCATAATAGAAACTTCATCCATCAAAAATTCTAATTTGTTTATTTTTTTACAATTATACAAGAAGATTATGTATTCTGCCTAATTTAAAAATATGGTTCTATGCAAAGAAAAGTACTCTCGCGAAATAATATTTATAATCTACTTTAACAGCGCGATCTCAAGCAAAGTTCGATTTTGGAAATGTAACACTGTTTGTTCTTAGGAGAAAATTGAATCTTCCATCTATAACGTTAAACTTTTCGTGTAGTGATTACAGAAATAAGGGCATAGTTTAATAAAATATGAGCAGCAAATAAGGTAACTTATAACGTTTTATAGCAAACTGCGACAGAAGCTAAACCTAATAAATTAATATGTAAGTAGGCTCGGAAGCCCGCCAGATCCAACAAGCAGAGTCATAGTATTAATCGTTGGATTTTATTCATTAATTAAATGGATTTTAGTCCTTCAAAATTATTGTAAATTGAAAATATCTTCTAATTTATACATATTGTACCATTTTTTTATAATTATGCCCGGAAATTTAATATTTAAAAATAATATCTGTAATCAAATTGAGTTTATTTGACAAAACAAAAAAGGTGTTTCGAAATAACATTTTACAGCAGACGCAGCTCTATGTGCTTTCCTCAAGTCAATCACCAAACCTATGTGTCATTATCCATACCTCTGTCAAGCTAAATGCTACAAAAATTCCTTGAGTGCCGTAGTCACGTTACATAGTCATAGTAGCTGAATACTAGATCGATAATTATGTCAGCCATTCTACAAAAACATCCATTACATTTCGAAATGAAGTGTTTTTCAAGAAATCAACATATTCTATTTTCCATTTTTAATATTCTATACAAAGTATGGTTAAAACTCACTCCTCGAAAAACCAAATTGTTAATAATATTGACCTTCTACTGATTGACTATTGATCGCGAAACAAATTTGATCCTTTAATAAAAATTGCAACAGCTATCACTTATTTAGGTTATAAACGAATCGCTAATCATATAATCAGAACGATTCAAGGTAAAACTTGTGGCATATCGATTTATTGCGATTGATAATAACCAGTAAACAATTATACCGTAGATATTTACTGTGCACATATTGTGGATCAATGTTTGTAACGATACCGGCACTCAGGTAATGTAACATTTGAGGCAATATGCAGTTTACAATAATAATATTTTTGTTCAAGCAGCAATTATTCGGTGTCGTATCACTATGGGCATTCAAAATATAAGTAGTTTTGATGGTATAAATTAATACGCAGTCCCAAAATCTATTTAAACGATTACCTTTTTAAATTTTTCCATCGATATCGAAGTGTAACGAAGCCGTGTTCGGTCAATGTTCAGATCAACTAAATCACAATATAACGATCGTTAATCGTGCCTATCGTCAGCAATCACTTTCAATAGTAAGTATACTGTTCAGGTTATCGACTTGAATTTCAAAATGCTGTTTGAAGGTTAAATGATTAATCGTTTTGAGTTATTAATACGAAGTGGGTCAAATGAACGGAACGCAAACCGAAATTTAAAAAAAATAAACACTATTACTTGGCGATTCGTTCTTGCTCGATTTGAAAGTTCACTTGTTTATTTATAAATAACTTAATGGTGTACTTCATTATTGACATCGACTGTCGATAAAGATATATTTCTGATGACTGTAAAACAATCCAGATCTTATTTCATTACGTTGTCTAATAGCGTTTGTTTGTGTTCTTTATTAGATGCGTAATTAATACGTTGTTTAGTTTTCGTTCTACGATTATTAGTAAATTTGTTCTAAAAACTGACGTTAATTTCTTAATCTCTGTATATAAATAGCAACGTCTGTCCGTTTGTTCGCTTGTAACCAGAGTTACATTGAATTGATTTGGAAACAGTTTTTATTATTGTATATTATGTTTATCCTGAAAGAGTTGTATGTATAATACATTAATCTCAGTGCTTCGGTTTCGAACCTACGTCAATTAGACGTCGGGTCCTAGAATGTGAACAAGCACGAAGCAATCTGAATGGCCTTGACGACGGCGATGGAGTGCAGGACTGGAAATTATTATATCGGAGAGAGGTTAAAGCTCCATATTAAATCGTAGAAGTTGTGAACATCACAGTTTCTACGCGAGCTTCTACCGCGGGCAAAAGTTTGTAATAAATACTTCAATTATGTTTATAGTAGACTCGTATAGAGACGCACATTTAATCAAACTTGTTACACATTTTGGTGCTGTTATGCTACTTACACGTTACTTAGACGCCACACACCACTTAAATAGGAGTAGCTTATGTACCTTTAAAAATCTGACGTTAATTTCTTAATATTTGTATATAAATAGCAACGTCTGTCCGTTTGTTCGCTTGTAACCAGAGCTACATTGAATTGATTTGGATACAGTTTCTATTATTGTATGTTCTGTTTATCCTGAAAGAGTTTTATGTATAATACATTAATCTGAGTACTTTGGTTACGAACCTACGTCAATTAGATGTCGGGTCCTAGAATATGAACAAGCTTATAAGGCTATCTACCTTCAAAAACACGCATATACGTATACTCACGAAACTAGAGGATGTTTAATGTCTGCCTGCCTATTACAAGGCACTCCCTCTAAATTAGCAATTAAATTAACTCATTATTCGGCTTGAGACATCAATAAGAGACTTGTAACCCAGTTACACTGCGTTATTTAATTATTGTTCTTTTGTAAAAATGTCAACGATCTTTAAGTAAAAGACGACGCAAAGACGTTGAACTTCGCTATCGATTTCTGATCATTCGGTACTTCAGAATAATATTTCCTGGTCCTTTTTCCTTACTCAGGTAGGCATTTAGGCTACAATGAAATATATCTATAAGCACCTGCATATATCTCGTGGCGTAAAATGATAACGAAGTATGGTAATATGTAAGCTCAATCATCAACATTCGATTAAAGACACTTGTTTCTATAATGGTCACCGCCAAAATGGACTGCAGAACCGAGAGAAATTCAAGAACAAATAGGTTGAAACGCGAAAAGGTGATGTTTTTACCGGATTGCAAAAATGAAGCAATACATTTCTCTGCGCTCATCATCTGTTCTATCTAGTTAAAAATTATAACAAATTGTCGAGAAAACTGTTATAGTGAATATTAATTATGATCAAAAGAAAACAATAAGAAAAATAATAAATTGCATCACAATGTAAACGAAATTATTTTAAAACAGTCGTACATTAAATTGTTTTGTCAGTGGCTTGTTTCACACGTACATTATTTGCAGTCTTATTATGTTAATGGGCCAGAGGGTTAGCCGGTTCGAAATATATTTAAGTCGCTCTACGGAGAATAAAACTTTTCGAATTAGATTTCCACTTTGAAGACGCTCCCTCGGCGTTGCGTTGAGGTTTTTGTTGGAAACACTTTAAAACTTATTTTAGAGGGGATGTGACCAAATTTGTTGCTTACATTATTAGGGTACGAAACCGCAGTTTTTTATTAGTTCGTTCCTTCGTTTAATCTTCTGGCATATATATTATACGCGGTATCTTAGTTCCTCCAGATCTCTTTGTAAAACAGTCATATAATTAGAGTATTATATATGACGCTAGGTATGACAAACTGATCATCGTCCCTAAATCAATATTAGTTTAAAATATTATTCATGGCTTTAGTTCTGATATTATTGTTTAGTTTACTTTAATTGTACAAAACATGACTTGTCATTTCGGGAAATTTTAAGTATAAGTTTCCATAAGCGACGCGCAAATAACATTTCTCCCAATAAACCTACGATGGTTAGAATTGGTTGATATTACTTTCTAACATTTTAAGTTTATGAAGATAATACAGAAATAATGAAGAAAGGTGTGGATATTGCACTATCTATTTACTATCTATACTATTTTTATTGCATCAGACGTAAGCAAGGATAAGCAACAATGATGCATGAGCAGATCAACCAGAAAAGTGGTGGGACCAACTTTTCTCGCACTTATTCTACTATCATATCTGTATATCACTCGTGTTCATTTGACCTAATTCTTCTACGTGGTATTCCAGATCTGCTAAAAAGAAATCTCATCCTACCATGCCAACTTAAATCTCAGGAATTACTTAATAATTGAGAAGATTCAAACGACTCTGATTTAAAGAATCGTTTTTAATAGACTCGATCTTTCACTATATTCGTGAGTATGCAGATATGGCAATTTGACGCATTTAACTACAACATAAAGTGTCATAACTTGTGTGTTAACATAAAAAGCTTGACTGGTGTTAGCATGTTAGCCTATAACGCACCATAAATAGCGAAATGTAGGAAAAGAACGGTGCGGAATGTCCATTAAGAATACGCAGTTACATCACATCATAAAGTCAGTCTCAGTCAGTTCCCGCTGTACACTCCATATACCGTACTCTCGCACACACACCCGGTCGCACATACCAACGCAACCAGGATAACGAACTTTGCTCCGCAATATAGGGATTGGAATATCAGACGAACGCACACACAGCTACACCGGCTAGCGCCAGCCACCGATATGTGTATGTGTTTTATGTAAGATGCTATTTACCGTTTGTAAGTACATAACAATGATTCTGTTAACACAAAAGCTGAGAATGCGCAGAGAAGTATGCGCAGCGGCGGTCGGAGCGTCTCGCCGCTCGCCTAATGCGGCTAAGTCCCTCCATATGACGCGACAAAAACGACGAGAAAAAAGCGAAATAAAGAGTAGCGAGTACGAAAGGGACGACAGTAGGTCTCGGGCTTTCGCTTCTCGTCGATGACCAGAGTAACAACGTGAGGGGGAACCATATTCTCGCGAACAATTCAATGACGAAATAAAAAATTAAATTGTTGGCCGTGTGACGATTTATAACCTCTTTTTTATCGTTCCTTCGTGTGCATTTCGACTGAATATCTCTATTTCATAACTTTTACAAAAACATATTCACAACTCGCGTACCGCGTTTGAATTCTTATAAGATTTTTACAACATAACAGTTTAGAAACATCATATGGTTTTAGTACCGTCAGTTAAATGAATATTATGCAATATCACCCGTTTGTGACCCTAATAACCGAAAGCACAAACAAAAAGCCCGGATCAGAGCGATCAGATGATATCAATGAAACGAAAAATTGACAGAAATAATTCGGTCTTCTAGAAGCGAATACAAAAACAATACGCGACGCATACAACAACAACATACTGGTGCAGATAAATGAAATGATAAATGAAAGGTGTTATAATTGTTTACCTATAGACAGTTGAGAGAGTAATCCATCACTATATTATCCTTTAGTTTTGCTGTAAGGCTCACTCACACACACGACGAACGATTCCTCTACGAGAGGGGAAAATCTTCGCACACGGCATACATAGATAAACATGTCAACCACTAGACATTGTTTCCACACTTTAGTATCTTTTCACGTTTTCACCACTTTTATATCTTAACACGCTTATTCAGGCACAAAATAACATAAACACATAATGCACACACATTTATACCGTAGATTTATAATTTATATTTGTATTTGTGAGTGATATATTTGATAAAATAAATATTTTTACGATCGCATTGACGGGACACATCGCACAATCCCCGCCCTGTCTCACTGTCGAATGACAAGGCGGCCATATTGAATTGGTTTTATTCTACAAGTGGCGACTGCTCTAGCCATCTAGCAGTAAACGCGCGAACTTTTTCCTAAACTTACAACACTGGCCTATTTAAGTTTCTATTTTTCGTTTTTTTTCCAGTCTTTTATTTAAAATAATGAACATTTAGCTTATAAGAAGAGATCTTAATTTATTTTCAATCATTTTTGACCGTTAAATATTAGAAATACGACTAAAATATTTGGGAAAAGTGTTTTATATAATTACAATAAACTCTGTTTCAAACCGTTGTTCACAGATGTCGTTTTACGATGTGAATATTTTTTAATAATATCTCCATACATATTACATATCTATTTACCGTAATACACTTATTATACCAATATGCCACAATAATACGCCAACAGAAATGTTTCTCCTTTGTTTTTATCCCGTATTGTTTCAACACGCGTTGTCAGTTGGCGTTATTTGAAGGCAGAGTTTATTTGTACGAAGCTTTTTGTATCAAATGTAAGCACATGCTAAACTGCAGGAACATGTGAAAGCACGTTTTGGCTCAGTACGTACGTAAATAAATTCGGGATAAGTGAATTGAATTGTTTGCGTTGGGAATAGAGAGAAATCCGTTTCTATATATTGTAATGTTGCGTGAATAACCCAGTATACTTGGCATATTTTCTTGTACAAATAGGTATTTATCGAAGTGGGTTAGGTAGATGTTTGAATTTTATGATTAGGAAAGTATTGCATAATAAGGATTAGAAAGTAGAAGTTTTATAAAAAATCACATTTAGTTAAATTTTAGAAATTTTTGTTCCAAATTTGCTTACTTAATGCAATCTTTTCATCTGATATGTTTTATTTATGATTATAATAAATGCAAGAGTAATGAAAAATATTTTAGATTTCAATGGACATTTAAAAATAAGTCAGTTGACATTTTAAAGCTTTGTTTAAAAAAACTTTCTTTTTAGAGGGTTTTAGAGAAAATCTAACTAAAATCAATACAATATTATTTTATTAAATGAGTGTTATTGGTAACAGCATCAAGTATCACGTACTATGTAGTTTAATATTTTCCTCGTCATAATGAAATACAAAATATATTGTTTAGAATTGTAATATTTCGTCTTTAGTTTCTGTAGGATAATTTTTCTTGAGAATTTTTTTAAAAACGTACCGGAATAAAATACGTTATACATATTTTATATGTTGGAGGTTCTTAAAACTTCACAAAATTATGTGAGGGAAGGAATGCTGGACGTGTGTTCCCTTGTGGGAGAATATACTTGGTCGAAATAAATTAGATTATAAACTTATTTAGTACCATTATTAATGGCGTCTATAATTTTTTATTTATTTACATTTTTTAAAATTTTGTAGTTAAAATATGAAGCGCTTTGTTCCATTTTATTTCGTTTATGCTCGTTATGTAAAAAAATATCCTAAAAGTAAATTATTTTCTGCCACAAGTTCACAGCGTGCATAATGAAAACGTTAATCTATCTTCTATTAATGATAATTATATTGTTAGATATACATTGATAATTAAATTTGTGGGATAATTATCCAATAAAGTTATATTTAAATACATACTATATTTTATCTTCGGGATTGAATTAACGGGATGCGTTAGCATACCAGATCTTGCGTCTCACGAAGGTAATAACCGTCAAGTTGTCCGCGCATATCATATTTCTGTAGGTGTTCTTATTGATCGGGTAAAATATGCACATATTATAAATACACCGATTCTCGATCTAGGTTAACTTTATAGATTAAGCTTTTAGTCCAGGGTTTGGTAAATATTTTTTTCCAATTAATATGCATATAAAACCTGTAACAAAAACGAGTGCTTAAAAGTTGGCAGTCTGCCATAAAGCATTATGGTGTGTTTTATTTTAATGGGGATTTTCGCTAACAAATTCTCCCGCTATGTGCGCAAGAGCGGTTATGATGTTTGAACTGTCAAATCGTGTACAAATGTGATACAAAAATCCAAAAATATAAATTTTAGTGAATAAATGAAAAATTCTGCGAGGCAAGGACCAAGGTGTTCATTTGCTTCGTACGTTTTCCAAATTAAAAAAGCTTTCGGATCGAGTGATAAGAAAACATAATTTCTTTGCTCCTAAGCACTCAACGTTGGGACATAGATAATTTTTTTTTCAAAATGGCTGTTTTATGTTCTCCTTGTATATTTGAACACTGATGGTAAATTAAATTTTTGCCGTACAAAATAACACGTTAAATGGAACTGTCACCTAAATATAAAATTACTAAAACATAAATTATAAGAGTAGAAGATAATGTAGGTAGAACAGATCAGTAATACCTACATTCAATAAATTATATAATGAGTAATAAAAAAAATTGTCACCTCCGACGCGCGACTGGAGTTTACTCCTTAAGTCCGATTATCTTGGAATGTATAAAATAGGTAACACTGTATGTAAATATAAATATAAATATCATTAATTGTAAATGAAAAATTCTTTAATTACAAAATGGTGACAATATAATTATTTTCAAGGAAAACACAAATAAACAAGATAATGTAATGTTGCGCGGAGAGCCTAACCTAATAGCCAGCACACTTCTTTAACGCTCTGAACTTTGTACGATCAGAACCTAACGGTTACACATTTTTAGCGTTCTGAATTTCGTACGCTCTGAACTTTTGATTTTACTCCCCATAAAACTACCCGGCGCTATATATGAAAATCGATTCTTAAGGATTAAACTCCAATAAACTTTATACATTCTTTAAAGTAAATTCTCATTTAAGCATATATTTATAATTACGCTTTCCACCCGTCTCATTAGAAATTGATCGTTATCCGACATTTATATCTAGGGATGTTTTACATTACCGTGTGTCCGAACTCGCATCTTTTTTTTATTTATAACAATATTTATAAACCTGTACGTCTAAAATGGAAAAGTCGTAAAGGCAAACTTAATTTCTCTGCGATTTTAATCACATACACCTCAAACACTATAATAAATAATTATTTTTAATTCTCAAATGATACAAAGTTTGTTATTAAATATTCAACAAACATCCAATACTAGCGAGGGATTTCAAACTGGACGACACATTGTATTTATATTTCTAGTCGACACGCCATCACACATTCTCATTCACTTCATCTCTCTTTCTAATATCATACTCCTTTTTCTTTATTCTTCCTAAACCCCTTCCGTCCTCTCGACACCTTTTGACGATTATTCTATTGTATTTTTTGTTGAAATTATATAATATAAAGTAAAATAACAGTAAAATAAAATAGCTACATTACCAAATTCAGCAAGCATTTCAAATAAATTTGAGACGTAGAATTTGCTTTTCGACGAGATATTTTTTCCTTATAGCCTTTACTCCCCTTTTTACAGTTTTGCTTTTAACAGAGCATAATTTTTTCTTATTTTTCACAATAAAACAATTTTTCGGTAGAAACATGTTTTTACATTTGTCTATAATATCATAACCGTCTCTGGCACTCTCTGGAATAGTTTTGTCTCAAATTGCCCGTTACTTTTTAATATGTCTTCACTTCCATAAACCAGATTTTTACAATAAAATTTTAAATATGTAGTTCGGGATTTTTCTTGAAATATTGTCAAAAGCTTCAGAATATGTTTTCCTATTGTATAAATAGAAATGCCCTCGGTTTATAACTGCATCAAGCTTTCGAATGAATTACATGACGAAAATAGATTAAATGCGAACTCTTCTACTTCTTATTAACGTTTTTTAACAATTACTGATATTAAAAGATAATTTCGGTAGGTTGAAGCAATTAGTCACCGCTAATGAAAAGTTCTTCTTCTCAGTCGTTACACATATGGCAGAATGGTAGTAGTCATCGTGTTAAGTATCTTGCAGGCCAGTGATGCACTACTCTCTATCAGCTGCTTTCCGGGTACGCTGCTTCACGTGTTCTGGTAACTCTACTATCAGGCTTTCAGTACTATCGTTGCTACGCAGCGACACAGGTCTAAAGCATTTCATTATGCGGGTTTGTAAAATATTGGACAAACGCTACCCGATTTCGAGTACTTGGATTATGAACGCATTTATACGGAACTCAATTCACGATACTCCAAGTCTTCTTCTCCAATACCATATTTTCAGGGCATTCATCTTCTTTCTCTCGCTTTTACCTACGGCGTAGAGGAAAACGGGGAATACTAACGCTCGAACCATATGGGTTTTCGTTATTTTTGTGATGTTAATATCTTTATATATCTTCTTCAGCTTGTCTATAGCAAACCTAGCAATTGTCACACGTGTTTTGATTTCGTCAATACTTCCGCTATTATTAGAAATTAATTGTTTGACTTCGGGCGAGCTGTCGTTACCACGATCAACAATAATCACCTATGTCTTATTATGATTAATTGATACATTCTTCCAAACTTCAATGGTTTAGTGCAAGATAAACAGAAGCGTCACTACTCAAATCGAAACTGAATATCATAAAAGTAACGCTGAGCTATTGATGAATATTAAAGGCGTCAATCACTAGTAATTAATTGTTTCCCGAGGAACGCAGAGATTTACTGTCAGTCATCAGATCGATTGGCAAACAAATTGAATAGTTAACAGGACCATTTATCTTCTCTATGACAACATACTGAACAATATACTCTTTAAAGATTACAGGAATCGGCTGTGCTGGAGTAGCCACAACTAGGCTGTGCTAGAGTAGCCACATTAGTCATCCGACGGTGCACCATCTGATTGTCACTTGTTCAAAGCGAAGCAGAAAAGATCCTGTCAATTTTTTTTCAAAAACGTATATAGTTTATTGACGTATATTTCCGTTATTTTCTGAAGGTATAGACTACAAGTCAATAATACAGCAAATGTTCATTAGGTAATTTAATGTTTTGTTTGGAATTATTTTTTTCTACAACTTTAAAGCTTTAAAACTATTTTGGCACAGTCATCACATCTATTAAAAATTAAAGGTATGTAATCTATATCACCTTATACTCTAAGCTAACTATCAGCAAAAGATTCATTAGAAATTTAAAATTCATGTGACGAGGTGACAAAAAAATAAAACCGGCCAAGTGCGAACCTGGCTCGCGCATCGAGGATTCTCTAACAAAAATGTGTCGTTTGAAGTGACTTATAATTTATGACTAATATGAAATTCCTAGCATAATCAATATTTGACAGTTCCGAATATAGAGAAGGGACTACCTAAAATTATGAAGAAAATATTTTCAAGGCCCTTATAGTAAGGCCATTCAAACGATGCTATATGTGAAATTTAAAAAATTTGTTTAGAGAATTCAATTCAACTTACAAAAATTTCCATTTAAATATTTTTGGGTTTTAACTATTGAGGTACGGACAAGTTAATTTGCATATTATGGACAAACGGACACGTGAGTAATTTTATGTGGATTCAGTTTTTGATTCTGGGGCACAATATTTTAAAAATATGGATGGCAGTTTTAAAAATATTTAAAATGGCTTTTAAACCTTTTAAATACCATCATTTTTAAATCTAGAGAACTGTTGCGTTTCACAAAAAAATAACGAAAATAATGACTTTTGAGGAGGCTTAAAAGGTGAAAAAACGGTGTTACATTTTTCTATGGATAATAGCTTAATATCCAGACACAATTTCTCTATAGGATAACAAGTAGCTCGCTGCATTCGGCTAAAAAGCTTAATAGACTTTCAAATACAAAATTTATTGCCATGTGTTACCTACCCTTCCTACTTTTCTGATCGTTTATTTTTATTGAAACTTTATGAGTCACGTTTTGTTTCGCTGCAGTGAGCACGAAGATGCACGTAGCGCTTTGTTAGAGAGCCTGCGTCTGAACATTAGAGTAGAATCACGTGGAGCTTTAAAACTTGGTATCTTTAGTCACTGAAACTTTATTGAGAATTGACCGATCTTTGAGTGTTTTAGAGCGTTCGCCAAGTGTGTTCTTGAAAAGATGGAGATCCTAAATGATTAATCGAGAAGGGACAGATTCTAAACCTGTTGGGTGGAAGCGCTGAGATTGTGGATAGGGGACACTTTTATAAGACATTCGATGATCCACTCTTTTGTATGTGAGGAGGATTTTATGAGTCTCAGGAGGGGCCTTGAGGCAACACGGGTGGAGAAAGCGGGAATAGTACCACACGATGACCAGCACCGCTCTGTGAAGAGCGTCACGGTAGAGAACAATTTCGTTATGCTTTTTAATAAAAATTAAAAAAAATATTACGTCTAATGAATGTTTTGGGTAAAACAATAAAATGATATAAAAAAAACATAAAAAAGCAAACTTAATTATAGGTTCGACGATAGAATTTAAATTCTACGGTAAGCTACGTAACCCTGTTCTCAATACTCTTCCAAAATGTTGACCTACGTGCCTATGTGCCAGTAGCGTTGACTTTTACCGGTTCGTTGAAATCTGCATTTTAATAACCATTTGTCTGTGACTAAGGCTTCAGAGCAAAGGAAATTATTGGTAGTTACCGATACAACCACATAGTACTCATTATAACTACGAAGTCACCATTTTAGAGCGCGTGTGTATCTTTTTCCTGATAAGTAAAACTGACTTGAAAAAAATATTACACAGACACGGTACATAAAACATAACGGTCAACGTAAAAGCTCCTCACATAAAACTTTCATTGTACGGAAGCTCCGAGTTTACAGCACATAAAATAGGGAATAACTCTTACTCACAGAGAGCTGACAGCGTACCTTGTAAAGCACCCGCCGCCGAGAACCGTTACTTCTAGTAAAGACCCGGAAGATTTTATTTCTCTCATAGTATAATATTCTGGAAATTTATTTTTCATGCCTGGAATTTAGTGTCTCTTTTGTGTGCTATGCGAGATTCATTTTTTTTACATTTATGTGTTTTTAAACATATAAGTTTAAAGAGATGGGGCTGATTGAAATGTCAAAATTTTTGGTCATGTGCTGGTTATATCTCGATAAAGCAACATATGCTCAAATCTTTTAGTGTTTAGGCAATTTCTTTTCCAAATGTATTCCTGTATTGACGTTTATTTTTACTGACATTTATTTTAATTTTACTTTAATTGATAAAGGTGAACTCAAAGTATGATTAAACTAAAAACTGATATTATTTTGTTTCTAAAACACTCTCTGCTAATTAAGTGTTTTTCACTTTTCGTTATAACCACATTTTACAACATAGGAATTTCTATAAGTTTATATTCCCGGAACAAAAGAAGATTCGTTTAAAAAAATGAGCACTGGCCGAATGCGAGTCAGCCTTGGGCATCGATTTTCCACACCCCGTTTGAAGTGAAATTACTTCATTTATCATAAATAATCGCTAATGTGGACTACCTAGCTTCAGAAATATTTAGTCGTGCTGGTCGTGTTCGTCACGTTGACATTAGGGGCCTGTTTCACGATGAGACGCCACTCTTCGCGAACTCTCGCTCTCCTTGTATATTTGTGCAGTGGTACCTTGAATGTCTTCTTTATTTGATCGGTCCACCACGTTGGTAATCTGCCCCGTGGTCTGTTGCCTTCGACTTTGCCCTGCACTACTAGGCCCTCTATGGATTCGCATCTGCGCCGTATTATATATCCAAGGAAAGTGAGAATACGAGCTCGTACTATGATTGATGGTCTTTGTTTGATGCCCAGCTCTCGAAGAATGGACTCATTGGTACTCCATCCACGATATCCGTGCATTCTTCGCCAGCACTACATTTCAAGAGCATCGATCCGTTTTTTCTCACTTTCTCGTAGAGTCCATGTTTCAGCAGCATAGAAGAATATGGGGAATATGAGAGCTTTACAAGTCTAATTTTGGTGGCTTTGGTGATGTTTCGGTCCCTCCATATTTTCCTCAGTTTATTCATAGGTGACCTGGAGATCGCCATACGCCGCTTGATCTCGTATATGTATATACGAGATCAAGCGGCGTTAATTTAAGCAATCCACCATTATTTAATATATAAGTGTAAGTATATTAATCTCGTCTATACAGCTACCATTATTTGATATATAAGTGTAGGTATATTAATCTCGTCTACACATCCCCCATTATTTGATATATAAGTGTAGGTAAATTAATCTCGCCTACACAGCAGCCATTATTTGATATATAAGTGTAGGTATGTTAATCTCGTCTGGACAGTTACCATTATTTGATATATAAGTATAGGTGTATTAATATCGTCTATACAGCTGACATTACTTGATATATAAGTGTAGGTATATTAATCTCGTCTACCTAGCCGCCAATATTTGATACATAAGTATAGGAAACTTATATATCATAATGATTATCTGGAAAACTATGATGTCTAGAATTATTGTTATATTTTTCGTACAACTTTTGCGTAGGCTTTTAAAAACGTTTATAATTTTAAACTTATTAGTTTCAGAAATTTCAATCAGAAAAATTTCATTTCGGAAAAGGTTGGGGTTGACATATTTTTGAGCTAAAGAAATACTGCCTACAATTGTGATGAAAAACGACCAGCCCTTTCGAAAGATATCCCTCGCCATATAAAGCAATTAAAAAATAATTCCAATACTTCATTAGACGTTACGGATGTTATGTTTTTTTAAATGTCATAAGCATTTAAAGAATACTGTGGTGCTTTTAAAAACAGCTACTTGAACAAGTGTTGAGCCGAGATCAAAATTATACAGTTACTCGTACATGTTAAACCCAGTTTCAAAAATATAACTTTATTCAAAAATTTAGTTAATTGCGTCACATGAATCCGATTAATGATTAAACTGTCGTAATTCATTTAATAAAGACTCAGCTTCATTAACCATGACACCCGATTACATTCGGTAACACATTCGTAGTCCTGATGGACGCGGCGCAATTAATCAACACGCCAAGTCGCGAACGTCGCGATAATTGTATTGTAATGAGCCGCCGAAGACCGATGCGGAGCGTACGGGGACACGCGTCGTCTACGATGGGCGTGACGTGACGCTTAGTTGAACGCACAGATTGGTATATACACGTAGAGAGCTTTCGCCGCATCAGATTCGCCAATCCCTGTAATGGACTAAATTGATCTTTGTCTAAATAATTTGAATTCCAATAGCAATAACCGATTTTATACCCTGCAAAATGATTCGATATTAAATAAGATTATTAATTTTCTATTCGTTGAGATAATTTTATCTTTATCCATAATCAAATAGTTTAATTATCTATATATCAATAAGTAAATGTAATAAAATCAACATAAATCCAATAGTTCCGTTATATTTTCATACCAACATTTTTTGTCGCTTTTCACGCGATAAAAATTGTGCTATATTACAAAAAATTCTTCTTTAAAGCTTCTCCCAATCAAAATTTACCCATAAGTTATAATAACGTCATCACTATTTATATGTAAATATACACGCGTCTTTCAATGAAAAAAATAAAATAAATCCTTTCATCTAGTGGAGAATTATAGAACTACATATTTACGATGGTTACTTGTAAAAGAAACAGATATCGTTGCTGATTAATTAAGTAGTAATATGTCAATTAATTGAGAAGTAATAGGGTTTAGTAAAATCTTCAAGATTTCTATTGCTGATAGGATCTGACCAAGCCTCTAGGGTTTAGAACTACGAGTTTCATAAGAATAGGAAAGTGGTTTTCACGTGATACGTACAGACACACCTCGTTCTTGTTTCATTATACATATAGATTGACTTTAAGCTTTCGTGAACATATATTCTCCGAATATGTTGGCCTGAGAATATATATGGTACAATTATTTGCCAGAACGATGCAAAGAAGTTTCCATCGAGCATCAAATTAAGTATGCAAATGGAACTGAGTTAGTTATACGCTCAGGAGGAAACAAGTTCATATCTCCAAGCAGGCTTTACATCAGAACCCTCAAAGAAACTGGAAGCGTTGCTGTCCGAAGCAGTCCTGGCAGTGGACTGCGAACTTAGGATATGAACAAAGAAAGATATATTCATACATTTTTTATATCTTATACTTTTAGACTAATATCATAAAAATGTCTATAATTTTAGTTAAGGGATGGTTGCTATGATTGGACCACTTAATATCCTATAAAATACTCACGATAAAACAAAAGCAGTTGCTGACTTATGATGCTTTTTTGCTATATTAATGGTACGTCCTTCAGTCAAAGTCTAACCGTTTCAGAAATATACTAAAAAAAACTATCTATTGAGGAGTTGCTTTCTTTGGAGCACCGTCGGCTTGAACGGACCACCGAGCTCCCATGGACTTAGAAGCGTTTGTATTAAAGGTCTAATCAAAGTGACTGAAATGAAACACAAAATAAGAATCACATTTTTATTAATTCAAGTAGGAACAAAAATAATTAACAATATTTATCATATATGGCGTTCTTTCATAATAATCATATTTAGCAAAATTTACTCTTTTTTTAGTTATCATAGAGTGTCGTATTCTATAAATTAACATTACAATGAGTTAAAAGATAACATGAGTTAAAAAATAATAATCATGTTTAACAAAATTAACATTTTTTTTGGAAATTTACTTTACAATTTTCTAAAATTACTTTGGCATTACGATTAGATAAACAATAATAAACATATTTAGCAAGATTATGACTTTTTTTGCAAATTATCATAAAGTGTTATGTTTTTACAAGTTGACATTATAATTTGTTAATATAACTTTGGCACATAATGCGAGATAAATAATTCTTGTTAATCATTCGAAAGTTCAATTTTAATAGAGTAAACATTTTAATAACTTAAATAATTATAAATATAAAAACCAAAAAATTTGAGTTTTTCTCATTTTTAACTAAAAATAATTGTTTTATAAATGATTGGTAAGTAATTTAGCAATAGGTAGTACGAAATATATGAACTTAAAACATAAATTAAGTCCTACAGAGAGGACGTATAAATTTTTCAACGTTCTCTACACATGCACAATGCACGTGTACCCAGGTTTTACATATATCAGAGTTTATCATGTCTTTTATTTCTCATAAGTTAGTTAAGACAAAGCTTGCAAAGCCTAAGTTAGTTAAAACAAAGCTTGCAAAGCCATTTTTCAATGTCTACTTCTATCTTCGACATCTTACTAATTGTTGGTTTAGGTTCTTTATCTTTAGTAGTTAGCTTTTGCAATTTCGGTTTTTAGCCTTAGCTTGCTCCAAGGAGGATTTATATGGCGATGAGGTCAATTCCATACTATTTTGTATATGCGACTACTTGGCGTAACTGTTTGGCAATTAACTCGGATTCTGGGGATATATAATATGAAATTTTAATTTTGATGCTGATTTAGTTTTTTTTAGCTGGAGGAGCTTCATCATTCTGCCCTGTCAATCTGCGAGTTCTGGCTTCTAGTGCATTTGCCTTTTTGTTAATTTTTGCTGTATGTTCTTTTTCTTTTTCACTTGCACCTTCCCTATCTTCATTCTACTGCCGGAGCATCAACTGTCATCAAATCCTTTTGCACTTGTTGTTCCAACTCGGGCTCGGTCATAACTACAATTGGCTCCATTTCTGGTATTTACGGTGAAATCACAGAGAGTGGATCTCTCTCGTTAAGAGCTGAGAAGTTCTTATCTGTTTCTTCTTCAGCAGTTATAAATTCATAGTCAGCAAAAACATCTTTTTTCAGCGCAAAAAGCATAGACACTTGGAAAGTAGTCACAACTTTGCCAGGATTCTGACACAGCTATTTTATTAATTTGTTATTATAGTATAGGCTTAGAGACTTGAAAAAAGACACATTAAGCGGCTGCGATTTGTGTGTTTCGTGTGCTGGTAATGAAAACAAAATTACATTGTATGTTTTTGCATAGTTCATAGCCTCTAGATTTTTGATATGGTTTGTGTATCCATCCAGCACGAGCAACACTTTTTTCACTGTCAGGATTAAATGCAAATATTGTTCCATGTGGTACCACTTCCCTTAGTTCATCTTTTGCTCTCATGCTCTTAAAAATTATAAGGTGACATAAACAACCAGCAGCACTAGCGCACTTGGCGCTTACCATTCTGAGCTGAAATTTATCTAGGTTTTTCTCTGGAAAGTTGACAAGCCCATCTCATCCATTTTAAAAATACGTAGAGCGTCATGTGTCTTGTCCATTATATCCTCCAATTTTTGAAAGAAATTTTTTACTGTCGTCTTATTAAATCCGGTAGCTCTATTTATAATTATGGCTCTTGGCTGTCGTAAACTCAACTGTAGATGACGCTTCATAAAAGCTTAATACCATTTTTTTCCTACACATGTTGTGTTATTTTGTTTTTCTCTGCTAATTCACTGAAAATAATTTAAAATATCTCTAAATTACAGACTACATGGAGTAAGTATTGATTACGGAATATCATTCAACAATTTGCTTACCGTTACTATATTTTGTAACCTAAATAACTGTGTTTTCAATGTATGGAATATGCAAGAGATGGATAGTTCATTGCAGGCAGATGAAAGCAGTTACCATGGAAGTTAGTTAAGACTGTGTTTGCCATATATCAAACATAGTCTTAACCAACCTAAAAAACGGGACTTACGCTACGAAATATCAAAGCGCTTTTATTAAAAATGACATATTAGATAAAATAATACGATCTGATCTAACTTGTAAATAAATCCCTCAGAACCGATTAAATTTCCGAATTCGATATTATTTTAGCCATTAGTTGCAAATTTAAAGAAATTACTCATCGCTGAACAGGCGGAATTTCCTTAGGGTTTTGTCAGGAGTTACAGTTTAAAACGTGCTGGGCGAATTAGGAAAGCTGTAAATACTAGATGTGTCCGGTTGCGTAAGGCCATATGGAAGCCGAATCTTAAATGTGACCCTTTTATAACGATTATAGCAATTTTTTATAATAATTACCATTGACCGCGACCGCTCTGCTAAGATTGTGACTACTAAAAAAAATTACGAATAAACATTCAGAAAAGATCTGCCGGGCTTGATACGTTCACACCTCTACACAGCTGTCGCAGGGATTAACGGCACTATAGTTTCCTGTTTGTCACAATACGCGTCTGTCATTGGGGAGGCGTGGGCAAGACTTCGTAATTAATGTGCAGTGTGTTGATCGACTTTTAATTAAGATAAATTTAGTAATACCGGTAGTTTAAATAAAATTACCGATATTTATTTATTAATCGTAAACTTATCGACACGAGGTATGTATTATGCGTAATAATAATAACTAATATTTAAATATGTAGTATAAAGCAATGTAAAATCCTTAGAGTAGTGTATTTACTTTTATCGTGTACAAATGGTTCGATTATTGTATGAAATTTATCTTGATTAAATTCAATACAATAATCGCTATAGGAAATATTTTAAATACGTAAATTAAAAAATTAGTAACCGATTTTTATTTATCGACTATAATTATCTTATCAGCGACAAAAACACCGGAATGCTTTTGACGTGTAACTATTTGAACTATTAATTGGAAAAATGTATTTCCCTTTTATGGAGGAATATAATATTACGCAGATTAAGGGAAACAGGATATAGAAAAGGGGAAGTAATTGTATAATGTTTGTGGGTTCGGAAAATCAACGGTTAATAATGATAACATTTTTTTGTGAAACACATTGTCCCTCTGCTTGTGTGTAATAATGTCTGTGGAACTCTGTGGTATGCAAACAGATGAATAAATGGTAGCTTTGAAATAATTTGAGGTAAATATATTTTGGCCGTTAATTTCTCTGTTAACTGGAAGGAAGTATGTACTAATTAATAAAGTTAAACAAATGTAAAAGAATGGGGGACAGACGGAAAGAGAAAATTATAATTTGAATTTATTTATTTTCTTTAAGTTTCTTTTTCAAAATATAAGTAATGTATATATAAACAAGTGCGAGTGAAGCCGAGTTTTCCATACCCGAGGCATTATAAATTGCAATGATAAAGCTACGTTTTATGATTGTAATCTAGAAATTAAGGGAGAAAAGGGTTTAAAAAATAAAAGGTAATCTTTTTTTCCTAAAAAACCATAAACTTGTTTTGTTTTCCTTTTAGTATACATATATATACGATCTTCTATCAATTTGAATTTCAGTTTTCCAGACTTCCAATGCTCGGAATTAAGTCTAGGCAGAGGCGCATCTCGCATATTTCTGATCATAAATAAAAACTAACGTGGTAAACTTAAAAGTAAAGTTTTTGGAATCTGTAAACAAAGCCATTTCGTATGATACCCAACTTGACTTGTTGCTTCTTTATTAAATGTCAGCCCCCATTTCTATCTGTGATTTTCGAATCTTCAGCTTTTAAATAGTTTCTACCTTTTCATATTTTATTATTAAAACAAGTCTAATGTTAAAAATACATTTTGTCTGTTTATATGTATGTCTACGTGTCTGTTCGAAAGTATTTAACTCGAACACTATTGAAGCTATTGACCAAACCATATTAATTTATATTCTATGAATCATATTAAATTCATAGTAATACCTAAAATATATTGGATTCCGCTAAGTATATCAGGACATTCTTCCTCTTTTGTGTTTTAGTACGCGTTACACAGCCCGTAATGCATATTTAATGCAGGACAAATATGCATTCAAATCCAGTGACATTTCGAAATCGTATGGAACTATTTAATTACTTTACTCTCTGATCAGTATTTGATATATAATTTTAGACGATATCTACTTTTTAGATTATATCCAATAGGGCGCCATCTATTCTGCATTAGTAGGTCGTTTGATTATCGAGAGCTTTTTCAATTAAATTCGATAGAGCGCTATCATTCATGGTGCAATAGAAAAACTATGGTGCAGTAGAAAAACTTTTAATTAATTATGTATATTCATACATTATTTCGAGTTTTTTTAAACAACCTGTTTAAAGCAATACAAATTCCACACAAACGAAATGGTGGACTTAGTACAAAAATATAAAGATTTTTAAATTTTTCCGCACCTATTCACTGAATAAATGTTAAATTTTAAGTTGATAGCAAAAGCAGTTGCTGAGAAAAACAGCCGTAATATGCGGACCTATAGTCACCGAAATCTCACCATAACGGTTTTATATTTACCTTTTAGGTACGTAAGCTTAAAAATAAATAAACATTGAAAGAACGGTTAAAAAGTTAAATAAATATTATGTAAAATTTTGCAAATGTATAATAATATATATTAAAAGACATTCTTAAATTTATCTTTGTAAAAATATTTAGCGTATTTTTCTTAATATTACTAATGAAGTAATAACATAAAACGAAACCGGTTAACCTATTATCACTTTTTTATGCACATGTTTGACCTTATGCATTTCAAGGACCACATGACGTTTAATTAGTAAATTGAGTGATCGATTGGATACGTTTACCAAATTTCTCTTCATAGGAGTTTTTATGATACTCCCTAGAAGTTGTGATTTCCTCCAATATGATATATACCAATACTGCAATACAATACAAAAAGTGAAAGTTAAAGAGTTTGTTCATTTTATTGTTATTCATTCTTTTAAAAATACAAGAGCCTTTAACTATCAGGAAGCCGATTTTTAGATTGATAAATATATTGTATATAATTTAATTTTTTCTTTTAATGTTAACAAAATAATTTTAATCTTGCCAACCGATTTTTTTCAAATCGTTTCTCTTAATGTTAATGAAGAGGATACGACAAAATAATTTTAATCTTGCCAACCGATAATAGTTAATCTATGTGAATAAGTAGAATTTGTTTCAAATCGTTTCTCTTAATGTTAATGAAGAGGATACGACAAAATAATTTTAATCTTGCCAACCGATAATAGTTAATCTATGTTACTAAGTAGTGTTTGTTTCAAATCGAATGGCTTTCAAGGTGCTTGCAACTCCGTAACCACGTCTAATTTAAGTGATTTATTCGTTCGCGGTTTGAATCTGTGTAAAGTGCATTGTCATTTGAATTTAAATTTAGTGAATTGTACTTGTAGATTTTATGTGGAAATACTGTTATCATTTTTGTGTTCATTCAAAACTTCAATTAAAGTTACATTCTATATAAAATGGTTTCCCGCTATAGGAGAAAACTCATTACTCAAGTACTTCATCACATCTCTTTATAAGTCCGTTGCCAATCATATAGGTCTTCCCTAATATCATTTATTTGTGCTGGTTATAGAATATCTCTACTTCGCTTAACTCATCGAATCCCTAATATCCTCGTTTTTGAAGAAAATTAATTTACGCGTCTCGAATGAGCGATTTGTGCATACAGACAATTGCTACCTACGTCAGAACAGATTAACCGCTCGGCGTGTATTGGAAAGCTAAACGGACTGCGCTTTCACCGTTTCCAAGCCACGCTAGCGTGCATCGACATCGCATTGCCCGGCGGCAAATACCTAATTGAGCGGGCTGTCCATCAACCTTCACGGAATAAATGCAAATGCACTTCATGAATTTGAATGAATTCGTCATCGCAATAAGAAATGAATAGTCAATTCGTCAGTGTTTCAATTCGTTTCGACCTAACAACGTTATGTCCAAACATGCAATGTACCAAATGAAGTGACAATTGAAAATGAAGCAAAAATCATGCCGCAAAAATTATCTTAGAGTTTATGCACATTATTATGCATAATCTCCGAGAGAGCATGTGTGCATGCGCGCATGCTTGCATTCTTTTTTAGATTCTTACGCATACACGCTGCATGCATCCATGTGTTTATGCGTAAAAATGTAACAATTTGAAAATTGGCATCGATATTTCACACATTACTAATGGCCCCATGTAAGTACGCGTTGCTAAAACCAGAAAATTTGCGTGAAACGGCGATCTAGTATTATAATTATTTAATACTGCGTAGAGTATATTTACGAGTATATGCACTGTAATGTTGCTTATAACTGCATGTGTACGTGCGTTAAAAAAAAAACAATATAAATGGTTTATCCAACTAATATAAACCAATATAAACCAAAATAATATATACCGCACGATTCTAATATTACTTGTTCAAGTCACCTGAAGATTTATCTCCATATTCCTTATTAGCACCGAGTTCCCCGCAGTGTGCCCGCGAGCACAGCTACTAGAGGTCATACAGTCTATTTTTGTGTTTTTCATTTTGATTTCATGGCGAGACAGGGCGAAGGAGGACGGGAGAAAGACCTGGACGAAAATCATTGATCTCTTCAAGGAGTTATTGTATAAGTAAGACAAAAAACACGAGGACTATTTCAACTTCGACACGAAGCTGGAGGAATATAAAGCGCTACTAAAGGTTTAGAACGAAGAGGTCGGCAAGGACATTACGCTGGCCGATTAAAAAGAAAACTTTAAAATATGTGTACTTCGTAGGGAAGAGTATAACAATTTGTGTAAAAACACGTTGTACCTACATGTATTAACTACCATGTCTGAGAATTTGAAACTAAACTATCCCTTTTAACATTTGGCTAATAGGACCTGTGTATTTTTTCAGGTGAACGCTTCTAAGCAGACAGAATTAGGATCTAATGATGTGTATGTACCGTCATTATGGTATTATTCTCTCTTCTAGCCATGCTATAGCAGAACAGTTACTTTGGTTTAGGTCCATATCGTACATAGTAATAGTTCAGTTACATATTTATATAGGTACTATTCTTAACATATATTTCTGAAAAAGAACACTGCTCTAGATAGATATAAGTTGTAAATTTATTTCTCACATGATTGCCTTCATAAATGCGCACTTTCTCACTTATTTGCGCAAGAGATACTATACTTTACTCCATTTCAAAAATAATCTTTGTAAAAAAAAATGTGACAGTTGTTCCATATTTATTACGGAAAAATCAGACGTTTGAAACATTTCGTGAATATACTCGAAATTTATACGCTGAAAACTTTTAAACCATTTATGCTAGTCATTAATTTTATGTGGCGTTAGAATGAGATAACTACAAACTGTCGGCTTACACTGGTATATTTCTAGATTTGATTGCATTCTATACAGATATACTTAGACAATGAAACAAACATTGCGACATGTTATTTTCTTTTCAAATAAGTGTTGGTACTGTAATATTTGGAATATATGTATATATATATATATATATATATATATATATATATATATATATATATATATATATTATAGGTACTAAGTGTAATGAATTTTTAATGGCTTTGCAAAATAAAGGCGTTATAAGAGTAGCTCCTATCCCCTTACCTAGTATCAAAATCTTCGTCAAATGATTAAATATTTATTTTAAATTGATAAACTATATTAATTCTTATACTACTTGTATAATACAAAAAAACGTAAAAATTCCGAATTGCATTTTTGATGGTCAGTGCACGTTGAGATTTAGTTTATAATGTTATTTTAACACCGTATTTTCATGGGACTGTCTTAAAATCATCACTTTATCAGATAAATACCGATTTGCATTTATGAATTTTGCGGAACAATGAATGAAATTTGCTGGCGAAATAATTAAAAATAAATTTTATTTTTTCTACGAATCGCTAGCGTATGACAGAAATTAATTAAGTGGTGACAAAGTAAAATAAAAGGTAACCAGAATGTTGAAACGGGACCGCCAAAAGAAAACATAATATATAGGATTGCAATACAGGTCGAAGCATTATTATAGTTTTTCTCTGCACATTATGCTATTAATTTTTATTCTCCATTCGGATTTGTATATTTGGTAAAACTAATTATTGATTGTTGTTTTGAGGACAGCCAAAGCAAGTCCGTGTAGCCATCCATCTGTCTGCCTGTTGCACAAACTCAAGACCTGATAATCGTATTAAAGGGGCCATATAAAAATTTACCTAGGACTAACAATATGTGTATATGTAGTGATAATCTGAGCAGACAGCTAGTACAATTAATTGCAGCAGTCATTATTTACATATTAACACGTGTGTCATAATAATAACATTAATATGAGTATAGATTCAGGAGATCAATTATATTTTTTTTCGTTCACTGTATACCAACTTAGCGTATTTGGTCGAACAAAACTAACATTACGTCTCTGTTTTGTAGCCAATTCTTGCTTGCTGTACTTACTAACGTAAGAGTGATTAATCCGCGAGGCGTACCGATCTGTGTATTGATATTTGAAATATCCTCGACTTTTATCATTTTCAAATATTGCTCTCTGAATTTTTGGCATTTCATAAAATTATTTTGTATTATATTAAGTTTATTATATTATTACGTGTTTTATAATGTTAAGTTCTTTGTTATATGTGTATTATTTTTAAGTTTGTTTTATAGTTTAATTAAAATGGTGATTCCTTTTTTTATAAACAGAGTGTACTGCAGTCCAAGAATACAGATAATAAATTGCCGCCATGAAACTGTGAAATAAAGACAGTTGAGATAATCTGGGCACTAATGAAAGGATATGTGGCGAAAGAAAACTCTACTTTTAAATGAAATGATGTCAAAAGACTTCTACTTGAAGCAATATCATTAACGAGCCCCACGGCGTGGCTGAAACAAATATTAGTAATGTTGATGGAATAGATACATTTATCATGAATATGTTCTACGAGTATGTTCTGTAATAGATATGATATGTTCTGTAATATGTAGATTTATAATGAAAATGTTCAGATGCGGATACTTCTCAGTGATGTAGATGTGATAATCGGTGTCGAAGCACAGGTTCATTGTGATGTATTTGTTATGATGTAGCAGTGTATTTTTTTCTAAGAAATATTGCTGTATTTCATATTATATATTTTATGTTTTTATAAAATTCTTTTAATGATTTCTCAACAATTAAGTATTTGTGATTATTTTGTAATAATTTAATTTTCTGCACAATTAACATTCAAATTAAACTACTATTACTATCGAAATTTGTTGGTATTATTTTATTATGTGTTTTTATATAACAGTATATTTATAAATTGTTCGTTTTACTTATATGAATTTCTCTTAAATGTAAAATATCATCTCTACAGTTTAAGTTATGTGTGTATACAGTGTAAATATGCATGCCAATAAAAGTATTATATTTTTTAATCTCGAATATCAAATAAATAAATATAAGATTACTAACGTGAATGTAAGAAAAAGGTTTACAATAATTGAATTGTCAAATCGGTTTGTTTATAAAGATTATCTTTTCAAATGGAACGAAGTATAGCCCTAGAGTTGCTGTCCGTCAATCATCTAAACGAAAAGTCGAACATTGATATTTTCAGCGTCGACACATGTTTCTGTTACATGACTATTTGATTTTGTTCGTAAATAATTATGTAACCTACAGTAAGCTAGCACAATATGATCAACATTATCAATGTGCACTTTGACGAAAAATCTTAAAACGTGCTGCTAATATTCTAAACGCGTTTTCGACTATTATTATGCCCGCGAAAACTTAAAGTTAAAAATTATTTTTTCGTGAGTTATGATTTTGAATGGTTAGTGCTTCATAATACGCTTGCTAATGCCGAAAGCAGAGTCTCGCAAAAATGTGCATGGCACTGATATATTGGTTTCCTGTAACGTAAGTGAAAACTGTAACCTTTAACACATCTGTGTGGTTTAACACATCTGTACCGGTGTTTAGTACATAAACTTATAATTCGCATTCAAAAAAAAGGAAGGTACTACACTAAGAAAACCTTTGTAATTATAAAAAGACGAACAACTTCCTATTTAATTTTCTATGGCTATGTGCTTTCCATCGATCGCATTGACGTAGTGACATCTGCCCATCTCAGTCTGGGAAAACATCATCGGAGAATAGGCAAGCACATTATAAAAAGGCTCCCGGTGTTCCCAGAAAAGTCCTGCTCCTAAAGAAGCAGAAAATGACATTAAAAACAAAACAATAAATGATATTGGATTATTCTCAGGCGCCAAAGACTCAAAAAGAAGATAACTGGCAGATCATTGGAAAATCGACAGGTCTTTAAATTATGAGTAATGCGATGTTTTATGAAAAAATTGGCAAATTAATAGATTAATTCCAAATTATTCTGTCATATCTGGTACCACACATCGCACAAATCCTCTACTCCGCATCTCTCAATTCTACAATCCTTATTATTGCAGATCTTCGATGACCAATTAATTTCCTCAACCATCTCAAAAATATCTAGCACAACCATTTCCACATTAAATAGTACAACCAGCTCAACCATCTTCACAATATATAGTACTATCCCTTGAACTGTCTGCATCTCACTACACAGATCCCAGTAGTGATTTCACAAACTCTATTTTTAATAGTTGCACTATATTCGCAAAAGGACCTGGCCAAGAGACGAAGGAGTTTATAAACTTTAAAAAAAATACAAATGATAAAGTACCCATATAATGATGCCACTTTTCAACTTCTACATAATTAGTACCTTTGCGTGATAAATATGTACATATCAGTCAGTTGTTCTCTTAGAATTATGGATTTTCACTTTATGGTATGCTGTTTTTATATTAACGGTGTCACTATATCGAGGAGCTCTTCAAAATATTTCGTATCCGTCCTTGAAAAGTCTTTCAAGTCTGCTGGTTCGAAATGTATCTTATCGTTCATGGGGCTCAATTCATGGTGTTTTATTAACCAGTTCCTAACTAAGATCTTTTTTTTCCGTTTCGGACTGGGTCGCACCGCAAAAAGTGTCAAAGCGATGTTTATTCTATATATTATATATTTATATTTTAAGCAATATTCAGTAATCTAATGTTAGCTTACTTCAAATTGTTTCACCCGAAACCAACGCGGAAACCACCTCGCTCTTAAAAGCTCTTTTCGGGGTGCTTACAGTAGTACAAGACATTCAAATATGCACTGGTATTTGTCTAGATGAGGAATTTCGAGTGAATCCCAAATAAAGTTTTGCATGAGATGCCAGAATTCAGCGGATAGGAAGAAAAACCCAGTCGATGATATGAAAGCAGACCTACGGGATCTAAGCCTATGAGGCAGGATACGATTGGAGATAACATATGATCGATAAGGCCAAATTTTCAATGGGCTGCAGAATCGGGAATATTAATGTAGCTCTGCCTTGAAGACAATAAAATATAATTTCAAATTGTCATCAACTCTATCTCAGCTGATATAATACCTGACAAAACAAGCCATTGATGCAAACCCGAATGTCCGAACCGTGACATAACACATCATTCACAAAGAAACCTTGAAGATGAACCTCCGTCGTGAGAAGCAGCGGTCGGGAGAACAATAGGGGCCACTTTGTTCGCTGCTCTTGTTAGCTTTGTTTCAACGTCGTCGTAAAACTAAACGGCGCGACTGTTTGTCGCTATTCACACGTCGAGTTGACACGGTGCTTGAAGACAGGCGGTGCATTTGATGTGTTGCGGAGATATTTCGCGTATCGCTAACGGCAGCACGCGAGTACGCACTGTGGTATGCGAAGTTGCGTAAAAATTATCTGAAATTATTTGGTGTTATACATAAGTTATTTGAGATTATTTACGTTCACGTTACCGTTTTTAACATTAATTTCTTAACCGTACGCGACTTTAAAAATATAGAAAAATATATTTTTTAAAAAGGTGGATTAAGTGCAAACTGAACATCGAAAGAACTTTCGTACGTATAGATTAATTCGACAATCTATTGTTGATTATTCATTTTATTATTGCACTTGTAATGTAACTATGTGCTTATTTGTCAAAAGCTCAAAAAATTTACATGAATGAACTTTATCTCTACATACACACTGGTGACAAGGGATAGATATCGATAGTGTTTGTATAATTGAAGACATAATTTTGCATTTAAAATTAAAATAACTTTGTTTTTGTGTGTTTTATTACCACAGTGGCGGTAAGTTTTAAAATATGGAAATCACGTAGTAAAAAAATTTTTAGCAATATACTTTCAAATAGTTTATGGGAAAACAATTTACTTAACGACAGGCACTAATGAATTAAGGTAATGAGACAAATTACGTTGTCAGTTAAACCGAACGAAACGCTAAAATACTATAACTATGCTATCTATAAAAAATGCTGTCTTTGTTTTTAGAAATCTTCGAAAGGAAAAAACGAACTCTTACTAGATTATTCACGGGTCGCTCCGTCTGCTTGTCTATTAGAGCCGTTTCCCCCAGAATACATTTGACAATTGAGCTGACAATTTGCAATGAAGCAAGTAACATTTACTCGTATGGAAATTTCTGAGGAAGAAAATAAAGCACTACAATTTCTTTTTATTTCATCTATCCTGGGAGATATCAATTGAAAGTTATGAGAATTTTAGGTACACTGTTTTAGAGGTAAAGCTGCTTTTATCAAAATTTTACGTAAAATTGTTTTATGTAAATTTCCTTTATTTCTTCAATCATCGAAATTTTGAATATCCCAATTAAGAAAGGATTCTTGTATCACCGTGTTCTAGTTACCCAAATTTTATTGGAAAACTATAGCTAATATGTCTTTTATAGGTGTAACAATATCATAAACTTCCCAAAACTACTTTGTTCAGAGTACTTATAATTTTTATTAATATACAAAGAATGACGCTATTAGTTGGGTATAGAGGAATACTTTTCGTTGAAATAAAACATAAAACACGTCCTTTTTCTAATTGAGTGCAAAAAAACATTACACAGCTCTTTTTAACACACCCAATACTTGCTTGGAGCGCAGTGCTTACCCGGACAGCTAGATGTCTCCGTTGTTTTTTGCTGGTTACGCCCCTGAGCAGTGCTGAATAATGTGCGCAAGTATCGGCGTGTATGAAAAAGATGACAAATAATTATGAATATTTTTTAAATTTTCTGAATAAAAGTCGTCTTTTAAATTTTATTTTAATGACAATCAAGTATTTTTAGTGAACGAATAACGTCTTCCTTTGTCCGACATTTATTCCCGGAAACCGTATATACAGGTGAGAGAAATATTAGGGAACAATAATAGATTCCAACGTTGCGGCGTTTTTAATATAGACCTGGTAACAAAATGGATCTGAAAATGACATATTTCATGGCCCATCAACTCGTTGTTCCTCAGTGTTCTTCAGTCCCCTTTATACGTATGGGAGTCCCTTTGAAATATACTTTCGGTAAAGATGCTTCGTGAAAAATTAAAGTATCATTTACATCAATGGAAATTAAAAGTAAACCGCAGTACGCTGGAATCAAATATGTTTGTCCAAACACTGAAAAATAAAGACATTCCACCGATTTCGTTTAATACTTCAAATAACATAAAACAAGTAAAATCTGCAGCTGAAAGTACAAAGATAAAGTAAAATCTACTGCTGAATTGGTACTGTCACTTGTGTGTAATCGTTTCCAGGAATATGAGATTTAAAAAAAATCTATTTTAGAGAAAGTTTTACTGTTTATGTACTCGAAACTAATTTATTATGTACATCTGTGATAATAAATGTGATAATAAATGTTATTGAATAATGGCAAAGGGAATATTAAAATTTCCTCTAAAAATCAATTATTTCAAGTTTCAGAACAATGATATTTTTAATCTTATATTTTGTCTCTCGTGTCTATCTTAACACGAACTCTTCATTTAGAGACAAGCAATTTCACGATTACTATATAATATATTAGCAGTGACACGCAACGCAGACGAACGACTTTCGAAGGTGGTGAGTCGGTGGCCAAGAACGGTCGACTTTTGTCGGATAAGGTCGGTGGCCGAATTCCCATCGACCCAATTCAAACTTCAATATGCATTGCGCCGCCGACTAAATATCTCCCGTCTCCGTTAGCGCAAGTTCAATCGTATGTTCTATAATTTTCTTCGTTAGCGTGTTTTAACTCGTAACGTTCAGGTCATCGAAAATTGGTCAGTGTCGATTCGATCTTTTTTTAGGATCTTTGTTTTTTGAGGGAGAAGGGGAGTACGTTAAGGTATTAAATACCATATGTTCTCTTTTCTTTGATTATTGTCAGACGGTTTATTGTCGGTCGTCTGCGTTGCACCTCCAAGCGTTTGCAACTCAATCACGCGCATATGAGTACGAATCACTGCATGCATGCAGACGAAGTACAGAGTGTGAGCGAGAGCTGCAGACGAAGTACAGAATAGGGGGACGTTCGCTGAAAGCGTGAGTGCACAAGGGTATATGCAGTAAACAAATCAGTGCAAATTGGCCAAAACCAAGAATGACGGCCTATTCAATATCACCAGTACTGCTGCCGATTTTACAGCAGAATTCCATTTTAGATCAGAAGTTCGTTTTATGAGTAAAATAAGTAAAAGCGTGGTCTCATCAGCATTCATAGCTTTAGCTTTACAATGTTGGTCACTCGCCAAATCACATGGAGTCACTCGATCTCACGAGGACTCCATGTGATTTGGCCATTGACCAACACCATCATCAGCCTATGCATGTGAGGAATTTTATAGTTATTTATAGTCTATTCATGGTGTGTCAATTGCACATTTCCACAATTTACAGACTCTAGCTTACGCTACCGATTGGTACTTTTAACCTAAACAAACTGATCGCAAAATCGTGATAAAAATCTAGTGCTTTGGCCCTTATGTAGACAATGAATCGAGAGTTCACTCATGCTATTTTTCTCTTCATAATTTCTTTTAGAACGAGGAGAGGTTAGTTTGCATATTAAATATTTTTGGAAAATTTCCTGTAAATTTTTTGAAATTGTTGTCTGTTTTTTTGGAGCAGCACGCAAGAACTATGAGATAACGATGCTTAGGATTCAGACTGAAATATAGGTTCCTCCTCTCCCGATTGAGTACACTCTCAGAGACTTGTTTTATTATTAGAACTAGTGTAATTAGAACCAATTGTGCGAGTTCAGTAAATAATTAATATAAATTATCCAGACAGTCACATCACTTTAGTCTAAACTTCGAGCTAAACTATAAATTATTTTTTGTCGGTCAAGAGTATTTTTGCGATGAAAATGTGATTACTGGAGACTAACTACTTTGCCAGTTTAATAATAAATCTATTTCAGTGAACCCGTGGATTAAAATTAATATTAATTATGTTTCAAATTGTTTACGTAACAATATTAGTTATTGGAATTGAAATACGTAATTATTGGAAGTGAAATACGTATATTTTCTGACACTGATTTGTTAGTCATTCATTCAATACACCCGCGCATCTAGTCTTCATCAGTTGCGTCTAATAATTATTAATAAATATCTCCATACACGTGACTGTCGCGAATCAAACAACTTGAAAACACCACTGGCCTACGGGTTTATTCACCTCCCACGATGATGAATGATATCATCAAACGTCGGGTCGCCATCAAGTGCGAGATCCGATGCGGGACGAATTGCAAAGATTTCGAATTGTCTATTAACTTGCATTTTCATTGGCTGGAAAGAACTAGAATATATCTGTATGCAGTGAAATTGCTTTTCCAAGTTGCACTTTGTGTGAAATCAGCTCTTAAAAGTAAAGTGTGCGACATACTTCTTTTATCATCGTGAAAACAAATCGCATTTTTGACAGAATTTGTCAATGCATGCAAATGGAGAGTTTATAATATTCATGAGGTGCACTTTCAATTTTAGACGCTGATAATAGGAGGCTTCTTGCATTTACATATCGCTGTTTCAGAAAAAACATCTTAGTGTTAAGTTTAAGTCTTTATTCACGTTCATTCCCTTCATTAAACGTTTAACTGATCTGTTCCATGTTTGAGTTTCCTTTCATTGGTTTTTATCTTCATTTAAATTAAAACTTGGTTAAATTAAATTATTGCATTATTCTTTGGCGATTAAAAACTCTTACAAGACTTGTCAAACTCTTACAAAATTACGTATTTGCACTAGTTCTTTTATTTGTAGTAATTCTAAACAATTCCATGGATCATTTGACTGAACTCCATCAAAGTAGTAACAAATATACATGGATTTGGAATACGGAGAGAAATTTGTAAAAAAATGTATCACTTTAATATTCGGATATTATCAATGACCCTAGTAATGGCATTGTATCCAGATCTATATTTTTTATTGAAATAATTCCTCAATATTTTTTATTCTTGTTCATACAATATTAATTTATGTTTATCAAATGTTTAATAGATAAATACACACTTTCATAAACGAAAAGATGGTTCTTATGGAGACCCTGACAAGAAATCAAGACGATCGTCGTTTGAACCTGGCGGCGCGAGTGCGAGAACAATAGGCCAAGATGCGCCGCGCTCCGCCTCCGCACCTGACCTTCGCCCCAATGTTGTGTAACGAATTTTTAATGTAGCACTTCCGCCCATTCAAACACCCGGCCGCTGATAGACATCTATCTGGCTTAATTGAAAACGAGCCGAATTAAAAGTGTAACGAAGCGGGGTCATCGTGGTTTGAATATTTCCCACCAGAGCAGTCATACACCTGTACAGAGATGTAATTTTTACTTTTAATTCGCTTACATGAAATGGAAAAGAATTGCTTGGACAGAGGTGAAACACGTGTTTAAAAAATAATATGTGAAATAACAGACAGGAATGTGGTTATTTAATAAACGTCACTTGCTTATAAATTAGCCAGAATTGACATGTTATATTGAATTAGTTTACATATTCCTTAAAAACGTTCACCCATAAGTATGTTTATAAAAAAGCTCTTAAATTAATCCGAATCGCCCTTAAAATTAACTAGTGTAAGTTAGACATCGCTCATGAAAGGTCAAGTCACAGGATAATTGTGTTTCTTAAATATAACAAAAGAACTTTTAAGATTAGACGAGATTTGTAACGCAGCGTTGATTAATTTAAGCAAGCGAAAAACAACGAATAGTATAGGATATTCGTACAAAAACAATATGAAAACAATCATGTAACAGGAAAATTGTGTCTCTTAAATATTACCAAAGAACTTTTAAGATTAGACGAGATTTGTAACTCAGCGTTGATTAATTTAAGTAAGCGGAGAACAACGAATAGTATAGGATATTCGTATAAAAACAATATGAAAACAATTTGAATATAATTCGATGAATATGTTTTAGAAAATTTCGTAATTTTTTCATATATTATAATTTATATTTACATTCTTATCTAACAAAATGAAAATAAGAATGTAAAGACAAAATCCCTCTAATGAAGAAGTTAGCGAATTTCATGACGAGCAGCGAAAGTGTACTTTTTAGCACTTTATTATACGAAATACAAATCATTTTTGAGTCCGTTTTTCTCTTTAGCCCGAAAGATTAAACACGGTTTAAATAACCGACTATGTTTAAATGACAGTTTGGTAATAATTTCGTAACGTTAATGACGGTTTAACTTTATTGAAAATTTAAACTCTAAGTTATTTTCACTGGCGGAACTGGGTGATTTAAACTCCTCTTCGTATATTAACTATGGCAATATCCGGTTATCAGCTGTTTGGATTCCTGTCATGCTGCTGAACTATAATTTAATAGTCATATTCCAAACGCAGTTTAAATATATTTAAACATGTTGATACGTTGCCTTAATGGTATGACGTCATATAATGTAACCTGATGTTATAGCGCGAATTTTGAAAACTTACATTTCTTGTCAATTGTATTAACAAATGACGTTTTTTATTACTTTTCAGCTTTAGTTATGTTTATTTAAATGTTAAACAAGCTAATAGAAAATTAATAAGCAAGTACCCCGTAATTAACGAAAGTAAGTGTTCGAAAAGTTTATATATTAATAGGGTTACATTTTTAGTTAGTAGGTTTACAATATTAGTTGAACCAAACAAAATGGAAAACGCTAGTCGCGGTTCTAATGAGGAAATGTTTTTGTTGTTGATTTATTTTAACAATAATTTCCAATGAATGACTGACCAAATGAGATAAAATTTTTTTTCACTTTCAAAAAAATTCTACAGCCTCGTTTGTAATTCCGACAATCTCAAAATTGCAACCGCAAATCTCAAAATTCTCAATAAAATTAATACATGTGGGGTTATAATATGATCGTGTAATAGAAATTACGGTATTGTTAGATTATAATTCAGAAAAACCGAATTCATTAGTTAATCTTGTTTATAAATATTGTTATTATTCATTGCTTAACATGATATAACTGCAGCTATCGAATTATAAATATTATGAGATTGACATCAAACATACATAATAAAATAAAAAACAAAAAACTTGTCTTAGCTGGCACCAACTTCGAAAAATTTGTTAACATAACCTACTTAGGTTAGTATCTACTTTTGATTTTGGATTGTTTTTAAAGTGTTAATTTAATTTTAGAATTAAAATGTCACTTTTCAATATCGTAAACGCTTCACCGATTTATTTAAAGCTTGTGGCTTCCGCTTGTTACTCGTTTCCATCAACTAGGAAACTTGTCAAAAATACCGCCCAAAGGCACTTCTCATTAAATATATAATTTTTCTAGTTAATAATAAATATTCTAAGTATTCACACATCTACACATTTTGTAACACCCTCGAAATACGTTCTAAAGTCAATTGAAATTGCAATACAGAAAAGAATTGTAACAAAATGTGGGATAGGTAGTTATATGATTGTGTTACTTTACATCAGGTATTCCCAACCATTTTTGCGTTGCGCCTCCCCACATTATAAAAAATATATTCGTGCCCACCAGTTTTATTTTTTTTTCATTGTTATAATAAAAACACATCATTTTGACAACATTTACTTTTAAATTACAAGAATATTCAAATAAATTAAAACTTTGGTGTTCATTCTTAAAAATAATGAAGTATAATTAAATAATAAAATTGTATTAAAGCAATGTTTACGCCTGCATCCGACTCATTGAATTATTGAGTTCATTTGAGACTTCAAAAGTTTTTTTCTTTAGAAAGTCCGAATAAATTACCCCCTCCGGTGATCTTTTTGGTAGGCGCGCCCCACTGGTTGGAAAGTCCTGCTTTACGTAGAATTTGGTACTTGCATGAAATTTGGACTGAAACGATTGTATATATAAAAATAAACATGAAGAGACACTTTTGTAAAAATCAAAACTAATCTTTTTTCCGGTTAATAAATGGAAACGCCATTCGAATATTTCCAAAAATTTCGTGATGTTAAAACGACAATCAGCTTGTCAAAACGTCTCGCAATTAATTGTATATGCCAATAGCTAGCAAAATATAATGTACATTTGAGTAATAATTTCCTGAAATAAAATGGTAGCAGGCTTTATTAAGGCAATAAAAAAAAGAAAGTTTACATCCTATAACTTTGTACTTAATTCTATTTTCGATACAGTTACCAAGTTTTAGGTAAAATTATAGAAATAGAAACAAAACAATTTGACGAGTAAGAAAGACGATTGTTATATATCATTGTTATGAAAAAAGTTACATCGAAGCGATCGTAATGTATAAATTTAGGACAGGGTGTAATGAGTGTCCCTCCTTGCAGCTTTCATTCGCTTTTTCTGGTTGATTAATAATTTTGGGATTATTAAAAAGATTTTATTAGGAAACTAATAAAATAGACGGGGCATAAATACAAATTAAGATACCGATTATGAACACATATTTTTAAAAGGATTGTCAATATAGGTTGAAGGACAATCCATTATAAAATTTTATAACAAATTCACACTTCTACTGCAAAGTATTTAGTAATAATCATTTGATCTTTACGTAACAAGAATCTATTTTTAAATATTTTCCAAATCTTTTGATAGGATATTTCAGTTGTATGACGTCATGTATAATATAAGGATATTTCAGTTGTATGACGTAATGTTAGTTTCGTTAATAAATAATACATTTTAGTATTTTTTAGCTTTAATTTTGTTCATCTTAAATATAAATACTTATTTTGGCAATGCCACCTCAAAAGTTTGCGACAACATTTTTGTTTTATTTTTAAATACAACGCGATAATATGCGTCATCGCACCGTAATTGAGTAGACTACGACCATATTATTAAAATAATTAATATTACCTATACAGAATATAATTACATTGTCAAAATGAATAAATGATCTTTTCGCAGTTCAATTCCATTTGAAAACCTCATCAATAGACTTTTAGCGAGCAGAGGCGGGATTCAAGCCCACGTATCCTTTTAACCTACTCCTAGGAATTATGTTTCTTTTGCGAAACCATTTTGTTTATACCATACAAATAATAACAAGTTGTGACGTCATGCTTATTACTGGATAATTACTACGAGGTTATCATTTTAAATAAAGAAGCGTTTTGAACTGCATATATGTACTTATATACGTATAACGATTTATATCGCGTCTGCCCGATCAAATTAAATTTTACCATGCAGTACATTCGAGATAAAATGTATCGTATTTATTGTCGATATTTTATTTTGTTCTGTTTATTCAATAACCTGTTAACACAAATAGCCATATTAGATTCGCAAACATCATTGTGCCAAATATCCTTCTAGGATACAATAGCCAAGACTGATCGACAAAAATTCGTGTTGGGCATATATAATACAAAACAAAAAAAACATTTTCATATGAGGCATGTATTAAATTGTGCATGTAAAATATCAAGTATATTTAATAAGATATAAAAATAACAATAAACTAATAAAATACGTAATAACTTTAACGATTACCTAAAATAAATAATCAATATCTTTAATGTGTAGTTATATATATAATGTATAGCCATTTCTTTAATGTGTAGTTATTGCCTTAATTATTTAATTATTAAATTTGGCCTGCACATTGGTTTTATTTTCAAAATTTCTTGCTTTATACATATTTATTGCGATAGGTTTTAAATTAAAAATTAATCTAAGGTACTTCTACCCGTACATTCGGAATTGGTGAAGTTATCTTTGGTAATCATGGGTTTACCTTTTTGCAAACAAGCGGTTTCAATTTGGTACTTATATTTTTCTTCCTCTACAAACTATTGGCTAATCATTGCATTTCATTAATTATCCCTAGCCATTGTATTGTGACCAAGAAATCCTGGATATCGATTTTCTTTATATTTTTCTGGAAGTTCTTTCTCCTAAGAATATAAATTTTGTAGACGTTTAAAGACAGATCACACGCGATTTCATTAATACTCCACAAACGGTCAAGGTTAAGACTTACTGGCAGTTAAAAATGTATTTTTGTTTCTGATTAACTGTCAGTCGAGTCGGAACAAGAGTCTATTTTACCGACCATGCGCTATCGCACTGTCCAATCACTAAAGTATCCATACAAAACACGTTTTGAACTGTCAGTAAATCCAACTGAGAGTCCCGACTGAGTGTGGTGCATACGGGCGTAAACAGATAGAGCTGGCGTATATTATGTGAATTGTTTCGGTATGAACGTTTATTATATCTTTTGCTTATAGTTCACGATAACCCAGTCTAATATATTTGTTCTGTATTACCTTAAGACACAAACACATAATACAATTTTATTATTTATTAAATACTATGTAACTTCTACAATAATACAAGTTTATTAGGATTACTTAATTTTTATTCACAACTAAATTAAAGTAGTATTATTTCTGCTTTATTTAATTTCTTAACCACGACCTAGGTTTCGTTGTACGACAACATCTTCAGGTGGGAAATTTGTACAATTCAGTTATATATTTTCTAAACAACAAAAATTCAAATCTATCACAAATAACTTTATAAAAAATAATTGTATTTTTAACCCCGAGACTTAATAGAACAAATACGATGTAAATTTACGGATGCACGAGTACAGAGGCAAGTACTATATTTATGAACCTATAACTCCGTTTTATTGACGTGAGGCCCTATTGTGGTGCAGCTGCTCATATGGGTTGCGTACACACTCGCAGTAAAGGAGAACGATAATAAAATATCAACATCAATCAATAACGCCGCCTTAGTGTCTTTCAAGCTTCGACATACTTTTGTAATATACGTACTTGTGTATTTATTGCTTGTTTGCGTAAGAGGTCGGCGCGAGTGGTGTTAAACCGATTCTACTTAGTGTGGTAAGGTCTGTAGAAGAAACGATACAGTAATATATGATGTTATTGTTGTTGTTTAGTTCATTACGTTTTAATTAGGTATACACAATATTATATAGGACACTAAGGAGTGCCGGGTTAGTTACAGCTGATATAACTCTCAAATATCCCACGGGCTTTTGGCAGAGTGTAAATCTAGTAATCGATTATACTGGTAAGTTTTCACTGAGATTTCATTTATAATAATCAAACGTTCCAATATACGTTCCATAAAATGTTAAAAATAACAAAAATATTTTGCATTGGAAAATAAATTACTTCTCCGTAATAAAATTTTAAAAAAATGTTATAGGTTATTTTCGTCATGTTTTCTAGGGAAGTCGATAAAAAGTTTGCGATACCAATCAACCAATGCAATGTAAAATTGTGGAATATTCTCTAAGTAATTTATCTGAACTATTGAACTAAGCGATCGTGATATACCACGCTTCTTCTGTTAAAGAGGCATAAGTGTATTTTTTTACACTTTTATCATTAGTCATAATTATTGATTTTATCATTGGATTCATAATTATCGATTTTAGGCAAAAATTTGGGAGATTGAAAGGGAGATTATTTAAGGGCGGATTTATATTTTGACGAAAAACTTTAATTTTGCCAAGTGTACTCTAAGCTCTGGGAATATGTAGTATGATGATTTAGAGATTTCAGTTTAGAGAATAAGAGAATTCAATCTAAATAATTATAATTTAAAAAAATAAAAAATTGTTCATTTTCTCCTCTATATTTTGTATGGAAAACAATTTAGATTGACGCAATTTTAAAAGCAAAAAAGGAAAATATTTTGTTAACGAAAATTTAGTTTCAATTGTCCATATAAACGATATATGTTCATCATGGCGGCTAGTCATTGCGCGCCGACATGCGTTCGTGGTTAGTTGTGTATATTAGCCGCTTTGAATAAATAATTACACTGTTAATGTAATTATAATAATTGGATTGACCATATCTACCAAATTTACCTATTTGAAATATTTTATTTCATAAATTATATTTACTTTATATTTCATATTTATCAGTCAAATAATACTTACGTAATAGACTGTACACGCATACACCTATATATACATATATATATATATATATATATATATATATATATATATATATATATATATATATATATATATATATACGGTGTGCAGGAATAAGTGTAGAACAAAGAAAGACGCTATTAGTAGGCTATAAAGCGACTAAAATATTCCAACTGAGCGCAAAAAAAATATTACACATAACCCTTTTTAACACATCCAATACTTGCCTGGAGCGCGGTGCTTACCCGGGCAGCTAGATGTCTTCGCAACTTTTCGCAGGTTATTCCCCCGAGCGGCACTGAATAATGTGCGCAAGTATCGTATGTACGAATGTATAACAAATAATTATGAATATTATTTTTTATTTTCCGTAAAAAAGTCATCTTTTATATTTTATTTTAAAGACAATCAAATATTTTTCAGTCAACGAATAACGTCATTCTGTCCGACACTTATTCCCGGACACCGTGTATGTGTATATGTAAAGATATATGTTTTTGCTTAATTATATTTTCGGGCATTATTAATAATGTTGAGAGCTTGTTTAGCTAAAAGTAATTCTTCTATTTTAGATGTCCCGTCAAATTGGATATTCAAGAAAGGAACGGCTTTCGTGCAGCCAGAAAAAATGTACAATCGGCAAGTTTGTAATTTCTTTTATTCTATATGACTTTTCTTCGGGTTCCGTACTTCAAAATGAAAAAAAAAACTGTACCCTTATAACATTATTCAAGCGTCTGCCAGTCTGCCCCTTACAGCCGTTCTTCTCAGAAATCAATTGACGTAAAAAATTGAAATTTAACATGCTATTAAAACACATTATCACGCACATATTTCAAACCTATATGGAAATTTACGTAAGGGGAAGATCAAATCACACGAAAATATTTAAAATTATATATATTGTGTATGATATCGCTTGAAAGGATTAGTTATAAGGTTTTTCATAATTTTCGGTACCACATCTTCGCAGACATGCTAAAAAATGTGCGCCCCCCTCCCCTACTCAAACACTACTGGACCTAAATTTATGAAACATAGGGATATTAGATGCTCGCGTAAATATTGTAGGAAAACTATAGCGATGATTCTAGTTGTCATAATTTCTAAATATACACCATATTTTTAATCCAATGAAAAGTATTTACGTTTTATATTTTCTATTTACAGCCGATTTTCTCATAAATCATGTGACGTAGAAACCTGAAATAGCAATACATCCTATTACGCCCTATATTTTGTACTAATTTTTTTAAATATTTCTATAAAAACGGAAGAGGGGTAAATAAAGGCCATATTTTTTTCAATTTTATATATCATGGATATAATTTGATTATGAGGAATAAACTATTTTTTTATGCTTTTAAATTCTATATTTAACAAGGCACTTGTGAAAATATGCCAAGTTTAGCATTCCGTTTCTTGTTTCCGAAATTACTGAATAAATAATTATGAAAAAAATAGCATCAATAAAATCTGACTAGGAGATTACGGAAAAATTATAGACATTATTCATCTTACACTTTTTGAAATGTATACGATGTTTTTACATTATTAGGCAACATATTTACGTTATGAAAAATAAATATTTGTAAATAGTTTAAAAGAAATACTATGAACTTTTAAGCGTTTGTTATTTTAGGCATAATTCTCTTTTTGATTGCAGCATATTTCAGATACCTGTAACAAAAGAAAAGAGAACAGGCTTATATTCAAATTTTTATCTTATTTGCGATATGTCCGATGAGAACTTTGATTTAGAAGCGACACGGGAATGTTAGACGAAAATGGATATAAACCAAGAAGCTTTTACTGGTATAGTTTCTATTAGTAGTAGTTTTACCCATTTAAGTACATTTTTATATCAGGTGGATATTACACCCATGTCTCTAAGATGGTATAGCTCTTGTTATGGTACCATTTGCAAATGGTGTGGACAAGTAGCAGAGCATTGAATGTCTGAAACGGCACGAAAAGATGCAGATCACGCAACATACATTGGCAGTGTTGATGAAAACGGTGTACCTGTGATCACTATAGGAGCGGTTGCTTATTGGTCTAAACGGTCTACGGGTACTGCAGCATTCCTAGGTCTCTATAGTACAAAAGTTATTTATTTCGGAGTAAAAAATAAGTACTGCCTTACTTGTTCTCGGTCGTCCAACAAAGGCCTTGAGCCTCCATTAGGTACCCGTTTTAAAGATTATATTGGTCCGTCAACTTAAATGGAGGCAGCTATAATTGCAAAAGTATTCGAAAATTTTCTTCCAAAAAATGGTCTCATTTATTCACAGTTAATTGCCGATAGAGACTCACGCACCTATTTAACTGTAAGAAATTCCTGGCCTTATGAAAATGTCATTGTAGGTCAAATAGAATGTAAAATTAAATTCTCTTATATAATTATTGTAAATCCTTAGTGGCATTAAACACAACTAATTCATTGAGAGCACGGAAACTTATCAAGGAAAATCACTTGTGATTGCGCTGGGGTGTGGATTCGTTCATGAAAAATTGGAACAGTCAAAATATAATACCGTTTGTTGAAAAACTTGATAATATAGAAAGATATATTATTAATGGGCACTATCACATATTTAGCGATCATTGTAACTGTTCGCTTATTTTTGTACCGCGAATATGCGTAGTAGCGAGAATGTAGGATCGAATTAACAATTTATAGTGTTTTCCACAAGATAATTGACATAGTTAGTAGATTATTTTTCCATTCCTATAGTTTAGTTCACAACGAAACGAATAATTTAGTAGAAAGCTTTAATTCACGCGTTGCCAAATATATAGAAGGAAAGAGAGTTAATTTTTCTCCCCGAGGTTCTTACAGTGGACGATGTGCAGCTGCTGTATTGTCTCTTAATAAATGCTATTTACAATCTTGTGTGCATAAATTTATTTTCAAAACAGACGCTTCTTCTGAAATAAAGAAATTAGCAATATTTCGTAGAAGTCTCAGTAATGTTAGAAATTTTAAAGGAATAAAAAAAAACCAAGACCTTACCAAAAGTTTCTCACTATGGTGAGGGCTATCAGAAGTGGGATATGATTGAAGGAATATACGAGAAAGCAAAAAAAGATATTCCTATTTGATTGATTTATTTCAAATTTTAATATACTTATAAAATAATATACTAACGCGGACTACATGAGCGATCTCTTTCAGTCAACCACAATGGTTAAGTGATTGTGTATTGGATTTTTTTTCACCCCACGCCTATGTGCACTTGAATTTTTTCATCTTACAGTTTCATGTATGAAGTGCTACCCTTAATATTATTTTTTTTCATAATTCCACTATTTCGTTGTATAACGGTTAATAGATGACAGCTACCATCCAAATTTAATCTACACAGTGCCAATAGTCTCCGCCAAGGGTTCCGTTTTTACCATTTGGTTATGGAATCTTAAAAGGGTGGGTGAAATTAAGTACTCCTTTTTTATTGTATATTTATTATTTGTTAAAGTGGATTTCTTTTTAAATCAGACTTTTTTAACAACTTTTTATAAAATGAAATAAAACTATCATGGTAATGGATCGACTCCTGTCTTTAGGTCGACGTACACTTTTTTATCAATTATGTCAATTCTTTTCCATTATAATATATTTGACCTACTTCGTATACTACTGTTTATAAATAGACTATACACTTCGTTCACAATGCAGTGTCTCAGAGACCATCTTTAAAATACAAATAAAGTTACCACAACAATAGATATCTCCATAAGATGAATTATGGACGCCGGTCTACATTGCGAGTAAACGACACAGAAGTGAAACAAGATTTATTTCTCGAAACAGAATATAAATTCAAAACAAACTAATGCATTCACACGTAAAGTGCATAACAATAGAGAGCGAAGCGCGGGGCGGGAACGCGCGACGCGTTGGGTGCATACATTACCGCCGCTCCGCCAGCTGTATCGTCCGTCAATCTGTGACATAATGTCATTATATCATCGCCCGAGACCTACCGCATGCATCGAGTGTTGTAAGTTGGGAACGGGTTTGATGAATAACAGGTTAAACGATTCGCACCCGGCGTTAGTCGGTCGAGTTCTTTATCACACAAGTACATTTTAACGTTGTCATCATCGTTTTGAAACTTTGTTCAGTACGTCGTAGCTAAAGAAATGACTGATACGTGAAAATGGTTATATAAGTAGTGGAACGGGTCATTGAGGACAATAAAATCAGAAATCTGTTAAGAACGAATAAAAATCGCACTACGAAAGTAAATGGCATTTTTATTAAACCATTCATCAATATTTTTTAGTTTCCTATATCTCTTCAATTTATAAACGAGAGGCGACCGAAATAATTTTTAATCGAAGTTCCCATTGGACACCGTTATACTATTATTTTTTATGTTGAAATAGAAAATTAAAAACCTGGAGAAGAGTTGACACGCTGTCAGATGGTTTAGAAACTCATATCTCGCAAAGGAGATGACTGATTAAAAATATAGTTATGTACGTTTTCGATTGCTTTATAAATCTCTTCAGTTATATCGCGTTTCATGACATCTGTGAGAAAACATATGTTTATCCACAAGTTCATGGTAAAAATTATTCAAAAAACATTTCTTTATTATATTTAGTAATTCAACCACGTTTTTCTTTATTTCGTTATCATAATTAGTTTTAAGCTTAAAGAATAATGATTCTATGACCTACGGACGGATAGATCCACATGACACAATTACAAAGGTCCCGTTTTAAGGGTTCTAACCCTGTCACAGAATCATTATTCTTTAAGCTTAAAACGAATACTTTAAAAAACTAATTATGTAATGGAATCTACAAAACTAAGTTTCATGGACATCTAATTAAAGTATAATCATGAAATTTCGCTTTTGTATGTAGTTATGATGACAGTACAATAATTTCATAAAAATAAAACAATTCTTTTAGTTATAACACAAAAAAAGACTTTAAAAGATAAGAAAATTTTTAAATTAAATTTTCACCCCCTTCCAGACTTCGCAATTATTTAAAATTTTGCATACCTATCACGAATCTGTGACAAAACTATAATTTCGTAAACAAAGTCAGTCTTAAAAAATACGAAAATATAAAATTTAGAATATAATTGAATATATTTGGCATTAATTTTGTAGAAATTCATTATTCACAATTAAATGAAACTACGTGATGCAGTATTATTTCTACTTTCTTTAATTTCTTTACCACGACCTAGGTTTAGTTGTATTACAACATCAAAGCAAAGATTGCTAATCTTTGGTAATATCCCACCTGAAGATGTTGTAATACAACGAAACCTAGGTCGTGGTAAAGAAATTAAAGAAAGTAGGAATAATACTGCATCACGTAGTTTCGTTTAATTGTTTAGAATATAAGTTATTCTAACATTTTTATTTTTAAGTTTTTTAAGTTTGTAGTTTGAAATACTAAAAAGAAACATGCTGCTAAAAATACCGCATTTAAAAAAAAAATAAGTATCGAACCTGTTTTTCTGTCTACTTAGTAAGGACTTTAGTCTACGCCATGTTTGTTATCGACTATAATATTTGAATGTAAAAGCATGGGGTTTTTCTGAAAAATAAATGATTTTGCTTCTGTAATTAATAGTACGCTTTTATACTCAATTATTATACTCGACGACAAACATGGCTTACCCTAATGTCCTTAGAGTAGACAGAGAAAACATTTCGATAATTATTTTTTGTTTTTAGTGCAGTATATTGAAAAGCGTATTTTCTTTTAGTTTTTTAAACTATTAATTTACTTAAAAAGGTATGAAACTTGAAATGTGGCGTAGTGATAAAGCTTACTATCATGGTGAGCAAGCACGGATGATAGATCAAATTATGATTACATTGATTTTTCAATCGATTGAAGTAAAGATAAATTATAAAATTACAACTTAATGAAAATATAAAACGAATTAAATGACATAAATAAAGAAATATCTTGGTTAATGATACTTTTGAGTTTGTTAAAAGCAGTGATAATGCGCGCACACATCTCTATTTCACTGTCACAATCTTTTTGAAACATTAAGTCTTTAATAAATCCCCGACGAAGAAGTCCAATAGGGTGACATCTGTGAACGTGGAGACAATGTATAGATCCAAATCGACCTGTCCACTGGATGCCAAACATTTCGTTTAGTCTGTCACGAACTTCGACAACGGAGTGCGGCGACGCAACACAAATGAACCCAAAGAGATTTTGCAATCGACTTACTAATTGACTTTGACCATGAATGCGCTCTCGCATACGAGAAGAGAGTGGCATTATAGCATCTCTCTCTTCTCACTTGCCAACCCATTTTCATCTTTATTACTTATACGTAAGATATAATTTATTTGCGACATTCGAATGGCTGAATTCGTTATGCACTTAATATGCCAGGTAAAGTTATTAATAATAATTTTACCTAGCGGTAAGGTGTACGTAATGAAATACGTAAGGATTCGTGCGGACAGTTTTTCTTGAAATATTTATCGTGCTATAATTTCGAAACCCCTTGAGATAATAAATTCCGGTTTTCACCATACAACCAGGAGATTCATTGGTATGCGTTTTCGGATAGAGGTCGCGGACACCTTTTATAAGTTGTCACTGGTTATAAGACATTGCAAGTAAATACTCACAAATTAGCACATCGTAACCAAGGACTGACCATATATTCAAACCAGAGGTAGAAATATTATTTAATTTACGTAATTTCATCATAAATGAAAAAGAGTCAATTTCAAATTTAATATACGAAAGAAAAATATATATAATTTGTACATTGAAGAGAAAATATTAAACGTCGCTAAGCTTCACCTTTTTTTTAATCTAAATATTTTGCACTTGAGGGTCCAAATTTTTTTTAATCTATGTAGTTTGCATTTGAGTATCCAATGCTCCTTACTGTCCAAATGCTACAAGTATGAAGGAGCAATTTGGAATGAAGGTTCCCGAACCGAATAGGGGTGTCCCGACCTATTGGCTTCACATCAATAAAAAACCACTTAACCAGACATTGAGTCAAGAATCAAGAGCTGGATCACGTCAATTTATCTGTTATGATATTGTTAACTGTTTTATGTTTAGTTTATATACGTAAATACTAGTACTTCAAACAGTTTACTTGTAATATCATATTTCGATACTTTATTTATTATAAATTTAACTGTTCACTGTACTAGTTAACCTAAAAAGGGTAATCCAACGGAAATAACACGCCTGAAAGAAAGGCACTTAGTTACAAAGTGCATTTACTGGTCATTCTTCGTAAATGAGTACAAAGTCGTTTCTGTGCGGAATGCGTCATTTTTGTAGTTACTTTCTAACTGGTCTACTGTTTGTTTACATTTTTATTTGTTCCTACCCAAACAGAAACTACTACATTGCGCCGTATTGTATGCAACTTCAGAAATTGAACATTGTAGACTCTTCCAAATTTAAGGAAAACGGCAATGGGCACGATCTGGTTCTTTTGTGCTTTCATTTTATCAGAGTTATTGCTACAGAACTGGATCGACCTCAAGACATTATTAATAGATTTATTTCCAAGACTTACTTCCTTTTTCTACATTACTTGTATACGTTGACTTGGTCGGTTACGAATAACAAGTTTCTTTTTAATTGTGATAATTATTTACAATCTGAGGGAGAAGATACTTGGAATATGTTAAAGAAAATTTTGTATTTATTTTACAAACGTTTAAAGCGAAGTGTTTAAGTTTCTTAATGAATTTGTTTAGTATAAAAAAATAAATATTGTCTTATATCAACCTTTCTGTACAAGCTGTTTTATTCAATTGTGAACACTATTAAATGTATGATTAACGGAAATAATTGTTAGTTGATTTTTGTCATAACGAAAATAATCGTATAATCTAATAAACTAAGATTGTATTTAATGTTTCAAACGAACAAACACACAGTGCGATTTAAATATTAAGTCCTATTCTGAAATCATGGAAAAATAACACTAGCAAAAGCACGACTTTGTGGTGACTCGTGAAGCACATTTATAGCCATTATTAAGAGAAATTTAAGTGCTTTTGCTATTTTATAAATAATTTATTTTATTCAATTACTGTTTTATTAATTTAGTTGTGATTTTTACTCATATAATCTCTAACATTATACTCTTCGGAGAGATTTATTTAAAGTATTAATTAAAAGAATAATCATGGCATACATCATATGAAAATACTTCTCTGTATGAGATTATCTTAAAGATTATTCTACAAGAAATATGAAAAAGAATATAGAATACAAGTAGTTGTATAATATAACAATTTGAGATTAGTAGAAACTTGTATTAATGTGAAGCGAAACTTTGTTCACGCTGTCGTCCGTTTCTTCCAGAAATGTATACGATTTATACCTATATGATACAGCCCAAGCAAACGGAACACTACAGTTCTGATGAAATAACTTCGTAGTTTTTTTAGTATTTGACTTTATTGAAAAATAATTATATCGAAACAAATTACAGCCTGATTTACGGTTTTTAAATAATTATTTAACAATAGAGCACGTAGTTCACATTGGGTGAACATTGTTTTCTTACGGATATACTTCCAGCATTGTTTTTTTTTAATATTGCAGAATTACCATAACTAATATAAGTTATTAAAAAATCTTAAGTTGATGCTTTAGTTTAAATGTGTTTAATTTAAATAATACATATTTATTGTTTAAAAAAATAATGGACATTTGATTTCGGAATTTATATTCTTTTTTTGTGATCGCGAATATCCTAAATCTCTGAAATTCTAGGACAGTATTAGACTTTTCATCATATTGCAGGCTGCAAAAATTAACAATGTTATGCTACCTTTATGGCGAGATAGAAGTGATAATTTTATGGTAGTTTCGTTTCCTTTTATTGAACTTATTAAATATGTTGGATGCAAATGCGAAGAAAATGGTAATGTTTTATACGACTTCACAGTCTTTCAGGCCATATAGTCAACATTTATTACCTCAAATTATACATACTGCATTAAAAATGGACTATAATTTTATTAACTACAGAACATATTGTTAAATATTTTATTTTCGCATAGTTCAAAAACCGGCTAATTGCGAGTGTGACTCGCGCATCGAGGGTTCCACAGCTCGTTAAATCCCCTAATTTTCAAAATTTTATTTTTTACTGAACCTATAATTTGGCTGTAAAGGAGGCGGAAAGGGTTCATATTTTTTGGCTTATTTATCGTTACGGTATAGACATATATCAAGACGCACTAACTAAAGGAATAAAAAACTGATGTTTGAAGTTCATATTTTTGTGACGCTTATAACTAGTCCTTTCGAACAAGACTTTATATGGGATTTTAATAATGTTATTTGAGTACTGAAACTTCCAGACAAGTTTTAGCTATCGAGATATAACCCGCACATATTTCTATAATACACTGTTTTACTACATCAAATTTCAAGCTTCTACGTCGAGCAGTTTCTGAGAAAAACGCCTGTGACAAACCGACATACGGATACGTGAATAATCTTATAAAGGTTCCATTTTCCCTTTTTAATCAATGGAACCCTGAAAGTGCCAGGAATCATTATACCTATTTAAGTTGTTACGAAATAATTGAACACTAATGTTTTTATGCACAATAATATACGTTTTATGAGACTTTTATTATCAGCGCTATTGATGTACTATTATATGCAGGTGAAATTACTAGCATGTAGATTTAATCTTTCGCTGTTTAGAGTATAAATCGTACATTAAAATGGTATCTAACAGTGTTAAATACACAAGGAATTAGGAAGTTTTACTTAACACAAAGAATTTAGAATTTAGAAGTATTTAAAAGGTTGAAACCCGCCAAGTATAGTTTGATGGATTCAATCCTATCCGTTGAAAATCATTCGTTGAATCACTAATACTGATTACACGTTTCCAAGGACTGTCAACGGCTCTAATCAGGTCTTTTGGGATTGTATCAGAACAACGGTATTAACGTCGTATAGTTTGATCACGTGATTGGCATCTGATAGCATGCACTTTTAAATTGACGTCTGCACGCTTTACTTTTTTATGGACAAGGTGAAGACAATCATAGTGCATTGAACTTGTAAGTGCTGAGTACTATGTTAAAAATTCCAACTTTGCCCGCTGTCTCGCAAATGTGTTAAGATGAGAATAGCCGTGGCTAATTGGTAATCTTGATTGTTGTAGCACACACGAAACATCTGAATCGTGTGTGCTACATCAATCAAGGTGGTAAGATTCCAAATCCCATTGTGATAGAAATATATACATTGTTCATATCAAAAGATACTATGCTTGACAAAAGAGTAGTATTTGACAATTAGAGTTAAATATTTCGCAGCTTGTAACATGTAATTAAAGGTATATATACACACACACATATATATATATATATATATATATATATATATACATATATATATATATATATATATATATATATATATATATATATATGTGTTAATACCAAGTAAAATAGTTTTTTTTCCATTTTTAGGTTTTCAATTATTTGTCGATGTAAGTAAAGGTCACGTCTTGTAATACCGTCTGAGAGGCTTTTGCTAATTTCAGGGCAATAACTTTAGAGCTAAATATCTCATGAAAGATTTAAAAAAATTAAAATTAAGTATCTCGTGAAACATTGATGTCATGACAAATATTATTTGTAGAACATTTTAAATTTTTTTTGTGGTGACAAAATTTTCAAAAGATACCAAAGTTGGATCAATTGGTAGTGTGAGATGTTTACCCACAAAAATACGACCTTAATCACGACCATCCTATAGTAGATCAACTAGCGACTTTTATTTCATTTTTATTATTATCGCACGAGTGGAGCACTTACCATAAGATAAGGCTGCTCTCGGGTTATAGACCATCAATGCACAAGGTTTAGTTCTCTTGAGACGTCCTTGCATATTCGCCACATTCAGGACTGCTTTCATCTCAGATTGTCGTGATTCTGCAACAGTATGATGTATTTGTTTGGATACTTTTTTATTACTTCTAGAAATGGCATTGGCAATTCTCCGCACTTTATTTTGGAAGGTTTAAATTTGCTGTAAGGTTGTTTTCCTATTACATCGCCGAATTTGAACGCCGTAAGTCTCGATTGCTTTCTAGATTTGTTCATAGACCCCTATTTTATTCTTTGCCAAAAGTTCTAAGTTTTATCCTAGCAACCAGTAAAGTTGTCGCTTTTATATTTAATTCTTCTGTTTTCTTGATTTAAATTAAGTCCTAGATATTTTGCTGTGTTAACGTACGGGATAACTTTGTTGTTAATAAATAATGGAAGTGAATTTTATTGAATTAAAATTCATTTAATTAGAGACGCCATTTTTGTGCGCATTCATTTAATTTATTTATTACCCTGTGAAGCTTTTTTGTGGATTATGATTACGAATAAATCATAATATTATGCCGTTGTAATGATAGCTGTGACATTAGCGAAGGTTGCTGTTATTACTTTTTCGTTGGTTGTTAAATTTCTTGTGTAAAGGAGGTACGATACTTGGCCAGTACGCTGCACTACAGAGCATCCGCAAGAATATGATTCGGTTCTAAATATTGTTTGTCATAACGTATTTTGAAGTTCTTATTGCCTAAAGTTCCTATTTCCTTCTCATAGCATTGTTTAAGGAAATATCTATCAATATAAACTATATTGTAATAAGCCTTTATATTGAAAACCTTCATGCCTTTATCCAAGGCCTGTGCTATCCAGGATTACTGCTCTACAGACCTTGTTATCTTCAAACGTCTGTTCGATCCTGTTTGTGATCTATGTACTTGATCTGTTGTTTAGTGTTTAGTTCTAAATACAAATTGATAATTCGGGAGCCTTTTCTGGCTGATGCTGTTTAATGTTTTGAACAATATTTCCTTAATGTCAAAGGCCTTTCACATTATAGGAAGTAGGGATCAATACAATATCGCTTTTACAGGCGGTTTTCCTGATTTTGTTATAACCATTATTTCTGCAGTTTTTCAAAATTTTGGCACATTTCTTTATTTAAAACAGACGTTTATAATGTATTGTAACTTTTGTACAGATAGATCCGGCTGTTGTTTTATAATTTGTCCAGTAATAAATTCATAACAGTACAATTTTTACTGCTAAGTTTATACCTGTGCAACTTTTTAAGTTCAACTTTTAACCCCAACTTTTTAAGTTTTTTTAAGTTTTTAAGTTTCTTTTTAAATAACGTATGGTACGTCCATTACATTTTCTTTTCAATAATCACCACATTCTCATCCATTGTATGTTGCGGGAAGGGTTTGAACCTCTCAGCCAAATATTATACGAAGAGGTCTGCCTTCTGTTTAAGGTCACCTGTCCACGTGCTGTGTTGAGATTTCAGGGGAGGATCTTTTACAGGATTAATTTTGAATACAGAGGATTCAATTGTTTTGTAGAGCATTAAATATTCGAGAATATAAAATACAAAAGATAGTTTTTCTCGAATTATTTAACAAACTACTGATTATATGTTCAAATGTTAAATTATTTTAGTGGAATACAAGGCATTATTATTCCGAAACAGTACATTGCATGTAAATGTTGAGAACATAAAGGAAAAAAGTGTATTTTACCATCAGCGATTCACAAGATTGAAATATCTGTGAACCTTTGATGGTTTTAATGTTTTTTCAAAGATGATGTATTTATTATAATTTCACAAATCGTATCAATTTGGTAAAATGCTCACGAACTATGGTATTATAAATATAGATTTTTGGACAACAAGCTTCAAATTAGAACTCAAATATCAAGACTTTTGCTACGAGTAATTGGTTTTAGCTACAAATAGTCAATGTCGTTACTTTTTTTATAAGCAAACGTATCTATCTAATATTTTTTATTTTACAGATTTACTACATGTGTACCTATGTGAAATTTTAATAAAACTACTAATACTAATACCTATTACTAATACTTTATGCAATATCGATTTTCAAAATAACTTGGTCGTAATTTAAGAACATTGGAAGAGCTAACAGAAATCAAAAACTCATGATATGAAACATGTTCTCATAATGTTTTGAAAAATGTTCTCATGATTTCTGGTAGTATATTTTCAAAAATATACTCATGATTACAGGTAGTATATTTTTAAAAATATTCCCAAGATTTCAAGTAGTATATTTTCAAAAATATACTTATGATTTCAGGTAGTATGTTTTCAAAAATATACTCATGTTTTCAGGTAGTATATTTTCAAAAATATACTCATTATTTCAGGTAGTATATTTTCAAAAATGTACTCATGATTTCAGGTAGTATATTTTCAAAAATGTACTCATGATTTCAGGTAGTATATTTTCAAAAATATTCTCAAGATTTCAGGTAGTATAATTTAAAAAATATACTCATGATTTCAGGTAGTATGTTTTCAAAAATATACTCATGATTTCAGGTAGTATATTTTCAGAAATAGACTCGTGATTTTATGTACTATATTTTCAAAAATAGACTCGTGATTTTAGGTACTGTATTTTTAAAAATGTACTCATGATTTCAGGTAGTATATTTTCAAAAATATAGTCATGATTTCAGATAGTACATTTTCAAAAATAGTCTCATGATTTCAGATAGCATATTTTCAAAAATATACTTATGATTTCCGGTAGTATGTTTTCAAAAATATACTCATGATTTCAGGTAGTATATTTTCAGAAATAGACTCGTGATTTTAGGTACTATATTTTCAAAAATGTACTCATGATTTCAAGTAGTATATTTTCAAAAATATAGTCATGATTTCAGACAGTATATTTTCAAAAATATTTCAGATAGCATGTTTTCAAAAATATACTTATGATTTCAGGTAGTATGTTTTCAAAAATAGATTCATGATTTGAGGCAGTATATTTTCAAAAATAGATTCATGATTTCAGGTAGTATATTTTCAAAAATGTACTCATGATTTCAGGTAGTATATTTTCAAAAATGTACTCATGATTTCAGGTAGTATATTTTCAAAAATAAACTTATGATTTCAGGTAGTATGTTTTCAAAAATATACTCATGTTTTCAGGTAGTATATTTTCAAAAATATACTCATGATTTCAGGTAGTATATTTTCAAAAATGTACTCATGATTTCAGGTAGTATATTTTCAAAAATGTACTCATGATTTCAGGTAGTATATTTTCAAAAATATTCTCAAGATTTCAGGTAGTATAATTTAAAAAATATACTCATCATTTCAGGTAGTATGTTTTCAAAAATATACTCATGATTTCAGGTAGTATATTTTCAGAAATAGACTCGTGATTTTATGTACTATATTTTCAAAAATGTACTCGTGATTTCAGGTAGTATATTTTCAAAAATATAGTCATGATTTCAGATAGCAAATTTTCAAAAATATTTCAGATAGCATATTTTCAAAAACATACTTATGATTTCAGGTAGTATGTTTTCAAAAATAGATTCATGATTTCAGGTAGTATATTTTAAAAAATAGATTCATGATTTCAGGTAGTATATTTTAAAAAATATACTCATGATTTCAAATAGTATATTTTCAAAAATAGTCTTATGATTTCAGATAGCATATTTTCAGAAATATACTTATAAATTCAGGTAGTATGTTTTCAAAAATATACTCATGATTTCACGTAGTATATTTTCAAAAATATACTCATGATTTCAGGTAGTATATTTTCAAAAATATACTCATGATTTCAGGTACTATATTTTCAAAAATATACTCATGATTTCAGGTAGTATATTTTCAAAAATATTCCCATGATTTCAGGTAGTATGTTTTCAAAAATATAGTCATGATTTCAGGTAGTACATTTTCAAAAATATACTCATGATTTCACGTAGTATATTTTCAAAAACATACTCATGATTTCAGGTAGTATATTTTCAAAAATATACTCATGATTTCAGATAGTATATTTTTTAAAATATGCTCATCATTTCATGTAGCATATTTTCAAAAATATACTTATGATTTCAAGTAGTATATCTACAAAATTATATTGAAAAATATGCAAAAAAAATATGGTCTTCCTCCTTATTTCCTAACCAAAATCTAATTTATGAAAAAATAGGGTTTTAGAAGCCAAGGCAAAGGTTGTGGGAAAACTCTAACTACGATTCTAGATTTTATAACTCTTGAGATATTCACGAAAATATAGATGTCTTCTCTACTCAATTATTTTACAAGTATTGGGTAATTGGAGAACCAGGTCCACTCTCGCATTTGACCGATTTTATTATATATAATAATTAGATACACCACACACACATTAATCTTCTTAGAATACTAGCAATTAAAAAGTTAAATTGTTTTTAAATGGACGTAGTAGTTTTTTGTATATGAGTACAAACAAACACGTTTCCAGAGTGGCCCTCATTATATTTATACTATATTTTACTCGTTTAAATAGTTTCATTAAATACCTTCTATCCCATTTTCCTTTCTTCCTTTATTACTCTTTAACATAATTAAATTTATGTGTAAGTGAAAAATTTAATTGAAAAATGTTAAATGTGAAAATTTACAATGGTTTTTGAAAAAATCAGTGCCAATATTGAGATTCAAATGAAAAGGACTCACACTACGAGGGTTCCGTATACATTTAGACATTTATAAAATATTATTTATAATTAGTATTTTTACTAAATTATTCATAAATATTAATTTTTCGCAATGTAAATATATTGCTTACTACAACTTGCATAGGCTTTAAAACGAGGTGCATATTTCGAAAATCATATGATCTGTGGTAATCGATATAATTTTCCTACAACCTTTGCGCAGACTTCTAAAAACTGAATTTTTTCTTAATTTTAGGTTAAGCAATTTTGAAAATAAGGAAGGTACAAATTTTTTCCAATTTTTCAGTTATCCCTGAAGTAGTATACTACCTAAAATGAAAAAAAAATTTTTGAAGCCTATATTATTAGCCCTTTTCCAATGATATCCCACCTAAAATCCCATCCACCACATAACGTTTAATAATTGTTAGTTATTGAGATGTGTGTATTGATATGTTTTAATACTATACCAAATTTCAAGTTCTACGTTAACAGTTCTGAGAAAACAGCTGTGATAGACAGACACAGGAGTGATCTTATAGTACCCTCTTCAGGTACGGAACCGTAAAAATTGTATTATTTACAGAAACACGCTTCAAATATACTCAATTTGATACACAGTTTCACCTTTATGAATAATAAACGTTCTTTGTTATACCTGTATAAACACATGCTATTTGGGGAAACACTAGTGAACAGTTCTAAGGTTTATTAAATTTTCATTAAATTAAACTATTTCGTACGCTAGAGAATATTGTTTCTCAGCCAACTATTAAATGTACGATATTATTATAAAAATGACTCCGGTTTTCCTTGTCCCTTTCCTTAGTTCCAGCCACTATTTTTCTGGTCGTCTTCAACTTCTTAGCCAGTGAGTCCTTACGGTACAACCTTTTTAATGTTTTAATTAAGTTCATTTGTATGTAACTGTGAATTTAAACAAATGTTAGAAGTTCATTTTCACCCATTTTTAATTGTAGTACCAAATTGAAATTTTGCAAATTAATGCTATTATGATAATACAATAATATGGAACCATTGTCCTGAGAAGATGGTGGAAAAATTCTGGTTGGCGGAAACTTTTCAAAGACTGATAGTAAACCTATCGAGACTAAGTTCGTTTGACTTGTCGCCAGGAGGGAGGTTGTGGGAACTTCTCAATGGTTAACACTAAATCTGTCAAATTTCGGCTCGTTTGGCGTATTCCAATAAATAAACTGTTTTTATTGTCTTTTTTTAAAGCGTAAATTTAGTTATTTTTAATGTAATATTTCTTTTAAATAATATTATACTCTGTCTTTTTTAATTGCACGGTTTATTTGGAGGAAACAAGAAAAAAATAGTTCCTTTTTCACCTTACTTTTATATTTGCTCCTTACTTTTATACGTTACTTATGTTAAGTTTCATCAAACGTCACAATTTCATGATAATCGATTCCATAGTTTGGAGATAAACGTATATAAATAGCAAGTTTCCAAATTATTCTGTATACATATTAATGTTTATGTGCTTTCACAGTTATATTTATAAATATGTGTATATATAATAAATTACTAATAGTTATATAGATTTATGTAGTCTCTAACTCAATTTAGGTAACTAATTACTATTAATATTATGGTCGGAATTAATGTCATTTTGGCTACATAACATTTGAAGCCGTGTGTGTTATTTTCCAAATTAAAATTTGTGTGTAAATACATATTCGAACTATATATTCGAATGATTTTGAACAAATATATGTACATCGAAAAATTAATTTAATTAAAAATTCTATCTTTTACGAGCGAGAAAAAGATAATGTCAGGTTCAATTCCGTTCAAAATATGACAATGAACAGTACGCTAGAATCATTGGAGCAGCTAGTAAAACGACCACTCTCACGGCAAACAGCTACTACGCCCAGCCAACAGACCAGTTTCACCGTCTTACTTGCACAGTGGACTGTGACAAGGCACGCACCTCCGTCGCTGCTCGCTGGCCTCATATTCGCCATCTAATTGCAACGCTGCATCTTGTATGCAGATGCATTACGATGGACTGTTGCTAATAAACTGTCGGCGTTCAACGTCACAGTTCAGTGATCTTGTCTGTGAGCAAGGACGGTTAACGGGCCTTTGCTGTAATTGATATCATTGTGATTGATCTAATTGAGCGACTGATGAGTTCCGTCATCAGATGCGCAAAGTTAAATGTTCACTTATAATATATATATATATATATATATATATATATATATATATATATATATATATATATAATTTTAAACTTGCGCTTAGACATTTATTAAGCTGAACATCTGGGGAAGTTTTGTCAATTTGTATTCATTAGTTCGTCGCTCGGCTGTCATTACGTTAGCATTAATGATCGAAACTTAAGTCGCTACGAAAATTTTTGATCGAAATAAGATCCCAGTTTTATTTCAGTGGGAGCTTTATTCTCATAGGTTTATTAGTTATTGCGCAACACTCGAACAAAAGCGACTGCTTTTCTATCAGTGTGATTAATATAAATCAGGATATGGCAGAAAATTTTTCGAGTTTGGGGAGTGCTAATATAGTTTTGGGGTGTAAAAAAAAAATTTCCGCGGCCAAAAGTTCTAACGTGTACCGCGGCACGTTGTAGGAAAGTGTATTTTAAAAAGGACTGGAAAATATTTTAATCAAATATTCTGTTCAAATTTAAGCTTGGGCACCCAAAAATTAACAACGAAAATTGAATTTCATTTTGCTATTTCATATCGCTTAGGAGGAGAGGGCTTTTCCATATTTTCTTTATGTTCGTGCAAACTTGGCAAAATATTTGCATAGCGAAAAATAATAATTGAAATTACACCCTTAAGCGTTAAACGCTTAAGGATATAATTTTAACTTAAACTTTAATTTGTACCTAAACATATTAATACGTAATCCTCGTATCTCGAGTTCTACTGATAAATACCAGATCTAGATTCTGCTATTGTAAGAAACGGATCAAGGATATTGTCAACATGTGCTACAAGAGTTTAATATAAACTGGAAAAAGAAATTCTGTTACAGAAAAATCACTTCCTAACCGCGAAAAAATGAAGCTGCCATAAAGTAGAAAAGAGTAATAATAATACCAATAAACGGATATCGAATGAACATCTTTTGAATACGATCGATTGTTATATTGTAGTACAAATATTATAAAATAAAACCGGTTAGGTGCTAGTCGAGTTCGCGTTCTGAGGGTTCCACGTCTTCTTTATTTAAAGTCACTATAATATAATCTAATAAATAAAGCGAAAAAGTTTGTTTGTTTTCCAATTTCAAAACTTTTTTGTGTTAGAAATTCCACATTGAGGAATCTATATAATCATATATAATCATCATATAAGTTATGTATCATCACGATATAATTTAAAGTGTTCTGCCCCTACCTTGTAGCTATCAAAAATGTAAGCGAAGTTAGATAACGCTGTTTAAACGGTGCAAGGTAGAGAAAGAGACCGGTTTTTTTATTTATTGATCATCACCAGTATTCCTGCCGTTATAACCCTGGCCACGATTAAGGATGTTGTTTGATGACGGTGCGAAGGCTTTTAGTGATCGTCTTCTTCAGGGTGTAACTAAAGTAATTCTACGCGAATGAAACTGTCGCAAACAGCTCGCAGATATGTATATCTTAAATTTGAAAAGTGTTATGTTGGTATAATATTTATACTTTATTTAAAAGCTATACCACAAAATGGACTAATCGATTGAAATATTTCAGATTCTCCTTTCTATTTTAGAATATAGAGGGGGTGATAGAGATAGAATGAGCGGAGGGATCGGGGAGGGAGGGGGTGGGGGCAATTCAACTTTCATATGTTTTCATGTAAGCTAAAATTACCTACAACAGAAAAATGTTATACACAAATTTTTCAGCCCCTAACAACCTACTTTCTGACGACAAATCGCCTATATGTAATTTTTTTTCATTACTTTGCATATGAACAGACCCCAAACCCGAAAAGTTGTTTGCTAAATTTTTAATTCGATTTTGGCTTTGGCTCATCATTTTTTATAACCTGTGTCAATTTTATGCACGTAGTATTTATTGTTTCGAAGTTAAACAGTGATGTTATACAAATGGACAACCGTAGATTAAGAACAATTGGAGAACCTATTGACCCTCTTCCGGCACAAAATCCTGAAAACAAAATCTTATGTTCTTGTTATTCATGACTTATAGATCATTACCATTTTTTATTAAAGGCAATAATTTTTTGGTGCCTAGCTTTCAATGTTATTAAGAAAAACCAGGTAAATAAATATGTTTTAAAACGATTTGAAACCTTGACGGCCCCTTCACACATTATCTGTCAATGTTTCTTAACAAGACCATTTGTATTTTATTAAAACAGATTTTTTCGACGAAAGTTCTCGTGTCAGATAGAAAAATAAACAGACCAAGTGTGAATCTGGTTCGCGCATCGATAGTTCCCAACTTCGTCTCAAAAACTGTGAATTCTAGTATCATCGTTGTAGTTATTATACAACTTTTATGTAAGCTTCTAAAAATCATGCTTTTTTCAAAATTATAAGTTAATTAGTTTCCGAAATACGGGGAAAGGGGTGGAAAATTCGTATTTTTTTCTATATCTTTTGAAATATACTGAACCGAAATTGTAATGAGATATTATTGGGACACTTATATATAGACTTTTAAACGATATTCCACATTGTATTTGAGATACAAAAAAAATTCGACTATATAACTGGCTGTCCATAAAATTTCCATATAATTATTTTTGAGGGTAATGTATTGAGATATATACTTTATTATTATGCTAAATTTTAAATTTCTATATCAAGCGGACTATGAGAAAAAAGACTGTACAAACCGTAAAAATCACTCGCCTCCCCTGGAAATAGACTTTCGGATTTTGAGCGAAGGAATGATACAAAATATGCCAAAATTAAGTCTATAACTTAATCATTTCGGGAGTTCCAAGCTTCTAGCTTCTAATAAAAGGGCGGACCGCAGGAACAGACAGCGCTATCATAACAATACGCAGAGTCCTCTTTCGACCTTTTTGATATTAGAACCTTAAGAATGAATTTCATTAATAATGGAAAAACGAAATTTAATAAAAATATTTATTAAAATATTATATGTATAATTATATATGTTATGTTATATTATATAATTTAATAAAAATATTTAAAAAAAAAAAACTTATTTTGACATGACTTATTGCTGTGGCGTGGTAGCGGTTTAAGTTTCATTTAATGAGAAGACGCTCATTAAAGAGAACGGGTTCGGTGATGCGGTTTGAGAAATTTGGGGTCACGGCTTATAGATAATCTGCGCCTTAGGCTAATCGCTAACATTTTTGATGAACTGTAAAAGCATTAACGGTTTACGATTGCTATAAACGATTTATTAACTGTACAATTTGTATAACGAATGTTATAACGCAGTTAAACATTTTTTTGGACAGTGAGTTCAAGACCGCATAAATAAGCTATAAATGAGCGAGAATCTAAGAGACACATATACAGATTGAAAGATATAGTTTTTGGAATCTTTGTCTATAAGTCTGAGTTTTAGTATATATTACCTAAAAGATAAAAAAATTAAAGTTTTATAGTGAGCCGTTATTTTTTGTCTATTTGTATATCGCTGCATTTTTTTTCAGCAACTACTATTACTATCAAGCTAAAATATTGCACAGCAGTAGGATTTCTTTATCCGCAAGTATTTCAAAAAGCGATAGAATTTTGAAAATATTTTTATTTTTATTGAAAGAGTCTCGAATCGGGGTCTAATTATAAAAAGTGGAGCAAAAATGGAGTATTATTATTTAATTGGTCTTTGTTTACACTTTTCAAAAACATTTTTTAATTTTAAGATTTATAATTTTTTACTTATGACAAAAAATAAGCAAAAAATCATTACTCTCCTTTCCGCTGCCCTTTTTTTCAATTTTTACAATTTGAAGAATCTGAAATAAATCAAGCTAACACAATATTTTTTAAATATAATAGGAAAATAAAATAAATTACACAAATTTATGGTTTCGAGAAAAAAATTCAATTTTTTGCACTGTCATATAATCTCTACTGTAATTATAGTCAAGTTTTCATTATCGTAAACCGAACTTTCATGCAAAACCTAAGAAAAATACTGAATTAAAAGTCTAATCGATTTTTCTTTCAGCGAAAGGATATAATAGCACTGGTCGCTATTCACACTGAAAAGTGTTAAGTACTTCGCGTGATATGTCGCTCTGTGTACAGTGCAGAACACTTAAATGTAACATTGGAATAGTGTAAGTGTAACGTTTAAAACCTCAAGGTTAGGTTGAAATAGTGTGTATCCGAAAAACGAGAAAAAATTTTATTATAGATTATATTTATGGATAAATAACGTTTGTACAAATAAATATGTATTATGAAATTATACTTTTTCGCCGTCATAAAAAAATTCACATACCCCCTATATTTTACCTTATCTTGATGCAAATATGTAATTAATAAAAACATAATAATACACCAGTGAAGTGGATGTGTCTAGAACTGTATATTTTCTTATCTTGTTAATAAATTAAGTAATTGTTATTCATGATCGAAGTGCAAACAAGTGTATTATGTGGTACGTTAACTATATTTAAGAAAAAGTCCTTATTTAAAAAAAAATAAAAGTTAAAATTTCACAAACTGTAACTCTTATTATATCGATGACTGATACAGTTCTATATAAAAAAGTTATATTAAATACAAAACGTTATACAACAATGTTCGTTGCTTGGAAAAAAAACTGGAACAATGGAAACTCGTTTTTATAACGTTTTTATACTTGCATTATAACTTACCGAGAACGAAGTTGTATTTCAATGTTTTGCTGTTGATTCGTGGATTTAGAATCGTGAAAGTCAGTCAAGTACCCGTTTGGCGGGTGGCTGAGGACCCAGTCACGATTTATGCGCCATGCGCGTAATTTTCGCGTAATGCGGACTAATGCTTTTTGAAGGCTGTGAGTCGGCAGCAGATATTTGCCGACTTTTGTCGGACAAAGTCGGCGGCCGACGTTCTATCGACTATTGACACGAGTAAAGAGGCATTAAATGTCTCTCGCCTCCGTCAGTTCGTGCTAAAACTTCATCGTATCTTCCATCGTTTTCTCCGTTAGCACGTTTTAACATTGTAATCTTCGGATTAGCAAGAGTAGGCCAGAGGCGCTCCAACGTTTTGTACGACCGATTTTTATCGGACGCGTGCGTTATATATATATATATATATATATATATATATATATATTCTATTTTCCAAGATTATTGACGAACTGATTATTGTCGGTTTAACGCAGACGATTACACGTTAGTTATGTTACACTACTAATCGTATTTATTATGATTGTTGTTTCTGTTTGTTTTCATTGCTGTCGTTGCAATTAATAGTTTACTTGTTTAATACTAACTTCGTCGATGCATTGAGACAAAGTTCTAATATGGCTAAATATTTTATCGAAAAATTTTATAAAAATGTTAACTTTTTAAGATGCTCAAACGAAAACTAAAGAAAGATTACAATCGTTTTTACGTAATATTTGCTTATTTTCTTTTCTCGTAAACATTAATATATTTTAATCGTGTCAAATTTGAAAATAATCACACAAATAAATTTTTTCCTGATTTTCGAAAATGAAATTTAACTTAAGCGTATGTAAATTATAAATCGAATTTTAAAAATCTAGGGTACTTATTTTTAAATTACTCGCCATTGTCCGTGACTAACTTCGCCTGGATTATATAATAAAGGGATAATTATCAATATCGCAACTTATCATACGTCTAACGATATCTGTCTTCGCTTGTCGGAAGCGGTGTTAAAACATCGTAATACAAAGGATTTAAATTAAGAACTTGAAAAAATGTGTATGTTCCATATAGGTAAGTATAATTTAAAAGGTAAGTTATATAGATCTCGGAAATATACGAGTACTTTCATAATTCCAGGTAGTATATCTTCAGAAATATTCTGAAAAATATGCAAAATGAAATATGTATACCCTCCCTTCCACTTATATCCAAAACGACTGAACTTAAAATTATGGCAAAAACTGTTTTAAGGCTGTGCAAAAGTTGTACGAGACTATAACGGTGATTCTAGTTTTTGAGATATTTACCATAATATAAATGTCTCCCCACTTCTCTCTACTTAATTATATTAGGTATTACTACTTATTACTTGTACTAGGAAGGGAGTATTTCTGAATTATACCTTTAAAAAATATACTATTTAAACTAATACTACTATTTAAAAACAATATTTAAAACATAATGCTTTTTTATTTTTACTAATTGTTTGTGTTTCGATCATTCGATCGAATCGAGAATCTCAAGGAACTCACAATGGAATCCCTACAGGACAACACGTCTATCCGTCTGTCTACGATAGAAAGACGTGTTGTCCTGTAGGGAGCGTGTTAAGTTCCTTGAAGTTCGATTTTCCTCGATTTTAAAAACAAAATGGCGTCATAAATGGAGGATATCTTACTCTAATGCAACGCTACCTGAAATCGATGAATATAAATTACGACACACAGTTAGCGTGACGCGATTTCCACCAGTAGCGATATCAGTGAGTTGTCACTGTGTCGCATTTCCATTTCGTGCCTCGATGTTTGTTTAAGCTGTAAGCGTATTTACCTTGCGATGAGGCAAGGCGTTGGTATGTTTTATCGATTTCGAAAACTGTTTGGATTTGGAGCATATGATACGTAAAATTAAATATCTTATACATTGACAAAATTGAACTAAAATCTTGATGCTGAGTAAAGAAGGTAACGAGTATTCATATCATAAGATATGTGACATTCTTTAGTAGTTGACTTGTTTGACAAATCTGTAAATCGTCGTCGCCGCGGGATGTTGGATTGATCACAAGCATACGACCTTTGAGGACGCGGCGCGCCGCAAGGATCTGGGTTCGATTCTTGCCGCTCGTTGAACCGGTGTTCTAGTTGACTGTAAGAAGTTACTCTCGTAGTAATAAGTCCACCATATGTATCAACTGTTTACATTAAAGTACATAATAAAATACATTTTTAGAACATTAAATATTACCGAGTATAATATGAATACTTGTCCGTCTCAACTTTTCACGGGCAAAAAAGGAACCATGTCTGCATTTTGTTTTAATCTAGTTTTATAAAATAATAACTCGTTGTAAATTTGTTAACGGTATTTGCAAGGATTTAGTTATTTATTGTATGTTTTGGTTGAGTACATAATAAAAACGCCTATATAAAGCTACCTGTAATAATTAGATTTAAACAGATCTTGGAACTTTTTGTTGATGTTATATTGTTGTGTACACTTGTTCTAAACCTTATTTAAATATAGTTTTAATCGTTTAGTTAGGTTAACTCAATAGTCCAAATCTGTCTAAATTGAAATTTCACTAGGCACACTTCTATTCATTTCACTTAAATCGTCATTACACAAATGTTCTAAAAATATATTATGTATTCTATTTCCGGTACCATAAACTATACAATAGTGAAAGCTTCATGTCAATCGGATAAGCCGTTCTTGTGCTAAACCATGACAAGCAAACAAAACTGTCTTTTTTATAAAGTATATAAATGTCATATGTATAACTAGTGATGTCTGAGCGTGAAATAAAGCAGCATTAATAATATAAATAATTAAATTCAGTTCGAAATTCAGGAAATGAAGCCACGAGTTAATTGAACGAATGAATGATGAATATACTTCATTTATAATACTAATACTTCATTTATGCGCCCAAATTTAAATTTTCGAAGAGTTACATACTTTTCACTTACGATTGAAGTGGACGTGTGAACTGTCAATGATGTCAAGGTACGTCTCTATTGTAGCCATCCCATATTCGTTATAGCAATGAGATGAGCTGTGCTTTCGCTCTCTAACTGTTGTTGTGAATCAACGGATGACCATTAATTATAAAAGAGGCCAGGAAAAATAGACTTATCGTTGCGCAAAAAGAATACTATTTAAAAAAGCTGGTATTTTTTAGAATATAAAAACCATACCATTCAGTGATATTTAGGTACGAGTAAAAAATACAATTTGTTTTTAAAGCAAAAAAAACAGTAACCGGAATTGTTCACATGAAAATAAAAATAATAATACAAAACTAACGATATCCATAATAACAAAATGTATAATTTATAAACGATTACAAACAATAATAAATTTTTAAATATGCAGCCATTGCTTAAAAGAATTAAAAATAAATTATCCATTGACATGATAGTTTTGTTTTCTTTTTATTCTTATTCTTTTATTCTGTGGCGATTATTCTCTTAGAGAGAACTTCTGCCAATGTCAAGTTTAGAATTAGTGGTTAGGCAATGCTGACTAGATCACATTCCGAATATCTGTCACTATTACTTGATAAGAAACGGTTTTACTAATGTCTTTTCCACTGTATAATATATAGATTTTTTTGTCGCCTATATTTGACTTGCGAGTTTCGTGGATTAGTATATTATGTATAAAGAGGATATAACAAGACAAGATTTCTCAATTTTTGAATTTATTATTTAATAAACTCTATTCAAGGGTGTTTTCATTGTCTCAAAAATATTATACGGACTTTTTGCCAGTGTACGAATATGACAATCAAGAAGCACTAATAATGAATACAATAAATGCATAATTATATTGACGAATATCATCAATCAAAACCTTCAACATGTATATAACTTGATATGTCACCACAGCTATATATATATATATATATATATATATGTATATATATATATATATATATATATATATATATATATATGTATATGTATATGTATATATATATATATATATATATATGTATATATATATATATATATATATATATATATACACTTATACACCAGAGCTATATATATACACCAATAGCAATCGGTTATATTTAATTAAAACCAGTGATGCACTGTGTCGAAATGTCGACTAAAAATATACTTCTACATGCGAATAACGAACCGTGAAATGTTTCATCGAAAAACGTAATTCATTCAGTATTATCTTAATGTGCAATTTCACACTTTTTAGCAAAGATTTTGTTAAGCAAACATTACCCTTTTGTAGATGTTTCCCTCGTTCATTACGCAATTTAAATGTGTTTTTTTGTACTACAATTTCTTGGTAACAATAGCGTGGTAACTTTATGATAATATTTTTTATTAAATCACAAATTTTATCGAAAAATGTCTATAAATATTACTATGTTATAAATTGTTCGGAGAATAAAGTTATACAAAGAACACGAAGATTGTATGGAAATAAAACAACATCGATATATCCCGCTAAAAGAAAAATCAACATTATCGATAGCAAACATGAGTGGCCTCACTACAGCTACACTCGGAATGCGGTCCTGCGGCCGTTTCATCAGTGAGACATTGACACAGATATTAGCGGCCCGCCGATAATTGTCATACATCAATTATTCCGGACAGGTTCAGCTCCAGGCAATGCCTCCGGCGTGCGGCCCATGAGTATATCTTACTTGTATATCGACGCAATACTGCCCGTAATGGCGGCCCAGTCAATCAACGTAAACATTTTGACGTTGTTACAACATCGTACGTAAACAAATACTTTCATAGTGAATGTTTTGAATGCGGTCCTATTTGACAAGATTTTGAAAATAATAGAAATCATAATAAAACCGCATATTCTGTATCGTATTTCTGGTAACCATTTGGGTACGTTGACATTAAGTTTGAAAATTGAACCGAATAAAAAACATTATGAATGTTGTTCCAAAATTTTGCATCATTATTGAAACACTGCATTAAAATGTATATTAATTCATGTAAAAATTATGCGTGAAGGAAAGTACCACTTTGGCGATATATGATATTTCTCAAATGTTCGAGGTTTTTATGAAAGTTTTCATTCGATTATAATAACTTAGAATATGTTGGAAATTATTCGCAGGTTAGGCGCTAAAAGTGTAAATGAAGCCGCGCGCTTGCAAAAAAAAGAGGGCAGTTATATTGTTATCATTGCTATGGACTTGTGTCGTGTAAAGTCTTTTGAGACATTGTTCTTTATAACGGATTGTTGCTCATGATTAATGAATTCTTTTTAATTATAACATTAGTCCTTATTTTTAAAAAAAAGGATAAATTTAATAAAATGGGTATAAAGTAAAAAAATATTTTCTAATTTGATCGTAGACTTTATTAATTAATACATTTTGTGATAATAGAAACAAAAAACACTGAGGAAAATAATTACCCAACATTCGATAAAAAAGTAGACTAACCAAAATCACAGTAGAATTCAATTTGATTAATACGAGTTTGCTAGATTTTGTGGAGCAATTGAGATTAACTAATAAATTAAATGTCATGAGGTAACCGATACGTGCCTGAAGCATATATATATATATATATATATATATATATATATATATATATATACATATATATATATACATATATATATATATATATATATATATATATATATATATATATATATATATGCGTGTGTGTATTAGTACATAGATTCTGACGATGTTAAGTGAGTTATGTTATATTCAAAATTTAATGGGCGTCGTACAACGCATTATGCCTCATGACCTAATTGTGAATTAAGTAGTTATCGGTGGTTATGCTGAGCAATCAATCTAAGTAATAAATATTTTTCTTTATGGAATTGAAGATGGCTTTAGATTTATACCCATTTTAGTTCTTTGTTTATTTTTCATTTCGACACGAACCTATGTTTGTTCCAGAACTATTAGAGGGATAGGAGAAACAGTAATGTTTTAAAATAAGCAATGCGATACATTGGCTTAAGCGAGACATAAATGGTGACATTAAAGAAAATGAATTAATAGTTATTAAATGAGTGTCGCAAGCCGGCCTCCGTGTATAACAAAAAATTAAAGAACATGTAAGGACAAAAGTTGTCCCTTACATCGTGAGATTGAAAGAAGACCTAAGTGTAATTGAAAGAAGACCTAAAATACTCGTAAATAAGTGATAGAGTAGTTGCTATTAAATTTAGTGAAAAAAAAAACGATTTCAAAAGTATTTTACTATAGAGAAACGGCTGTCAAAGACTACTTTTATTAATCTAAGCTGTCAATTCGCTGTCAAACATCAAATTTATAACCAATATGTGTAAATGTGCAATAATTTTTTGCTTATTTAATATTTTGATTTTTTTTGGTTTGGTCTTTTTTAATTCTTGTTTGTATTGCATATCTAGTGTTTGGTGTCACAAATATCAATAATTAAGACGAATCAACTATAACAGGCGGTTCCTTTGAAAAAACATAGTTTGTGCGGAAAAAAGTCGTTTTTAATATTATATTCTTTTATATAATAACAAAAAGAACAGTGAAATTTCGATGTTTGCTTAAGTATGCTTATCCCATTTCCATCAACTGAAGATAGCGGCCTGCTTAACTATTCGCTAACATATACTGTCGGTAAAAATTAACTAAAACAAATAGTCCGCACGAGCCAAATTATAAGCAAAAATATTTTATGTAAAATTGCATATCTTGAAGATTAGATTTCTTGAAGCAATTTTGAATTAACACAATACTATAGTATTTTATTGGATTAAATCTAAGGGGCAGAATTAAGAAACTGTTAATATTATTAAACAAGGACCTCCTCAGTGCATTAGGGTTGTTTAAATAAAGATTTCACTGGAAAATTATTAAAATTAAAGAATAAATGCGCTTTAGTTCCAATGCAATTTTGACTGTTTTTAGATGTGAAATGAAAGAATATACATTGAAAAAAAACATAAAGGTGCCTCTAACCTTTTAAGAATCAAATTATAGTGATCGGAAATTTTTTTGTTAGGTATATTTTTTTTTGTCTATTTTTTAATTCGATACACAATAATTAAAGAATTAATGTTATAAAAACAATTTACAAAATAAACTGTTACTTGAAAGCTTATAATACAACAAAAAGGTGGCAGTTGTTAATTTACAAAAAATGTACCATAAATTGAAGACTTAAGTACTTACTTAGTGAAATATTTAATAATTTTTTTATTTCCATTATTAAATTGCATTAATACATGTTCATACTTTTGTGTATGTTAATTGTGTCATGTTTAATGTAAAATCATTGTAAAATTTATGAAAAAAAGTTAGGAACAAATAAATTTGAAGACTTTTCTTCCTGTGTGATTATTTATTCAAATCAAGTTTTTTTGTAATAAATAATCGGTACTGGCAATTTCTTTAAAGTATATTCTTTCATGTCGTGTAAAAGAATGTCAAAATTTCATCGATGATAAAACTACGTTTGTCCCAAAATTAATTTAATAAATAACTAATTCGCAAGCAAGAACCAATTACAAAGAAAAATATCTAGAAATATCACATAACCAAAAATTATACGATAATCGGAAATGGAACTTTTAAACAGCAACAGCGACAACTAACATTTTATAACGAATATGCGCGGCTTATAGACCTTTTGACGCCGAACCTGCCAGTAATTTTTCCTTAGATTTAATTTTTCTTGTCAAAATATCACAAAGGGGTACTTTTCGCCTAACACATAATTTTACATTAAATAATATGCAATTTAGAGCAAATTAGTAACAAAAGTAAAAAAAGATATTCAAGAAATATAAAAAAAAATTCTGTAACATTATATACAAAGCGTTTATCTTTGACAAATCAATTCGAATCAGGCGGACAATATCAATATCACGTCAGGAGCGGGCGAGCGGCCGCCTCACGTCTCTCCTCACGTACACGTAACGACCTTGTTATTTGAGCACCTGCCACGCCGTACGAGCGAGCGAATCCACCGTGGACGTTAACTTGCCACGACGTGCGAGAGGCTCCTTGGAGGTCCCACGTAGCCTCGGGCCGGAACCGCCCATGTGATTCCGATCGAATTTTTTCGGAGACTGAATAGTCGGTAATGTTACGTGAAGTCGTGAAGGTAATGTTTAAATTTGACTTATTATTAGCGTATAATTTAAAATTAACCCGCACCTTGCATTGCTCGGCGCACTCTTTGAAGGTTTCGTCGAAACGTTCAATTATGTACAGGTTTAACTTCACAAAACTTATTGTTGCTTAATTTTTTTTAACATCGATCCATCCTGCATCGAACATTGAATTATAATATGTATAACATAATTTTTGAAATCTGGAATATGTGAAAAATTTTTTTTATACTACAAAGAATTATTGTCTTAAATCTCTGAAATTGCGAAGCTTACAGATTTATTTCTGTCATTTATTTCTTCCGATGCACATTTTAAAAGGAAAACAGGGTAGATTTATTGCCATAAAGCAATCTCTCCCAGTTAACAAAAAGAAGGATATTATATGACTGCAAAAAATGACATGCATGATACAAAGGAAAAAGTTAATAAACATAAAGAAATTAAAAAATTGGGTATGTAGAAGACCACACGTTAGATGGGAAAACAATACAGTCCACAATCATCTAATCATATTTTATCCACTTTGACTGGAATAAATAAATACATTTAGTTCAAAATAAAATATACGCTTTAATACAAACATGGACCTAATATACTGAGTATATGCTGAATGTGGGAGACAGGGGATATATATATATATATATATATATATATATAAATATATATATATATATATATATATATATATTATATATATATATATATATATTATATATATATATATATATATATATATATATATGTGTGTGTGTGTGTGTGTGTGTCACTTGTACGGCTGCTCTCTCGTTCGGGTACACTCGGTCACTCGACGTTCAGTGGTCCGGCTATACTTAGCCTACCGCCGAGTATACCCGAAGTGCGTCGAACCGTTCATCGGTACTCAGCCCACTGCCGAGAATACGCGAAACGCGTCACGCTACTGACGTGATGCGAACTCGTAATTTTTTCCCCCTAATGGCAATTGGCCAAAGTGATCCAAAACAAGTTTTCACTTTAATAAAAATAAGAATGAGATGCTTAATGGTAAATGTGAGTGGGAGCAACGAAAGTATCAAGGATATTCTTATCTTATAGGGAATGGAAAGAGGGATCAACAAAAAGATCACAAATCGGAGTAGGACAGGTAAGATTTTTCAAGACGATTTTTCGATGCATTAATTAACAAGGCATAATTTAACGGTGAGCATAGTAAACGATAAATGATATACATTTGATAACGGCTAACAATTTCACACATTTTAAATGCGTTCTAAATTCAGAAAAGTTATTACGTTTCAATTATGCTTAAAAGTAATTTTTTTTAATAGTAATGTGATAAAATCTTACTTCTCCAAGAGTAATCTCAATCAATCAAGAGTTTCAAGAGAAACTACTTTATGCGTGTTCCGACATGCAGTTGGCCGGCTTTTTATTTACTGTGCCGCTGCAAAGTGAGATGATGTAGATAACATGGAAATAGAGTGAACAATTTACACTGTGCCAGATCAAACCGATGTATAAAAGATCGGGCGCACTCCTTGAATGCTTTTCATACACTTTCATTAAAAAGAGTCGGGCGCACTTTTAAATGCTTTTCATACAATTTCTTTAAAAAGAGTAGAGCGGACTCTTTGAAGGTTTTTCATTTTGAAAACAAGTCGGGCACATACTTTGAAAGCTTTCCATCACATTTTTTATACACAAAATATACAAATTTTGCAAAAATATCCTTTATAATATTATCTTTAAAAAGTGTTGAACTATTTTGCCGTTTTGCGCGCACACTTGCTATTTGACGCCGAGAACTCATATAAGTAGATTTTTGTACCACAGCACAGTGAGATGATGTAGATAATTTCGAGACAAAGATACAGTGAACAATTTGAATTGTATCACAGTACAGTGGGATGATGCAGGTTATTTCGAGACGTTTGTCTCGAAGGATTTGAACTGTGCCACGGCTCAGAGAGATGATATAAATAACATCGAGACAGAAGTATTCCCGTACTCACATCTAGAATTAAGGGAGCGCACCACATCGATAATAATGAATGTCGAATTTAGCCAATTTTTCAGCTCTCTATCATTTTTCTATATAATAGGATCAATAAAACCATTAACATTGTCACTTCTATAAGGTGATGGATATAATATCCAATAAATCTAGACACAAAGATAGAGTTAGATAAGTCAGTTATCTGCACCGCTCTAGCAAACTCTGCAAGAATTTGACTGCTTTTATCCCACTATTTTTCGGGTAAACTTTTTAAAGATCAAATTGATCCTATTTAGAGTAATGTTTTTGATAAGGTTTATATTAACGGGACCGAAAAAGAAAGTCTGAGATGATATTTTCCTCTTAACAGTCTTGATATAAAATTGAATAAATTTATATTCTTGCTAAACTCGAGAGAATAGAATTGTATCAAATCAAAAATAAAAAAAGTTGGGAAAGAAAAGAGAAGTTACCATATTGTTAGATGTACATCGACTATTATTTTATAAAATACTTAAGATTAACTAATTTAATAACTAATTTGAATACAATAATAATACCTAGAATATAACGTCTCAAAAATAAACTCTCGCCAAAACTGCATACGAATTAAAACTCAAAAAATAACGAGCTGTGAAACAAGAACACAACGCCAAACATAAAATAACAATAACTTTTATGCAACTTTTATATAACGCTTTGGCGCTAAACCTGCCAGTTATTTCTAGCCTATTCTATATGTTTTTTTTTCACAAAATTCTTGACTATTTGGAAGCTGCCATTTACAAACATGCATATACAAACTTTGCAAAAGTATTGTCTTTTATAGCAGCATCTTTAAAAAGCGTTGACCTATTTAAAGCATAAATAAATATGTAACATTTCGAGCAGCCCACATAGTACAAATAAAAGTACAGTAAACCAATAGACAAGAACATGATAAGATCGCGTTTATAAACCAGAATTAATTTGAAAGTACAGGGAGAGACAGGCTGTTGTTTGTGACGAGGTCATAAAGGTTAGCTACGTCTTGAATCTTACGCCCATATAAATGATTGTCGTCCGACGACACTGTTGTAAATACCTATACAATAATTGTGGCTGATAAGATCGCGAGCACGACTATAAAGTACCGTTTTACTCCATTCAACCAAAGTACCACGCTATAGGGCCCGACGGAGATCGCCCTACTTTAGTGTACCTTAAGGTCGTCAGTAAACATAAGGCGATGGCATCTCTTTAGCCATTGGACCCGGCTTTTTTTCCAACATATGTAATTAAACTAGCCCGAGATGGATAAACTAGTTGATTTCAGTTGTATAAAATAGGAATTAGACTAGTAGTACCTTGAATGAATGGTCCTTAGCTGGCATCCGGTTGAGGGTGACTTCGAAACCAATATTCTACCCTGGTTATCGCTGCTTTACGAACTATTTCCACCACTTCGCTCTATTTCCTTCAGTAAGATGCCGCAAGTCCCGCTTCTGTAAGCAGATTTGTTTGTTTTCCGAAGTCCATTTTGACTTGTTTCAATCTTGTTGTCCTTGATGCACCTCGCTGGACTTTCAATTCGTCAGGTCGAACTTTCCAAAGAAGCTGGCAAGGAAGCCGAGTCTCGCTCATGCGGTACACGTGTTCAAATTATTTTAGACGACACTGCTGAATTCGATTTTCGATCGTCGGTTAATTTTAACAACGACATTGGATGTTGTTATTTGTGATACGATCGCGGATTGAAACTATACTATATATAGGATTTATCTGAAACATTGCATTTGGAAGACTTCAAGTTAATTGAGACCAGTTTTGAGAAGAGTTTAGGTTTCTGCCGTAGAGAAAGACAGGTAAGATGAGCGTCCGAAAGAGGTGAGCTTAGTTAGAGTGGCGATGTTATTTTTACAGTAATTATATTTAAGCGCCTATCTACCACATATAAGGAGAGATAAGTTAATAAACTCTCCAAGCCAATTTATAAAAATATCTTTATCATGATTCGATCGAATGTTTTCAGTTAATCGAAATACGCACATCTACTTATCACTATATATTTATTTTCTCGCTAGTAATGCCACTAAACGCGCCAGATTGGCTGTTATCCAGCTCCATGCGGAGAAGTCGTGTAAGAATAACATTTTTATGCAAATCCTTCGTTAAAGTAATACATTTTTGGATGGATCGTAAGAAATTAGCAATTATAGAATGAATCCTAATGCGTAATTTATAAATATAATGAATCATCTATGTCTTCTAATTTATACCTTTTTGGTAGGAGAATGAGCTAAGTCATTCTTTATCGAGTGGTCTTTAAGTAATAACTCCTTAAAAAAGTAAATATGGGCCCGAAAAACGTACCAAAATAAACTAATAGCACCAAAGAATTGAGTATTTTTGATGCTTAAAAACTAGTTTTAACTCATATTCAAACGCAGAAGGCGTATTATGGTTACATTAATGTAATTTTGGAATATTTTGAATGTAAAGTGTCGAAAAAAGTTCGTTTTATTAAAAATTATATTTTTGCTTCGTTTATTTTATTGAAAGAAAACTTAAACAACTCTTCTTTTGGATGGTTACCAAACTTTGGTTTATAAAAGAAAGGTTTATAAAAAAAAGTCCACGTAAAAATTTGTTTTCCAAACAAACATGTTTTTGAAGCGAATTATTTGTTGCAGATTTTTTTAATTCAATTCACGTTTTTTTAATAAATATTTTGTCCATAAATACGAATAAAGTGAAACAAATTGGATAAAAAAATCTTTGAGAATTTGATATTTTACAGCCGTTTATCAGTGGTAATAAAAGCACTTGGAACAATTTTTTTTATTCGAAAGTAATTTTTAATGTCCCCGTTTTATAGACGCATAAGAACTTCGTATTGTATATAAAACATATAGGAATGAAGCAAAAAATATATTCGTAGTTATCTAAACATATAAATAAATAAATGTATTTTTCCTTTAAGTAAATTTCGAATAAATACATTTCTGAGTATCAGTCATTATATTCGTAGCTATCTAAACGTATAAATAAATAAATGTATTTTTCCTTTAAATAACTTTCGAATAAATACATTTTTGAGTATCAGTCATTATATTCGTAGCTATCTAAACATATAAATAAATAAATGTATTTTTCCTTTAAATAACTTTCGCATAAATACATTTTTGAGTATCAGTCATTATATTCGTAGCTATCTAAACATATAAATAAATAAATGTATTTTTCCTTTAAATAACTTTCGAATAAATACATTTTTGAGTATCAGTCATTATATTCGTAGCTATCTAAACATATAAATAAATAAATGTATTTTTCCTTTAAATAACTTTCGAATAAATACATTTTTGAGTATCAGTCATTATATTCGTAGCTGTGTAAACATATAAATAAATAAATGTATTTTTGCTTTAAGTAAATTTCAAATAAATACATTTTTGAGTATCAGTCATTATATTCGTAGCTATCAGTCATTATATTCGTAGCTATCTAAACATATAAATAAATAAATGTATTTTTCCTTTAAATAACTTTCGAATAAATACATTTTTGAGTATCAGTCATTATATTCGTAGCTATGTAAACATATAAATAAATAAATGTATTTTTGCTTTAAGTAAATTTCAAATAAATACATTTTTGAGTATCCGTCATTATATTCGTAGCTATCTAAACATATAAATAAATAAATGTATTTTTCCTTTAAATAACTTTCGAATAAATACATTTTTGAGTATCAGTTATTATATTCGTAGCTATCTAAACATATAAATAAATAAATGTATTTTTTCTTTAAATAACTTTCGAATAAATACATTTTTGAGTATCAGTCATTATATTCGTAGCTATGTAAACATATAAATAAATAAATGTATTTTTGCTTTAAGTAAATTTCAAATAAATACATTTTTGAGTATCAGTCATTATATTCGTAGCTATCAGTCATTACATTCGTAGCTATCTAAACATAAATAAATAAATGTATTTTTCCTTTAAATAACTTTCGAATAAATACATTTTTGAGTATCAGTCATTATATTTGTAGCTATGTAAACATATAAATAAATAAATGTATTTTTCCTTTAAATAACTTTCGAATAAATACATTTTTGAGTATCAGTCATTATATTCGTAGCTATGTAAACATATAAATAAATAAATGTATTTTTGCTTTAAGTAAATTTCAAATAAATACATTTTTGAGTATCAGTCATTATATTCGTAGCTATCTAAACATATAAATAAATAAACGTATTTTTGCTTTAAGTAAATTTCAAATAAATACATTTTTGAGTATCAGTCATTATATTCGTAGCTATGTAAACATATAAATAAATAAATGTATTTTTGCTTTAAGTAAATTTCAAATAAATACATTTTTGAGTATCAATCACAGTGATCGCAGTGTCGTTAATTTTGATTAATCATTCTTACATAATCACATCTATAAACACACATACAAGCATGGACGCACGTGCACACATCCATATGCCCACACAAATGCACACAGATACAAAATATTTCAAATTCATATTTAAATTCCTAAATTATAAATAAGTTTTGCAGTTTCAAAATGATAATAATTTAAAATTGATTTTATTTCTGAAGTCAATATTGTGATAAATCCTAGGTTAGAGTATTAAGCTCTACAGCTTTAGCAATGTTTTTTTCTTCAATCAGTAGAAAGATAGTGAAGTGCGAATACTCACGTTCTGAGGATTCCGCACCTTTATCATATTATCGTAAAGTAGGCATTCTACAAATATAAAAAAAACGAAATGAAAAAGCCAAGAAATTTATTTTGTCACTTAATAATTTCGCATAATATGTTTTTTTCCTTTACTTGTGCCATGACACCTTTCTTTGCACAAAATTTTAAAGTTTAGGGTCAACGGGAAATAATCCGTATTCCTATTGAGCCTAAATTTTGAAATTGTGTACAAAGAAAGGCACGAGTAAAGGAAAAAACCATATTATGCGAAATTATAGCAATTTTTATAAGACAATACTAAAATACCTACGTGGTGTTTAAAAGGTCATATCTTTTTAGTACACTGAGTTAGAATTCTTACAGTTATATTCTCAGTATTCGATATTAATTTCAATTTAATACCTCTAGCCGTTTGTTTGAGAAAATGAATCTTGACAGTCAACAAACAGATAGAGGGACAACAAAGTAATCCACTAAGGGTTTCGTATTTTTCCATTCTGAAATACGGCACTCTAAAAAATTAAGAGAACTGTAAATAATTTTTTTGCCCGAAATATAAATTGCAGAATCTAGGTTTAGCTTGTTTCGTTTAGTCACTAAATGAATTGATATTGAAAATTATTAATTTTTATTAAAACTATTAATTAGAATAATTAATTTTTTTACTAGCATGATTATAATTTATGATAATTCAATTTATATAACAATATTTATGAAATAACTAGTTTTGCACGGTGGTATACGTTAACGCTTTTGTATGGATAACTGTTGATACTCAATATTTATTATCAAAAATACTCTATTTTTAATTAAAAAAAAACGATTAAATTCAATTTTACTAAAGGCACACCGAACTAGATACGTTAACATTGAAAGTATTAACATTTCGAGTCGAATGATTCGAATGTGTAACAATTAAATACAGCTCGGCTGCCGCGAGGTAATTTAACGCCACAACAAGAGAGGTAGACTAAAGCCACGCGATTGATGCGCTATCACTTATAAATTTATTTAAAAACTTACAATTACTCGATATATTTCTTTAAATGTTAAACGTACATGGTTTTGTAAACTATTGCATATGAAGATCGACAACTCAACATTTCATAAACATGCGCTAAGTGAGTTCGCTTATAATGGCATTCATGATTTATCAAATTACATATTAATAAGTAGGTGGGTATAGAAAATCAGCTACAATTCAAATACAATTAAACGATTATATTTAATAAAATTTTCTTGTATCTCATGACGTTCGCGAGATACTAGTTTTCACGTCAGTACAAGACACGGTGAACGGTGTACCAAGTTGTCAAGGTACGTTGAGCATTCACGCTAACAAGGAACTTTACGACATTTACCAAGATTCAAACTTTAAATTATAATATTAAGAGGTTGTACATCTGGTGGCTGGGATAAGTGAACCGCATGACGGAAGACAGAGCAGCCAGTCAGATCTTACAGAGCCACCTTTAGGTAACGACCAACAGTGTGATGGCTAGATGTCATTGTTGATGACATGAGTAATACTGGGTATGTGGAGCTGATAGGGACGTGAAAGGGGTCATGCGAATCGGTACGTCACGTCAGGTTAAGGTTCTTGATCATGAACGTTAACGCAAGGTTTAAGCATTGTACACCATCATATCAAGGCATTACGGCGCGACACAAAAGCTTTACTGGAGTTTGAATATTGAGCGAAATATTTGTATATTATTTCACAGCAATAAAAATCGCTTTTACTTGCAATTTTCTGTTTTTGTGGAAGTTCTATACGTGGTAATGAAATAACAAATTTAACTGAGAAAATGTTGAAAATAAAAAACTGTTTTTAAAGTGAATTATTTCCCCGTTATAAAGTTTCAAATCGAAAAAGTTATAGAATATGATCGTCTTATATTTTTGAATGGAATCCTAGAAAGACTTGCATAGTGAACTATTTAAGCAACACTCGTAAGAGATCGTTGATTATTCAGTCTATCGCAGACAAAATAATCAAAGAAAAAACTGGTAATGGTAAAGACTACAAAAGAAATAGGACTTACAATGCAAACAATTTACCAATCAGAGAAGAAAATAAAATAATATACACGATATTTAAATATTGATATGTTTAGGAACCAGGTCCAGGTCGACCTGCACCACACTAGCGACCGGTAGATCCAGTTGGGGAGCGGTGGAGGAGGCAATTAATTTTCAAATTTATTAAACGTAACTTAATTGCAAATAATGACATTATTCACATATAGTTATTTGGAATTTATTTGAACTGAATTGGGAATTTTGTCCTGATAATATTTATTAAATATATGTTTTCTTGATTTGTATTCTAATAATAGAATTTTAAATAAATAAGGAACATGGAGTCCTATATTATTGTATATCAAACTTGCGTGAAATGATATTATTGGTATAAATGGCTTATTATTATTATGTTTAGGGAAAAAAAGCAACGTAGGACGATAGAACAGAATATTGTGTATCACGATAGAACAAAGATCGTCCGAAGTTCTTGAAATTGTTTGCTAAATATTCTTTCTTTAGTTTATGATCCGGTTAATGCCAAACTATTGGGAAACGGAACGCAAGCTTAGCCAAAAATAATTTTTCACAAAATAGAATTTCTTTGGGACAATACGTTAGCTAAACATATACGTTAACTAAACATTTTGAATTCGAAAGCGCTTTTTGTTACCAAACGTACTTTTTGTCCGCCACTTAGCTCCTGGGATCTCTTTATTTCCTCAACAAGATAGTTGACTATTCCTAAATTTACCATTTTTAGTAAAATGTCATGAAAATATTTGTAAATTAAAACAAGCAGTGAATAAAATTGCAAAAATTGGTTAAAGAATAAGCGAATTCTATTTAATTCCAAGTTAATGGTAGAGATAGAGTGGGATATTTCTTCGTTTTCTTAGAACACAATGAGCATTATGAAAAATGACATCACTATTCATTACTGCCGTCCCTGTCTAAACGTTAAGGCTTTTATAACTTTGTGTATTTTCAATATTTGTCACAATGTTTTTCTCTCTTTATCGGTTTGTACCTTGAAATTATAATATCCCTATTGTGAAATACAGTGGCCTATGATTATACACATCACGGTAGTCAATGAGCTGATATGTTCAGGGTTACGTAGTCAACCAGGGAACACTTATCTTTTTGTCATGTCCGTGTATGTGTCCGTCCGTTTGGTAAGATGCCAAAAAGAAGTTTTCTAGGCTACTTCAAGGAAATAACACGGTTGGTAATTACAAGTGAATGAGTTTGTTAACTTACTTAAGATGAATTAATATAAATTATTAAAAAAAGTTTTGAGATATTTAATTTTAAAAAATATAGAAAATAAATCGAAATAGCAGAAGTAACTATCGAGGAATAGGAATCTTGATTCGGCTACCTTGCGCGTATGAGAACGACACACCTTAACCAATTTTTCATCTATAAAACATAATTTTATAAACAAAACTTAATTATAAACAAAACTTTAGTTTTTCTTTAATACTCGAAATAATACAATAACGGAAACTCCGTTTAAATTGACTTGATAGTTTTTATAAGTTATAAGTAAAAATTAACAGATTAATTTAAATTACTTCTTAACATCTTGACGACGTATCAAAATAATAAATATCTATGTACTCAATTTCGTTTCTAAGACGCTGATATGTATATTATTTAAAATAATTATAAATCAGTTAACAAGTTTCCGTGCGTACAAATACATAAAGGCAAAGAAACATTTTAAAATGCTTGAGTTCATTGTGGACTACAAATGTACTATAATTTTAACCTTATTTTTTTATTAAAAGATTTGTACTTTCATCAAATGGTGAAAGTCTTGCATTAGCATACAGGAAAGGATCAATAAAACTAAGCGAAGAAGGGTTTATCAAAATAAATGTAAGTGGATAAGCACGAATTACATCGCAGTCTGTGGATACGTATGTATATTTGTACGTACGTACATACCTACATGTCTTTTCAAAGGCTTATAAAATCTATATGAAATATCCGATTAGCTAAGGACATTTTTGGAGTTCCTTGCCCAAATGACAAGAAAGGAACCATTATAATTTCGTCCAGTCCATCTGTCCGTCTGTCTATCCGTATGTCCGCTATACAACGAAATAGTGGAATTATGGAAAAAAATAATATTAGGGATAACAGTTCATAGATGTAACTAAGGGATGAAGAAAAATACAATGCATATGCGACTGTCATTAGATAGGCCTTAAAAATGATATAAAGGTTCCAAAATAAATTTATTACTTAAGTTAATGCTGAGATATACGCTTCTAAATTCTTAGAAAGCCTGCTCCAGCCCTAAATTGTATAATTAGAGCTGGAGCAGCAACTAAATTGCAAAATTCTGTAAAAATTAAGGTAAATAGAACTTAAAATAAATTTTCATCAAAAATTGGTTTGAGTAAGATATGTTGTGTAGTTTTTGAGATATAAGATATTTTTGGAACCGACCGCAGCAATAACTTTGTTTTTCACAGTCTCTGCGAAATACAAACTTATAAGTTTGATATTGTTTGTTGCTACGGGACCCTTTTGACCGAGTCCGACTCGCACTTGGCCGGTTTATTTATATTACAGTGTTCAACGAAATGAAGAAAATGGTAAATTTATTAACCCGAAAATTCGTTCTACCTTTGAATTATACCATTGAAAAGTTTAAACCCTACAAACGTACACTAGCAAAATTGCTGACAGGCCGCGCGCGTGCAGTAGACAACAAATATTGCCACGTTAATACATTGCTACGGTTACGTTGTTGTCGATAGCTCAGATTCTAGAGGTTATTATTTTCAGTTATCACTAGGATAAGTCTATTCACAAATATGGTCTGGTCACAAATATGGTTAGAGCCAAATTTGTGACATAATACGAGGTTGTTTGATAGAACTTCAAATTTAGGCTGTTACATTTTTAATAGTATTGCCACATTTTGATGAAACTTCTTTTTAACGCAATTTTCGCATCTTCTGTACATTTCTAAAAGGTTATAATAAAAATTATTTGGAAATTACTAACGGATTAAGATTACTCTTAAAATTCAATTAGAAACCTAAAAAATCATGACCCATCGTTTCTTTCGGGCAGACTAGTGACAATAAAATTTACTTGTATATCAAATAGAAACATTTTGTTATTCACATGTTTAGGTTGAAAAATTATCTGTTTTTCACATGTTTATGTTTGAAAGATTATCTGTTATTCACATGTTTATGTTTAAAAAAAATCTGTTTTTCACATGTTTATGTTTAAACAATTATCTATAAACGTGCTTATCAACACAACTTTACAATTATCTATAAGCGTGTTTTTTATTGTAATTATTATTTGTAAAAAAAATAATTGCCGGGAGGGTGGATGAAATGTAAATGATAGAATGTGTTAAGATTATTTTTAAAATTTTGTCTGTTTGTTTGCGCATTTGTGTATGTTTTTTGTTCATTCATAACGTAAAAGTAACTAACCGTATTAAAATAGAGATATTGGAAAAAAAACATTAACTTGATATAAAATTAATCTTTATTAAATTGCTATCGGTTCACCTAATCAGAAGATATGCGATTTTAAGATTTTCTGAAATTAATTTACATTGCATTAGTAAAACAACAAGAAAAATGCCTAGGCACCCGTGCATAGTATTTACACAAATGTATAATGTTCGATGTTAATCAATAGAGGGCGTTACGCGTATTTTAAGTCGTGCAATGAAGTTTTCCACCCAGATGTGGTTTGACGAAATGGACGTGGCCCGAGATGAAGTGTGCTTAAAGTATAAAGTATAACTTAAAGTATACTTTTAAAAGCTGACATCGATGTCATTTTAGTAGTCTGCACGTATGAAATCGTGGGCACAGTCAGTTGAAAATGTTGTTCTACCTCAACTTTCGAATAAATGTTTTTCTTTTTTTTAATTTCTGTTGCGTTGTATTGCAAAGTGATTGAGATATAATAAACAAATCAATTACAAATTACATAATTACACATCTTTTAGAACACAACATCATAATATAATAGAGCACCTATATAAAAATTGCAAAACAACCAGATAGACGACTCATCTTTCGCAATTATCTGAACGAGAATAAACAATACCAAAATGCAACATCATCGACTAGCGTTTCAAGCGGGGGTCAAACTCTTACTTTCACACTTCTTCAAGACGCTTATCAAATATTTACTTTATTCCATAACTCGCAATACTTGAAACACCACTACGTAACCAGTTAAATTTGTATGCTGCAACCCGTTAAAAAAATAAAACTTTCTAAATTTCTTACGAAATTTTTTGAAAATATTAATTTCTGTTTGTCTATTTACACAACAGTTTGTGCGCTCTTTAGAAATCATTCAACTTTAAACAAGTTCTCTTCTTACTATGAGACATTAACAGATAAAACTTATTTATAGATATATACCGATTTATTGTACTCACTCCAACGATAGGTAATATATCTTTCGTTGAAGCGATAGCCAAGTGAAAAAAGATGAAATATTATTTGAGGCATTTACCAATGTTTTGAAAATAAACACTTGTATGTGTTGTAAGGAGGCGAATCAAAGTTGATATTTTTCTAATGTCTATGTAACATCAGAAAAATGTCCAGCTTAAGATGTCAGAATTGAAGCATTCACAATGATTTGTCTAATAGTTTTGATTTTTATAAACAATTTTCCACAAAAACCACCTTTTTTGTGCTGAGTGATTTTTTCTGTCTCTGCTTTTGTGCCTATTTTCTTGTCCCTTCTCTCTCTTTCCTGTTTTTTGTAACCACGTTTCACGGTGTTAAATATCACTTTCCTCTTATTATCGATAGAAAAGTCATTGAAAAATCATTGTGTATTCTATTTAAATATTTTAAATGGCTCAGTGTTTCCTTTTCTAAAAAGGTAGAATTTCAATCACACTCAGTTATGAGATGTTAATAAAGCAAACGTTTAAATATACGATCAAGCACTTGTAGATAAATATTTGTTAGGTCTGTAAACCTTTGATTATATCTTGTCCCTGCAAGCATCCAGATATGCGGCTATTTTTCAAATGATGCATAAATAAATAAATAAAAAATAAAAAATGTTGTTTATACCGTAACTAAAAATCAATTTACACTGTAATGTAAGGAAATAGCTGAAATTATTGAAGGTATTTAGGACACCATTCAGATAAAGTCCTCCTCCAGTTTTTTTCCAGCTCGCGCGGTTAGTTGCGAGGGTCATCCAGCTCTTTATTCTTGTTCCTTTTTCTACGTCATCCATCCAACGTACGTATGATCGGCCTTGTTTTCTTTTGCGTATTTTTTTCTTTTCCCCTTTGGTCTCTTCCGTAACGTCACTAGTTTTGTCCATTTGCCTTCGTCCTAGCAACATGACCTGCCCATTGCATTTTCTGTTTCATAGAGTGTTTTTGTGCATGTATTACTTTTGTATTCTCTATTATTTTCATATGTCTTCTCTAATCTTATCCATATATTTCATTCTAAGAATACTCCTCTCCATTGGTCTCAAGTCCATAGTTAATTTGTTTTTTGCTTCTTTAGTGTATTTCCAAGTCGATATCAGCGTTGAGAGAAGACAAGAATCTATTAACTTGTTTTTTAAATGAACTTGTGAGAAGCTTTAGATTTTATCAACTCTTCAAAACGGATTGACATCTGTTTTGTTGCTAGGTGTTACACATAATTGTTTTCCAGGGTATATATACTTTTTCACGTATTTTAGGTGTATCTCGTCTATTAAAATTTTTTTCGATGCTATTTGTAATAATTTCTGTCTTTTCTATATTCATTTCCAGGCCAATTTCTTTGCTAGCAAGATGTAGACTGTCAAAATGTGTTGTATATCTTATGACTTCAAATAATATAATCTATCTCATGACTTCAGAAATAATATATCTTCTGACTTCAAATATTATATTAAATAGACTCGTCATCAGCGAATTAAAATATACCTCAAAGGTTTTATTTTCCTTTTTCAACACATCTGTCAATCTAATTAATTACTTTCTTCGACCCTTATCTATTCTTATCTCTTTCGTTGCTTATATCTCACTCGTTGCTCACTCGTATCTTCAATTGGGGCGATATTGTTGTTCGATTTATATGGACACAACGTGTCTATTGAGTATAACGCCGTTGACAACGTCAATGAGGACAACAATAAAGATGACATATGAATATGTCATGTAAATGTAGCTATCATAGCGTTCAAACATTTTTCGTTAAATATGTACTGTAGTTTATAACATGTTTTTATGTGTAGTTATAAATAACGTTTTTTACATTGACTTTTAGATAACATTTAATTTTATTGAAGGAATATAGATTTTAGCTTCCTAACAATTTTCATTTTTTTATTGAATTTTCATATAAACGTAATGTTCTGTCGTACTCATAGAATTTATAGCCTCGGGAACGTTTGATTCCTCCAATGTATAAAAAAGGTCTTTAAATATTAGTATAAAAACATCTTAATCAATGTTATATAATGTGTGTATTTTTTTATTTTACCAACGATTCTCTTATTTTAGAGACCCGATAATCGCCGTGAAGCAGATTTTCAAGCATAATCCACGCACGTGCTGTATTAATGAATAACACCCCAATTGCCATATTATTTAAAAAAAATTATAAGTATCGACTCCCTAGAACACTATTCGGTATTTTTTTAATTACTACACGTTACTTGCGCTAAACTTGCGTTAAGTTGAATATTGAAAACAAACAGGACAGTATGAATATTGAAAACAAACCGGCCAAGTGCGAGTCTGGCTCGAGCATGGAGGATTTCGCTTCCCGTTTGAACGAACTAATTTTATTTATCATAACTCATCACCAATATGGACTTATCATCCTAACGCAATAAATATTTAATAATACCTAATCTAATTAAGTAATGGAATAAGTATATAATCGAAAATATCTCCAAAATTATGAGATCTAGACTCATAGTTATAGTTTTCCTTATAAGGCTTAATAATTTTAGGCGAAATAAAGGAGAAAAATATATTTTTTTGCATATTTTTCTGTATATCTCTGAAAATGTATACCTAAAATTATGAAAATATTAATTTTCAGAATTCTTATAACTAGCTCTTTCAATTGACACCTCACACTATATATGGAACTTAAGAAAAAGGGAATTTGATTACTTACTATATGCTCCCACCAAATGTTCAATATGTTAAGTTGCTGTATCATTAAAAGGACAAGCCAGGAATTCTATGAGTGTGACAGAATGATACATTTACATGAAAATTAAATAAAAAAATGAAAATTGTTAGTGAAACTAAAATCTTGCGTAGTGAAGCTAAAATCTATATTTCTTCAATAAAAATAAATGTTATGTAAAGTCAATGTAAAAAACGTTATTTATAACTACGTATAAAAACATGTTATAAACTACAGTAAATATTTAACGAAAAATGTTTGAACGTTATTATAGCTACATTTACATGACATATTCATATGTCATCTCTATTGTCGTCCTCATTGATGTTGTCAACGGCGTTATAATCAATAGACACGTTGTGTCCATACAACTCGAACAACAATACCGCCCCAAGTGAATCTACGTGTGTATAGTATAAGCAAAAAAAGAGATAATAATATATAAAGACCGACGAAAGCACTTAATTAGATTGACAGATGTGTTGAAGACGAAAAATAAAACCTAGCCCTTTGAGGTACATTTCAATTCGTTAATGGCGCGTCTATTTAAAATAATATATGTATTATTTGAAATCATAAGATTAAAAGTATCGTTTAAAGCACAATCAAAGGCGATTAAAATATTTTCTTACAACTTTTCTATTGGATTATTACTTGCCAGACGAATTATGTAGTGTATCATTTATGGCACTAAAAACGCACCTTTGTACATCTGGGTCTATACTATATAACATTGAAGGCGTTTAATTGATTAAGACGATTGAACGAGCCCAAAATCTCATGCTCCGTCGTGGTTTTTTTTTCAAATTATAATACTATGTGGAGCTTTCCTTAAAATATACATTTATGTTTATTAATCACATGTTTGTACAATACACATATATTAAGTTACATTCTATTTGTCTTCAAATATAGTAGCCATAAGTAATCATCCTAAAAAATACTTCTGAATGTTTTAACACGATTAATTAATATCTGTATGTTTCTTAATTTCTGAAAGTTGTATCTTTTAAAGGTATTTCTGGTTTTATTTTTCTCCACTTTGTCCAGTTTTCAGCTTCTTTCATGGCGGTTGTTACAGTAATACCAGGGATAGCGGTTACTTGGTCACACCAATGGCTGGTCGATCGGCCGCACAGTGTCTTTCCGTCATTGCCCACCACAAGCAACATGTCGACGTTTACAGTACCTTGACTCTCATTTTGTGACCTTAGGTGTGTATACAATTGAATTTAATTTTCATACTACATAAATATGAAAATTAATTTCAGGCTTATATTACGCGCATAAAAAAATTAATAATAAGGAAATTTTATATGAGATAAAACAATAATTTCTTACAAAGGTTTAAAGTTTACAAAAATTTCAGGAACATCTCGGAAATTGTGACATTTTTCTGAATTATTAGATAAGTGGTATCTCAATAAATTAAAAAAATGAAATAAAATGTCTTATTAAATACAAGGTTTTCAAAGTGGCAGCCAAGTTCGTACGAAACAAGAACTTTATGTCACAATAATGTTATATACGGATTTATACAAATATGCTGATATGCCCTGTTATAGCCAGATAAAATAGGTATTCATAAATACATGTAGATCCTTCTTAGAAAAATCAACCAGCATAAACCTTTTACATCTATTTCGCTTGGCTATTTGCTCCACATTTTAAAAGGATATAAAGTCCACAATAACCGTCACCACCTGGCTGAAGGAAGAAGTTCCAGAAGCAATCATCAAGCGAGGATAAAAAGTATGAGACACTTTAAGGACAAGCTACATGATAATCGCAGCTGTAAAGTACACTGGCGCGTTAATTATATACCAGCATGCATTCATATCGAACCGCATATTTATATCTTACATTCTCGCAAGCTGACACAAGAGTTACGTCGGTGCAGCGGTAAATCAGAAACGCAGCTGTTACTGCAGACACCTGTGACTCGTCCGACCGGCCTTACGAGCAATCCCTTCTTGAGCAGAGTCCGCCTGTGCATCTCGGGCGATTGCAATTTTCGCCATCGGTTTGGTTTATACGGCAGCAATGACATTAACAAGCTTTACTTTGATGTCTATAGATAACTAATCTTTTTAATAGTACGATCTTGTTAATATGAAATGTTCATTATTTATATTTAATTAAATAATAAAAGTTTATTATTTAATTAAACACTGCCCTCTTCTTGCAGGTGTGCTAATAGCATATTTAATGATGAATTCGTCCCGTTTTGAATCAGCTTAATTATTAGTAAACACAGCAAAATAATAGTTAAGATATTTTAAACCTTTTTCTTGTATGAATACAATGTTAGTAATCTAAAATAGATTTATTCATAACTTAAATTATAAAAGTTACATAATATAGTGGAACCAGTTCAGATTATAAATATTTATTTTATCGATTATTTAAAATCTAATAATCATACGATAAGAATCGAAACTATTTATATTGAGATAATGAAACAAATCTAGACACCGACAGAAAGCTATTCAAAGGAATTTTAAATTCGTTACACTGTGCACTTTCTAAAATGTTTGAATACGTAATAAACAATAACAAAATGCGAATATAGGTACTAAGTCAAGATTTAAAATAGAAGTTGTTTTGCAGTTAAATCTAAATTAATTCGATCGTGGTACTCAAGCAGTTTGAGTGTAAATGAATTAATTTATAATTATGTTATTTGCGTTAAAGCCATTAATTAATCTCTAGAGGTATTATAATTAGTTTGAAGTAAGTTAAGACGAATTTGTGATTAAGTAATTGTATTTAATTAACACCTTGTGTATGTTTAATTATATATATATATATATATATATATATATATATATATATATATATATATATATATATATATATATATATATATGTGTGTGTATTTAATTACCTGATTACTTTCATATTGATAGCAGCAATAATTGTATTGCTTTGGATTTTATTTAATAGTATTTACTTTATAAAAATAGCACGCTTAACATGTACGCACGCACGCACGCATTTGCGCATGTACACATAGTACATTTAGAATACTTTTCTACTTACATTAAAATAAGTATCAAAGTTCTATGAACCTAAAAGTTATGTGGCCTAGAAGAAGAAATTTACTAAATTAATATAATGCCCGTAATTAGTTGACGATTGTCGCCTCCATAGAATAAAGCAGTAATGTGCTATTACTTGTTTTTTAATGTTTTTGCGCACTCGTTATCATCTATGATTATACACGTTCTTAATTTGTCTTTAGATTTTTATTTGCGTAATTGGGAAATTTGTACCATATACTGTTTTTATTCTAAAGAAAAAAAAACTTTAATGCCGAAAAACCAAATAAATGTTACTTGCCCGTTTAAATTTTATTCGTTGTTTAATAATATATTTTTGCGACAGTGTTAGACCAACACAACTTAATACTTGCTCTAACGGTTTTCTTGTTGTCAAGATTTTGTCAAAACTAGCGGTAATAAAACTTTACCAAATAATTTTTTAATGAACAATTTTAGTTCTTATTTAATTTTTTTAAAGGGTTAGTTTTTGATATAATTTTTTTTATAAGCTAATTGAATTGATGGATTGTGATCAATGAAATGTTTATAGAATCTTTTTATTTTTAATAGTACCACTTGATGTATGACGTCACTTACAAAACAATATTTTATTTCATTTGATTTTTTTTTCGAATACCGTCAACATGAGTACCAAGTTGAAAGATCTTGAAGAGGAGAGAGATATTATATATAAATCAAAATAAAAACGAATTATTAAAAAAAAAACCTGGCTGCTTACAACCTTACTGAAAAGAAAAAGTGTTTCAAATACTTACCGATTTCTATTACTGTATCTAGTTTATAGACGGAAAACATTTTAATTCTTATAAGATCAATCAGGTCCGTTTGGCCGTATATCTCAGAAACCGTTCATTATAGAAACTATAACATAGTGATAAAGGGTATCAAGAAGTGGAAATTTCAGTGGTCAGGACTCATAAATATATATGGAAATTTTACACGAGGTCAATGAACTACTTGAAATCTGTTTTTAAATTTCATATGGTGTGTTTGGATATTATTTAAAAGAGCAAATTGTAAGGGTTCCAAAACTATTTTATTTTTGGAACCTCCCTTATGTTTAACTTCACGTAACGTTTAACTTTACCTAATGTTTAAATTTACTAATGTTTAAGTTCTAGAGATATTGTTAGAAATTATCACGAAAAACATGAATAAAACTTGGATTCGTGTTACATAATTCAAAGGATTTTTAATCCATGTCATCCATTCGCTATTCGCTTCTGTCTCCATTATTTGAGTACCACACGAAGCCAAGTTCGGCTTGATAATTGAGCCTGCGCAAAGGAAGTTCCTCCGATATCTGTATACAAGAGGGTGTGTTTATTTCTCCTCTCTATATCCTATCTATTTTCTCTTGGGTATGTTAGGTTTCCATGACTTGCAACTCAGAAGAGACGTTGCGCTTATCAAATTGATTTTCCAGCTATTAAAAGGAAAAATCCGTTGCCCTGTATTATTGAGTAAACTATCATTTTTGGATCTTACAATTTCCTGCGCTCATGTAGTCATCAAATATTTGAATCACACTCTAGAACCGAATTATATCACAACTCTTCAGATTCCCGCGATATTCAACTTCTTAACCACCTGTTCATTACCGTAGAGTGTGATTTGTTTATGATGAGTGAAAACAAATTGGTCGAAATTTGTCGTCGTTATCTTTCGTAGTTCTTGTGTACTTTATTATTCATGTTTAAACTAAAAGTTTAAACTTTGTTAAACCATTATTTTTTTATCGTTACGAATAGGTTACCTGTCAGTGTGTGTGTGTTTGTGTAAGAATAAATATATAGATAATTTCGTTTACTTTTTAAATTTCATAAAAACTTTAGTGTCTCAGCTCTAATATGCATATATCTATAAGCGTATAATATAGATATATCTTCCCATAATTATCTCGAAAAATAGAGAACCAATTTAAGAATAATTTAGAGAAGAAAACTTTTCCATGATATTTTAATTTACTATTACTATAAAACCATAATTTAGAAAGACGACAAGCTTGTATTTCCATAAAAAATCGAACAAGCATTTCGTTCTCTTATTAAACTCTACAAGCAGAAAACCTTAGATGTTTTTACGTATGTGTTAGTTGGTTCTGTTTTTACAGGTGAAATTAAATAAAGAAGAGAAAATCATAAAATATAATTTGCAGTAGAAAACTTTTATATGACATTTTAATTTACTATTATTATAAAACTTCCAAACTATAATTTAGTTGTACGACAAACACGTATTTCCACAAAAAATCGGGCTATCGTTTCATTCCTTTATTAAACTTTTGACTCCAACAGTAGAAAACTTAGATATTTATGTAAGTATAACTTGTTTCTGTTTTTACAGACGAAAGGTAAATAAGTAAAAGAAAACCATAATCGGCTTTATTTTAAAGGTAAATTAAAATTTAATAGAAGTTTTAAGATGACTAAAAACATTCCTAGATTCAAAAATCGTTTTAATGTTTTACTTAATTACTTTATCACAAAAGTGTACCTATTCTATTGAAAGTTATCATGGTTAATATACTTGTTTATTAGCATTTTTATTCAATAACGTTATTATTTTTTTTAAAGTTGATAGGTAAGTAATAAAGTTGACGTATGTTGATATAAAGTTCGGTATTGTCGTACAATTTGTAAAATGACGTGTTTAATGTCTTAAGTTAAATAAAAAAACCGTTAAATGAAGAAACCTCATTTTGATTTGTCTTAAATGATTTTACTTACAAGAAAAATAATATTAATTTTAAATTAAACACTAAGAAATCGTGGAAGGAATTCGCGATATCGTCCGTCTTTACATTTCACTCGGAGCAGACGTTATCGATGACCCCGTCAAAGCGTGGAAACGCCAACATCTAATCGCTTAAAGGAAGCGGAAGTGTAATAAATATCGTTTTTATCGCCGCACTCCACGTCGGATGGCGGACGGTTTCTTGTTGCTAATTAGCATCGCTCGTTAATGCGAACACCTCCTCCTTCGGTCGTTGGGCGAATCGATTCATTTGCGTGATGAATGGCTATTTGACACAGCTCTAAATTTAGATGTCTAGTTTCAGAAAAAACTGTTTTTTTAATAAATGATCGCAAAGTTAAAATGCAATTAGCCGGTGAACGTTTTTCGGAACGTCATGACATATTGTTACAATGACAATACACGAAAAACTTGCATTATTACACTTTAAGCGTCACCTTTAACGATTCATTGACATACATTTAGATGTCTTCTTTGTGAAAAAAACTGCTTTTTTTTAATAAATGGTCGCAAAGTTAAGAAGCAATTAGCCACTGAACGTTTTTCGGAACGTCATGACATATTGTTACAAGGACAATACACGAAAAACTTGCATTATTACACTTTAAGCGTCACCTTTCACGATTAATTGACATACATACAGATATACTTGACACACATAGTGATCATATTGGACGCATGTTTCTGTAACAAACTGCAAAAACTTTTTCTTTTCTGAAATGGCAACTTTGTCAAGGATTTTTTTTCAGAAGATATTGAGAATTTTCATGTAGATCCTTAATATTATCTAACTTGTTTGACGGCAGAATTATCTGTATGAATGATAATCTATATTCCTCTTGTAAGTACATTTTATTATTTTTCATCGTTTACAATAACATCATGTGTAGATGTTTACATCATGTTTAGATGTACAGTGCAATTTTTCAATCAGTTCCTCTTTGAAAAATCAGTTCTTGTTTGAAAAATAAAAAAAGCTATTTTACAAGGATTTTTTCTGTGTCATCACTGGTAAATAGCTCAGTTTTATAATTTAATATGCCACTCAGATGTAATGCTGTGAATATTACACCTAAAATTGAATATTTAGGCCACTGATCTCTTATAAAGTTCTGTACACACTAATAAACCCAATGTTATGCCCCACAGGGCAGTCCCCAGGAGGTGTCCGGGCACCTACAATCTGAATTATATATATATATATATATATATATATATATATATATATATATATATATAACAATACTCAAATTGTCAGTAAATTCTTCTAATCGGGGATATAACAAATATATACACACACAGCGAAAGAAAGAGATACACAGACTAGACTTTCATAATTATGTGTATTGTTGATAATACATTTGAAAACAAAATAATATTTTGCTTATTCGTTTGGTCCCCAAAAATAAACCCTAAAACTTTGAATATTTATTTTTTGTAAATCAAAATTTAAGGTGGTTCTTTGTGGCTAAATCACTGGCACGTCATAAAAAAATATTAAAATATAGCAGTTTAAAGCAGGTGTGATAGTACATATAGTATGAAAGTAAAGCCAAACTTTAGAATAAAAAGAATTGTCCTTATCTAAGATAACATATGAAAATAATAAAAATAATACGTGTTAGAAATTTTCGCTTTGAAGCATTTATCACAGTGCATAAACACACCTCATTATTATTGCTTATTATTATCAGTATTTTCAATATGATTTTATTCTACTTCGATATGAGATAAAGCACCTAATTAAAACACCAATATTGCTTAATTTATGCCTCACCTACTACTATACTTTTCTTGTCTCTAATATTACTTACGATATATTTGTATTCTTATTTATATCGAAATAATCTAATTATTAATTATAAATTAATTAGTATTCATAGATTTAGATGCAATTTGGCATGAATTATATCAATGATTTAAGTCGATAGTCAATAGTCAAGCACTATTCAAATTACAGTCGAGAGTCGATAGTCAAGCACTGTTCAAATTATTAATGCGACTACAAAATAATTAATTAACAACAAGATATTTATTTTTTTATAAACAACCATCACAATAAGTAGTAAGTGATTAAAATTTTTGATCTCAATACTTTAAAGCGTAGTTTTATAATTCTCCAACAGATGGCGGTGTTTATTTTATTTTTACTAAATGTTCTTAATTTAGTTATGCATTCGTATATACAAATTAGCGACTGCAGTATCACGATCTATCGGGTTTTAATAAGTTCTTCTAGTCGCAGCCCAGAGAAAGAAACTTTTACAATTTAAAAATGTACAACAGAGCTACTTTTCCGGCATGAAAACTTCTGAAATTTAAATGTTTTTATATTACGCATTGCGACACTCCCTTACTTTATTCATACCAATCGAACACATAACAATTACAAGTTGACAACACATAACAAGTACAAGGTACAAGTGTCAACCAGCTCGTGTAACACTTCGATATGCAATGTGATTTACTGATAAGACCCATTGCGCAACTCTTGCATCACGCTTTCTCTAGCGAAATTACCGTTGCGCAACGCGCTGTATCAAAATGAATTGTCAAACGAAGTTGTATAGAATTTAGGTGTGAATATTATTATCTGGTTTGTATTTGGACAATGATTTAGGAGCTATATTTATTTGCTTTGGCAGTGAAAGGTCGCTTGAAAGTGTTACGTAAGAACCGAGTTTTTGATAAACGAGAAACCGATGGCCGAGGTAAATGTTCGTTTAATATATGCGTTTCATTAATTGGCCCCTCGTAATTATTTAATTAGTATATTTAGATGGTAGTTAGAGTAGGATATTACGATCGTTAATGTTATTTAATAATAAAGTTTATTAGCGGTTTTTATCGATTTTCTCACAGTATACTCACTCATAGTGAAAGTATTAAAGTCTTCTACAGCCACGTCAGCATTCTGCTAACAACTCCATAAAAATAGCACTCTGTTCTCGAGAATATAAACATTTAATAAAAAATCTTTCAGTATAATTTTCATTCTTTACTGAAAGCGTATACAATTTAATTTCAGATACGATCCAATTTTATTCGATGGTTGGCATTATGCCTCAATAGTTTATTGATACATCTAATTCTACTTTGTGCATGTCAGTAAAAAAGTTGGATTCATCTCTGAACTAGTGTCCTAATCTTTCTCCTTATTTCTATATGTTTGAGAAATTGCTTTAAAACGGAACGAAAAATAATTAAAGATTAATCAATATATCATCTAGTTACTTAGTGTTCAAGAGATGTCCTTCTAAGACTCGAGTTTGCGTATGTGCACGTGTCAGTAAAAAAGTTGGATTCATCTCTGAACTAGTGTCCTAATCTTTCTCCTTATTTCTATATGTTTGAGAAATTGCTTTAAAACGGAACGAAAAATAATTAAAGATTAATCAAGATATCATCTAGTTACTTAGTGTTCAAGAGATGTCCTTCTAAGACTCGAGTTTGCGTATGTGCACGTGTCAGTAAAAAAGTTGGATTCATCTCTGAACTAGTGTCCTAATCTTTCTCCTTATTTCTATATGTTTGAGAAATTGCTTTAAAACGGAACGAAAAATAATTAAAGATTAATCAAGATATCATCTAGTTACTTAGTGTTCAAGAGATGTCCTTCTAAGACTCGAGTTTGCGTATGTGCACGTGTCAGTAAAAAAGTTGGATTCATCTCTGAACTAGTGTCCTAATCTTTCTCCTTATTTCTATATGTTTGAGAAATTGCTTTAAAACGGAACGAAAAATAATTAAAGATTAATCAAGATATCATCTAGTTACTTAGTGTTCAAGAGATGTCCTTCTAAGACTCGAGTTTGCGTATGTGCACGTGTCAGTAAAAAAGTTGGATTCATCTCTGAACTAGTGTCCTAATCTTTCTCCTTATTTCTATATGTTTGAGAAATTGCTTTAAAACGGAACGAAAAATAATTAAAGATTAATCAAGATATCATCTAGTTACTTAGTGTTCAAGAGATGTCCTTCTAAGACTCGAGTTTGCGTATGTGCACGTGTCAGTAAAAAAGTTGGATTCATCTCTGAACTAGTGTCCTAATCTTTCTCCTTATTTCTATATGTTTGAGAAATTGCTTTAAAACGGAACGAAAAATAATTAAAGATTAATCAAGATATCATCTAGTTACTTAGTGTTCAAGAGATGTCCTTCTAAGACTCGAGTTTGCGTATGTGCACGTGTCAGTAAAAAAGTTGGATTCATCTCTGAACTAGTGTCCTAATCTTTCTCCTTATTTCTATATGTTTGAGAAATTGCTTTAAAACGGAACGAAAAATAATTAAAGATTAATCAAGATATCATCTAGTTACTTAGTGTTCAAGAGATGTCCTTCTAAGACTCGAGTTTGCGTATGTGCACGTGTCAGTAAAAAAGTTGGATTCATCTCTGAACTAGTGTCCTAATCTTTCTCCTTATTTCTATATGTTTGAGAAATTGCTTTAAAACGGAACGAAAAATAATTAAAGATTAATCAAGATATCATCTAGTTACTTAGTGTTCAAGAGATGTCCTTCTAAGACTCGAGTTTGCGTATGTGCACGTGTCAGTAAAAAAGTTGGATTCATCTCTGAACTAGTGTCCTAATCTTTCTCCTTATTTCTATATGTTTGAGAAATTGCTTTAAAACGGAACGAAAAATAATTAAAGATTAATCAAGATATCATCTAGTTACTTAGTGTTCAAGAGATGTCCTTCTAAGACTCGAGTTTGCGTATGTGCACGTGTCAGTAAAAAAGTTGGATTCATCTCTGAACTAGTGTCCTAATCTTTCTCCTTATTTCTATATGTTTGAGAAATTGCTTTAAAACGGAACGAAAAATAATTAAAGATTAATCAAGATATCATCTAGTTACTTAGTGTTCAAGAGATGTCCTTCTAAGACTCGAGTTTGCGTATGTGCACGTGTCAGTAAAAAAGTTGGATTCATCTCTGAACTAGTGTCCTAATCTTTCTCCTTATTTCTATATGTTTGAGAAATTGCTTTAAAACGGAACGAAAAATAATTAAAGATTAATCAAGATATCATCTAGTTACTTAGTGTTCAAGAGATGTCCTTCTAAGACTCGAGTTTGCGTATGTGCACGTGTCAGTAAAAAAGTTGGATTCATCTCTGAACTAGTGTCCTAATCTTTCTCCTTATTTCTATATGTTTGAGAAATTGCTTTAAAACGGAACGAAAAATAATTAAAGATTAATCAAGATATCATCTAGTTACTTAGTGTTCAAGAGATGTCCTTCTAAGACTCGAGTTTGCGTATGTGCACGTGTCAGTAAAAAAGTTGGATTCATCTCTGAACTAGTGTCCTAATCTTTCTCCTTATTTCTATATGTTTGAGAAATTGCTTTAAAACGGAACGAAAAATAATTAAAGGCTAATCTAGATATCATCTAGTTACTTAGTGTTCAAGAGATGTCCTTCTAAGGCTCGAGTTTGCGTATAGTGGACAATATTCATGTTATTTTTTCAAAAATTGTTAAATATTCATCTCCAGTCCGCCGCGCCTTGACCAATCATTTTATAATGCTTCTAATAACTGAATATATGAATAAGTGAATATCACTTCAGATTTTGTTTGAGTTAACAGCAGCTTAGTTTAACGATATGTCACCTCGAAAAATGATATATATCCTAAGTTTAACCAATATTAGTCTTTCCAACCAAAATGAAGGAAATATTTATATTATTTTTCCCAGGACCAAATCATTATATTCTGTAATCAAAGCAAGCAAAGCTGCTGATAAATATTAGTGTAAGGTAGACATGTTAAAAATCTCTTAAGTGATCACAGTACTAGAAGATTTGAAGCCTATTAGCCTCAAATACTTTATGCTTATTGATTTTCTTAAAGTTATACCGAAATTTTAAATCATAATTCATATAATTTTAGGTATGCAGGGAAATGTACAAAAGAAAGAAATTTGCGGGCATGATGCTTAATTTACTCTAGATAATTTTTAGCCTTGTCAAAGAAATTTAGTACATAAAAATAATGAGATGATACCAGTATTTAACTGAAACAATACAAATTTCTATATTTCCAAGTATTTAGCTTATACATTTCAATGTATCACAACGCATTTAAGAGTTAAACAATTAAATGTCAGTTTTAAATTAATACCATGTGCATGCTTGCTTTTAATTATTTCTTTTTCTCAATTAAGTTTTTGTGTAATAATTAACAAACACGATCCATTTACATATTACTGTACATTCTATGTAACTGTATAATGATGTCCTCATTTTACACAAGTTACAGTTGCAGCATATCTTATAAGAAATGTTTCTTGTTTTGTGCCACTGGACCATAATTGGAGAGGCCGGCCTACGAGCTCGGAGATTAACGATCGGTTATTTACCTTTATATTAACTTTTCAAATTACTTGTAAAATTTAATTTTTTACCATTCAAAATTTACAACTTTTATTTGCACATTTTTCCTTCAAACGGAAACATACTGACAAAAAGTTCCTACAATACCAGGGTGTGAAAGCTTGAACATTCATTCTAATCCGGCCAACCGTGGTTTAATTTACACTAAATACTATCTTAATAATATATGTATGCACCCTCCTAACGGTACCAATATAAAGTATTTTAGTACTATTATTGTATATCGTATTTGACTACATGATTAATTAGAAACCGTTTGTTATACGTAACTATTCGCTAATATTTGCATTAAGTAATACAATGTCATCCTTTATTGTTAAATGAGGGTTTAATACGATGACATATAGGAGCAGGTAATTTTATATTTACTGATCGAGTTAACGCGTCAATTGCTCGTAGCTACTTTCATTTCCAGCCATGTTGATCACTAGGGACATGGAGTGAGCATTGGGACTATGCTTACGTAATATTGCTATAATGAAATATTTTACTTTCATTTCAAATATATATATATATATATATATATATATATATATATATATTTATATTTATATATATATATATATTTATATATATATATATATATATATATATATATAATGTAACAAAAATCTTCCAGAAAATCTAGGCATCATGAAGAAGTAAACAAAGACTTAATATCACTGAGAACAATTATTGGGTGTTAAAAGAAATACTAAAGTCTGATTTATATCTCAAATTAAATAGAATGTTTTAGAGTCATAATAGCTGGTACTTTTTTTTCCTACACATCACAAACACGGGTACATAAAAATTATATTAATACAAAAGTCTAACAGGCAGTTTGAAAAGATGAGACAAAAAGAAAGTAATCTGACAGAAACAAAAACTACAGATTTTCTAAGCCATTGTCAAAGACTGAAATGGATAAAGGCTCGGCACGCGGCAAGGATGAGAAATAAGGAATGACCCAAAAGAGTGTCAATCTGCAATGGCCAAAGCGGAAAAATGATAGTAGAGATGGAAAGTTGAGACTACAATAACAGCCGGACAAGAATGAATACAAAAAACCAAATGTCACAGAACGGAATGGAAGATGCTTTCACTCGCAGAGGGAAATTAAAAAAAAATAAACTTACGCAATGTTTTTATTTTATGAAATATAAGATTTTTTATGTAAAAATATTTATAGAAAAAAAATGTAATAAACGTCAAATTCCCGCATTATTTTTCACTAGTTTGCAACAACATTGAAATTCAATAACAATAGCATTACGTCGATATAACAAAACATGTCGAAATATCATATATTTTAGAAAATTTACTCAAGTATCTGAGGAAATAAAATCAAAAACATTTTGGAAAATAATTACAAAGTCGAAATTTCATAAGCGACAGCACCGACTATGGAGCGTACGTAGTATTTCTATTTAACTATTTATAAATATATATATATATATATATATATATATATATATATATATATATATATATATATATATATATTTATTTATTTTTTTAACTATGCAAATATATTCTGTGCTACAGTGCTGAAAATTAAATACTCTCAGTTAACCTAATCCATAAATTTAAAGTTGCACAGCGAGATCGGAAAGGGCTATGATTGGAGTATCCGAGTAGAGAAAATTCGACGGAGAACCAAAGTAGTCAACACAGAACTTATATCAGCAAAATGAAGTGAAAATGTCCTGGAGACCAAGAACCTTCAAGTGCATTGTAGGAAGCCCCAAAGCCAGATGGACTCACGACCTAAAAAAATTGACGGGAAGCGGCTGGATGCGAAAGACATAGGAACGTGTGTTGTAGCGCGATTTGGCAAAGAATAATCCAGCAGAGGATGGATACATACAAATAAGCTAATTGCGAAACATATTGCCTAGTGCATCTTTCACAGGTGTAAGACTAATAATGTATTAATGAAGGTTGAAATATTGAATTTGGATTTTGCGTTGAAACTTACAAAATATCGTCGTCTTGATTTTTTCAGATTTGAACATACGTGGTTAGAAAGGTATGGATTGCGGGCCATGTTTTACATACAAATACTTAAAATTATCATGTCACCAAGGAGACGCCGTGTCAAATATATTATTATCAGACATTTTTGATTAATTTATTAAAGATTCTTTCAATGATAACACAATCGGTGAGGTATATAAGAAAAATATTTGTTATCCCCAAAATTTATATATGGATTGGACTTAAGACCACACAGCAGAAGTAAAAACTTTGGCAATAAATATGATTGTACATATACATAAATAATATGATTGTATATATGTGGGATATTTTGAGCAAAAAAATTTAAAAAAAAGTATTTTATAAAATCTATACAATTATATACAAAATACACCACATAATAAATAAATGAATTAGTCCAAAGATAATATGTTCATTACACATTAACATTGTCTTCAAACCCCGAGCGCAGGAGTGCGAATTTTATACCATATTTAAGTATCTATGAACTTTATACACATAACTGACATAATATTAAGTAAATTTTAACAAATATTTAATAAAAAAGTATTTTTGATTTGACTTCAATAAAACCGTTACTTCCTAAAATAAAACGATGAAAAAAAAACACAAGCATCGAGATTCGAACACGGATTTCCATTGTGTTCCGTGTGTAATTCATTTCTTTACCGCTACGTCAATAACTCATCGGGTAAACTCAGTTCCTCTCGTTCTGTCGCAATCTGCCTGGCGCCGAGTATACCAATACTCAAAACGGCTCGTCATACTCGGATTACCACTGATTAAATCCGAAGCGCGTCACCTTGGCGTGACGCGAAATCGCAAATCTTCTCCTAACATATAAAAAATTTGGACAAGGTGGGACAAAATAAGTCTCGATTTTAGCTTTCTGTAAAATTTTATCACCCTTGGTTCATCATCTTATATCATCTTTAAATAATGAAAAAAAAATATGGTGCCGCCAACACGTAGGAAGGGTAAGATGTTTCCCCACGATTATTCAAAGCATTTATTGATCGTATTGAACTTAACTTTTATTTCGCTCTGTGTACTCGGCCTTTATCTATATAAATTTACTAAAGAAATGATGCACTAAAACGCATCCGCGAAATGTAGGCGTAGATGATTTTGTATACTCTTATCCTATATGAATTGTTGCTCTGCAACATAATAATAATTTATTAATTTCGATACGTGTTTCATTGGTTCTTAATATAAAGCTTATTTTTGTAACTTTACAATAGACGACAACAGTTGTCGGACAAGCTATAGACGAGTGAACTAATATTTTAACCAAAAATAGAGAAAAACAAAATCTACCTCTGCCATTTACTGGTTTTAATTCTAGGAGAATTGTTAAAGTAAACCTTAGTTAAAATACTCAGTTTGCTGATCAATTTTTTTTTATCTGTATGCGATGCCCTGCGATGCTCTCTCCCCGCGTCCCACCGCGTCCCACCGCTGTTACACTTACAGTCCGTTCGTAAAACAACATCTATCATCGGGGTCGGGGATACATCAGCGGGTATACCAGGGATAATAAGTCTATAAATAAGCCGGTATCATTCTGTCTTGCTCGGTTTAAACAGTTATCACGGATTTCTATTACATTTTTTACCACTACTCTGCCCCCGTGAATCGTAGCATGATGACATGTTGTACCCTGTAATCCCCTTTAAGTATGGACTTTCTAACATAACATTTTTTGATATCGGATGTGCGGTTCCAGAGATTAGCGTTCTCAAACCAATAAAGAAACATATTTGGGAAAGAATAGCGTTATAAAATGAAGAAATTTTATTTCCAGAAAAGGTATGTTATTATTCTGAAAGGTCTGCATAACGCATTGAAAAGTTTTACGTTAATCGTGTCAATGTAATTAATGCATAAAGATGAATATACATTTTACTACAACTGAGAGTGTGACGATAACTGAAACACGCTTGTCACATCACCGGTGGTCAACCCCTCAGGTTTATTATATTACATTACCGGGACAAACAAGTTTTACTTAAAAAATGATTATATAATAAAAGTTATAAGTAATTTCATGAAATCGTATTATTTTTTTAAGTTTATCTATAATTTATCTTCTTTTTATATGGTTATATAAACTATACTATAAAAAATAATACAAATAAATCCATATTGATCGCTTTGACGTGAAACGCCTTTCGTTTCGGTCAGAGGGGTCACTTGCAAAACCACATGTAAGGAAATATGTTATGGGAAGATCGCTTATAATTTTGGAAGTGTATTCGAAATTAAATTACCATAACACTTTGTGTTTAGTTAGTGATTACTCAGCAGTATATTGATCGATTCGAGCGTTCGGGCGGAAGTGGTCGTTTTGACAGAGTTCACGACGTTATAATAGGTGTAGCACATAAAACTCATACTTGCGATCATTAGAAGTTGCAGAATTTTGTTTTTTGCAAAAAATTAACGACTGCTCTATTATGGCAATAACGCGTGCGGTACGTAACGTATACAACTGGCGTGCAAGAACTCGGGTAGCAAGAGAGAGGGATTCCGGCCCTCGACGATCCGCTTTGACCTCGGCGGAACGCGTTTGTCTCCACAGGGAACGTGTTAAACTTACTATACGAGTATTATACACTCTCCAGTATGCTCAAGATGTTTCAAGTACTCAACTGCGGCTGCGTCCCTGATACAGCCTATCCGTTTTTTTGTTGTTGTTGTTTGCGTGTATCTTTAGTCAGTATTTTCATCTATTTGGATCTATCTCTCTATTTCCCTTTCTCCTAACTCACTCTCCACCCACTTACTCCTTCCACCTTGCCTTTGTTTTAAAAATAAATATTTGAAAAAAATCAATACATTTGACATAGAAAAAAGGGAAAAGAAAGGAGCGAGCCAGGAAGCATTGTGATTTTTAAAGATAACGTTTAAAAACGTATATGGACATTACAATTATGTTGCCATGAAAAAAATTACTTTATAACTTGGTGTTCTGAAATAAATTGGATGAAGATATTGCGATATAAATAGGGAAGGAATTTAAAGAAATGGATAGCAAAGGGAATTAATAGCGCGGGTAATTTTAATTACAATTAGCTAATATGAATTAAAATACCACTTCTCAATTACCAGTTATGCAATCAACAACAACACGTGTGGCGAGAACGCCACTGCCCAGTCTTAACGCAGACCGGTTGCTGCCTTCCGCGGTGCACATATTATATCATTGTTTTATTATGACGTAATAGTATTGAAATAAATTGTGTATTGTTCGCCCAAGCACATTCCAACTGCGAGTTATGTATACTGTATTGATTCAGTGGCGTAGTTTCTTTCGCTTGCATATGTGAGTGAAGAACTCAGGGGAGTCGGTTTCACCGGAAACATTGATTCTCGGTTGCGGTCACACTAAGAGTATAGATGAATTTCTAATTTTAAATAAAAACTCCTGTAAATAAAGGATGAAGATGAGAATGATATAGACAAAATATCAGTTATATTTCTTAATTTATTTCCTCGATATTTATACTATCATCTGATGACGTTTGTGTTTGTGAAGTTGGCACTATAGCATTATGACAACTAAGATATGGTTCTTGACTTTACTTTCCAAATACAGCGTACGTAAAAATAGCATGTATTGTAGTTCTAAATTTTTTTGTTACAATTTTTGGATAATTATTCGTATTTAAATTAAATTTTACACGCAAATGATATCGAAGCAAAATTCACATTAAAATCTCGCCCAAAATAAAAAGCAAAATTAAAAATTTTGGAAAAACCCACGACTGATGTAATCTTTCTGTTTGAAAAACGATTAAATAATTGTTTTGAAAACCCTGCCCTGCTTGAAATGTTATAGTTTTATCAATTCGCGAATAATTGAAATTCTCTTAGATGCGCAAATAGCTTTTTTTGCTACAATGTAATTGATATTGGGAACGGAAATGACAATGGCAGCCACAGCGGATTTTCTTGGGTTTTGTAATTATATTAATATGTTCTTCCTTTCTTTTAGTCGGACCGAAGAAAGGCTACGTAGCCGAAGAAAGGCCACAAAGTAGTTAATCTAGAGCGATCAAAAACGTTTATTGTAGCGCCCTCTGATGACTTAACAACATAATACCTTACTAATAACTCTTGTCGTTAAATAACTAATTTTTTACCGAAAACCGTATCTAAGTCGGTCAAACAGTTTTGGAGAAAAATAATGCAGCGTTCCCTGGCCAGCTAACATCATAACACCTATCTGAGTATCATCGCCGATTAGTCCTAAATATTTTGCAGAAATGCATGTCTAAATCAGTTAAACCATTTTGGAGATAAATGGAACATAGGTTTGCAACAAAATTCTGCAGCGCCCTCCGGTGGGCTATCACCATAACACCTATTTGAGATCTATTGCCGATTTGTCCCAAATATTTTGCAGAAAACCATGTCTAAATCGGTTAAACCATATTGGAGATAAATGGAAACATTCGTTTGCAACAAAATGTTTATTGCGGCGCCCCCTGATAAATAATCACCATGACACCTATTTAAGAACCATCGCCAAGTAGTCCCAAATATTTTGCAGAAAACCGTATCGAAATCGGTCGAACCGTTTGGGAGAAAAAATGGGAACATTCGTTTGCAATAAAATGTTTATTGCGGCGCCCTCTGGTGAGTAATTACCGTAACAAGTATCTGAGAACATTTATAGAAAACCGTATCTAAATTGGTCAAACCGTTATGGAGATAAATTGGAACATTAGATTGCACACATAAACAAAAAACCTCTTACCCTAAACGCATACACCTCCTCCATTCCGTCGTGGGTAAAAATAATATGTATTTTTTCATATTCTGTGCCAAGAAAACTTCTTGTCTTTTTCTATTGTCATTCATCTATCTCTCTCGGTTCTTAGCTAAATAACTATTTTCCGTCGTTCTTGCGATAGATTCGCTACATTCAGACGTTACGCCAAAAAGTTGCTTGAAAACCTTGCACTGAAAACGTTGCATTTTTGATCTTGACATTTTACTCTAATCGCACCCAAAGAAGTTTCACTTCAAAAATCTAATTTTTAATTTTCCCCTGCCGAAATTACCATACATATATTTTAAAATGTTTACTACTATAATATGCTATGTAATTATAATAATATTTATTGCCAAACCAAATTTAAAATTTCCACGTGCATTGGTTTCTGAGGAAATCGGCTGCGACAGACAGATAAATAAACTGACTCGTATAAGGGATTTTTCTTATAAATTATGGGATTGCCAAAAAGGATTCTATTGTATGTAGATGGTTTCTGTGTCTCATCTCATGAAAAGACAGTTTAGTTTATTTTATAGTATGTAATTTAAGAGTAATATTGTAAATATTACATCATAAAAGTATTTGTAGCTTTAAACCTCCTAATAGCATTTACTTATAAATAAAGTTAAAGCCCCTGCGGCGATTTCAGAAAGGAGCCCCTGTAATCTGAATATTGTGTGGGTTTACTTTGGACATCGACAGCTATCGTATTTTAATTAAATCTCTGTGTAAATTGAAGAGGAAATAAAAACATATATATGTACATGCTTACAGAAACAAAAGGTTTTAAAATCACTACAGATATACCTACCTATGTACATAAAATTTAATCCAGACGTTTATTACGAGACCATTACCACGGTTTTACAATAAATTAAGCGAATATTTTCCATTTGAATCCAGAACTCTGTTCATAAACCGCGTCGTCTTTACGAGTTGCTTTTACGAGCAAGGTACGCGACGTTAAACCCGCGTCGGACCGTGAACACTGCAGAGCGCAGCATCTGCTGGAGCTCGACTCATCTCGCTTATCTGCAACGCAATGAATATTTCATTGGACAGTGATGGTAGAGATTTATGGCGGACTCGCGTTCTACATCTCTGTTTAAGATCAAATAATAATTCGAAATGGAAATTTATTTTCTGCTCGGCGAGTGGTTTGATCGAAAAATTCGTGTTTATTAATGTATTTGAATTTACATGTCGTCCAGCTGCTATTGCAGCGTATTAAGGATACGCAAAATTTACCTTTATATATTCATAATATAAAGAAGTGTTGCCGCGAGCAATCTTATTTCTTTATTTAATAATTTCTATCTGTTTACATTAGAATATTACATCGACAGAAAAATGCTTCAAATATTTCTTTCCTACAAGTTGTACTACAAAGTACGAATGTTTCGATGTCTAAAATTTAAATCTACATTTATTTATTTCTCATAATTTACTGAAAAGGAGCAAGTTAATTAAACAGACAATGGTGTTATTACTATTATACCAAACTATAATTTTATAAGTAGAGATTACAATTAAATGAAACTGCATGATATAGTATTATTACTACTTTCTTTAATTTGTTTACCATGATCTAGGTTTCGTTCTATTACACCATCTTCAGGTGGGCTATTAGCAAATGCCTTTGCTAATAACCCTCCTGAAGATGTTGTAATACAACGAAACCTAGGTCGTGGTTAAATAAATTAAAGAAAGTAGAAATAATACTACATCACGTAGTTTCATTTAATTGTGCACAAAGAATTTCTACATAATAAACGCCAAATATATTCAATATCAAGTAGAAATTAGTTGAAATGGTAAATTTTAAATGGTTGATAAAGATAAGTTAATGGAAAGAAAAAAAATAAAGATATTTGATCCTATGTGGACTTCAGAGGTATCAATACAAAGCAAAGTTAAATAAAATAAAACTCATCAAATTAATTAATATGAAAGACTAGGGAATTAAATATGAAAGACTTTTCGAAGTAGGTTAGTTTAGTTAATGCGATTTCAGAATACTTTTCAACACATACACTGTGGGAATGCTCTGAGTAGGTATTTATATTCACTTGCTTCCATAATCTTGTAACCTATACCGAAAATGCTTCTACATGGACTACATTTATGTTATGTGGAATTAGATGGATTTCTTGTCATTAGAGCGGATTTTCCGGTTACGAGTCAGAGAGAGAGATTTATATAAATAAATAAATAAATATATATATATATATATATATATATATATATATATTTATAAAGTAATACCATGACATTTTGTATTCTAATTTGAGGTATGGTTCATATCTATTATGATGGAAAATACTGATGATCGATCTCTAATCAATAAGCCGTAAAAATATCTACGCCTAAAATCTACCAGCAAAAGTAAATAGTGTCGGTCCCACGTGTTACAGGAATAAAAATGACGCTCTTATGAAAAGAAAATGAAAAAAAGAATCTCTTAAAATTTTATTGAATTCATTAATAGGACAGATAAAAAATATTTTTTCTATGAAAAGCTAGATTATTCTTCATAATAGAGTAAAAATGCTATTTCTACCGAACTAATAGAAGCTACAAAATAAAAGGGATAGCTTCAAATTATATTTTCTAGGTCTTTTCTATGTTTATATTGCTTTTTCATAGTCTATTTTAAGTAACTTTTTAGCATCTTTCTTAATTCGACGAGGCTCTTTTCAGAGAAAAAAACTAAATCTACAGAAGAGCTAAAAATACATTCATTTTACGACACAGAATGAAATTGAAACGTTTCTAAAAAGTTATTATATAACATAGATATTATTTTTATTTTTATTTATAATTCTTCATAAATTAAAAATATATTGAATCAGTTGCTTTTTTTGTTTTGGGATAAGGTCAACCGCGGAATTGTTTAGTTTTTTACGTTCTAAAAAATAAGAGCTTCAAAAATTATTTTCTGTTTCTGTAACGCCATTTCCTTTTTCACCGGCCTCTATTCGTCTGATAACAAAATTTGAATGAACATCAGGGTCTACAATACGTGCATTCTCACTTAGTTTCTAATAACTCGGACAGTAGTTTGAAGACTGCTTATTATTCGATATAAACAGCGATATGTAGATATACAGTTTTACATTGACGTCGAAAGTGAAATGAAATTGTAGAGGTATATAGATTAAGATGACCCATTTCAATGTTAATTTAAATTACATAGAATAATTAGCAGCTGGCCATCCATACGCTGGCCGGGCAGAAATGGAATTCATGACTGAAATTTATTTTCATGGTATTATTAATTAAAATTGTAAAAATGGAAGACTTACAGGTTCATATCGAGTAGTTTATACGGGCTTAAAAAGAAATGACCCGATTACTTTTGGCGCATAAGATATGTACAAAAAGTTGAATTTCCATTTTAAGGGCTGTTTTTGAGGATGAGATGGGAAACTAAATAATTTTTCTCCAATGTTGGTATAATGCATTGAGTTAATCAAAATATGTCATTTGTTTCTTAATGTGATTTTTTTCTAAAAAAAACTTCATTAGTTTTCCTCACGACCTCGAAAATTACTTATTGGAAAATTCTGAAGGAAAATATCGAGAATAATGTTGATAAGGTCTATTGATCTAAATTTATTTGTATGGCATTAATAAAGATAGTCTAAATATTTTGTACCTCTAAAGTAAAAAATCGAAATCCTTATAAGATCACTCACGAACTCAGCCATCTGTCTGTCTCAGTAATTTTTCTCAGAAATCATTTGGCGTTGTTGAAATTATGGATAGTGATAAAACATTAAATTTTATATATATAAATAACTGACATTCAAAGATATTTATATTAAAATTTTAGACGGGGCCAATGAAGTATTTAAACATTATATTACTAATTGAAAATGCGAATTATAAGGACTGTCTTTCCACGATGTGATTCCACGGGTCTTTAATAATTTCATATATATTTATTTATAAAATAACTATCTATTTATTTATAAATCAATTATAAACTTTCTATATAAATCAATTATACACTATTTTTTCATGAACATGGAAAAATAGGCAGGTTTTGTACAAATAATAAAAATCCAAAGTTCCAATTTCGCTATGAAAATAAGATACCAAAAAAGATAAAATAAAAACGAAAATATGAAAATCTAAAATCCAACCGAAAAATATAAAAACAAGTTAGGTAATGATAATTTCACTGAAAGATAATCGTCACTGAATTGTGAAGCCGTAGGTGGTGTTCGGTTTTGATACATGTTCTGCTGTAAAAAATATTGATATATCAATATTAGAATTATTTAATACCAGTACCAAAATTTCAGGATTAGAATAGATACTTTTAAATGTAATAAAGAAGATTTTAAATCAGTATAAAGTTTAATATATATAAAATAATTTGTTTAAGATTACTTTTCACATCATAAACATGATGGAACAATAGACACTGACATAGGAGTACTAGTTACCTCAAAACTCTACCAGTTTAGATTAATACTATGACATACTTATCTGCAAGAACCGCGTTTGTTTGTAGCTAACTATTTCTAAGATCATCCCTAATAAGTTAAGATAGTTTGACTGATTTAGTACGAAGTATTAGTTGATGTTAGTATTTGTAATTATGTTTGCATGCAAAGAAAAATACTTTGAACGCTGTATTTTGAATTTCATCTCTTTCATAAACAAAACATTTTAATCTTTTTCTTTATGCTTACACGTATATAAACATTTAATGAAAATATTTATTTATGGAATGTCGATGACAGAGGGATGTTCGATATCTCAAATTTGGTTACTTGAATATCTACATGTTTAAAGTTTTTTTAGAAGTGGACAGCGGACTCATGTCACACTCTCTATTTATCCACCTACATAAACAAAATAGATCAAAAAAGGTAGCAAATATGGACTGACATCCTTCATAACAGTAGGAAGTAAAGTGCACATCCACACATCCCAAGCACCAATTTCATCTTAACAAATGGATTTGTTAAGGGAAAAGGCAGTAGAGAACAAATCCTGGTAACACGTCAAATCGTTCAGAAATTCAGAGAATTTAACATTCCTCTATATCTAGTTTATGAATATCCGTATAGTATTCGATACTATGAGATGGAACACAATCTGAAAATAATAAAATGGGCGTATCATAACATCTCATTTGTCTCATCAGAAAACTCTACGAAGAGATTACGGTGGCAGTACACTCAGATGACAGAATTTATTCCGATAGATTAAAAACTGAGGCCGTAGTTCGTCAAGGATGATGTTGTCTCCACTAATTTTTAACATCTATATCGATCACATTATACAGATTTTACTAAAGGAATGAAAAAGGAATATCGGTAGGTGATGGATGATTAACAACTTACGGTACGCTGACTGTACTACCCTTCTCGCTTACATGAAAGAAAGCATAGAATTTCTACTAACTCGCGTGGAAGTAGTCAAAGTTTATTTTAGTCTTGGTTTTAACAGAGAGAAAACTGAAATCATGATACCTGACTTCATAGCGCAGAAACGACTGATGTTCGTAGAATAATAAACTGCGAGTTTGTGCAAAACTATACCTACCTCGGTTCTACTATCTACACTATAGGCAGCTGTGATAAAAGATCAATAGATTGTGTGAAAGAAAGGCAGTAGAAAGGCTCAAGAAGATCTGAAAAGACAAAGGGATAACGAAGAACACCAAGGTTCGTTTAATAAATGATCGGTAAAGTGGAGGTTCGTGGTCTACCCAACCTTCCTTTACAGCCGCTGGAAGAATATATTACTTGCTGTTCCCCGCGGTTTCGCCCTCGTAAAATATTCTTACCTGCGTAGAATTTCCTAGACGCCCTTTCTCACAAATGGCAAATCACACAAAAGCAGAAAATTAAAGAAAAACTCTCGTTAACGGTACAGCTACGGATAATAAAGTACTTAGGTCCTTTGAACGGCTTTTAGTACAAGGCCGAGTGAAAGGCAAAGGAGCCCGAGGCTAAGCACCAACATTTTGGTCTGTTCAAGGTAAATACGGGATCCACAATAGGGCAATGTATACGCGATGCCATCAATCACCAGATATAGAGAAACGTTGCAAAAGCGGTAATACTCTCCAAAAACAGAGATCCAACACGCAGCTTCTCACATTCTATACGAACCACGACAACTGTGGTAAGACTGTTATAATGGTGTAACTTGTAGATATTTGATTTTGAACAAATTTTGTTTCTTATCAATTTGTATATTTATTTTTTGCTGACAATATAAGTTTACCTTTTAATTTGTATAAAAAATTAATAAAGTCGAAATTCAGTACTACATTCGATGAACAATGTATTATTAGCGGTAATTATATATTCTGCATACACATTGAATAACTTTACGATTATATAATGACCGTATATTAGTAAGACTGATGGCCTATTTGGTTATACGTATGTTGTTTATGTTTATAAAAATAGTTTCAATTTTGTTTCTTTTTTTAAAATACAAGTATAAAGCTTAATTAAACAATGTTGTATATTATCAACGCTAAGGTGTGATTTTTGGTGTTGATTGTGGGTGTTGAGCAGAGAAAAAGTTTAGCTAAAATTTAATAACATTAATATAGCATTTAAATTACACTCGTAGGTGGTGCCAATGTTAAATGCTGTACTTAATTTCTATAATATATTATTCATTTATACGGCACTAGCTTCTATTCGCAACTTCGTTCACACGTTACTGTGGTCTGTAAAGTATTTTTTTCCGAAATCAAAATTTCTTCGAAATAGAAAATTTTTTTGGAAATGCAAACGCGTTCAGCAATAACATCGTGATCAAGTTATAAAAAAAACGAGTGTGCTTTAGACCACACGACTGAAGTAAAACTTCAAATTCACAAAATATGAACTTTAAAATGAATTTACAATTGTATTCACTTTAAACGTAGAATATTTATTGTATTGAACAAAATAATAATTTATAAAATTGTTCAAGAAAATTTAAAAAATTACAAACATTTTTTTTATTATTTTGAAATTACAAAATAATCAAAAATCACTGTCCGCGTAACGATAGCATACTCGCATATAAATATATATATATATATATATATATATATACATATATATATATATATATATATATATATATACATATATATATATACATATATATACATATACATAAATATATACATATATATATATATATTTCATGCACTGGCTATGCGAGGAAGAGAGAAAGAAAATGTGTGCTCGCACCTCTCTCTCTTGTCCCTACAGTAATATACGAAACGTAACTCTCTCTCTCTCTCTCTTTCTGTCTTCACTAACTTATATCTCCCTCTCAACTTCCGTTCGCCTCGCCCGATCACACTTTTCGTAACGCTCTCGTCACGCATTCACCAGCTTATTCCCCAAGTCAAGTGTGCGTAAAGAACTTTTACTTCAAAATTGTTTGGCATTGGAGGAGAATTGTTTGTCTGCTGTCTTATGTGAACCACACTTACATTTGGGAAATCGAGACACAGAGTATGATTTAACACATGCTAAAATCAAACTTACAGAATTTTACTCACTTGTAATGCTATGTGACCAACTATCAAAAATGGTCATGAAATCATAAATGTTCATGAGGTTCCCACTTGACCACATATAATGCCTCATTGTAGTAAGACTGTCCTAGCTGAAACTACTTCGGTATGCTGAACACCTATGTCTTAATTGAGGCTTTAATCTATTCCTATACTAAATTTTAAATGGATAATTTTAGAAATTACAGAGTACTCGATACGTCCATCTATCCCAACTTACACGTTTATAATATTAAACAGGATGAAAAACCTTTAACTGTGATGGTTGATGATGCGTTAACTCCCAACATATGTCTCCATTTCACGCAAAGTTTGCGTTAAACATTTACGTTAAACGTTTACGTTAAACATCTCTTCTGAACACCCTGGAAAAGTTTGCCTCCACAAACTGAAAGATATATAATCAACTGTGTCGATTTAAAATTTAAAAGACAGAGACAGTAACGCGTTCGTAATCGTGAGGCCAAATGAACATTTTCAAGAGTCACAGTGGTTACTGGACACCGGTGCAAGTCATCATATGTGCCGTGATTGAGATTTATTCACTACATATCCTCCGATATCGAATAAATCAGTGATAGTCGGTAACGGCAGTGTAATTAATGCGCATGGTTGTGGATAGGTGGCGGTACAGCTTCTTAATGGTCGCGAATGGGTAAACATGACCATAGACAATGTATTGTATGTGCCGGATTTAAAAACAAATTTATTTTCTGTAAAATGTGCTGTAGATAGAGGTTACGTTATGATTGCAAATAACAATTTGTGTAAACTCTGAAAACAAAATATAGTGTATGCGCTAGCCAATCGTAACGAAGATATGTACTATATGAACGTGCGTTACAAGTGCGAAATAGCAAACATGACTCAAGTGAAATCCGGGTTAAAAGAATGGCATAAAAAACTTGCTCGCCAAAACCTGCAGTACGTAAAAATTGTACATAAAAATAATAATATTTTAGTGAAAGACGATTCAGATGTAAAGTGCGAGGGCTGCTTGGAGGGTAAAATATATCGTTTACCCTTCTATACCAGTGAAAGAAAAAACAACTAGGTCGTGTTAACTTATATATGCTGACACCTGCGGTCCTATGGAGGTTCAAAATATGTCGCTGTCCTGAAAAATGACTTTAGCAACTACAGGTCAGTGTACTTTTTAAAAAGGAAGGATGAGACGAAGAAATGTATTGAAAACTTCATTAATAAAGCTGAAAATGTGACCAGCAATAAAGTGCTCTATTTCAGGAGCGATAATGGATCAGAGTTTATTAAGAAGGAAGTGCAAAACCTGTTTGCGAGGCGTGGTATTGTACACTAAACCAGTATGACATACACACCAAAGCGAAACGGCAAAGCAGAGCGATAAAACAGAACACTGACTAAGGCAGCGCGAACAACGTTGTATGCAAAAGGTCTACTAAAGGAAATTATAGGAAGAAGCTATTCATGTATTAAACAGAGCTGGTAAATGTAATGAGGTCGGAAAGTCACCACACCAGACATGGACAAACAAATTTGGCACCCCTGTATTTGTCCATATATGAGAAAAGAAGAAAATGGAACTCTAAAGGTTAGAAAGGAATCATGGTTGGCTACGGAGAAATATTTCCCAGAGAAGAACGGTACTGAAGTCAGAATGTTGTTTTATAGATAAATATGAGGAAAAGGAGGAGCAGTTGGTTAAGCTTGATTATGACATAAATATACCGCAGAGTACATGTGGGGAACAAATGTCAAGTATAGAGAGTAAAGAAAAACAATCCAGCGAAAGTGAAAAGCAGTCGAGTGAGCAAGAGGGAAGTCCCAATATATCTACTAACAGTGAAAAAGGTATATACATGCTTTATACCAGTAATGGAGATTTAACACCACTTCGAAGAAGCACGCGTGTAAGGAAACAGACCTCGTTCTACACCTGCCATCAGGTCTAAATGAAGGGAAGTGAAACTGAAACTTACCGATAATCAATGTAGTTGAAAATGCTAGTAAATGACAGGAAGCTGTGGATAGAGTGCTAAAAACCATAGAAGAAAACGATGCCTGGGAATTTTGTGAAACACTTGTAAATAAAAAAGTTGTAAGTAGTAAATAGGCGTTTAAAATAAACAAAAATCTAAAGACAATATTGAATACAAAGCTAGATTAGTAGCTAGAGGTTTTGAACAGGATGATATAACAGATTTATGTGAAATTTATGCACCAGTAGCTAAATTGTCTATTCTCAGGGTGTCTGTAGGGTGTAGTAGCTACAAAATTAAATTTACCTATTTATCAAATGGGCGTTACCGCGGCCTTCTTATGTGGGAATATTGCTGAAAATGTATATTTGGAACTGCCAGAAGGCGCTTATAGTGGGCATACAAAAATTGTTAAATTAAGCAAATCTTTATATGTTGTGAAAAAAATCCCAAATACCGGGAAATAATTCACTCTGAAATAATGAAACAAGTATATCCCAGGTCCCAAAGTGACTATTGTTTGTATACTAAGTGTAACAGTGATGCTAATATATTTGTTTTATCATATGTTAACGACTTGTTAACTTTTGGAAATGATAAAACAATGATAAATAACCTTAAGTCAATGTTAAACAGCACATTTAATATGATGCTAGTAAATGGCGGGAAGCTGTGGAGAGAAATGGGCTTGGTATCGAACTTCTTAGTTTCATGTATGCACATGTGAAACAGGATTTAGAAAATAAAATTACTAAGTTGAGTCAAAAGGAATACTATGTTTTACAAAAATTTAAAATGTATAATTACAAAGAAATGTGTACCTTTATGAATGTGAACTTTAATGTTAAAATATTAGAAGAAAATAATGATTTTATAATTGACAAAGATATTGAAAAAAAATGTAGGAGAAATATAGGTTGTGCGCCTTATGCAGCATTGGGAACAATTTAAGCAGATAATAAAATAAAGCAAATAATGTTTTGTTAACCGCTTTAAAAGAGTGTTGAGACATGTAAAACACACCATTGATTAGAAATTAGTGTATAAATGTAATAGTGATAATTTGCATCACGGAGGGAGGGGGGAGGAAGATTTAATAGATAGTAGATCCACCACTGGTTATTGTCTTATGTTTGCAAATTGTTTGATTTCATGGTGTTCAAAGAACCAAGCCGGTGTTAGTATGTTTTCTACATAGTCAAAATATGTAGCAATCAATATAGCGTCAAGTGAAGCCATTTTCAGTGACAATCAAAGTGCTTTAATGGTTGCTAATACTGACTATGTTATGCGTTTGAAATATATTGATATTAGATATCATTTTATTAAAGAGTTAATAAAGGACGGTAAATTAAATATGAAATATTTCAAAACAGAAGATCCAACCACAGATATCTTTACAAAGGCATTGAATAAAAATTTACTATTGAGATTCATAAATAAGTGTGATCTGTGTGGAAAGTAAGCTTAGTACTGGTTTTTTTATACACTATTACATTGAGGGGGGGGTGGTGTTGACAGGTAAATGACATATATATATATATATATATATATGTTTTTGTATGGCAACGATCGATCGTTTCCTGTCTGTTCAAGCGTCAGTTAACCTTTACATTAGTAAAGGTTAACTTAAATAAATAATATCATCTTTTACCGCAAAATGCCTTTATTTTTCAAAATCCATCAAACAGTTTATTCATGCTGATATTCATCCGATTAAAATTTTGTTTTATTAATAATAATATGGTTTACATTATTTGTATGGCTTTCTTTCATAATACTACCATTAATAGGGGCAGAACAGTAATCAAAATTGTATCAGAAGTCGGGGAACATTGCTTGAACTGTGCAAGACAGAGAGAGGTCGTCTTATTTATTGATTGATCATTCCGAGTATTCCCACCGATATGGTCCCGATCCCGAAGACCGATATCGTTTGGCGTATTACGTTTAATTATCGCGGGTAAGGAGAGAGCGGCATAATTAATTAATTAAGTTAGGAATAAATAAGGTCTTTATGTTGTATGGGGCGGAAAAAAATCTTGATATGTAAATAAAGAAAGCTTGAATTGAATGTAGTGTTTTTACTACATAAACAAAAATAATAAAAAAAATAAAAACCACATAACAAAAACACATCAGTATTCGAGTAACATTTATAAAAAAACAAGCCAGTATTTAATAGCTCCACTAACCGCTACCAAACAAAGGAAGTAATTTTAATTCCTGTATCAACGTTTCTAAAACACAGTTGGGTATTTTTTTGCAATTTTTTTTTTAAATTTAGTTTAGTTATTTTTTTATATTATTGTAGACTATCTGTTACTTGTTTTGACTTCTATAGGTTCATGTAAATTTATTGAATAAGAATTAACTCCATAATGTACTGCACCGACATTTTATTTTTATAGTATATATATTCGTTTTTTTTTCGTCTTTTCTTATTGTAATTTAATTATTAAACAGTTTTGCACGTAAATTTTATTTCATCTAATTTCTTTTACTGGTTTTAATCGAAATGCACAAACCGATAATTTATTATTTGATAACCAACAGTGGTATGAATCTTGATCAAGCGACATTTTATTATCTTTCGACAACGAAAATAAGAACTTAAATATTTATCATACAGTACAAACGCTTTAATTACTATTGTCTCTGCCCCCGTTTGAATCGTTCTGATTTTACCGCCATCTTTACTAACATCGACCTAAATGAGTTAGTCGTTAAACAAACATGGCTTAAACTCTCACTACCTTTTTAAATATATTTTCTCTATCCAGTTTCAATTAGTTAGACAATAATAGCTTAGACATGCGCAACGGAGATGACCCGCATTTAATTATTTTGATTTAATTAAAACATTACAAGAGAATCTTAAAATAATCTATGATATCCAAAGTAAAAGCAACATTACAAAAAACTTCGCCATGATGCAGTCGTGGTGATCCATTAGATTTATTTAAGAGGTTGGGGCAAAAATTAAACGTAAAGTATTTTGTTAATTGGTTACATTTTAATAAAATCTTATTTACGACAAGCGAATGTGTAAACACAAACAGGTCATTTATATTTTGAAGCAAAAATTGATATGAAATCAAGTTTAAGTGAATGTCAAGTGCCTTGGATTTTACAGGAATATTTATGTTCTAATTTGTGTTTATTTTCAAAGACTCGAAAATGCCTAAATTTAGTCGTAACAGATCTCAGTTATATTTTGAACCTCTGCGACATAGAAAAAATATTTCAATCGTGATTATGACGCATGGCCGTACCGAAGATATAAGAACTTATATTTTTGGAGAGGGTAAGAATGTTTCAAAGTCCTTAATGTTAGTTTATCAGTATTGTCTATCAGTAGTGAGCAGTAGATTGGTTAAAATTGACACCCGATTGTTTGACGTTCATTATATGTAATTTGTTTTATTTCATTTATTTATTCATGAAATTATACTATGAGATTTTAAAACTAATTAAAATAGACTAATTGATACACGAAAAATTTCTAATAGCTAACCACAATAAATTAAGAATAAAGTTATAGGGTACAATATAAAGGATTGCTAAACGACAAAAAATTAAATAAAGATATTCACATTGATATAAATATGAAAAACATAGAACTGATATAAAAAACAAAACTAAAACAAGGACATGCTGGGGGTGGGGGACATGAAGGGATAAGGTTGGGATATAAAAAAAATTCAATCTGCAAATTGTAACTGTAGTTTCAAACGACTTTTAAACACTGACAATGAGGGCATATTATATGTTTATATCTGTTTTCAGTTGATTCCATAATCAAATAGTACTTACGACAAGAATTTTCAATAGAATACAATTCTATGCTGAGGAATTAGATGGGTGTTGTTGTTTTTAGAATTTAATTCTAGGTTTATTTTCTGTGAGCAGCTTATAAAGAAAATTCAGTAAGAAAACTAGTTACTTTTTAAGACGTTTTCACGTCAAAAAATTTTGTGAAAGACTATCACTACCTATTTCTAATTTGTTATATACGGTTCAATTATAAAGAACTTCAATTACAAATATCGAAAAAAAATTAATACTTATGCATGTCAGTTCCGACGCGCGATTGGAGTTTACTCCTTAAATACAATTGTCTTGGATTGTAGAAAATAGGTAACACTGATAAATATCAATATCATTAAATGTAAATGGAAAATTCTTTAATAAAAAAATGGCGATCATATAATTATTTTCAAGTAAAATACAAATTAACAAGATCAAAGTTATACAACAAAATTAAAAATATTTAGTAACGTCAGACTAAAAAGTTAAAATTAAAAGAGACTTTTTAATTTTGCAGGATATAGGACACCAAATATTCACACATAATGACATTTAATGATTAAATCTTGATATAAGCGAACGATATTAAACTATGTGTGTTACACTCCGTCATTACATTACGCCATAAGATAATGCCAAATAAACTTATCGATATCTCATTCTAAAGATGCACAGAAATGTTGCGCGGAAAGGCCTAACGGTTACTCTTTTTTTAAGGCTCTGGACTTCTGATTTTACTCCTAATAAAACTTTATATTCGAAATCAATTTTAAGGAATGAACTCCAAAAATATACACCAGCGGTGTAGTTATTTATACGTTGAAAATTATGCCACAATAGCTACTGTGTTCCTTTCAATTTTTAATGTAACTACTGAGTAAAATTATTTAGACTATAAGACTTTGTGTCATCTTCTAGTTATACGGTAAATCGATCATTTAGCACTATTCGGTATAAGTAGAACCGGCCACTGCTATGCGATCGATTTATTCCAAGCATTTCTCTAGACAAGACGAGCAGGAGACGAGCTTGTTTACAATTACGGAATGCAGCTCGGAATGTTGATAGCACGCCACCGGAACGGACGCAGAGCTAATACCGGATGTCTCACTCGCACATATCTTCCTAGTTGTGACCGCGGTTTCCAACCAGTGAGCGACTAGTGGGCCGGCAGAATGAACAATATTATCATTGGGCTCTAGTTAGTAAACAGCTTGTAGTCAATTGTGGTAAACTGTTTGATAATAACGGCATTCTCTCCGCATGTTTAGTAAAGCACTGTATTGTCATACCTTGAGCTGTTTATACGCACATATGTTTATCTAAATTTAAAGTAGTTTTATGAGCTCAATCGAATATACGAAACATATGACTGCAAACAATTTTATTGTCGACTCGCTCAGGAAACACGAAAGGTTTACAAAAATTTTAGTCCGGTACGCCATTTCATACTACAACTACGCAAATGCGGATTCTGCAAATTAAGGAATGTTATAATATCAATGCAAATAACACACCTATTTTGTAAGCAAATATATATTTCATTTTTAAAAATGACTGCTAAACCTGAAGAATCATAAAATATAATTTACAAGCAACTAAATGCTCGTAAATTATTTTTATTTTAATTTCTTACTAAAATAACTTGGGCCAAAAAGACACATATAACCTTAGAATTAAATGCTTTGGATAATTCTTGTTATGAAATTAGAAACCTTATATTAAAAACGAACTGAACGAATATATATATATATATATATATATATATAATAAACATATATATATATATATATATATATATATATATATATATACATATATATATATATAAATCTAAATGAATATAAATCATTTTAACATTAAAAGCGTTCTTAAAAAACCTTTTTGGGATCTTTCTGAAACTATGATTAAATGGCTTATGGTTTATAAGTGCAATTAAATAAAACAATTTTAGAAAATAACGACACAACATTTATCTTTCACTTTGACATCAATATTTAACATAAAATTAATTTTAATACAATTACCAGCCAAAAAATAAAACATCGCAATAACTTATTTTCTGTGCAGTAGCAAACTGGTATTTTCTTTAAAGCAAACATTTGTGCACGAAAACACGCCACAATCTTCCTTATTCCTATTCTTCTTAATTCCATTTAAGGCATTTTTTCTAGATCGTTTTTTGTCATATTTATTTTTATTTACTCATTGTAGGCTCTTTTCATTTCTTAATTTATTTGCCTTCTTTCTTAAAGAGGTTTTTAATCATTGTTTGGATTTATAATTTAACCTTTCTGTCTTCATATTCCATCTACGGTCCTTGCTACCTTTTTTATCCTTGCTTTTTCCAGGTGGTTTCGTTAATTTCTTTAGGTTATTCCCTACTTTCAGGTACGGTACGTCGTGTTAATTGACTATTAAGAAAAATTACATGGAATTGCAATACGATAAAAATTTTAATTCTTAAAAATTTCGAGAGCCTTATAAAGCCTTACCGCTTTTTCTGGACCTCATTAGCCCTAAAACATTATATTGAATAATTTTATTTTACATAACAAATCTTAATAAGATCATAAAACTTATTATAGATTTTTTAAAAATAGCTACAAACAGTATTAATAAGACGTAAATAATATAATATAAAACAAAATGGCTGAGATATGTTCTTATGAAGAAAGCGGTAACAATGACAAGATAGAAACACGAGCGGCATGCGGTTGATTTGCTACCATTAATGAATTAAACTATTTTTAATAATTATGTTTTACGATTTATTACACGCCAGCCATTATTTACTATTTGACTTTGGATGGTTGAATTTAAACGATTATTATGTTAACTAATATTCATAAGCTATTTACTCTAATTTATCGGAAATGTGTCTGAAGATAGTTGTTTTGTAGTAACGCTAATAAATATTATTGTCGATAATTATTTTTCACAAGGACCTTTTTTCAATACTGAAAAATTGGGCCAATTCTAATTATTTCATAGCTCAATAATGCATAATTTAAAAAATAAAAATGGAAGAACTATCGACCAGGCTTTTTACATCAGTCTGGGCGATGTAAGAACTTCGTCGACAGTGCTTCCGAAAATATGTATTAATATTCCATTATGCTGTAGTAAACATTGACAATTGAGTAACATTTTTTAAAATGCCTGCCTTCTCCCCGAAGCATCAGTTCTTCATCTCACAAATTAAGTAACTAAATATTGGCGATTGAAATTAAGCAATCTATTATACGCGAGATTACTATTTTATCATTATCATTTGATATATCACGGAATATAATCCTTAATACGTCTAACTGTCAATCTAAGCAAACCAACTTAATTACCTAGCAATTAAAAGACTCTTAAAATTAGCAATTAAAAGGCTCTTAAAATTTATTAGGATACCAATACGAGAAATTAAGACAAATATATTGCCATAAGCCATCTCGTGCTGAACGCGCGAGACTTTATGGGTTTCGCGCTTTATTTTGTTTCTTCTTAATATCATTTACAATACAAATTTGCACATAAATAATGCTGGAATAAGCTATAATAAATTAAAATATTTTTTTTATATTTGTTATAAGGAAAAATAAGTTATAAATAAACGATAGTGATTTCGACGGGGAGTAAAATCCAGATCTTCGAGAGTTCTTGTCGTAACACAGAAATTGTAGACTATATTTTTCGTTTATTAAATTCTCCCATAGAATTTCATCTACAAAACGTGGCGTAAGTTATAAGATATTAAAACACGCTTTTTGATGTTTATTAGAAGGCACTGTTTAAAAATAAGCAGCATGTTAAATAATTATTGATCACTGATCACAATTAGTTAATTTTATAAATAAAATGCAGACTACCTAATATTGAATGTTTCTCCTTTTTAAACGTGATTGAAGGGCATTTTCCTTTTTAAACGAGCTTCCATGTTTCTATTAGAAAATACATGTGTGTTTTAATCTTTACCTATTGGACTTGCTATTATAATTCGATCTTAGATATAGACAGAATAATACTCCTCCGTTAACAGCTTCCATATCAAATTTCACCATTCAATATTAGCTGGTCTACATTTTATTTATAGAATTAACTAATTATGATCAGTGAGTAATAATTATTTAACATACTGTTTGGCATATACGAGCATATTTTAAATTTGTTTTATTTCTTTAAGATAATAGCTTACTTGACTAACATCTTGGTATTAAACTTTAAAAAATATGAATAAGATGAATACAAAATAATTTAAATGACAATAGTAAAAAAAAACAATACCATTGAAACCAAATGTAGTACAGAAAAACAAGACATAAATATATTCAAAAATGAAAGTGTATAACTACACGAAAGTGTTTCTAAGGTCGAAAAGAGCAAACAGATTAAGATATATTGAATATATTTGGCGTTAATTTCGTAGAAATTCATTTTAATTTAATTTTTCATAACTAAATAAAAATAAAAGATTGAATCTATCTTAACAAACTGCCCACCTAAAGATCTTGAAATACAACGAAACCTGGGTCGTGGTTAAGAAATTAAATAAAGTAGAACTAATACTACATCACACAGTTTCATTTACTTGTAAAAAATCAAATTAGATTAATATATGAAACAATCTCATTGTTAAATTGAGTATTGTTGACGCAAGATAAACGCAAGGGAGTTTTAGTATATTTGGTGTATATGTATAATCTATACACAATTTTAAACATTCAAGGGTACAAAACGTTTCTATTAAACTATTTACAAATGTTAATATTTTTCGCCATATTAACATATTGCCTAATATATCTTTCACAGGCATTAAGATATTGTGAATTTCTCAACAAAGTGCAAAAAAGTGCTCAAAAAACATAAAACCTTCTAATCAGTTTCTACAAAGTTGGCTTTTTTAGCTTTTGTTTTGGTATTTTCGAAAATAAAGATCATATTTTACACATTTTGGTTACTACATCTTAGGGTATACTCCTTAAAATTCTGAAATAATTTTGAGTTCCTTACGACTACAGTAAAAAAATTAAAAACAATGTTTCGATTACTTAAATTGCAATTAAAAATAGAAATGCCTGTATGAAAACATTTATGAGAATGATACAAACATTCCGTCATTGCAAATTATAAAAACGTATTTGTTATAGGACAAAAGTACCAAAATTTAAATTTTATTGAAATTGATTCCTGTTTTATTAGATTCCGCCAGTGGTACAAATACACCCGTTCAAACACAAGTTCAAAAATTCTAACACAATAATTCTAACACAATGTCTTGATATGCATGACATCGAAAAATGTATATATACTAAATAAAACGGAATAACGGCTTCCCTTATAAGGTTACCGCCACCCAGAGTTTATGGAATGTACGACCAGTAGCAGTGAAACTACTAGAAATTGCAGTCAGTATATCAATATTCCTAATAACGAGATTTTTAAGCACGACACGACATATAAAAATGTATGCGTATATGTGGAAATTTATTCTATATTTTTCAACTTTCAGAATAATCGAGATATTCACATTATACTGTTAAAGTATTTCAAAAACTACTTTTGATTATTTTCATTATAAATATTTTAATAAACAAAACTAAATTGCGCTGTTATAGAATTCACGCATCATTTGAATAAATTATTTGAAATTTATTCTATATTTTTCAACTTTCAGAATAAGCCAGATATTCACATTATACTGTTAAAGTATTTCAAAAACTACTTTTAATTATTTTCATTATAAATATTTTAATAAACAAAACTAAATTGCGCTGTTATGGAATTCACGCATCATCTGAATAAATTATTTGAAATTTATTCTATATTTTTCAACTTTCAGAATAAGCCAGATATTCACATTATACTGTTAAAGTATTTCAAAAACTACTTTTAATTATTTTCATTATAAATATTTTAATAAACAAAACTTAATTGCGCTGTTATAGAATTCACGCATCATCTGAATAAATTATTTGAAATTTATTCTATATTTTTCAACTTTCAGAATAAGCCAGATATTCACATTATACTGTTAAAGTATTTCAAAAACTACTTTTAATTATTTTCATTATAAATATTTTAATAAACAAAACTAAATTGCGCTGTTATGGAATTCACGCATCAACTGAATAAATTATTCGAAATTTATTCTATATTTTTCAACTTTCAGAATAAGCCAGATATTCACATTATACTGTTAAAGTATTTCAAAAACTACTTTTAATTATTTTCATTATAAATATTTTAATAAACAAAACTTAATTGCGCTGTTATAGAATTCACGCATCATCTGAATAAATTATTTGAAATTTATTCTATATTTTTCAACTTTCAGAATAAGCCAGATATTCACATTATACTGTTAAAGTATTTCAAAAACTACTTTTAATTATTTTCATTATAAATATTTTAATAAACAAAACTAAATTGCGCTGATATGGAATTCACGCATCATCTGAATAAATTATTCGAAATTTATTCTATATTTTTCAACTTTCAGAATAAGCCAGATATTCACATTATACTGTTAAAGTATTTCAAAAACTACTTTTAATTATTTTCATTATAAATATTTTAATAAACAAAACTAAATTGCGCTGATATGGAATTCACGCATCATCTGAATAAATTATTCGAAATTTATTCTATATTTTTCAACTTTCAGAATAAGCCAGATATTCACATTATACTGTTAAAGTATTTCAAAAACTACTTTTAATTATTTTCATTATAAATATTTTAATAAACAAAACTAAATTGCGCTGATATGGAATTCACGCATCATCTGAATAAATTATTCGAAATTTATTCTATATTTTTCAACTTTCAGAATAAGCCAGATATTCACATTATACTGTTAAAGTATTTCAAAAACTACTTTTAATTATTTTCATTATAAATATTTTAATAAACAAAACTAAATTGCGCTGATATGGAATTCACGCATCATCTGAATAAATTATTCGAAATTTATTCTATATTTTTCAACTTTCAGAATAAGCCAGATATTCACATTATACTGTTAAAGTATTTCAAAAACTACTTTTAATTATTTTCATTATAAATATTTTAATAAACAAAACTTAATTGCGCTGTTATAGAATTCACGCATCATCTGAATAAATTATTTGAAATTTATTCTATATTTTTCAACTTTCAGAATAAGCCAGATATTCACATTATACTGTTAAAGTATTTCAAAAACTACTTTTAATTATTTTCATTATAAATATTTTAATAAACAAAACTAAATTGCGCTGTTATGGAATTCACGCATCAACTGAATTAATTATTCGAAATTTATTCTATATTTTTCAACTTTCAGAATAAGCCAGATATTCACATTATACTGTTAAAGTATTTCAAAAACTACTTTTAATTATTTTCATTATAAATATTTTAATAAACAAAACTTAATTGCGCTGTTATAGAATTCACGCATCATCTGAATAAATTATTTGAAATTTATTCTATATTTTTCAACTTTCAGAATAAGCCAGATATTCACATTATACTGTTAAAGTATTTCAAAAACTACTTTTAATTATTTTCATTATAAATATTTTAATAAACAAAACTAAATTGCGCTGATATGGAATTCACGCATCATCTGAATAAATTATTCGAAATTTATTCTATATTTTTCAACTTTCAGAATAAGCCAGATATTCACATTATACTGTTAAAGTATTTCAAAAACTACTTTTAATTATTTTCATTATAAATATTTTAATAAACAAAACTAAATTGCGCTGATATGGAATTCACGCATCATCTGAATAAATTATTCGAAATTTATTCTATATTTTTCAACTTTCAGAATAAGCCAGATATTCACATTATACTGTTAAAGTATTTCAAAAACTACTTTTAATTATTTTCATTATAAATATTTTAATAAACAAAACTAAATTGCGCTGATATGGAATTCACGCATCATCTGAATAAATTATTCGAAATTTATTCTATATTTTTCAACTTTCAGAATAAGCCAGATATTCACATTATACTGTTAAAGTATTTCAAAAACTACTTTTAATTATTTTCATTATAAATATTTTAATAAACAAAACTAAATTGCGCTGATATGGAATTCACGCATCATCTGAATAAATTATTCGAAATTTATTCTATATTTTTCAACTTTCAGAATAAGCCAGATATTCACATTATACTGTTAAAGTATTTCAAAAACTACTTTTAATTATTTTCATTATAAATATTTTAATAAACAAAACTAAATTGCGCTGATATGGAATTCACGCATCATCTGAATAAATTATTCGAAATTTATTCTATATTTTTCAACTTTCAGAATAAGCCAGATATTCACATTATACTGTTAAAGTATTTCAAAAACTACTTTTAATTATTTTCATTATAAATATTTTAATAAACAAAACTAAATTGCGCTGATATGGAATTCACGCATCATCTGAATAAATTATTCGAAATTTATTCTATATTTTTCAACTTTCAGAATAAGCCAGATATTCACATTATACTGTTAAAGTATTTCAAAAACTACTTTTAATTATTTTCATTATAAATATTTTAATAAATAAAACTAAATTGCGCTGATATGGAATTCACGCATCATCTGAATAAATTATTCGAAATTTATTCTATATTTTTCAACTTTCAGAATAAGCCAGATATTCACATTATACTGTTAAAGTATTTCAAAAACTACTTTTAATTATTTTCATTATAAATATTTTAATAAATAAAACTAAATTGCGCTGATATGGAATTCACGCATCATCTGAATAAATTATTCGAAATTTATTCTATATTTTTCAACTTTCAGAATAAGCCAGATATTCACATTATACTGTTAAAGTATTTCAAAAACTACTTTTAATTATTTTCATTATAAATATTTTAATAAACAAAACTAAATTGCGCTGATATGGAATTCACGCATCATCTGAATAAATTATTCGAAATTTATTCTATATTTTTCAACTTTCAGAATAAGCCAGATATTCACATTATACTGTTAAAGTATTTCAAAAACTACTTTTAATTATTTTCATTATAAATATTTTAATAAATAAAACTAAATTGCGCTGATATGGAATTCACGCATCATCTGAATAAATTATTCGAAATTGATTCTATATTTTTCAACTTTCAGAATAAGCCAGATATTCACATTATACTGTTAAAGTATTTCAAAAACTACTTTTAATTATTTTCATTATAAATATTTTAATAAACAAAACTAAATTGCGCTGATATGGAATTCACGCATCATCTGAATAAATTATTCGAAATTTATTCTATATTTTTCAACTTTCAGAATAAGCCAGATATTCACATTATACTGTTAAAGTATTTCAAAAACTACTTTTAATTATTTTCATTATAAATATTTTAATAAATAAAACTAAATTGCGCTGATATGGAATTCACGCATCATCTGAATAAATTATTCGAAATTTATTCTATATTTTTCAACTTTCAGAATAAGCCAGATATTCACATTATACTGTTAAAGTATTTCAAAAACTACTTTTAATTATTTTCATTATAAATATTTTAATAAATAAAACTAAATTGCGCTGATATGGAATTCACGCATCATCTGAATAAATTATTCGAAATTTATTCTATATTTTTCAACTTTCAGAATAAGCCAGATATTCACATTATACTGTTAAAGTATTTCAAAAACTACTTTTAATTATTTTCATTATAAATATTTTAATAAACAAAACTAAATTGCGCTGATATGGAATTCACGCATCATCTGAATAAATTATTCGAAATTTATTCTATATTTTTCAACTTTCAGAATAAGCCAGATATTCACATTATACTGTTAAAGTATTTCAAAAACTACTTTTAATTATTTTCATTATAAATATTTTAATAAACAAAACTAAATTGCGCTGTTATGGAATTCACGCATCAACTGAATAAATTATTCGAAATTTATTCTATATTTTTCAACTTTCAGAATAAGCCAGATATTCACATTATACTGTTAAAGTATTTCAAAAACTACTTTTAATTATTTTCATTATAAATATTTTAATAAACAAAACTTAATTGCGCTGTTATAGAATTCACGCATCATCTGAATAAATTATTTGAAATTTATTCTATATTTTTCAACTTTCAGAATAAGCCAGATATTCACATTATACTGTTAAAGTATTTCAAAAACTACTTTTAATTATTTTCATTATAAATATTTTAATAAACAAAACTAAATTGCGCTGATATGGAATTCACGCATCATCTGAATAAATTATTCGAAATTTATTCTATATTTTTCAACTTTCAGAATAAGCCAGATATTCACATTATACTGTTAAAGTATTTCAAAAACTACTTTTAATTATTTTCATTATAAATATTTTAATAAATAAAACTAAATTGCGCTGATATGGAATTCACGCATCATCTGAATAAATTATTCGAAATTTATTCTATATTTTTCAACTTTCAGAATAAGCCAGATATTCACATTATACTGTTAAAGTATTTCAAAAACTACTTTTAATTATTTTCATTATAAATATTTTAATAAACAAAACTAAATTGCGCTGATATGGAATTCACGCATCATCTGAATAAATTATTCGAAATTTATTCTATATTTTTCAACTTTCAGAATAAGCCAGATATTCACATTATACTGTTAAAGTATTTCAAAAACTACTTTTAATTATTTTCATTATAAATATTTTAATAAATAAAACTAAATTGCGCTGATATGGAATTCACGCATCATCTGAATAAATTATTCGAAATTTATTCTATATTTTTCAACTTTCAGAATAAGCCAGATATTCACATTATACTGTTAAAGTATTTCAAAAACTACTTTTAATTATTTTCATTATAAATATTTTAATAAATAAAACTAAATTGCGCTGATATGGAATTCACGCATCATCTGAATAAATTATTCGAAATTTATTCTATATTTTTCAACTTTCAGAATAAGCCAGATATTCACATTATACTGTTAAAGTATTTCAAAAACTACTTTTAATTATTTTCATTATAAATATTTTAATAAATAAAACTAAATTGCGCTGATATGGAATTCACGCATCATCTGAATAAATTATTCGAAATTTATTCTATATTTTTCAACTTTCAGAATAAGCCAGATATTCACATTATACTGTTAAAGTATTTCAAAAACTACTTTTAATTATTTTCATTATAAATATTTTAATAAATAAAACTAAATTGCGCTGATATGGAATTCACGCATCATCTGAATAAATTATTCGAAATTTATTCTATATTTTTCAACTTTCAGAATAAGCCAGATATTCACATTATACTGTTAAAGTATTTCAAAAACTACTTTTAATTATTTTCATTATAAATATTTTAATAAATAAAACTAAATTGCGCTGATATGGAATTCACGCATCATCTGAATAAATTATTCGAAATTTATTCTATATTTTTCAACTTTCAGAATAAGCCAGATATTCACATTATACTGTTAAAGTATTTCAAAAACTACTTTTAATTATTTTCATTATAAATATTTTAATAAATAAAACTAAATTGCGCTGATATGGAATTCACGCATCATCTGAATAAATTATTCGAAATTTATTCTATATTTTTCAACTTTCAGAATAAGCCAGATATTCACATTATACTGTTAAAGTATTTCAAAAACTACTTTTAATTATTTTCATTATAAATATTTTAATAAATAAAACTAAATTGCGCTGATATGGAATTCACGCATCATCTGAATAAATTATTCGAAATTTATTCTATATTTTTCAACTTTCAGAATAAGCCAGATATTCACATTATACTGTTAAAGTATTTCAAAAACTACTTTTAATTATTTTCATTACAAATATTTTAATAAATAAAACTAAATTGCGCTGATATGGAATTCACGCATCATCTGAATAAATTATTCGAAATTTATTCTATATTTTTCAACTTTCAGAATAAGCCAGATATTCACATTATACTGTTAAAGTATTTCAAAAACTACTTTTAATTATTTTCATTACAAATATTTTAATAAATAAAACTAAATTGCGCTGATATGGAATTCACGCATCATCTGAATAAATTATTCGAAATTTATTCTATATTTTTCAACTTTCAGAATAAGCCAGATATTCACATTATACTGTTAAAGTATTTCAAAAACTACTTTTAATTATTTTCATTACAAATATTTTAATAAATAAAACTAAATTGCGCTGATATGGAATTCACGCATCATCTGAATAAATTATTCGAAATTTATTCTATATTTTTCAACTTTCAGAATAAGCCAGATATTCACATTATACTGTTAAAGTATTTCAAAAACTACTTTTAATTATTTTCATTACAAATATTTTAATAAATAAAACTAAATTGCGCTGATATGGAATTCACGCATCATCTGAATAAATTATTCGAAATTTATTCTATATTTTTCAACTTTCAGAATAAGCCAGATATTCACATTATACTGTTAAAGTATTTCAAAAACTACTTTTAATTATTTTCATTACAAATATTTTAATAAATAAAACTAAATTGCGCTGATATGGAATTCACGCATCATCTGAATAAATTATTCGAAATTTATTCTATATTTTTCAACTTTCAGAATAAGCCAGATATTCACATTATACTGTTAAAGTATTTCAAAAACTACTTTTAATTATTTTCATTACAAATATTTTAATAAATAAAACTAAATTGCGCTGATATGGAATTCACGCATCATCTGAATAAATTATTCGAAATTTATTCTATATTTTTCAACTTTCAGAATAAGCCAGATATTCACATTATACTGTTAAAGTATTTCAAAAACTACTTTTAATTATTTTCATTACAAATATTTTAATAAATAAAACTAAATTGCGCTGATATGGAATTCACGCATCATCTGAATAAATTATTCGAAATTTATTCTATATTTTTCAACTTTCAGAATAAGCCAGATATTCACATTATACTGTTAAAGTATTTCAAAAACTACTTTTAATTATTTTCATTACAAATATTTTAATAAATAAAACTAAATTGCGCTGATATGGAATTCACGCATCATCTGAATAAATTATTCGAAATTTATTCTATATTTTTCAACTTTCAGAATAAGCCAGATATTCACATTATACTGTTAAAGTATTTCAAAAACTACTTTTAATTATTTTCATTACAAATATTTTAATAAATAAAACTAAATTGCGCTGATATGGAATTCACGCATCATCTGAATAAATTATTCGAAATTTATTCTATATTTTTCAACTTTCAGAATAAGCCAGATATTCACATTATACTGTTAAAGTATTTCAAAAACTACTTTTAATTATTTTCATTACAAATATTTTAATAAATAAAACTAAATTGCGCTGATATGGAATTCACGCATCATCTGAATAAATTATTCGAAATTTATTCTATATTTTTCAACTTTCAGAATAAGCCAGATATTCACATTATACTGTTAAAGTATTTCAAAAACTACTTTTAATTATTTTCATTACAAATATTTTAATAAATAAAACTAAATTGCGCTGATATGGAATTCACGCATCATCTGAATAAATTATTCGAAATTTATTCTATATTTTTCAACTTTCAGAATAAGCCAGATATTCACATTATACTGTTAAAGTATTTCAAAAACTACTTTTAATTATTTTCATTACAAATATTTTAATAAATAAAACTAAATTGCGCTGATATGGAATTCACGCATCATCTGAATAAATTATTCGAAATTTATTCTATATTTTTCAACTTTCAGAATAAGCCAGATATTCACATTATACTGTTAAAGTATTTCAAAAACTACTTTTAATTATTTTCATTACAAATATTTTAATAAATAAAACTAAATTGCGCTGATATGGAATTCACGCATCATCTGAATAAATTATTCGAAATTTATTCTATATTTTTCAACTTTCAGAATAAGCCAGATATTCACATTATACTGTTAAAGTATTTCAAAAACTACTTTTAATTATTTTCATTATAAATATTTTAATAAACAAAACTAAATTGCGCTGATATGGAATTCACGCATCATCTGAATAAATTATTCGAAATTTATTCTATATTTTTCAACTTTCAGAATAAGCCAGATATTCACATTATACTGTTAAAGTATTTCAAAAACTACTTTTAATTATTTTCATTATAAATATTTTAATAAACAAAACTAAATTGCGCTGATATGGAATTCACGCATCATCTGAATAAATTATTCGAAATTTATTCTATATTTTTCAACTTTCAGAATAAGCCAGATATTCACATTATACTGTTAAAGTATTTCAAAAACTACTTTTAATTATTTTCATTACAAATATTTTAATAAATAAAACTAAATTGCGCTGATATGGAATTCACGCATCAACTGAATAAATTATTTGATATTTAATTGTGATTACAAATATCTAATGCATGTCTTCCACTTGCATATAAATAATAAGTACCGCTTCGATGACAATTATGTGATAACCTAATTACTTCATTTAGGAGTCTGAAACGTGTAAATTAATCACAGATTTCGATTCAGTAACTTTACAATAATAAAATTATTAAAAACCGGATCAGATCAAAAAGAAAGCATCAATAGACCGAGTACTATAACAATAAAAAGTAAGCATTATTCAATAATGGCTTCAAAAAACAAATAGCGGAGATAACAAGCGAGTAGGTAAGTAATTATATTTGCCATCAATAGCCGGCACGGTGTAGACGTACCGACTTACGGCATCTTCAAAACCGTTACCCCGTAGATTCTTAGAGATGCAAAGTACAGTCAGTTGCGCGAAAGCTTACGGTTCGTAGCTTAAGAAATGGTGGCAAAGAGAAGGGTAGATTATTTCGTCAGATGGAAATGAGGAAATCCATGATACCACATAGTACATACCAACTGACGCTTAAAGTTCTTCGAACTGTCCACTTAGATTTAAAGCATTAAAAAACAAAAACATAGGCAGTCGTGTGAAAACTAAGAAATAACAATGTTTTTTTTTTAATTTTCAAATAAATTGTAGGATCAAAAATTTAAATTTGGTAATTTGTATATTAAAATCATATTTAAAACTATTCACATATTTAGTACTCACAATGCATAGTAATCCTACAATTAAACAAATAATCAAACTAAAACACAATTTAAACAATGCACAGTATACACACAATGAGCTTTCCACGAAGTTGATTTAATTTAATTTGTAAAGAGATACAGTGTTAATGTTTGGTGGTAGAGCAGTAGATGTTATAAATATATACACATATATATATATATATATATATATATATATATATATATATATATATAATATGCACAAGGGGGCGTTTTTAAGTTCGCAGAATGAAGAATAGTGAGAATAAAAATACAAAATTATTTTTTTTATTCAATATATTCTCCTGCTACCCTAATACATTTTTCAGATCTTTCAATTACCTAATGTGTATCTTCATAAAAAAATGTTTCGTCCTTGCCCGAAAAATAAGCTGAAACTGCGTTCTTCACTTCTTCATCGCTTGAAAACTTGTTTCCGCGAAGTTCTTTTTTAAGATTTGGGAACAAATAATAATTACTGGGTCAGGTACAGTGTAGGGTGGGTGTTCCAATATATCGAAGCCCACCTTGTGCAGGCCGGCCAGCGCAACGCGGCTTGTGTGAACGGGCGCGTTGTCGTACAAAACCAGGACACCTTTGGTTAATATTCCCTTTTTTTTTCTTTGATTGCTTCTTTCAACCTCTCTAGAATTGACACATAGTATTCTCCGGTTAAGGAAACATCTGTATCTTTATAATCCGTCAACAGGATCCCTTCTGAATTCCAAAAGACTGTCACCATGATTTTTCCAGCCGACTCTGACACCTTAAACTTCTTGGGTGATGGTGTTCCTTTTTGTGCCACTGCATTGAGTCTTGTTTGGATTCAAGTTCATAATGAGGAACCCAAGTTTCGTCTCCAGTAACAATTCGATTCAATAGTCCTTGTCTTCACTACAGAGGTCCAAAAACGCACGAGAACACTCCACGCGGTGTTGTTTTTGAAGCGGTGTGAGCATTCTCGGCACCCATCTTGCGCTGACCTTTGTCATGTCAAGATGATCATGGAAAATTTTAAAAAGTGTTGTATCAGATACTCCAACAATCTCTGCCGTTTGTTCGCAAAGATTGTTGGAGAATCGGATAGTTTCGGAGCCGTTTCTTCTTTAGTCTGGCATCTTCCAATACTAATTTCTCAACTTTTCCAATAATTTCCGGAGTAGTAATTTCGATCGGCCGACAGTGGCACGGGTCATCTTCAAGTGAATCTCTACCCTGTTTAAAGAGACTATACCACTTATAAATCATGGTTTTACCAGAGTTTTGCAACAATCCCCGTAAACGGATGCCATCTCTTTCAGTATGGTTTGAACCGACTTTCCTTGCTTGGTAAGGAACTTTATAACGGAGCGGTACTCGATTTTTTCCATAGTTCAGACTTTCTTCCAGATTGAGTTGTTTGTTCGACGAAAGTTCAAAGACTGATGATCCGATTATGATAAAACTTGGTGTTTAAACTAATAATGAGTTACTTAACTAACTATCATTGAATTAATCACCTTTACTAATGGCCTACCTTTCCATTCCGCGAACTTAAAAACGCCCCCTCGTATATATATACATATATATATATATATATATATATATATATATATATATATAAATATATATATATATATATATATATATATATATATATATATATGATTTTACTGTTGGCCAAGCGCAACACGCCATAGCCACAGTTACACTGTTAACAAAAGCATGTCAGTGACGCGAACCCATAAGATGTTCCCCTCCCAAAAATCGCAAAATCGCTCAACAACTTTTAACTTCAATTAAATAATATTTTTAAGTGAGTTCTGATTTTTTTTAATGATTCTTTTATTTTATAATTTTAAGAACAATTGAAGATAGTGTCGCAAAAATTAATATTTAATTGATAAATATAGTTAATATACTTTAAGATTATTAAGTTGATAATTGTCAACTATATTTTCCTCTTATGTTGTGCCTCTGACTGTAGTATCGATATTAACGAAATTCTTTTAATAATGCCGAAATCACTCAAGCGGTTAAAATAATTATTGTCGCTTCTAAAACTGAAATATCTGTAGGCTAATAGCAATTGATAATCGTTAGTCACAGAAAAAATATCACATATCATCCTATTTAAAGACTTCCAAAAATCACATAGTTGTCAGAATATCTCAAAATTATCATATTTGCACATATACACCTTAAAATATTTTCTAAGTTGTGTCTATACAATACTAAAATTCATTTTTTTTGTGGGCAAACCGCATTTACACCGAATATATACGTCACTACCCTCTTTGTACATTTGTAGACGCGTACCACATTGTAAAACGGGCTTTAAAGCTTCTACATATAATTTTACAAGTAGGGCTTCTCCGAAAGGTGGTAGAAACTTTATTTCTAGTAAAGAATAGTAATAAAAAGTTAAGTTATGAGTTTATGTACTATGTTTAAATGAAAAATAAGTAATATAGACGATAGTTTTCTTCTTTGTGTGTACCCGTAATTCAGACCCCATACTCTGTGTATTTTCGATTCGCACACCATCAGATGATAGCGATCTGCGAGTCAGTACCAATTGTTTTTAATCGATTACGTAAATCAAAAACATCAGTAGTGTTTTCCGAGCCTGTGCACACATGTCTGGGGGTTTAAGCCCTCCTGAAATCTAAATGGCTTGATGGATTTTTGCATGTGACATGTTGTTAAAAGTCACGAGTGTCGCTCAAATTACGATTTGTTGTTGTCAAAACAAAAGTAACATCATGCGGTGGTCAAACATTAGTAACATCGCTTATAATAGGTACATATTCAATCAACTATTCAAATTCACATGAGCAAAAAAGAAAATTCTGTTAACGTAAAGTCAAAGTCAATGTATTATACCTAGAAGTAAAACAATGACAATTCTGTACAATGAGCTATCCAAAATCACAGAGACAAAAGGAGAATCCTTTAACGTGAAGCAAACGTCAATACAAATATTTTCTAGAATTAAGATTTGCATCCACAATTCTGAAATGAAAAGGCGTATAGAGAACACTACATTCGCAAGAACACTCCAACAAGTATGCCCGTTCGGGTTACTTACTCGTTGACATGCCCTCGCATCTAAGCCCATTCCTTCGTGGACTTGTGTGTGAACGGCCGACTGAGCTATAAGTATTTACTGACGAAAACTCGTTATTTATTGTTATCATTACAATAATTTTTAAAGTCTGACATCTAAATTTTTTATCTAAAATACCCACGTAAAGATTCTCAGCCGGGAAATTATTTTATAATTTATAATAAATTTTTCCTTCCTGTCTTGTAATAAATACCTATTTTATTATGTGTGTTAGGAATCGTCTAAATGAGCTTTTGACTTGCTCAATGTGTATAAGTATATATATATATATATATATATATATATATACATACATACATACATATTTATACATACATATATATATATATATATATATATATATATATATATATGTATATATATATATATATATATTGTTGTATGAGTGTCACATATATCATAATTACATATTTGAATCCTGAATTCCCTCGTAGTGACGGAACGGTTATTTCCTTAAGAATTTCCTTTTGTATGTCCATATTCGAATTTCTTCAAGTACAATTTGATTATTGCTTGTAATTTTCATCCGTATAATGTGCACATATGTAGAACAGTAGTAGTTGTTAAAAATGTAACGTGAGAGTTTAATATAATTTAAATGTTTTTTTTAAATTTTTTACGGCGTATGTTCAACAGAGGTTTGTAATACAAACGGTACATACGAACGAACCTGTTGACAGTTAACGCCTATGTCCACTAGAGATAAAGATGTTTTCCCGTCATATAAATTAGGAACATATGATTTAAACGCTATGTTAATATTTGTCAATTATGTATTCATTATCATCGCCCAACAAGAAATATTCCCGATAATTTGCGCTTGTACTCGCCGAAATCAATCAATCGTCCTGCGTCTCGGAACATGCCTGACCAGGTTTAAGTACAAAACGCTGCAAACTCGCACTGAGGCGTCAGAACCCCTGTCAAAAATTGGAATTTATTGTAGTTACTGTCGAAAAAAAAATTGTTGACGGAAAAAATACACTACATACACTCATTGTGATATGTATGTAGTGTATTTTTTCTGTGAAATATTATATTGTATTTCGTGTATTTTTATATTTTATTTCGTTTTTAAAAAATATTTTAATGATTACTCAAAAATTAAGTATATGATTACTTTGTAATAATTTTCTGTATAACTTAACATTTAATTAAATTACTATTTCTATCGAAATTTTTGGTATTATTTTATAATGTTTTTTTTTTCATGTAACAGTAATACTTATAAATAGTTGGAAACACTTCATCTTATTTATCTGAATTTCTCTTAAATATAAAACATAACATATATAATATAAGATACGTATGTATAAAGAAATATCGAAGAAGAACAATGGCTTCGTTCTTAAAATCTAGGGAGGTATATCTGACCTGCCAGTGAGCACGAATAATTCCATAAATACGTACCTTGCTAGCAAAAAGGTGTCATTATACTGGGAACTCAAAACGTAACGGAATAGTGTCAAAACTTCTAGCCATTGCCAAGACAAAAGCAGCAGTACAATATCTGTAGTCACGAGTCCTATACAAACGCGTAGTGCGGCCATTGAGCATTGTGCTGTAGGCTTTGATCAGAATGATGGTGAATGCTGCGACCTAAGTATAACACTTCTAACTTGAAAGTATTTAGCCTCAGCCAGTTCCAGCAAGAAGCCCCATAGAATGGAAAGTCATTATGGTCCTCTGTTCAATTTATCATGCTTGCCATAAAAAGCTTCACGGAGAATTAAGTACCATGACCAAATACAGATCAGGTACGTAACTTGATCCTATATTCCGATACTGGAAGCTCTCATCGACACAGTCGTCTGCGTCGTCAGTCTATTTTTGGTGCAAAGATACACTTATTCTTACCGCCTTAGTTAACTATCCAGGTGAGAAATTCGCCATCTAGTTCTCTATCCCCTGCGGTCTTTCCCTTAGCCATCAGCATATTTAGTCCGCATAAGCAATAGAACCCCATGTTATCAAACATCACATTCCACATATCCGGCGCCGAGAACCGAGGCCTACAGCAACCACTCGTGAACGTTATCTTTACTTCTATATCTCCATCCTGCAAGATGAATTCGACCTTAAAAATAGTATATCTGAGATCGAATCTATCTAGGACAAAGCGACAGATATCGCACCTGAAACGAAGCGAATGAGAAAGCTGCGCCTCTGTCGAAACACTACTGCTGTTACAAATTATATTCATGGAACTTTTCTTTTGTAGATAGCCTGAAATATTCCCTTGACTTAAAACCAGCGACGTTCGGTTGTCCGAGTTACCTTAAAAAATAATACTGATATATAAATCGAAACGATATAAATTGAATGTACTTCACATGCTTTCTCAAATTATTTTAAATGATGCTTTCCGTTCCCTTTCAATCGTGTGAAGATCGTTGTTTGGCTCAAAAAGTATCGCGAAGCATCCTATCAAATTCAGTTATCTATGATATGTTTCCATCGGCAGCCTTTAAATATTAATAAAAATAAACCAAATAAAAAGTGGATAATTTATATTACTTATTAGAAAATGCTCTGTAAATAAGCTAAGATGCTTTTACTGCAAAATAGAAAATAATAAAATTATCACGTCTCGAAATTTTTCAACGCCTTTTTTTCATGTCTTTCTGCTCTTAAATTTTAGGTTATTAATATTACGCCAAAAAGTTTATAACGAAAATTATAGACAGTTGTATAATAAAAAAAACGTCCTAAAAAATTTGTATTAGACTAGCGCGTATGAAGATAAATATCAAACTAATTGCACCCTTTTTTACATAAGTGGCGGTCGAATGATAACAAGGCTGGACAAGGCATCCACCCCAACCCCCCCCCCCCCCCCATCGCTTCTAATTTAAAATGCTCGGTCTCACACCGAATTGACTATACGAATGACGACCAATGAAGAGAGATAAAAATTTTTCAATTAACTTTTGAAAGCGTATATAGATGGTGCATTTCTGATGCTGGTATCCATATAAATTTCATAAGGTCGTTTAATGTCAGCATGACGAACAATGCATAACATTGCTTGCCATATATAGCAAAGAGGAGCGTACGTATATTTTCTGTATGTCGACTTATGCTTTGTACAGCTATCAGTGAATTTGGCATCGTAGTAAAAAGATCTGTATGGATTATTCCATTATATTCCATAAAACATTATAAACTGGGGAAGATATGTGAAGATGGTAACGTTGACGTATCACCATTTAAGTGAGCGTTGATCTAAACTCGGAAATGTGTTATACTTACAAAATTAAATATACAAATCTTGAAAACTTATTTATTAAGCAATTGATTGATAAAAGCTAGATAGCGAATATCTCGATGATAAAATAAAGCTCACAATTTTTGCTACCTTTATTTTATAGAGAGTAATAAAGTTTTGTAGACCTTTTATACAACAACCACGATGGACGATTGTCATCTTACATCCGGGGCATCCAAAAAAATTTTGAAATGTCAAAGATAGCATGATCATAGTCGCTGAGGCTGAGAAAACAAATGGATATATATATATATATATATATATATATATATATATATGTATGTATATATATATATATATATATATATATATATGTATATATATGGTTATTATTTAGAACATTTACATTAAAAGGAAATTTCCATTTTAAGTGATTAAATGATAAATGACATATTCACATCAACAAACGCCAAGCACAATATTACAATGATTACATACAAGACAATATTATTTTATTCATCATAATTCGTCTAACTGGAACGTAGGTAATTTGAAATGACTTAGCGAGGTATGAAATCAGCAAATCGAAACCTCAATGCGTAATATTAAGTACGTGCCACCACAATCTTCATAGCGCAAAGAAAAAAAATAAAATCGATTCCGATACCCAGTCATGTTCTATGGCGGCATAAAGTATTATAATGCTGGCACAAAATACAATAAGAGTTCGCAATAAAAAAACATATAAAACTATAAACAGTAAATTTAAAAACAAACTTCTAAGCGTCGAGATTCCAGCCAGCACTGGCCGGTTCGGCCGGTCGCCCAACCCGTCAGTCGGCAAACGGTCGTTGTTATGTGCGAGTGTCTTTACTGGGCGATAAACCCGTGTCGATTTTTGATAACAGTTGCGAACACGCTCTGGTTGTAAACAGTGCTCAACCCATCTTTTTAAATTATATTTTTATAAACCTAAGAATAAATTATAATTCTTTTTTGGTAAAGTAGATTAGTAACAAATATTTTGAATCGCGTTTAAAGTGGTTTTTATAATACATACAAAACAAACCGTAATTTTACGTGTAGTGTGACTTACAGTGCGAGAAAACGTGATATTTTTTGGAAATTTTCTTCATATTGGATATATATTTTGTATTATTTTGACCCAGACGGATTTTCCATCTTTCAAAGGATTTATTAAAGGTAAGGTTGTTTCCCTGTGATTCAAGTTTTATGCTTCGTATGTTTCATAATTTCAGTTAAAATACAAATTTATAAACGGTCAAAGGTTGTCTTCTACCGTCAAATTTAATCATTTTTTTCAAATTAGTTTTATAAAAAATAAAAAATATGTCTTAAATTTAATCGCAAAGATTTTTGAAAAACATTGCTCGTGGAAAATGTTTTCAACGAATGACTTGAATGACTGATCTTTTGAGCGTAAAGTTTATCATAAGAAAGTCATCACACGAATACAATTTACAAAAAAAATAATCTTGCAATAAAAATAATTTATAAAGTAATTATAGTGCAAATTTTATTACTGTTATCGTTTAAAAACAAAATTCGTTGAACTCTTCAGATTTACTTTGAAGTTTTTTTTATATGAGTTTTATACTACTTTTTTCTTTTTTTCAAATGCTGTGATGATTAACCAGTAACCGTGTTATTGTTATAAGTTTTATTGCAATTAAAAGAAGAAAAACCGGAAAAAATAATTCCTTGTAAAGCGCTCTGACATCATTATTTGTATCGTTAATATACTTTTGAAAGAATACAACTTTGTTTCGTGTATATTCAAATATATACACACCAGCATTCGAAAATCAAAAATATTATTTCCCAAATAATGTTTCTGACCAAAAATATAAAAGATCTAATGAAACCTTTTCAAATTAACTTTTCAGTTCTTTCTAATAAATCTTAAAAGATGGAAAAAATACGAATGACATTTAATTTATTTAACTGAACCTAATTCAAATTATGAGGGAAGAAATTTACTTTAGCAAAACTGGAAATTTCAGTTTTTTCTTATTAAATGAAAGAATATACATAAAAATATTAACTACTCGGAATTAATTTATTTCAAAAATCGATTTGAAAAATCCTTCCCATACAAAATACGTTTTTGCACCGAATTATTTTTTGTGACTTAATTATACTTCTTTGCAATATCAACCAGTAAATATGCAAAACAAACCCACATTTATATAAAAAAACAAATCCAAAAAAATCTGAATTTAATATCACGAAAATGATTACGTAAAGAAAGTTGATATTTACGAGTATATCAAGTTTGACAGCGAATTGAAAGCCATTTCAAAATGAAACTTTAACTTTCTCTAAAGTAAATTCATAACATGCCTATTCAGGCTATAACGCTGCAGCAATTGATTTTGAAATCGTACCGATGTGATATATTTGATCTGTAAACTAAGAGCATCTGATATGTTTATAAATCTACTTCTAATATAGCCATAGCCCCTAAATATAAGCTTACACTCGTGAATTTCTTGTACGTTTACTCTTTACTCATATTTCATATTGTTTCTTAGTAAACGTCATAAGACTTCTTAGGTTTCAAAGATTCAAATTGTGAACGCATTTAATTTAGTATAAAATCGCACAAGGTTATGAACATAAAGCGTAGTACTTTATATTTATCTTATTAATTTAATATAAGTATATGTATGCTTAAAGAGTGATGTCTAATCACCAATATATATATATATCTAAAAATTTCATTTATTGTACGGTGAGATCGTATTTCCATAAATCCGAAAAATCTGACCTATCATCCTAATTATTGGTTCAAAATAAATTATGATAAATATATCTTTTAAGATGATAAAAGAACATTGTAATGAAAAGGACGTTATATTGAACATTAATAATACAAATTCATTATCAAATTCATTAGTCACAAAAACACCTATTAAACACAGTACTACGTGGTACTAGGAAGGTTCCGTACACACTTACAATATACATTAATATTATTTTTCACCATGTAAATATATTGCCAGATTATATCTTTCGCAGGCGTAAAGATATCGTGAATTTTTATATAATTATATTTAGAAACATTGGTATAGTTTTTCGGTAAAGTTTAGGTAAACTGTTGGTAATGCTTTTTATAATTTAAACATTATATTCTTTTGTGTGGACTTTTTGAGTAATATCTCTAAAACTATCCTACATAAAGCATTGAAGAAACTAGCTTTGGAATCCGTATAACATTTTTTTTCAACTGATATTCGCGCGAAATATAAAACCTGCCAAACACGAATAGAACTCGCACTACGAGTGTTTCGTACACATTTAGGCATTTAAGAGAATTATATACATATAAGATCGATTAAATTATTTACAAATATTAATTTTTTCGCAACCTATTATATTATATTAGCAAAGATTGCTAATATATTAGCAAATTGATTCAGGTGGGATATTAGCAAAGATTGCTAATATCCCACCTGAATCAATCTTTGCTAATATCCCACCTGAAGATGTTGTAATACGACGAAACCTAGGTCGTGGTTAAAGAAATTAAAGAAAGTAGAAATAATACTATGTATAGAAAATCGGCCGTGACAGACTGAGACAGAGCAATGAGTGATCTTATACGGGTTCCATTTTACAGTTTCAAGTATGGAACCCCAAATATTAGATTACTTAATTTGCCTCTTTTAAAATTTCTGTATAAATATTTCTGAATCTTTAACTATTGAAATAATGTTTAACATTTTAAGTTTCTAAGCCAAAAGCTTTGTGAAAAATCGGTTTTGATAGACGTATGAGTGATCTTATAAAGGCTCCATTTTTTCCTTTTGGGTACGGAACCTTGTAAAACGGTCTAATAACACACATTATTTGTATATATCTATTTTTATCGTTACAAATTAACTGCCGTTTTAAATTATTTTTTTATTGAATGGTGGCGCTTAAAAATTTGACATATTGTCCAGATTCATGATCGAATTGTTAGAGGAAGAAAAGGCGCTTTACGCGTAAATATGAAGTTCAAGCAAATGGGTTTAAAAATGAATAAATTCGGCAAGGCGCCTATCAGACACTCGTCAACAAGGGTTCCGTAGGCATTTTTTCATAGGTAAGATTTTTGCATCACCCTAAAGCGAGCGGCACTCGCACGTCATCTATATTATTTGTTTAGATATATGTAAATTGGTCAAGTTATTGGTGATAAAGTTATCTACAAAAATTAACAGTTAGGTTCCACGTACCACACAAAATTAAGGGATCGTATCTCATAACGCGGATTCTGTATATAGAAATATCACGATACGTTTCGAATGCATTTGAAAAGATTCCTTCAATGACACCTATCTTTATGGACCCCGTGAGAAATCATTAATATTTTTTCATATGAATGTTTGATGTATGCGGAAATGCTTCAAAAGAAATATTTAAAAAATCTGTCAAGTGCAAGCTATACTCGTACAATTAGCGTTCCGTGCCGTCAGCCCCTCATTTAAATTATTAATATTAATGCACGCCGACTACGTGCAACACTGCTCACCACCCAAATATCACGGCAGCCTTGCACATATTCGGAGTGCACACTGAATGAAAAACATTTTGAAAAACGTGTAAAGACAAAAGTTATTCCTTATATCGTGAGAAATATTTTTTGCCTAAAACATTTTCTCTGAAGCCAAGTGTTCATCACTTAATTAAAAAGAAAGTGAACAATTAAATTGTTTATAACAATTAATCACGGTAGAACTTCTCAATCTTTATAATGTTGATTCAATCTATATCTAATTCTCAATGTTCCGGATTTTTTTCAGATTTTTTGAGCGATCCTTTTGGTGATAAGGATGAGAAACATCCAATTGTAAGCATTTTTCCCGAAATGTGTTTCAATAAATTCATAAATATATATATACTCTCTGTATTGTTGAATTCGTGCTTCAGTAAGTTTTCATTTGACAACGTATAAAATCTCATTGAATTTTTTTTTTAATTTAGCCCCTGAAATTAAACCTCATAATAAAAATTGAACTGCTTTTTATTTTACTTCTATAATTGGACCACCATACTCTATCTCTGTGCTAAATTTAATAATTTTAAGTTGAAAAGTTTCGGCGAAAATCGCCTATGACAGACGGATACCGAAGTGATTCCGCCAGTATTCAGTATTGACAGTTTTGCCACTAAACACTAAAACTAACTTTTCTTTATTTCTTTGTATTCACGTAACAGGATAGTCAATTACTCCTAAATTTGCCATTTTAAGTAAAATTTCGTGAAAATGTATATTAATTAAAAGCAATCGTTTAAAATTTATTAATAATGAGCTTTTTTAAAAATGTCAACACAATTCAGTAGTGCCGTCCTTGTCTAAACATCAAGTACAAACCTGTTAATTTATAAGATTTAACAAGATGTTTTTCACTCGTCGTCAACTTGTATCTTAATTAAAATTTATAAAATAAACAAAATTACTCAACTACATCTTTCTGTCCACTTTCGTCACAATCAGATTTTAATTGAAAGAGTTACGTGTATATGCGGTGACGGTGATACTTGGATAGAAACGTACCCGACGAAAGTAAAAGATTCCATTTTTGCTCTTTGGCCGCGGAACTCTAAAAATGGTAAATGTCAACTTCATTTTGAAAGATCTATTCAGTGACACTCGACTGATCAAATGTGCAAAAAATTACATACAATGTTTTACGTATGCTTCGACGCTTATAGGGCTACGATGCCGAACGTTGTTCTATGAAGTGTTGGCAGGTTACTGTAGATAGTCCCCGAAAGACATCACAAATCAAAATATGCTTTTCTACATTATTATATAAAAACGATTTTTTGTTTTCTTTATTTTCTCTAAACTTTTTTTTATGTATATAGACCCTAATCTGCGCAGCTCCTTGGCCAATAGTAATTTCCAAATTGCTGTAGACTACGTGAGATGACGTTATATGTAATGGAGATGAACCGTGACAATAAATAAACGAAAAGTCAGAAATGAAACTGTTTTTCTTACTTTCACAGACTAAACCGCAAAAAAAGAATTATTTTATTAATGAAAAGGACGACACATAAAAACGCACTGGTTGAGAATTAGATTGGCAATAAAGTAGTGATCGCATCTACAGAAGTAAAGTGCTTGTTTGCAACAATAAGATAATTAGGTTTCTACGTGAAACACCTTAGTTTAGCTCACTCCGGCTAAATCACTTCATACTTACTACCTATTGTAAATTACTAATATCGATTTGAAATGGATCCGAACAACTTTCAATACCAACCACTTAATTGAGTTGCGAGTGTTAGTTTCAGATAGCACGTACCTATAATAACACAAATCGTAACTAGGCCATAATAATACTTTCTGTAAAGACTCTGAGAAATTTCTCTATAATAATAGTACGAATAGCATACGATAGATAACGAAGCTGTCCTATCGGTTACATACGAAAACTAGAAGAACGACAGATAGATATATATCGAGAGATGAATAAAAATAGCGCAGTAACCTGTCGTGTTTATGAAATTCTGATGGCATAATCCTTCTGGCATGTATAGATGATAAGAAATATATGTTGCTTCTTCTTGTGTAGTTTTGTTTTTATTCTAAGTAACCGGTTACAAGCCGGTTATCTTGTATGAATCACATGAGCAAAATTAAATTATTTATAGTCACTTATGTCTCCTTTCAAATTAAATTATTTCTAATCGCCCATGTCTCGTTATTTTGTCGAATTGTTACTGTATTGAATTGGTTTCTAATAGCCCACCTAAAGATGTTGTAATACAACGAAACCTAGGTCGCGGTTAAAGAAATTAAAGAAAGTAAAAATAATACTACATCACGTAGTTTCATTTAATTGTGAATTGGTTTCTGTCGGGTGGTTTTTTTTTGTTTTTTTTTTATAAATATATATACTTTCTAAAGAATGACACGATTGGCGTTATGTCAATTAATATCTTAAATTAATATTATATTATGTAATAGTCAAATTGTTACAAAAATATCAACTCCGTATTATCTAATAAGCTTGATATTAAAAGTGGTAGTAGACCGTGGAGAATCGCTAATTTGAAAGGCGAAAAAATATGTTGACTACAATTATTTATATATTTATACTACAATTGTTATTATTTATTTACTACACACGTACATTTATGTAGTCAACGTTTATATATTGATATACGTTGACTACAATTAAGTATTTATAAACCTTTCACTTAAGAGAGCACAAAAATTGGCCAACTTTTTTACGTTTGGCATGTGCATATTTTTTTTTAAGTAAAGCGTCAGATTAGTTATGTGATGGAACTGAATTTTTATTCGAACTGTCCGTTTTTTATGTTGATAATTATGATCTTATGTAAAATGATCAAATACATACAATATATATATATATATATATATATATATATATATATATATATATATATATACAGTCACGTAAAGTTCAGCCGCTAATCAAATGGATAAAAATTTGTCACAAATTTTTCCATAACAAAGTTGCTTCGCAATGCTAATAAAGATTGACGATGCAGAAAAACTAGAGCTACGGCGGCTATTTACGAAAGCACTCCACGAGCATTCTATCAAAGTTTAAATAAAAAAAATTTATTTGTTATAGTTGCCGGGCACTAACTTATACTAACGCCAAGTAAATCATCGGCCAGACCTACATATCCCGCGCGGAAGAGACTGCACATGTATTTTTATCAAATAATCCAATTGGACGTTTAGACGTAGCTATGTCGAAAATGATATTTCCGCGATAAATTTATATAGCACAAATGTAAATATGTACATCACAAAATGTTCAATCGATTTATGTGTAGTGTCGTGTTCACCCAACGGCCAGACAAATATTTATTAGGTACATGTATGCAGAATTGGGCAAAATGTATTACATTATTATTATTACATTAGAATACATTTTTTATTCGCTATTCGAATATCAAATATTTTTTTTTCTTTTTTATTATTAGTTATTCGAATAAATTTTATCTACTTCCACACGAAACTACCTGCGACTGAGGAAGAAGTAAATTAGAGTTGTGAGATATCGGTATTTTTTGTACCAGGTAATCCTATTACGAATACGTTAAAATAATAGGTACCTATACCTGTTATAAAATACTAGGCCCTTCGTGGCACGTATACTTGCTTATTGTCAGGAGTTAACAACGTTAACACTCTATTGAGTAACTACATTTTTGCGCATCAAATGTGGATACGCAATGGAGTTTGGATAGATTAGAGAATACCCGGTATTAAGGGAGCACAAAATACGAGTATATGGGGACTAACTTATCCAAAAGTATGACATGTTATGAATATGAGCCTATTACGTGGAACGTTTTTTGTTTCATTCTTTCCTAAAAAGTATTTATACGATAATGAGATAGCCTGCGTACGTCCGTAATCGCCTTGTTTCTTTTGCTCTTATAGGAGCTGAGGAGTCATCACAAAAAGAGAAAGAAAGCTGAGTATTTTGTAACAGATATCTGCGGATGGCTAGCGCTAGTACGTCTGTTCCACGCAAATACTCGGTAATCGTACAGATTATTACAGTGTATAGGCCTCACCTCTATAATAAACATTTCGGATGTTGCATACAGATAAGAAATAAGTATGAAGGAGTGAATAGAATAATGAACCTCGCTGCTTTCCTGAATCCTTATTTTTTTATTTACACGTAATATCCCATATGTTCAGGGTTTGATTATTGTTAATTGTTTATGATTGATTAAATCCCGAAATTCAATCCTATATCCGTATTATAATTCCTAATTTTTAAATTATTCACGAATTCAATTAATAAAATTATTTATTTTGTTCAAATAATTAAGTAAATAAAAATTTATTCGAATAATGCCCAACTCTGCTTATATCGCGTCGTAGACGTTCCCACTCCCGCATCGCTTCGTCGGGCAGGTGTGGGCAAAGCTTAATGCTCAACACAAATATTGATGGTATTATCTGACTCGATTAAGATATGAAAATACTTAAATACAACCTTTTTTGAAGGCTTAATGACACTACCCGATGGTATTGGTGAAAAAAGACTTATTCGCCCTAAGTTATACTAATTGTTTTTTTATATTTTCTTTTCTAGAGTATCTTTATTATGTATGAAGAAATTTATATGACAAAATATGTAAATAAATACGACATAGTTTTCATTCCTTAAATTTGAAAAAAAGAATGAAGTTTATAAACAAAACTTTTTTTATAATTTATTGTACCTTTAATTTGCCCACAAAGCCTTGTCTACTTATTTATTTTTATACAATAGAAACAAACGAAACCAAATAATTGTAAGATGCATTGAATATTAAATGGCTTCTTAAACATAATTATGGACATATTGAGATAAATAGGCACGTCTTAGAAGTTTAACCCACAAAATCATAGTTGCGTCAGTATTTATACTAGAAACACGTACACGAAATGCATGTAATGTCGAATTTGTTCTCGACTCAGTCCAATCGAGCTTATGACGATTGAAATTGATCGATCAGTACTGTACACATGTACGTATTTGACATACATACTTTCTTACTAAATACTTGAAGCTATGCAACAATATCACTATTATTGGCCAAGCTGAGTAGACGGTACTTAAATTATTGCAACGCAGAAAACTGATTATATATCAGAAATGTTTCGAATTCACTCCGGTCGCGTTCTATATTACGGGCCTTGAATTGCTTACGAAGTTAAATACTTAAATACGATACTTAACACATACTTAATTAGGTATGAACTACCTTTAATTGTAGAGTTTATAAAAGTTAATTACCGAGTAGTTAATGGCAATTTTATTTAAATGTAGTAACGTACTAACGTACCGACGAACCGGCTTATACTTACAGATTATTCCTTCATTAACAACGTTCTAAAGTCATATCTGTAAATAAAACATTAAAAATTATCAACAAAGTACCAACGACTAAAATATTTAACTTTATGGACACTTCGTTCCAATTATTTATTTCTCGAAGATCTTCGTTTTCATCAGGATTGAACCATTTATCCAAAAGGCTAATACTTAGTTTCGTACGAACCATATACTAAATATTTATTATACATGTAATAAAAATTGACAATTTTTACAATGTGTCGATAGGGCAAGTTAAAATTGGGGTCATTTTCCACTGTCTTAAAGAATTCATAACATAAAAGGAAAAAACGGTATTTAGAGGAACATTTATAAGTCTGTCCGTGCCTTTGTTTGTCACAGCCATTTTTCTTAGAAACCACTTTACATGGAAGTTTGGCGTAGTGTTAGAGATTACTGACTCCTTGTTTCGCAGTATGGATCTACAATTTGTCTGGACAGTTTGGTATACAAAACTTGATAATACGAGCTCAGGCCGCAAAATTAATTTTTCGGGAATGATTTTTTTGCTCCATTTTATATTGGAAATATAGAAAAAAGAGGAAGACATATTTTAGAGCGTTTTGGAGTTTTATGTCTGAAAAATAATGCCAGTAAACAAAATATTGAAATTATGAAGCAAATTAATCGAAATAATTGGATAGTTCTTATCAAAGTATTTCGGTTTTTTCAAATTCTTAAACGAATGGTTGAAAAATTAGAGCTCAATGAATGGGAACTTATTCTAAAGTCATAAACGCGACTTAAAAGTGAAAAAATAGTAAATAAAAATTAAATTGCCTTTTAAAAGTCCTATCTAATGATACTCCTATCAATGGAATGTACATAGAAATATTTTTATTTCGTATTTTTCTACATATTAATTGAGATTTCCATATATAGAATTCTACTTGTAAAATGTCATGCATGCAGACCTAAAATGGTAATCAAGTTGTATAGTTTTAAAACTGTAGAAAAGTCTATGCACATATATTATTTTATGCACATCGATTTAAAAGTGTACAAGTGTTCATGCACATAATTTAAAACTGTAGGAAAGTCCATGCACATGGATTATTTCATACACATAAATAATTTCATGTACTTAGAACTCTAGGAAACTTAATTTACAAGAATTAAAATTGTTGAAAAGTTCATGCATATAGTTCTGAAACTGTAGGAAATCTCATGTATACAAATACTTTTGTGCACACGGATCTAAAACTGTAGGAAAGACCATGTACATGGATTATTTCATGCACATAAATCATTTCATATACTTAAAACTGCAGAAAACTTCATGCATATAGACTTAAAAATTGTTGAAAAGTTCACATGCAGTAGATATAAAATGGTAGATCATTTCATGCACATAAATCATTTTATGCATTTAGAATTATAGGAAACTTCCAACATATAGATCTAAAACCGTGGAATCTGTTCTGTAAAATATAGATATTATATGGTTTCATTCTGTCACTGCGGAACCCCATAAATGCAATGATATTAAATATTCGAAAAATATCTCGGAATCTTATTTTGTTAATATCACTCGAAAGTGTTCAAAATATAAAATATTTAGAAGATTTCCAATTTGGAGATTTTCGGTTATCCTTTCTTTACTTCCTATATTGTAAAGTCAATTGAATTAATCAGTAGGTAAGTTTAGGTTAAATTAACTTCCATTAATTCTAAATAACAAATCACACAGTTGCGTTCGTCAACGCTACGGCAGGAAGTTGAATATAAATTGGTTACAAACTTGGTTTAGTAACAAAATAATTGTTATTTCTAACACGTTATGCTTATCCTCACACAGGGAACTAACATCCGATGGAAGCTATCTGTTTATAAATAGATATTCTTATAAAAAAACAACTTACTGTTAACACCTACAATGTATTGATGGGACGTTGAATTCCGCTCAAACAGTTAGGTAAAATATTAACTGCACTCTAAAACCTTGAAATTTAAGAATAAATTCCGAGAAATAAAAATTATGTTGTTTTCATTTTGTATGTAACCTCTACAATTTCACCGGAAAACAACATAACGAATTGTGCTATTATATCTCAGTCTCATTTTATCAAAAAACTTTTCATGTAACGTTAGGATATATTGAAGCTTATTACACTGCAGCTTTTAAGCTTTATTAGAGCAACAACCAAAGTATTAATTACACATAAAAAACCTTGTAATTGTTTTTTACATGTTTCCATTATTTATCAAGTTAACATGGTTTGTACGAACGCTATAGACGCTTTCTCGTACATTACACGCAACTTTTACCAACATCTACTACTGTTGTACGGACTTTACCTATACTTCAACGCCTGTACATATCAACAGAAAGGATGAAATTCGAATTGCGCAGATTTGGCTTGTGCTGGGCTTGGTTTATTTTTAAATTAATAAAAAATAGTCTAACTGAACACTACGGCAAGCAGGATGTAATTTATTTTGTATTTTTTAGATACAAACCAAATAAACTTATTGATATATATTCTGATAAATATATATCAATTCTGAGAAAGTATATCAATGGAAAACCGTTACTGACATGTTTACCTCAAATAAACGTGTCAGCAACGACTGAAAATGATAGTTTCTAAGATCATAGAAAATGTTTATATAAGGCTTAAAAGTCAACTGATCAGAATGATCTTATATTTATTTAGTGAATCACGGCACGGGGCTTTTGCTTACGTGCAACAAAACAATATGATCTTAGTCCAATAGCACACCACCATAAATAAGTATTTAAGCACAGACATGGTCGTCAAATAAAGGTAGCCGTACACACATCGTAACTTATTTGCATGAAGCATTTCGAGCCACCTTTAACGCCCCTCCTAACTCATTTCCTATTTGATATTCAGAGTTACTTTGGCGTAATGGAATAAGGATTACAGTTTAAAATATCAAATAATCTATTGTTAATGGACCCTGAGATATAAATTCCAAAAATGACTAATTATGTCACAAACTCTGATACATTATCAAAGAGTCTAGACCACTTCCAGTCGATTTAGAAGATTGAAATTTACGTACGTACGTAGCTGCTTTAAAAAGTTTGTATAAACAAAATTGTTAAGGAATACAACTTTTGACCTGGCAAGTTTTTTTATGACAGTCATCTAAAAATCAAGTGCAAAAGGATAAAACACAATACAAAATACCTGACAAAATACCAAAATACCTGACAAATTAAACTTAAAATGTCTATTACTCCAACAGTCTAAGACTAATATTTTTGAAAATTTTTGTTATTACTAAAAAGTAACATTACAGCCAAATGTCAACTCTCTCTTTCTAATTTTAACTTTCTACGACTAAGTTTTCTGAGATAATGACTGTAACGATAAACAGAATAAATGATGCGTGAGTGTTCCTATAAAGGTTAATTAGATTTCATTTTCTGTGTATGGAACCATAAAAAAAAAACTAAGAAATCGCATCGCAAAGATAAAATTGAATTAGTTTTTTATTTGAAATTGGAAACATAGTAAAATATGCTTTTGTTTTTTATCAATAGGTAAGTTATAATTTGAATAAGATATCTATAATAAATATAAATAATAAATATATATTATTTTATTTTTACTTTATTAAACTTTACAGAAACATAGAAAGTTAAATATCTGGTGGACTTGTAATCTATGCTTCAGTCGTAATCTCTTGCAGCCAACAGTAATGCCACAAGTGAGAATTATTAGTGCAGTGGTAGATTATAATGATTGATATGAATAATAAAAAAAATAACAAAAAAATAAAGTATTAAAACAAAAAGAAAAAACAATTAAAGTTATTTATATGAAAATCACAATACAGATATATTTGATCCATGTAACTTTTTAATTTATTTTCCTAAATTAAAGGTACCATTCTAAATGTCTTATACGACATTATTTAGATATTTATTGTATTAAACTATTTTACGATTTATTTACGAAACGATTTTATATTATATGAAACTGCTAACGAAACCCGATACGCAACATACAACCATTTCAATAACAACCATCTCTCCATTTGAAGTTTGTTAAACAAAAAAATTCGTTCATTTATTTGAATTGCTTTAGAACAAGTCTCGCGGCACATTATTTGTAATCGATTAACCGTTAGGTTTAGTCGATTTGCCGTTCGAATTTATTGTAATACAAAAACAATGAGAGAAACTTTATACAAAGGAAATGGTGCCTTGATACTACACAGTGTTGCTAATATATTGTTCTTTGTAGTTTATCATTTGTTACAGCGTAAACATTATATTTTTACATTTATATTCTCGAACAATTTAAGCTGTATAAACTTAGTTATAACAAAATCGTTACACGACACAACATCTTGTTACCGTCGACAAACGCGAAAATTAAACCAAACAATATGTGCCATAAGCACGTACGCAGCAAAAACGCACGCCACGTACGGACGCGTAGTGACCCCTGCTTTCTCCTAACGTTCCACTTACTGGCCTTCCGGCGCGGCCATTCGCCGCAAATTCAATAAAAAAGAAAAGTTTGTCTCTGCTCTGCGCGGGTCGATTTTTTTAAATGTTCCCGCGCTTTGCCGGTGGGCTGTCTAATGTTCACGCAGGGCTGTCAGAACATTTTCCTCGTTTGAAAAAATTTAACTGTTTCACAATTTTCGATGTCTTAAAACTAAATGAGAATAAAATACAGAAAGTAAATTAATTGTTCGAGTACAAAAGATCATGGCATTTTGCTCTCTTCATTTTTCGTCCGAACAACATTCTTGAGAATCTCGGTATTTGGCAACCCTGGAAATTCGTTGTCACCTAATAATTTAAACGTCACTAAAGGCGCTAATACCCGTGTGAAAAGCAATTATTGAACAAATGAAGCGTGCAGTGCCGCCATTTCTATTGTAGCGTATGTTGTTACGGCGAGTTAAAAGTATTCTTAAGTATATTTGTATAGTGTATTTCCAATAACGGTTATTTTGACAATAGCAAAATGTGACATCGGTCGTTTGGAACGAATAAACGAGTACACAGAGATATACTTGTTTAGAGTACATATTGTTGAGTACAAGATCTTGAAATACAATATGTGTTATATATATATATATATATATATATATATATATATATATATATATATATATGTGTGTGTATATATATATATATATATATATATGTGCACATTGTATAGTATTATATATTAACTGAAGAGCGATACGTAACCACGTTGAATCCGGACTACGCTAACTCACTAAAGAATATTTTGTTTTTAAAAACTGGTGTTTGTTAAGTCCTTGTATGAATAATACCGGTCGGCTTAATGACCTCAAATAAAAAAAAATATAAATATGTTGTTCAGAACGAACGACACAGTAGCAAAAAGATATAAATAAATAGAAGTACCTCTATGTAAAGGTAACAAAAAAAATTCACGACGATCGGGATTGGGAAAAATAAAAGAAGGAAATAGGTATTAGAAGTGAAACTTCTTTGTGTATTATTATTATTCCGAACTGCCCATGTAGCAACTTTTACTCTAATTGTCTCAATATTAATAATAAGTAAAGGTAGAGAATGTACGCTTTACAATGTCTAAGAGCACGATGAAAACTGAAGCAAATATATATGTGTAAAATTAGATTTTTTTGGTATACTATAAGAGGATTCCGTAATTCAAAAAGAAAGAAGGAACCTTATAAGGCCACTCACATATCCGACGGTCCGTTTGTCAGAGCCTTTTTTTCAGAAACCACTTGACGTAGAAACTTCAAATATGACATTGTAATAGAGCATACAACCCGCACATATATAAATAGCTAACATTTCAAAATAGTTTTATGGAACATTTTAGGGGAAGCTTAGTTTCAATTACGTACGCGATATTTTTTTTAATTCGAAATATAGCGTTTTTAAAGGCTAATTGTATATTTAATATTTTTATGTAATATTTTGGGTTGTATAATATTTTAGATATTTGTTGCATAACTTCAGGTCTAAATTAGCATCTTAAGAGATATATTGAAAAATATGCAAAAAAAACACGGTATCTAGAAGTCCACGCAAATACTACAGGTAAACTAAAACTATGGTTTTATAAGTCTAAGTTCTTGAGATATTCACGAGGATATATGTCTGTAATATTACATATTTATTGCGCTAGGAAGTTCATGTCAATGATGACTTACGATAAATAAAGTAATTCACTTCATATGAGGTAAGGAATCCTCGATATACGAGCAAGACTCCCATTGGACGGTTTCTTTAAAACTACAATTACAAATCGTTTCATATCATTGAAAAATAAATAATTTATAACAATGCATCAATAACTTAACGATGACGTTTCATATCATTGAAAAATAAATAATTTATAACAATGCATCAATAACTTAACGATGACGTTTCATATCATTGAAAAATAAATAATTTATAAAAACGCATCAATAACTTAACGATGACATTTCTTAGAAAATTTAAAAAGTATGAATTAAACTTAGCATCATAAATGTTTGTACTTTTATGGAATTTATGCCAATCGTTTCATATCATTGAAAAATAAATAATTTATAAAAATGCATCAGTAACTTAACGGATGACATTTATTAGAAAATTTAAAAAGTATGAATTAAACTAATTAGCATCATAAATGTTTGTACTTTTATTGAATTTATGCCAATCGTTTCATATCATTGAAAAATAAAGAATTTATAAAAACGCATCAATAACTTAATGGATGACATTTCTTAGAAAATTTAAAAAGCATGAATTAAACTTATCGTAAATGTTTGTACTTTTATTGAATTTATGCCAATTGTTTCATATCATTGAAAAATAAATAATTTATAAAAATGCATCAATAACTTAACGGATGACATTTATTAGAAAATTTAAAAAGTATGAATTAAACTTATTAGCATCATAAATGTTTGTACTTTTATTGAATTTATGCCAATCGTTTCATATCATTGAAAAATAAAGAATTTATAAAAACGCATCAATAACTTAATGGATGACATTTCTTAGAAAATTTAAAAAGTATGAATTAAACTTATCGTAAATGTTTGTACTTTTATTGAATTTATGCCAATCGTTTCATATCATTGAAAAATAAAGAATTTATAAAAATGCATCAATAACTTAACGGATGACATTTATTAGAAAATTTAAAAAGTATGAATTAAACTTATTAGCATCATAAATGTTTGTACTTTTATTGAATTTATGCCAATCGTTTCATATCATTGAAAAATAAAGAATTTATAAAAACGCATCAATAACTTAATGGATGACATTTCTTAGAAAATTTAAAAAGCATGAATTAAACTTATCGTAAATGTTTGTACTTTTATTGAATTTATGCCAATTGTTTCATATCATTGAAAAATAAATAATTTATAAAAATGCATCAATAACTTAACGGATGACATTTATTAGAAAATTTAAAAAGTATGAATTAAACTTATTAGCATCATAAATGTTTGTACTTTTATTGAATTTATGCCAATCGTTTCATATCATTGAAAAATAAAGAATTTATAAAAACGCATCAATAACTTAATGGATGACATTTCTTAGAAAATTTAAAAAGTATGAATTAAACTTATCGTAAATGTTTGTACTTTTATTGAATTTATGCCAATCGTTTCATATCATTGAAAAATAAAGAATTTATAAAAATGCATCAATAACTTAACGGATGACATTTATTAGAAAATTTAAAAAGTATGAATTAAACTTATTAGCATCATAAATGTTTGTACTTTTATTGAATTTATGCCAATCGTTTCATATCATTGAAAAATAAAGAATTTATAAAAACGCATCAATAACTTAACGATGACATTTCTTAGAAAATTTAAAAAGTATGAATTAAACTTATCGTAAATGTTTGTACTTTTATTGAATTTATGCCAATTGTTTCATATCATTGAAAAATAAATAATTTATAAAAATGCGTCAATAACTTAACGATGACATTTCTTAGAAAATTTAAAAAATATTAATTAAACTTATCATAAATGTTTGTACTTTTATTGAATTTATGCCAATTGTTTCATATCATTGAAAAATAAATAATTTATAAAAATGCGTCAATGACTTAACGATGACATTTCTTAGAAAATTTAAAAAGTATGAATTAAACTTATCATAAATGTTTGTACTTTTATTGAATTTATGCCAATTATTTCATATCATTGAAAAATAAATAATTTATAAAAATGCGTCAATAACGTAACGATGACATTTCTTAGAAAATTTAAAAAGTATGAATTAAACTTATCATAAATGTTTGTACTTTTATTGAATTTATGCCAATTGTTTCATATCATTGAAAAATAAATAATTTATAAAAATGCGTCAATAACGTAACGATGACATTTCTTATAAAATTTAAAAAGTATGAATTAAACTTATCATAAATGTTTGTACTTTTATTGAATTTATGCCAATTGTTTCATATCATTGAAAAATAAATAATTTATAAAAATGCGTCAATAACTTAACGATGACATTACTTAGAAAATTTAAAAAGTATGAATTAAACTTATTAGCATCATGAATGTTTGTAGTTTTAAAGAATTCATATACATTCTGTCAAATGTTCTAGTTATTCCGGTGGTCATATTTTGGAATTATTAGAATTGTGTAAGTTGCTGTTGTAAAGGTTCAACTTCTCGACAGTTATTCAAGAAAAAATAATTCAACAGTTCAAAAAAAATCAATATTTTTATAAATGAGACTGACGTCCGACATTTTCATCCCAATTAGAATAAAAGAAGATATAGTTTATATAATTTAGCAATTTGTAAATTTCACATTAAACCACCACGACTGACTAAAAAGTTACTAGTGTTTCTGTAAAATTACATTTATAATATAAAAATGGTTTCTTTATATATTTGATTCTATTCAGCCTTACTTTTACAATATTTTTAACATTATAATTTAAATCGTGATGTTATAAATCAATTTAATGGTATCACTTTGAGCAAGTGGTTATAACCATTAAAATTGATTATTTTCATTTATATAGAAAGCTACGGACATTTTCATTATACTTTGGACTGTAAAATATAAAGTGTTTACTAAATTTTATTCAATTTGTATTAAATTGATTTGAATGTGGGATAGCCTTGGTTGGCAGAGCGTATCATTTATTTTGGCGCACGCCTCGTACGGTACTGAAAATATCCATCCATTTAGACTAAAAAATGTATTGTCATTGCATTAAGTGACTTAATTTCGCTGCTTTTGGTGACATCGCCAGAAAATTTCTACGAGTGCCGTTTCCAAAAAGGTAAAAGAAACCGACTAAAAGAAACTATTGCAATAAATCGAAAGTTTCCTAAAGGTGACGGATCGCTTGTTTTCTGTCACAAATTACGAGCGGTAAACACGATTCGAGATAAGTGTTTTCAACATATTATAAAATTGTTTTAGTACTTATTATCACTTCATTTTATTATTAATCCATTCAAAGAAAATTTGTATTAGAAATGTAATATACATTATATATTTTGTCAAAGCTAAGCACGGTTGACGGTACTATCTTCACAGTAGACGTACAATTTTATACTTTTAATTATATCACCTTGTTTGAGGAATAAAAAAATAAGTGGACAAACAAATAATTGTTAATAATTAATTATTCCGTATCATTTCCTCTTGATAATTAAATTCAAGTAATAAGGTCGTTCCATATCACTTACTTTTACATAATAGACCGCTTCCTAGATACTTGTTGCTAATTAATAATAACTGGTTATACTTGCGCTTGAGACTTTTACTTAAACGCCTCGTTTATGTTGAATTCTACAAAATCGTTGTATGTTTCTCATAACTGAGTTTATGTTCTGTTCTAGACCCAGTTTTCGTCGCTTACGTGGACGAGATTTACATTTAAATTGATAAATCTTTAAATGCATGCTAGATCAGATCTACTACATGACTTTGAACCGACCTTTGCACGTTTTCAGTTTTCCAAACCTTTAAAACGTTTATTCTACCTTGAATTACAACACTGCTTTTACTTTTTATCACCAATAATAAGATAGTCAACGTAAACAAAATCTATTTGTTATTTTTTTATCCGTACTAAACTATAAAATATAAAAAATATGAAATCACATAATTTAAAGTCGTTCAGCGAGCATTGGAAAGAGCTACGCTAGGAGCATGTCTGTGGACATAGAACCAAAATGGTTAGCATAACGCTTAACATCAGCAAACTGAAATGTCACTGGGTAGGACATATTTATAAAAGAATCTATAGCCAATGGGATAAATGAGTTCTTAAGCGATGAACATAAACCTCGAAGTCGGCGGGAAGCGGTTGGATACGGAAGGTGGAGGGAGGAGGACTCTGTGTGGTGACGTGCGATAAGATAGCAGCCAAGCAGTGAAATAACAAATAAGTGAACAGTCGAATAGACTATAATTAAGAGGAAATAAATATATTTTACAATAAGAAACAGAAAATTGAAATGCTTACATGAATAAGATCACACGTATATGGATGGATGAGGCGAAAAATATCAACACAGTTGTTATAGGTTTAAAGTCTTCATTATTTCATTTGAGTCAGCTCTCTATTATTTCTTCTTTTATAGCAGTAAGTCTGTCACCTGTATTTAATTTTCTAAATATTTGTTAGTTTTTATAAATCAAACGGCTCCGCGTAGATAATTATTGATTCATTCCAATTAAAAAAAAAGATATTTTGTAGGCGTTTAGTATCAGTGATATAATAAAAAAAATACTGAATCGGGTATTGCCCATTGGCTATAGATACTTCTTTACAGAATATGTTTTATCTGAGTGAATTTTCTGTGGGTCATAAGTTATATGCATTTGTATCTCAAAAACGAACCACTCTGTTACTGTGATTAGCAACAGAGTGGTTCGTTTAATAAATACTTAGATTTGTCTGTAATTCACTCCCTGATATGGAAGATTAGTACAGAAAATAGTAAGCAAGTAGTAGAAAGCTGCACATGAAACGTAAAGCAATTTTCTGTGGCTACTGTAAACAAATAATAATTTTCAAATCAACGAAATATAAAACGTAACGAATACGATTTCTTAACCAGCATCCTGATTTTCTTAACAGATATATGTCTGCAGTATTCATTAGAAATTATGGTTTCTTTTAGCGTTTCTCTACTGTTTTCATAAGCGGCAAGTTAAATACTTTCACCATTTTCTAAACATATACACATAATTGTGACGAGCCGGAAAGCCAACAGCGCGTGAAAAAGGAGAGCTTAGCGTGTTGGCATATTTCAATTAATGTGAATGTTATTTCTTATCTGAATTGCTTTTTCTCATGAACCAAATGAAAATTGAAGAAATGAAATGAGTTAAGTTTTAAATTGCATAAAATTGTGTATAGATTAAGACCATTTATTATAGATTTTTAAGAATCTTGATGACTCGGCATCAGTCTTTGTCGGTGACACTGATGATGGTGCTAGTTTAATTATAAAAATGGTTAGTTTTCTTTTTCATTAAATTATTCAAAAATATACCCACAAATAGGCAGTACTATTTATAAACCAAAATAATTTTAAATTGTATATTCTTTCCACAATTATATCAAGTGCATTAGAAATAATAAAAATAGCAATTGAATAAAACCTTTAAATTTGTGTTAAGCTTCCAGTAATTTTTTTTATTTCTTTCTAATGTACAAAAATTTAAATAAATTAAATAATTAATTTTATTATATAAAAGGAAAATCGTATTTAGTAAAACAAGTTGTCACTTTGTGACTTATAAATTCGTCAGCAGAAACATATATCGAAAATCACACGACATATGCAGATATTAAACTAACGTACCGATATAAATCCCGTCATCTCTCTATAGCCTTTTTTCGTAGGACACGGCATAGAAATGATCAGTCTTTCTGCCGTCTCTGGGAATCCACAAAATAATGTTTTCATTCGAGCAATCACAGACAAGAGTATCCAACGGTCAAAATGCTGAGTAAAATATGATAGCGTATTTTTAGGAAGATTGAGTCGCTAAATTTATATTTCTTGAAGAATAGCATATGAATGTTTTTTTTTCATTTCTGTTTTGCTATAGAATAATCCTTCACTAAGATAAAACCTTGCTCCGTTCAATCAGGCAACAAATTATTATATAAGTTGTTCTAGTGTAAGATTAACGAGTAATTTCCGTATAGAGGCAAAATCGCACACTGCAATTTTTATTTTCTCCTAATAGTGAAGATGAAATTTAAACCAGATTTTCAATTTACAAGCTAAAATATGACTGTGGCCGCTTTCCAAACGGACCCAGAAAAAAGTACTTAAAAAAAGTGGATTTAGAGGTTTTCCCGATGGTGATGGATTGCAAATGATTATAATTTATAGGAAGACTACTTCGAATACCAATACAATAATAAAAAGTTTCATAACTGATATCATTTTTGAGAATCTAACTCGCTGTGCGTTCAGTGGTTTTGACACTAATTAAAGGGTTGATCATATATGAATAAGTCGGCCTTGCGTATGTTATCAAAGTAAAGTTTGTAATAATTATTTTATATTTCAAAAATATTTTTTTCAGTTATCTCTTCTCTGCATACTAGTCGACCCTGCCTACTAGATATCCGCATTTATGATCGGGCATATATTTGAAACGCACCCACATTTACGTCTTCGAACTGCAATTTCAAGATTTCTTCCGTGATCCTTTGTCAATGTATTTTTCGCCCCACACATAATTCTACTAGTCTTCTGATTATAAGGTTTGAAAATAAAGAAAAAAGTCAAATTAAAATTAGTTGAGGCGAGTTTCATTGAAATATTTGATCTAAGTTTCTTTCTCTTCCTAATGAAATACACAGAACTAGGAAATTTATATATGAATCTTATTTTTAATTGTTTGGTAATCTATTCATAATTGTGGCAAAAGATATCAGCCTTTTGGTGATAACGGTGTGCTGTCTGCTATTCACGGAATATCTGAAAATTTGACAGATGTGACAGATTGAGAATTGTGACAGATTGACATTAACGCCGTCTAGTGAAGCGCAGCGAGCAACTAGCGTAACGCAAGTAAATGTGTAGTAAAGTTTTGAGTTAAGTGCATACTCCTTTCGACTACTCATATACAATACGTGCTATATCCTTGCGCTCTTTTTTGAGTATGACTTTACATTGGGGATCATATTTGTTTTAAATCTGGATTTTCATGGTAGCGGAGTGTTTCTAGCAATAACATTATTAATGTAAAGCATTTCGCTTATTGTACACCGTGTTAATGCAAATAAGGATATAATAATATAAGCACCATTATATTCTGTCCTCGCATAAATAATTATTGTTAGATAATTGACTGTGCAAAAAAACACGTCCCTGCTCTGTTTTCACCCAAAAAGTTACGGTTATCTTCTTATTAACTGGGTCACGAAATTCATTCTTGGTATGTTAATTTTCATTCAGCTCTGAAGATGTGTCAATCTTATGAAATTCATTTTCCTTTTATTAAACAAAATTCTAGGCTTTATTTTACTGGGACAGTTTTATTTGCAAAGCTGCTCACATACTAACGATACCGAAACTGCCAACTTTTTAATAGTATATGATTAGTTTTGGATTAGTGCAATTGAATTTATTTGAAACAACGGTATTGTTATACCTACCTGTTAGTATCGCATGGTCGGACTATTCATCATCTCCGATATTAATTGTTGCTCTCTAATTTTATCAGGATTAAAAATAAATGAGATCATTGATATCAATAGATGAACGGTTGATTAATAACAACTAACGTATATGAATTTCATACTGAGTTGTTTGAATTAATAATTTCAATTGTTATTTGCCAGAGGGGTTACGTATGAAAGGTATGCATTAACCATTATATTCATTCTTCCTATTGATCGTCAGTAATAAGATTTGTATCATCTTCACAAATAGGTGAACATAAGATCTATATGTAGTACGGGAACCAAAAAATAAAGTATGTGTCATTAAAGTCGTACAAAGTGAACCTAATCTGTTGAAAACCTGGACCTCGTCTACTTCAGATATAAGTGATGTGACGCATTGGAAAAACTCCATATAGCCATCCACGTTTCTAAACCCTATCCCTATGCCAATGAATGATACTCTCCATAATTATTCACGATATCCTCTCGTCTTAAGCTCGTACTACACTCGCTGACTGATATAAGTCTCCACGGCTCAAGAAGAGACCATCAAATAAATAAGCACACTTTAATTGAAAAGCTATGGTATAATCAATTGCAAACTAAGAAATAGAAGATGATGGAATAGAAGGAATGGAAGATGATGCTAAAAAAATTAGAAAACTATCTCGCTGAAATACTTACTGTCTATACCGTATTCGAAAAAACGGGGCTTTTATACATATATATTAAAACATAAAATTACATTCTTGTATTTGCTAGTTTTAATCCTCTGTACTTTTTTTCACGAAATCGTTTCACTTCAAACCAACGGATTATACGTTATCTTTCAATGCGTTATTCTTATTGTTTTTCTATTTATATTCCTAACCCCATCACTTGTTCTATATTTTTTCATTATTTTGTTTATATTTATTAAAATTGTTTCAGTTCTTCAGTCATTAATTTTCATTAAACATTTACAATTCACAACGATATTAATTGTTAACTTTGCGTTGTCCTTAATAGTATAAAAAGGTTTTATAGCGATAAGTTCGTCATCTATGTACTTTGATTTCTTAGCATGTAAATATTTAAATTTTAATCCTAACTAATATGAAATATCTTGTTTTTTATTCCTTTGTGCTCCAATCATTTAAAAACATCCGGACGAATTTGCAACTTGGATTGGTTTTTTACGAAAATAATTTTTAATTACGTCGATTTCAATTTGACGGCTAAACTTTATAAGTAATCTTTAATGATACTTATTGATTCACTCACTGATTTTAATACCAGTTTTAGTTCTGTAAAATTTAGCCATATTTTCCCATACAAAATTTTCTCCGAAAAATACCGCTTGTCGTCTCTTTTGAATAAAAGAATGAATATAAATATAAGGGATAATTAGAGTATGGAAAAAGAAATAATTACATTAGGTAGATTAAACCTAAAGCTAATCGGCGCAACCCCTAGGAGTATGTCGCTTCATTAGTAGCGCTTAAGCCTCATTCCATGGGTGAAAGTTGGGCGAAAGCGCCAGTGCTTCGTTGCACGTTATAATCTATGTGTACTGTATACTCGCATGCTAGGTTTGTGTTTCTAGATGAATATTTATAAGTTCACAGAGACCGCCCGGTCTCTGACTGTAGATCCGACGTGGACCTATCCATCATCGGTGGAATTTCATTGTTTTCGATGAGACATTTCGAACAACAGAGAAGAAAAGTTATTTGACAGTGCGACTACTCAATGCTTGATTTTTTCTACAAAGGATAAGTGTAACGCTTTGTGAAAGAGAATATCGAACTTCTTTTATAAACTTTACATGGAAAAAAAAAGTAAAATGTGATATTCCCAAATATAAGGACCAAATATTTTTTTTCAAATTTGCCATGTTATTAGTGGAGTACATACTTAAAAGACTACCTTTTGCGGAGTACATTGTCAAAAGACTATTTTTAGGGTTCCATACCTCAAAACGAAAAGAACCTTTATTAGATCACTTCGTTGTCCACCTATTTGTCTGTCTGTCTATCAACATCTTTTTTCTCAGAAATGAGTAGAGGTATTAAGTTGAAATTAATATCAAATACTTAAGTCTACGGTTCCTTGGAGCGATTAAAAATGAAGCTTCTACGTCAACGTAATAAAAACATTCCTAAAAATACGGCCACTTTAAAAAAATATTCCCATACGGGTATATTTTTTGACACTCGCAAATAAATAAATACCTGTAGGGTACTTCCCCTTGACGTAGAATTATGAAATTTGACAAAAAAAAGCAAGGTCTCACAGTACAAGTAAAGAAAAAAATAGAAAAATCGTTAATTTGTAGTTATATCACCTAAAAAAATTATTTTAAATAAGCGTCTGTGAAAGATATAGTAGGCAATATATTTTCATTCTAAAAAATTAAAATTTTGTAATAAGTTTAATAGGAATATTACGTACCATTAAATCTTTATAAATGCCTATATGTTTACGGAACCCTCGTAGTGCGAGTTCCGCTCTTGCTTAACAGGTTTTTTTAATCAATACTAGCACTTACAATAACGTATAATGTGGATGTTTTCCAAGTATTCAGTAAAAAATTGAATAAAAAATAAGTTAAACCCCAGCGGAAGATTGTTTATTGTGATTTTAGTGTTTGTTTACATCTTCACATTTTATATCATCGCGGGAAGTGGTATTGCTGTTTCGCAGAGTCAGTACTAAGTATATGTATTTACAGTATAAGAATATATGTATGTATGTATGTATTTAACAAAATCATTCACCGCTTGATGTTAATAGCTTGATATGACATTAGATATAAGAAAGATCAATCTTTCAATAGAATTTCATTTTTCTATTTATTCTGTCAAGTTATTTTCTTAATAATTAGCAATTAATCGTTACGTAAAAACGCACAATGAACCTTTGATTATGAAAAAAGTCCAAATAGTAATGCTCATAATTCAAAGTAACTTCAAAGCATGCAGAACAAACTGTCTAGTCTGAAAAATAGGCAATGTGTATATTCATAGTACATAAATAGAACATATAGAATTTCTAACTGACCTAATTTTCATAAACATTTAAACATATGTAGACTTTGAACCATGAATATTGCCACACCTGAAGTACGTCTTACACCGTTGCTATGATACAGTCACGTAGAGTCTACATAACGTAGCTGAGTGTTACATAGACGTATTCGACTCTAACGGCCGCTATTGTTCTATAACAAACAGTTTTGACTAAGTCGTTCGACATTAGGTTGAATTTTAAAATTGTTCAGTTATTATCGGTCGAGTCACTTATTTTTGTAGTTAAGTGGTAACCACGTAACAGGTAATTACCAACAGGTTACGATACTCTATATACTCCAGTCAGCAGGGACTTTTTGTTTACAAAAGCCCTGTAGTGAAATTTGATTGAAATTTATTAGTAGGTCAGTTATGAGTATAAAACTAAGTCCTCTCGGCGCGACGGGTACTGGTCAGTGTCTATTTTAGTAAAAGCCTTTAAGAGAAACGCTAGTCCTAGGAGGAAAATACAAGAAACCTTTTTGTGGAAGAAAACCTGCCCAACACGAGAAGGGCTCGCATTACGTGGATTCCGTGCACATTTAGACATTTAAGAACATTGAAGGGTACATAGTATGTCTAATTAAACTATTTACAAATATAAATTTTTACAACCTAAATATATTACCTATTATATCTTTCAAGGGAGTAAAAACAAATTAATTATAAAAATGCATAATTCTACATAGAATTTCCCTTTACTTGTGCTATAAGACTTACCATTATGCCGAATTTCAAGATTTTTGGTCGACTTGAAGTACCCTAAAGTTTTTGATGATCAGCGAGTAAGACTTGCGTGAACAAAACATCTTGAAATTTTTACAGCAATAAAAAGCTATAGAGGAGTTTTTTACACAATACAAAGATATAAGGTTTTTCACTTTGAGGAAAGGACCATAAAAAGGGTGATATTTAATTTTTATTTAAATTGTTTTTTTTGTAAAGTCAATATTTTCAGAGTAATAGCGCTACAATTTTTTTAATCTCTAATGAAAACTTTTGTAGAAAAAATAATCTTTCATTCTCACTTCCAACATTTTCGTTTATAAAATCTATAATTTATTTTTCAGGGTAGAATAAAAATCTTTGTGAAACGATCACTCTAAAAATATTCATTTTCCGGAGAAAATATTTCAAATGAAAATGAAATATCAGATTCCATTTTCTACAAAAAGCTTTCTTGTATTTTCTTAAAATTCCAGCCTTTCTAAAGCGAAAAAGCGTTTATCTAGGTGACTGCTATTGCAATTCTTAAGACTAAACAACAATGATTCTTCTGTACTAGAGTTTATTAACATCTATACTTATATATTTATTAATGGCAATTAACCTCAAAAAATTAAGAGACCGTCGTTGTTTTTGAAAGGAAAACATCGAGAAGCACCTCTGGTAACCTACAGAGAGGCGACATTGAGGCTGGCAAAGAAGATCAAATCGTAAACTATACAGATTATAAGATAAGAAGGTGAATTATAATTAAACACTGCTGTGTTTTAATATTTTAAAGCGATGATGAAGAATATGAGGAGACTATGAATACTCAAATTTGTTATTGTTATATATATATATATATATATATATATATATATATATATATATATTAATTTTAAATTAATGCTCAGGGCTGACACCGTACCCTAGTAATAAAATTAAATATAATAAATAAAAAGAATAATTAGAATCTTTCAAATTCAAGAAATATGACACGGTAACTTAGGTTTTTAGCCAATTACAAGAAATTAATAGATGTACGCTTGTATAGTCTTATATGAAGTTCTGTCTGGCGTAATCTGGAATGGATTTGCTAATGCGATTGAAAGTTTTTGAAATTGCATTTACCATTTTTTTAAATGTTTAAACCCGGTTTGCCAATTATTAAGCTTTAAATTGATGTTCAATATGTCTAACTTGTTTAACCCATGGCCTGGAAAATCTGATAAACATTTGAAGTAGATAATTACAGAACTTTATTGAGCGTACTGTGACATGTGACGACATTTTCTTTACTTTATATGTATGCGACATTTTCCTTATTTTATATGTATGCGACGTTTTCTTTATTTTATATGTATGCGACGTATTCTTTATTTTATATGTATGCGACATTTTCTTTATTGTTAACCTCATCGTATGTTGTATGAAAGTAATTAAAATGGTGAAAGTAAACTTAGATTTTCATGTCTGTAATTTTCGAATTCAGGCCAGTAAACTTAGTAAGATGAGAATGATTTTAATTCAATATCATAAAAGCATGTCTCTAGTCGCAGAGATTTTCCCACGTCCCAAATTTCGGATTTTCCGGATCATTTTTTATGATATTAGAAACCTTTATCACTCGAACTAGGTCGTGAGGCATGAGAACTAAATGCTTCTTATATTTAGTTCTCCTTTCGGACGCGCACTGGCGTTTCTCGATTCAATGATGAACATTTACTCGGATTTTGTAGTTTTCTTTGACATGAACAATTTTCTTACGAAAATGATACTGGGACTATTTAGGGTTGCGTATCTCAAATGGAAAAACAAAACCCTTATAAGATCACTCATGTGTCTGTCCTTCCGTCCGCCACATCCGTTTTTCTTTGAAACCACTTTTCACGTAGAAACTTGAAATTTGGCATAATAATAAAATATATTAACTCACGTATATCTCAGTACCTAAAACAGAAATATTCATTTGGAAATTGTTGAGGGCAAATTAAGGAAGAGGATTTGTTTACTTCCATATATGGTGTGGATTTGTATCGTGTATATCGTTTGAAAGATCTGGTAATGAGGGTCCCAAACATACCTTGTTCATAACTTTTAGTATTATATTTTCAAAGATACATTGAAAAATATCCAAAAATAAGTTCCTACCTCCACCCCCTCCCCTTATTTCCGAAACTGCTGAGCAAAAGACCTTGAAAAAAGAGCTGGCAACTACTAATTGGAGATTACAGAACAGCTATGGTGATTATCCTAGATATTATAATTTTTGAAATGTGTATGGTGTGTTTTAGCCTGTGGAAAATATAGTAGACACATATTTACGTTGTGCCTAAATATGTACGGAACTCTCGAACTGTGAGTTCTATTCGTGCTTGACTGGTTTATTGATGATTTAGGATTCGTTGCAATAATTGAAAAATTTACGTCTTATCTAAGGTCGGTCACTGACTCATCAACATATTGTTTTATATTTGTAATATATAGCTGTTCCAAGCTGTAAGTTTATTAAAGCATACGTAAATAAATTTAATGAATAGAATAAATGTAATAAATGTATTTAGACGGATTTTCTTTAGTAATGAATTTTAGTATATTACCTTTTTATATAAAGTTATATTGTTATTTTAAACAGCTTTTTCCACACTTCTGGTAAATTAATTTTAGAAATGGTTACTTAATTTAATGTCACAAATATTAACAATATATTTGTTTTATTTCTTAGTCAGAGCAACGGGATAGAGAATATTTTATAACAAATATTTGTAATTTAGATTCTTATTTATTTAAAAGTCTTAGCCAAATCAAAGCACATACCGAAATGCTGAATTAATTAGTCACAAAATAAAAATAACTGCTATTAAATTAATTCATAGTGATAATAAAAATTCCTTAAATCATATAATTTAATCAATCATATAAATTTCCCACAATCAGATTTCTGAGTGTATCAATTGTCTAGGAGAAAACGTCAAAATTCGGTTCGGCGGTCAACATCGAATTGAAAGACGAAAAAGGTAAACGACCGGAGAGCGCTGTTGTGAGTTTATTGATTTACGATAGTGAGTCATAGACAGATTCACATTTAATTGTGATAATAAACAGATCTGTTAAATACACTTTACGTATTGTTTTACAATAAGTCCCAAAAACTGCTTACCTACCTATCCACTTTTAAAATTAAATAGCGACGTTTCTGTGCGTGTCTACCTGTCCGACGCCCAGGACTGACACTGCACGCTAGTTTATTCCACGATCGAGTTTGCAATGATAATAATCGCCCCGCACATTCGCCGACGTGTAAGTGTTGTACAATATATTACATTCAGTTACGACACACGATAATTACATATCTTAAATCTATCTACTTATATCATTACGTTGGTCGCGATTAACCGCTACCCGGCCTAGTTTTGACGCAATCCGTGCCCACGTCGAGCCACGAATCGACCATAATTGGTATATGTTGTTTAATTTTACCTTTCCAACTAGATGTGAAAGGGGGGAATGCTATGCGTAGGAAGCTGGCGTGTTAGTGAAAGAAGGTTTTAGAATATTGATGTCATGTACAGTTTTATTCTGGTATGGATTATTGCGTATTTATTTACAGTTGGAAAAGAAACAACAATACCGAAAACATTTTTTAAAAAAGTGAAATCCTTACACATAAAATGGAAAAAGTCGTTAATATGTAGGAGAACAAATACGTGAATGAATTATTATTCTTATTTTTGCTTAAGTCTATTTTTGTTTATATACATTTTTCATTTTCTATCATAGCGGTAAACGTCTACAGTTAGTATAACATACACGATAATAGAAGTGTTCGCTTTAAAATTTAAACATTAATATTTTCAACATAGTTTTACATAAAGTAGCATTTTGATTAAGGAATCTATTTCGTTATTTTTTTTCTTTTTACATAGTTGAGGAGAAAAAATATTAAACTCCACATTGTTCAGTTTCGTTACAACGAGCGAGCTTCAGACATAAACCTTAATAATAGTCTTATATATAATAGTTCATACCAAAGCTGGAAAATTTATTGAATAAACTCAGTGTCTACCCGTCTTAGACAGCCTGTTTTCTTAATATTATGATATCTGTATTGAAATAATTTATTTTCTTCTTCCTCTGCGGCGCTACTATTTTTGTAGAGCCTGGCCAACCTTGAAATTTTTATCCTATCTTCTTATTTGGCTACTTTTTTACCAATTTGAAATTCAATTTTTTATGATTTACTTTCTCCTGATATTTTCATCTATCCCTGGATCTTATGCCTTCTGAATTTCATTCTTGTAATCTTTTAACTCTTCTATTATTGTCCACAAGTAAAGGGGATTTTTTTCAACATTCAATTATTTTTAATTTTATTTAGAATTAGACATTTTTGTTATTAGTTTGTTTTTACGCCTATTAAAGATATAGCAGTGAACATATTTACGTTGGGACAAAATTAATATTTGCAAATAGTTTAATTAAAAATACTATGTACTCTTAAATGTTTTTAAGTGTACTATGTACCCTTAAATGTTTTTTGAAGTGCCTAAATGTATACGGAACCCTCGTAGTGTGAATTGTTTCTATCAAATATTTTTATCGCCGTCTGTGAGAAAGGACAATGGAGAATATCTCTCCATCGTCTATTCCCACAAATTGCTCTAAAATTTTCCTCGATATTTTCCTTTCCCAAACTATAATGAGATATATAACGATTAATCAATCTCGCTAACAACTGAGTTACTAAAGAATTCACGCCGACTAAGCAACGGGCAAAAATTTAGACCTATATACGTGTATTTTAGGTAGTCCATCCACAAACTCCACGCTCCTGTAAATCAATTTTACTTAACCGAGAACGAACAATCTATCTGACGGGTTTCCATTTATGCGCCTCGCCCATCCGTTATTCCCATTGTCTGTTGCGACCTTGTCAACGACCGGACGTGTCGTGACACGATATGTCTGCTGCTCGCCTCACTTGATCTACCTGTGTACAGTGTTTGTATACAGTCAGTTGTCTTTACTTAACGTTGTTCCAATGTTTTTTGCTGCAGAACGAATATCCATTCTGTGTTTTTGACTAAAACTCATTCACGGACAAACACTTTTGTGTGGGAAGGTATGTCATTGTGCGTCTTGTGGATTATTGGGGGATTCGATATCGATATAGTTTTTAAATTAATCTTATAATGAAATATTATACTTTTAGCGTTTTCTCGATTCCTTACTTTGTAATTTGCTGTTTGTAATTTTTTTTATTTTATGAAACTTTACTGCAACTTAGACATAAAGTTTTAATAAAATCCGTCATATCTGTACATAATACAACGAACTTATTGTTGTAGTTACTATATATAATTGCCAAAAGACGTATTTATGCGATGTTGCGAATGTTTGTGCAGGGGTAGATTGTAAATTATTGATTTGGGCTAATTAATAGAAATATACAAAAAAATTAACGTAGTCAAATATGGATACAAGAAACCCAAACACTTTATAAATTAAAATTAAATGAAAGTAAAGAGACAGGGACAAGTGGACATAATCAATATTACGTAATATGTTTTTTATAATATAAATACTAATGGTGCCTTTATATTGTTTATTTATATTTAATTGATTTCATCATTCTGTCGTCTATATGGTAAATGATTCCTCATAGAATAGAGAACTGTGCTGAGGGATTAGAAGATTTAGTTTACAGCGTAGTTCAAGGCTACTAGCCGACAGGTATTGGAATTTAAATTTAAAGTAGAAAGGAGTGAGAGGTTTATTAATACTATATTAAAACAAGATGTTGAATCAATTTAAGTTCTTGGCAAATAATTGACGTCTAGTTTATATATGACAATATTTATAATGACAATAGTATCTATAATATATGTATATATATTCCAATTCCTACATATTATAGTAAAACCTCTAACAACAATGAATGGATAGAAATTACAAAACTTTTTAACTGATCTGAAAAAGCTCTCAATTCAACCCGTTGGTTGGATTGAGAAGTTGGCAGCTAATAAAGTTAGCGCCTCAGTTCATCAGTGCTAAATCACCCATGTAATAGTCAAACAGACGATTTACACTTCTTCTCCAATCCGCGAATTTATATTTTGGAGCAGTACGGTAGCATGAGATTAGCTCTGCCAGGTAATGCTAAATTAGCCTCGGATATGTACCACATGGCTTTTCAACTTTTGGAAATTCAATGTAAGTGATCGGAGAAATTGTTGAACCAACACTGGCTGCTTTTCGCTTTAAACGGAATTTATGAAGCAAGAGCATTTGATTTTATTAGTTCTAAATCAGATTGATACCTATCTAGCTAAATTTTATGGTTATTAGTTACTCAGTGCGTAATGTAACAAAAAATTGTTTTTATTATTTGTACAGGGATTCTGTTCATCAAACTGAATATATTTAAGCGTGTTTTTTATTAAACAAATTAATTTTTTCTCCTTAAAATCGCAGATTCGATGGTGTTTTCCTTATATTTTTTCAAAAACAGTTGAGAATATTCATATATTTCTTTAATATTTTCTACTCAGTTTAGTGAAGAGAATCACCTGTATAATTAATATATAAGTTCTTTATTACAGCTGTATATGTACATTACAAATGAAATTATATTTACGGGTAAAACAATATAGCGTTTAGTGAGATTTATTGTCTAACATATTTAATAACCTGTTCATAATCTTATTTCTTATCGGAAAATTAACTTTTCACTGACGAGTTTGCGATATGGGAGTGAGCAAGTTGCTACTTTTTCTTTATTTTTCAAGTTTTTAAAGTCGCTTTAATATATAATAAATCAAATAAGTTTCTTTCCTTAGATATTGGTAACACAATAATAAAAAATTTGGAAGTATTTTTGCGATATGAGCACAAATACAGAAATTAATATACGTAAGTCTCAAATTGTCTATGTCGCGTTTTGGTTATATCTTTTTACTTCTGGGATCTTAAACTTAAAGATATAAAAAGACTACATCAAATATTCCTCAGTTATGTATGCCTGATGTGCGTCTAAATAAACAGATGGAAATTTAGAAACGTTCGATAATTTATTTACTACTAGCTCATATTTTTTAGAATATCTCTTTAATTATTGACTTATACTGCTTTTTATATTTATAGACGAAATAACAAAAATGGTCTTACAATACAATATAAAAAAACCTTTCAAACAGGTTTTCGTCTTTTCACAACTCTACATAGTTTGGTCAAGTTGGAATTTATTATATCTGGCCTTTGTTGCGTCAAGTTTATGCCTCTAGGCACACACGTAAGCGAAAGTATTTTATAGTTTCGCATGACCTTTAGCGCTTAGTTAATTATATCGCCTATTTTGCATTAAATTTGACTTTTAATGAAATTTTATTGCAAAAGAATCGATTGGTTCCTTTTAATCTTACACAAACTGGTTTTGTCGCGCGTTGACATTTTCAACTCTCCTTTTTCGGAGTTTCCTCTTCTAAAATTGGAAGTAAAGCTCAGTGTAATATAAAATGTTAATCACAATTTGGTTATGGCTTCGTGTATTTAGTGTGACAGAAGTATAATAAAATATTGTTTCAAACTATTCCTTTTATATTTATTTCCCACAAAACAATTTTCTTTGTTTTTTATTTATAACGTAATTTTATGTAACTCATTGTATATATACGTTGCATAAAAAATGATTAGGTCAGTCTTATTGCTAAAAGAGCAATATCTTCCAGGTTAACCTAACTGAGAAATTAAAAAAATTAATTCTGAGGTGAACTAGAAAACATTATAGTTACATTTAGTTATTACAATTATTATAAATAATTTGTCAAGCATGAAAAGAAATTGCATTACAAGTATTTCGTACACATTTAGACATTTAAGGGTACGTAGTATTTCTATCAAATTATTTACAAATATTAATTTTTCACATTGTAAGTTTATTGCCTACTATTTCTTTAAAAAACGTAAAAACATGGTGCATATTTAAAAAATTATGACATCTTGAATTATCGTTATAGTTTTCCTACAACCTTTGCACAAGCTTCTTAAATCTTTGTTTCTTTCTCAAATTCAGTTTTTGTAGTCTCAAAAACAGGTAAGAGAGACATAGCTTTTTATATTTTTCAATAGATCTCTGAAGATATTTAAAATTATGAAAACAAATTTGAGACCCTGGTAGAAAGACTAGTTCTTTCTAATGGTACCCCTAAACCATTTCAAACGATACCATACAATAAAAATACAAAACGATAGGGGATTTAAAAAAAATCTTATACTTAATTTGCCCATGTACATTTATGTACACAGTATTTTAATATGTTTTGTTACTACATCAAATTTCAAATTTCTATGTCAAACGGTTTCTGAAAGAAACATCTGGGTCAGACACACGGACAGATACATAAGTGATCTTATAAGGTCTTCACTTTTTCCTTGGAGATACAGAACCCTAAATAGGAAACAAAAAACAATATAATATTTGCAAAAAAGTGACATCCTCCTAATGGAAAAAGGAAGAAGACAATAAATATAAAACAGGATATGAAAGATGTAATAATAATACTCGTAGTGTGAGTGAAGTAAAGAGAGGTATGATTTCAGATAACTTTTAAATGTGTACGAACCGGGCATTTCTGACATTGAGGTTCCGCTCAAGGAGTTCATGAAATTTGCTGAGTAAGCAGAGAAGGAATGTTCATAAAATGACGACCGATCTTTTGGAGTGAAGAGCATAAGTAGAAGACTTTCTAATTTGCTAAGCAATTTGTTGGTAAGATATGGAGAGTGCATATCTTCATAGTAAAGTAAAGGTAATGAACTAGTTTAATAGAGGTGAAATTGAGTTTTAAACGAAACGAACCGTTAAAAACGTTTAGAGAGTACATTCTGCCGAAGAATCGACGACCGACATCATTTATCTAGGGCTGCCAACTAAGGTTTTAATCCATTAGCACGCAGATAGCCTTTACAGCGGTGCAGAATTCGGTACATAATTTATTATGATTTTAGACAGAAGTCCTTTTACTACTATAAATTATACCTCGAAACTTTCACACCACACCAATTAACTAATAGGCATATTTTGAATTCACTGACTGATCAAATTGAGATTGAGTTTGAGGAACTTAATCGCATCAATATAAATATTAACAGAACGTCTGTAGATTTGCAGATTATTTACGTAAAAATAAAACCTACAATACTGTATCATGACTAATATTAAATTATAATAATCATCGTCATCACCAGCTTGTCTCCATCCACTGCAGGACATAGGCCCCTCCAATGCGGGTAGCATTTGAGGTAACACCCATAATCGTCTCGCAGCAGTGACGGTGCTGCCCATCATTAATCAGTGAAATTTTAGCTAAGCAATTTATATATCACTCCAGCCACTTAGCAATCGGTCGGGACTCAAAACCGGATCCTCCCGGTGCACTGAACCGTCGAAGACCGTACATCTTAAAATTAACCCAATATAATAATCAGATAACATTAAATTATGATACCTTTATTATATCATAATTTAATGTTACCTATCTTCAACAAATTAACCAAATACGATGCAGCTAATGGGACATGTCAATAAGCACATAAACTGTGTCACAAATCAGATATATTTATTATATCCGAGCAATAGATCTGAGCGTGATCACGATAAAATGGAAAGACTATTCTTCGCTAAGTGGAATATCAGCGTCGCGTTGACCGCGGACCAAATAGCATCACGTACAGCGGGATGCTACGTGATAGGGCGACGTGGAACGAACAAGTATTACTTTACCGATATGGGGTTAGTGAGACGTCTTCGGTTTATATCAAAGGCTTTGAATACTCGTAATTTTGTTGAGCGCCTTGTGCAATAGAGATGTAGGTACGTATTAAAGTGTATGCTTACGAGACAACAAATATACTCAGTTTCAACCTGATGGACACTTAATTTTTTTTTTTTGTTTACAGGGTATGTACATCCATTGGCATGATGATAATCGAAATTTTGAAAAACGAATCGGTATTTTAAGAAAAGGGAAAATATTAAGGTAATACTTTGACTTATTATTCTGTTACTTGCTTACCATGAATCAAATCTTGTTGACATTGGAAAATAGTTTTCAAAGCGTAAAAGCCTTAAAACATTGTTAACTACAACATTACTACACTTAAAACATTCTAAACTACAGCAAAAAGTTACGCTTTTTGAGAAATAATGATTCCCATGAGTTTTCATAAGAATACGATACCAACACCTTTGGTGGTTAAAGGTATTTTAAACTTCATTTTCCCGGAAAATTAAATGTTAAAAATTTTCTAAATCCAATCACAATTTTCCACCAAACCGCATACGACGTTTCTACTTTTGAAGTACCTACAATTGAGAACCCGCCAGTTGGCCCTTCGCCGCTCCATCGCAACTTTTAAATGTTTGCGTTCAATTTACGGTTACGTTGTTCCTAATCGGATTCCACTAACCGGTGAGAGGTAAAAAAACAATTGCAAGTAAATCTTTCTCGTTAAACTCGTTTTAGGTTCGCAGTTATTGGAGATGTCACTTTCAGCCCGTCTAATTGAATTCGCTTACTGTCTGAATGAATTGAGTACTAATCAGTCTCTGCGTCAACTATAATGGCTTTAACAAAAGTCATAATTGCTTTAAGTATGATATGTCATATATTTTCCGGTTTAATAGGTACGATTCGGTTTTTACTCTATAGTTTGTAAGGCCTTTGAGATGATGGTTTTGGCAAATCGTGCTCATTGTCACCGCTTAGGAGGTCAACAGTTTGTAAATGTTATTTAAACTTCCTCTTCCTTCTTTAAATCTTCTCAATTTTATATATTTAATCAAATGCAACGTTGGCCGTAAAATTAAAAAATACAGAAATATATTGTGTTTATGAATTCTCTCCTAAAATATTGAAATCACACCTGGAAACATTTTAATATAGTTGCTTTAACTTGATGGCATAAACTCTCGGAACAGTTGCGTGGATTCAATTCCCGCCAAGATCTGACAATTGTTTTCCAAATAGATATTATATTTACTAGAGACAGAAAACATCAGCTAGAAGATGCAGCTATTTTAGATGGAATACAGCTGGATTTAACTAACTACAATTTCTGGAATAAATAACAAGTGTAAAATATTTATACAATGAAAAACAGTTGTTTTGTTAAAAATTCATTAAACTAATTTTAAAAAGAAACATCTCGTGTTACTAGGTGAAAAAGCGGTCATATGCGAGTCGAACTCTCCGTTAGTTGTATTCAGTGTCATAATAGAAATTAATTTTATGTATATGCTACTGATAATTTTTGGTAAATATAAATGCTTTTACCTGTCTCACAATTTTTTTTCAAATTTTTCTTAATATAAATGCAGTTATCTTTAGTGTTTTTTCTTAAATTAGTTCAAGAATGTTTTTGTTACGTAACTGAGATTAGTGAAAATGGTCCTGACGTGGCAGAAATAGAATGTACTTAAAAAAAGCTGAAACTTTTTAGAATAAATCGGTCAATCGGGAAAACCAGATAATTAATTACAATTTGCGATCACAATCCAAAAAAGTTATCTCCATAAATATATTTTTAATATGTCGAGGATAGTTAATAAGAAATAAAAATAAAAAGCGAACGAAGTAAATAACTTTTAAGAAACGATTATAAAAAACAATCAATATCGATCGTTTTTTTAAATGTGTAGCCTTTGCCCATAGGAATTAAACATAAACTTTTAACCGACATTGATTCTATGTTGTCAAAATGAATATCGTTTTCCCTCTACTAATTTTGCGTAACTTTCGTCGGCCTGCAAGTTTCATAGATTAATATCTAAGTATAAATGACATAGCCAGACAAAATTTGGAACTTTATTTCATTTTGCTGGCTCAAAGAATTTAATAGATAGTCTACACAAAGTATTGTAAAAAATAACTTAAAAATACAAAGTTTTTCATTTGTCTGGTTGACCATTTCAATAAAACTTTGGAAGGCCTTATTTCTTTATTTATCTCTATACAATAATGTCTAAGATTTTTATTGTTATAACATATAGAGAAAACACTATATTAAATTTTGCTGGTCTCATTTCATACTTTACCCGAAAACAATTGGCGACGCATTTGATCCACCAAAATTGATCCTAAAATTGATAAGTTTTTTTATTTTATGTTTAGGACAAAATTATATTACCTCCTTATGTTGCCTAATCTCTGAGAAAATATGGTAAACGCTAATTTGATTCGAAAATCCTTTTTTTCCGGTTTTAGTGCAGAATATTAAAAATAATGTGTTAGTTACTTGTACAGGTAAAAATAGTTCTGCTAGTTGAAGTTATTATTATTTTAGAAAAAAACATTTAGTCCACCGTATTTTCTTAAATTGCCTTAGTAGGAATCCCGATTTACCTTAGATAAGTGCACCAAATTACAACACAATAAATTCCTGCGTAATGACTATAAAAAATAATATCCATTCTATATCCCATAATGAATTTATTCTTAACGAGTATTTGCCTGCGCAAGTAGTTGCATATTAAAATATATGACGTAAAGAGTACTTTACTTAATGTATACGTTAGCTAACGCACGACAATAACGGTTGCTTTAAAAATCGGCATGTTGTTTCGCACATCATTACCTTTATTTTTCGTTAAAGTTCGCTGACTTGAGAGAAAAGAATAGCTTCATATAATTTTACAAGCAGAAAGAAAAGAATGGAGTTATTTTGTCGACGATAACATTTCTGTACTTTATGATAGGAGATGCATTTGTGTAGATTATTTTGTTTTGTACGCGTCAAGCAAGGGTTATCGTCATGTCACTTTCAACATCGGCCGCAAATTATCGAAATTTTGTTATTTTTTTACATAGTCAAAAGGATTTTACGAAAGTACTATTTGGGAAACTAAATGGAATAGAGACATTCCTCAAATTTTGAGTATGGATTTTACAAGCGTTTCTACAAATGCAAAATACTTTTTACGATATGAAGTGTATAATGACGTTTGTCGGTATCTAATTTAGTATTTTTTATAAAGTATCTATAAATATTTGCCGTTTTACCTTTCAATTTGCTCAATTAATAATACTAGTCACATTAAATTTACTAAATTACCGAAAGAAATATTTAAATGAATATATATAATAAAATTGTAACAGAATGCATTCTATACATAGAAAATATTTTAAAAAGTAGTAGATTGATTTAGCGTATGTAATGGAAATAATAATCAGAAAACCTGTTTTTAGAAATTTGGTATGGTAATAGTTTATACCCAGGATCAACATATGAGAGAAAAAAACTGTTTTCTTTTTCTAATTACACGCGGACCGACGTTGTGGGTACAGCTAGTTACATATAAAGTCAGCCGTAACATCAGTTGTTTTATCAACCTTTACCTACAGTGAAATAAGGCGCCATTTGAAAGTATATAGCTGTCAAAGTAAAGGTCTCATAATGATACAATATACGGACGTCCGCTTAAAGACTAATAATTCCATAACTTTTAAAATTGGCGCCAAGAAAAAATAATAATTTATTTTTATAACAAAGCATTACTGAATGATGTTTAAATTTGAATTAGATTTTTTGTAATAGTTTTATTTCTCACCAGTAATAATTAAAACCTTGATCGATACTGAATTGGTATCAAGCCAAGTACACATTATGAATTCTTAACGACATTTTAATTGTTCCCCTTCGCCGCTAACGACATCAGGAAATTGAATACAGAGTCGCGTGCGCAGCGCAAATAGAAGACATGAACGAATGTTTAGAAGTCATTATGGCGCAATGAATTTCAACATTTAATAGTTCAATTTATTTTAATAAAAGTCCAGTTTCGCGTTTAATTTGGAAACGAGTTCTCAACACCGTTATTTTGCCGAGATCGAAATATCGTGCTTGTTTCTGAAATTTGTGGATAATTATATTAGACATACTTCGTTTTTATGGTTCTGTATCTAAAAAGGAAAACCGAAATTCTTATAAGATTATTAACGTGTCCGTCTGTGCGTCTGGCATAACCATTTTTTCTCAGAAATCACTTGAGGTAGAAATTTTAAATTTGGCATTGTGATAAAGCAAATATCAATAGCTGACACTCAAAAATATTTATGTGGAAATTTTAATGCGGCAAATTGTGTACTCAATTTGTTTTCGATTGTTTTAGGTAGTGTGAAACGATACTCATTTGAAAAGGCTCAAAAATAATTTATGGAAATTTTAATGGGGCAAATTATGTACTCAAATTATTTTTTAATTCTATGAAGTAGTGTGAAGCGATACTCGTTTGAAAAGGCTCAAATATATTTTATGGAAATTTTAATATGGTAAATTATGTACTTAATTTATTTTTTAATTCTATTTAGTAGTGTGAAGTTACACTCATTTGAAAAGGCTCAAAAATATTTATATGGAAATTTTAATGGGGCAAACTATGTACTCAAATTCTTTTTTAATTCTATGAAGTAGTGAGAGTCGATACTCGTTTGAAAGGGCTTAAGAATATTTTTTTTATGATTTTACGTAGTACATCTTCAGAGATATAATGAAAAAAACGTAAAAAGATCTACCACAATTTAAATTCTGCCTGTTTAGACCTGGTAAAGTAACAAATATTCAAACATTTTAGTGGTATTAATATTCTACGAAAAACGGGTAACTGTTTTTATAACAACCAAACAAACAAACAACATATTTTTAAATTAATAATATTAAGAGATGTATCTGAATTTTCAATAATGGGAAATGATCAGCCTGAAAATGTCTCAAATCAAGTAAAATCTTCTAAGGAACTGTCTTATAGCTTGTCCTTATTTCAACATTTTACCGACAATAAACTCTGTAATAAAACGGTGCACAATACTCATTTTAATATTACCATCATATTTTTTCCTTACTATGTTTATTATTTGCTAAAACTTTCAATTTGCGTAGGATAAAGGACATTCCATTTGTTGCATACTAATAGAGAATTATAATTTTCCCGTTATTTGAATCATAGATATTTTCCACTCAAGCAAAATATAAAAAAACCTTGTGAGTAAAATTGTTTATCGTACTTCTGACGCAAAGTGTTCTTTATCAATCATACCGTAGTCATGTATAGATCTCATAACAATGATAATGCAATTATATTTAAAGTTATACTTTTATAGTAAATGGGAGGTATGTATTTGAGTCTTATTTCTATTATATAAATTACACCCTAGTATAGAAAATGTTAAATCATAATTATTTATTCAGAAGCTTTAATGAAGCGGGTTTATTGCTACAAGAGTAACATAACGTCTAACCAAAGCCCATGTTGTACCAGGCTACAATCAACTGTGCAATCAAGTCATTAGAAAAATAACTCTGAAATAAATAGTGAAAACAAGAAAAAAAAGATTCTAACCTTTTTATATGTATTTTAGAATGGAAAATAAACATATTAATCTTTATTATTTCGCTATCATATAATATAGAAGTTTATAAATTAGATTTAAATATTTAAATTACCTATCTGAAGTAATGCGATACTGATAATTTTTAATCATCATACATTTTATAATTAATATTTCTAATTTTTTTACAAATCTTTCTGTCCGATAGTTTTCAGACTTGTGAGAAGAGTGATTTTGCAAATTTTGGAGTATCTTGTTAAAACAATAACATTATTTAATAATTAAAAATTTACACCGCAATACGAAACAGGAAATAAATTTAGTGTTCGTAACGTTACTAACGTTACGCACACTAAATTTATTACCAAGCCACTAATTTCTACAATTAGGCCAAATAATCAACTTTTTAAACCAAATGGCCTCCTATAAAAATACCTGCAACAGATAAACACCAGGATATATAAATATTCCGTTTTCCCAATTTTAACACAAAATACTAAAAAGATTGTCAAAATTTGTTGGTTATAGGCGTACTTGTGCGACAGAGTTTGGTTAAACCTCACAATAGCTTTGTTACGTAAAACAAATTTAGGCTCTAACTGTTAAATGTCACAGTTTAATGTCGCATTAAATTTGAGCACCGCTGTTACAGCTAACGAAATGTAATTATCGCTTTTGAGTATGCGGTCTAGAGAAACTCGTTCCTTATTCCGTAACCAAATATTCATACTATTGTTTCTGTGTTGCAATTGCGTCGGTGCTAATTATAAACACATTTCCTTTTAATTGTATCATTTACTACCACCGTATTTCTTGTTTTGTAGACACTAGTGATTGTTTACGCATATATAGTTATTACGATGGGAGCCAAATTTATCGAGCGAATTTAATGAAAGCTTGCGGTGCGTGTGGAAATGGGACAATATCTTTTGAATGGAGAAATCCATTGGTATAAAGCAGGTTGTAAATTTATTAATGATTCACATTATATATATATATATATATATATATATATATTATATATATATATATATATATATATATATATATATATCTTCAATACGACCATCGACTAGGTATAGCAAGGCGAATGAGCATACTTTATTTTATATTCCACGTAAATTGTCCTTTTGCGAAAAGATATGACATGAATATTTATGTAAAAAGAAATTATGTAGAACTAAAAAAATATTTGAAAATTCTCACCCTCATTTAAGTACACTTTTTTATGTTACAATTATTTATTTATTTATTGAAAAAAAAAACAAATAAACGTAGAAGAAACTTCTGCCCCAAGTTAAATCCCAAACCATAATTACACGATCTCACAGTCCTCCACTGCGACACTTCATTTAGTTGAAGAGTTTGGTGAAGCGATCCTCGTTACCTTTGGGTGGTTCTAAAAGTTTACCTATTCCAGGGTTCAAGGGGTTAATTGACGAAATACTAGTCTCAACGCAACTTCAGTAGATGTGAATACCTCTCGTGTGCATAGCCTGTTAAAACGATTTTGATGTAAACTAGGATCATTATTTAAATATGTACATTAAAAACAAATATACGATCTGTCTCTGCATACTCAAGTAAACCACAACTGCAAAGATGCAACGAGAGAGTGCACTAACTGTTCGTGCGTGTCAGCCGCAAATAGACATGGGCGCAGCATCCTCTCAGCGGGATGACCTCAGCCAGCGACTAACTGCAAATGTCATCACGGCCGCGTTTAGATACGGAGCACCGGTCGGCGATAAGATCAAACAATGGAAGAGTTTGGCCTCAAATGCAAACCGTAAAGCAAACATCACGTCTGCGATTGATGGCACATAAATTTGCATATATATTGCAAATATATCACGTTACTTGTTTACGTTTTTAATAGCTGTTAGCTGGCCTGTTTGGGATAACACTAAATTTAAGATTTCTCAAATTTCGTGTTCCATATCTTGTTTCGTATAGTTAGTAAAATTGTTATATATTACATTGCAAGTAATTTTTTTTCTGACGATAATTTTGAGAGTCTATCATGAGTAATTTACCAAGTCGGCATGGCCTAAGAGGTTATGGTAAAATGATATAATAATTTTTTTAGATCATTAAATTCTCTATGTTCCTTCACGTGGTTATTTATTTTTTACAATCTATCATGTACGAGTTGCAGTGCGCTAAAATTTATAAAAAAATTATACATAATCAATGCCTTATGAAATAAATCCAAAAAGTAATTTTTCTCATCGTCCTTTTCATTTTTGAGGTAGCATTAATGATTCAAGGGAGGCTTAGCTCTAAATCTTCAAGGCTCGACCTAGCCTAAGAAATTAGAAAATAAGGTTGAAATGTAACATCATCTTTGTACTTACTGAGCAACCTAAAAGCTGAGGCTATCAAGATTCACAAGCGGTTAATTAATTAATGCATTTCCTCTCGTAGGCGTAACGATAGTTTGGACTGAAGACGGTCAATCTTAACTTATATAGGTCGTTAATTTGACCAATCCCAACATAGATAAGTTGTTAATTTCGTTGAGTAAAATTTCAAACCTACCCATTGAAAGCCATGCTCAAAATGAATACTGATGAAAATATTACTCTTTTATTATTTACACGGGACTTCGCTTCCCACAAATCAAATTTATGTAGGTCTGCTCAGTTAACAAAGCCACATATTTACTCTCCGCCGTCGGTTCACATTTTGCTTTGCTTGAGGAACAAAATAACTTATAACTCGTGAACCAATGTATTGACTGATCTTTGACTGCTAAACATTTTATCGATAATCCAATTTAAATGATTGATTTTATTAATTTTTTTCTTATCAAATTATGTAAAAACTGTTTTGTAACTTTTAATAAAAAAATTGCACAACGCAAACAGTACAATATTTAGAAGCAAAGCAACACCATTCTTCGCAAAGATAAAGTTTGTTTTGTAAAAACCAACAACTGATTTTTCTAAATGTATCCGAGAATTAAGTAACATGGTAAGTAAGGTTAAGTTAATGTAGCGTGTGTTTACATAAATCGCACCAAAAAATTTCTCAGCTCTTTCGTTTCGATGTTAACTATCTTTGTCTCGCAATATTTATAAGCTTAATTGGAAACCGATAAATCCGTTTTGTCGCAAATTGATAGGCTTGCAAAGAAAATTAATCGGAAACTATCTAAAAAGATCAAGTGATAAATAAATAAAAAAAAGTTTAAAAAATGGTTTGAGTTCCGGGCACGATGTTCAACCCAAAGACCGATTACAAAATATTTGGTACAAATTATATCTCAGGAGTGGCGAAAAGGCTTTTCACTATCCATGTGTCCAGAAACAGTATAAATCTCACCACATATAATGCATCTGCTATAAGGTTGTGAAAGCTGTGATCGCTGCCAACTTCATCACAGAAAATAATGATTATTTGTAAACCTTTAAAAATGTATAAACCTTTTAAATAATTTTCCCAAATGGAGATTTCTAACTTGCACTTATTTGAAATTTGAATTTTATCATATTTGTTTTTAAGATCGCTAAAGTAAAAAATAAATATATTACATATTCACATTAAGTAAATAGCTAGAAAATAATTTTAATACGTGTATTAAACAATATTTAATTAATTTATTATTGTAAACCGACAGAAGCATTTCATTTGACAACGTTTACGCCGACGTCAAACATTTTCTTGTATTAAAATTACTAACTCGTACAACGTGAAGACACTTATTAAACTGAATGACGAGGAAGTGAAATTATCTTTTTGTATTAGAACGATAGATTTCAATGGCAAATGACCCAATAAATGATCGAAGTGAACAAACTCAGTCAAGCCTCAAGTTATTACTTTCACTTAATTTATTACGTGCAGGAAAACGTCCTATGTTTACTTCCGGTCTGTTTTCGCTTCCAACATCGAGAAGCTGGCAAAAAGATTTATGAGTTGCGATGGACTAATATCGCCATCCAATTAAATAAATGACTTTGAAAGATGGCCTTCAGTAAATATTGTGATAGGTACTGTATATAGAAATTGTTATATGTTCTCTAGTTTATAGTATCGAGGAAATTGTTAAGATAATGATTTACAAATATCGTTCCAATTTATATTGTCTATCATAGTAATAAATTTGATCATGCGCATCTGTATGACAATATTCAATTGAGACATCTTAAGCTGTTTTGAATATTTTATATTTAACATGATATCATAAAATATCAAAGTCAAAAAATCATCTAATAATAAAGCCATGAATTTTACGTTCGATTTTCATTTTTCACTTTACTTCACAATTTTTGGTAGGGGTGAAATTCGAAATATCTCGCTAAGACGAATCATGTAAACTATGTTTAAATACGTAAAGTATATTTCCTCATGTTCATACATGGAAACTTCCATAAAATTTAGCTTTCTATAAAATCTCTTAATATTATGTATATTCGGATAAAATTGCTCTCTTGCATTTAAAGTACTAGCAGAAATCATCTCGAAAAGAACATAGTTTCATAATTATAAACTTTCAAAATCATTAATCGCCGTATATTCCTAGGTATGTTTGTGCGTACGTATGTGAACTATTATCTCACACTGTACTAACTGCAACCACTATTTTTATTCACCGTAGTACTATTTTAGTATTCGTCGTTCAATTAATTATAAGAAATTATTAGTAAACACATCTCAGTTAGATGTACTTACTAATAATTTTAGAATTATCAGTAAGCACAACTTAGTAATGCCCATGTATATAGAAATTATTTCGTAAGTAAATAAATATGTTTTCTGTCAAACCTTTTTATCATTTAAGTGTAACCCTTTTTTTGTATTACCTAATTTTGCTCTTCTATTAAGGAATGACTGAACCAGCAATGTGGCAGACCAAAGTTCTCCTTAATATTTTACCCACGACGAAACGGAGGAGATATATGCGTTTATGGTGAGAGGTTGTTTGTTTGTTAGTCTGTGTGTGCAATCCAATATTTTACGGTGATTACTCACTAGGGGGCGCGGCAATAGACATTTTGTTGCAAACGAATGTTCTCATTTATGTGCCAAACGGTTTGACCGATTTAGATACGGTTTTCTGCAAAATATTTAGGATTAATCGACAATGGTTCTTAGATGGGTGTTATGTTGGTAGCTCACGCTGGTGCGCTGCAACATTTTGTTGCAAATGTATGTTTCTATTTATCTCCAAAATGGTTTGACCTATTTAGACACGGTTTTCATCATAAACGTTTTAATCGAAACATTATAAAATAAAAAGCAAAATTAAAAATTTTGTAAAAACCCACAACGGATGTAGTCATTTTAATTAAAAAACGATTAAACAATTTTTTTCAAAACCCCTCTGACTAAAAGAAAGTAAGAACCTATTAATATAATTACAAACCCAAGAAAATCCGTTGAGGCTGCCATTGTCATTTCCGTTCCCAATATCAATTATATTGTAGCACCATAGAAAAGTTATTTGCGCACCAAAGAGAAATTCAATTAGTCACGAACTGGTAAAACTGCAAAATTTTAGGCATAGGCAGGGCATGGCACCCGACCCGACGGATTTTCTTGGGTTTGTAATTTTATTAATAAGTTCTTACTTTCTTTTAGTCGGGAGGTTTCCACAAAAATTATTTAATCGATTTTCATTTACAACGACCACATCCGTCGTGAATTTTTTCAAAATTTTTAATTTTGCTTTTTACTAATAGTGGCTATTAGATTTGTGTTGGAACTAATTTAAAAAAATCGGCGTGAAATATTTATGTCGACGCAGTGCTGCTACGAAAGTGAGTGCGATGCACTCTTCGTCACTTTCGGCATTAGTTCCGCTGTCACTAGGCGCCACAGTCAATCGTTCCGAACGTTGTTTTGACATTTTGCTTGTGTTGGTGTATTAGAAATGCAGACCGTCGGCGTATATCGACTTGTCAATTGGTCTTCTTAGGTACGATGTTTTAGCGTTATAATTAAATAACAGATTCTCCCGCAGAGCTGAAATACTATGTGAAATATTGAGAAGAAGGTTAAGTTAAATTAAATTTTAATTGTAGCAATCCCAATAAAAAATGGCGCGTTGTCAAATTATGAAATGTGATTATACGAGCAAAAAGTTTTATATTTATCTAAATTAATCGAAGAGCACTCGACTACTAGCAGATTGTACTAAAAATGTAGACCATTTTCAAATGTCCCTTGATCAAATGTCCCTCAAAATTATAAATAGCGCCATCTGCTATCGAATATTATATATATGTATATATATATATATATATATATATATATATATATATATATATATATCGGTTGCTTCGCACTTTAATCATTTTATAGGGGATTTCGTTTTTCCTTTTAAGGTATGGAACTCGAAGTTAGACTTGTATCATTATCTATTAAGAAACAAAAATTAATACAAAAAACGTGTTTAATAAAATTGTTATTTGTTTAGTAATAACAATTATGGCATATTTTTTATCGATCATATATGGCATATTTTTTTTATTTTTTCACTATGTCTGGATGTCAGAGGTTGTCGTTTACGATGACTCAAATTTCGTTATATCATTGTGTAATTTTATTTCAAACGTTTTTATACAAAAGTTAATTGATTAATGTAGTCATAGAGTTTGGATTACCGTAATAATATTGTAAATGCGGTTACGTGTTTGTTTATGAATGGTGAATGACGTATAAATCGTGTTATAGATTAATATAAAAAATAGTTACAGTCTTTCTTAATTGACTGTCAATTGTCTGTCAATTGTTTTACGGTAGAAAAGAATTACGGACATGACATTCCACGCTTCTGCGGTAGTGTGAATGCATACTTAACATTTAACAAGTGTGGAACGCGTGATCGCTGACACCTGCCTCAGAACCAGCAACCTTGGGGCGGCGGTCTTGTGCGGTGGTCGGCCTGGAATCCGTCTTTCTCATTACCAAAATGTCTGCCTTCGGTCTAATTGCGATTGAACTTAATCGACACGACCGCGCCGGCCAGTATTACAAACCAAATTACATGTTTCGAATAGCTTAGCTTTTTAATGGGCGTTTTTTGTGGATTGCTATTAAATAAACAAGCATTCGAATGGGAAACTATTCATATAATAATTCTAATGTGAATTTTTATTTCAAGACCTTTGATATTTATTTTGAAGAACATTTTTTTTATAATAATGTATAAGACCAACTGTTCTTTGTAATGAGTATTCAGCGACTTCGAATAATTAGTTTTTCAACCCGAAGGCATTAAATTTAAAAATAAATCGTTGACAGCAAACAAGTGGGGTATGAATGTATGTTATATACAATGACATATTTGTCGCACTTTTCTATAGCTACACGTGCTGTAAATCGAAACAGCAGCCTAATATTTAAAAAAATACGAACCGAATCCTTATCCACATATTATGAAACATGATCTCTCGCTACGTCTGTCTATATTTATGCGATTTTCTCAATAAACTACGGAGCGGATTTTGTTCTGGTTGTCAAATAAATTTACGAGGAATGTTTAGATGTACAATTTGCGGATATTTTTTGAAAACTCTACATTCCGAATTTATCGACATTCTCATGATGAATGTCGATAAATTCGGAAAAAGAATTTGTCTGAGAGGTATGACGAAGTTCGCTACTTAAGTCGTTAGATATAAAATAATCGAAATAATGTGCGGTAATATTGTATTATTACAAAAAATTCATAATAAACTTTAAGTAGTAATACTTATAGAAAAACGTAAGGTTTTAATGCAATATTCTTGTGCAAAACGGATTTTTGTAATTAAATTTATAGTGATATTCATTATCATTTATAAGAAAATCTATATGGGCTTACAGGCCTTGACGCCTCCCGTGTCAAAGCTTTGCATGCTACCTGTGCGAATCCAGAACAGTCGCTAATACTTACCTGAGCAACGCTTAATTTAGAGGACGCGATGATGCTTGAATAGCAAGTCACGTTAAATTGATTTTTTTTTGCTTTAAGATTCCGCAAACAGAGAATCGTTACATTTTTGTTATGTACATCCGTTTGTTACACCCTCACAATTTCTACGGTTTTGTCGCTGTACTAATGAAAATTTGCATGTATATGCAAAACCTCGATTAATATGTAGAAAAATATTAATTTTTTGATGTAATTCCTACTACATACTATAAAGCTAACACAATTTGTTTGTCATTGTATAATTGAATAGGTCATTTAAAATGAAATTAAAGTTCTACATTTAGTATTATCTGGGTTCCATACGTCAGAAGGAAACAAAACGAAACCCTTATAACATCTTTCACGTGTTTGCCGGTCTGTCGGTTACAACCGTTCTTCTCAGAAACTTTACCATGTAGAAACTTGAAATTTGGCACTGTGATAAAGTATATTAGCCCGAATATATCTAGAAGTAATAGTTAATACGTAAAGATATTTTATAACAATTTTTGAGGTAAGAAATTAAGTACCAAATTTTGATACAAGTCGCAAAAATTCAAAAAAATATTTTTCAAACTATTTACTTTTTCAGAATATATGTAAAGTAGTACGACAGAGATTGCTTAAAATATCCTCAAAAAGTGTGTCGTACTGCCATCCATTTTCCATCCTCCCCGCCTTCGGACCCACCTTTATTCTAAGAAAATAACGAAAAACAAAATTACTGAGAGTTAACTTCAAATTAACTGAACAGAGCGACAAAAATATATCTCACTGCATTTGACAAATGAAACCGGCGAAAGTGGGTCTAGTTTTACAGAAATCGAACATAATTTTTAAAAAGTTAGAATTTTTTAAAACTTAAAAAACCAAACCAATCTGCTACTGACAACAGGAAAAGCAAAAAATAAAATACAATTTGAAATCATAATACAAACTAAAAAAGGTAACTGCATAAACGTGCATGCAGCTAACTTGTATATATAATTTTACTCGATTACGGCAAATAGTTATTAATTTCACAGGCTATGTGTGTGTGCGTGCGTGCGTGCGTGCGTACGTGCGTGCGTGTGTGCGTGCGTGCGTGCGTGCGTACGTGCGTGCGTGCGAGCGTGCGTGCGTGCGTGCGTGCGTGCGTGCATGCGTGCGTGCGTGCGTGCATGCGTGCGTGCGTGCGTGCGTGCGTGTGTGTGTGTGTATGAGTAAGTTTGTTCCCTCGTACAGACTAAGCTACTAACGTGATTTCAATAAATGCGGTGTCCTTACATTCATCTTGATCCAAAAAGTATCCTAGGGTTTGAATTTTGCAGCCTATCTATGTATGTAATCCGTGCTTTACAATTATTTTTTCCGTAGTCGGGTTGTAGTTTTTCCTCTTGTAATATATCAAGAATTGTAAATAAGAAATAAAATTAACAATAAAAATCTAATGAACTATTTCAAAATGATTGCAAAAATTTATCAATACTTATTGTTTTCATAATTTGTGGACTTTGTTTAATTTGATTAAAGATTAACTATTAACTGACATTAACATGTTCTGTTGTTGTTAAAATTAATATGTTTTCCGATCTTTTCGAGTTTCCCGTCGCTTTTTTAACGATTCTGTCGGACTTACGAGTTTCACGGATTAGTACGTTACATGTATGTATAGAGTATACAAAGAGAAACAATAAGAACTTTGTTTCATCTGATAACTTTTTTATAATAAAATACAAGATTTCTCATTTGTCTGATTAACAATTTGGATAAAACATGTAAGAAGTTTTTTTTTTAATTTCTTTATTTTAGTCTCATTTTCATTCTTGTAACACTTGGCCCCAAAACTATAAAGGTTTTTGCTGGTCTCCTTCACGCCTAAAAAGACAATAGAAATACCTTAATATTTAAACCATCACGAGTACCTAAGAATATTTGTAGTGCAAGTCCTTTTCGTATTTAATAGCTCTTAACTTTCATATTACACCCTGTTTGCAAAAGTATTAAAATATTTGGTTTCAAAGAGCAATCAATATTCTGGCTCTAATTATACAAAGATACAAAAATTCTGGCACTTGTTTAAACTATTAATTAAAAGAATTCTGATTGATTATGCCGACAATTTCAAAACGTGGAAACAATTAAGAACTGAACACTATGTCTTTTCCCACAAATATTGGTAGGTTTTTATGGTTTGCGGTCAAACACGGAACCCTTATAATATTCATGTCCATCCCTCTGTCACATTATCATTATTTCTCCTATTTCTAAGACCTATATAAATGAAATTTTTCTAGTGTATATTTCAGGCGTTAAAATTGGCGCATATTTCTAAAATTACATAACGGCAATAGTTTTAATGCAACTTCGGTGTAAGCTTCTAAAAACGTAATTTTTTATAATTTTATGTTTAGTAGTTTCGGTAATAAAATTATGAAATGGTTTCTGAGAAAAACGGCTGTGACAGACAGATTGACGACGCGTAAGTGATCTTATAAGGGTTCCTTTATTACGTCGATATCTACTATCTATATTATTCTTGATAAGGATTTCAGCAATAAAACACATTTCGTTTTGTGCTGTAAATTTCCCAAAGTTAAGGAACTAAAAGGAATCTAAAGCATGACATTCAATATTTGAAATAACGTTTTGTAACAATAGTAAATTCTTCACACACAAATCCCCCAACTGAGAATGAAATTTATTACAGATTTATTTAAATCTGGGGATAAAAGTTCACCCTTACTGTATTCAAAAATCACGTTAAGACATACTGTTTGTCAAAAGTCTATATTTATTTTATCATCAGATATATATTTTTACAGTTATAATTTTGTTACCCATATAGTTAATTTTTGTTACCCATATAAAAGATTTTCCAAATATTTTATGTAAATGTGTGTAAGTACTGCTGTTCTGTTTATATTTTTACTGTGCACTAATGTTCCTAACATACCAATAACATTTAAGAAATAATATGTATGAAACATTGCCTGAAAACGTGACCGGAACCAGAGACACATAAAAGAAAACAACTTTGAAATACGCCAACGCTGTTAGTCTAATTTCCGCTATTTTATTTAGCTTTCAATAGGCTTCAAGATTAATATTACGTATATATAATCTAGTAATACCGTCGCTAGAATTTTTTTCCCCTTATTTAACTAGGTTTACGTAACACGAGTAGCTGCTTGTACACATAAATGCGTGAATGTTACATAAAACGAAAGTAATTTTCTTTAACGCCAAATATTTATAAAGACAACACGTTCGCATGGAGTCTACATCAACGTAAGCTTTCGCTCACATAATTCGTTTAGCAATCTTTTAAATTATCGCCCATTTATTCGACATTATTCAACAACTGAAGAGATTTGGTTGTACAAATATTTCATGACTCAATATTGACAACGAAATAATATAATTGGGTATCCTTATGTCAGAACGCACGTTGAGGAATAAGAGATACTAAAAGTATACTCTATTGTGCGAGGGAATATTTTTAACAGACTTCAATAAAGGGAGAGGTTCCCAATTTTACTATATTTTTTTAAATGTAAGTTAAAGCGTATCACCGGCATTGAATGATTACTTTTTTATTCAGAAGGATACAAACTGAAGAGTGTTTCCATATAAATTTAGTCAAGACCTGACGACGCACTCCGGACATTGAAAATAAAACTTCTCAGTGGATGACAATAGATCAACAGTAATTGAAGGCATTTGTTTCGTTGGACACGAATTTGTTGTCGAAGCAAGTCACAAATCTAGGTCAGGATCGGTCTATGTTAATGGGATTATATCAATGAAATTCCTTAACGGTTGACAGCAAATTACTCGTAATTAAAGCATTTTTTAAAGATTAGACAAAAATTTCGTGCATCAGGTTGAGACGAGGAATAATATCATCTAGATTCTACTTAGGATCCTTTTTGTAAAAGTCCTCATTTGTGAAAGCCTTTGATCACGATGCTTAGCAAATGTGTAGAAATATTCTATGAATTTTTTTTTTTTAAACAATCTTTCCTTTCCTCTCCCTTTTCATTTTAATAATGTCTCGTTTAACATAATTATAATATCCAAATGTAAATTTTTAACAAACGCAACAAAAAAAAAGAAAAATCGACATCAAAAAGAAATCCAAATAAAATGATCAGATCAGAAAAAGCAAATTGAACGAATATTACGTTGGATGTCTTTATTATATTTACCTGTTCATTTTTGTGCCTCCATAAAATATATCGGTGTCAATTGTTATTACAGTACTTAGGGTAAAAAATTATTATTATTTTTAACTTACCAATGCTTTATAAAAGCAATGGTTTTTAAGTAATTTTTTTAAGTTTAATAACCACATAAAAACAATGTTTAAAGACTGCTATTTCATATGAACATTAAATATTAGGTTTTTATTATTTCGACTAATATTGTTTGTTAGGTAAATTTCAATCTACAGAAAAAAAATGAAATTACAAACACAATTCTACTTTTCTATTACACACGGCTTCTATCGCAATAAAGCAAATTTAAATAAGTCTACTGAGTGTCTCAAGATAACATTTTTATTTTATTTTTATCATGTTTGACTTTGCTTGAAGAAAAAAAAATTTATAATAATTGAATAAGAAGTACATGCGTCCTTCGACTACCTGATTATTTATCCAAATACATTTATTTTATTTTGCTTCATATTTGATTTTGTTTAAAAGAAAAACTAATAATTCTTGATTAAAAAGAACATGGCGCCCTTTGGCTGCTTAACTATTTATCCAAATATTTTTCTTTTATTTTGCTTCATATTTGACTTTATTTGAGTACAACGAAATTCAAAATGATTTATCACGTAATTTTGAATTATTTTCAAATATTTATTGAAATAAATTTGACTCTTATCAAACGAGGTAAAACATTAATTCGTGACAACACTTTTGTCGCGAGGTTTACGCATTTAATTTTTAAAATGACATTTGACATTTTGTGACTATGATTATAAGAAAGTCTTTGCCATTGAAAATGAACTGGAAAATAATATTATGCTCCATATATTGACTACGATCCATTTACGTACAAAATTTGATAATGATTTATAAAGTAATTGCTAAGTTATAACGTAACAAATCAACTTTCTGATTTATAATATTAGTCTCATAAATGAGAAAGTTTGTATGTTACGAATGTTAAGATTAATCTTCCATTTTCCTACATCTACAAGCATTATTTTTTGTTTTCTACCTTTAATACGTGCAATCATAAATCAGATGAACTAACAGCAAAAAATAAAGAAAAACCGTTCTTTACGCTTCAATATTATCCCATAATCATGGCAACTATCCATTCTCCCTTATACAGACAGGGTATGCCATATTCGCTCCATTGTCGAAAATTGTAGCGTTGGACAAATGGCCAGTCCCATCCAGTGGACGCAAATTACATTCATTTCTACGTACAAATCTGTGTAGGCGAGCAAACTCGAGCACATTAAGGTCGAATTTGTGTAATAAAAACAGCCGTTTTATAATCGACGACCGCATTCGTTATTTATGAAATATTTGAGAGAAGTTAATTTCGATGTCTTGAATTACGTTCACTTTCCGTTCATTTCGTCGTTGCTCGGAGGAAAGTTGGCCACTGATTGTTTTGGTCGTCAAACGGCAGGATCAGGCGGTACAATATCACCGCTTTTGACCGTTCCAACTACACTAACGTCATTATTAATGCCAGGTCAAATTGATTAGATAAGCTATCATCATAACCACTTAGTTTATTAGATTTTGATTGACTGCTCGTGGATATTGGCATCATCGTGGGTATCGTACCATCAGTGGAACCATCGTCATTAATCATAATTTTTCTTTGAAATCGTCTACTTCAACTGGTGAAGAATTCCAAGGTCGTCCTAGAGCCCTTCCTACCCAAAATAACCTATCATATGCAAAGGAACAGGGGGGGGGGGGTCTTTAAAACCTCCTCTAATAGTATCTCTTGTCTATCATCAAGAAGTTTCATCCAAGAAGGTTAAACAGTATTCCTCCGGAATGAGCCGTTTAGCGGACGTTCTAAATAATTCAAAGATCGGTCTCAACCAAGCCACAGAGAGTAAAGATACGACATCTTAAAGGCACCCGGGCTCTTCTCTTGTGTAATGACTCACGCTCTCTATCAAAAATATTTGAGATATTTAGCATCTCCAGTTTGTCTAGTAACTACGCATTTAGCGAACGTTCTAAATGACTTAAAGGATGGTCCACTCTCAACCAAGCCACACAAAGGACATTCTAAATAGACATTCTAAAGGCACCCGTGAACTTCTATGTTGTAATGACGGACACTCTCTAAGAAATATCCTGGAGCTATTTAGCACCTCCAATTTATCTAGAACGCATTTAGCGAACATTCTAAATGACTCACAACTTGATCCACTCTCAACCAAACTACAGAGACTGAAGATACGATATTCCAAATGCACCCGTGATCTTCTTTGCTGTAATGACGCACTCTCTCTAACAAAAATCCTTGAGCTATTTAGCACCTCCATTTTATCTCGAGCTCATTTAGCGTACGTTCTAAATGACTCAAAGGTCGGTCCACTCTTTAAACAAGTCACGGTGACTGAAAAAACTACGTTCTAAATGCTCCCTGATCCTACTTCACTGTAATGGCGCACGCTCTAACAAAACTCTACGCGCACTACTGCTCGCCGCAATAAAACAGAATATGCTCCGTATCTACATCTCGTAACTATAATAATCTGCCAGGCCGCTCCTTAGGTCAAAACGATGTAAGCTAGGGCGGGAATAGCCGTGCCCTGTCCGGAACATATTTAATCATTATTGTGCCAGGCCTTTTACAATCGGTCAGACACATAGTAAAGAAGAACTTTATGGTCTCTCCTCTGGTGTCATGGAAAGTCTATCTGGCCTGCCAGTGAGCATAAACAATTTCTAAAATACGACTGCTTCTAGCAAAAACGGATTCATCTGCTAAAAACTGGAAGCGGGCTAACACAATTTGCCCGCACACTTCACGATCACGAGATCAGCGTTTTGGCCTCCGAACCATAAAAAATTAGTTATAGGACTTAAAAGGTAGGAAGTATACAAAAAAAGAAAATACATAATATTATACTTAATTATTATTGTTAAGCCATGAAATTGCCTAGAGTAAAATCCACAAAAATGTATTATAGTTCTAAAAATTAATGAAAGATAGCTGACACCCGGGGGTGATCTCGAAGCCAATATTCTGCTGTAGGCCATTCCGTTCCTTCCGGTAAGAAGCCGCGATTTTTGCTTCATGTAAGTTATGTCGTTGTTTTTTCTAGTCTCCTTCGATTTGTTTCGACCAGCTTTTCTTTGGTGCATCTCGGTGAACTTTCTATTGATTAGGTTGAACTCTCCAATAAAGCTGGTAAGAAAGTCGGGAATTGCTCATACGGTACATGTGTCCAACCCTCTTAAGGGACGATGCTAAATTTATATTCGATGGTCGTTGATTCTAACAGTGAGATTAAATGGTGTAATTGGTGAATCCAGTCCCGGATTGAGATTCTCAGAATCTCCCGGAGACATTAACATCCACATTTCTGTGCAGGTAAGGTGAGCGTCTAAAAGGGTGAATCTTAGTTGAAATAGTCATGTCATTTTTGAGGGAGCCGAATGTGGCGGATCCCGTTCCGAATCTGATTAGGTCGAGTTCGACCTAATAAATTCGATTCTATTATGGACGTCGGCAGAAGAAGCGATTTGCTTCTCCTGGACCAATGATTCGAGGTACATGAAAACCTGGACTTGTTCAAGTTGTATAGTCAAGACATCCGTCAAGGTGAACGAAGGCTTGCGATCTGTGTGTAGTGAGCAGTTTTGTCTTATCGATATTTATTTTCAGGCCGTATGAAAACGAAATCATAACGATGTTATTTAAGATGTCGATGGCTCCAGTGTCGTTATCAGAAGTGATAGCGCAATCATCGGTGAACATGAGGTCTAGCGATCGTTGATTGAACTGGACGCCGAGCCTGATCTCAAAATGTTTGCCCTTGGCAGGAATGTAGCGTCGCCGCTATTTTTCGAAAAAGCCAAAATTACTTTTATTTATAATTCTCCACCTAAAGCACATTATTTTTATTCTTTTATGAAAGTTTTATTACATAAATCTCTTGTGTGGAAGATATTTGGACAGCTGTCCATTGTCCTTTAGAGTTTAAGCGTACTATTTACTTCTTTATCTGAAATTATACTTTTGAATTTATAGTGTTTTAAAAGAGAATGAATGGACTATCCGCGGTAGATCCCTGCAAAGACCCTTGGAATTTTACAAATGATGACAAAACTAACTGTCGTATTGTCGTCAAAAATTTGTATTCATTTGTCATCAGTTATATAAAATTTGTATTATTTTTATCGGCATCCTAAAATAAGTTCATAAAGGTAACACTTTTGTAAGTTGTACAAATTAAGAGTGTTTCATAAATCTAATCACGTTACGGGTAAGAAGTATTCTGTAACCTTGAACTGTTACATTTAAATTCAGTCAGAAGTAGGGGTTGTTATACAGTTTATTTATCCAGCATTTGTAATGCAATTCAGGCGAATAAGCTTATAGATTCAATATAACAATAAACAGGTAAGCCCCGCCTACACTACTTACATCCAGATGTGTTCTTTGAAACGTTGTAGCCCATTTAATAACTGTAACATTCCTGACGAGTCGCGGAGCGGTTCAACTTACTTCTGCAACATTAATATAACTGTACCATGTTAGTTTTGGACTATTTGTTTACGGGTTAATGTTGCAAAAGACTTAAAAATAGTGTTAAAATACTTTCAAACTGTTACATTTATATCCATATTTATTTCATTAACGTTTCGTAAATTAATATGTATTTTTAAAAAGCAATTATTTTTTTCAAACCACGACTTATTATGTTTTTTTTTTAATATTTAACGCATTCTCAGATTTTCCGCCCATAGAAGATGTGTGACGGAAACTTTACTTTAGAAAATTATCTTATTTCAAAGGGACTCATACGCTTCCTGTCGTCTTCTTGGAAATACATAATCTATAGAAAAGCTATATTCAATTGTTGTAAGAAGAATCATTAGGTTTATTGGGTTTCTGATTCTGTATGTTTACACATATCTCGATGATTACTGCTGTTGAGAGAAATAAGTAAACATGAATCTCTTAATAGGTGATAATGCGTTGACGATTTTCCATGTCTACTACGCGCATACAGACACTTCCTCCTTACGTACAGTGACTGATCGACGATATCTACGCAAACACTATACAACAATCAATATCATCATACGCCAATCATATATTATTACTCCACGCCTTTATTTATCTATCGTTAGCAAATACATGCCGAGTCAAAGACTCAGCGGCCTGAGCAAATTCCACAGTGGTACGTGTACGAGTCTCGACACACAGTTAGTTAGTGGGGAGTGTCGAAACATCTTAGTCCAGAGGAGTGGTTGGTATGTGAAGGCTGCTCGCACACTTACCAACTCGTATGGGAGGGCGTGTCATGTGTGTTAGGGAAGGGAATATTGGAAAAAACGCCAGATATCGATGTGAAATGTTATAATTATTTCGGTGAAGTCGATTTATTTCGATCACATTTCCCCATATTCTAGTTATGAAACGTATGTATTTTTAAAATATTTTTGCACTGCCATTTAGCTCCGCGTTTTTCTACCCACCTACCGCTCGCACCAATGCTGGTGCTCGCGCACCACTGCACGGGCGTTGTGATGACAGCGACAGAATGTTCCATTCTCTGGAAATATTCCCCAACTCGTTATTCGAATACAAGCAATCAGTTATACGAATACTATACAATTATCAGTACTTTGAATCCATGTGACAGTACATTTTCTTTTTTCGAATCCATATTATTATAAATATTATTATTATTATTATTATTAATTTTATTACTGATAATTTTTGTAGTGAATTTTGAATGGAACACTGATTTCAATAATTTAAATAATTATTGTCTGTTAACCAATATTACATGTTTTATATTTTAATTTAATATATTATATAGATATTTTTATAGGATTCATATAGGTAATTCTAGGATAATTTTATAGGATTCATAAAGTCATATAAGTAAGAAGTATTTATATAAGATATAAGTTCTTATTTCCAATACAAGCAGTCAATTATACAGATACTATACAACTATTAGTCTTTTCAAAGCATTGACAGAACAATTTATTATTTAAATCTATATTATTATTACTTCTGTTTTTTGAATGGCGGATTGATTTCAATGATTTAAAATATTTATTGTTTGTTTACCAATATTACATGTTTTATAATTGGAATTAATCTATTATAAAATTTCTCAGTGTTTAATATACTATACAAATATTTATATAAGATTGAGGATATATGTACGTAGAATTTTATTTTGATGTGGGAATGTCAGGATACAAGTTAACCTATTACTTGAAAGACTCACTCATTGTACCTCACTATGATTTGTACTTGGTTTTTTTCACCATAGGTGATAAATAAATAAATAAATAGATTTAATGGTAACCGACTTGTAGTTCATCTTATGCTGAGATATGATGTCAAGCTTATAAACATATATATATATATATATATATATATTTACTTTGCGAAAATAACGACAATATATTTTTAATTGACATTATAATCATTGTCATTGTATGAAAGATCGTATTAAATTTTACTTGGAATTTAATAAAGCTAACATTAAAACTTAGCTAAACATTTAACACAGATTTCCTTCAATTTTGAAATCGGGCAAGGAAACATTGTTACAATAGTTTTCAACTTGCCGATACTATTGCCCAACACTAGCATAAATGTGTGTTACTGGGCACTACTGCGGCGGTTAAAGCGAGTCAACGCTCTACATAGTTCAGCAATTGTTTACATAAAATAAACACAGCTCTTGTTGTTTAGTTTCAAGTAGGTGGATTAGGCAGTTAAGTAGGTTAAACAAGGGAAGTTGTTGAGAAATTAGGGAGGTCAAAATGATTTAAGTTTTCATTTTATAACTTTGCTCTTGTCATTACGGAAAAAATAAGTCAAATACGAAAGAAATAAAATGATATACAATAACTTACAATTTTAGTAGCTAATATTTTAAAGAAGTTTATATTTAATAAATAACTATAGTTTTGAAACATTTAAAAAAACACACGCTTTGTAACCAGAGAACTCATTGAATCAAATCAAACGAACGCAAACTCGATGGATTTACTGTTAGCCATTAAGGAGTTACTATGACCATTCCCCTTCTCCATCGTCACTATATATTGTATTGTCATCAGAATTACATAAATATGCAGATTCCATTCGATACGACAATTAGGAGTGAGTGAAAAGACTTACTGTTTATATGCATAGTTACATAGAAGTGAAGATAATAAAATCATCTTAAAAATTCTTTTATCTAATGTACAGATTCTTTGTCGCATTTTTGACCTGCTTGTAATTCAAAATCGAATAGAGGGCAGAAGTTCACCTGCTTGAACCCTCGAAATATTGTAATTTCTCGCTTTAAAGTATGGAATAAACGTCTATCTTTTCTAAGTTCTAAAATTCATATAAAGTGTACGCTATATAAATAAGCTAAATTACAACATTCAGTATAGTCGTTAAGTACAATATTTCATTTCCTAACGAGTTTTAGAAGTGACGGAATTTTCTTGGTCAATTATATAGGAAAAATAAATATGCAAACAAAAAAATAATATGTAACGAAATATTTCCTCTCAACGGTTGTCCAAACGACTCTCAAATGGTACCCGTAGAGGTCAAATTACGTTTTTACTACTACAAATTCCACAAGCATTCTACGTGTTTAGATTTAACACCGTTTGCTCACGGTCGACAGTCGTACCGCAAGTACAATGCTTATTTTGTCATATTTGAATGCCGATGTTGATTTAACCTCCGGAGCTTTTATGATTGTCTAGTTTATCATACAAGATACTCGTAAATAGCCAATCGGAAAGGAGAATCTGGCGTGTTTGCAATCTTTCATGTTTGGCACATTATGCTTTATTTATTTTTCTTCAGTTTTTAGTTATAGAAACTTTAAATAATGAATATCCACGCTTATTGTAATATGTAGTTTCTGTGTTTATTAATGTACTGGCTGTGCCCCGTGGTTCCGCCCACGTAGAATTATCTTAATTATGCTGTTGTGCCCCCGTGATCACTAAACACCTCCGCTCCTTTCGCCATACGACATAGATCATCGGGTCAGGGGTATATCGGCATGAATAGAGAAATTGTATCAATTTACTCGTACGGTTAACAAAGAAATAATTCTTTCGCCACTCTTCTTTGCCCTTTAAAATTTCAGATGATACTCACGCCAAACTTTACATTCAATATGCGTCTTACCAAAATTACCCATTTCATCTAAAAACAATAAGTGTCCCATTTTACAATGACGCACAGTGGGAACTATTCCACAATAGATTTCAATAAATGTTATGGAATTCATTGAACACCGTGAATTAATCGGATTCTTTCACAGTCTTTTCATCGGAATTTTCCATGACCTAGTCACATTTTTGCATATACACTACATGCTTAAATAAACAAAACTTTTTCTAAATATTTTTAAATTATTTATAAGCATATTTGTTTCTTTGATTGTCATACACAGATTGATTTCGTTAGAGCTAAGAGTATTTTAGGAGTCCGGCGGTCAAAAACGAAGTAAGAAATATTTTGAATTGCTAAAATGTTTACTTCTTTCACAGCACCAGATTTTTTCAATAATTTGGTATAGATAATTGATATTTTTTATCCATTGTAACATTCAATTTCTGACAAGACAAATAAAAAACCTAGAATTAATTTGGGGATCTTATTTACCGTAATGGGTTCTTTAAGCACCAAACAGAAGCAGGAGAGCTCCTGTCTCATCCTCAAAGGTTTGGCAATCATTATTTTAACCACAACGTCATCTACTAAAGTGCTAATAAACTCCAGTATAAATTTTTATCAGAAAAGTCTAATGACTTTTCTGTTTTTGTATCTCGACCAAATCGGATCGTGGCGTTTTGCGAGCAAAAAAAATGATCGCTGCATTTACTACTATCCTTAAAAAGTTACACTATGAAAAAAATTTTGTTCACGATACGAAACATTCAAACCATTTACATAACCTATTCAAAATAGGTATGAAATATCAGTTAATAAGATGACAATTTAAAAAAATGTGTTCATCTCCCTTTGGTTTCCAAAAATATCAATTAAAAAAATCTTGCGTAATTTACAAGCGATTATGTAAATATTATATACAAGAACTATTTTTGTTTTATTGCATTTTAGCTAATTTATAACAAAAACTGACATTTTTTAATAAGTTCATGACTTCGTCAAATTCAATAAGATTATCGAATACTTGTGGTTGTAACCCAAAAATATATTCGACATGGCTATATGCATAGAAATCCCAATAAATATATAAATAAGTGAATTAGGTATAGAAGAACTCTTAAATAGGCGTCCGATTCATTTGAATATTTTTTTATTTTCTAAAATAGTTTTTTGCTAACTTATTGAGTTACAGAATGACTAAAAAAACACTTTAATTTCCCCAATATCTTCTTTGATCGTTTCACCGTAACCAGCATACATTTAAATAAGTTTAATTTGCATTTTATGGTCTAATACGTATTAGGTGATCAAATCTGACAAACAGAGAGCATACAGTACTTCGTTCCACATTTCCTGCAATGGCTTTATGATCGTAAGATCACTGCTAAATATTACTTACATGATTACAAAAGACATTCGAGTGAATGCGAGAAAGGCAATAATGGTTGATTAAAATCAGACAACATCCCACCTATCGTTGCCCACGCGAACTATCACCCACCCACATTTTGCTGCTCCAAAAGGCGGTATATGCAAACTGATTGAAATTTAAAAATCTATCATAGGTTGTGTGGTTAACACTTTAAGGGCCCATTCACCTCAACTTTTCTTTTCCTTTCGTAACTTTAAATAGGTGAAGTATAAATAATAATTTTCTGTTTTGGATATCGTTACACACATAATTTTTTAAAATCCATTTCACGTAATTTATAATCGGAAAATTGTGTTTTTTTTTATTTGTGTTAGGAACCTCGGTCTTTGAGGAAGATTAAAGGGTATATATCACCACCCTAGGATTCATGGGGCGGAGTAATGGTAAACAATGTAAAAGAAACGGGAACACTATTTAAATGGTGTAAAGTAGAAACAGATCGGCTTATTTATTGATTTATCATTCCGAGTATACCTGTCGATGTTGTTTAGCGAACGGGGAGGAGGCATTTAGTGACCACGGCCATGGAAAATAGCATGATTAAGATAATTCTACGCGGGTGAAATCGCGAAGCACAACTAACTGTATTTAGAAGAAAATAAACTGAATTTGAAAGACATTAAATAATTATTTAGTTTGGCTCGTACTGTTAAAAGAATTTTAAAACGTTCTAGAATTAATTATATATTATTAATATAAATAAAGTTAAATCATAATCAACATCTATAAAATATGTATAGCAAAATTTTAAGGATTCCGTATTGTTACATTGAAGTAGACATGTCTGCACAGATAAGTCATTATAGATAAATTATAATAATTAATTTAAATCCAGACAGAAAGGATTATAGCTGCTGGAAAAATGATTCAACTTTTAAGTCATATTGCCCGTAAACTGTACACAAACATTACTGACTTAAAGTTCAATGATCTCTCATCAACAATCTATCTCAGTCCATTGCTGGACGTAGGCCTCGCTTATACGTCGAGCTTTTTGCATTAGTGGCGTAGCTGATCGTCTCGGGTCTGTGGCATTTTAGCTACGTAAATGCAAAACCCTCCAGCCCCGCTCCAGGAGCGGCCAGGAATCGAATCCGGGCCATTCAGCGCGCTGCGCACTACGCCATCTAAGTCCGTAAACTTTATGATCGAACCAACGATAAACGGTGGTCTCTCGTGCTTGTATAATGTTATGACTGACTGATTCATAGTCGGGAAAACCAACGAATCGAGTTGGAAAATGAAACGTCGCTATCAATGACACTCTAGCAGCTTTGTAAATTATAAATTATAATAAAAGTTAAAATGTACGTGTATTTATGTATATGCGTTAGAAGTTAACAAAGATAACTTTATTTACCACGCAAATAATTAATGGAAATAAAAACATACCGAAACTTAATCTCACTTAGAGAAATACACTTAAAATATATTTTAAAAAGCTTGTAAGCACTATTTCTGTCACGAATATTCACATTAAATAAATGTTTTTAACTATATAACCACTATTAAATTTCATTTAGCAGAAAATATTATTTAAAAGCACAGGTAAAACTTAGATTTATACGAATATAAAACACGTGTTGTGTATTTGCAAATACCTCAATAACTATCATGAATATAATATCAGTCACTACACGCTTATCTAGTGAGCAACTTCATCCTGTCGATTTTTGTTGTATCGTAAAATTTTACTATCATAATTTTTTTATAACCCGCCTAAAGAAAGACTGTTTATTAAAACATTTGAATGTTTTAATAAACAGAACAAACTGTCCGCGTTCACAATCTTCAATTACAGAGATTTTCTTGACCTACGTATAAATTATTTTTATGGCCGGCCGGCCAAAGAATTGGTAAAATTTAAAGTACAATTAACTTTCGATATTTTATTTTATAGGATTTCGTGAAAACCATTTCTTATTTATATCGTAACGACTTCATCTGCAGTTAGATTAACCTTAATAGAGTGGCATAAATTTTGTACACTATAGCACGTAAAGGTTGACTTTATATAAAGATACGTGCCTGTTCGCACAAATTATCACCACATTTTGTCTGAATTGCTACTACATTTTTTATAAGAAATAAGAGATAAGAGGAACAATATCGCTGCCTAATACCTTTTAAATTCTAAGATAATTACGCTTAGAAAATTAAAAACGAAATGCAACAAATCATTTATTCTTATATTTAGAAAATCTTTTTCTGTACAACAAATCGAATGTCAAACGATAATTTAAAACGAAAACTTGCATTTCAATACTTGTTGGATAATGGAGAAGAAAGCTTTTATCTGTCCATTCAAAACTTTGGAATCAACTAGATCCAAACACCAGGACTTCGCCTTTATACTCGTAAATGATCATTTGAAAAATCTGTTCTCTTATAATCCCCTAGACTTGGATTCCTTAATACCATCTTACTCCCCTATCATGTAGTAAATAACTTGCTTTTATCTTTGTTTTTTAATTATTTTTTATATAATATTTTTCCTGCTTTTTTTAAAGAGTGTATATTCTAATTTCTAAATTTAGTAATAGGCTAGTTTTATGAATATCATTTACAGTCTTTAAAATTCTCGTATGGTTAAACCATAATGGTCGACTGGAAGATGTCGCTCATGTAGCAGTTAGTTCGCCAAACATATGTATAATATTATGCATACACTAAGATGTAAAAGAGAAATAAATCAATAATAGTAACACTCCAACAAATTCATTGAATTAAATTTATTGTTGAAAGGGAAGACAAAATATCAAAACTCTCCAGCAAATTCATTGAATTCACACTCATACAATGAAATAACACTCCAGCAAATTCATTGAATTAAAATTATTGTTGAAAGGGAAGACAAAATATCAAAAGCAACGTAGGTTGTCATTTACCCTTCGTATATTAAAGTGTTGACCCGCACTCGGAGAAAGCAGCGAACACACCTAAAGATACAAATGAGTATGTATGATTCACTTCCCATACACATACAATTTATGTATTTAAGTAGACAAAATATCGACAAAATACCGCGTACGTGTGATGCGGACGTTTGAACAATGTCCATATAAGATTTGAGTGAGGTTTCGATGAACTACTTAAATAGTTTTTTGCCTTTAAAAACATTTCTGGGCATTTTAAAGGCACAAACTATTTTACGTTACAATAAGTTTCAAAAAAGTTGTGCAAAAGTAACACAAACAGGTAAAATTACTTAATTTTACTTTTAATTTAATGGCATCGAGTAACTTGTAATTAAACCAAAAATTAGTTGCATTAATGTAACGCTACTACAAAACCAGAAATTTGTCCCTTAATGGACCGTGTGCATAAAGACATATTTCTAGATGCCATAGATATAAAATATATTAACACTGATATACGCATTAAAATGATATTAAAAATATATAGATAATTTTACGAAATTTTTAAAATTGTGTTAATTCCACGAGCCAAACTAAATCATCGTTATAATGTTTTTACAATTCAATTTATTTGGTTTTATAAACAATTAGCTGTGTACTGGGTTTCCCCAGCGTAGACTTAACCTAGTTTTGTTGCTTTTCCCCTCCTTAGTTCTGTATGAAATATTATTTTACATCTATTGAAATTGAAAAATGAATCTTCTTTCTAGATCCTGATTAATTATCGTACGTTTGCTATCATATTAGCTAAAATAGTTTTGTTGGTTCCAGCTCTGAAAAGATCCTTAGATCTGTCATAACTTCCTCAATTTCCGGAGCCGTAACGCACTGGGCCTCTTTTGGATTTTTGTTTAGTAGCCGATTCTCGCGTCGTGTTGCCAACACCATTATTAATAAAAAGTCCCATTACTAAATGACACAATGGAACTTAAATGAAGACGCTAAAAAGAAATCATAATTAAAAAATATTATTTAACTTCAAACTAAGCAAGTGGCTAAAAAGCGTCAATCATAATATGTTTTTACTTCAAATAAAATTGAAATAAAATCGCTAACCACTTAAACCCAATTGTCAACCGTTTTACTGTTTTTGCCGTTGTCGAAACAGATTTTATTATTATCATTCATTACTTCGATTGGTTCAGCGAAATATCTGTCCAGGTCGGTTAACCACGATATTTAATTGCTCAGTTCAGAGTAAATTAATAGTGTTTATTATTTTCTTTCAAAGTGTTTGAAATTGGCTTGTTTTAACGGGAAACGACATTTTACTTAAAATTTTTCTCGTTTTGTCGATAAAGAGCAGTCGGTATATTACTTCAACCTGCTCATTGCAGCTATAAAACTACAATCGTTCTAGTCGTTATGTAGGAGCAAAAAATAATCACAGTAACTGATGAAAATTTAAGATCCAGACTCCACATTCCAGACATCAAGTTAAGACAAAGGCTCCATTGTTTCCTTAGGAATTGTCACCTAAAGGAGGCACCTTCCGGTCGTCATGGGTATTTAAACATTTTTTAAAGATTTTCTCAAAAATATTTCTTAGTACCACCTACTGCTAATCTTCGTTTATACAACTAACTGATACAAAAAGCATATCTGATTCTTTTCGTAGCCCGTAATCTTGAGAATGATATAAGCTCGACATGCTACAATTCATAAAGACGGAGTAGTAATAAAAATGAAACAAAAGTTGGGGAACGCTACAATAGTGCAAGGTAGAGAAAGACATGCTTATTTATTGACTGAGAGATCCCGCCAATATAACTCCGACTCCGACGAACGATCTCGTTTGGCGAAAGGAGCAGAGACGTTTGGCGACTGTGTGAAGGAGAACAGTATAATTAAGATAATTCTACGCTGTTGAAACCACAGATCAACTAGTTTATACAATAAAAACGTATTTCTTGCATCAATTACTTGAAGATAACTAATATTATTGTATAAAAAAAATCGGGGAGAGAGTTCTGTACAATGAATATTTTTGCAAAATGTAGTAACGCACAGTAACTTTTTGTCCGCTTCTCTGTTAGTTAAAATACTAGTTAAAATTACTAAACCTAGTTGAACAAGACTGCCGCTGGAATAGTACTTGAAGTTCAGTTTAAAGTCTAGGTCACCTTTTGTCCCGATTTAACATTATTTAAGAAACTTTAAATTTAATTATATCAGTGCTCACGTAGTAAAAACTAAAAGCGATTTAATAACTAATGGATACTTATTGAAACTGTCATTACTAGTCAACTTAATGTATAAGGCAATTTAAGCTCTATAATGAATTATTATTAAGTGTAACACTAGAGGAAACCTCCGCTGCGTAAATAAAAAGCAATACACCTATTTAATATAAGCAATACACATATTTAATATACCAGCTGATCACCTCTGCTTTGCCCACATAAAAAGGAACCATGACTTCGTTTTATTTTATTCCCTTTTTTATATAATCTTTTTTATATTTATGGACACCTACTTCAATGTCTTTCTTTGTTTCTCTCTAAGAATATAAATACAAATTTCACTGTTCCTGACTTTAATTATTTTGAAATTCCCATACAATCTTCCAAACTCCATTAGGGATTGAATTTCGAAAAATCCCAGCACGTGGAATTCTAGACAAACATACGCCCCAAGTTTTAAGTTTCTAGGCTTTATGGTTCTGGAGATACGTAATGAGTTAGATGTATAAACTTGTTTAGATCTGTCCGTCTATTTTACACTGACTAAAGATACTTATTCAATTCAATATGCTAAATTTCTCCAACACTCGAACATAACCTAGGATAATAACCGTTACGTTGTATTAAAGAAAACGGTCAGCTAATAAAAACCAGTTCCATACACCCACTCGGGCTGATAGCAAGACGTGACATTCACGCAGGCGATGCCACAGGCGATCGCGATAAGCATGACGTTGTTAAGATAATATGTTATGACAAACTCATGCATGTAATAAAGCCATTGAAATTACCACATGTGACAACTTAATAACATAATTCTAGATATCAACTGTCAAAAACAAAAGGATGCTAAGCTCTGTGTAACTGTATACAACTGTGGAACTGACTTCCTAATTAGCGCAAACCGGCTTTTTGTCCGCAATTTAACTCGCGTGAAGTTTTTTGTTTATCAGCGATAGTGGTCAATGTTTAAGAATGTCATGATAGTTAGCAAGCTGATATTTTTAATTTTTCACTTTTAATGTCATATTATTATTAATTTATCTCTTTGTTTTTTATTTATATAAAATGCAACGTTTATCTTTCTTCCTGTCTATTCGCTTATAACTTGAGTTTACTGGATCGAGTTTGATACCGTTTCTGATCGAGTAGGTTGTTTATTCTCAAAAGTTTATGTGAAACAAACATTTATTTATTTATCGAGATTATGCAGTTATGTTAATACTAGCTGTGCCCGCAACTTTGTTCACATGGAATTTGGAATAAAACATTTATTAGGAATTTTTATGTGTTTTTTTATTTTTTCTCTCAGGACTCTACGAGCACCAAGTTTACGGTAAGTTACACGCTATTAGATGGCATTGGCAGTACCATAGCGTAGTATATAGAATAAAGTTTACTAAAAACTCCAATAAATGGCTTTGGTAATACCAACAATACACTATGTCACAGTTTTGTTTTTAAATCTGAAATATCCAGGTAAAAAAGTGCCTTATGTGTTGCTCGATGGTATAAACTATTACCATATCAGATTTCATTCAAACCTTTCCAGTAGTCTTCACGTGATTGAAGAATAAATTAACACACAAACAGACAGACAAAAATTATAAAAACAGGTTTTCTGGCTTCTATTATCATTCTACACGCTAATGAATGTATGAAATTCACTCTCTCACAGTTTTATTATATGTATAGGTTATGAGACGTGTCCCAGAGTGCGAATAAACAGGAAGTGCTCTAGATGACAAAGACAATGGGAAAAGCTAACACAAACAAAGAAAAGCTAACAAATAAAATTATATTTCTTTTCCAAGCTTTAAGTAATACAAAAATAAAACCGTATTTAAATTAACTTAGTAGTTTTTATGTGATTGATGGCAACCAAACAGACATTATTTCTTAAGTTGCCAACATTTTGGTTATTTTTTTGCTAAGATATAAAATATTAAAACACCATTAAACATCCATCTAATGTTTTAGAGTGATATAGGTATAGAGATACAGATAAAAATTATAATAATGGTCGATTTCTTCTCTAGAGTTCATTTACAGTCGCCCCCCCAAGTTAAACTCCTTCAAGAATATACAAAATCATATTTAAGAAATATTCGCAGTACTTAAAGGATTATATATCTACAAGAAATGATATGATTAGGATCCAATAACCTAGAGCCTATTTCAGAGCTTACAATTTCTAATTTTGGATAAAAATCTAAAAAACCTTGATCATCTTTCATTTTTTTATAACAAACGATGGAATGGTTAAAAAAATTATATCTTATTTTTTATAAACTTTGACAGCGACAACGGAGTACTAACATTTCTTTTTTCAAGCAAGTGAATAAAAGCATTTATAAGCTTGTCCTTTTTTCTTAAAATGCGTTTTTTCGTTCTATATACTATTTTTTCGCCGGATATCAAAGTAAAAAGGACACTTTTACATTTGAAAGCCCATATCTTTTGGAATAATAATCACATAATATTTGGAACAGTATCAATAGAAATCTGAAACTATTTTCTTCAAAATGCTTTTACGTTGTAAACATATAGAATTAAATCGCAACAATTTGAAGCTTCGCATGCTTTTTGTTATTAATTTAAAAAACACGTCAACATTGGATATTTCGCCATGTTTAACATAATGGTGATTAGATTGTTAAGAAATAAGAAAATATTATATTTAACTTGTATCCCAAACTGAAATTGCTGAAGAAAATATATATATTTTTACATACATATAAAAGCATTTTGAACCGTATACTTTCAACTTTCTAATGATACTCTGTCGATTATTATACAATTATTACTTAAAAAAATATAGGCTTTGAAAATAAAAAGTTTCTTTCTTTGACAGCTTATAACTTGGTCAAAAAAGAATGTACAAATTTTTTTTTAAAAATTAAGAGAATGGGACGTATTTTCAACATGTTTTATTAAATTTCTTTAAAAAAAAACATTGTTGTACTACATGGGCGCTATGAAAGTTCATAAGAAAAGTAAGGACATATCAGTTGTTGGACTTAAATATTTTTGAGGTGTTTATTTCCTTGAAAATATCCATATGATTATATATATATTTTCCTTCACTATTTTCTTTTATAAATAGATGAATCCATTTTCGCTCTTCTAGAACATAATTTATCTAGCCGCGGTACAAACGCAATTTTATACAATATATTCAGGCCTCTGACACAAGGCTAGATTTTGTCGGGGCAATAGCACAATTAGCCGCGGGCAATTAGTGCGACGCGTTGGAAATGAAACAGGCGGGCACCGGATCCAGTGTCCGAGTTATGTCTAAGCGAGGCCACTCTCCTGACAGTCCGGAGTTCTGTGCATAGTGTTAAATTTATTTTAATTATTTCGCTGTTTTTTAAATAGAGAATCTAATGGAGATATCTAAACCACCCTGTTTTCCGAAACTGACAAATCGACTTACATATGTCTCGAGAATTCAAACGTGGAATGTTAATTGAATATTGTACTACTGGCCATTAATCCAGACGAATATTTTTTTATTTTCATGCCCTTTCTACGTCTTATTGCAATATTAAAATTTTTATTGCAATACAAAAACTTTTATATGTGCATATTTCCTACCTGCCTACTGATATCTTGTTCGACGACAGGCCTTTGTTCATATCTGTATATACTTATATACGTGCCTGCTAATATTCTATTTGCTTTATGTATACATGTATATGCTTACTTACCTACCTATATACCTACTAATGTTTTAGTTACTTCACGTATATCTTAGTTGCTTCATGCCTTTTTATGTTCCTGTGTACATGCCTACTTATTTCCTTTATTACTTTCTTAATTACGTCAAGGCAAATGAAACAAGTGCATATTAGATGAGTTTGCTCCTCATCATTAAAGAGTTCCTATCATTCGCTTCCAGCACAATCATTGTACCCTGATTTTGTTAAAGAGCAGACTTATGTCAATCTTAGTCATATCCAAATTTTGAAGACTTTATTATAAAATAATCATTAAATTTATATGATCCAAACTCGATCACAGCACCTGTGCTTTTCATTGTTGGGGAATGCTATTGTGGTATTAACATCATGGTATTCCATCGCCGGCCTGAAGGTTATTCAGAATTTCTGATATGCCTGAACTGCCCTCCTCGTCAAATCTCTTATGTCGGATCGTCGCATGTCGAATTATTAGTATAAAATGTCCCATGTCGAATTGTACTCTACTCGTGGTTAAATTCAAAATTTCAATGACAGAATTTTTTGCGCCGCTCAACGTAGCAAACGGCTAGCGCCCGGTCTGCGAAGGCGTAGGCTTGCCCGGTCAACGACCCCGTAAATATTAGCGTTTCCAATCAACCTAACGTCGGCACATAATGGCAGCAATCTTGATCAGAGCGACCGTTACTCTGGCCCCTCTATATAGCCATTATAACAAATATAATGACCTCCGTATATGTATTACTATTATAATATATTTTGTTATATAACTATTGTTTCATACTTGGCTCGCTGGCGAAATCATCTCTAATTTTATTCGTATATCGAATTGCATTCGAAAGTGGAACATCCAGTTTTAACCTTCCTTTTTCAAAGGATTTATTTATCTTCACAGTCTGCTGCAACGATAAGGATCAAATAAAGCACGCGGCAAATTGCGCAGCAGCCGTGAAAGTACAAGAGTGGCTTTGAAAGAGTAACGAAATATATCAAGCCAATATAAACACAGCGTTGTGTATGTCTGTACGTTTATTTAATTTTCAAGCTTACACTTCGTGAGTATGTGCATTCCAAAAAATTTACTCAAAATTATATAGTATTTTTAATTTTTTTACAGGTTATTTTGCCGTGACATAAACGAGAATAGCATCCTGTGAGCCCTGAATTCCTCCCAGTACTCAAGGCAGGTAATCATTAATGGTTATTGCTTCATTATTATTTTCATTCGACTAAATTTTTTTCAGTAACTTATAATCATTAAATACACATACTTTTAAAAAAATTAAATACCATTGGATAAATTGCAAATAAAAAGCAATTTCTCTTTATTCAAAACAACAAAATATGAGTCTGTCAACTCAGCTTCAAGGTATAGCTACAGCTCAGCTTAAAGCTTATAAGATTGGGAATATTTCTTGAGGATTTATTTTTCACATAGATATAAAATAAACAGTATATTTTTAGAATATATAAATTAGTATAAACAACAAAGTTTTTTTCGGAAACCGGATATTGCAAAACAAAAATACGTGGAGGAAAGACAAAGGAAAAAAACCTTATTTTCAAATGACCCTTTGATCAATGGCGTGAAACTGCATTTGCTCTGATGGCATAAAACTATTAAATCCATCTTCATGCATTAGATAACGTTCAAAATTATTTTGCGTCAATAGAATGTGCAGCAGATTAAAATTAATGCTAACATTCCTGTATATATGTTGTTAAACTTTAAAAACCGATAAAAATTAAAAATTGTATTGCCAACAAATTTTGAAGAGCTTTAAACTTGGATGAACCAATTTGAAATAATTTATCCGATATGCTACATTTTATACTAAAGAATTAATAAACGAAGCTGAGATTTAAGCATTTTGGTAACCAAATCTATATTTTAGACTTTCAACTTATATCTTCTATTTAATTTCCTGACCAATTAAATATTCTTATCAGAAAATTAGCTTTAAAATAGATTGTTATCATTCACAGGCTATTTTAAAGTTAATTTTCTGATATTAAGATCAAATGGTCATCATGCCAAAGAATCGGTGACTGACGTTATTCAATTTGGGCAGCCAATTAATATTTTTTTCGAACAATAGCCCTAGGACTCTTTGGATAACTAATTGCAATTGAACAGGAAGACTGAATTGAATAAGCCCGTCTTCCGAGCCCATTGATCGATCAGATTTAGATCCAAATGAAAAGTCTGGTCTAGTATGTAGCAATTTAGAAAGTTAACATATAAATATCGACATTACAAAGACTTCGGAAAGTTGAACAGTGAACAATGTTATAAATCAAGTGAAAGAAAAAGTTACTGTCAGTGCAGACAAAACTGAATTATTGCCAAGTGCAAAAATACTTTATTTCTAACTGCAAAAGTCACTTTATTGCCAATTGCAAACTTTACTTTATTGCCAACTGCAAAAAGTCACTTTATTGTCAACTGCAAATCAGTTTATTTACGTCTGCAAAAGTCACTTTATTACCACCTGTAAAAGTCACTTTATTGTCATTTGCAAAAGTTACTATATTGCCAACTACAAAATTCACTTTGTTACCAGTTTCAAAAGATACTTTATTCTTCAGTTCGTCCTATTACTCGTAGTTAGATAGTAATAGATACTCTCATTTGATAAGCACGTACACGAAATCAATGACGAGCGATGATTTACTTTTTCGAAACGGTAATAATGAAATAACCACGTACTTTCACTTGCTGCAATGATTAGGCGGTATTTTTCAAAGTGTTAGCTTACTTTCGTATCGTCGTCATATCCTTACAATCTCCGCGCAATGCCTCCGCAACGGCGCGCTCTTCACAAGCGGACGATCTTATATTTTTTAACTCATCGCGGAATTCGCCACGGTTCAAAAAGATGAATTGTTAAGAGTAAATTCTGCTTTCCAAACAAACTCTAAATATCGTTTTCTACACTTAGTCCTAGTAGATTCAGATTTCCAATTAAACCTAAACATCGTTTCCGGCAAGGTTTATCAATATGAAAGTTTTTGTAAAAAATTCACTATTATTGACGCGTTGGTTTTTAAAATATTTTATATCGCATTGTGTCTAATTTTACTTCGCTTTTCTCGAAAAATCGGTTAATTATCTCATATCTTCATTTTATATCTTACCAGTATAGGTGAACAAATGGTGATTTCCTACAATTTCCTGCTTATATGTTCATTTGATAGGTATATGTAGAACCTTTCAAATGTGTTTTAATTAAAAGACTTCAATTGCAAAAAATATTTATATTTGTTACACGTTATATCATTTGAACAAGATTTATCAATAATTATATTTATTAGTAATTCATATAATAAATTCACGTATATAGTACACATAGTTCTAGATAGAACTTTCCTCCTATACGGTGCAAGCAAAAAAAATCCGAACTATCTAATAAAAAGTAATGATAGTTCAATTACTAGTATGTAAATATAAACACATTATTAAATTAAAATATATATTAAAAATAAAATAAATACCGTAATCTAATGGAAAATTACAAACTAATTTTTAATATACTAAAATCACAAGTTGATAAAGGTTTCTTTTATATGTTGATGATGGTTGCTCATAAAATAAAAAAAATTATAGATGAAAACAAAAATAAATAACATGCTCTCGCAATCAAAAGTACATTGGGAGAAATTAAATAAACACAACTCGCGTTTACAGTTAACCATTAGAAAGTTTCCATAACCACCTCCCTCCTTATCGGACCATACTAGTTAAAATATTAAATCGAAGATTCGTCGAGGCCTATTGCATAAATTTACAAAGTTTCAAATTGATGAACTTTGAAGTGATAGATTTGTTTATATATATATATATATATATATATATATATATATATATATATATATATATATATATATATATATATATATATATATGTATATATATATATATATATATATATATATATATATATATGTATATATATATATATATATATATATATATATATATATATATATATGTATATATATATATATATATATATATATATATAGTAACATACAAGTAAAGCTAATAAATAGCGTGTTAAAAAGCAGATGTTAATTAATTACCTAATAAGAAGATAAATGGGAGACCGCATTTATTCCCATAGAGTACAGAAACGTGGAGCTGCAGATTAAAGGATAAATCAGATTCCAAATATGAATACAAACGTAGCAAGGTCATCACCCAACCCAACTATATATTTAGTATTTGTTTCTATTTTATAGGAAAACCTTAGTAACTCTTTTTTTAAGTTTAAAAAGTGTTCAATCAATCAATTATTAAACGTCATTAAAAAAATATGATAGGGATTTTAGGCATTTTTGATGGTTAAAAGTTGATCTTTTAGAACGCTAGCCAGTCTATTACTACAGACACACTAATAAGACGTATGGGATAATTTGAAGTGTTATAGAGATCTGAAAAAAATGTCCAGCATTTGTTTCTATTTTATAGAAAAACTTATGTTTAAAAAGTGTGCCGGACAAAAAAGGCGAAGTTCAAGTAAATTTGTTAAACCTTATTAAAATAAATATCATAGTAGTTTTAATCGTTTTTGATGACTAACAGTTGAACTTTGACACTTCATATTTTGGATTAGTAGTTTAAGATAAATGAAAACGTTTTTGAAAGTAAACAAAAGTAGAAATTTAATTTAGCGGATTTAATTACGTTCGGTGCTACGTATTCGCATATGAAGGGGGGGGGGGGGGCAAAGAAAAACCCCAGCTCCACCCAACCTGGGAACAGCGATGAGGACAACTCAATCAACGGGGAAATAAATTAAAATCCGTACTAAGCTACTAATAGTTAGTTATCAAAATACTCTCAACTACTTCGTATACCTTGGTGATTAATGGTCTTTTAAAATGCAAAAGGCAAATTTGCTCTGGAAATTTATCGAAACAAAATAGCATTTAAATTAAACAAAATATTTAGTCAAACCTTCACGCAATTCTTTATAGAGCGAATAAAGGAGCACTGCAAAAGGGAATAGTAAAAAAATATTGATGTCTAAGTACTTGAAGATAAAAATAACTTCGTAAATTTTAAAATCCCAAAGCATTCAAAAGCTGACAGAGTATTTGCAGTTAAACACTATAAAAGACAATTCTTTGCCGATATCGAATACAAGTTTCCTGCATACCATAATACAGTACATTCAGTACGTTACAAATGCGTACATTGAGTAGTAGTTTCCTTGTCGACGTCCAAGAATCATTCGTCCGTACGGGAGACACATAAAGTCGTGATCGCGATCGTTCTTTATTGTTCGTGGTCGCTCTGGGCGGCCTCGGTCGTGATTATAGAGTTGTTAGGCGGTTGGTGGACGACGTTCCTGCGTACTCAACCGCCGTGTACGAATAGCGTACTCATCTATTGTTCGAGTGACGCATCATTACGGTCATTGATGTTCGTTACCTGAACTTAGCGTTGATAATAGAGTTGCGTTTCAACCGAGCAATTACGTATAAACTAAAAGGCTTGAACCTAAGCTTTCGTATACTCTTGAGTTGAGTTTGTTTTCTTCCAAATTGAAGATTAAACTACTCGTTCTCTATACTTTAATCTGTGTATAACATTAAAAATATGTACGTTAATGGAACTATAAATAAACCATAGAGAGGAAGTGGACTATTTTTGCAATTTTTGTCTGTACGCAGACTGTTGTCAGACTAATATAAAAAGGCGGCTTCTTGAGTTCCAGAGACGTTTATAGTCAATAATTTTTATTCGTATCTCGTCTGGTTCTCAAGATAGTCAGTTGTTAACTTTAAATGTTCTGCAACGCACACACATCGGACGCCGCTCAGCCTATAAAAGTTATATAAGTCGCAACGTGGCGAAACCCTTATTCGTCTTTTCATATTGACCGATAGAGTATTATTTCAGTGTTCTTTTTGAATTTTTTTTCATGATTGTCCTGTATATAATAAACATGACTGATAAAATGTCAAAAATAACAAATATTTTGTTTTTAAAAAAAATATTTCTATGTAACAAAGGCCCAAATAAAAAAAATGTAAGATGAAAGTAATCTCATGTTGTATTTTCGAGAGGAATCGAAAAAAAATCAATAATATACCAATAATGAACATCTGACGTAAAATCTACAAGACAGATATTTAGGGATCTCAATATTATATAGCTGATACAAGTGTACCAGAAGTAAAATGAAATACCTGTCATATTGATACCAAGTTGGGAAATAAAAGATTAATTTTATTTATTTTCTTTTGTCATTCAGCTGACTGAAAAAAATTTAAAATAATCTCAAATAATATTAGATATTTTAATCCGACTCCATAGATGATAGACGTAAGGTAACTCTTCACTATGGTGCTAGACCTAAAGTAACTCCTGCTATTGAAATGTTCAGTGAGACTGTATCTATATAAAGTAGTCCTATCAAACAAATAATATTAGTTACGACAAACCAGTAAACGAATATTATAGTAGAAGTTAGCCAAAGTTTGAAAGCATTTGGAATCATAAAGTAATTGGACTCACGAACAGCTTGCCCATTTACAATTAATCAAATAATTTATTTAAGAAATCTGTTTGAATTTAAATTCCGAAGCGAAGCAAAATATACTTCAAAAATGTTACATATGTTAATTAATATTCAACAGAAACGGAAAAAATCCAATGGAGTATGTACTTATCAATAGATTTCTAAAGAGGTGTGGCAAGCGAAGCTGACGTGTAACGTTAAATCGCACGCTCGATGATTTCACAAGGATCTCGAATTCATGGCATATACGAGCGCGATAAGACTCTCCGTATAACACATTATACACGAGAATCTAGTATCCGTATATTGATACTCGGGAAGGGTTTACATAACAGTGTTAAACATGAAGACGTCCAACAAGAATGTATAGACAAAAATATAATTATATTTGTGTAAATGCAAAATGTAGAAATTGTTCGACGATATCGAATACATAAGCAGTAACAATGAAAAAAATAAATAAGATCGAAACAGCGGGAGTAATGGCCCTATACATCTTACATCTTGTACGACCAGCAGAGAAAAAGACGCCGCTATATAAGAAATCGTGATAGTCATACCGCTTATTCTCTCCTTCTCGTTTTTTTTCCTATAGCGGCGTCTCTCTCTGCTGGTCACACAAAATTCATGATGCTTAAACCGCTTAAAATATTCGATCGTAAGTTACATGTTTAACTCAGTGGACTGTGCCTCGATTTTCACTATATTCTTAACAAACTAGGATTAGTTTGTTTAACTTCGACAATAATAAACTTTTAAACAACAAGTTGCTCTTAAAACTGATTTTGTATCAATATTCTTATATAAAAACAATAAATGTTGTGTTTTCTTTGTAATGATTGCTTGACAAATAATTGAAAGAATGTTTATCTTACAGATATTACGCACCGATTATGATTCATAGTTTACATGATCAAACAACGAGCTGTATTCTTTACATTATTATTGCCTGTAATGAGAACAGAACAATATTGAAATTCATTATTATTATTAATTTAGCGGTTTAATGAAAAATTAAAACACAAAACTGATAATAATAAGGAATTTCAATGATATTCTCAACTCATAATCGACAATGAAAACAAAAAAAGTAAGATCGTCCGCGACTTTTTCCACGCGCATTTCGTAATATATAAACATGATGTGTTTTTATGACGTAATACCTGACAAACCATCTCTAAGAAAAACAATTTGCACATACATTTGGAATCGGGTAACATTGACTGCGAGTATGTGTTTTCTTTTAAACAACCTAGCAGCTCGCGATATCAATTGAATTAAGCGGTCGTTACCTTTCTTTCTGCAAATCCATAAATATTATATGTCACTTTTTACGTCGATACTCAGATGTAAATACAGTTTTACAAAAGCAACACAATTCAATTCAACGTAGGTTTCAATTGAATATCAGACGGTGTTCATTCGAGTATTGTTCACTGGAGATGATACTTGTGTTAATTCCTTTGTAGTAGTAGGAGCTCGATATTAGCAAAATCATAACTTTTCCAATCACAACTCTCCCTGTAGCAGTAACTAAGTCACCTGCGTTAAGGCAAGAATTCAACTCCGTTTGCGATATCATGATATCATAAATTCCAGGAGCATAATATCTGTGTTAATCACGAATCGCCACCTATTCGTGTCGTGATCTGAAATGAGAAATATTTATGGTGGGTATCCAATCTGACAAACAATTAGTGGATAAAATATAAATAATCAACTAACCGTAATAAAACAAGTTTGATAGAGATAGACTTCAGTTTTAAAGGAAGTAAACCCTTGTAGACATTTTAGAGAGTGCACCCTGCCGAAGAATCAACGACTGCCGTCATTCCATTTGAGCAGCCAACTAAGATTTTTCGAGCAATAAGTCCACGGCCCTTAGAGAGATAGATATTTATTGAACTGAAATTAAACAGGCAGGCAAAATTTGATAAACCCTTCTTCTGAGCTCATCGGTTCATATTTCGATTCTAATTAAGAGAGTAATATTCTGGTCTGTAGCAATTTAGAAGTTCCGAATATATAAATATCAGCGTTACGAAGACTTTGTGAAGTGGAACTATGAACAATACTATAAAGCAAGTGAAAAACAACGTTACTATCGATGCAGATAAAACTTACAATAAGATATTTATCAAAATAATATGTTATAAATATGTAAGAATCTCATAATTCTCCGTCACCCGGGTGAGATAATAATGTTAAAATAAATTCCAGGAATGAATCTATAACCTGTGTTTATTAAATTCCATAGGCAAATGGAAAAAATAATACGCTTGTTGTATAGTCATGCCGTTCCGTCTATCTGTATATTTTGTGAGTTTGATACATATATCTCAATTGATATGTAACAAAATATTAAGAAAAAAAATTTCAATGTACCATTCGATACATGTAAAGTGGTAGCGAAATTTATATAAATATTAAACTCCACAGTGTCACGTAATGTACCATCCTGTGTTAATATTGCAACTGAAAACTGACCGTTTGAAAAATTGTTCAATCAATTTGCATCATTCAAGGAAATTCAAGGAAAACTAGACGACTACGAAACTCGGCTTTTGCGTGTTTTAATTTTGGGTTAAATCTTTTGTTGGGTTTTATTTTTCAATTAAATCCGTTGGCATTATCTTATCAATCGACGGATCAACAAACAAATATTTTAAATAATGTAAGTTTTGCCTAAATAAATAACAGGTTAATATGTAAATAAACGGCGGAACCGATTATAACCTAAATATTCGAATGTCACAGACAAGTATTACAACTTTATTTATCAACATTGATTTAACCCGAAATTTGGTAAGATAAATTTTATTTATTAATTTATATATTAATGTACTTTAATGTGTCTAATTGATACAGACTTATTGCTACTAGTTCAGCCCCGCACTACGAGCGACCGGGTCCGAGCGGTACGCCACGCCGTCAAAGGCCATGTGCCTTGTGATCAACACACCACGCTAAACAAAACAGTGAAAAATCACTTTATGGGCACCTTCAAAATTGAATTTATTACCAATTGCAAAAGTCACTTCACTGCCGACTACAAAAGTCACTTAATTGCCAACTGCAGAAGTTATTTTATTGCCAACGACAAAAGCCACTTTATTACTGAGCGTAAAATTCATTTTATTGCCGACTGCAAAAGTTACTTTATTGCCGATGGCAAAAGTCACTTCTTTGCTTCATTGCCGACTGCAAATGTACTTTATGGCCAACTGGAAAAATCTCTTTCTTGCTACAAAAGTCAGTTTATTGCCAAATGCAAAAGTTACTTTATTATTAACTGGAAAAGTCACTTTATTGGCGACTATAAAAATCACTTCATTGCTAACTGCAAAAGTCACTTTATAGTGGAAAGTGATTTTTGCTATCTATAATATCTCGCATCAACCATAACTCTGTGGCAATCGGACCAACCAGTTGCTTTCCGCAAAACTATCTTGTTTAAACTCATCACATTTCACTCGGCACCAACACAACAATAATCGTTATTTATAGCCTCGTTGCTAAAGAGCGCTGCACTACTGCGCCAAAGAGAGCATATCTTCCATTGGACATAATTACAGCAAATATTTACAACTTTATTTCATTTCGTGTTTAGCGTCTTATACTCGACCATAAAATAGTTGTTCTCGATGACCGGTTCGAGCGTCACTTGCAAAAGAGAAACATAAATATAGCACAATGAAAGTTGAGATGGGGCGTGGGCATTGGACAGATTTAATGCATTAACTTACATTAGTAGCATTAGTTAAGAGAATAAATTGATTTTGTACGGCCTCGTTTTTATTATATTATTATATAGTTTCTATAATTTTAAGTATCTCATTGTTTCGCGAGATGTAGTTATAAAGTGCGGCATTCTAGGAATATATTATGGCAAGCGCCATTTGCAAATTTCACTCAAATTTCAATATTTCATTAACTATATAATAATTTCGTTAGAAATATTACGATATAATTGTATAACGATTTAGAAAACTCCATATAATAAATATCTACGTTAAGACTTCGGAAGGTCGAACATTGAGCAAAGGTGTAAAATAAGTCAATACAAAAAATTATATTGCCACAGGCAAAACTTAATATAAAAATCACAGGGGACAGATGTATCGAAATGATCTACCACAAATATTTAGGTGCTTAATAATTTTAAAACTATATCATGGTAATATATAAAATAATGTACAGAATATTTTTTGAAAATTTTGTGCAGTTGAATAGAAATCAAAACAACTGTATTTTGAAATATTTTTTCCTATTATAGCAGCATGCAAAAATTATCAAACAGTTTGAATGGGGTGAACCGGGATGATGCTTGGGGCTCTAATTAAAATCTACAGGACTTGAATGGCATCGGAAAAGTTCGCAACACGACAAAATTTTCGTTATGTTTGATAATTCCCGCCTGCATATTTCTAGAAATACTCTTAAAAAAATTTGGAAACTTTTAAAAAATTTTATTACTTTTAAAAAAAATGGAAACTGTAACCAAAAGGAAAAAAACCGAAAAAAAAACTTGTAGAATAAAGGAAAAGCAATAGTTTTATTTGCAATATCGATTTGCATCATTATTACGCAGTTTTATTTAATGTGTAGGTTCATTTGGAATAAACAATCATATGAAATATTTTTTTCAGGTTCAAGATATAATTCTGCTTCAAATTCTACCCCGTATTTAAATATAATTATTATATATGATAATTATTGCAAAATCATACTTCCTGATTTCAATTTTTCAGACGTTCATTATTTAAAAGTTCTTCAAAATTTCAGAAAATCAGTTTCTAGACATAACAACAAGATACGATATAACCATTCTAGTAGCTCGAGTTCTCATTACGTGAAACACCATTTGTACAGTAATTTTTACGTGAAGTCCGCTAAACGGACAAAAATTGCAGAAACTGTGACTCTCTTATATAACTTATTTATAGTCCCTTAAATAATATTCTCCAAAAAATATTTCCAGACTTTTTTGCTTTTGCTGTTTTATTATATACATACAGATAATGTTTTCTCACAGAATAGCTTCAGCTACTAGTAAGCTATCGTTTTTGATTATTCCTTAAATAACTGCGTGATTTTCCAGAAGAAAAACAATATTATACTAGTCTATATTATGTCAGTCCGTAATCCGGTTTATTTATGTATACTCGTATTTAGTAAGGATTAACTACACTTTCACTACATTGGTTACTTATACTTTTTATACTTAATTTTTTAAATTTGCAGTACATACATATGTATATACACAACAAACTCACAGTTCATTTTATAAGACAACCAATAAATATTGATTACATAATTTAAATCACTAGAAAGTTTTATTTGTGCAGGTGCCACTTTATATTAACTTCATCACCTTTAGTAACAGATTAATATTTATCTGGTTTTTCAAATATCGACATGTTGGAAATAAAAACGACACATAAATTGACTTGATGTAACCGGCGTTTCGAATGGAAACCAGTTTATTATACTATCAAATGTTTATTCTACTGAAACAGTAGCGACGTATCAGACTCGACGTCAGCGTTAAAAATTAATAATTCGAACAATCCACATCAAGTTATGTCATCGCGGCGTCGCCCGTTATCTTTTTGCAGTAAAAGGTGCGCTATAATTACGAAATCAACATCTATCATTCGATTCCTTCCGGGGACGTTTGAAATTTTTTTTTTAATTTCTCAACAACGTTACTTTCATATCAACGATTAAAATGCTTTATTAACTATGTACACGTAAATTCCCAAGTGTTTTTGCTTACTTTGCAACAAGCAGTAAATGTTCATAATCTAAAATAATACCTTGTCCATTTACCACTGCAGAGCACCTAAAGCGTCCAGTAATTCACTAGCTCCCCCTCTACTTTCCTCCATGCATACCTATAAATAGTCGAATATAGTACCTCATGTGTGCAGGTAATCACATCGTGCGCGGAAAAAGAAACTCGCTACTTCAGTTCAATAAATTTGTATTATCTGAATGTTTCTCTGTGAGACAGAAACTTGAACGATTTCGCAATTAGCCAGTAACAAAACTAGTAGCTTTTGGGCTACGGTGATGGAAGCATATAGAAAAGATTCAGTGATCATATAAGAATACTAATGACCGCAGTACTGCAGCGTGTAAATGAGAAAAAGACAAAAAAATAAATGTAAATGAGTTAAAACACGCACTAAGACTAAGACACAACTGTCTCTTCCAGAAAACTATGGAGAGAATAAATGTAGAAAAGCGAAGAAGAGGAAAACCACATAACACATTCATCGACTAATATATATCAGAAATACCAATTGAAAAGAATGGCAGAATTCAGGCAAATGTAGAGATGCCTAATCAAATGATTAAAACTAGTCAAATGACTGAATTACTAAAAAAATATATATTAGTTTATTATCATAGATCTATTTTACTGAGCGTACCCAGGTATATTTTTTAATAAAAGTAATAGGAACTTTTTACATAATTTCATCTATTTACTACGGCAACTAGGGAAAAACCTATAGAAAACCATACTGAAAATCATGGAAGGAAATTTGCCGCAAAGAGTCCCACGATATCAAGTGATCCAAGATCTCGTCAATCAAGATAGCTAAATGATATAAACACGTCACTAATTCTCCCTTTCTCCTTCAGGGTGTCACTTTCAGTTTGCACTCTGCAACTATGAACCTAGATATTGGCAAAATACATACAACGAGACTCTAGTGATGACCATAATGTCGATAATGTCACTTGGCCTTAGATCACCAGGTAGAAATTTGTTTGTTTCAACTCTACTGAACATTGTTTCTTAGCATTATGTTTTGTAAAAAGTTATAACCTAAACCTTTTTTATCGATTATGCCTCATTCAAAACTGTATATAGAAAAAACATTATTTAGTTTTTAAGTGTTGAATAAAAAATGTGATACTGTTAAAATAACTTCCTGATAGAAACAGTTTTAGTTTCCACAAATACTAAATGTAATCATGGAGAAATTTTGCTTAAAACAGAATATTATTTACTCATATTAGTAAAAAATAGTTCAGCGTTTTCAAAAATCTGCAAGCGAATTTTCATTGCTTGAAAATATATAGTCTAGTTGCGTGAAAGAGACAAATAAATCGTTATGCAAATTGCAGTGCCTTAAATATGAAAAATATTTAAAATATATAAATCATGTGTAATTATATATTTTACGTGTAAAATATATAAATCATGTAAAGAATTCTTTAAAAGTTTCCACTGATATCTATCGTATATCTGTGGAAACTTTTAAAGAATTTCTTTGATGTCGAAAACAGCTAAATCAAAGACTTATGCCTACCGCCGATGACTGACTTAGGTAGATATTGAATGGACGGCTGACAACTGCTGATTTTTGTGGGACGTTTATATTGGAATATTAATGCTCTATGTATATTTTCCCCAGTTTATGTCGGTCAACTTTATAGGCCTTGTTAATACAGATACTCGAAATACAAACGTGCACAAATGAAATGCAAAAACATTCTCCGTCTCCGCAAGGTCTCCTACGCGGAAACTTGCGTAAGAAACGGAACTTGAACGATTTCGCGACTGCCGCATAGTGAATAATGCAGACGCTAAGCATTGAGTACTCAAGGATATTATCAAGTGCATTCGTTTGTTTGTTTACGTGCAACTGCAGAAATTTAAAAGCACCAGTTTATGATTTCGATTAATGATGGGAAATATTTATCGCAAACAAACTCCACGGACGCTCGCTCACTCGTTTCACTTCTTCACTACAAAACTGAAATTTATATTTCAGTATAGACCTTACAGATCAGCTGTGCCCCGTAGCTCAACCCCGCGTGAAATTATTTAATTATGCTCGCTAGAAAAATGTCTTCTAAAATGTTAACTGCTAAATAATTAAACAACGTAACCATAGCAGAGACATTAACGCGGCAGTCTTCTTTCCCTAATGGAAGTTTCTGCCAGTAACTTTCTAAGTGCATGGAAACATTTTGGTTTTTTGTCTTTAACTGCGGAAATAGTTTATTGTTTGTTCTGCTGAATATACACTATTAAATAAAAAAGCTCGTATTTAACCAGGTGCTTCCCTAATATTTTATTTTCATCCTTATTTTCATTGACCCCAAGCTGGATGTTAACGATCTCTTCATTATTATGAAGAAAGCACAAACACACAATACTCTCGCGAACATCTAAGGAAATTCGCGTGAACTACTCGAGCCTGTTCAATAATGTTGGACATAGTTTCCTCCTCGAAAATGTACACGAATAACCATTTAATCAATTTATACGTTCATTTCATTGAATGTGTTCTATTTCACCATTCAATACGACTCTTTCTATGTGTATGTATATGTATATGTATATGGCACCAATACGCAGCGGTACGCTCTGGTTGCAAACGCAGTCATTGCTAAACTTGCTCCTTGCAGTCGAGCAGGATCTAGACTCGTTGCCCTCAACTTTGTTCGGCCCATCATGTTATAAATATTCAAATATCTATGCAACAAATGAAAAATATTTTTTTTTAAAATTATGTGTGATAGAAACTTTGATAAACACATTATGAGAGGTAACACGACTAGCGAACGAGTTCTAAATAGCTTTATTTATAACACTCTCAATGTAGGTATATGTATTTCAGCAAAAATAAGTTTTTCAATGTTTTCTTTATTTGTTTGAAAGTCTTTATTTGTTTGTATATCAGAAAATAATGACGTACAACAACTGTTTTAACAAATTATGTTTTTGACATTAGTTACTTGTTATAGTTTTTCCGCTTTTTTGCAATTAGAATAATAACATACGTTTAGTACAGATAAAAACACAAATCAAACAACTAATATAAAAAATCGATGAAACAAAGTGAAGTAGAAAATATTTACAAAAAAGACCTATGAAATTTTAGGTAAACAGTCCTTTGTAAGTTATAAAGCTGTGTTTAAATCGATTTATTTTACTAAATTAATCGTAAGTGGCCTTTATGATTGTTAAATGTGTTGTTTTTTTATGAATATTTTTTAATTAAAAAACAGAAACAATGAAAAAATCGATTTTACTAAAGTGAATGTACGTCGTGACCCACAATGCGAGTGTTAAGCGTTTTTAAATTACGTATATAATACTAGATTAGTAAGAAATGTTCATGTCCTTGGAAAGCAATGTGATATTGTTTGATAGATTTTACAATCTACATAGCAAATCTTATCAAATATGGTGATAAATTTTGTTGTGTTCGTAATAATTGTCATCAAAATAATAATCATAACAATAATCCTAAATCTTTATCGGACTTAGAAACTTGATTGTATTTGCTAAAATCGAAAATAGGTCGGCGTTTGTTCGTTATTGAATTTATAATATGAGAGCTCCTTGTGTAAAGTGGTATAATTTACTTCTGTGTTGAAATAATTATATTATGTCGTCAAATCAATATTCTTTCATGAAAGGATTAACATTAAAAATATTCTACATAATCAATTTTGAATGCTCAATATTACCCTCTTATTAATGATGTCACCTTATAAATTCCTGAATTAATCAAAAGTGACGATGGGAAATTAAAAAAAAAGAATAAATTTGACGAATATGTATTTTTTTACGTGTTATGTACATATAAAAAAATTATATATCGATCAATTACTCTAGAATAGTTGCACCGGTTTAAATCAAGTGTATTGCATTTTATTCGCAAAGATATGACTAGAATAATACATTTAAATGGAAAATATTTAAGTTTTTTTGTTATTGAAATTATTTTTCTGGGGGTTTTTTTTTATTTCCATAGGTACACACTGGTGTACTTATAACACATTCGCGATAAGAAAAGATGTAAAATATTATTATAACCATAACAAATGATTACTAAAACTTAACTTTATATAATAAACACAATAAACTGTAACTGAACACTACTATACACAACTTAATACTATAACTAAACACATCAAACTTGTTAGTGGAACGTATTAGAAATAATTTTAAGCAAAGAAACTCACAGTGTGCTATTTATTTCTCATCCTTTCAAAAATTATAAAAATGAGACTTTGAAATGTAACGTGTATAATATTAAATTACAAATAAAAATGATGTAAACAATGACAATTTCACCACCAAAGATCCACGACACGCTACTCGACGGAGGGTAAGAAAAAAATTTCGCTCCCACTTAACATATGTCGGACACTACCATTTCTGTGCGATTGTCTCCCCACACCCGACATCGATCTTTAAGATGTGTTCATTTAAAAAAAGGAAAACATGTATATAGTAGATAATATATATATATATATATATATATATATATATATATTATATATATATATATATATATATATATATACACACATACACAATACACATACACATACACTACATACACATACACATACACATACACATACACATATACACATACACATACACATACATACACATACACATACACATACCATATACACATACACATACACATACACATACACATACACACCATACACATACACATACACATACACATACACATACACATACACATCACATACACATACACTATACACATACACATACACATACACATACACATACACATACACATACACATACACATACACATACACATACACATACACATACATACACATACACATACACATACACATACACATAATATATATATATATATATATATATATATATATATATATATATACTGGGGATGGCAAAAATAGCATTTAGCAAGCCATGTATTAACTGTTGATGAAACATAACCGATACGTTGTTATAGCAGATTGTTTACTTTTGTCGCTACAGTATTATTTACATCGTGTAGAAATCTGACTACGGCGTAATGTTTTAGGATGATAGAACTGCTAAATAAATACTGTTCATATATTAATTGATACAGTAGCGACATAACTCTCGATGTAAGAAGTCTTATATTATTGTCATAAAGAACGGATTAGTTCATTACTCTAAGTATATGTTAACGTTGTGAATTACTAGTGATAATTTATATCTAAAATTATATGATAGGTTTAAATAAAAGATATAGTGTTTTAATAGTTTAAGATAAACAATTATTTGCAACTTTAATTATAGTGTTTATATTTTAGTTTGTGTTTTTAATTTCTTAAACGTAAATTGTTTTCCCTTGATCAATTATGAAAGTAGACATAGTTCTCTTAGGTATTAATATCTAGCTACTATGCAACAAATGAAAAATATATTTTTTTGATATTTTTTGGAAACTTGAAAATTAGTCGTCGACAGTATTCATCTTACTTATGGAACTTTTACGAAGGTATCTCCGATAAACGTGCCACGTGCAACCTGTGTAAAAAATATTTTCTTGCACATCGTCGATAACGAATTTCAAAACACATTTAAGGTTTAAGCACTTATCGGCATAAACAACGCTTTTAACCCACTACAAGAGGACGAACGAAGTCATAGGCATTCCGAGCAGGCTTCAATATACACTAATATTCAGGACTCTGAAGCTGAACACAGATACAGTGTCATTATTTAGTAATCCCTCAGGAGAAGGATCAAATATTTTTAAGTAACAATTACAGCGTCAAAATGTAAATACTTAATAGACACTTAGAGGTGACGAAATAATTAAATAAATATATGAACATGTAAGTAAAACGACTAATGTAAGTGTGTAATTGTATTATATTTCCAATCAACTCTATGCCAGCGAAACCATTCTAAAGGAATTCGAATAAGCAATCATTTTGTTGTCTATTCAGTCTTATGCCAGGATGTTATTTGATAATATTTTATAACCCGTCCAAACGTTTTAAAATACTCGCAAAATGCAAGTACAAAAAAATAAACAAAAACTTCGATGCTATTGTTTATATTACCGCAAACCACCTGACATGCGTTTATCCCCGACACACGTAAGCACCAGGATTTTCGAATTTCTAGGTCAACATCAGAACCAGAATTAGATACTTTCAGTCGTTTAGATATTTTTAAAAATATAGGTATATTCTTTTCACCCTTAACATATAAAAGCATGATAGTTGGGACAGCTACGTGATTTTCGTCGCCACAACGTTTTTAACTTTAATGACTTTAAAGAATTAAAAATAAAAACTGTCTTAGTTTTCATATGATTTGTTCATTTATGCAGTTTTAACTGTTAAATGCAACATTTGTCACGTATTTTGACCCATATTTCATACCGCATCGCTTTTACATTTTTACACATTACTTGCACATTTAACATCTCACGAATAACTGCCAAGTGTTATTCAATATCTATATAAGACGCTAATAACTCGTAAAAATACTTAACAAAACATGGTGACGCTAATACACTTATAAAACTACACTTCGCAAATAGCATCTGTCATAGAAACATTCTGTAAATTTAGTATTCGATGTTATAAACCGTGTAACGCTAATACGCGTAATAAATAATATAGTTTACAAATAGCATCTGTCACAAAAAATAGTCTGTTAATTTAGGATTTAGCAATAGCATGCTAAACGCAAATACGTTAGCAGGATTAAAATTAACGTAAAATAACATTAGAGCCCATCGCTAATATACATATATATGCTATGAGAGTGACGTACAGAATGGTGGAGATACATGACAAAATTTACCCTGAAAACTAAAGTGGTTCTTAATTCCAATTATTTTTCTATGCTTGTTTCTCCATAACTATTTAACGAATTCAATCATATATATATATATATATATATATATATATATATATATATATATATATATATATATATATATATAATATATATATATATATTTCATTTTATAGACCATTGCCGCCGATATTTGTATTTATATACGTCTAGTAGAAGTTTGAAGGCAATATAACCACATAAATCTTGTGTTATTATATTACATTAATTAAAATCCGTACGTACAATTTCTGATTTTGGAGACAAATCAGAAATAAGGGTTCTTTTAGTTTTTTAGGCAGTCGAGGTTTTCTTATTTTTAAAATGTAATTTTAAAAAAAAAAGCTAATTTTCTGGTATATAACCAACACATAATAATATATCAACATAACAATGTCATTATGTGTCCTTCGCTCAATAGTAAAATGGCTTATTTATAATATATCATAATAAAATAATTGATGTAATAAAATGCATTTGTTTTAAGTGAATAAATTTGAATTTAAAATAAAATTATGGTCTTTCTTTTCTTCCTTCGATGGCTTACACCATCGTCTTTCTCGTTTGCAGTTTACAAATTCTTCAACTTCTAATTTCTGTTTGTCCTTCTGTAGGGAATCAGCTGATGTGATTGTTAATCGATTTCTTGATATTTTCATATAAATGTTAAGTACATTTAACAATGCCAGTTTATTTATAACTTATAATAATTAAATTATATTTGATATTTAAAAATTAACCAGTTTTAATTCTTTCAAAAAATATTACCAAGTTTTTTTATTTTTATCCTAAGAAATTGGTTTTATTTCACAGACCTAAATTAGTATTGACTGATATTTATACAGAATAATTTAATTCTTTAACCACGCAGGTGGCGCTTAGTACCTAGAATTTCTTCACGAATTTCTGAATTTATATTTTTTTTAAAGTTTACTAAAATTCAAGGTAAGTATAGTTAAGAAATCCTAATTTAATACGTTAAGAATCTGTGTAGATACTCCATTTTATAATTACTAATTTCTTAAGGCATTTTTTACTGCATATTCCAAGGACAAAGGGACTCTCCTCTATGGTAACACTATTATAACGGTAATATCACTTTATTAAGGTTTCTTATTTACAACAGAGAAAATCGCTTGAATCACACTACTGTTTTTAACATCCTAAAATAAATTCTCCCTATACCTTTGTTCATTTCAGCCACATGTTCATTAAGTTCTTTTATTACTGGATATGATACTGAATTCAGTAGGTACGGAATTCTTAGTACCTGATTTAAAAACATATTTAGTACCTTTGCCTATTTATATCCTACAATTTTTAGGTAATAGTCGACTATGCCTAACATTATATAGCGGAGTAAGCCATTTATTAGTTCCGATTATGTATTTCTTCAAAACGATAACAAGTTTTGTCTATAATTCTCTTGTATTAATTATTTCTTAAACACAAGAGATATATTTGTTATACTTATTATTATTGCGTGCAAATATACCTCTGCGATCTCAAATGTTTGTTTAATTTAATATTTCAGCACTACGGTTGAAAACTTCGGAAAATCCGGTATAGAAACATTTGGATGGTTTATTATCCGCTTTGGGTACAGAAAAGGTTTTTTCGACTTTTTATGCGTTTTCTTTTTATATATATATTTATATTGATTTAGTAAACAGCAAAATCAATGAGAAAATTTGTTTTAATGTCTTCCCCGTATTCTAGGACAGTCGATAAAACTTTCCGAGACATCGATATTTTTTGCGGAAATATAGATATTTATCATCGATAGTTTTTTCATTCTATATATCAATATTTCCATACTACAGTTAAACATCGGCGTCGATATTTTTAAGCTTGCTACCAATATCAAAATACCATGCAAAGAAGATAAAAACGTCATCTTGTTAGGATAGTTATGAGTAAATTCTAATGGAAATTATGTCAAATGAAAGTTCTGGCACAAGTTTTAGTACAATCCCTACAGATTTGAAGTAATATGTAAAGCAACCAAATATTTCAAGGACATCAACAATAGCAGGAATTTTAATGTTCACGCCTGGAATTATTCTGCTTAATCTGTTTTAATGATAACTTATGATAAATAAAGGTAATTTCACTTCAAACCACAGACCCACAGTTGACCATGATTTTATCTACAATGTTTCTGTTAAACTCGCTAAAATGTTTTTGTAGTCTTTCCATATAACTACGCACATCTTCAGAGGTATTCAACTCGTGCATTAATTTCCCATTACTTTTATCTTGAGTAACGGCCCAGATTTTCGTTAATGGCTGTACATACAGATATCCACATATTCCTAAGACACGACTAAACCATGTGAGTAAATAACATTATGTTGAAACCATTTTGCTAAATGAAATCGTTCGACACGAACGTGCAATATAAACAGATGAACTTTAAAGTTTTATAATTTATGTTAAATGCGGCTTATAAATTATTCGTATTTTATTCTTGATCCAAAGGCAGATGGGATGCGATCTTTATTTCATTTTTATACACAACAACACACACGATCAAATTTACATATTGTAGTTAAGCAATTATTATAATCTGATAGCGTTCATATTTATTTATCTCTAAGTTTTTGCAAATGACTTGATTAACGTTGTATTCGATAATTAGCTAAATTGATTTTAAAGCGGGAAAACATACTGAAAACCCGTATAAGCACATTACTTAAAGACGAGCAGCATTTGCCAGTGATCGAAAATCAAATATCGTGCTTTATAGGCCTCGGTAATAATACGTTGTTAAAATATATTTTGGATTTTGTACTGGAAAATCGATGCAGTATTTTAAGTAATCGTGTTAGCGGTCTATTAAGGATGCGATTTCAAAAATTACTTTAATTGATCTCTACGTAATTACGAAATAAATTGATAGTTTACGTAGGTTGTACCACAGAAGAAAAGTTTCATTGATGAAATTTATTTTCCAATTGTTAAGTGGAAATTTTTTTCATCTCTAATTTTTTGAAAAAAATTTTGCTCTTGGTCCTTCATTGCTATACCGGCATTTATAACTACATTTTATCTAAATTTCCTACTTTTCCATGGTATGCCATAGTACAACCACCTCGTCGCAGCTGCACTAGAGTGAGATTTGTTTATAATGATCGGGAACAAATGTCTTGAAGTGTGTCATTGTAATTTTTTTCTATAGCGTTATTTAATTTACTAATAGTCTTGTTAATCTTATTGAAACATGTGAATTTAATAACTGTAATGTTTCCACAACTATATGTAAATAAATAGAAAATTAAATTTAAATTGAAGACATACCACTTGTGGCAAGAGCCACTATATATACTAGCCACATAGATGCATAGTTGTGTTGTAGTATATTAACAAATGATGACATAAATGATACTCAAAAAAAAGGAAAAATCAACCTCAAAACAAACTTTCCTATATAGAAATTGAAAATCATAATTAATTACGTAACAATTCACACCGATACCTACTAAGTCATACTAATACTTGTTAATTATTTATGGAATTGATGGCGTTCTCCCGTATTAGAACAGATATTGTAACGAAATCCAACGTAATAAACATTTTATTAGCTTTCTTCGTGCTCTGTTCATTTTTAACTTTTTAACGCTTCTTAAAAAATTGTTTTTGAAATCCTTCAATTACGATGTTTGTTAAAAATACGTCAATTACGGATGATGTGCTGTAACCTGTTGATTCCATTGGCATAAGCCCATACACAATCATCAAACTCCGGTTAAGCTAGTGTTATTATTGCTTTGTCAACAAAAATGTGCGCTATGAAATAAATGTTTAAAATCACGCTAGATCTATTCTTATCCATTGAGGAGTTCCATTATTCATCAGATCTTGACCAGATTTATATGGAACCATTCATGATTTATACCCTACTAAATAAAAAAGAACCATCTCGGAGATATGCGGTAACAAATATAAAAATAAAAACAAAATAAGATGAAAAATAAATCCGTTTAACTGCCTAATCCATTAGGTTTAAAAAACCCAACGTGCAAGAAACATAGTAATCGTTGTTATAACGGCATATTACAAGAACTTCTTGTGAAATGAGTATAGTTAAAACAGAACTTCCAATCGATAAATATTGGCGGAATACGATAAGGTACGACTGACAAAGGGGAGGATTTATTTAAAGCCGGTCATGTTATTAATGTAATAGGATTGAATTCTCAGATAGAGATTACAATTAACGGTCAATTAATTGAACAAACAAAAATCGCCGTATAATATAATGTGTCAAAAAGTAATGTTAAACCGTATTTATTACCTGATTACAAATTAAATAAGTACAATAAGCAAAAATATAAATTAGCGAAGTGAATTATTCACTATTTTCGTTTATTTCATTGAAAGAAAATTTATACGTAAACTTCGTTTTAGTAACAATTTTATTTATTTATCACCTGATGGCACCGATAAAATATTACACGGTTTTAATTATTTCTAGCCTAAGTGAAATTTTGTAATTTAATTAATAATTTAAATGTGAATAAGTTGCCAATTTAACATACTAACAAACTTTAGCATTTTCAATATTATTTAAGATCTTGCTACATTTGTAAAGTATAATTCAGTTTATTATCCATACATTTAGTTATTAACTGAGTCACTTACTTCTGAATTAAACGACTTGGCAATTTGTCAACTGATTAATCTTCGTCTGCGCTGGCTCACAACAACTGAACATGGTTGCGCATGTATCTACTGGTTCCTTTTTCACAACTTTCTATTGGTGATACCTATCTATACGGAAATATTTTAAGATTGTCTGCCATTTTGTCTACACGAGTATAAGAAACCTATTGATATGCCAATAACGAAATGCAATAGAAACTCTGGTCTAATGACAGATAAATTTAAAGTCATAGGTATTGATATAACCTCGTTTTGTCTCGGTGTAGAAATACTCTGTACATGTAATATAATATTATAGCGGCTTTCTAATTTTCATCTTTTGCAGCATCCAAAGCTTTCTTGTTCTCTTGTCATCGTATTGATTTTATTCATTACGTCTTTTCTTCACTTTTGTATTCGTCCAATTCTGCCTTTCCAATTCAATTCAGTTCGATAACTCTTGAATATAAATACCAACTATAATTACTCCAAACTTTAAAGTACTTTCACATTTTAATTTAACCAATTAATTTTAATACACAATGCGTTATGCAAGATAATTAATTCAAAGATCAAAATGATTAGGAATAGTTAAAAACTATATTATTGTGCAATGACGCAATATTATGGAGTAGTTTTAATAGTTATTATTAAAAATAAAACGTAGTTAAGTCAAAATATAATAATTCCACTTTAGACATAAAAAATTTGAATGTTGTGTTCAAACTATTAAACTAAAAAATACCTATAGAATCATGTTTAGATCATGTAGTTATCAAGATTTCTAAGATTAGAAACGTTGTATTCGCCTTCCTGCAACATTCCAGCGTCCGCTCTTCATTAGTACTATTATCGTAAATAATGGAATTCATCACATATCCAACCATTACTTCATTCCAACCCTTATCAATAAAGCCAATTATATCTACCTTTTTTTGTAGATAAAAAATGGTAATCACTACTTAGAATATAAATATAAAAATTATTTTAATATTTTTAAAGTTATTTTTTATTTGTGTACTTCTCGTGGGCCGCCAGCGTTCTTAAAGTTTCTGACTAAAACACAATTTAAAGAAGAATTTACAATATGAATTCATACTGTTCGCACATGAGCATTAAATAATCATATAAATTTATTACCTGTATTTTAATATTTAAAACGTGTGTGTTAACATAAAGGTCAGACGATGGCATTCAATATATGAAGGTCGAATTTTTCCATAAACAGTGAAATCACGGTGCCGTTAATAAAAGTTGAAATTATTTAACTGACCATTAAAGAGAAGTTATACTTGAGAAATATAGCGTACCTATCGCTAAAAACGTTGCTTACTTTTGTTATGTAATTTATTCATTTTAGATTTAATTAATATATTTATAAAGTTCTTCAAATTTTGAGGAAATCGATTCAGAATCTAAATACTAATTTCATAATCAATTAAGGTCATTAATTTAAGAACTCCGTTAATTTGTTAGTCGCAGTATGGGTGATATATTATTTATTTAACGCTCACTAGCTATGTAATCTATACATATAATAAAATTGTAACAAAGTGAATTCTACAAATGGAAAATATTTCAAAAATAGTGTTTAATTTAGCATCAAGAATAATACTAGACGCCAAAAAACCTATTTTACAATTTTTTATTTTATATGTTTTTATATACTTTCTTAAAACAGGTCAATTTGTTCGCCAATCATGCGGTATCTACTGGACGGATTTTGATGAAATTTGGTATGTTAATAGTTTATGCCCAAAAGCAACATGTAAACTTTTCTTATTATGAATTTCATGCGAACGAAGTCGTAGGTACAGCTGGTTAAAAAATAAACACGTCATTATCCGACTATACTAAGACCCAAATAATTAGTTATTGTATCCTTATCAAAAATTTAATTTACCTTAAAAATTATAATAAAAACTATTTTTATAGTATTTCACTGAGGGTGACTTCGAATTTGACCACTGAAATAAACGTGCAGTAAATTAAAGATTAAAATAAAGCTTTTGAGCACATAAGTGCAACAAAAATGTATTAAAATGAAAACTTGGTTGCTTCCATACTACATGTATATTCTCTACACAAATCTGTATACGGGAATGTTCAATGTCCCTACTTCAAGAATAAATTCATACAACCTATAACAATAATATATTAAAAATTACTATCATACATACACTCATCTCATCTAAAAAATGATAAAATTATGATATTTGTAGATCAATTAAAAATTTTCTAAAATGTACCTCATGTTATGTCGCTCCATTATTACTAAATACAAACTCCGAAAAACAAAATTATTTCAATTAAAAATAGTACGGCCTGTTTTTGGGTTGACTCCGAAAGTGGACCATAAATATTAAAAGTCGTAAATATTTAGTTTTTATATTTCTAACCTATATAGGTAAATATGTGAAAGAGGCTCAAGTATTAACTTAAGTATATACAATTTAATCTTTTAGAGATTAAAAATGTATAAACTTTTCAATTACTTTAGAGTACTGTAACACAGCGGTGTGTTGGTTTTGATCACAAAACATACAGCCTTTGACAGTACGATGAGGATCTGGATTTGGTTCCATACCGGAGCGGAGTTGGATCAATATTCGGTTGACTATAAGATATTGCTCTCGTGGTAATAAATCAGCCCCATATATATATATATATATATATATATATATATATATATATATATATATATATATATTCTTACATGATCTTTATTACTTTCTTGCACGGTTTTTATTACTTTTAGCCTAAGTGAAATTTTGCAAGCTTCCTGCTTGCATTTCACGTAGGTTCAATTAATAATTTAAATGTGATTAAGTTGCCAACTTAACATACTAACAAACTTCAGCATTTTCAAAATTATTTAAGATTCCATCCATTCTTGCTACATTTGTAAAGTATAATTCAGTTTACTATCCGTACATTTAGTTATTAACTGAGTCACTTACTTCTGAATTAAATGACTTGGCAATTTGTCAACTGATTAATCTTCATCTTCGTCTTCGCTAGCTCACAACAAATGAACATGGTTACGCATATGTTCCTTTTTCAGATCTTTCTATTGGTGATACCAATCTATACGGAACTATTATAAGATTGTCCGCTATTTTGTCTACACGGGTATAAGAAACCAATATGGAACTTCAATAGAAACTCTGGTCTAATGACAGACAAATTTAAAGTCATAGGTATTGATATAACTCGTTTTGTCTCGGTGTAGAAATACTCTGCACATGTAATATGATATTGCAGCGGTTCTCTAATTTTCAATCTTTTTCAATCGTTCTCTTATCATATTGATTTTATTTATTACATCTTTTCTCTACTTTTATATTCGTCCAATTCTGCCTCTTTCAGCCATATATATATTTATATATAAATATATATATATATATAGATATATATATATATATATATATATATATATATCAACTGTGTACATCAAAGTATGTAAAATAAAATCAAATAACGCTATTGTATAACTTCTTTTGCACCTAAATGTATGATAATTTAACGCAATATTAACAGGGACACTTCTATAAACTTAGTATTTAAACCGATACATAATTTCAAAAGTAAACGTGTTATATATATATATATATATATATATATATATATATATATATATATATATATATATTGTAAAAATATGTAAAAATACATACTGTCGGCTTGAAATCTTACTTTATTCAGTTATGATTAAATACACTGTATCATTAAGATGTGTTCAGAAAGGTAGACAAAAAACATTCCTTCAAAAATTGTACAAATAATAAAAAAATATTTACATAAAATCCACTTGTTAAGTACAAGAATGAAAATAAATTGACATGAGGTAAACAATCAAATTACAGCTTAATGTAGAGAAAATTAGTCACAATTTCTACATTCATATTGATTCAATAGATACCAGTTTCCCACCACATTTTGGTATTGGTATAACTTTTGTTTACGAAATATTTTCATGCATTCTCGGTAATGACGTCCTCTTTAATCAAACGAAAACAGCGATTTATTACAATCAATTTCTACGTAATCATGAACTCCTATTATAAATTGATGACAATTTTAATTAAAAATTACATGTTTAGTATTCACATCACTCGCGCGGCTAAAACGCGCTACATCCAAACGAGCCTGAGTGCTAACCGCCCAACTAACCGTATATGCAACAATATAATTGAGCGGTCATGAATGGTGAACACGTTAATTTTTGCCACTTGCCCGCCTTAATGAGATAATGAGCGACGGTTGCCGCGTACGGATGGGCAGCGGCCGTAGAACCAGCACGGGGCCAACACTTTCACCCGGCCTGCTGGGTATTCACAACGCCGACGAAAATCGTGTAACAAATAATATCAATGTCTGAAATTGGAGATTGTAGATCCGAAAATGTTTATTCTATTAACGTACTTCCATTTGAATTAAGATGACACTAAATTCAGAATAAATAAAGTTGCTGAAATTATACAAATATTTCACTTAGTTTACATCACAAGCATCTACGAGTTCTTTCAGTTCTCATGATAAACTTATATACTTATTTCGCAAAATCTATATAAGTATAACTGATATAGACACTAACGTGTCTATTGTCTAACCTTTACATTTTTAAAAATAATACTATCTTCTGCCCGATACTTTGTTCAAATGGACTACTGTGATGTAACCTATGTGCCCATCCAGGCTATAATATATTTCTTCCAATTTTGTTTTCTCCAAATTTGATTAAGTACGAATATCGCAATCGAGATATAAAAGGAGGAGTATTTTGTATGCCTTCTGCCCGAAACTTTGTTCATGTAGCATTTGTTTGTTCATAAGCAATGTAGCCTATGTGTCAATGCATGCTATAATATATCCCCCTTCGAGTTTAGTTATGTATAAACAACACGATAGAGATATAGAAGGAGGAATACTTTATTTATCTTCTGCCCAAAACTTTGTTCATGTAGACTAAAGAATGTAGTCTTTGTATCAATGCGGACTATAATATATCTCTTTCAGTTTTGTTTACATATTCGTTCGGGTTAAGTATAAACATCGCGATCGAGATATAGAAGCAGGAATACTTTCTATACCTTCTGCCCGAAACTTTGTTCATATAGACTAAGCAATGTAGCCTATGTGTCAATCCGCGGTATAATATATCTCTTTCAGTTTTCTTATCAAATCCATTCGGGTTATGTATCTAGATCGTGATGATCTAGATATGAAGGAGGAATACTTTATTTATATTCTGCAAGAAACTTTGTTCATTTAGACTAAAAAATGTGGCCTGTGTGTCAATCCGGGCTATAATACATCTCTTCCAGTTTTGTTTACAAATCCATTCGGGTTATGTATAAACATCACGATGAGATATAGAGGGAGGAGTATTTTATTTATCTTCTGTCCAAAACTTTGTTCATGTAGACTAAAAAACGTGGCCTATATGTGAATCCGAGCTATAATATATCTCTTCCAGTTTTGTTTACACTTCCGTTCGGGTATAAACGATCGCGATCGAGATATAGAACAGGAATACTTTGTATACCTTCTGCCCGAAATTTTGTTCATATACACTAAGCAATGTTACCTATGTGTCAATCTGGGCTACAATATATCTCTTCCAATTTGATTACAAAGACATTTTAAACCTTTTTTACTATTTTTTATTTATTAATATGGAAGGAACTGACAAAAATTTGTAACCCCGTGCACGCGTATATATTTAAAAAATTGGATGTCCCTTTTTAACACAATGAAATAAATCCATTATTAAGTCAAACAAATAATTTAATAAATTTGCTAATAAAAATCGATTGCGAATTACAACATATTATTACACGTAAAATTTAATTTCAACACAAACTTGAAACAATCTATTCAGCCAAAATATGCATATGCGTACATATGTATTTCTTTACCCGACTTTACTTAGCAAAAAATGGCCCATAAGTGAATTTTTTCAATTGTTTCCTCTTTTAAGTTGTAATCGTAAACAATTTAGTTTTTAAACATACACTGGATGGTTTAATTATTTATAATGTACTTTAGTTAACTATGTGGCCCATTTTGTAACCTAAAAGTGTAACCTAAAAGTGTTGAATATATTTGGCGTTAATTTTGTAGAAATTCATTATTCACAATTAAATGAAACTACGTGATGTAGTATTATTTCTACTGTCTTTAATTTCTTTACCACGACCTAGGTTTCGTTGTATTACAACATCTTCAGGTGGGATATTAGCAAAGATATTGCTAATATGCCACCTGAAGATGTTGTAATACAACGAAGCCTAGGTCGTGGTAAAGAAATTAAAGACAGTGGAAATAATACTACATCACGTAGTTTCATTTAATATTAGGTGTTATTAAATATTTATTGCGGCTTATGATAAATAAAGTAATTTCACTTCAAACGAGGTACGGAACCCCTTATGCGCGGGTCAGACTTGCACTTGACTGGTTCATTAGAGGGTTTATGTTTAAATTATTATTGTTTCGTTTAATCTATTCCTTTCTGCCATTCACATTCGAACGAAATAATTTCCAGATTAGCTCGACTAAACAAAACGAGATTACAACATAATAATATAACAAGGGAATTACGTAGTAGTCGCGCCCAATCAGGCAACAATTAAACGTAAAAAATGTATTGAATGCCACCGATCTCTGAGCATTGTTTACGTTTTCGCACTCAGAATCCGGTGCAGACAATGGGAGCTCGATTTGCCCGGAAACCCGAATTACGTGCCCGATCGCTCGTGATTCCTTCATCGTTGCAACATTGCCGAGTGTCGCGGCAAGTATGGTAATTTTGACGGTTTGAATTCTTTATTTTTGGCACAAATGAAATTCGTCATGTGTAGTGTTTCGTTCACGTGTCCAGTGTCAAGTCTTACAAGAAATACATGACATTTAATATGAAAGACATTAATTGAAACTAGGTTGCTGTGCAATCTGAAAAGTTTAATAGTCGTTCAATAATTTATTGCATCAAGCAGTTTCGATTAAGAAACAATTGTCTTGTTTGATATATTTGTGCAAAGGCACCGTGATAAGATTGCAGCTTTATGCATTTTTAGTTTAACATCCGAAATCAGTTTTATGAATCATTTGTTAATAAACGCAATAGCTCAATTCTCACACGATTTGGCCCAGATGCTACAAGAATAAATATGACACTCTTATATAGAGAAAATGATAAAATTAGCTCCTTAAAGATTTTATCAAATCATCAATCAGACAAATGAAAAATATTTTGTTTTTTTATGGTAAGTCAGGTTACTATTAAAATTTTAGAAATGTACAAATTTCAAGTGCACAATCTACACAACTCTTTTAATTAACCAGATAAATAAAATGCAGATTATGTCTCGTTGCGTCTTCTACACAGGATATAATATGAAACTCCCAGATCCATGAAACTCGCAGAGCCGATATGGTCGGCATTAATTTTGATAACACAAAGCGAATATTTATGTCAATTAACGGTTTATTTTGAATCAATTCAGGCAATGATTACTTATTTAAAAAAAAAAAACAATCGTTGCTGATTACTTTTTCTAATAGTTTCAAAAGAGTTACTATGTACTTCATTAGAGTTTTATTGTTATTTTAATTGTCTTTAAGAATTCTTAATATGTTAAAAATATAATAAACGTAGGCGTTTTCGTGAAGGTAGTTTCTTTGTTTTGTATAATTGTATTTTATTTTTTACTCTTTCCTTATTTTGAATATATTTGGCGTTAATTATGTAGAAATTTATTATTGACAATTAAATGAAACTACGTAATATAGTATTATTTTTACTTTCTTTAAGTTCTTTACCACGACCTAGGTTTCGTTATATTACAACATCTTCAGGTGGGCTATTAGCAAAGATTTTAGCAAAGACTTTCTTTATTGCCAGTTCAGAATTGTTTGTTTTTCTTTATATTTTATGAAACACCAGCTTTTTTATATAAATCATATTCTATTTCTGTAACACTAGACTTATTCTCTTCGCTTTTCTCTCTAATATCTATTAGTTATGTTTTAAATACCAATGCTACTCCACTATTACGCAAAAAGAATAAACCATAATTTAAAATCACTTTGAAAAAGAAATTAACGACAAGTAATTTTTAAATTCCTTACCAAACTTATACAATGGTAGACTACAGCATCAGCACTGCAACATATTAAATATTCACCTTAGTGCAAAATTAATATGAATATTAAAAAACATTAAACACAAGTTGAAACTGTTCAGTGTTCAATTCAATATATTATTCTTATAAATTTTAACTAATTACGTTATTAATTTTAACTAATTACATATTTTTTATTTTGATAAAGCAACAAAAGCAAGTTTCAGTATTCGTTTTAATACAAAACTACAATGAAATTTAAAAAAACCAAACGTAATCAGTGGTCACTGCAATATATTATTTTTATAAATTGCAACTAATTTTATTAATAAGCATATTTATTTTATTTTCTTAAAGTAATATTTATGAATGTCTTATTTTATACTAAACCAAAGTTGTTTATAGCAGCTTAACAAACATGGTGCAAGTTGTCATTAAAAGTTTTGTCTCTGTTACTAAAAACGTGCAGTCACCTAGCGATCAAGACTAATTACCGGTAATGGTAAAATACAATTCCAACATTTAACCCGTATACATGACTGTTATTTTAAAAATTATAATGGGCTTACACAAATGTTTAATAGTGTATATACTCTTTTATTTTCCCATTACCGGTAACTAGTTCTGATCGCTAGGTGACTGCACGTTTTTATTAACAGAGACAAAAGTTTTAATGACAACTTGCAGCATGTTTGTCAAGCTGCTATAAACAGCTTTACTATACTGTTAATCATTAATCATTTGTGGGTTAAAAAGTTCGAATTGAATTTTCCCATTACCGGTAACTAGTCTTGATCGCTAAGTAACTGCATGTTTTTAGTAATGCATCTATCAAGATATTAAAAAATATGCAATTCTTAATTTTATTATTTTATGTTAATCTTTTCACACAAGCCGTAAAGCAAACATTTTTGAGACACTTTTGCGCTCTGTGAAACACTTTTGCATTTCCCAAATAGAAAATCTAACGGTAATGTTTTTATCTGTGATTGGATCATGTATTATTGTAAAATATGGAGACGTGTTTTAGCAAGGAACGATAAAAACAAATATTCGTATTATTTTTAACTGTCTAATTAATAACAAGTTTATATAAATGCTATACAAATAATCTATGCATTTACCCGAAAGTACCAAACTGGTCAAAATATACTTTGTCTCTGTTTAATTCACAATGGAGTCGCGTAACCTGTTAATAACGAGTGAAATTATTTATCAATTTCATTTTGTATCAGCAACAGACGTGACGAAATTGCCGGTAACAAAATAGTATGAATATATGTATTTATGACGATACGAGAAAAACAAACGTCGTTAAGATTCGTCTCACCCTCTGCGAGATACGCAAAAGCATCGTATGCATTTCGTTCGTGTTCAAAAGATACAAATAAGATAACTAAAATTCAAGAGACATGAAAGCGAGTTAAACTTCATCCTCTAATTTGCGACACTTAACAAAGTAATGTAATTTAATTTTCTCCCAACCGCCCATAATTTTAATCGATTACCCCCAGACGAAAATACAGCCAAACCTTTCCCGACCGATTCTTCACACTCACGTTCCCAATGAACTTTACGACAGCAAAAAGAGCAATACTAACGCCGCCGCACGACGTGACTGTGAGCAAAAACGCACCTCGCCGCCAGAGAGATGTTTTAAAGAATTTTTTCGACAACTTTTTCATAAATAATATTAATTTGTCAGCTGCGGCGAGTGGCCAGCAACTGCGTATTCAATTATAAGTAATCGTAAACATGCCGTGTACAAAGTGAAAGTATTTAACTGGTGTGAATTTACGTGTCCGAGAGCCGGAACGTGGTGCTTGCGGAAAAGGCAAGCCAGTAGTTAACACTATGCGGCAGATGCTTTATTGAACCTGTAGAGTAAGACAATGCATGACAGTTACAAGTTTGTAGGATAATAATTAGTTTTCGCCGCAAATTTAAGCCGGGAAGATCTATGAAACTGCAGGAAGTTGCAACGATGATAGTGGTCAGGTTTGAAGAATGAAATGAATATAGATAGCTTTCCTTTTTAAATAAATGATTCGTCAAGCTTAATTTTAGTGAATATTGGGGAGATCTCGACTTTTGAATTTTGAGATGAATTTACCACGTCATAATAAAATTGGTGAACGCTCTAGAAACCACATTTCTTATTCCATTGGAATGAATTTGAAAATGAAAAAATAGCGTGTACCATATCTGTCTTAAATTCGTAAATAGACAAATTTGTCAATAACTCAAAATTATCAAATGTTGGCAATTCAAAAGAAATTAATTTTACAACAAAAGTACACAAGTAATAAAGTGTTAAGAATCCATTTCTCTCATTTGCTGGAAAAAATAAAAAACGTCCTAAACTGTATTCCAACCTATGCCTTTAACGAAAATCGCGTAGATAGATACGCCATCTCATCTAGATTTATATATATATATATATATATATATATATATATACATATATATACATATATATACATATATATACATATATATATATATATACATATATATATATATATATATATATATATATTGTATAAAGTATCATTATCATCGTACCTTTATCAAATGTTCACTAATTAATTTTAATTTTATGGGAGAAAACTGGAAGTCAATTAGGTGCCGCTGTATTTATTATTTTTGTACTTTTTACGACTTTTTTGCAAGTGAAAGTACCGATTCAAAAATGGATTTTTGCTTAACTTAATTGCAAATTACTTGTCCCTCATACGCTTTTCCTCATTATTAACAATATAAACAGTAAAGGTAAACAAAAACTCTATGGCAATCGGTTTAATTATATCACAATCAAAATGAACATTATATAAATTAGGACATAAATTTCATAAATACAAAATAATATTACTTTATTTTTAGTTTTCCCAAAAATCTCCCAATTCTGCCCGCCTTTCGTGTGTAAAACATTGTATCAGGTTACATATTTCCAGATTTAAGACATTAGTTTCTGTCTGAAAAATAAAAAGTTGCTGTTGTGCAACTTTTTATTTTTCACACATTAGAGACTTTTTGTTCTGTCTCCACTAATAAAAAGGCAGCCTAGTTTTATTTTTTAAATATGCTATGTAGAAGCCACCACCATCAGCCTACGATTCCCACTATCGGATGTAGGCCTTTTCCAAGGCAAGCCACCACATACGATCCTTCCCACATACGAGGCTTCCCGCCGACTTTTTAGATCGTCAGCCCACCTGTTTGGAGACTGTCTAAATATGGCACTTCGAGGTTTGTGGTTCCACTCGAGAACTCGTCTACTTTTCTCGCTATAGGTTCTTCGATAAATATAACCTACCCATTGCCACTTCACTTTGCTGATGATAAGGGCTATATTAAGTGCTTTGAATCTCCGTTGAACTTCCTTATTTCAGATATTATCCTTCAGAGATACTCCAAGCATATCTTTTTCAATTGCTCACTGAGCGGTTTTAAATGTATGGATCATGTTGACCGTGAGTATCCACGTTTCGGAACCGTAAATAATTTCCGAGTGTTTAGAAGTAATATTGCAAATCAGATCAGACACACAGTATTTAAATTTCCGATCTCCTTGCACACAAATAATATTAAACCCCGTGGTATAGATCGTTGCAGTAAGAGAAAACAAGGCAATGCCTCTCCAATCTGAATAAAGCATGAACTTACTCGGATCATCAGTAGTCATGATTTAATCTAAATTCACACATTTACGGAGAAGGAGACAGCAAACACACACATTGGCAGACATTGGATTTTGATATATTTTGTTTCATACCTGTTAATTACTTATTTCTCAAATTATCTATTCTTAAAGTAGACCGAAATCCAGTTTCAAATATGATGTACTTCTTTGGTCTTCTTGATTGATAGAAAATTTTCAATGTTCATTCATACGTCCATAAAAGTTCTAAAATTATTCCCTTTAAATACCTCTTCAATTCAATCCAGCCCTGCTTTACCAGGTTTTCGTTTTTCGTTACATATTTTTGTCTCTAATCGCTCGAATAGTTTCGAGTACTCATAATGCTTACCTTACTTAATTTTGGAAACATGCTTTCTTTAAATTCTCGTTCGTATTTCTCAGTTCGCAATGAATGCTCTCTCAGATTTTAACATTTCCTCCCACAATGTTGATATCCTCCTCCAGTTGTTGATTTTTGTTGTTTTTATTCCATGATTGTTTGCATTATACCTGTTATTATTCTGTTTGCGGTGTGTAACTGTCTAACATTATAGTTTGCACTTGAATTTGGCCAAAATTTCGATCAATGTATGAAAAATCATAAAATTCAACTAGATCCTAAATTATGTAATGGAAATATTATCCAATACAGCATAGTGTAAGCTCAAAATATTTATAAAAAGATTTTAGAGGATTAAACAAAATACTGGGAAAAAATTTAATGTCATGTCGTAATGGATTTTAACTGAAAGATTGACTTAGAAGAAATCAAAAGCTATTTTTTTCTAATTTTATGTAAAATAGTTCTAAAAATATTGCTGAAAAAGTTCAGAAAAACGAAATTACCCCCGCCCTAACCCATTTTCACCCCTATCTTTGAATCTAACATAGTTAACATTTTAAAAAGGGCATTATTAGAAGTTTTCCTGAAAGCTATTTTGCAATGATTCTAAATCTCACATTTTTTAACAAATTTACAATTACTTTAATTTTGTAAAATCATAAATATTGTGTGCGTGTTTATATGAGAAATGAAGAATGGTAACAGAATAAATTGCCAAAGCGTATATTTTTTTATTCGAACTTTGGGTTTCAATTAATAGATATATTTACTATATATACATATAAGACAATTTCTTCGAAATTATTATGAATTGCAAAATTCAATTAAACAATTGCGTTGCTCTGAAAACAAAGTTTGTTTATTTTGGTACTTACATACACACAATAATAATTACACGGTTTAACTAAATAGTGCTGTACTAAGTGAAAAGAAAGAAACGACATTTAAAGTTTATTATTTAAATTGTCAATTCCTTTTTATACAATTCTTTTAATATAACCAAACATTCTGAATAACAATCGTGAGTTCTGTCAACTAAAAATAATCTGCTTTGCTGACCGTGTTGACCGCCATTACTCACAGCGCCATCTATGATATACAAAGTACATGGTCACTGTTTACCGAAAGAAGAGCGCAGTATCAATTACAGAAATATAGTTTCTTTACATATATTTTATTAGAAACACCCTGGAGCGAATTAAATTATTTAAAACGTTATAAAGAAAGGGTGTGTTAGTAAATATCAAGAAATTTTGTCGATGTTTCACCTACTTAAACCTTATGGACACCACAAAACTCAGAAGGTAGTAATGGACCACACTGATAAAAAGATATACAAATAGAGAAAGAGACTAGAAAAACAAAACATAGAAGACCAAAAAAGAAGTAGTTACGATGAGGCAATTCCAAAGAGGGCATTGGAAGGAGAAGAAATTTAAAAATGTGTACACAGCTAATCATGCAAATACAAATCAAATTAGCCTGGCATTTATTGTGATAAAACACTCGGACGAAAATTGTTAATATTTAGCTGTACAATTTCGTCTTTTTAGGGTTCCATACCTCAAAAGGAAAAAAAGAAACGCTTATAGGATCACTTCTTTGTCCGTCTGTCGGCCCGTCAAGACCTTTTTTCTCAGAAACACGTAAAGCTATCAAGTTGAAATTAATAACGAATACTTAGGCCTATAGTCCCTTCGAGTTGTAAAAAAAGCTTCTAAATCAGCACAATCAAGAAGAACCTTAAAAATAAGGCCATTTATGGTACATATTTTGGCACTCGCAAATAAATCAAAACCTATAAGGGTACTTCTAGTTGACTTAAAATCGTAAAATTTGTCAAAGAGCAAAGTCTCACAGCACAATTAAAGGAAAAAATCCGAAAGCCTTTAATTTGTAGTAATATCACTTAAAAAAATATTTATGGTAATATATTTTCATTCTAAAAAAATACAATTTTGTAAATATTTAATAGGAATATTGTGTACCATTAAAACTTTATAAATACCTAAATGTGTACGAAACCCTCGTAATGCGAGTTCCACTCGTGTTTGACACGTTTTTTTTAATTAATCGAAGAAATTAGAGATCTCCGCTTTGATCGATTAATCCAGAACCGTCATTCTAAGCTGCACATTCCCAGGCCAATTGCGAACAAATATTTATTGAAGGCGCTTTCGACATGGCGCTATCGATTCGGCCACGTTTTAGCCTTTGGCTATAGGCGAATTGTTTGTTGACCTTTAGAGATTGTTTTAAATATTTACTTCATCAAATGGAAAAAAAAACAGCCGAATATTCAATCGCATGTTGCAAACGATTTTATGTAAACGCTACGCTTGAAATGCACAATAAATATTGCAGTGCGTTTCTAAACATTGTGGTTAAATATATTTATCTGGACTCAGCTTTTCGTTACCAACATTTCAATTTTATTTTAACGAAAAATGTAATATTTTATTCTCAAAGCATTTATCACGTATCGTTGGATGACGATTACGTAAGATTGACTGTTTTACAAAATTATTAAATTTTTCACGTAGCGCAATATACGAATACATATTCACGGGTGTTCAATTATTGTGAAGACTTCTAATGTCACAATCAACCTTATTCTTTAACCACTTATGAAGAGTAAATTTATAATTTTTTTATATTCTTGGAACAATTAATTAGTTAATTGCGTTTAATTATTGATGCAAGTGAAACGAGCCCAAACTCGATAGGTTTACTGTTAGCTATTGAGAAATTTCCATAACCAAATATCTTTTTCATCTTCAGACCCTTATATCTACAATATATAACCAAAGAATTTTTTTCAAATGAAAAAATTCTTGTGACTACCTTCTTCATCATCAGGTCCTCTCGATTACGACACATAACTATAGAACTCATTGAGGTAAGTAAAAAAAGGAAAATAATTGAAATTTGGAAAACAAAAAACACTAACTTTTGAAATCATCGTTTTATGTAGCAGTTTTACGTAAAGCCCGTCAGACAAATATCGAAACTCTGGTAGGAGGATGTAGATGTCAACATTCATATGTCATTGTGTGCTTTATTAATAACAATTCAATTCCGATCGCAAGTATCAACGGTTCACATTAAAAGTAGCAGAAGTAGAGATCTCTCAGTGTGAACGAGATTCCAAGTAGATTAATATTTATTCCATGAAAATGCATGTTTGCGTACCGAGAATTTACTTAATATTTTTATATTATTTGGTCGGAATACATTAGAAAGTAGATCAGTAGAATATCTCTATTTTAATAAGACACACACCATTAGTCTCGTTAATGATTCGAAGAGCTAAGGAAAGTACCTGCACTGTGCGTGCTGTAATCGCATTTGGCGCTAGCTGACTTTGCCAGTGTCGTTCGAGAAGCGTTTCACTATTATGACAGTCTCACGCACTCATAAGAGGGTAACAGATTCACGCAAAGTGAGAATGATGTTTTGATGTGTTTTGATATAGGATAAACCTTACTTTATATTTAACTCGTTTTTATACATTACAATTAACCAATACACCAATACCTAAGTCGGTATATGAAATACGTATCTGTCTATATATGCAATAACGTTATATTATATATCAATACACATCGTAAAACAAAATCCTTCGATGCCTCTTTGTCTACATGCAAGCGATTTTCTCAGTAATTTTGTTCCGGTTTTCATTAATAGATATGTTGATGCAGATGGAAGGTGCAAATGTAACTTATGAATATTTTGTACTTATGAATATTTTGTGACTTTTTATGAATATTTTGTAATTTTTATAACTTATGAATATTTTGTGAACCCTGTAATGATGAAGTTGGAAAAAATATTCTCGGAAAGGTACCTTGGCGTGCGCTGCTTAAATTGTTAAAGATACGTGTAAACAATTAATGCCAAGATCGCTCTTCCCAAAAAAGTCTACAGAGAAATCTGCGACGATATATGCATATATATTACATAAAGTCCATTATAAATATTGTACTCTTTAAAAGAAATTATAATTTTTCAAGTCAAATTTTTAGAGCTTATTTTGCCTGTATGCCCTAGTTTTCTAGCGAATACTTTAAAAGTTATTCGGTGTTTTCAAGTAAGGAAAATTATAATGCGGGCTTTGACATGAAATGGGTCAACGTGGAAAAAATAATTATAATCCATGTTTTTTGTCAAGTCGTACTTTAAATCTAGTTAATAAATAACTTTGATTTTGACCACTAAACGCGATATCCAGATTACATTTGAAATAGAGAAAATTAAAAGTAAATAATAAATTAAAAACGAAAGCAGAAAATTACACTAAGATGATTCTGTCTACAAGTAAAATTTAACATTTAACACCACTGCGTTGAACATAAAAATGATGAAAAACGGTTTAATTTTTTTGGAAACCACTGTGCAAAGTGGATATTAATTTTAATCAATTTTTCTCATCGTTCATCCGGAAAACTTTTCTACCCTTAATTTAATTTTTTTTATATATGATGCCTAGTCAATATATATATATATATATATATATATATATATATATATATATATATATATATTATTTAGACTACAACTAATAAAACTTACAAATACAAAGCAGGCGGAAAAACCCCGTTTTCTTCACTCGTTCCGTGGAAACTGAATATCTAACAGCATAATATAGTTTAATGGCAATGAGACTGATACTGTTGAGAATGAAGGTCAATTCTTACGCTTGCTCCTGTCGGAATGTCGTTAATCAAAAGAAGTTTTGATTTAGTTATGTCCTAGCGCAATTTATCCGGTATTTATTTTGTGACCTAGCTTAAACGTACGTAATATTCCTAAAAGTGAAACATTTATTTTATTTAAGCATATGTATTTCGAAATCATTTGAGCTCTGGTGTACAATACCGTTAAACAGCATAAAAATTTAATTGGAATAAATGTCATTCCACAATTATAAACATATGTCAATCTTGCATTCCACTACTGCGGAGACAAAAGACAAAAACTCAAACGTCGCGTCGCCTTTGTGACATTGGCCGATTGTGTACTCGCGGGCGCCGGGTCTCCTCCGGAATTCACACGCCTTTTCAGCACCTCGTTAACGGTTGCAGAACGACCTTGCCGATTGAGTATAATACCTATTTAACAATCGTGATATGATAAATTTAACTATTACGATAGTGAATCGTCTTCCGCGTACGCGAGTCGCTGAATCGACTAACTCAACGTTAATGAACCGTTTAACTGGTTCAATTTTAAAAATCTTGCGAGACGCAAATGCTTACAACTCTTTCCACTTTCTCCAATATTTTAAAATTATAATTTAATTATTAATTTATTATAAAACATACTACAATAACAGTTTGATAAAATTTTTTTTTGAATGGTCATACTGAAGATTTAACATTATTAAGGTACTCCAAGTCAAAATATAACGAAAATTAACACATAAACTGCCATGGCGGACTGTATGATTCAGACCGTGTCAAGCAATATGACAACGCATAGTCCACTTCGACTGCTGTCAAACGGGTTTCCTTAACTTTTGTCTAGATAATATGACTCACACCGCTCTGTTGAAAAATAGACAGATGACCTTCATCTAATTAGACAAAAATACATTGAGATGTTAAAGAATTATTTCCTATTCATCAAACTGGGATTACACCATGAGGAGGGAAATGTAAACGTAGCTAGCCTAATAATGTAGGAACTGATCGACTGGTGCGGTGTTGTGTAACGAAATATTTCATTCAATTTACAGAGGATATATGACACAACGTTAGGAAATGTGCATAGTATATTAAAAACTTTGAAATAAAAAACAATGGTATAATTGTTTGTTACTATCGTTTACCCGCAACTCGCTCGCGTGATTATAATTACAAACTTATAGATATAAATTAAAACGTGCAGCGCCAACTAGAATGATTAAAGGTAATTAAATACTAAATCTTTATTTCTGTAAATTTATAACACAAATAACAATGAAAAGAAATGTATTTCTTCTGAATAAGGGTTTCAAAAAGTCAACCTTAATCCGTCGCTCATTTGCGACATTGCTTCGTTTATTCCGTTTATGTCATTTTTCAGTTTTAAATAAGAATTTTTAAAGACAACGAGATTCCCTAGATAAAAAGTAGCTCATATAATTTCCAAGCATGCCAACTATCTCTGCAAGCAATCTCATCGATCCACGCTTTCGTATTTATGATATTACACGTACTTATGATATTACTATGTTAAGCACCACATCATAAAACCCGATCACACCGCACACATGTTTCCTTCACGCGTTTGCAATATCGAATCGAACTTAAAGAAGTCAAAGGTTACATAAAAAATTTGATATCTTGCAACTTCTTTTATCGATCTAAACCTCAATTTGTAAGTAAGAGGTAAAACGGTAGAGAGAAAAATATACTAAGTATGAGTTCATAGATTGTACTAAATTCATTAAAAAGATTTTAATACTATACAGAAAAATTAATAACACGTCATTGTGTAACGTCGTAAATTTTAATAAAATCTTCTTCTAAAATTTACATAGACAATTGTCAATTAAAAAATAGCCGCAATGCCAATGCTAGAACACGAAATAAATGCGGCTAAAGGAAGTCCGGATGTATTTATTACTCCTGTTGTAAATTATATTACAGCAACTACATGTGCGGTTTCATAGCAGACTTATATATAAATTAAGTACATATGTTGTTAGTCTTGTAATGGATGAAGTACACGCAAAATTAGGTATAAATCAATCATAAATAGATGAATAAATCAACAAAACTGACAGTTTACTTTTAACCACACGTAACGTACAAAACAGCTGATAGCAGTAGTGAGCGCCAATTTTGTTTTCGCGCAAGCGCGCAAGTACAAGAAGTGTACGCATCTCTTATTCTATCGTGTTTATCTATCTCTTTCGATTGTAAGGTAAGTACCTATTTTTCGTCCTTAATAATCTTCTTGTGATATATTTATCACATTCAGACGTTACAGCTAAACGTTGCTTAAAAAGTTGCACGAAATTCGACTTTGACATTTTAAGAAGAAATTTGGTAATCCTTATAAATTATATGTCAAACCCAATATTGGTTCGTAAATACCCAACGCAAATGTAATATGTGTTAGTTTCGGAAATTTAAAACGCTTAAATAAAATTTCTAACCTTACCTTACATACACCAACACCGAAAATCGACCAGCATGAAATAACTTCACAACTGTTAACGAGTAAATATTAATCAATGTTGATTGTATGAATACTGACTAACCGTATAGATACACTCCGTAACATCATCATCAGCATCAGCCGGAAGACGTCAACTGCTGAACGTAGGCCTCCCCGCGTAGACTTCCACAAAGATCGATCTCGGGCTACGTCGTCACTGGAGAACTTTTCTTCTCCAGCGGTTGTCGGTTCTGCGCGCAATATGACTTGCCCATTGCCATATTAGTCTGTCAATCCTACATGCTATGTTGGTGATCTTTGTTCTTCTACGGATTTCCTCACTATGGATCATAACCGTAATGATTGCGTAACGTAACATAAGTGTCACATTGTTTTCAGTGAATTTATTATTCAGAATTTTTTAAATTTTTTCGGTAAGCTTTGTCATTAAGGTGAAAACGTGAATGAAGGAAAAATAATTTGATTTCGTTATAACAATCCACTGAATTCGACTACGTTTTTTATTAGCATAAGAAATATTGCAAAAGTTATGAGTTTTACTTCTAGTTACAATCTTATCCAATTAAACGTCCGAATTAATTTTCACAATCGGCTTAATTTCAGCATAATTTAACGAGCGCGAGTGCAGGCGCCTGTTGCAGCCGGAGGCAGGCATAATTGCGAGCATCTTTCACTTTCTTGCACAACGCCCGTGCGCTAATCGGAAGTTGCTACCGACAATTCTTAATTGTTGTGCGCAATGACATTGGGCGCGGATATGGAGGTGAAAAACGGCGGTGCAGTCTTTTCCTCGTATTTGTGATGGGGGCGAATATTTGACATATAGAAATATAGAAGTCGCTAAAAAAATAGACAGCACCATAGGTGACAAAAATGGAAATTGGCGGTGTTTTATCTGTCAATGTTAGTGAAGAAATTAATTACAACATGCTTCTCCTCTAAGCCATTGGCATGCCCGTGTATGTAACAGAATTTAATCCCCAAAAAGAAGTTAAAGTTACGGGCTACGTTGCTGTTAATGTTAACTATGAATGACTTATCGATATCGAGCTCCCATGTAACCGCCGAAACGAAGCTACACGTTCTGAAATTGGAAAACAAATGTAACCCTTGACTACACAACTATGTAGAACTAACCAAACTACGCAAAGCGCAGTCGGAACATACTCTGTTTTTCGCTCAATGCTTTGGAAACGAATTGCGTTCATAAGTTAGATTTTACGCAGATATCTGACATGAAATTCATACAGAATACATAGGTATAACAAAGAACGTGTCTTTTATTCATATAAGTGATTCTATGCATCAAACTGAGAATATTTAAAGTGTGTTTCTGTAAACCAATATATTTTTATTCCTTGAGTCACCTGTTTAAATAATAAACACTTTCTTTGTTACAACTTTACATTACCATAGAAACTAATATTTAGATTATTACAACTTGCATATAGTTCCCCAATATATCCTGTTTAGTTTTGATGCAGAGAATTATGTGTTTGAATAATAAACACTTTCTTTGTTACACTTTTAAAGTACCATGTAAACTAATATTTATATTATTACAACTTACATATAGTTCCTTAATATATCCTTTTCAGTTTGATGCACAGAATTACCTGTTTGAATAATAAACACTTTAATTGTTACACCTTTACGGTATCATAGGAACTAATATTTAGATTATTACAACTTGTATATAGTTTCTGAATCAATCTCCTACTTGGTCACTAGTTGCTTTTCGTTGCGTATGTATCTACGTTTGAAAAAAAATGATTAAAATAAATAACGATAATAATCATAAAAGCTTATTTTTATCTAATTAAAAATTATTTATTATAAATTATGTTTAAAAAGGATTATCATTTTATTCCGAATCAGGATTGCTATAGGAGTATAAACGTTCGTCTTCACCGTTTAAAAAAACCAAAATATTTATTTTTAATTTTCACTTTCTCTAGTCTCATGATAAATGTCTTCAATGAGCACACGGAATCACTTGGCAACGAGCTTAATGAAATAGGCATTAAGGAAATTAGATTATGGAAATCCGTTGGACAATGGACGTCATAGTGCCGGTAGATTTCTAATTTCAATATAACATTAGAACGAAATATTAAAATCTATTTACCGTCAGACCACTATCTCTATCTCTATTCGGAGTCGGTGCGAAACTGTAATTTCCCTAACAAAGGTGTTTACAAAGTGGTAGAATGTTAAAGACTTACGTCCCCGTTAACAGCTGGTACAACTATTTGCTTGGTGATGTCACAACTTTTTACTTGATGATGTCACAACTTTTTACTTGATGATGTCACTAGTATTTATAAGCCACTTATATGTAGACATCAACGTCCAAATAATAAATATGTCAACATCCAACTTCAATAGAGCAGAAATACCAAAACTAAGGATCCGTTCATTTTATGACACTGGTACTTAATCCTCACCAGGGCTACAAGGTGTGAATATATTTTTCAAAACAAATATAATCAGAATGGGTTTGTGGGTTTTTCCAAAAGAGAGAAAAAAATTATACGTTTTCTAACGATTTAAGTCGTTCTTCTCACCTGGTCAGGTTTACGAGAGCGAACCACCAGCAGCCGATTATCTTGAAACGGGAATGAAAAATTAAAAACGTGGTCTACGGATAAGTAATACAGAATAAATACGAAAATTTTAGAAGCCACATTTTGTGCACCTTCGGTCATATGTATCAATAGCTAGTTATGATAAAATAATAACCTAGATTAAAGATTGTAGCGTAGTACATAAGCTTACAAACATATCTGTCCATACTATTTAAAATTATACATGTATAGCTGTGTATTAGCTAAAACATATTTATGACAAATTATTTATGGGGTATTAAATTAATTGAATATATTTTGCGTTAATTTTGTAGAAATTCATTATTCACAATTAAATGAAACTATGTGATGTAGTATTATTTCTACTTTCTTTAAGTTTTTATATCTATTCTTATATATATTATATCTTTGCTAATAGCCCACCTGAAGATGTTATAATATAACGAAACCTAGGTCGTGGTAAAGAACTTAAAGAAAGTAGAAATAATACTACATCACGTTGTTTCATTTAATTATATTAAATTAAATTAAAATTAAATTATTAAATTAAATGCGGGTATTAAATTATATTAAACTATAATAAACTTTGTTAAGTTAAATATCTTGCCATAACAAGAAGCACTATCTCTGATTCTCTAAATGACTATATATTTAAAGCAGATTTAAGCGGAAACAACTTGAAGTAAATGAAAGATTAACGCTTTTTGCGCTTGTACGATAAACGTCTTCAGTAGGTAAAACGAATCACTTTCCAACACGCTCAACGAAAGTGTCATTGTGAGAACTGGATTATGCAGATCCGTTGAGTAATGTCTGCGGTAGTATCGATAGAAAATGTGCAATGAGGAAATCTTGCGCCGATTATGTAAAAACTGAAAGTTGCCAAATTACGTGCGGAATATTTCAAGAACATTTAAGTATATAACACACATCGCTGTCTGCATTTTCTTTTAAGAATAATTATGTGTGTGATACGCCCAAAAAATAACATAATTTTAGTTTGAAATTCTGTAGTATATAAACAAAGCATAACTGTGCATAAACATATTTGGTGTGTTTTATTATACGTATTGTTAGTTAAATCATACTATTTTATCAAATTATTTGGGGGAGGAGATGAATATGAACATTTAATATTTCAGAAAAATTAAGAAAAATGAATCACAGACATGTCTGGAATTAAGTAAAAACCAAAATAATTTTTTGAAGAGTAACGCCTTTAATAAAAATGGAGTTACACTAGGACTAAAACAACATTGTGACACTTTCTATTAAGGCATTAACGCCATCTATTGGGCGCCCTAACAAATAACACAGGAAAAAATCGTGGAGCGTTGTGTAAGGATTGATTGACAGCTGATTGATCGATAGTTGACGTATTAGAGTGTACACATTTATAAAAAATAGATTTTTTTTCTGAAATGTTTATAATGACTTTAGTTTTATTTTTATAGTATTGACACATTTCTTTGATTTTAAAATGCATAATATCCATTTCTAAAATTTGCTCTATATTGTGGTCATTCAATTTGAAATAATCTTCTACGTTTAGCAAGAAGTAGGCACTAAAATTACTAAGTATAAAAGAGATCATTTTAAATTGAGTGGAAAATATTTTAATTAAAAAAATAAGTTTAGTAAAACGCAGAATAGATCTTATTAAGAACATTGGAGATATTGTTAGTGCGACTACCACATGACTTTCTTCATCTTTATCTGTCTGTCTGCTTGTATGTTTTTTTAAAGTAAGACGTAAAACTTGAGATTCAGATTAAAACTTAAGCTATTTTTTGTTTTGTTCATATATTCTCTACTGAACATGACTTTTATTCAAATTAGCGCTCACGCATTAGGGGCACATTGCGCAGGTTAAGAACTTATAAATAGAAAATATCGAGATTGTTACAGCAATTCAGCTTTAAGGTTCAAACTTAGATGTAGGTATTCAGTCAATGATATTTACGTATATAAACTTACTTGATATAAACACTATTACTAAAAACTCGCATTATAAAAAAATTACAAATTAATGAAAAATCTACGCGAGTTAAACCGTGAGTAAAAGTCTAATATCATTTTTCCGAGGTTTAGTATAATTGAATCCACGAAATGAGAATAAAATGAGAAACATTAAAAAATTATAGACATTATGAAATGGGAAACAGATATTTTTAGAAACATGCAATTGAAACCGGACTTCCTTACCTTTCCTTTCTTATTCTTTAATTAAGAGATATTTATTTAAGGTGGGGTCTTGTTTGTTTGTCTGGTCATTGGTAATTGTAGAAAGCATTTTGAAATAGTTTTACATTTAGGAATAAAATTGATTTATCGAATTATTGATATAGCTGTTAGTTATATTAACTAGTATTTTAGTGTTCTCTGTGTACTTCTTAAAAATTAAACATTTTTGGACTTATTCCGGATTATGTCTACCTGTATCTGAATCATTTAAACCAAAATGTTTCTTTGTCTACTAGTAACGTGTGTTAGGCAAGATAAACGGTTTCTCTAAAAAAATAAAGCAATGTGAAGACGTCACGGCTTTTTTGGTAAGGAACGCTCATTACGCGGTAACAGACGCTTAATCATTTCCTGTAGTTTATCCTGCATTGAAATAGCCCGGTAAATTCAATAAAGCAAACAAAATATGTGTTTCATAAAAAATAACAAAATTTTTAATTCATTAAAACTTACAATTTACATAAGAAAACATTCCTTATTCACGTATATCAATCGTGCAATCAAAAGCCCGTAATAATATAGCAAATTTATGATAATATATATCCATACATACTTACATATATGTAATAAATATATATATATATATATATATATATATATATAAATATACATAGATATATATATATATATATATATATATATATATATATATCTGATATTTCATATCCTTGACAGAGATACTGCGCAATTATGTTGTTAAGACCTAAGGATGTCACAAAATTAAAATCTTTAATAGATTTCAGTAAAACTTATTATAATTTAATATTTTTTTAAAGAAAACAAATCAAACTTAATTAATATAAAATGAGTGGTGAAATCATGTATATATGTTGGTCACAACAACCCTGGTGTGTCTGTAAATGACCATGAATTATATTTGAATAAATTATTATGTTCACATACCATTACCTACAACAACCACGTGCGTGGTGGCGCAGACAAAATCAATTGGTAACATTACCTCACACAATCATCTTTAATGAAAAGGTCAAAGATTTAGTATCGATTGATATAAGTAACTTAATTTATACATTTAAAATATGTCAAAAAATACATAAAAAAATCTCAATTATTTGCCGAAGTAATAAACTAAGTCAATATAGATCAAAATTACAACTGATGGTTTTTATCAATTGTAATTTAATAACCATAAACAACAAAAATCTAAAATACGTTATTTGTAATCCTTTCTTAGCAAAGCGATAGCTTAACTACTTAGCTATCGAACAGCGTAATTGCCAAAAGTAGAAACGCAATTATCGCCTCTGTTGACGGTAGACTGCGTCTGCAGGTACTTCGACGTTCACTTTCGTTTCATACTGCGCTCTTCTTTTTAAATAAGGACGCATTTGGACGAAGCGCATTTAGCCGCGCTACCGTTTTAGTGTTCACAAAATCTCAATGAGTTTCTTTTAATTTTCGCTGCTTTTTGTATAGGGTAAACAACTGAAAATAAAGCTGTGAAACTAATTCTTTGTCAATAGGTTTTATTGAGAAACTCAGGGGAGGTTCTTTTCATAAACTACAAACGGAAACATATTTTATTTTTAAAGTTAGCGGGCATTTTTTTATGATTTTTGTAGTCACGAATACATATACACAAATACACGCACATGCAAATATGTGTATTACCTATCAATACGCATATGTAAACGAATACGCATATACGAATATGCATATAAAGAATACGCATATGCAAATACGCATATACCAATCCGCTTAATACATATGCTACCCTTGACCAGAAATAAAATTACTCTAACCCTGTACGTATAACGATTTATATTAAAAAACTGACATAAAAAATAGAAATACAAATAGCCTGCGTACCGATCATAAGATCGATATATTTATTTATCTACTTTAATGTATCTAATTGATATATATGGCGGACTTATCGCTACGAGAGCAATCTCTTACAGTCAACCATAACACCAGTCCAGCCCCTTTCGACGAACGGCCGGGAATCGAACCCAGTTCCACGCGGTGCGCCGCATCGTCAAAGGCCGTATGCCTTGTGATCAACCCAACACCACGGCGACGACGATATATGGGGTATTGCTACACAAAAATATTTGAGATTAACACCTACGTCCGTGTGAAACGGCAGGTAGGCGACAGGCGACAGACGTTAAGCAATAACCGGCAGACTTCACTGATACATATGTATTTCAGTGAAGTCTGTCGAGTAATCTTCACTGAAAGATGTATCGCTCACTAATATTTTCAACTAGTTCTGAAACCCATACGTTAGTATTTTGTTTGCGATAATTTTGACTTAACAAATTGGCTACTTAACATAAGATTATTTTTACCTTACCAAACAGTTTAACTTATTTTCAAATATCGGCAAAATGAATACGTAATTTTCTTGAATGTGAACTTGAATGTCTTATTGTCACCCAACTGTGGCATACTTAAAAACATTTAAGGGTACATTATATTTATAATTAAACTATTTACGAGTATTAATTTTTCACAATTTAAAGACATTGTGCATATTTCAACAAATACGAAATCTACAATTATCGCTGTAGTATTTATACAACCTTTACCTAGACTTCTAAAAATCCTGATTTTTTCAATTTTTTCCGTTAGAGGGGTAGAGGCCTATTTGTTTTACATATTTTACACTTTATCTCTGTTAATTTGAAAGACCCTTATAACTAGACCTTTCAAACAATATCCCACACTACGGAATAAAAAAAAAACCTGAATGATCTTATGAGGATTGCGTTTTAACTTTTGAAGTATAGAATCCTGAAAACTGGGAAAATTGTAAACGACACGTTATTGGATTACGTTTATTTAAAATAACCTATGAAAGGTTTGAATATAAATATTTTAGGTCAGATAGAAATGAAAAAAGCATCGATTTATTTAATCACGTCTACTCGCTTCGGGGGCGCATAAAATCGCAACACATAAGGGCACGTACATTTCATTCATACATTCTGGCGGAAAGCGATCAAAATGGCAGAGCAATCCCTTGACCGGATGTCGGACTCTAGATACCTGTGTATATAATCCTATCGATATGATAGCACCCAGGGCTGGGTTGCCACGAGCTAGCCCTAGGATTTCATGAGCCAGCTTATAACTATGCTTATGAAATATTATTGTTGATGAGTGATTGTATGAGAATTAAATCTGTTACTAGACAAAACTAATTTGTCAAAATAAAAAAATATTTTAAATAACCGAGACGAATAGCGTTACGATGGATCTTTTGATTTATTACCTCGGAACTCTATGAGCATAAAGTTTACTAAAAATGCTAATAGATGGCGTTGGCAGCTAAATCGCTTCCATCGATTCTGTGATTAGCGTGCAAAACGAACATAAAATAAAGATAGACGTATCTTTTTCATTTGTGAAGCGATTGAAATGAAACTAAGTCTAAATGTTAGCGTGCACAACGAAGTTTTACTTAAAAATATTCAATGTACAGACACTTAGAACACTTAGTTTTATTTAAAAATATTCAATGTACAGACTCAATTTTTACGTTGAACATGAACGTTTCATTTTTCATAAACTAATATTTTAATTGACTTAGAAATTAATGTTCAAATCTTTACATTTTACTTTTAAATAGTTGCAACAATACTTTAATACCACTAGTGAGTTCATTTTTATTGAAAAAACTAATACTTAACTTACAATAGTATTTAAGATGTCCCATATATTTTTATGTTGACCTTCATTTCGATTGTATACACAGACAGGCCAGCGTTCATACTAATGTCCCATTATCCATTGCTTTATGAACTGCTGTGTAATCGTAGTCGGGTTTTTTCCTGTTACGATTCATAACTTATTTATAACATACTATCAGACATATTTTATTAATACTATTTAATTTAACAAACGTTTCTTCAATGTACTTTTCCCAACTGTGAAAGAAGAGCACCTCGTGTAGTGGCGGCGACCGGTCGCGTCGTTCCGTCTCGCCGCGGCCCGTTCCACTATCATTCCTCGTTTATTTGGCGGTACGATGCGTACTCGTTATGTCAGATTTAATTATCGTTATACGGCGAGCGACAGTCGCCCGCAGGGTGACCGGCTGGGATACGTTCACGGGTCAGTTCACTTCACCTTACACCGAGTTACCATCTATTAACAATTTTGCCCGCTCGTCACGCGGGACAAATTCTAAATTACACATTTCTACATCTTAAAACTTTCTTCTTCTGTGGTGCATTCAAAACGGTATCCTGCAGTCTGATAGTGATGATGCTATAATTACAATAACTCATTCATATTTAAATAAATATGAATACGTTATTGAATGAAAAATATTTATCAATACCACCATCTAGTAGAAAATTATTATGGTTGCTTATAAAAAACAGATATCGTTGTCAGTTAATTAAGTAGTTATAGAATTAAGTATTGATGATTTCTGTGGCACATATTGACCTATGCCGATATATCAAGCGGATAAATTTTTATTCTTTATTTATGATGTCTCCTTGATCTCTGGGACCATGCGTCCTATTTCAGAAATTGATTTTGTTGTAACGAGCTATATATATACATATCATTACGCACAGGAACAGAGAGTGATAAAAAAATCTATCAAGAAACTACAAATATTAATTTTTCAGAACATAAATATATTGTCTACTATATCTTTCACAGACGTGATAAATTTACATTTTGAAATACAAAGTAATTTTTCCAGTTAATTTAAATCACTTGTAGGGAGTTTCTATGAACTTCGTAGAATAATAGTCGACCGTAGAGTAATAGTAGAATCTACTTAGCTGTAATAATTTTCCTTTCAATTTCGTTAAATATACTACTATTATGAATAATTTTCATAAATTAAACAGTGAACCTAGTACGTAACTAACAAAAACTCCCCAACATGTAACTAACAAAACTTACCACTTTTAAGCTTACTATTTCGTAAACGGATTCCTGTATCAAAAAATATTCATTACGTACCCCTAATATTTTTGAAAGACCTATTCAACGATACCCTACACAGAGGAATACACGAAAAGAAATCATCCCCTGCTTAATATACTACTATCAGGTTCAGGGATTATTACGCGTTATGCGTGCGCAGATACGGTTTCATTACTACTATTAGTAATAAAATACGTGTTACAAATTTATTATTATATCGAACAATATCGGGGTTAGGGCAAGTGAAAAATGGGGATACGGTTACGGAATAATTGGTAAACAATTTTCCAAAATTTTCTATCTTAGCCTTTTTTATTTTTTCCAGTGAATTTCTAAAAAAAATTATTGCCGTAGTGAATTGGGTTTTACTACCGTACCTAACTACCGTAATCTGAAAAGAAACATATTCCAGAATTATGTTGCTAAATCACCCATCATTAAAACTGTTTATTTTGTTGCATTGTGACATTATAAATGGATGCAATGAAATAAACAGTTTCATACTGTAGTAAATTGGGTTTTACTACCGTATCTGACTGCCGTAGTCTGAAGAAAAAAATATTCCAGAATTATGTTGCTAAATCACCCATCCCTGAAACTGTTTATTTTGTTGCATTATGGCTTTATAAATGGATGCAATGAAATAAACAGCTTCATACCGTAGTAAATTGGATTTTACTACCGTAGTCTGAAAAGAAAAATATTCCAGAATTGTGTTGGTAAATCACCCATCACTGAAACTGTTTATTTTGTTGCATTATGGAATTATAAATGGATGCAATAAAATAAACAGTTTCAATACAAATATTACCTCCTTGCTGTCGATTAGTGCATACAACACCTACTCGCAATTAGAATATAACTGGTAACTCCAATTAACGTTGTACTTTTTTAAGTCAAATTAAACACTAGTTTTGTTCGAATTTTAGAAATAATAACTAATAAACCGTTACAATTTTAATTTAAAATCACTTTTGTGAATGTTCCATAATATTACAGACGTTTGGTTACCTGCTCACGCCTCGGTTGGTAGTCAATGTTTGTGCGTGCGATATCATGGTACAAACATTCCAATTTAGCATTACGTAGGGCAATTCTGTTACCATATTTGGGTGGCAATCATAATTTAATAATTTGGTGGGCGATTATTAAATTATGATTTCGCTCCAATCAACCATTTGTATCTATGAAATATAAATCGTTAAAGATTTAGATATTGATTCTTCAAAATCATCAGTTCATTCACTCTTTCTATCTACCAATGGCGATATTGTCTTTTTGATAAGCTCCTGTTTTTTTGGGCAACTCACATTTATTAGCTTTTCCGCTGAACATAATTATTGTGTAAATAAATTCGAATTTCAAGAATATTAAGTTAAAGAAAATGTTAAATTGTTTGCAATCAACACAGGTAATCCTCCAAGTCCAACTAATATAAGACACAGTTTACATAAATAGATTTTTGTAAACTTGCATACTTTTTAAATTCACAGTCCACCCCATCTTACGGCAATCGGTAATGCAATCGTTGAATAACCGCACGTTACATATTTCACCGCCAACCCGCGTCGTGTTTCTAAAGAGTTAATCATAGGGTATTAGGAAGCAAATACACATCTCGTTGAGGCTCGCAACAGCCGGCGTCAACCACCGTGACGTTCAGTTAATGGAAGACTTTCACGCACTTATCACGCACAAGTATCAAGTATTTTAACAGGTAATATCCACATAACAAATTATTATCTTTTGCTGAACTTCGTTTAGTCACACGATCGCAGTTATTACTCTATGTAATTCTTACTTATGTAATAGCAGACATCGTTTTCAGTTCTTCTTCTACTTTTTAATAGTGTTTAAGTGGATTTGATTTTAGATACTGTATATTTAAAGTTAAGTGTTCAAATATGTAGGCTGTTAAAGGAGTTCTGCAATGAAAAACCAAGCTCGAAGGATAAAACGTTCCCAGGAAATAATTATTTAATCATTGGCCTCTTCTCGACAGATGATGGTGGTAGCGTAAGGATTTACACAAATGAAAGATCTAAAATTGATATCCCATAAAACACATTAATATGTAAAACGAAATAAGTTCTCCTTAAACTATTATTTCCGTCATAAAAAGAATTGAAATGAATACCTACGTAAAGTTCCAAGTACTTTCTTAATGCCAGATTTAGAACATAGCTTGTATTTAAAAAGTATATATGACATTTTTGAAAGTAATGCCGCTTTTACGTTTGAACAATTTTTTTGTTGCAACAAAACCTGCAAACCTGCTGTTTCAATTGCACTTAAATTGAATACCATCACAAAACTATCTACTAGCAATTTCGCCGCTAGTGGCTTAGATTTCGACATTGGTCTAAATTTTTTTGGCTAAAGTGGCAATCTAAAGAAAACTTGCCTCATTTTTTACGTTAACGATTTGGTTTAGTTTCGTATTTTATTTCTAAATGCACCAGGTTCAATAGGAAAGTAGCTGCATTACTAACTATAGTACCAACTCACCCTTAACCAATTTCCTTCGTATACATACACTAGCAACGTATCACATTTCTAGTTCCTAGGTCAATGGAAAGTAGTTTAAAGACTTTGATCATCTGTCAGTGAATTATTAACAAGCTTAGCGTTTTTAGAACCATCTCAGGATATATTCAAATTCGATTATGAAATTTGATATGTGGTATTATAATACCTGACTAGATCGGTCTATTTTAACTGTATATCAAACACGTACAATTTCGAGGGGTTCAAAATGACTCGAAATTATCTGTGTATATAAAGGACAGCATGTGTGCGGTTGTTTCTTTCCTTGAGAATTTGCTTGCGCACTGCCCTTAGCATAAGTCGTATTTTTGGGATAATTTTAGAAATAATTAATTCTAAAATGATTTCACTTGAATATATCTTAAATGAGTTATTTTGGCATACTCGAATGACTAACGAAATTCAAGTGGATGTTTCACTGCTTTGACAGCTAACCTTGCCTGATGTATCACAATAAATCGTGTTTGTACCGCGTTTGGAAAGATGTTCCACATAACATGTTAAGATATTTTCTACCTTACTTTATTCAATCTGTCTCTTACTCGCTTTTTCTCTAACTTTAAAAAGTCCTTTCTTTTATTGAAAATGTTTTTCCTTCTTTTGTATGAACGAAATATGTATTTGTATTTCTAAAATACCTATATGATGTCTATATGACGAAAATTGATTCCAAAGTTTTTCCGTACACCTTACATCTGCTAAATTTGCCAAAGTAACGCGTAACTCATTTGTAACTGAGCAGAGTTACAAACCGTATAAAGAGATATAAACTTAAAAAAGGCAAAGAAAACTTACTGCTGTTAACAGAAGTTCATCAGTAGTAGTACCAGGGGTGAAGAAAACAAATTATAAATATACGTCGCATTAAATGCCTTCATAATAACTTATTAAAATAGCTGATATTGCAATTATCCAGTCGTTCATATAACGTAACCTTGATGTTTTGTTGTTATCCTGTGATCATAGTCTGACTATCTTCGCCGTTCTAGCACCATGAAACAACGCAATATTCGCGAAACCGTGAGGCTAACGAGACTTTTTATGAGTTATCACAGGCACAATGTTTCTCACAACAATTATGATTTTTTTTAAACCATAAATATACTTTATGGTACAGGTAGAGACTTTGTTTTTGTGTCATCAATCATAGCTGTCAGCCAGTGCGCTATGACAAATTGGTGAAGTTTGCCTTATGTCGTTAGTCTTATATTTTGATAAGAGTATTAATTTACAAAGATTGATGTTAAGCTGAAGTACCCGTGCTAAACAGACATTAAAAAGTTTGACTTATAAAACAAAATTAACGACGTAAATTTTCACCCTAAATATTTCTGTTATCTTCAACTTTCATGAAAAATCATGATATGAAAATGTTTTTTAGACTTGAGATCATACTGGTTACAAGTATTTTTGATAGCTATAACGTTCCTCTTATTACCTATGTTAACCTGTATGAAACCACACGGTTGCTGTAAATATTTACGCCTTAATTTATTTAACTGTGTTATGAACCGTAAGCGTTATATGTGTTATCGTCCAGCACAACTTATTTCAACACCGACCCTGGGAATTGCTATTCACTTCACCGACAAATCGCTTATGAATTTCCTCAGCCTCATGCTTGTCTCGCTGCGAGCTCCAACGCATAAGTTAGGGCTCACAATTGTCCAATTACGTTTGTCACTTTAATACACAGTTCTATTGTCCGAAGTACATATACACTTGTTCTGTACGTTTTCCCACATATTTTTGACGAATTGTTCTAAGTCAACAATGGCCCGACATGTGGCGACCTCGAAGTTGAGCTGTGACGGACGGACAATACAAGTACGTATACAGTGCTCAAGTTTTCCTAGTGGGGCGTATTTGGCCGTCATCCAGCGTTTGGCTAAAAGTGGCATGAAGGAAATTCCGATATTCTAAATACGGTCTCGTGGGAAACAACTCACTGCTTCGCGATGCAAGTCAGATTTGCAGGCGGTGACTAACTCTGCATTCTAATGGTGTTTGTCATTCAGTATCAATGTCATTTGCCGCTTCCCTTTAGATCACGTCGGGACGTGAATGACAGTGATATTGAGTTCACTTAATATTATAGATATGTTAGAATTAATAAAAACAACAACAACACACGTGCAAGTAGAACTGGCACTAGGAAATTTCAATTTATTAAACATCGAAGGGTGCATAGTACCTCTAATAAACTATGTACAAATATAATTTTAATATAATTTTTATAATATAATTTTACAACGTAAATACGTTACCTATTATGTCATTCACATACTTAAAAACATGGTGCACCATGTAAATGTATAAACATATTGCCTAGTGTATCTTCGTAGACGTAATATATATATATATATATATATATATATATATATATATATATATATATATATATATTGCTAGTATGGAATTTCCATGAACTTTGTACAGACCAGACTACGTGTCACAAGTTGGTTGACTATTACTCGTAAATTAAAATAAGCTACTTTACAGTGATAATTTTTCTTAATTTCCTTGTTTGTAATATTGTGGATACTTTTCAGATATTCAAAACAATTGATTTAGCTGATAAGGGATGTGACACGTAACCGCGTTAATTTAACAAAAAGATCCCTATATCGAAAAGGTGTTTATGACATACCCCAATGTTGTTGAAAGATCTGTTCATCCATATTCAACGAAAACAAATTCAATTCCACCGTATATGTAGAGGAGTTTACCTAAAAACTTTTTTTGAAAGATTTTCTTTCATAACTTTGTAGAAATAAAATCTTAGAAACTTAAAATTTTGGGCGTTATAAATATATAAAACCATGCCAAATTTCATCTTTGTAGGACTAATAGACTACGAGTAAAACCGCTTGAGATACAGACAGACGGACATGGCGAAACTATAAGGGTTCCTAATTTTGAACCCTAAAAAACCTAAAAAAAGCTTGGAACCCTAAAAAAAATAATATTTTTAACGAGGAGAAGACCAAGAGGTAAACTAATAGAAGTAATACACGGTTAACCATAGAATATCCCAATCTATTTTCTAATCTGCAAGGAATTAACTATAAAAGACATAAAGAATCCGCACATACGAAAAATGTCCTAGCCATTAAATGGATTACTGCTATCGAAATGACATCTTTGAAAACTGTGAATGAAAGACTGCGCCATAGAGATACTCCGACAGTATCGAAATTTTGGTTAAATTTTGTCGACGATGTCATTTCCGACAATAAGGAAAGATTACAAAAAAAGTTGACGAACCCTCTTGCCATCTCTTAATAAATAGAAAATAGATTATAATATACCTGTAATTTCTTGCATGCATGTCTGCCGACTTGTTAATATTTCGTATAATCTATGATTAACTAAGAGCGACTTCTCTGTCATTCGTTTAGAAAATGTTACATATTTCGATCGGATAATAAACTAAATTCTTTTCTTTCTATTTAAAATCCTTTTGACTAATTGCCAATTGTTATTAACATCGGAAATAGTTTCATTAATTACATACGATTTAAATAGTGCTTCATACATTTGAAAAGTGTTCTTTGATTGTGGCTAGTATGTTGAGCATACTTCGTTAAAAGGATTTTAAATCAAATGTTATCATCAGTCTTCCCAAAAATGACATTTTACAAGCTTTATCCTATCAGTACGGCTTTCTGTTAACGTTTTCCAGTGGAACTTCTCCACTTTAAACATAAAACGGTCTAAATTCGTGGAAGCGTAGTATGGTCCTTCCATTATATTCAACATATCTAATTGCAACCACCACGAAAAAATAATAAAAAAGATTCCATTTTAACTTTTCATTTTAGAGTAGATTTAGTAAAGTTCTTATTTTAAAAGTATGCAGAAAAGGCTATTAAGCCATACTTATTATGTAGCTTTCAGTGTCCAGATTTCAGCCCCGCACAAGACCCTTTTCAAGACACGACAACCTTAGTCGAAAAAATTATATGTTTTTATACCGCGCTCTTTCACTAATATACTCAGCTATCGTGTTCATTTTACCACGCAAGTAACTCTAGCTAATTATTGTATTATCCGAGCACGTTAATATGATAACAAGTAGACAGTCCCGTTAATGAGTGGCCGAGAGATGTGCGTCCTGCCTCTACGGTATATAGCGTGCTAACTGTCTCGACTTAGCTCGCGGACAACGACCGGTTGGCTAACCCTAAACTGATAACCGTGTTACTGTTATCAAAATTATCGTTAATTAATTAACGGTTATAGAATGGAATGTGAAGAAACGATCTTGCAACTCACAGAATGTACTTTACTTTATTGAGTACATTCATTACATATTAGCTTTCACAATTGTTAGTTGCATTGTTAATGATTGTTCATAATATGACATTAGTCAGTATTATGATATTTTATATTTGTTTTTCAATATTTTAGGATTCTGTACCAATTGGTAACGTTATGGTTTCGTCGTGTGGGCCGGCCGTTCGCCTTTGTCTGTCACACTGTAATATCTGCAATTTTAAATCTATGTGCCTGAAATCTGAAAGCGAGCAGATGCTCCAAACGCACAGTTAAAGAGAGGAGTAATTTTTTTCAGTACACCCCATCGTGTGTAGTACAATTGGATAGGTTTTCTGAAATTATATTGTGTTTTTTTACCATTTTTAAATTCCATTTGCGAAATATACACGATCATATTATTGACCTTTTCAGAAAGCTACAGGTGTTAGGATTTGTCATGCGACATTCCCACGATTTCCAGGATAGTGGTGTATTTTGACCTTGTTTAATTCTTTTGTCCATAATATCCTTGAAACCAATGCAGTCATCCGGTCTTCACATGAAGCAACTTATATACTAACATTGGTGAAAGTATTAAAAAATTACGGGTTCTATCCCCCTTTTGTTTCCTTCAGATTTTATAACTGACACGGTCGGTAGTAATTCACTTCAACTCCGACGGGAATTTCATTTGAGCACGTACTCGTATTCTTTTAAATTATTAAATAATTATGTTGATAACCTCTCTGTCTTGGGTTTGGTAGCGCTTTATGCTCCTGGCGGCTCCTGGCTCCGGCCTGACGGAGTCATAGTTTATTTCATCTGCCTAGAGCGCACACGAATATCCTGCAACTTCCACCAGTTATTTACAAACTTACGTTCATTATTGCGAGAGGCGCCAAATCTTCATATTTTTTACTGCTTCGTTGACCGCTTTAGGAATATTATTATGGAGTTGCTTATTGCATGTTTGACAATTAGTTATTTTTATGTTTTATTTGAATTAATTTGTGTTTTTTCTGTTTTATTAATTATTATTTATGTTATTCTGTTTACTGTAATGTGTTGTACTTTTAGTGTTTGTACATACTGAGCGCTTTGGGGTGAGCTATAAGTTGGATAGGGGATTTTTAATAAATAAATAAATTAAGCTTCAAAGAGCCATATTATATGACGACGTGCAACGTGCTATCCACCTCTAAATTTTCAACCGTGCGTTTGATTAGAACTTGTAAAAAAGATAATTTAAGTAAACTTCCATTAATAATTTTATGATATATAGACAACTACGGAACCCTGCTGTATGCATGCCCCGATAATATTACAACAATTTTTAGTCGTTTTTTGTGATACGCGTACAAAAAAAACAAAAATACATAATTGTTTTTAATATCTTGACATAACATTGCGATGACGCTAATGCATTTTACCCCTAGGATAATAAATTTACACAATACGATTGAAGACTTCATCAAAATCCTTCTAACAGTTTTTACATCGCGCACAGACAAGCAGAAACAGACGAACAAACAATTAAAAAACAATCGATTTCCTCTCTATAATTTATTTGTAATGCAGCGAACTATTTTTTTAATAATTATCCTCGATACGCACGCTTTTTATGGTTCCGTGACTCCAAAAAAAAATTCTTACATGATCACTGACGTTTTCTTCTTTTCGTCTGTCACAGCTGTTTTAATAGAAAGCACTTGACATAGAAACTTAAAATTAGGCATAGTGGTAAAACATGTTAACCGGCACATATTAAAATAGCTAAGATTTTAAAATATTTATATCCAAATTTTAGGGTGTGCAAATTAGCTACTCGAAAAATCCGCATATAGTAAACGGTGTCGTTTGAAAGAGGTAATTATGAGAGTCGCAAAAATATTTACATAATTATAGATATTCGTTTTCTTTTAAAAATTCTGTTTTTCACAATCGAGACCTTGCGAAAAAACAGAATGTTTAAAAGCCTACACAAAGTTTGTAGTTTTCTATAACATTGATTCCAGATGTCGAAATATTTACGACAATAATTAATTAAATTACATTAGGTACTATTTACTTAAGATAAATAATTTCACTCTAAACGAGGTACGTAATCCTGAATGCGCGAGTCAGACTCGCACTTAGTCGTTTTTTACCTTTATCCTTATATTATATGTATAAATTACCAAAATGACAAACATCTAAATAATAATTGAGGAATTAAATATCCATTACAGTATAATATCTCTAACAGATTAATTATGACATGTTGAGATTTGGTTATTATAAATGAAATAATAAATCAAATTTATTTTATTGAAACAATTATAGCTATTTTTTAACATACTGTACATTGAAATTTACTATTTTTACTTAAGATTTTCTAAAAAAAAAACGAATCGTAAAAATATTTTTTTCTTTAGATGTTAACGAAAATAAATATAAATATACATCGTTTAGAAACTTTTTTCCCTCTTGGAAATTGTTTTACAAAATAAACTGGGAAAAATCATAAAATAACCGGGACAGTTATGTAAATTGGAACATGTCCCGGTTAAACCTTACAACTGTGTATAAGAATGAAAATCTCCTAATGTTACCTTTCATCATTTGTTCGTTCACTATATTAGATATTTATAAGCAAAATGTAAACATTTTCGGGTTAATTTTGTATTCAACTTCTGTTTTTATGATAATAAGTTAGATGAGTTAATTACCAACGGCCTGGGCGATTCGTTTTGATGCGCAATTATTTATGAGTCTGTTCATAGTTAACGCTTGAAGGAATAAATAACGAAACATATGCGTTATATAAAAATTACAATGTAAAAGTTACCGTTTCTAATACTTTAAATAATATCTCGATGTTGCCTCAGTGAAATAAAAGATTTTACTGATTCGGAAGGTTACGATATATTAAATCGAATCAGGTTCACCTAACATTGAAGTCATGTATTTCGGATTTATACTTTGGATAGTCATATATTTCATGTAAACTTCGGAAATTAGAAAACCTATATTGAGCATAAATGTTATTTAAAAAAAACTGAAAAATGTGACTGCCTAACAAAATTCTAATTTTAAATTACCAAGAAAAAATTATATCATAATCTAATAAGATCCATCAAATAAATGAAACATTTTCGAAAAAAGAATTATACAAGACTTACATTTGGCATAGAATATAAATTGAGTCCTTTGGAAAAGAAAATCAAATAATCACATTCTCTTTTTTGACCATTAAAAACGATCACTAAGTTTCAGACAGACATTTTCTTGTGCTTTCCCTTTGTTTTTACTGATTTACAAATTTGATGATTTTACGATATTTGGATACAACAAAAATACAAACTCTTAAAAATTTTTCTGACACGGTTTATCCTGAAATTCACTGAGTTTTATTAACCCAAAGGTATTACCAAAGAAAATGTTAATTTAATAAAATAAACCTTTACAATACAATAAATATATTTTAATTATTTAAAAAGTTCAAGCGCTGTTATAAACAAGTAATTAGTACAAAGAGGTTATAAAAAAAACAATATAAGAAATATAATTTACTGCTGTTTATCGATTTAAATTGTAAAATAATGAAAAAAAAATTGTTTAAAACGAAAAAACACGATTTTGTAATCAAAAACCCAATGATTTACGGATGTACATGATGAGACAAGTCAAATGAACCAAAACTGGAAGGATTTACTGATGTACATGATGAGACAAATCAAACGCGCCAAAACTCGGTGGATTTACTGATGTACATAATGAGTCATATCTAACGAGTCCAAACTCGATGAATTCACTGATGTACATGATGAGACGAATCTAATGCGCCAAAACTCGGTGGAGTTACTGATGTACATAATGAGTCATATCTAACGAGTCCAAACTCGATGAATTTACTGATGTACATGATGAGGCAAATCTAACGCGCCAAAACTCGGTGGATTTACTGATGTACATAATGAGTCATATCTAACGAGTTCAAACTCGATGAATTTACTGATGTACATAAAGAAACAAGTCAAACAAGCCCAAATTCGATGGATTTACTGATATACGTCATGAGACATATGAGTAGATAAGTGGACCATATGAGATCTCAAACGATTTCAAACTGGATGGGTTTATTTTTAGCGATTAAAAAATTACCATAGCCACCTCCCTCCTCCAACGTCATATCAGCGCGATACTATCTATCATATTACTGTATTGTCATCAAAATTAAATAAGTTTTCGAAGTTTCAAATCGGTACAACAATTAGAAATATGTGGAAAATGACTTAATAGATTTGTTAAGGTATGTACCTACCTATACTCATTTGAAGCTAATAACAAATTCCTGCATAGATTTCGAAGATGAAGGTGACGTTCGCTTAAGACAATGGTTGCACGTACGACCTGTGTCGTTTTCGCTTACCTCGTATTGTCTCGTTCTAGACGACTGTGGAGTACTGAACTATTTTGAAATGTGTTTTCTATGTTTTAGGTTTATTTCACGCCGGGCCTTAGAAACCCGTACGTATTATAAGTGTTGAAACGTATTTCGCCGTTTAATAATTGTTGCCCAATCTTTGTTTGTCATACGTACTTATAGACCCTTTTATTAAAGTTTTGATTTTGTCTCGGGAAATCGGGCAGCTCATTAGAGAATCATTCAAAATTCGCTGACACGTATTTAAATATTGGCCATTATGTTGTCCTATTTACAATTTTTGCATCAATTTTGTCTGCTATCTATTAATAATATAGCAGCCTATTAATAGCACCATATTAATGATATCTTAATTAAATGTAATACTCAATCATATGCGATCCTTCTTTTTGTACGCCATAGCTCTGTATTGGGCTATAATATTAGGAAATCCAAAGTCATCGTGTTTATTAGTCCGTACGTTGCTATCATCAAGTTTCTGTTCGTCGAACCGAGTTACCCTAAATTGAGTTTGTCTTTTATTTTTTTTCAACAAGAATGTAGCCGCTGATAATAGATAAAGTGACTATAAACCTATTATTAAGACCGTTAAAAGACAAGTTTTAAAATTTGATCTTACAAGGAACAAATTGCGTTTATATATATATATATATATATATATATATATATATATATATATATATATATATATATAAATTTAAAAGTTATATATCACTGTTGACAATTTAATACGCTGTAGTCTTTGTTCTTTCGCTCTTATGAATACTTTCTCGTCACCAAAGTCAGAGAAATTGGGGAGAGAATTCGAAAACAAAAAAATATTTAAAATGTTTTTATCACTTTCTGACTGTCAGCAATTTAAAAATTAGTATTAACTTGTTGCAGATTACCAAACCATTATAGACCCATAAAATGGACTGAGCATCAAACAGAACTTCCAGCAAAACAAACTTAAAACAGCGACCAACAAGAAACTACGTCACTTGAAAAACAATTAGAACTGCACAGGCCTGTCTGATCGCTTTCGGCGGTACAATGGACGCCCTAACGTGGCTGTCTCTCGGCCTGCAGCTGGCGGCACTGTGCAGCATAGCAGCTGCGCTGTTGCTCTACCTACTGAAGAAGTCGAGGAGTCAAGAGGCGGCGTTGCCTGATAAAGCCAAAACCGTGTTGGTCACGTCAGTGGACACTGCGCTCGGGCTACAGGTGAGCTTATTTTGTTAAGAATTTTGCCGCGATCATCAAAAAATAAGTAGATAATAAAAATGGCTTTATATTTCGTTTCAAAAAGATTGAATATTAAACATTAAGAAATGTTTAAAACCTTATTCTTGTGTCAAAATCCCTATATATTTATTAAATTATATCTTATTTTGCCTCGGTGTTTAGTAGTATGACTAAAATGAAAATTTTGATGTAATTTTTTTTATTTATATTGTTATATAAAACACTGAGGACTAATTCCATAGCATTTTGTCAAATGATGCTATTCTAATGCCATCTAAGGGTCAATGTTACCTCTAACATTCATTTAAATTAATGTCCAAATTTAAAGTACAGACAACAGATGGCGCTGTTCATTACTTTTATAACAATAAAAATGTTTTTGAACCTAAAATGATATTAATTTTTGGATATTTATTATGGATAATTTTCACATTTAATTAGTATACGACATGTGTAAAGGTTACATTAAATCATATTAATAATAACCATTATTGTATTTAAATTTTACAAGATACGTGTATGTAATTAAATAACTTATTAATAAATTATTAAAAATAAAGCAGTTTAACATCGGTACATTGGTACATATTTTTAGATAACTTCACACTTTCAATTAAAATCTTATCGGTAAATTGATCTTTCAGTTATTTAGTTGCTTTGAATTAGTAAATTTATTACATTACAAAGCGTCTTACCGACGATTTGCACACGTGTGGATCAGATCGCAACATACCTGAGCTCACGCGGCTGGCGCGTTCTGTGCGGCTGCCGGGCGGCGGGACTAGGCGCGCGGCTGGCGGCCAGTTGGTCCGCGGCGGCAGGCGCGCGTCTCGCACCCATAGAGCTCGACGTAGCGCGCGAGGACTCTCTGGAGGAGGCCGCGCGGGCCGTCGCCCAGCATCTACCGGCCGGTGAAAATGGTGAGTGATTTCACATTGTTTAACACTATCTTGCAGCCAAATATAGCCTCCCGAAGATTAATGGGAAATCGCTTAGCGATACAAAAGTCTATAGATTCATTGCGCTCGTTCCAGCCTTCGGAAAGTTACTTAAGCGGGTTCTGGAGGCACGTCTATTGGCGCAAATATCTCATTTGCCGGGGTCAAAGAAATAATTCGGTTTTGGTCCCAGAATATCCACATCAAACCCGATTTCAGTAGGTTTGTCTGGGGTCGATGTGTGCGCAGATAAAAACATTTTTCATATTTCTTGGACATTTCCGGGGCGTTTGATAATGCCTGGTGACCAGCCACTTACCTGCACTAGAATCCCGGGTGGTATTAACGGTCTTCCGCTGGATTGTGATAGATTACTTTCGTGATCAAATTGTCTACTTGCAGGACGGAGACACTGTAGTACAGAAAACGTTGACCAGGATCTGCCCACCGTGGTTGGTGCTCAGTTCTATTCTGTGGAATGTTATGTTTGATGGTGTACTCGCTATACTCCTTCAGACATGCGGTACCATCGCATATCCATATGACAATTTATTGATGGTTGGAGGAACGAACCGTAGAGAAATAGATAATCGGGCAGCGGACTCCCTCACCAGGTTACATGACTGGGGCATTAGGAGCAAACTCAGCTTTGCCCTCCAAAAGTTCGAGGCTGTCCCCTTCAAGGGCAGGATGGCGAGGGAGGAGCCATCGGTCGTGATGGCTAGATCCAGGATCGGTGTGCCGGACCAGGTCAAATACCTGGGCATGGTACCTCGAATCATAACGAAGCTTCTTACCACAGGCGCGGTACATCGGTAAAAGAGCTCGAGTTGCCTTTCACGCCATGGCCTAGCTTGCCGGTGCCGGCTGAGGGCTGAATAGCTCGACCCTCAAGCTGATGTATACGCAATATACCTTGGTATATTGGCATATGCGCCATTGGTTTGGGCTCCTTAGTGCATCGGGGTCAAGCATGTTAAACGTGTAGTGCTTAGGTCGCAGTGCACGCCGCTGTTGGCGCTGACTTAAACGCTGACTTACAGAACTAGTTCAACGGATATGTTACCAGTTTGGCGGGTCTTTTGCCTGCCTACCTCGCGATCGTGGAACGCGCAAATTTCTAAGGGAATGTTATTAGCTTAGAGCCAAAGCTGATAACATTCCCTTAGAGCCAAAGCTGATAATATTCCCTTAGAGCAAAAGCTGATAACATTTTCTTAAAGCCAAAGCGTAGTAACTGATTGTCTATGTTGCATCTAAGGCAAATTATAAGTAATTTCTTAACGAAGAACTATCGAACTAGATCAATGGATCTTGAGTTATACAACAGTATAAGATATATTATTTTTATTTAATTGTTATTATGATCTACCAAATTTAAATTTAAATTTTTTTTCATAATTTTTCATTTCCATTTGTTAACTTTTATTTTGAAAGGAGATAAAAAGAGATGTTTTGTTTGGTATTAATTATAGATAAAAATATTTAACGTCGTATAAATAATAATAATAAAATATATTCCTTGACCTTGCAATATTCTTGAAACGAATGTCATCTGTTCTCTATGTGAAATAACTTGTATACTCATGTTGGAGAAAATGTTGAAACAGATTTTCATAACAAAAATGTTCGCTTCGATAATTATTTCCTTCACATTTTATAATGAGCAAGATCGGATTTAATATCCTTCGACTCGTTCTTTTAATTATTAAATAATTATGTTGATAACTGTTTAGTCTTCAGTTTGGTAATACTTTATGCTCGTGATTATTATGTAAGAGGATGAAGTCATATTTTAATCCGTCTACATAGAGCGCGCACGAACATCCCGCAGCCCTCGCATGTTTTCCTTGCACTACATTGATTTACGCGATATTGCTAGAGGCGCTCAATCTTGATATTTTTTCTGCTACATTGAACGCTTTATGAATGCGATTATGGAGTTGCTCAATAGTGATACATAATTAGCTAATTTTGTGTTCAATATGAATTTTCGTGTTTTTTTTTGTTTTATTCGTTTTTGTTTATATTGTCTTTTAAAACGCACTGTATTTTTCACACACAAGTAGTGTGTATAACTCGCATATATCCAACGCTGTAGACATACATTTTTTTGTAATAAATGAATAAAATACGAAAACGACAATTATAATAATGGGATAAGTATGAAATAATTTGATAAGTATCAAATAAATGGGAGATTGTATAAATCTGCCATTCATTTCATACTTATCAAAAGTTACTCAAAATAATTTTAAAAATATGTAATAATAATTTTAAAACTATACTTGCTTTTAAATTTAAAGCAGAACAGTGTAACAGAATATTAATATGTACATGAAAAGATATAATTCCTTTAAAAATTCAAATAAATAAGTGGGCATTTTACATATGGCCGTATACCGAACCTAGACTATAGTACGTAAAACCGGATAGTCCCACAATAGTCCACTCCTATACAAGTGGTTGCTCGAAATTACGTGGTATTATGTAGTTAAAAAAAATTTGTTCGGAAAATAATATTTTAAAAATAAAAAATAAGCTTAAGGTTAGAAAATTGTATTAAACTAATAAATAAAGCAAGACAAAAGAAAACAATAACATAAAAAATACTTAACCAATAATACATAAAAATTAATTTTCTACAAAAAAACAACATCTTATAATTTACTACCATAATTATAAACGTTTACTCTTCACAATGATCGCCGACACTGTGTCATTTGAATCCGAAAACGTCACATTCTCCAAATTGGCGACCTGGGATCTGGTTGCAGGAGAAGCAGGTTCTGGACATATTGAACAGGTCAAAACCTCCCTAATAACTTTTCCTAGATTTTTTACACTTTGGAAGAGATTAAATTTTCTGATCTGATATCAAAAGGAGCAAATTCAGCAAGTCCCGATTGGTATTAACCCGCGAGGAGTTCCGAGTGTGATGTTCGCGTATTTTTTGGATCTCTTTATAGTGAACTTCCAATGCTTCTCCTAACATTTACCCTATTGGTAGTATGTATGTAGATATTATGTCAATACCATGAAACAATGGCTTGTGCACTGTCACCGGCATGTAGTACCGTGAGTACCGATCCAGATACAAAAATTTAGTTTGATTCAATAATTGATCGAATTTCTCAATGTTAATATCGTAACTACAAGAAATAACATTGAGAATAACTGCCATGTTTTTTAATCATTTACACATCAATTCCTGTTGCAGATGTTCAGCAGAAATATCTGTGTATCTAAAAAGTTGTCTCGAAGTATTACCGACATTTGTTGCACCAAACCTGCCTTAGACTTGTCGACAATAAGTTCAAGTTTTTCTTTAAATAAGACTTGGATTTGCTTCTTTGTAGCATCTACCACATTCTTGTTATCGGCACCCCTATCTTGCCATGATTTTATAGGAAGACGATACGCAGTATGAAGCAAACGTAGACCCAGTATGAAGCAGACGGATTCATTCCTTGCATGCGTGTAAGAAGAAATGCCAAATTTATAATATTCTGCATTTGCAATATTCTCCATAGGGTTATTCATCTCTGAAGGCTTTGCACATATAAAGCACTTGGGCGTACTATCTGCATTAGACACAATATTACATACTACTGTCGATTATTATGAATTGCAAATCAAGAGTAATGCTTAATTCTAAATCAGCAGTGCGCACATTACATGGAGTGAAGTTTGCAATAAATTGTTCTAACCTTGCAGATTGCTCATTGGTTACATTTGAATTTTCTTTAACGAACGCGAATTTAATTGGCCTGCAATATATGGTTGACCGGGGATGTGGATTGTCCAAGATAATTGTTCCACCTAAAGTATACTTCAACTGAAGGGGAACTAAAACTATGGACAGTTATATTCATCCGTATTATATGAGTTTGTAAATTGTTTTTTTGTACAGACTATGCCCTGAACTACCATCAAATCCATATTTATGAATCATCGTAAAGTTTCCGTGAGGAGACATTTGACGAAAGACCTAAATCTAAATATAATTGTAATGCTTCTTCCTTATTCAGTACATTCTTTGGCTCTTCTCGATCGGTGCTGGTCTTGGCAGGTGACGTCGAAACCTTCTTTATAACGTTGGCTGCTGCAAAATGCCATTCAGTTCGCAAGGACATAGTATGTGCCAGCGCCAACTCAGAAGCGGAATGGCTATCCACCAAAATCTTCACTTTCTTTTGTTTCGTAGAAAGGTCAAAGATCTTTAGTTGATGAACGTCAACGTCAAGGTTTCTGCCCCATAAGGGTCCAGGACAGGGCTTTTCGTCACCAATGGATGACAATGTAGTTGGCAGCTCAAATGTTTCTGGCAGCCACACGTTATTGTATTTTAAGAAATTGTTCATGTCCTGTCCTGATTTGGTCCACTCTTTTGATGACACCATATAAAAAGACATTAATTCTTTTCTTTGACAACTGTTCAGTCCTCAACAGAAACATAACCAGTCTGACTGATAAACAGTTCCGAGAGCTTCTCAAACGCCGTTTATTTTGTATCCTTTGTGGCTGTCTCGTCACGAGTAAAAACAGTCGGCGTCATTTAAACCCCGAAGCACATCCGAAAAAATTTCATCATGTATGTTGCAAACCATAAAGTACCACTTAAGTGACTTAAATACAATCCGAAACTTGCATTTATCTTATAAGAAAATATTATTGAATTTGCATCTACCAATTTTTTTTTCTTAAACCTGAAACTCAAATATACCAAAATGAATTGGAAAGAAAACGTTCAATGTCTAACTACGTAACACATATAAAGTACTGTGACTTAAACAGTAAAAAAAACTAAATTTTAAAGGTACGTACCTTCGTAAAAAGGCTCCATAGTAGTCACTAATACACACTCAAGCACGGAGAGAATTTTCTGTTTCAACCGCAATAAGCACAAAATGCAAAGTATTGCAATTTTAAATAAGAGTAACAGTTATATGTTTGAACTACCCTCATTTGGGCTTTCTAATCATTAATGAAGAAATATTTATACAATAATGGCCCCATTAGTCCTAATCATAATTCTAGATATCTCTAACTGATTCGCTTTCTTTATGTTCTTTACATTTCGAGCAACCACTTGTATGGGAGGGGACTACTGTGAGTTCGGTTAAAACCGAACATTCCGTTCAAAACTGAACGGTTGATAACCCGGTTCAAAGTGATTTCATTTAGCCGTGCTTTACCTACTTTATATTTTTTTATCAAAATGGCGGCCAAGCCATAAAGTCATACAAACCATTAGCTTACATTAATAAAGAATGTTATTTAACAAAATCTCATAGTTGAATATATTTGGCGTTAATTTTGTAGAAATTCATTATTAAATAATACTACATCACGTAGTTTCATTTAATTGTGAAATCTCATATTATCACGTTTCCAAGATATAAGCTATTAAACTTGCTCTCTCTGCGACGCGAGTAAAATAATTACTAAAATGAAATCTTTGAATTTGTTTCAAATATTCTTTTACGACCGTACAAAGTGAATTAAAGCGTTATTTTCAAATATTACAGGGTGGGGGTCACCCCACACATTACACTGAGGAATAAAAAGATCTCTATGAAGGATTTACATTTTTATTATTTTTAAAAAAGTTGTTTTATCGTAAAATAATCATTGTAATATTTTTAAAATAGTCTTAGAATTATTACATTTATAGTTTCTCCTGACAATGGATTAAAAAAAACATTTTGTGTGTACTTATACACGAGAAATACATCTTTGGCAAAAGAATAACTTTATTTAGCATGCAAATATTAATGGAAATAAAATAATAAAAGGACTGGTGCGCGTTATAAATTTAGTTGGTAAAATCTAAATTCAATTAAATAATTAAATTTTAAAAATTTTAATTTTACAGATTTATTTGACAGGTTAGTTGTTCACCATTTTTATTTTTTCTGCTGACTATCGATTGTAAGTCAATAATGTGCCAGACCGTTTGAAATGATTGCGTTTCAACTTTATTATTTTCTCACAGAGTATTAAAAAAATTGACTTTATTTTAAAATTAAATTTAATTATTTTATGAATACCCAGCATTAAATTTAATGAAAAATGTATAAATAATTAATTGTTAAAGAAAGGTGTATGCTGAAAATTTACTTTTAAATTATTAATTTTAGGTATTTACTAATTTATAATATATAATGAAATAAATACATATCGGTTTCGAAACGGTCTGGCAAATTATTGGAATAGAAAACCAGCAGAAAAATAAAATGATGGATTACTTATTTGTCAAATAAATTATGTAAATATATATTTAGTGAGCGACTTCAGGGTGTCGAATTCTTATTGCACCTACCAACTTCGTCCTGTATTTTTAACATTTCATCATTTTTTCATTTCGCGCCTAAAGAAGTATTATAACTTCAGAAATAAATAACTTTTTAAAAGAGTCATTTTGTTTTGGCGAAATAATTATTCAATCTGTGTTACTCAGGGCGTATAAATCTTTTAGTGCAATTTTTCACAAATTGATTATGCACATATACTTGCAAAAAAATTGTCACCCTCCAATTGCAAAAAAGCTAAACACGGCAGAGATAAAAATATCAACAGTTGCAAAAATTATCATGATTATATAATGATATCTACATTAAGCTTTAAAACGTGTATTTTGGATAAAACGTCTTCTACTAAGGTTCTAAACAGATTATCTACTTTATCTATGCCTGTTATAGTTAAGCAAAATAATTTAAGCGGCGACGTTAACGCTACGGTTATACTTAGAACTAAAATGCTTTATTCTGTTCGTTACGCTTACAGCGCCATCTATGAAGGAACTTAAAAACATGTATTTTAAACAAAACTTAAGATACCCATTTGGTATTACATATTTATAACGAAGTTTAGTAGTTTAGAATTATTTATAATTCAGTGAGACTTATAATATTTTTTGTCGATAATGCAGTCATTTATATAAAACACAATTTCAACCCAAGTTATAATTGAAATATGCGCCATCTTTCGTATAACTTAGTAATGACAAATAAAAACAAAGTATTTTCAATAAATTATAGATATCTACTTATTGAAATATAACTGTTTTAAAAATAAATTATTTGCTTATAATATTACCTATAATATCAATTTTTTATAAGTTTTTTTTCTTTTTTAATAGTGCTTTTATTATTAAATTTAAATGATCTTCAACAAATTATTTTAAAAATAATTTTTTTTATTTACAAATTATGATAAATGAATTTAAACGCAATAATGAATTAATGCGAGAATTTTAAAAAAGCTAATTAAAAAGTTATTGCACTGCCCGGGAATCGAACCCGGGTCGCAAGAATGGGAATCTTGCATGATACCACTACACCAGCAGTGCTGATGTCGTGTTTATGGAAAGAATTTGATATATTGAAGATAAAATTATGCTTATCATCATTTTTATTATTTACAATTTTTATTGTATACGATGCCAACCCAAGAAAACTTAAACCTACATGACTGGTGGCACCTCTTTTGCAACAAAATAAACGCGTGCGACAATCAAATGGTAAATAATTTTTCAATAATTGCAAAAAATAAATAATCACAGGACTTCTTCTCTTTCTTCAACTGGGTTATTCACTTTTTTATGTTTACAAGTACCTAGATGATCAAATATTTTTAAACATGTTATTTGTAACTTAATCGTTAGTCATGTTATGACATCATTTTAAATGTAAATAGCAATTTTCGTACAACTATATGCATTTAGAAAGTATTTTTTAAAACTTACTTATGAATAGCCATTTTAATTCAGTTAGTGAAGTTAATAAACCATTTTGATCAGGATTTCCATAAAAGTAAACTTTTCAAACTAAAAATATCATTAAGTAGTTAAAACTAAACACTAAACCTTGACATAATCAATGTCAGGTTCCAAAAATTATTAATGTTCGTAACCATTCTTTAAACGAAATGTTCAGTTTTGTTTAGTAAGTAATTTATATTGAATATATTTATGTAAATAACTCATTTTGATCTGATGTCATTGAATAAACGAAAAAAATAGTAATTTGGCTTTCAGCCTTTGTAAGTCTGTTTTGACAAAAGTAGTAAAAAAAATTATCACATCTTTTCCAAAAAAACTTGAAGAAATGTTTCCAACTTGTGAACAGCAGTAATTTCCTCCTATATTCTCGCACGTTAGGAATCTATTTTTATCTGATGACAGAAATTTAAAAATAATGAAAAGGGATTATAAACCGATTTAGTGAAATCATCCACAAAAATAAATCGTCTTGGTCTAGTTTTACTTTGCACGATCTATTAAAACCAAAAATCTTTTTACATGTATGTTTTTTCTAGAAAAATAAGCCAATAATTATGGATGAAGAGTAATACAAAATGTGAATGGTAAATGTTGTGACTTTAAAACATAATAGAAAGAAAAGAAAAATATTTTATGGTTAATTAGCATTAAAACATAAAACATAAAAAATTAATATTGCTTGTAAAGAATAAAAACATAAAAATTTGTAAATTACCTAATATTATTTTTAGCGTATGTTTATAGAAATCTTCAAAACAAATTAATAGTCCCCTTCACTTAGTAACACAATCACATACGTATTATTTACATTAATAGATTTTTGTATTTCGTTTAGAGAAAAAGACTTAAGGTAACACTAGCTTTTTGGCCGCGCCATCACTCGCATAGACGAGAAGCCGCGGGCGAAAAGTTCGATTTTTAAACTTCAGTCGAATTTTTTACTTTTTAGTCGTTGTGGCCACACGCAAAGTCATGGTGAGAGTTTCGAGTTTAGAAAACGTATAAAACAAATGATCTCGCTCGAACTATTACAAATTATCATAAAAATATTTTTTCCCATACAAACTTAACCACCCATTTTCACCCCCTTAGTGGTTGAATCTCGAAAAATGTCGCCGTCGCCTTGTCCGCCTCGGATAAGTTCTAATGCATAAGACATTGCATTAACAACTTAACATAAGCGCACTTTAATAAAAGTGAATTTTTCATTGGTTTTATTTATTTACCTGAAACAAAATTTATATTGTTTTGGATAGATACAAAGGCCACTCATGATTGATTTTATGAAAAAAATAACAATCTCTTCCATGCAAGTTTTATTTGGGTGACAATGCTTGGTTGCAAACCAAATATTTATTACAGATGTTTCGATTCAGGTCATTTTTATTACTAAACACTTAATACATAAATAGAAAGCTAAATTGTCAAATTTTAAACATAAAAAAATATGAAAACAAAAGAAAGAAGAAAGTTGAAAATTATGCGAAAACACGTTTAACATTTAAGATTTGCCAGCCGTTTATCAATTATTAGTAGTGTTGCCAGACGTCCCATATTTCACGGGACGTCCCGTATCATTTTATATTAAAGTATCCCCCCAGAATAACATTTAGCCTGTATTTCTTGAATTTATAGCGAATAAGACCGTACGGGCGCAAAGATAACCGGTAACGTTTGTCTTTTTCTATAACAAGTGAACGAAAAATAGTGTCACGACTAGCGTTATTCTAGTTCCCCGCTCTTAATATCTAGATCCCCGAATCTTGATAAAAATATACACACTAGTTATATAAAATTAGTTACCTATATTATGTAACACAAACGAATTACTGTTTATATTACAAAAAAGTCACTTTCCATGTATTCTTTTTATCCCGTATTAAATTACGAAATTATGTGTTTATTTCGCCTTTTCACCATCTACCCCTTAAAGAGAAATAAATCTGGCAACTCTAGTTACTAGTAAAAGAACTTTTGAATGATTTGTTTAATAAATAAATTGTTTATAAAAGTTGTCTTATAACTATTAAATACATTATTTTTATAAAACATTAATTTGTGGTGAAATGCTAAATGAATATGGCACGTAAATGTTAGATAAAAAATAAAATATTTTTATATATATGAATAAATGATGTTTAGTACCAATGAAAATTTGACCGTTTATTACTTAGAAAACTAAATATACACTTAAAATTATAAATTTAGCAAAAATTGTTTCGAAAAATGTTTTCCATACAAACTGCCTTTTTGCTAGGAAATGCTATTACAATTATTTCAATGACACTAAGCATTGAATATGTAAATACAAACAAGAATTTATATAAAAAAATTAACCTAAAAAAACAAACATTTCAATTAGTAAGAAGGGTTTTTATTAAACACCTTGTTTTTTATGAATATTCTTTCATATACACAAAGAAAAAAGAGTGTTAAACTACATAAATACAAAATGTTTAAATAATTTCAGGAACCACAATAAAATGTACAATTTATTCTTCAGGCGTTTGGGCGGTTGTAAACACAGCCGGGACTTGTGGCGCGCGTGGATCTGTTGACTGGGAGCGCACGCTACGCACCAACGTGCTTGGCGCGCTGCGGGTTGCGCGCGCCTTCACACCCCTCCTCACAGCTACAAACGGGCGACTCTTCTATCTGGGTAATCTTGCAGCAAATTATTTTTGTCTATATTCCCTTTTGTATTAATATAATTAAACTTTTTTCTAAGAAAAACATACATAGAAAAGATGTGTAACCCCCACACGCGTTTGAAATGAGACTTCTTTATGTCAGTGTTATTTTAAAATGATATAAAGGAAATAATAAGGTAATCGTATAACCAAATATGATATTAATAAATACGAAGTATAGATGTAACACACTGACATAACTTTAACGTTAATCCTTCTAATATTGTTAATGTATACATAGAGAAGAAGATACGCTTTATTAGGACCAATAGCGTAACGAAAATTGAAATAAGCTGTGTTTATTTAACTGACGCGCTAAGTTATTGGCTGCAGACGGGGAAACCTTATCCATTTGCGCGCTCTCTCCACTACCGATACGTTTCACTTTTCGTTACGGTCTTATACCAACTTATACCACCGTAGCCAAAAAAATTCTCCAAGGTAGTTTGTTTGCCATATTCAAATGCCTGCTTATTCTGTGTTACTATATTTAAGGCGCTATTGCTGTACATACTCATGCATTATCACATTTAGCTTTACCTTACCATTTATAGTTAATAAACTTCAAGTGCTAACACGATTATATTTATTAATTGTTCTACATATATATATTCTAAATTCAATATTGCATAGACATTTTAATTTGACCTTACTCTATTTTTCTTATTAAGTATGTAAACGTTTTGCTTTTACATAATATAACCTAGGTCTAACATCCGACACTGAACTCGTGAGCGAATCGCCTTCTGGCGGCGGCGTAAGTGAGGCGGCAGTCTGCTTCGCGGCTTCGAGGTGGGCGGTGTGCGGGGCGGCACGTGCGATGCGCGCCGCTGCCGCCCTGCGCCGCGTGCATGTCGTCGCACTGCACGCGCCCCAGCACGAGGGCCGCGAACTGTACGCTCCGCCTGTGCTAGTGCGACCGGCTAATGCATCGGGGAGCAGGTTCGATCTTATACAGATATTTGTTCCGTTATTTTTTTTTATTAGTATGCAAATTCCGGCCGTTTAATTGCTTCTTTTGGTTAGCAGTTGGGAGCCACCAAATTTATGAACAGGAGATATGTTGATTTAAATTTGGAATTTTATTTTAGTTCAATTCTCTAACAAAAAAGAAATGAGAATACTTCTAAAGTGCCTAAATTTCCATCTAGATATTTACATAATTAAAAGGAAAACTGAAGCCCATATGTATAACCAAATCCCGGTATAGGTCTTATGCACATATTTTCTATATAAATTTATTACTAGAATACAGCTAAATAAGACTTTTGTACAATGTATGTAGAGACTAGATGATAGGCTAAGAAATGAAGATCTCTAAGCTGTAAATGTAGAATATTAGAATATAGTTAGAACAATTAGATATTGAATATATTTGGCGTTAATTTTAAAGGAATTTATTATTCACAATTAAATGAAACTACATGATGTAGTATTATTTCTACTTTCTTTAAATTCTTTACCACAACCTAAGTTTTGTTGTATTACATCTTCAGGTGGGCTATTAGTAAAGAATCTTCTTTGCTAATAGCCCACCTGAAGATGTTGTAATACAACGAAACCTAGGTCATGGTAAAGAACTTAAAGAAACTAGAAATAATACTACATCACGTAGTTTCATTTAATTGTGCACAATTAGATATCAGATGGCTTATGGAAAAAATATATGTGAGAGTTAACAGAGAAAGTACATAATATATTACCAAACTAGATTAAGGAATAGAGTCAAAATTGTTGGATGGATGATTTAAAGTCTAACAAAAGACGTTGTTAAATAGTTGAGTTTCCTACCTAATTTCTGAAAGCTCTATCACTTAAATTAGTACACAAATCAAGTGCACATAGTAAGCTTAATATCAGTTTTGTCTCTTTGGAATTTGCGACGGCATTAACAGTTTCATCCCACACTGCCTTACTTACCTCAGATCCTACATTATTTCAAGATAATTCTTTAAATTTCAGAAATCAAAGCACATCAAATTTTTTTCATTTATAGCGCTATATATACTCACAGAAATGTATATATACTCATAGAATTGAGAAATATGTTTACTATACAAATAATACAGCTATGATATTCTCAAGGAAAATCATTGTTTTTCCTCACTTGAAACAAAAAGAAGAATGGATTTTGTCTGTTGTATGTTATTTCATTAATTTTATTTATTTAGTATATTCTGTAGATATCTAAAATATAACATTAATGTGTAAAATTCTAAAGACTGATTTAACATTGTTAGTTTTTGTAATACAAGACAATAGTTTTTGTAATACTGATTGTTCTATTCATGATATTAAAGGCAAATAATATTAAGAATATGACGTTTTTAAAATAAATAAACTGATTAAATTTGTTAAATTGTTTCTTTATTTCTATTAGGGGAGAGACCACTTTTCCAATTGAGCTCATATATAACTGTGTATTCAAGAAATTTTGCTTATATTCAACTAATTCAAATCTGTACTAAAAATATATTAAGTACAGAAGTAAAAAAAATAAATTGCTGAATTTGATTTTAAAGTTGCTTATTTTTAGAAAGTGTGAAATAATATACAAATGAGAGAATGTATGAGACATCTCATAAATCCAATTGATATCAACCTGTTAACAACCTCAAAAATAATGCAAAAAGTATTAAGAGAAGATAAATATAGTATTAAGAAAAGATAAGACAAGAATTTTCAAAGAAAACAAATAATTGGATGGTTCAAACACATAAACCAATTTTGTTTTGCATAGTAAAATATATATTAGCTATTGATGCCTATAAATGAATGAATGAACGATGAATATAAATTACATATAAAAAATAAAGATGCAGTAATTTTATACTTCTTAAACTTTTATTGTTTCAAGCCTGATTGATATATGTAATCCTAGTGTAACATTCACTCTTGTACAGAATTAATTAATTTTGAAATTATTTTGAGTGTCAATGATTTCAGTTGAATCTATATACGGGAGTATACATTCCAGAAGCTGTATTTTTCCTTTGAAATTCTGTAATATTTATACTTTACAATAGCAATAAATTTAATACATAAACATTTACCAAATTCAACACAATAATCAATATTGCAGCCGTCCAGAGACACCTACCTCCGAAACGGGCTCAGCATCATCGGAAACATGTTCAGTTAATATGCCTGGCGAAGCAGCAGAATATAGTGCCCGCGTACTCTCCCCGCCCGCCTTGAAGACTCTCGAGGATGCACTTCTCGCTCCCGTCCCGAGAGCTAGCTACCAACTTAAGCAAAAACCTGAGTCCTGGCTCACAAGGGTGCCCTCCTTCCGCATGGTGTCCAATTGAATGGAGAAAATTACAATGTTCAGAGGAGAATGTTTTTTTAACTGAGAAAAAAAGTGAATCTCGTTTTTTAAATCATTTATATCATTTGTTTATCGGAAAATTTATTTATGGCATAAAATATAAAATATCTTTTAGGAAAAATGGATCTTCAATTTTAAACAAAAAAATAATATGATGCTAAAAATCTTAATTTTGGTACTTCAGTGTCTTCAATGTAACTCGAACACTTTTCCAAAAAACTTTTTCTATATTTATAATTGCTTTGATATATTTGAAATTAAATAATACTAAAAAATGAACAGAAACTTTCGGGAATTAAGTGTTCAATACACTTCTTCCAATTTGGCAGTGTACTCAAATAACCGAGGTGGATGTTTTCATTGATCAGTAAAGGCTACTGAATCCACAATTATTTTTTCCTCTGTATCCAAAATATTTTTTGTCAAACCAGAAATAATTGCAGAAGACAAGGTTTTCAACATTATTTAACATTCCTATGTATAACTATCTTCTTTGAAAAAGTACCCTCTGACATCGAACGAACAATCTACGAACTCATTTTGATCTATATTTGAACTTGAAGTCAATTTTGTTACTTACCTGTAAAAACATTAATTATTACTAACTCTTGTAAATAAATAATTTTTTGCTCAACTAATATTAATCAATTTGTTTTAAAGTTGATATTTCTATATTTTACATTTATTTTTATTTGATTTCCTTTTTGTTTTTAATAATAACTAAGGGCATTTTATAATTATTCTAAAATAATTTTAGTTGCTTTTTTGGAAATTAAATTTTATATATTTTTTTTATATTATTGTTGGCTCGCCAATAAATTGTAATTGTTATTTTATAAAACTTTTTATGTAAAATTATACAATGAAATGGAGTAATTTTAATGTAATATATTGGAAGTGGATCGCATCTGAGCTGTGGACTTAATGTATTTCAAATTTATTTTCAATCATATCGTAATTACAGAAATGTATTACCATAAATATTTCCTGTAGTAATATAAAGATTAATTTTTGATGCACTATTTCCACGGCATAAAACTGTATATTTGAATGTGCTTGTAAATATGATTAATTTTAATATTATATGTAATATTAATTTCTAGAAGGAAAATTTCAGTTATGCATGTACGTATGTTAAGCATTTCATGTGTGTTTGTATAATGTTTTCCACTTATTAATAAAGATTTTGTTACAAATTTTTGTATTTTTATTTGTAATAATAGTAAAATTATACTAAACAACATTCATGCTGTTTTTAGATTTAACCTTTGACTTGCTGACCGACTTTTCTATCTCCTAATCATGTGTAACTGTTGCTATTACAAGAAATCATTTAAAATATATAATGTCAAATTAGGATACTTTTCCCCTATAACATAAAACCAAGTACATTGGAGACCTCATTTATTTAAAGTGAAACGATCAAGTTATATCTTATTAAATAAATTCTTTGCATAATAGCAAAGAATATTAACTATTACTGCGTAAAGAAGTGACACTCACCTCCCCCCACCAGTTTAACGTCACCCACAAATAAGGGGTACAATTAAGGGTATGTGTTCCTAGTTACCGTATGCTGCGTGCGTATGATTTGTTCGATTTTGCAATGTTTCGTCGAGTTTAACTTGTGTAATTCAGTCTTAATTGATAACTGTTTATAATGATTCAATATAACGGTCCGTTATTTCGCTGTGTACGAGTGCTTAGGAAGCAATAAAATCAATAAGGATAGGAGATTTTTTGTCTCCTTTTATTTGTTTGTTAGAAATAATTTTGTTTTGTATCATCAACTTATTTGGTTAGTACCTATAATTTTATGTCTATAAACATGTCACTGAGCAATTTTAAATTTCCACCTGTTCTTAAAACTCATTGTTTTGTTTGAATGGGACATGGTTGGAAAATGTATTCTTGTAGTGTCTATCATAGGCTTATTATATTGTTTGTAAGAAATCTTTCTCATGAAGCAAATCTAATCAAGTCACAAGTACAACGAAGGTAATATTTCTGTGTATCAAATTTGTAAATAAATAAGTTATATTTTTATTTAAGATTTTATTTTGTTTTTAAGATCCCTACTATTTAAGTACCCTTTTTTAAATTCTATCTTAATATTATTATTATCAAATCACTTTCACAGAATTATATGTATAGTGTAAAATATTTATTTACGTAATTATATTTTTACGATTAGGTAATAATGAAGGTGTGCGTACCAGTACAAAGCTACTGCACCAGCGTGCTATCGAGACAGTCATTAAATTGACGCTATTAATTAGAAAGAGAAACAGCTATATTGCTGACATATAGCATCGACTAGCTTGAGACCAATATGTAGTAATAGTAAATATTCTTTACCTGCACGCAACCCTACAATAATTTATGCACACAAACGGACATGGCGGGACAGGCAAGTACATATGTAATAGTTTAGGCAATTAAATATGTTCGCTAATATGGAGTGTCGGGGGTGTGATAATAATGTCTATTATTGGCGGATTATATTAGTTAAAAAGCTGGTGGCACAAATTTTTCCATTTTTTTCCAAAATAATTTGTTCATCTGGCAGAAATTATTTAGCAAAAAGATTACACTACACAAAAAAATAATTACCATTTCTACCATTACAAACGTGTTGCATTATCAATTAGCATAATTATCCAATTAAAAAAAAAGTATGGGTTTAAGTCACATAATCATATCTGCTTCTTGAATCAAAATACGTATTACATTAAAATGATTCTATCTTTTACTACATTTTGTGATATAAAAAATATTTATATGAAGTCTTCTTTAACCAAATTGTGAACACCTTTTTTTAACATTTAAAATATTCTCCTTCAAACACATTGTTTAATATACCTATGAAGAGCATTAAAAATAAAAAAGGCAGACATTACTAGCACTGATTTCGTGGAGGCAGACGTAGATTGTACAGTATATGACCTGACACTTTCCTGATCTTCAAGAATAAATAAATAATAAACATATAAATAATAACCTTGTTTAAAGGCAAATATGAAGAGATAAAACACAAAAAAACCCTTAATTCTTTTTACAATTAACTACCCGGTTTGTTAATTGTGAAATTTTCCCTCACATTTTAAAACAAAAAGCCCAAGGCAATCATAAGTTGGAAAGGTGAAGTTTTTATTGCCTATTTTATTTACATTGTTAAAAAAAAATAATAATGGGAAACAGTGTCTCGCACACAGCAAATATTTGCAGTCCAGTTCTAGGAGAAACTTGACTAGCTTTAGTAATCATATTTAAATTATTATCAATAGCACAGCGCCATCTTATGGTAGAAACTTTTTATTATCATTATCTAAATATTTAGTATAGGTAACGTACCTACATATGCGGCACGAAAAGAGATGATAGTTAATTAGCGAGGTTTTCATTAATGAATACAATAAGATATATAATCAAATATATTATTTTTCAAAGAAATTTTTTTAAAAATGAAACGTGTTATGGAGATTTCATAAGTACTGTGGGCATATAGATGGAATTACAGTTTAGGCTGTTTTTCTTCTTTACAATAAATGATGGAAAAAACTTTCTAAATAACAGTGCACTATTTACAAACAGTTACACTATTTTTAAAGTTCTCTTTTTTAAACCATTTGTGTACTTTTGTTGTAGGATGAATTTTTGGCATTTTTTCCGATATATTGAACCACCACGATTTTGAACTAAGCTCAAATCAAAATCTAGGTTAAGTTTGTAAATGACAAAATTAATCTTACAGATATCAAAAAATACATATTAGCGTGCTATTTTGATCTCATCTATTTTTGTGCAAAGATTTATCCCAATCGAGTAGGAAATGTGACTTTCAGAGCATCCGAAAAATTTCTTACATTTCATGGATATTTGTGTATATATATATATATATATATATATATATATATATATATATATGTGTGTATTCATGTATAAATTTCAAGGATTTTCTTAGATTTGTGTCTGTGAACCAAGGTTGAAGAAGAACAATAGGTATATTTCTGCAAAATACACTTTGTATGTAATTACCAAGTGCTGAAGTAATTATGACTATTTTGAATAAAAAATTAAATTTATATAACATAAAATACACTTATTTAAGGATGAATTAGCAAAGATTTAGTTACCATTTCTCAATTTTTGTAAGTAAAAAGTAGGAGGACTAAATTCAACGAAACAAAATCAGTCCATGTCAGCTTTACTATAAGACAAAACTTATTTTATGTAACTTTGCCACATGTATAGTTCTAAGAAAAATATATATAATTAAAAGGAAATGATTAAGGCTACAATTTGGAAATGATTAAGGCTATCGAATTTGCGATGATGCTAAGGAATTTTGCAATTTGGTGTTTTGGATATTTGGAAAATACAAAATCTTTATAAAGCCATCATAAAATTGATCAAACCATAATTACCGCTGTGGGGTACAGCATTCCATTGTAATATTAAAGTCATAGAGCAACTTCAAAGCAAAATACAGATTCTCTTTAGTTTCTCACGGATGAAACACTCACTGTCTTTGCCTGAAAACCTCTATGATCAAAGTTTGGAATGTTTGCATCATAAAGACATAGAAATAATATAGATATAGAAATAAAAAATATACATACAGAAAAAAAAAATAAAGAATAGAACATCAAATGATATCTAAGTAGTTAATTTGAAAATATGGAACAAGTTTTGAAGTGATTTCTTTAACCCTTTACTATGCAGAGTTGGAAATCACTAGCACCCAATAGGGTGAACATTAAGTTTATTTTATCTAATAGAACATGTTTGTGGTTCACAAATTTCGTAGTGAATTTAATTATTTAGCTATGTTCAGTTACATATTGATCATCTAATAATTTAATCGTTTTTAAATTAGCTTTTCACTTGTTAAACTCAACATGTAAACGTATTCTACTGGATAGAACACAATTCTGCATAGGTCACATGAAATTTGACAGTTATGTTATCATCAAGATACAAAATGGGTTAACAAAAAAATTACATTGTGATTAATCTACTTTGTGTTTTCGCAACAAATTATTAGTTTAAAAATAAAAATAAAATAGGAAAGAAGTAGATATATAATTATTGCTTTTCCCTTAAATCACATTTTTGTTAATTACTAATATTGCTGTTTTGTTCATGTACCAGGCATATTGAAATACATTTATTGTTATTACCTGCTTTTGTTGTACCGATTCGAGGAACAGGAGACGAGTTACCGTAAAAAAGGTATAAATTTTAGGTAGATAATTATTGGTTTCTCATTTCATTTCTCTAATAAAAAATGTATTATATACTATTTTATTTTATTGTGACCACCAAAAATTGCCAACTGAAAAAATTAATCATAATTATTTTCTAAATTTTCCGATGCTGCTGCAATAAATATAAATTTTTAAAATATTCCCAAGCAAATATTTTTCCCAATTTATGTACCATTAACCACAGCAGTTCTTTAGATATTTTGTGAGTCCTCTTTATTACAGCTTTTTTACACAGTGGTTCTAGTAAATTTATTTAGAATTATATATTCTGTAAGAAATTATTAAAATTTCAACGCTTTCTTTCAGTTTTTAGTACAAAAGAAAAGTTTATTTAATGACCGCACCAACAACTATGTTTCCTCAATTTCAAAATTAATGAGTAACTTCTAAACTATATACTTTGTGTAAGCCTATTTTGCTATCCATTGATTGCTTAGTAGGTCTTCTGTCCCTAACTTTCGGCTAGACCACTGACGCTGGGACACTGTGTATATATTTCTAAAAACTGCAAGTTCTACTGCGCAGTTCTGTGCTTAATGGCACAAGATGAATTGATGAGATACAATGGGTGTCTGAATTAAAAAAAATTAAAAATTTTAGACTCTTCTCTGATATTAATATGCAATCATTGTACTATTAAAATAATAAGACGGCCATGTCCTCATCATATAAAATATAGTAATCATATGACGCGCAAACATACTCTTCCTATGTAGATTTTTATTATTTTTAATTTAAATAGGAAGATTAACACGAGGATCTATTCTGATTTTATAAAAAAGCTGTGCCTCATCATTTAATGTTTCAAATTCAAGTAAAATATTTAAATATTCTTACTTAGGTTACATTATTTTTAAACTTACCTTCAATTATGATTTGTTTTTCCTCGACACTGCTTTTTCGGATTTGGTACCTCATAAAGAAAAAAGAACTCTTATAGAATTACTTCATTGTCTGTCTGTCAGTCGGTTAAAACCCTTTTTCTCAGGAACGCATAGAGGTATCAAGTTGAAATTAATATCAAATACTTAGGTCTACAGTTCCTTAGAGTTGTAAAATCAAGCTTCTAAGTCAAGACAATAAAAAAAGACCCTAAAAATATTGCCATTTATTCTGCATATTTTGACACTCGCAAATAAATCAAAACCTATAGGGTACGTCCCATTGACCTAGAATTATGAAATATGGCAAGAAGCTAGGTCTCACAGTATAAGTAAAGGAAAAAATCCGAAAATGGTTAATTTGTAGATATATCACATAAAAAATATTTTTTTAAATATGCATCTGTGAAAGATACAGTAGGCAATACATTTTCATATTATGTACCATTAAATATTTATAAACATCTAAATGTGTACGGAACCCTCGTAGTGAGCGTTCCACTTGTGCTTGACTAGTTTTTCTTATTTTTTTAGATCATGTCTCTACTCTTCCGCTATAACAACACAGCATTTATGTTTCGTTGCAATTTAAATATATTTCTGGCAAAACTTGTAAATTCTATAGAACTGTGATTTAATATGTGAATTAATACATTTCCTTGCGGGAGAAATATCCTCAGTACTCGCTCATTTGCTACTTTATAGCCCATTCAAACCACAAAAATATAGAAAAATAAGTTTATTGCATATCGAGTAAAACAAAAAAATGGAAAATGCATGTAACAAATACAATATCTGTTGGTATTCATTTAAAATCTTGCATTTACCTTATAATGTATGACACATAATTAACTTACATGCTAGTTATAATACAAAATATTTAGAATCTATGTCATATTCTATTCTATATAATTATGGCTAACTGGTTTTTCTTATGAAGACAAGATACTTAATAGAATTAAAAATAGACGGAGCATTAGCGGGAAAAATATACTGAGAATTTTTCACTTTGATTGGAATTTAATTTTGAATACTTTATAAAGCAATTTTAATTTTTTGCAACCTAATTTTAGAGAAGAAATAACATTTCAAAATAAATAAAATTGTAATGCTTTTTGGGGTAAATTATTACTTTAAATACAAAAAAAAGTTATGTATTAAAATAGGACAATCAAAAATTGGTACAAGATGTGTTAAACAGAAAATATAAAATTATACGTAAGTATTTAATTTTAAAATGTGGAATAAGTTTTGAAGTGATTTCTTTAACCCTTTACTATGCAGAGATGAAAATCACTAGCACCCAATAGGGATTAAGGAGGGGAACATTGAGTTTATCTTACCTAATAGGACATGTTTCTAATTCACAAATTCCATAGTGAATTTAATTATTTAGCTATGTTCAGTTACATATTGATCATCTAATATTTTATTCGTTGTCAAATTAGTTTTTCACTTGTTAAACTCAACATGTAAACGTATTCTACTGGATAGAACACAATTCTGGATAGTCACATGAAATTTGACAGTTATGTTATCATGACTACCAAAACATGTCCTACTAAACAAGATACAAAATGGGTTATCAAAAAAATTACATCATGATTAATCTACTTAGTGTTTTCGCAACAAATTATTAGTTTAAAATTTTTTTGTAATAAAAGCAATCAGTTTAAGAAATAATATGTCTCTTGGTATATACCATATAAATTGGTTAAAAAATATATGAAGCATCAGTTCATACTAAATATGTTACCTTCAGGAAGCATTTCACACATGTTTGCTCCAAAAACTACAAATAAATATATATTTAAAAATTTGTTTAAAAATAAAACTCAAGACAATGAGATTCATTGAGATTCTTAAAAAAGAGATTAGTTTGAGAGTATTTACAACGATATAAAATAAAATTCTTATACATCTAATTATTGCCTAATGTCTTTAACAGTTCTTTTGTTATGGTTGGAATAGAATAAATATGCACTGGATATATCTAACAGGGCAAGATTTAACCAAACCCTATATATTAAAAAAAATTGAAACTTTACAAATATGTAGAGCACATATTACCTTCCGAGTATTTCACTTCTATTTTATTTTATAACTTATTATAAAGAATAAATTTTCAGATAAATTACTAATCATTTATAACATTTCAAGAAAAGTTATAAACAAAAATATATTTTTAGCTAAAATCAATCAATTAAAGTAAAACAATTCTTAATACGCAAATAACAATTCATCTTTCTATGTGAAGAAATATATTTCTTCTAGTATTGAAGGAAACAAAATGCCAATAGAAGATAGGTTGTATGCATGCATATAAATATGAAATATTTATATAAAAGGAGGCTGAGGTATGTAAAAGGAGATATTTACCCAAAGTGCTGTAACACAAGTTGTTATCGATATATGAAAAATATTAATAAATGCTTTGTTTATTGTAAGGCAGTGAGGACAAGTAGGTTACGTTAAAAATCTAATCAGTTTTTTTTGTAAATATAATGTACTTCTTTTATTCACTTTTTAAATTTGTTTAATCGTTAAACTTTTAAAAAATCCAACTGATAATTCGATGATGGAGCATGCAGCTGCCGTCATAAACATACTCTACTAATCATGTTTAGATGTCAAACCGTCCGTTTGTATAAGAGATATGGTATTTTCATCATTTCTTGCCGGCTAGCTGTGTATGCGTAATCTTACATAACGTTAATGAATTACATACCTCACGCTTCTACCTACATCACCCACTATTCCCACCACTTACAATAGTGGAATATTATTTAAAATAATTTCTATAAATAGACATTTTAAATATTTTATTGCCTCCTCGTTATTTATAATATTTTAATTCTTTTCTCATCACTATATATGCATGGTTTTTAGCAATTAAGTTTTTTTTTTGACAGTAAGAAAAGTAGAACCTGTTAACAATAATCACACAAATTGGCCCAAAAGGTTGAGGCAATTCTCATTCAAAATTACCCATTATCCATTATAAATACTCTGACAGACCTGATTAACAGTAATATTTTTGCCTCAAGAGGATTTCTCTATGATTTAGAAATAAGAAAATTACAGAGAAAAATACATAAACATAAGTTAAAGTTACTCAACCTGAATGAATTTTAACAGCAAAAAAAATTGCATTATAATTAATATATGCTTTACATATAAATGGAATTTCATAATTTTATAAATTAGTAGGTTTGCTTTTAAAAGGTACAATTATTTTCATCCAAGTCCCACAATATTAGTAAATGGTAGGAAACGGCACAATGAACGACTTTACACATTATAAAACAGACAAAAATAATCTTTTTTCTATCAGTGGGGTTGGTTATTTATTGATTTCGCCATTAAATGATCTGGAACTAAACTCTTTAGCAGTTCTTTTGCATTTCTAAAGTTTCCCACAACTTACCACAGCAAATAACTGTGATATAACAAATATACGCAGCAGGTAAAACATCGTAAAAAAGAACAGTGGGTTTTGTATAAACAGTGTAGGTATATACTCAGTTAATTCTACGTGGTCAAGTAGTAAATTACTTATTAATACACTTCACTTAACTAGTACAAATACAATTATTTGCTACAATTTTCCACAGTCTCAATGAGATGGGCAAAATTGCCCCAAAGAATAGGTCCCGACGTGCATATGGTGCCGCCTCCGCGCGCTTCTTGGGGTAACTGCAATGACAAATGTTTTAAATTTTAATAACAGTATTTTCAAATTATTTTTGAGATAACCACACTTGCAAAGTTCTTTTTAATATTGTTCACAAAAATTACTTTTAACATTTACCTCTAATAGTTTACATTATGATAACATCGTATACCACAGTATGAAAACTCATGAAAACAAAACATTTCAGTTTCCTTTTACATTATTACATTTTTTATTCTAGTTTCAATCGACAATAAAAGAGTTATTAACTATTTAAAAATATGTTTTCAAAATCAAGAAAATTATTGGTGTTATTGTCTGAATTTCTTTGTGTATTTTTAAGATGCCTTGAGCTACTTTGCATGCTTGGTACATGGAAAATGAAAATTGAAGATCGTATGGACCGAGCAAATCTTCAAACCACAAGAAGAAAATCTCTAAGACACCATAGAGTAAAATCTCTCCATAATCCTGTAGAAGCATCTGATAGGACTATATCTTCAGCACCAGGAACAATCACTGAATTAAACGATTAGTCTTAAGAAAATTCCTCGATAAAAAAATTTCATCAATAAGTCAGGTAATAACGTAAATCACACTGATAATGATCATAATTTAATATTAAATTGTATAATTTAATATTAAATCAATCCACCGTGTATCATGTCACGAACGTAGTAAAGAAGACTTATCCGAGTCATAACAGAATAAAACAACCTTTAGAAGCCGAACTGTCAAAAAAATAGCCACATGGGACAGTCATCTTTAACAATTATAATAAACATGTCATTGCTCAAAAACTTATGAAAACAATTTAGAAGATTATTTTAATCCATATTGCAAGTAAGGCATTAGTGACAGTAAACAAAATTATTTATATAAATTTCTCTAATTAAAATACATTAAAAATATTATAATGGTGTTTTTAAACTGTTGTATAACATGGTTTACACATTTATTAAACTACACATTTCCAGGTCAAAATGTCTCTACAAAATTGTACAAAATGCTGAATGCTTTTAATATTACATTTAACTGGTAAATATTTTCTAAATAATAAAACCAAAATGGCTGTTTTTTTATCTTTACATAAAAATAGGCTCGTGTGAATAAGCTATCCCAAATTTTTGGACATTTTCCTCAAGCTTGAAAATAAATTACTACATAATTGTTATTATTATTATAATAAAGGAACTGAGTGATATATGATTCTTCTAATAGCCCTCCAAAATTTAACAGTTTAATAATGTTCGTTAGATTAGAACTGAAAAATTATTGACAATTCTATTTGTAACAAGGCTTGACTTTTGCTCAGCTCAAAGCTTTCATTTGATCCCCCAAAAACCTATTTTTACAAACATTTTTTTTTATTGAGTTTTCCTTATATTTTTTAAATTGTAATACAGATATTACAGAAAAACAAAAAGGTGCCACTGTAAGAATTTTTACTAGTTGCTGTATGAAAACCTTAAAAGGTTTTTAGAAGTTTTTTAATTGAGCAAAAGAATTAACAAGTTAGGAGTAAAGAGACAAACTTCGGCAAAGTAAATACCTATGTAAAACTTGAGTGATTTACTCACGAAATTAACTATAAATTAAACATGAAGGCATGTTGATAGTACCAAGCATGCACAATATTCATAACATACTCACTGCTCTATTAATATCTCCCACGCAGACCCAGTAGTCGGCCACCTTGGTATCCTGCGAATTGTGCATCTTGTGGGCCACTGCCACCGCCCACTTGGAGTGGTCGTGGTGCGATGTGAACGACATCTTCGCAATTGGGAACTTGAGCCGTTCTATGTTGCGTACTCTACAAACATTATTGTAATATGTTTCTAAGGTTCACAATCTACAAAGACCTACAAGTGTTTACAAAAGAAAGTCTACAATCTGTGACTCATCAAAGCCATATTTATAAAAGGCCTTTTTCATAATTTTGGAGGATATGTAAAGACTCCATAAAGACAGTTCAATTGAGAAGGCTTTTATCTCAGTGATAGGAGGTTCCCACTAATCCTTTCCCGCCGCCTTTATCATTTTACTATACTTTTCTTAGTGTTTGAGATGCTGGTTGATAATATAGGAAATATGGAAATACACAAAAATTAAAAAATTGCAATAACAAAGTTACAAAAATCTTGAAATTCACTTCAAACAAAAAAAAATTCACTTTCAAATACACTTGACTTCAAACCTTCTCTAATCAATCAATTTCCATCTAAGGGGCAAAGTAAATACCTGTGTAAAACCAATGTGACAAGCAAAAAAATAGTCTTTTTGCATATTTTTAAGGTATAAGAGTACGTTGACCTAATTAAAATTCCCAGAAATTCAAATTTACAGCTCTTGTAGTAAAAGCAAGTAGAGTGTCTGACCTCAGCTAGCCACAAAGGCTGTGCACCTATTGTATTTTCAGAGAATTCCAGGTCTTATCCCTTCTTATGTAGCACTGCAACAAATCACTTCATGCAACAATTAGAACTTTGATGGATTAAACAATTGTTGCTTAATTGCTTAAACGTGCACATTTTGTTTAACTCCATTTTAAAAATGTATTTGAATTTGTGTAAATGTACTTCAATTATGTTTTTCACGAAAGACCTTTTTTGAGCAGGTATACAACAACTCTGACATTAATAGTCCAATCATAAATGTCCGATCATATTCTTTAATTTGGAAAATTACTCTTTTCAAGGCACCTCAATTATGGAAAATTCCACTGAAACATAACTATATTGTAAAATGAGCCGCCATATTGTTTGAAATACAACTACGTTTCTAATTTTGAAGAATAGAAGAACTAGATTTTTTTATTTTAAAATAAACTAAACTAAAATCAACAATCAACTGAATCAATAAGATACCAACTTTTATGCTTCTTCAATTCTCTCTGTATATCATCAATATAGCAATACATTTATTTTGTAATAACAATTTATGGCAATATAATTCAAAGGGCCTAGATGTAACTAAATAGAAAAATTCACAAAAAAGACCTTTGTTGGGGCCTTCACAGGGCTAGAGTACAGATATCTCCGTATCTTTTTCGCTCTCATAAAAATACACTGAGCATTACTAAAAATGACATCACAATTCAGTATTGATATCTTTGTCTAAATGTTAAATTAAAATCTTCATAACTCTGTCAATTTCTAAGAAGTGTCAAAAAATTTTTCACTCTTTATCTTTATACCTTAAACTATGGAAGAAATTATGATTGATTAAATTGAAATTATAATTTACAAAAGAAGAAAAACCTAAACAAATACTTTATTCTACTATAGATAATATTACACATTAAATTATTTGCAATGCAGTGAAGCATTTGCAGATTACTCTTAATAATAATAATGATAGCTTACTCACTGGAAGTTGCCTTTGCACTGTGAATCTAGAGTTCCGGGTCCATTGGTCCAGGTCTCCGTGAGCAAATCGGACTGCAGTACTTCAGCTACGAGCCCGCTGTAGAGATCGTCATTGAACATTGAGCTCTTGGCAAACGAGAGGAACTTCCGTCCCACCAATGTCTCAAAGCTCTCTATGTGGTACCTAAATTTATTAATGTCAAATCTCAAACATTTGAATTGTCTTCATATCAGTATGCCTGATAGCAACACTGTTGCGTTTAACCTCAGAGGAGCTGCTTAATAATTAGTTATAGAAAATAATTAATTTTTAGGTGACTGGGCAAACACAAAATAAAAAGGATTTTTTTTAATGTTCATATATAAAACAGAGATTTGTAATTAGTGCAGAGTATTATTGCAGAATTGGAGTAATATGTTTTTATAAATATGTATTATTGTAGAATTGGAATAATATTCTTTTTATAAGGGAGTGTTATTGTAGAATTGAAATAATATGCTTTTTATAAGTGAGTATTATTATAGAATTGGAATAATATGCTTTTTATAAATGAGTATTATTGTAGAATTGGCATAATATGCTTTTTATAAGTGAGTATTATTATTGAATTGGAATAATATGATTTTTATAAATGAGTATTATTGTAGAATTGGAATATGCTTTTTATAAGTGAGTATTATTGTAGAATTGGCATAATATGCTTTTTATAAGTGAGTATTATTGTTGAATTGGAATAATATGCTTTTTATAAGTGAGTATTATTGTAGAATTGGAATAAAATTCTTTTTATCAAAACCGTTGCTTGTTCTGAGAAATCTTTTTAGGTAAAAATTAGGTCTATGCTTCGATAAATATTTATATAAAAATTTTAGAGGGCAAACAGAGTAATCAATTTTTTTTTTTATTTTCATAAATCAAGCGAGGAAAAGAAAATTGGAAGGTTTCCAAAACAATTTTTTCAAAACTAGAGACATTGTTGATTTTCAATAATGTCTTTACAGTTTGTTCCACGAGAAAGGAGCGAGATTTTTCAGAAAGTTATCAAGATATTTATTCCAACTTTTTTTTATTTCAAAATAAAAGTGCAATAGCGCTGATTAACAAACAGTAAGATCCTTGCCAGCATAGAGAATGGCCTGGCACCACCGGGGCATACTTTCAACAAGATGTGTAGCATAAATTGTGAGAAGAGCACGCCAGATATCTAGAATTGCCCTTAAAGGCTGATCCAAATTGTAAGCACACTTTGCTATAAGGTGACACTTTTTAATGGCCCACACATTTTTGATGGGGTTTGCGTCGGGAGATTGAGAGGGCGAATCTATGGTGACAATGACATTTTCCTCCTTCCAAGCTGCATAAGCAGCTTCAATGCATTGGGTCGTTGTCCTCTTGTAAAACCCAATTTTCATTATTGTGTCCAAATATCTTCTTTACAGACTTCAAAAGGCCACACCACCCCCCAGACAATTGAAATTTACAGGGTATTTGATGGTGTGCTGAATGAGTCAGTACTATTTAGTAACAAGCACTTTCCCCCGAACCCACGCCCAGAAAGGTAACAAGTTAGTAAGAAAGTACAGTTATGATCTCTGTTCTTGCTTGCCCAGTTCGAGTATTTCTGTATATAGGTTGCGGTAAGCAGGGGTTTCGAGTTCGTAGGATGGTATGATAATCTTGTCTAATCTCTTCTTGGTAAGTTTGACTTTGGCTTCACACAGGCGCAGAGTGGGATGACTCTTAAATAATTGCACCATCACTTTGTCATATTTGCTGAATGCCCCTCTAGTTTTACCTCATTCAGGAAGATCATTAACATTATTTAACTGTTTATACTGCGTCACCCATTTCTCAATGAACTTGTTTGACTTTTTAATCACTTTAGCTGCAGCAGCGTACAACAATTTCGGTTCTTTTGTATGCATGCACAAGAAGACAGCCTCAAAGAGCTTTGCGTACGCGGAAATCATTTTGACAAACGACTGCTTTCTTGGCTGTTTTGAGCAACACTAAAATGATTCAGTCCATGTCGTAACTGACCGATGGTATAATCGCACCGGGAATAGATATAGAAATACTTTTCATTTTACTATTGAAAACTTGCCTCCTTTTTTGTGAAACAGACTGTAGTTCTGAAAAAGTCTACAAAAAAATATGTTACCTGCTAAAACCAAAATTATGAAAAAACATTACTAGCAGTTTACTTAAAAATTTACTGGAAAACTATAATAACAAATCTATATTTTTGAGAAATATTACTAGCAATATATTTATGTACCAAGAACTAATATTCTTATTTTTAAATAGTTTGATATAAATATTATGTAGCCTTAATGTCTACATGTGCACGGAACCCTCATCCCCCAGTCCGTTCTAGCCATACTTGACAAGTTTTTTATATTTTAGTGTACTACTTCTGCTTTTGAATGAAAACAGTATGTATATAAAAAATATATAATCTAGTGGCCGACACATTGTATCTTTACATTTTTGCAAAAAAGCATCAAAATTGACATACTAGGTAGGCAAAATGTGTATAGGTTAAAAAATGTTTAAAACAATATTTTTAAGTTTATTGAAAAATAAAAAATCATTATAATTACAATTAGAGGGCATACAAAATAAGAAAATGGTGCAACTTTTAATTGTCTAAATTAAAATAGTTTTCAAACCAAGAAAAAACATGGTCAATTTTAAATAATCGTATTAAAAAGAATTGTAACTCAAAACTGAAATTGTAATTTTTCATCCATTTGATAGGTAACATTAATATACAAAGAATGTCTAAAATTTCGGACAATGTGATTCAGCCTCATCATTGCATTAACATGAAATGACCCTAGTGTAAAATTAATTTGTCAAGTTAGTTGGCAAAAATCAGTTTACATAAATTATACTCACCAAGGGGAAGCATCAATAGATTTATTCCGACATGCATCCACAAGGTTGGGCAACTCATTCTCAAACTCGCTGGGAATGTTGACATGAGCAAAGAGAGGCTCGTTGTACCGGAGCTGCGTACCGATTGGATTAAGTGTGGCCGTTGGCACAGACATACAAAGGAATGACTGACCAAACTTCATGCCCGTCGCTGGATACGAGTAACTTGTGACGTTTATATTGTTATCTAGAATCATTTATTTTTATAATGAAGGTTTTTAATATGTTTGATAGGTTTATTATTTTTTTAGATTAACCATAATAAAATTTTACGCTCTTTTGTGGAGTCTAGCATGACATAGTATTTCTTAGACAAATCCCTATGTCGAGCTGAAACCGACATTATGTGATGCAATTTATAAATGCACTCAAATGCAAATGAAGTCGAAAATACTGAATTAGATTTTAATACTACATATTTTTTTATTTGATTTTATACACTCTTATATTTCAGAAATCGAAATACATTCATTTCTTGAAGTTTTAAAAAAAATCGATTTTTAGCAGCAGAATTTAGGCTAAATGAATTTGTGTTTTGTTTAAAAATACTTCATCCGAGATTCAAACCCAGTCACTTCTGAGGTCAGAGTTCAGAGATTTACTCCTGCGCCAATGACTCGCTTGAAAAATTGACAAAACTAAGCTATACTTACAATGTATTTTTTTAATTTCTTTACTTGTAATTTTATCTTAATTATTTAAAAAACTAACAATGTCTGACTTCCAGATAGGCAACTCATCTACTCTCCAAATGCCAAGTTTCAAGTTCTTATCTCAACTAGCATTGCCCAAATAACTTGACTACATCATTGTTCAAAATGTCCTTATCAATGTATATCTTATCAAAAATTCCGTATCAAAAATTATCTGAATTCTTGATTAAGATTAAAATGAACTTTTAATTTACAGGGGAACTTTACATTTACATAAATATATTAATTTTACGTTTGATATTGCATTTCTATTACTCGGTACAACTGTCACAGGTCTAAAAACTCAGAAACGACTATAACTGCCAAAAAAATAAATACTCACACTCAGGCACTGGTGGAAATCTCGGCACAGAATGTACAAGCCACAATGCTGTAAACTTATCACCCAAAAGTACGCCTTTGGTGTGTCCAACCTCTACACGTGTCTTCATGTACTTGTTGTGCATCTTGCACATCTCGGCTAGATCGTAGTCGTCGTAGTACTTGTCACCCAGCTTGAACTTTTTAAATTTGCGCATTGAACCCACTTTACCACGTCCTGCAAAATAATTGCATTAAAAAACAATTATTTATTTTGTGCTCATATTTTAATAAGATTTCATTTCATGGTCAATATGATGAAAACAAAAAAAGAACATCTTTTTTCATTTCCTCTCTAACTCCTTAAAACTAGCCCCAAAATTAAAACTTTATCTATGTAATGTCTTCAACTGGACTATTACTTCCTGAAACTATGTCAGATATCAAATTTCCACAAAAAAACAAGTCAGTCAAGGATTACTTTATTGATTGAGTAAAGCTGGGGCTGGCATCTAGTTTAAAATGTATTCATTCTGAATGGTCGATTATTTGAAAGAAATATAAAATTAGAAAAAAAACAAATGTTCATTTAAAAAGTTGCTTTAAAAATGTAGTGTTCTGCTATAGCTTTTTACTCTGTTTAAACAGTTAATTATTGGAGAAATAATTAAACAAATACAATCAATTGTTAGTTGCATGATGACACATGAAATGTAAAACATGTACCTTTCCATATACCGGCGTACACTCATCCAAACAATTCCATGGCACCGACGGATGTTAAGCCACTTGATAATAACAAAACATTGATATTTTGATTCCCACACAGGAAGTGTAAAGAATGTCGATATTACTTACCTTTCTTACTTTTTGAATACATATTTGCAACAGTTTCAAGTAAATCTGGTTGATTCTCCATTTGGGGCGGTTGATCATTGTAAACAATTGAGATGAAATTTTTGTCCTGGAGATTTAAATAAAATGATTAGCTCAGTACCACTGTGCTCTAGCTAGATACAGTTAATAATGAAAGCTATAATTTCTTGTAATCAAAAACCGATAATTTTCAAAATAATGACCTGCAAAATTTGATTTAATATTTAGAAGCATTTCCTAAGATTTCAGAACATATTCCCAAAATGGTTATCATTTGTAATTTTTATAATATTGTTCAGAACCCAAAATAAATAACATTTTAAAAAAATTGTTATATATTTGCTCTTCATATTACCAACAACCTAATCCATCAATTTTTTCCATAGCACATATAAGTCACAAATCACTTCTTTTGTGATGAAAAACAATTTATAACGCTTAAAATTATTATATATTAATGATGAGTCATGTAAATTGAACGATAGATTGATATGTAAATTGAACGATAGATTGATATGTAAATTTAACCATAGATTGATTTTGATATTATCTTTTGTTTGCAAATTATTACAGCCAAGGTTTTTTTAACTATTAAATAAGATTTTGAAAAATGACTTGATCAGATTGACATATGATATAATTTATCAATTAAATTTGTTTTCATATATCAGCTCCACTAGGTGGATAGAACTGTGCACTCGCTCGTCCCTTTCTTAAATATGAGTACTTATGAAATTTTATACATGTGTTTATTAGGATGTACATCAAAAGACAAAAATTCAATCAAATCCCAATTAAATTTTCTGTTCAATTAACTCCTAAAATTGTCGCTTTTATGGGCCATTAGCACAGTATAATCCCTTAAATGATAAATATTGACCATTTGTGTGATGAAGAAAGCTAATCCACAAGTTTAGATATTATATATATATACATATATATATACATATATACATATATATATATATACATATATACATATATATATATATATATATATACATATATATATACATATATATATATATATATATATATATATATATATATATATATATATATATATATATATATATGTATAAGTGATGAACCATACATGCTTACATGTATGGAAAGTGCTAAATATTCAGGGTACTATTAAAAATGAACCAAATGTTATTTCTGATCAACTGATCAGTCAATTATCTTAAAATAGGCTTGTTGTGGCTTAGCTGTCTTCCCCACAGAAATGATGAATATATAAAGTATTTACAGAAAAAGGTCAAAATGAATCTTACTGTATAAAGTGGTGCTAAAGTTCTTCCCACCATAGACATAGGGTGACCTATGCCTATAGTAGACATAATCCAACCGCTTCGCAGCTTATTTGGAGTAAGGTACATATAAGCTACTCCCTTTCTCACCAGTGGATTCAAATGGTTCTTTTCACGGGGAAGCTTATAAATATAAAACCTGTAATAAAATTGTAGCAACAAAATTAATTGAATATTGAAAAAAATTCATTGATAGTTAATTATATCTTATTTAGTTACATTATATATTTCAAATACGAAACAGTTTTCAGCGTGTGGGTTGGATAAACAACTAAATCAGAAGTAAAATTGTTAAGTTACATTTAATAAGCTTTACTGTGCTATGACAGAGTTGACGGGGAACTACACGATTACTATGACAGCAACGTGGGTGGTTGAAAGGAATGGATTATGTTCCCCTCTCTATTTAAATCATACTACCAAAATTTCATAAAGAATAACTGACAATAGTGAACTTATGAATTCCAAAAATAGATATCTAAAGTCGTAAAAGTAAATGAAAATGCATGATTATAGACATAAATAAAAATAAAGTGGATTACGTTCAATTATAATAGATTCTCAACCTGTGTGAAACGCCGTAAAGTAGAAATAAACACAGTTAATAGTTACAAATAAACAATTAATTTATCCTTTTTCATTGGAATAATTCCGATAATTTTGTTTTATTGTTATTAGTGTGTAGCAGAGGAAACTTTTCAATAATTAAGATAAGTTAAGAGAGATGAAAAATAAACCTGTTAAGTGTTTTGTATATACTTGGAGGGTTTGTACATATTTGGGTACATAAAAGGTTTGAACCTTATTCTAAATGCTTTTTCAAATTTTTGGCACATGTGGTTAAAAAGTTAGAGGGGATGAACACTACAAATCTCTTTCAAGGGTAATATCTAGTAAAGGATATACTCCATCAAAAAATATTTTATAAGTTCACATGTAGAGGTACTTACTATAAGAAAAAAATTAAAAAATATTTTTGCTTTATTGCTGTGTGTACACATAATTCAATATCTTCTATAAAATTTCACCACAATCAATCTTAAACTGGAGGAACTATCACATTGTAACGTAAGGACATACATGATGAAATTATGCGAGTTCTCTTTTTGTCATTCACCTATAAAACTCTAATGAATACTTACTAACATTATAGATAGGAAATAAGTTTTGTTTATCAGTTTGTTATTTAATAACTCTGCAACCGAGCAATGAATCTTGTGACCTGTGCCTTCCCTTGCATTGAATACTAATAATAATATCTAGGCTACTTTTTAAACTAGTAATAACATAATCCCTGAAGGATAAAACTTTTTGTTTTTTATACAATACAAATTTAGTAATATTACATATCAGGTGACGGCAGTGTATTAAATCTAATGTGAAATATTAGATTGCGCAGTGCATAATAAATGGAATTGCTCACGTGCCTCGTGAGTCCAAAACTTGCAAAACCCACTGCATTAATCAAATATCTAGATGTGGGAAACCGTTGGCACAAGCTACTACGATTATAAATGTATATCAACAGCTTATTTAATTTTTATAATGTGATAGCTGATCTTCTAATCAGTTTAATTAACCATAAAATAGAAACATATGTTATCAAGTGTCATATAACACATTAAGCATATAGTCACAGATATTATTTTTAGTTTTCATTAAAGGACATAAACTTAATTTTAAAATATATTTACTGCTCATGATTATTTCAACACTCAGATACCTGTTATATTATTATTATACCCAGGTAACCTTATATTACTACCAGATATACCTTATATACTTGAATAGCTGAACAAAGAATCTACTTTGATCTTTACACATATATAACTTTTTCTATATAACTTTTATTTCTTTTATGGTCCGCTTTCATCAATTTGTATTTGTATTTGCAATATAAGTTTCTAGTGACTCAAAACAATGGCAATTACGTAGAAAAAAATTATAATAAGTAATTCTACACAAAAATTCTGTTTGTTTGGTAGAATTGTTATTAAATTAATTTTTACATAAACTAAACAGAGAGTGGTGTTTGTTACAACCCAAGGCAATATTTGTAAGGAGTTTTCTTTATTTAAATAAAGACAAATAGTGAAAAATTCACTTCTTCCAATGATAACTGAGTTTCTATTACATATAATACAAAGGTCTACTTTTTCATGAAATTTTGTCAAAAATTAGTATGACAAAGATAATTACCAATATATGAATAACTTCTCGGACCTTATCAAAGAGAAACATTGTTCTGGAATTACAGTTTGTGGTTTGTGGCTATTCAGTTGCAGATAAGACTTGTAAATTAGAAATAATCCATCAAAAAACTTTTTTTGAAACTAGATTCTAATCGCCTGGTTAATTTTTTAGGAAAATGTAAAATTTTACAACTAAAACAATTTTGTAAAGAGTGCAATAAAATAGAGCAAGAAAAAATTGTCCATTTACTTAGGCAATGTGGTATTAAGTATTGATAAATAGAACATTGTATTATTTTATATTTATGACTAATAATTCGACTGTTCCGAATAAAAAGAATGTATGTAAAGAAATTAAAATAATAAAGAACAGCTCAAAGTTTTGCAATAAAAATAAATGAGATACTTTATAAAAATTTTGTATTATTGGTTTACTATATATATCATATTTTTCGACAATAAGTAACGTATTTTAAAAATATAGAGCTTTTTCGGTAATAACATTAATTATCAAAGAATTTTATAATTGAGTTATTAAAAAATAAATGGTGCTTCCAAATTTGATTAAATAACTTTTTTAATACAATAAATTGTAGATATTAGACATTAGAAACTTAACAATGTACTTATCAAATTCAATTATGACGATTCCTTACGAAACTCTTAATATTTAATTACCAAGTGAGTATGCATGTTTACTGCGCTCCAGGAGTAGCAATGGTAATAAAAATGTAGTATTCTAATTAGAACTTTTTACACCTATTTCACTTTACAAGCAATGGCATAAGTTGAAATCTACGTATTGTTCATTCCAAAATAAGAAAAGCGAAATTAACGTATAATATAAAAAGCAAAACTATCTCAAACGTATAGTTTTATTAACTCTATATAGTGCTTTAAAATTACTAAATGTTGTATAAATAATTCATTGCATTACAGCTGTGTGACTCGACGCTTTGTTTGGATTTATAATAAAATATAGTCTTATTTAAAGAAAATATTATAATATAATTACCAATCGACAGGATCTCCTTGTTCATTACGACATTGAGGTGTAGAGGCGTAAGATGCTTTATAAACCACAAATAACAATACACAATACTTTAAAACTTTTAAATATAACGACGGCATTGCAGTAAACCAACAGTCAGCTCGAGATCCAATTATTAACTGAGAACATATACACCAAATAAAAACAATGTCGACAAGCTCATATAATTGGCATTAACGAGTCATGGACTAAGATTGTTTGTCAGATGTTGTTCATGTCTAATAGTAAATATTTTATTTTTCCGTACAAAACTATTTTATTTTGAAAACAGCATTTCAAACCAATCACAACGAAAGATCGCGCCAAACTCAAAACAAACTTGTCATTTGTCATAATTTCATTGTTTTGTTGTCGCTCCATTGTAAATAACGATATGGATGCGGTTGTCTATAGTAGAAGAAAAAATAATATGATTCATAACAATGAATCAACATAGGGATTACTAATGAACTCTAACATAACCTTGACATAAATAAAGGATTGTCTTAAAAATTACATTAAAATACGACGGTATTGATAACAGATGCACAAATTGAAAATTGTTTCAATAACATAATAATAAAAAGAAACGTTTTGAAAGATTATTTCATAAAACCATTATTAAAAGTATTTGATGTTCAAACTGAAGCTTTGGTATGATATTCAATAAAATTTAAAGTAACTCGATTAAATAAATAACGTAATTGAAAAAAAAAATCTAGGGCAAAGTAACTATATTTGTCACATTTTATAAGTTCAACAAGAATATCACATTCATCTGGAAAAAAATTATTCGTATCAATTATTAAGATATTGAACTAAAATATATTATTTTATCAGATTTTACTCAATATGTTTAGATTTATTCCCATCAATGTGTAAGTAATAATAATGACATCACATTGCACTATTCGGATTTAAATTATTGATATATTTACTTATTAGTTTGCAAAAGTATTAGATGCTCAATTCCAATAATATAAATTTACTAATAAAAAATTGTAAGCCCCTGGTCCATTTTTTAATTTCAATCTATGAGTTTTGTGTGGACATTAAAACAATATTATTTACCTTTAATATTCTTTCCACAATTTCGGATAATAGAAACTAGCTGTATATCAACAGTTACGGATAATAGAAACTAGCTGTATTCAAAATATTGCTTGGAAATTGATATAGGTTCTCTAATAATGTTCTTTGAATTCTCTAATATTGCTTCGAAAATACAAAAAGAAAACCAAGAAAAATTATGAGAGTGACATTGACAAACTAAATTAAATACAAAATTTACTTCCAGTTCCAAATTAATAGTTATCATATTTATAATAAGGTCAGATAAGATGTCAATCAAAATATTTCAGTTTTTTTCAGTAAATGTTTTAATTTAAAACCAGTAAATAATGGTCACTGAAGTGTACCAGTTGTTCCAAACGTTGCTTTTTTTTCTAAAAAACAACAAAGTACTTAAATATTTTTTAATTTAAAGTTTGAAACGACTTCATATTGTTTTAACTATTCATGATATTCAGCTTGTTTGAATATCTTGATATTTTTTGTTTTTTTTTCTTTGTTAAATGTAATCACCTATCTGCAAGGCACAAAATGAATCGCAATTTAATAAGCGACGCCAGGTTTGAATATGTCCGAAAGATCTTAATATCCGAAAGGTAATTAAGGAAATATAGGTTTAAAAAATTAAGTACTAATATATCTTTTTGATCTTAAACTCCAAAATGGCTTCTCAAAAAATATAGTCACATTATTTTGAATTATGTAATTAACTCCATAATAACATAATAATTTAGTTTATGTCACACATGGAACTTAGGTTTCAACAACATGGACATCTTGTTCATACTTGTTTCGGATTCTGACAAGTGACATAAGTGTAAGTGGCGGTAAAGGTATCAAACTGAATAACGATTCAAAATAAAAAGTGTTTGTTGTGTAATAAAATTATTATCTAAAAATACTGTAACAAATATGTCAGATTCAGACGACGAACAAGAGTTTACACCATGGAAAGGAGCTTCGGGGAGCATTATATTAATAAATGTGTCTGATTTCGAAAACCTGGGAACACCCGCTACCAGTCTAAAAGCTGCTCGCGAAACAATTCGGCAGACCATGGTATTATCATCGTCGCAAGTAGTCGGTCTTTGTTTATTTGGGACTGTTGAAACTAAATCAAGTTACATGGGCCTGGAGAATATCGTTGAACTCATGCCTTTAGACGTGCCGTCCTTGGAAAATTTAAAAAAAATAGAGCAAATGGACATCGACGAATACGGACAAGCAAAATGCTTCAAGTATTCGGACGCCTTATGGCAGAGCTTAAGAATGTTTTCAACTTGTAAACGGAAGTTAGCAGAAAAACAAGTCGTGTTTCTTAGTCGATTAGACATGGAACCTCCATCGACAGATCATCGTGCAACACTTAAGAGAATAATGGATTTATCGACCCTGGGTATTACTTTAAAAATAATTAATGTATCAGAAGAAAAGTATAATATAAGCCTATTCTTTGAAGAGATGTTGAGAGCTGCACAGAACAAGCAGGATGATATAGAAATTCCGAAACCAGTGTGGTCCCTGGAGGATATAATTGTGTTGATGAGACAAAGATCACATAAAAACTTAGCAACTGCGCTGATCAAGTTTCATCTATCGGAAGATTTTTCAATCGGAGTTGGAGTTTATAGCCTGACAAAACCACACACAGGCCCAAAGAAAGTTAATTTGTTCAGGGAAACGAATGAAATTGTAGGTCGCACACAGGTGTTAGTTAAAAGAACTCTTCATCAACCTGAAAATGAATCACAAGAAGATGACCATTCGCAGACTCCATTGTCAAAATCTGAAATAATTTTGTACAAACATTCCGGTGGACTGAATATAGAGCTGACTTTTGACGAAATGCTTAGTATAAAAAAATACTTTGGACCACCCTCGTTGAAACTTTTGGGTTTTAAACCCACTTCTAAATTGGAGATGTCTAAATGGTATCTGCAGCCTTGCGGTTTTTTGTTTCCAAACGAAGATGCTGTAGAAGGATCTACTCGTGCTTTTCGAGCCTTACACCAAGCCTGTATCAACCGCTCAGTAATAGCCATTTGTATCTTGTGCTCGAGAGTTTATTCCAAAGCGAGACTTGTAGCTCTGTCTCCAACTCGAAAGCATTCAATTGCAGTACCGTCCATTGGATTCCACATAATTTATTTACCATTTGCTGAAAACGTTAAAGATATCCCCGATGAAGAAGACCAAGAGGAAGGTGAAGGAAGTACTGATGACTATTGTGACAGGAATAAAATAAACGTTATCAACGAGATGATGGAGAAATTAAAAATTGATTACCGAGCTGAAATGTTTGAAAATCCTAAATGGAAAACTATGTATAGAGCAATTGAGGTTATAGCCTTAGAAGAAGAGGAACCTGAAAGTATATGTGATACAACAGTACGTAGTGATGCTTATGATGAAATTGATGCTGAACAGTTTGAAGAAATGTTCGGTCCCTTTGGCATGTTGGCTGTTAAACGCGGTGGTGGAGGAAATATGACAGAGGCGAAACGATTTCAAGGTGACCCGCCTGATGAATTTCTACTGAAATGTCGTTTGGAAAATAAAGAAGTTAAAAAGTACAATGTTGCAGACCTTCGGAAGATTTTAAAGTGGTTTCATCCGCCAAATTTACCAGCTTTAACTGGTTTGAAAAAAGATCAATTGGTAGATTTGGTATATGAACACTGTTCTGTCAGCGATATAAAATAACGTGTTGATTTTTAATAAATTTCCTATTTAATAAAATTGTGTTTTAAATTGTAATTTGTTTTTGCATTTTATTATTTTTGTTTTTAATGTATTTACAGAGGAAACAATATTTCAAAATTACAGATTCATAACCAGATAAGGTGGCAAGATTTGTCTCTGATAAAATTTGTCTATTGCAACATTACTTTATAAATAATATTAAATGTTTTGCCAATTTAATATACATATTGCATAATCTCTTAAAATGTAGCAGTACTGAAATTTTATTATTGAATAAAAAACAGGTTTTCATCGTACAATACTTATGCAATTTCCCAGGTTAAAAGTATTAATAGAAATAAAGGACTATGTCCATACTTATTTCTTGAAAATTTATCCAGGTATCGAGTGTGATTGAGTAACAAACATCCAGACATACTTTATGAAAAATATAGTCACTATGTTTTCATGCATTTAAAGACGCTTTATAACATCACACAAATAATTTGATTAGCAACTGAATGAACATGTCTCAACAAGCAGTATTATCCTGAAATTATTCTAATTTCTATTTCATATTTTGATTAAATTGTAAATAAAATTCATGAAGTATCCATAAAATAGGTATATTAATAAATGTATTAACACTATTTGAACCATTAAAGACAAAAGATCAAGTATGTGTTTAAGAAAATTTAATATTCCTGAAAAAACAAGCAAAAATAAATGCAGAAAGTCAAATTGGTTAATCGAAGAATAATTTGTAGAGTCAAACAAATGATTATAGCTATAATCACTTCTGAATATCTGCGTATTAAAAAAGTAACAAATGCCCTTGTGTAAAATTAGCATGTTTGTATGCCCCCATGATAATAAAGTAAATTATTTGATAATCCATCAGTGTTAAAGATAGAAATAATCAATATAGATAATTACCCATTCGTGTCATTATTTGATTACGTGTCAATTGTGTCAGTGGTAAGATTAAAATATGTGAAATCTGATTGATATCAAATAAAGTATATTTGAAATACATGTTACATAAATACGCATGCACACACATACAATATATATATATATATATACACACACATATATTGATATACATGTGTGTGTGTGTGTATACATTATAAGGTTTTTAGCATACTGCATTTATGTGTTGGAGCATCTAAAGATGCTGAGTAAATGTTGTATACAGTTTCAGGACCGCATCTATCCCAATCAGTGCCTTGTCTATTTATTACGGCCCTCAAAAATAATTTCTGCATTTTTTTAAATCTACAGCCTGTGTCACGGTACCATTTGCACTGAAACACTAAGTTTAATAAATTAATAAGCTATAGAATGAAATCCAGTTTAAAATATGTGTAGTAGTTCTCGAACGACTTAATGAAATATTTCAATTTTATGCTTTGTAGTTATTGTAACTAACAATGTAAACAACTTGACTTTGGTAATGTCTTAACCAGTTCCGAGATAGACAGGTGATATATATTTCTATGTAAGAAATTCGGTGGACATAGTGAAAATGACTGGAAAAATGTATGAAATATATGATTTCGAATTAAAAGTTTATTTTATCTCAAGGAAGAACAATACAATTTATTAAAGCATGTTCCTAAACTATCAAGACTGTTTATCATCTCAATGGTAGCTTGTTAACGCCAGCACCAAAGAAGCTTCTAGAGTGAGTGCTGATAAAATCCCAAAAGTCGTTGTCTACAGCTTGTCGGGAATTAAATATTTTTTCTTCAAAGAATTGATTCAAGTCCTAGAAAAGATGATTGTCAGTTGGAGCAATGTTCGGAGAATATAATTCGTGACAGAGTTTCCAATTTCAATTCCTATAGTTTGAGCAACATTGATGATTAATTATGTGATGTATGGTCGAGTATTGCTCTACAAGAGAATTGTCTCTAGAGAGGCTTGTCTCTATTTACCAATTTTGGTTGTTTAATCGTAAGCTCGTCATCATTTCGTCTAATCGGTTATAGTAGACATCTGTCGTAATCGATTGATCAGGTTTCACAAAGCTGTAGTAGGTAACAGTGCTATTACCTATTACAGCTTTGTGAAACCTGATCAATCGATGATGTGAAATTTAAGTAAACTTCTGAATTCTACCATTTCCAACAGTTAAAAAGTGGTGAGTTCAAATTTATTTTTTGAACTGTCTATAAGACAAAATTTTTATTGCTCTACCATTTTTAGTTTAGCATTTGTAAGTATTTCAAATGTGACAAATTTATGTTGCGCCAAACTATGGATGATCTAATGTTCGGCAAGACATTTCTAGATCAAAAAAGTAAATAAAAAGTAAAAGTTACCATTATTTGATAAGTCTATAACTCTGGTGATGTGCCTGATAAATAGATATTTTTTTCCATTAAAGTGGTTAATGTTAATTGAAGCAGATGTTTCAATGTTAACATAACATAGAGGTATCGGTACTTTATAAATACTTGTGTTTCAAAAATTTGTTTACTATCACAAAACATGTTCTAGATTAATGTTTTTAGGAAATTTCCTACACTACATGTGCAATATGCACATGTAGAGTAGGAGTAGGAAGTCAGCCTTCAACATTTTGTTTAATGGAGCCGGTCAAGTATTATGTAAGTAGGAAAGTAAGCAAAGCTTTTAACCTTAACCTTAGTATTGGTATAATTTTTTTAAAATCTATTCAAGTTTCTATATTATATTCATGAGCAAGTATCATAGATATCTTATTAAGTCTATGACAATAAAATAGACAATTTTACAAACAATTTATTATTTTGTTTTAATTTAAAATTTGTCAAATATAAATTTAAATTAATCGTCCTCAACCCAACTTGAATCCATGACTCTGTCTTTGATGACATTGGATATTTGCTGTTCGATATTGTGTGTCTGCTTACTTTGGTGTTCTTTCAAGATATCAACATCATTCTCTTCAAGGTATTCAACATCTTGGTTTTCATCTAAAGTTTGCATTATGCATATTAATTTATTAGCATAACGAGCAGCCACCCTTATAGGTTTCACTCTTGTTTCGGTCTGCTGTTTATATTTTTATGAATCTCCTTGCTGTGACGATATAATGACTTGACAGAGATATGATAAACCCACTTTTGCATGTCCGACATGATCAATTTTGGACAAAAATAATCATAGGGCATCTGTAGAAACTCTTTAGATGAAGAATTTAAGTGTAGAACTAAACTGAGTGGGAGATTAAGAAATTGCCCTCCATCATCCAAAATCAAGTCATCAACTGTCTGTTTTACTAAACAAATCATTTCTTGGATTAATTGGATAATGGAGCAATTATTACATTTTACAATTTAAAGTAAGTATTGGCTTTCACGCACATGTTCTGAATACCATTTAATGTCTGGTAAATCAAGGTCAGGCTCACTAGAAGATATTTTGCAGAAACATGATAATCATCAATTGACATTGGTGATTATCATGTTTCTGCAAAATATCTTCTGGTGTCAGTCCATATCTCTGTTAATACATTTCCGGCAAAACTTAAAATTGGACCTTGCTAAAATCTCATCAATTATAACGCCACGGTCATGGTAATGAGGTAATATCAAATCATCCAGTTTCCGATTAAGTCGAGCCATTCTGTGCTCTACTCGGTTGTATGCACTTCTGTCAGGAACATTTGTAACAATAAATAATGCATTGAGATGATGTTGTTAAAACTGTTGTATAGCAAACGCTATTACCTTTTGGTATCGTGGATTTTCATCTAGACCTCCATCAACCATTATAATCACCCCTGGTTTAACACATCCATGGTAAATTTTAGCTAGTGCTTAGAACCCTTCAAGGGCGAAAAGTGTCTTGAAGAGTTTTAAACACAAAATTTTGAACATGAGTATTATCAGTGGGTGATCTATCCTTCCCACTTTGAATGGTAATGTTGGCTCGGAATATCCAATGACTTGCGGGTGTCTTAGCACACTAGGAATTATTTTAAAACCAAGGTTATAAATTTATGCCGCTCGCCAATTACCTAGTAGTGATCAGGCAATTTGATTCCATATTCCATATGTATTAGAAGAGGTGCTTATTTATTTGTTGCAGTTACACCAATAGGGACCTGAATCTCATCATCTTGAGATATGAAAAATACTTGATCTGCTCCAAGTATTGATAATATTATTCTCCAAAAAATGGATCGGTGTTTTGGCGAAACGTCTAACAATGTGGTTTTTGTCATGTTCAGTCTGTGCTTATAAAAGCTTAGCAGGAATCGTCGATACATGTCTTCGTCCCTCTGTGCTGTTAGATTTTCTTGGAAGTAAACGAAGATATGTCTTACTTTGGCTGATGTCAAATCCGATCCTCTGTAATTCTTATGTAAGTTCATCAAGAATTTTTACACTGTATAGCTTCTATTCGTCTTCTATCGTCTGCTGCACTCCAGCTTCCATTCGTCTTCTATCGTCTGCTGAACTTTCTTTTTGTACTATTTGCTTATATATACTTAGGGGATACTGCGTTTTGAATTTTCCTCTTTAAAGAGTATTTCACAACTTTTAATTCTTCACGAGACCTAATGATCTGTTTTTCAATTTCAACATGGCTTGGCATCGTATCTCTGACAGAATATAAAACAATCAGATTTTTTTCCAGAAATCAATTACTATTTATAACTATGTTTTTTTTACCAGGAACGTGTAAAAGTTAAATAATAAAATAATTATGATACTACCAATTGCTTTCTTGTTGACGTAATCTCTATTCAAACCCCCCATCCCCCATGTCATCAAAAATTAGCAAAACAAAGCTCTCCTACACCCCTTTGGTGTTTATGTAATACATGAACGGCTCCAGAGTAGGGATCTCATTGATCTTGCATATACATTTACTTGTAGTTCATTAAGTGCAACTAGGTTGCCACAGACTGAAACCACTATGAGATAGTTTTCAAAACTGTCTATCTTTGCGCCATCTCATATAGAGGCAAGTTAAGCAACAATAGGTGCAGAGGGTGGTCAGGATGTTGATTAACCTTGGAAGGTATAATATGATATTAAATTAGTCGTACATACCTTTGTTCCTATGAATCAGTTATCACAAAATAGAGAAAAGATTGGATAAATTGTTGTAAAATCACAGAGCAAGAAAAATAGCTTGCATTATAAGTCACAAGAATTTCAGAGTCGTTTACTTAGTGGTAAATGGGCCGTGAAACTCTTCCGAGTTTTTAGCTAACCTGTACTTCTTTCGCCTCTGCTAACAGAAGACAAATCAGACATAGATTTATAGGTATTGGTTGTTATTAAATAATATTGGTATATTAACTTAGATAGTTTCGGATAAAATTGACTAAACTGAGCAATAATAATAAATTAAATTAAATGCTACCTTTATAAAAAGGAAAGTTTTGTTTGTATGCTTTTAAGGTGTGGTAAAAAATGTGTTATTCAATAGGTTTGAAATAATAATTGTTTTATTTTTGAGTCCTTCACCAAATAAATATTAGGTTTTCAAATTGCAATGAAATTTAGTATACTAAGTGATAATATATAATTTTTTTTATTAAGATGCCTCATATACCTCATGTGAATGAAATTTTATTATTAAGAGTAAAAATTCCCAATCCTCATGTTTATATGATAATTGATTTTGAAGTTGACGCATGAAGCTTTAAATTTTCCTAGTTTCACTAAAAAAATTTTACCATCGGCATTTTTGTTTTACTTGTTTTTTGTGTTTTCTTGTATTTGTGTTTTCTTGAATGTCTCAGAATGGTTTTAAAAAATATTTGTGGAATGCCTAAATTATAAAGTTCACAACTTAATTTTAGATGTCAATATAACGGAAGACACATCCAAACTCCATTAAATCTGCAATGAGACTGAGCCAAGTAGGATACCATGGGACCACTAGGCATGATCCAACATGTCTGGTGCATGTTCAAATTTGGTGAAACTTGAAAATTTCTATTTTATTGTTTTTAGAATTTTATTTAAAGAACATTTCATGAAGTGATCTTATCATAAAAAACTGGACAAGAGGGTGTGGAACAAGCACATGATAAGTACCATGTAGTCTTAGATTTATGGGTATTGGTTGTTATAAAAACATGTAATTTTAAAATCGTGATAAGACAATGATAAGTCTTAACCTTGATAAAATTTTATCCTTGCACGAAATGAATAATTAAAATATTAAAAGTAATTTAGAATAGATAAAGTCAAGAGCACAAAACTTGAACTATATATCTCATCCCTATGTCATTGTGATAAGACCAAGTCAAAGTGCAAAATGAAAAGTGCTATCAGCTGCACCTGTATACCAAATTATTCTTATTTTTTTCTTCTATTTCCTGCATATACACGGTGTCCGGGACTAAGTGTCGGATAAAGAAAGACACTATTGGCTATAAAGGAATAAATTTTCGTTGAAATCAAATGTAAAACACGCCCTTTTTCTAATTGAGTGCAGAAAAAATATTACACATAACTCTTTTTAACAGACCCAATACATGCCTGGAGTGCGGTGTTTACTCCGGCAGCTAGATGTCTTCGCAGTTGTTCCCTGGTTATTCCCCTGAGTAGCACTGAATAATGTGCGCAAGTACCATGTGTACGAAAAAAATGACAAATAATTATGAATATTATTTTAAATTTTCTGAAAAAAAGGCACCTTTTAAATTTTATTTTAACGATATACGAACTATTTATACGATACGATAAACGAACTATTTTTCCGTCAAATAATGTCTTTCTTTGTCCAACACTTATTTCCAGACATTGTGTATACATATTTAGTATAATAACTGTAAAAGACAGTGTACCTATACACTGTCCTTTACAGGTTAAAATATAAGTATACATTTTAAAAAACAAATTATTTTTGCATTGAAGTCATTTATATGGAGTTTCAATGAAAGTTTTATAGACCCAACAACATGTCATAAGTTGTTTGACTATTACTTGTAAATTAGTATAGCCTACTTAGCTGCGATAATTATACTTTTAATTTTATAATATATACTTTTATTGTGAATACACTTCAGGTATTCAAAAATAGCTGTTTAGCTGGTAGGGAGGGGTGATACATAACTCTAACAAAAATGACAACTTTAAAGCTTAAAAGATCCCTGTATTGAAGATGTGTTGATAACATTCAATATTTTTGAAAGGCCTTTTTAACAATACCTTAGATAATGGGGTATGCAAAGAAAAAAAATGCACCGCCACTTTACATGTAGGGAAGGAACCCTAAAGGAATTTTTTATGAATTTAATTCATAACTTTGTACTGCAAGGGTTAAGGGTTCTGCAATAAACGCACACAGAGCGCCGCACAATGTCATAAAAACAATATACAATATGACAAACCTGACACCTCACACAGCCTTTAATATTTTGCATAAAAATATCATTAATTATATTGGTAATTTGGTGTTTTTTCTAAGTTCTTTTTTTGAATGGATGTTCTAATTGAGAAAATATTGAAATTAAAAAGTATTTTTTACTGAAAAACAAATTATTTCCCGTAATAAAATCCCAAATGAAAAATTCTTTTTACCTTATATTTTTGAGAGTACTGAAAAAATTTTTGGTTGTTCAACAATGAATCACTGATACACAATAATTGTTGTATTCCAAATATGCAATGTTACTGCTCTATGGCATCTAAAAAGTTCAACATGTTTAGGACCCCAGACTAATTAGACAGTCTAACCATCAAAAAATTTCAATATGTTTCTAATTTCAGCCTACAATGGCTTTGTATTCACAATCGTTGTGTGATGAGTGGTTTTGTGCTTTTTGAGATGAAAATGGGAACAAAGTGAGTATTGTCCTTTTCAAGTTTGCAATTAAAAAAATGTTCTCTTGTGCTTTTCTATTTAAACTATGGCGTATTTTGTGTCGGTCAATTAAAAATGATTTTAACCTAAAATATTTAGGAGGGAGTTGGTTTAAATTAAACCATTATTTACGTTCAACAATGAACTGGTATTGGTTAACTGTGTAATAAATTAATTTTTTTATTTGTATTTGTACCTAAAATCAATTTGATTTAGATGGGTAGTGTTAAAGTAACCTCAAGAGAAAAGCCATAGAATTACATAGAAAAGGAATGAGTATAAAGAAAGCCGGTAAACAGTGTCAGCTACCTTGACCAAATGTCCGAAAACATATCTTGAAAGTTGATCGTAGATGGTAGTGTTTGAAGTAGTTGAAATTGCTTAATTAACAGCTGAAATCTGACAAAGAAAATGGAAACAAAGCGTTTTGTATTTTATGCAAAAAATATTTAAAAACAACAGTAGTTCGAATTATGTGAAGCACAAGTTGTGCCCTTATCTTAGAGCATAAAAAAATTTCCAATCAAAAATATCTTTTTTTGGTGAGCCAATGAAGTTATCTCGACATTTAAAAAAGTGGCAGCAGAAGAAGTCGCTGAAGTATATCGCAATATTATTCATATTCATTCTTATTGGCATAAAACGTTTTTATTAACAACATAACATGTTGATAAAGCTTATATAAATTTGAGGGATCCAACTCAGTATTTAAACGGCTAAAAAATGGAAATGAAAATATTCTATAAATGTTCTACATGTGTAACGCATATTGTACAACAGTTGCGCTAAATTTTGGTAACCAAGATATTTTGTTACTTTTAAGTCATGCTAAAAGAACTAAGGAGTTAAAACATCTATTCAAATTTGTCGACAAAGAGTAAAAGCCTTTGTTGCAGTGTGTTTTAATAGATGGTTGACTTTACACATATTCAATCAAAGGTTATACTCCAGAAACTTCGTGTTATTATTTCTTAACAAATTAACGATTTTGAGTATGTAGTTCAAAGTGTAAATTTTGATTTACTGTAGAAAATTATCCTGGTCCATTTCATATCAGGAGATGGACACAGTAAACCAAACAGAATTGTAAAAAAATAACTTAATAATTACTGTAGTAATCTTATTTATTAACAAGGAATAAGATCATTTTTAATAAAAAAAATGTGAACTGTGGTCAATGAAATTTTGATATTTCAATGTTAAACCACCTGTATATTTTTATTGTGTCGGTTAAAAACTTTTTATTATTCTTGGATTATTTAAAAAATAAACAATAGATTATTATAAATTAATTTTAATTTCTCAACAATGTCTTAATGTCAATAAATAAAATAATTATATACATCAGAAAACTTAGTAAATTATATCCAGTAAATTACGGCTTACAAACTATAGTTCAAATGGAAGACTTAGTATAAAATTTATAATGGCACTTTGTCTTTGTAATGTAAAATTACGTTATATGGAATAATGTAATTTATTAGGAACAATATGTGACACATTTGCGTATATATGTCACACAGAATTAATCAGGTAACGGTTTAATTGCAGAATTTTGTTTATTGTTTTTTCATCATTGATTTACAAATTAACGTTGAGTGGGCATTGTAACAGCTGCCTTGGCATGAGACACATCGCTCTGTCTCCAAAGAGAAGTTACAGTTTTGAGTTCCAAGTAAAAATCTAATCCCTGTTTGCCGCAGAAGTGATTCGTTCCTAAGAAACTACCTCTTGTACCAGTAAAGGAGAACATGGAAAGTGGGACTGGTATGGGAACATTAATACCAACTTGTCCGACGTCTATTTCTGCAGTAAATTTACGTGCTGTGGCACCATTCGTTGTGAAGATAGCTGTTCCATTTCCGTAAGGGTTATTATTCACCAGGTTGATGGCTTCATCGAGAGTATCCACAAAGAGACAAACCAAGACGGGGCCAAAGATTTCTTCCTTGTAGCATTCCATACTTGGTGTCACACCGGTGAGCACAGTTGGTCCGACAAAGTTGCCTTTCTCGAATCCTGGTACTACAATACCACGACCATCCAATTCTAGCTTAGCGCCTTCTTTGACACCTGTGTTTACAGAAATCATTTAATTAATTATCTGAAAGTTACATTTTGTGAAAGTTTTTTAAGAAAGGTATGTTTAAACAATTATGAAAAAATAGTGGTTTTACCAAAATGTCATCAAAAACAAATAATTCTTATTAATTTTTTTTACATCAAATGTAAAAAAATTAATAAGAATTTTGCATAACATAGATTTATTAAATGATGACATTAGATGGTTAAAGGTTTAGACATTTATGGCAACTGAGTGAATTGGTATATTTGTTTCTTGAACCTCAACTGATAAGGGGAATGCTCACACCCAAGCCAATAAAGGTAACAGTGTTGTATCAAAAGTAGTTGTAACTCAAAGAAAATTAATTTATTTTGTTGTATTTTATAATTATTGTAAGTATGGGCATGACTAAATATCTATGGTTGAAGTTTAGCAATAATATCGACACTCAATTCAAAATATTGCACTACTCATGTGACTGTTTACTCAATTTGGTGTAAGATCATTATGGCAGATTTGAGAACACAAATGCGAGAAATTAAAAGAAAAATACATACAATGTGGAAAATAATCATATGACATTTATAAATTAAGTAAACAATAGTATCTATTACTAGATACATAATACTCAGTAACATATTGTCGTGGGTTTGTATTTGATGACATTCTTAATAGTACTTATTCTTTAGACTGTATTAAGTTTATTGAAGCGGGTCACCACAATAACGACTATACTTTTTAATAATGATATTAAAACTAATTTACTCGACCAAATTAAAGTACAATTTTAAACCAACAAAACAATTATGAGATCAACATTCACAACGTGAACTGTCAAAACATAATATAACTCCATAGAAATGAAAACAACATTACAGCCGTCTTGTGCCATGTCGTTTATTTTCTGTGTGACTTTATTTACCTATTTGGTAACTTTTTTGTTAAATTCGCCTACAGAGTTTAATCTACAAATATAACATAAATTACAATAAATAAAAACATGATATTTGACATTTATTAGAACAAGCGTTAGTTATAAATGACTAATAGTAATTTGGATATAAAATGAGTTTGAGATTAGTTGACTATGTGTGGGAATATTACATATGAAATTTTTTATTACACTCTCCTAAAGAATTTGATCTACATACGTGGGGTAAGTGTAAATAAAAACATAATTATTGACATTTATTGCCCCATTGTTTATATGTTGTTTCTGCCAGAGAAATGAATTTGAGATACATTTATTGTAAGAGGTCTTTTTGGTAATTAAAACCATAAGACAGTCCCTAAAGAGATAAAAGCATGAACATAAATATGTACCTATATTTACACACTGTGGATAATATCATCTTAATCTTGCAAATAATTGCCTGCATTTTAAAAATGTTTTTCCAGAATTACACTACCATTTATCTCTGTACCTGACGAGAGAAACTGTAGGAAAACAAACCGTATTGTAAGCTTAGTTGTGTTATTATGAACAAAAGTATAAAAAAATTATAGCATTTGTGTCTAGGAGTAGAAAAATTAGTTTTTCCAAGAATGTACCTGATTCGATCAAGTTGAGGACACGTTGCTTAGCTTGTGGTGAGATGACTGGTCCCACATCAGTTCCAGGCACGTGACCAGCATTTACCTTTAAGGCCTTGGCCCTCGCCACCAAGTCTGGGATCCATTCTTTCGCTTCACCTGTGGTACAATATTCAATAGTAAAATTTCAGGAAATAGAGAACTGTAACAAATGGGATATAATACTTTTTTTAACACAGGACATGAGAATTTTTAATGCACTTTGTTTACTAAAAAGTTATTATATTTAATCCTTAACTTAATTCCCTCTTTTTTTTAACAAGTGGTTTAGTATTTTGGTACACGGTAAAGTAGAAACTATGGTGTTTTAAAGTACTAATCTAATCTGTCAGTATATTTTATTGCATTGTAGGCACCACATAGTACTATTAAATTGAAAATATTTAGTTTTGTACTAAAAAGAGTATTTGTCGACACACACAACTAATTTATATCATCTAATTGTTGTGATTAACGGAAAGAAATAAAAAGACATATAAATAATTAGATCATAATTTTTTCGCATTTTGCTTTACTGTACATAAATAACCACAAAAATGTTTAAGTATCATCACATTGCTTTCATCATCTAAAATGAAATTCTGAAAAATATTTCCTGCAAATAATGAAGTGAATTATTATTATTTCATTAACTTGTTTTAATTAAGATACGATTATGAATTATAGAGGCTAATTGTAAGATTTAACAAGTATTGCATTTTTTTATTTTCAAATCATTCGTTGAAATGATGAGATGACATGTTTTACAAGGATTGGATAGAAAGTTGAGATATTACTTTCTATATGAAAATAAAAACCAGAAAATGGGTAAAAAGGAATAGAATCAATTTAATAACAGAGATTATTTGATAAGAAAAAACTATTTTTTCCAAGGATCTTCTATTCTTACATTGTGAAGTCTGAAAACACTTGTAGGAATTAGTTTAGATCACAGATTTATAACAATAAGAAGCAGATGACATATAAATTATCGGACAATAATATAGCTAAAATAATAAAGTCTGACGTACTTTCATTTCTTTCTTTTCATTCATTTCTAGCCACATATGAAAAAATATGAAAGAAATGCGGTCTCACTCGTACTTTACAAGTAATGACTTGTAAAAGTACGAGTGAGACCGCATTTCTTTCATATTTTTTCATATGTGGCCAGAAAGCCACTTTGACAAGCTGAATTGTCAACTTCATCGAATTTGATCCTCACCTGTTTTGTAATACCCTAAGAGTTTCAAATTACTACATTACGATTGAAATACATTTATGGTTGAATTAAATTTGTCACTAAATTAATAAAATCCAACTAAAACTGTTGAAATCTTGCCAAATATTGAAATTACACAGGTTTATAATTTTTTTATTAAAAGTAGGCATTATTTTGTGCATTTAGAGTCTTATTTTTATAAATCCATTTCTCTTAATAGGTCCACACACTACTGCAGCAGCTTCAATAACTATATTATCTGAATTTGAAACCATATTATGTCACATCTGCACTTTCTGAGATGCGTTATGGTTATTTTATCCCAAATTAAAAGCACTAGGTAATCAAAAATGTTGGCAGAATAAATAGCCAGATGTGATTGGAAGTAATTTGCCTCTTCCTTGATCAAAGTGCTTTCTTCAAAGATAGACACGCTTCACTCCTTTAAAATTGATAGCCAAGATCGATAGTAGAATATTTTCCCGGTGCCGTAAATAACAATTGCTATGTATGATAGTATATTATTTTTTGCAATAGTCTTGTAACTAACGAGAGAGTAAAGTAATTTTATACAAGTATTGGCCCCATAAATGTGGTCTAGTTTTGAAGAACCATTTGATTACAAAGTTTGTTAGAATCTGCAGATTTTACATATAACAAACAACTAAAATCTAATTTCTTCCCATCTAAAAATTGGGCTTCTATCCATCAAATTTATAATTTGACTGTATTTTTCCATAGTGGTCCACAGTGCATGTAAATTCATTGTTGTTTCCTTTTCATTATGTTTTTATAGATTACTTTGGATAGATTTTCCTCCAACATAATTTCTGCATGTTGATATAGCTACACAAATTCAATAAAGAACATGAAATCCATTTGTTTGTTCTCACTTAATATATTGAGTGGTGTTAATTATGTGTTTGTGAATATTTTTTAGGCGTAGTACGTGAACACACAGAGGAAAATTCGACAACCTGATAGTTTTAAGATTTTTTCTCTTTTTCTCTTTCTAGATATATTCTTTATACTCGTCTCACTTGTTAATATTTTACTCTCCACACACTGAACATATAAAAATCTTTTTTATTATTGGAAATTTGTTTTTAGCGTGAACACAAATGATAATTCTTTCATGCTGAAATACAAATCACGTATGTACTACTTTACTAAAATAATACAAATTTTCCACTTTAAACTTAAAAAACCTTTTCATATAGCTATTAGTAAAAATAAAGTATTTGACGGTAATTTTTTGCCAGAACTGTATATCCGATATTTCAAATTATTCCATAACGCGATGGTGTTATGGAGTAAACTGTGCAAGAAAAGAATGAATAAAAATAGTATATAACCACTGATAGTAATGGAAGATTTGTGGATGATTGCATGTATGAAGGTGGCTCAGGGGGAAAGAGTATTTCCACACATACTTAGCAATTGAGTGACATGCAAATGACCTTGAAAATATAATAATAGCTCATTAAAAATATGATTTGTCTGGTACAGATTAATTATATATAATTTACCCTAAGTACATTAAACAACTAACTTTGGTGGCTTGATGCAATATTAAAAATCAACATTTTGAAAAGGTGATTTTATGTCATATTTTATAATTAAAATAGCATCTTTCCCCCATTGATCCATTACAACAAAGTAAAACAAAATTTTTCCACACATACAAAAAGTGCACTTTCCATTTCACTGGAGGTAAAAATTTTCAGTAAAGATTCACCATACCAACAAAGACTGCTGTGCTGAGTGCCATGCATCTCTGTCCGGCGGCTCCGAAAGCAGCTCCCGCTAGTTGGTTGAGAGTGTTCTCCTTGTTTGCATCAGGCATGATGACTCCGTGGTTCTTCGCGCCCATATTTGACTGCACACGTTTGCCTGTTCATAATTCTTAGTGTTTAGGTTCACAAAAAGTGAAAAATCATGTTTTTCTCCTTAAAATTAAATTAAAATCTCCTTTATGTTTCTATTTATTATTAACCTTTTACGATCTAAAGATAAAAAATATTATATGAAGAGATAATCTATTTGGTTGTCACTTGAAAATACAAAGAAAATTTTGTATACGTGATAAATAAAGAAAGTAAATGTGCGCATGAACAAATGCATGACATAATCTTATACCTAATGTCCATTTAAAAGCCAAATTACATTATGTCTAATGCAAAATGTTATTCTAGCGTGTTGTCGCAAAATTCTAAGACCTTGTGTATGTAATGTACCTTTGAACAATATCTCTAGAAGTACCGTCTCTTAGAATTATCTTTCATAAAATTTTTAAAAAATACTAAGACCTTGTGCATGTAATGTGCCTTTCAACAATATCTCTAGATGTACCGTCTCTTAGAATTATCTTTCATAAAATTTTGAAAAAAATACTAAGACCTTGTGCATGTAATGTGCCTTTCAACAATATCTCTAGATGTACCGTCTCTTAGAATTATCTTTCATAAAATTTTGAAAAAAATACTAAGACCTTGTGCATGTAATGTGCCTTTCAACAATATCTCTAGATGTACCGTCTCTTAGAATTATCTTACATACAGTTTCGAAAAAATTGTTTAAAAATATTTGTAACTTTCTCTTTCAATAGACACCCCACATAATATATGAAAATAAAAAAAAAATCGATTTTGTTATTTGCCCCTCATAAATATTTTGGAGTGTTAACTACTGAAATATACATGGGAAACATATGCTTCAATACTATGACAAAATTAAAGTTTCTGTATCAAATGGTTTCTGTAAAAATGGCTGTGACAGACAGATACGCGAGCAATCTTATAACAGTTTTGTTTCTTTTCTTTTGAAGTATGGAATCCTAAAAAGGAGTATATGGCCACCGAGTGTCTAAAATGTGATTTTCTTTACCTCTCCCTGCCACTGTTGAGTTAGATCTTATATTGAAAACTTAAACCGTAACAAAAATTGAAACAAGCCAGGCTTATGTTATTGGTGGTTTGATGTGTGTTTCACTTTTCGTTATGCTCTCATTTCTTAATAAACTAATTTACACTACCATGGAAGAAAGGATTCATATCAAAAATTAATTGTGGATTAAAATTTATATAAAATGAATATACTCCTCACCACTAGCAGATGCTCGAGTATAGATATGTTTACCAGCAGCATCACCACCGACAAATGAAACTGCCTTGATATCTGGATTGTCACAGATGAAATTGACAGAAGCATGTGTTCCATGAACCACCTAGAAATATAATTTACATTTTATTTTATCTGTATTAAATATGAGAAATTTTTAATGAGGATACTACCACCTTAACATTACAGTTTTGTTCCTTTGGCTAACAGTAAATAAAATAAAATCAAAGAAAAAAACCAGACAAGTGCAAGTTGAGCATATGCATTTCAGTTTTCCACATACTAGTTGCATATGATATTTAGCACAATCTTCAGGTCTACAGTGTGTATGAAAGGTGTCTCAGCGCGGAATTTAAATTTTAAATAATAATAAAAAAACCAACCAATTAGTGTATTTATAATATTTTAATTAAAGTAAACTAAAGTACATTTCTACGGATTTTATGTATGGGATATTACACCATCAAGATGTCTCCCGTCACGGTGAACGCACTCCTTAAAGCGTAAGCGAAAATTTGCAATGACGTGAGAACATTGACTGAGATGGCTCTCACTTCTTCCGTTATTTTAGGCTTCAGCTACTCCAAATTCATAAGAGAGGTATCAAAAACTCTTGCTTTGAGATAATCCCATAGAAAAAGTCAGCTGGGGTTAAGTGGGTGATTTGGGTGGCCAAATTATGTCTCCAAATCGGCTTATGACTTTTCCCAGAAATAGCCCTAATTGTGTCCATGGAGATCCTAGCTGTGGGGAAATGGCCCCATCTTGTTGAAACCGCACATATGACTCGTCAATATCCTCCTCTTGTAGCTGCGGTGTAAAAAAATTGTTAATCATTTCGATATATCGTTTGCTCATCAAGTTTGAATTCTGCGTTGAGACACCCATATAAACAGTGTCATGTTAACCTTGTAATAATTTGATAAACAATGAAGATATAAAAAAAGATTATAACATTTGTTATGTATTTTAATGTGAGGAATTATTCGGTAATTTTTTTATCGGTAATTGTTTTTCATTGTAGCTTTAGTTGAAATTTAGATAAAAATAATGGAATTGTTTACAACTAGAGAAATAGGTCATCTGATAATTTTTACTTAATAATGCGATGCTTGCAAAACTTTTCTAGCTGGATAGATTTGAGGGTGACAGCAATTTTTTAGAAATTTTTTTGAATTTTGTTAGAAAAAAATAAACAGGTTTATTTTCAACATGATGATTTGGAAATAAATTTTTTTCACCTCCTTCCTCAAAACACACACAAAATTGATATTGTTACACAGAAAATTTAATGGGTTATTTTATGTAACGTAAAAAATTGTGCCATTATTTTTTACAACTGTGTCAAAACTTTCCATGTATAGCGAATAATCTTTGAGAAAAATGCTGGAGATGAACAGACAGATACAGAAGTGATTCCACAAGTGTTCTACTTTTTCAATTTCGGTATGAAACTCTAAAAAATACATTATCACACCAAACGTGTAATTGTATAAAATCTAGATACTGCAAGCTAGCACAAAGGTAAGATAAAAACTTTCCGTACAATAACTGTTATATTGCACTTGTGCAAACTTTACCATTACAGTACGTTTTGTATGCTACTTGCATATTGTTTTTTGTTTATGTCAACTAGTAGCACCATCGAGTTGTTATCAGTGGTGTGCTTATGGTTTTCAACTAATACAAGTCCATAAATGTATACATATAGAAATCACAGTAACTGGATGTGTTCTAAATGCTTTCATTATTTGAGAAAAAACGTAATTTTGCAGAACAGTACAAGCAACTAGTTATCTAACAAATTTCATAAAATCATGAGATTCTGAAGAAAGGCTATGAGCTGCGTATGAAAACATTATTCGAGCAGCATGAAGAAATAATGGTTAATTTAAAATTGCACAGTGAACTACTTGGAAGAATAGTTCTTAATTTTATTCAATTTGCAAAAATTATCTTCAATAAATATGTCTCTTGCTGCAGCTCCACGCAATACATTAAATAATATTTCTCCTTGATAGTTTTGATTGTACGAATTAAATTATATGTAGCCATTTTCTCCAAAATAATTATACACACAAATAAATTGTAAAAACTGACTTGCTGAAACGTCAACTTTTTTTTTAGGTTATACCAAAGTTAAATATAGATCGAGATCAGAATAGTGCTTGACAGACGAAGTTATGACTAGCTAGTCATATACTGAATTTATTAGTAGCGTTTTCATCTATACTTTATTTATGCAAGGTATAACTTTCTATTCCCAGTTTATTAGTAACAGTGTAAATATAAAAGAGCAAAAGGCATAAAGCCCAATACAGGCCTTAAAGCAAGCTGAGACAACCAATCTGAAACTTGCTGATATACTTATAATAAAACCCTTATAAAAATGGATAGATTCTGCATTGTTCATAATGTGTTATGTTTACCTTAAGAGATCCATTATATTCTTTAAGTGTTCTTTACTGTTTCTACTGTTTAGGATGTAGATAATTGTACATCAGGTATGCTTTATGTGTTACTGTACCAATATAGATTGGTTAACTGATAAATATTGCTAAGGTGACATACGTTAACAACTCCGTTCGGTGCACCGGCTTCCTTAAGCAACTCCATCATGTAGAGTGTCGCACCTGGATCCTGTTCTGAAGGTTTAATGATACAAGTATTGCCAGTTACCAATGCCGGGGGGAACATCCAGAGCGGGATCATTACAGGGAAGTTGAACGCAGAGATGCCTAAAATTTTGTATCAAAGTGATTAAAACAAAAGGCATATAGTATTCGAAACTGAAGAAAGATTTAATATAAGCTTTATTTAATTATGTATTGCTTATTAGACCCACGATATACTCTACCATGGGTCTGATAAACATTTAAAACAATGTTAAAACAACAATTTGACAAAGTAAAAGAGCTATAAAGCAATGTTTTATTTTCAAAATAGATCATCATTATTATTACTGAAACATGAAGTTGTTGGGTGAAATATGATTATTATTTATTTAAGAAGTAATTTTCTTTTCATATTATTATACCTTGGGTCACAACAGTTTGACTTTGGAAAATCTTAAAAATATCTAAATTGAAATTATTTTTCATATATGGGACATAAATTATTGTAGTATAATTTTCTTATCACTATTAACAGTAATAAACTGTTATTTTCATGCTCAGTGGCTGACAATATAAAAATTTCTATTCAATTTCCTGATGAATACTTTAAGAAAAGATTTATCTTCAACTTCTAGTCACACTAATGACGTTTAAAAAGTCTTAAAATTCGAAAACATTGTTATTTTTGAAAAAATATAATAAAAAATGAGTTTATAAACGTATATTACGTTATAAATAAATTATCGGAATTATAAATCATCTACAGCGTGGGAAGTGATCATTATTTAAATTGTTTGTTTGCTCCCATGTATATTATGCAAGAATTATTGGAAGTATTTCGATAAGGTTTTCATATTGTACTACTTAGAATTTTGAGAGTATCATATATCATCTTGATAAAATATTCGGAAGTTGAAAGATAATGTCTCTAAATTCGTTCCATCTATAACTACTGACTAATTTAGGTAAGAATTTCATTGTTGTATTGTTTAGAATCTATTTATAATTTGAAGTATATACTATTATATTTGAGAAATAAAAAGAATATTTCAGCCTACTGAAGAAAATTCAATTGTTTGAAATTACAAGAACATTCTGTGTTTTGTAATGTTATAAAGTTTCTCTGCATTGAATTTTTATCAGTTAATAATTAAAAAGCCAATTTACTTAATCATTCCATTTGTGATGAATTAAATCATCGTCATTTAAGAGATCTCTCATAAGATCGTTTATCAATTATATTTATTTTTCCGATTAAATTTTTTTATTTGTTATTTTTTTTAGTTTTATCCTTTTACTTGCAAGAAGAAGCTAGTACCTAATATAATAGTGTACTAATATGTTTTATACAACTGTATTTTTTTCTAATTTCAGAGAAATTTTAATAAATTGAAACTTACTGTGTGTGCTCCAGTCTTGAAAGTATTCTGAATTCTTTTCAGTTTGGACAGTAATTTGCTACAATTCATAACGATAGTTATGAATTGTAACAAAACATTGGCCATTCATGGATTTTCTCAGAATTACCATGCCAAAAATATTGCGTTATATCATGATGTCTAAATATATTATAAATATTTTTAAAGAATCTAATACAGAAGTACAGGCAGTGAGTGAATTGCAGATTTGATAAACAGAAGATTGTAATTCAATTATACGTCATTTTCACTATACGAAATTACTTTTGTGTAAATTCTACAGACTTGTAAAATTGTTCAAACTTCTGTTACTTTATAGAAATAAAAAATACCACGTTATCTTTTAGGCATGTGAAATTTCAACTTATAATTGCTTATATATTTATTGAAGTATATAAAAATATAAGAATATAAAAATAAAAATATAAAAATTAAAAATATTGGATTATAAAAAGCATATAAAGAAAAAATATCTTCTGATATCACAGATTACATATTGATAACTTTTGTAGATAACTGTAATACATGTATTGCTGTAAAATTTTTCATAAATAATGCAAATATGTACCTGCAACAACACCTAGGGGCTCCTTGAAACTGTATGTGTCCATATCTTTGGTTATATTTTGCATAACATCACCGAGTTGTAGTGACGTGATACTGCAGCAGTGTTCAACAATTTCTGTAATGACAAGATAATTATTTGATTAATTTAAAATAACATTTGTATTAAATCTCACTGGTCGGTGTGTTTTTACAGAAAATTTCTGCTAGGTTAAAATTAATTACAGTTTCTCCAAAGTTTTGTGTCAGTTAATTATTTTTAAAAATAAGGTTAGTATAATTTCAAATTTGAATAATAAACAAACTAATTTTTACTCATGTCAAAATTCTCAATAGCTAATTAGAAAAATAATGGTACGAAAGCATAATAGCAAAGACATTGTAGAATTTTCCAAATTGTAGTTTTTTCATTGTACTTAATTTTATATAATGATAATGTACAAAAACCGTACAATTTTTTGTATTTAAAAAGGAATATCTCACATTAGCCACACTCAATAAATATGGTTTTTGTATGGTTAACATTCAAGATGTCTACTTGTTAAACTATCAAATTTCTTTTGTTTAAAAGTGAATATTAATTTTAGTATGATAAATGAGGTATTAATTTTAATATAATAATTGCATAAAATATCTTGTTTTCAAAATGAAACATTTTTATTCACGGATTCAATATATCACGACCCTTATCACTCCAAAGTTTTAGAATCATTATCGGCCGGCAACTTCAACTTCTTCTATATTTTTACTTGTAAGTTTTGAAGTTAGACTTAAATACTACAATGCCATTTAAATAGCAAAATTGTAAACATTGAAAATAACCTGAATATTTCAGAACTAATATGATAAATGTAAAACGCCACACACTGGTGATACTAAGAGGCATATTTAGGATGATAAAGGTTAAATGTGTGGATTATTTATGATACACATTACACAATATTTAAGAAGTGTTATCACAAAATTCCAACTACAAATTATTTGCATAATTATGTCGAGTAGGGTGACCATTGACATAATAATAGACGGAGTATAGTTACAAGACTTTTACTGTAATCATCAATGTTATGAATAAATGGCTAAAAAGAAACTGGGTGTTCTTTTTCATATGCTTATCTCATGTAAAGTTTAATCAATTATAATTGTAAATGCTGGGTGGCCTACAATCAACACATATGACATTTTAACACTTTTTTTCAAGTAACAGTAGCAGGTAACTAGTAATGATGATAAATTACTATTATATAGGGTACATTCTACTGAGCGATTGCAACACTGTATCGTACCACTTGGCAACTGTGGTCGTTGTGGTCATGACCAAAACGTCATGGATGACATCATGGTTCATGACCACTTCGAGTCGTTCATCTATTAATTTGGCTTTGACACATTGATATTTAAAAGTTTATGTAAGCAAATTATAACATTTTTGAACATTTAATATGACGACGGAGAGGAACACTTTATGCTGCACTGAGAAGTGCCTAATAGAAGTAAAGGTTACTTGAATTTGAATATATTTGGCGTTAATTTTGTAGAAATTCATTATTCACAATTAAATGAAACTATGTGATGTAATATTATTTCTACTTTCTTTAAATTCTTTACCACGACCTAGGTTTCGTTGTATTACAACATCTTCAGCAAAGATCTTTGCTAACAGTCCACTTGAAGATTTTGTAATACAACGAAACCTAGGTCGTGGTAAAGAACTTAAAGAAAGTAGAAATAATATTACATCACGTAGTTTCATTTAATTGTGACTAAAGGTTACACTAGAAGATGCAATTGTGCAAACCTTTGCATCTTCTAGTGTAACATTTACTTCTTACGGAAATTAAATTACAGTTTTACAATTATTGTAAGTATAAATTAATATCTAATGATTAATACATAATAAAATTTACAATTCTATAACCTTTTTATTTTTTTTCAATACCTGCCATCCATTTTTTCAATTCCTTATTTTTATGAATAAGCATTGTTCATAAATCATTCCACTTGAACTGACAGTTCCAACGCTGACAAGCTAGTAGGACCATAGCCATAGAATGCTATTGTTGCCATCAATCATATTGACGGAATATTTGTTTAAGACCGCCTGTCTTTTTGGGGCCTACTATTTTATTAATACTAATTTAGGAAAACTACATAAGTACAGTGACCCAGATTAGCAGTAAGAATTAAAGCCTATGTTGGATAGATTTATTAAATGTTTTATTGAAAATGGCTAATATATTAATTTGTGGTCTGAATTGGATTTGAACCTGTGCCCTTTTGACTGCAATTTGAGGCTACACCGAATAATACTGAATTACGAGGAGTTGTCAGATATAATGAGTGATCATTCATGTAAGGATAAAAAATAGCAAAAGAAGACCTTCTACTATTCTTTGAAAGAAAAATTTTAAGGAAACTCTATGGTCTAGTAAAACAAAACAATGTATGGAGAATTGCATATAACTACGAAATTTATAAGAAATATGGTAAACCAGATATCTTCAAAATCGCCAAGGCATCTCGGCTGGGTTATATATTTAGATGATAAATCTCCAACAAAGAAAATTACGTTTTCATAAATAGAAGGAAAACGACGTAGAGGAGCAAGGAGAAAACGACGACCAGATGGCTGAATGGGGTTGAGAGAGATTTAAAGCTTTTGGGAGTAAACTGATGGAAAACTGTTACCCCAGATAGGGTCAGATGGAGAAGGTTTGCAGAGACAGCCTTGGACTGCAACAAGCAGTAGTGCTTAAGAAGAAGAAGAAGAAGGATAAAAAATTTGCATTTCTCATTATAATCATTCCCAGAGAACATGATAAAAAATTAGTGTATTAAAAAAGTATTTAAATAAGTGAATTTGAATTACACTTTTTAGTACAATCAGAGTTCAAGGGAATAACAGTAGCATTCCTTTAAATTAGTGCCCAAAAAAGGAGGTTATTTTTATTATATAATTAATTTAAAATTTTGAGAGAAATATATGTTGATGTCATATGTAGGTACATTAAATTTTATTGAAGATAATAAAAATCAACACTGTAGTTTATAAATAACCAGCTGATGAATGATGATTCATCGGTTGATATGTTGCGGTCTATATCTTAATCTATATTTAGTTCATGACAAAATTTTAAATTTTTTTATCATTCAAGAGATTTAAAAAATGGTATTTTTTTAAAATAAAGAAAATCTGCTAAGCTTAACGTTAGCTTACTGTACACATGAGAATAAAAAAAAATAAATAACAAGTAATCGATTGAAACAGTTCAGAAAGTAATTTCAGGAAGAACACCAAATAGAAGTCCTAGTACACAATTTTGTAAATTCTAATACTCGTTTGGTTCATAAAGAATTAAAATTTTTTTCTACTAAATTTTCTTAATTCTGAGTTTATAACACGTTCAATTTTCTGTTCTCTTCAAATTTTTCATGAATGTTATTTTATACTTGTTTTATTTAATAATTTTTTTACTCGTTACAGTTAGCTGAGGTCAGGCATTAGGAATATTGATATAAATAGATTTTTTTTAACCTTATGCTGTGTTGTTCCTCTTAATTCGGTGAAATATCTTAAAAATCTTAAGCATAATTTTGTGCATAAATCTTAAGCATAACAGTACTGGATTTTTCCAAATCTTAATGCAGTCTTTGTTTTTACGGCGAGTTAGGGTTTAGATGTTTATGGTGCATATCAGTCTATATATAGAATGGCTTTAAATAGAAATAAAAATGGAGCAAAGGCTTTTTAGGTATCTGATAAATTTCATCAAACTTACGGATTCCTCTCAAAACATCTCCTTCAGCATCCGCCAACGTCTTTCCTTGCTCTTTGGTTATAATTGCTGCTAACTTGCTCATATCTCTTCTCAATAACTGTTGTAATCTGCAGTAAAAGAATAAATTTTTAGTTATTGTTTGTAATATTAAAAAAGTTTATAAAATATTTACTAGTTGTTAATAAACTAAAGGGTTTCACAATGCTTCTGTCACCAATCTTTGCTAATATCCCACCTGAAGATGTTGTAATACAACGAAACCTAGGTTGTGGTAAAGAACTTAAAGAAAGTAGAGATAATACTACATCAAGTAGTTTCATTTAATTGTGAAATTAAAGGCATTTAAAAAAAAGGTAAATTTTTTACTAATTTATAAAAATATTGTCATTTTGGCTTTAATAATCTTAAATGAATTTATCTATGTTTGTACTTATACTTTTGAGTAAGTTTTCATGAAGATGTTTCATATAAAGACAATGTTCTGCGGTGTATCCTCATTTAAGGAACACGGTGGAAGGATTTACAGTATGTGGAAGTGGAAAAATCACTATCAGTTTATATAAATATGTTAATGATTTCATGTTAGTTTTCTTGATTCACAAAATCCATTTGGAACCTTTTTACAGAAAAGCCCACCAGGCAATGGGAGACAAGGATTCTTCTCAAACACCTGTAAAATTACTATCTTCCTTTTTTGTCATTTTTGGCACAGAATAATTTTTGCACAAAGTTTTTGCATGATCTGGAAAGTCATCAATCTTTTTTACGTCGCAATAACATTTCATCCATCACTTACAATTGTCTTGTATTTAACAGAGACAGAGAAAATTTTCGATTTTTTCAGATACAAAGAATTGTTTCTAGCCTTCACAATGCTTCTGTCACCAAAGTCGAAATACCAGTGAGATTTCAGTTCAAAGCGTCTTGGAAAAAAGGTCCTGTTCATTACTTGTATTATCAAGAAAAAAATTTGCTATAAGCCCTTTGTCAAACAGATTATAATTTCTTGAACAAGATTTTAGCAAATAGATTTGTGAGCAAATTTCTAAAGTAATAAAAAATACATACTTGAACATCAGTTGTTGGCGGGTGAGAACTGTGGAATTCTTCCATGATTTGTAGGCCGCCTTTGCAGAATCTACGGCTGATTGTAATTCTTGTGGTGTTGTTTCGGGTACCCTACAACCAAGTTAAAATCAGTTTTGCAACATACAAAGTTATTACGATAAGAATGAAATAAACAGTAGCTAGAAAATTCTATTTTTCAATCAATTTCATCATTTAGACTACAGGCAACCCTTCAACAGAATATACATTTACTCTATAACTAATGAGTATCACCAATTGTAGGGAAACCTGTTTAAAGTTCCATGATAATTCAAAATTATAGTATTGTACATAAGGTAGTGATAGTTAATAAGATTCACTGATGACGAAAATAAACTAACTTGGATATAAGTTCGTTTGTGGCAGGGTCGTAAAGGTCAATCCATTTTGATGTTTTTGAGTCCACATATTGTCCATCAATAAAAAGTTTAGTTGTCGGTGCAGATGCGGAGTATGATCTTGTAAAAAGAAGTTTCGACTGCAATAGATGGTGATATTTATAAAAGATATGTTTCATAATTATCTCTCAGTAAGAAGAGAGAACTCGGTTAAAAAGACCTTAAGCTCATATTTTTAGTTACAAATACACACACACACATATATATATATATACATACATACATACATACGTATGTATGTATGTATCTATGTATGTGTATATATATATATATATATATATATATATATATATATATAGACACAAAATTATTCCTAAAAATTAAATATCCAACAACGTTTATACATCTTAAGTTAATAACGGACACTGAAGCTGCAGTGAAATAATTGGCAAAAACTTCAATTTAGTAGGAAGGGCCATTTTAATAATGCACACTTTTACTTAGCAGATTTCACAACAAATTTCTTTCAAAGTATGTCGCATATTAAATAAAATAAAAATATTCTTTTTATGCCTTATCTGAAACACCATTTACACCTTTTCAATATAAGTCTGCAGCAGCATATATATTTTCTAAAATGATTATTTTATTGAATTAAACAATTTTAAATATAGATCGATTTTTATTCAATTGAAATGACAGTATGTCCAATTTTGATCCTGAAACAAAGGTATGAGTGAAAGTCCCAAATACCCCAACCTTCTAAAAAATCTTTCTATAATTTCAGTTCTATAGTAATACGCATGATAGTGAGTAATATTCTCTTAGTGTATAATATAAGTGTAATTGTTTATAATTTGTTAATAATTATGCAATTCAGTATGATCATGCAATTAGACTTATAATAGCAAACATTTAAAAACATTATGAAAAAGTGAACTCGGAAACTTTTTGAAATAAATCTTAAGACATAACTCATTGTATGCGTAGCATATTTTAAATTCTCTTAATCTCTTTAATAATGATTGCAACATATATTTGATTTCGAATAGACTATATAATTTCCTAAAAAGACATTTTTAAAAAAAATTTAAAAAAAAATTGTAACTCAATTACGTCTTTAAAAAACAATCTTAGGTAAACACTGTTTGGATTTTATAGTATTGGAGAGAAAAGTTATAACAAAAATATTAATATTCAGGTGTGATTAATATCACTCAAATATGGACTAAAGTATATTGAGAGTAGAGTACGTACTTACTAACATTAAAGGTACAGAAGCTGTAGTTTAGGAGGATAGGTTATGGTACGATTACCTTTTGGTTCACTGTATCACAACTTTTATGTATGAGCTATATTGCATTTTTACATATACACAAATTGACACAGAAACAGTTCACAAACTGTTTAATGTTTACAATATGAGCATAAACTATCTGATGTTGAAAGAATTGCGTCGCACATTCACGTTTCACAAAACGGGGACAATGATTACAATTTTTATGTATTCTTCACATTATCAATGATGCCTTCAACAAAATATATTCCTCCCGAGTGTGTTCAGTAGGTTGTGCATTGTGAAATTTATATTTTTTTTCAAATGTGAAAAATACAAAGAAACAAGATGTAGAAAAATTTAATAGATACCGGATATCTACCCACTACTATGAGAGTTTTTCACTTTGAGTTCTCTACCATTTATGATAAACACATGAACGTACAGAATATAAAACTATGTTTATCATAATAAATTCTTCTGTTTTATAATTAAACATATATTATCATTTTTAAAAATATTGCCTGTGACAAGCTGATGGTAAAAAAATCAGTTTCGTGTTATTACAATATTGCTTTATGTTTTTGGTAGATTCACACAACTGAAAACGTTTTATTTATGTAATATTTTATCATCTGGGCATGTTGATCGTGTAATTTTAGTAGATTCTTTTATTGGTTTTAATTTTAAACCAAATTGATTGTGAAATAATTTTATTATAACATATTCCCTATATTATAGTACATTTACATTTAAAGCTATACTTTTTGTAGTCTCAAGAATACAATATTTTCAATGGACTCAATTTTGTTACACAGAAACATAGATTTTTAATCTTGTCAAATTATTATAATAAATTGTGACATATTTGTAGCAGAATTCTTCCGATACAAATGTATTGATCTTGGACATACTTATTTTTGATTTTAAGCTCTAGATATGTTTAGGTGGACTTTTTGTATGATGGTATTGGTATAAAATATATAAGTATGTTTATTTATTCGTAATGAAAAAATCAATTGAACTAAATATTATTTTTATTTAATTTGGCAATAAAATATTTTCGTTCTTTTTTACTAAACTTGTTATACAGTGTAAGTATAAGCAAAACATTTATTTGATTACTACCTTAAAAAGAGAGTTCATAATGTGAAATAAAAATGACAAAAATCAACGTAAATGTGACGTTTGAATAAGTAATCTGTAATTTTACCACTTGATTTTATTAATTTTGGAAATTGTAACATTTCATATTACAAAAGTAATTTAACATATATATATTTTAAATATATATATTTATAAATGTATTAAAATAAATTCATATTTATATTAACATGTATATATTTTAAATACATTTAAATGTTCTTTGATCAAAAATGATTAGGAAGGTTTTAACAAATTTGATGTATTCTTATTTGAAGAGATTAAATAGACGTTGAAATTTTCAATTTAACTAAGATTAAATTTTAGTGTAAGTAGGAATTTGTTTCTGGTAATATTTTCACGGTTCATCTCAAACAATTTTAGTTTGAATTTGTTATTTAAAAAAAAATACTTAATTAATTTTTTTTAATATTATTGAATGTTTGTTTCATTTAAATTCATATTTAAAAATTCTGAGGAAGCAAGGTAATTAAACTTAAAACTTGTCATAAGCCATATTTGTTTTAATACGGTATTATTAATATAGCAAATTTTAATGAAAGCCAATTAACTAATTATATATGAAAACTGGAATCAATATTATTAATTCTATCAAACATGGTTCTAATACTATTAAATAAATTACTAACGTGTAACTGAAGGAAACTTTTGTACCAAGTGTTCAAACTGATGCATTAAATATGTATATAACATTTGCAAACAACTATTGAATATATCTGAATAACAAAATTCTCATAAATTTAAATGAGAATGTCGGTGATAAAAGTGAATTTAAAATAACAGTAATTGAGAACCTGCAAAACAAAATAATGTTTCTAAATGTTCATAACACATCACATTTCCATTTACACTGTAATGTGCTCAAAAATAGTAATGTCAGTCTCTGTTTGTATTTAGTAATATATCTTATGTGAAATGCAACTGGCTTTCATGACAAGTATTTAAAAATTACATACGTCTAAAATTTTTCAAATATTTCATTATTCCGTTTGTGTGGAACTATTAACACGGGTATATTTAAAGAAACAGTATTGGACTTTAGTTAAAGTGAATTGTTATGATTGACTGATTACGAACTTAGTTGATGGCGATCTTTTGAAGAGTACAGTTGTTATTTCCATGTGCATTTCAAAAATATTAAAACCTCATTCTGGTGGTCGCAATTCCAGCAAAGCTTAAGATCTATAAATATAAAAGAAGAAGCATTTCTAAAGGCTGAGAGAGAGTAAAACAGCATATACTAGATTGGTCAAGAAAAACTAGCTGAAAAATCAAATATTTTATTCGATCACAGTTCTGAAAAAATTAATACAAAACACTAATATTCAATAGGAATATAATAAGAATCTGGAACAGAAAATAAGATATAAGCCTGCAGGAAAATAATTTCAAAAGCAACTTTCACGAAATTTCTCTTATCGGTTGGCACGACATTTCGACGGACTTTTATTTTTTTTTCTTTGATATTTTTGGAATCCCAAAATTTAAAAGTTTAAGAAAACTTACTTCTTCAAACATACTCTATTGAGCTATTTCTTAGAAATAAAGTTTTATACAGTTTCTATTAACGATTGATGAGTAAAATTTTGTTTACTGTATTTTCGTGTCACAAAATATTTCATTTTTTTTAAATTTAAAAATTTAGCCCGATAGACTAAAAATCATATAAAATTCATTATATTACCAGAATCTTCTGAAATTGTTTAGATCTATTCATCTTTAAGTAAGTTATAATGCATATAGTGACACAAAATTATTTTCCGACACTATAAATCACCTCTAATAACATTAATGAAATGATTTAAAATAAATTCCACATTTTTCTTGACCCTTTAGGGCCAAGAATAATATGAAATATATATTCCTTTTAATATTCTCATAAAAAAGTTCTTTTAAAATACCAATTTCTAAGAATGCTGATATGTAACCTCTTAACAAATAATCAAGCTTCTATTTTGTTGTGTGAAAAGACAGAAAGTATCATTTTTCATCACACATCCCAGCCTGTAATAATATATATAAACTTGAATTAGTACTGAACTACTGAAGGCTGACAGTTTAATCCTGATTTTGAATTATGGTATTACCTGAAGAGTAGTTATTGTTTAATTTCTAATTTTAGTATATCTCAACTAGGTTACTGTAATGATAGTAAAATATGTTACCTCAAACACCAATGGACCTATTAAGATTGATTATTCCAGATGAATCTATTCATCTTTATGAGATTTTATAATGTACATAGGTAATATGAAAAGCAGAGAAATTAATACCTGTGATAATAATTTCACTTTAATTACAATACTGAATTATTGTATTGAAAATAAAGAGGTCAGTATTAAATTATTTTAAAAATGAGATAATTAACAATTGTAGACAATTATGATTAATTTAAATCCGAACCAATTTTCTGAAATGAGGTTCTTATAATTATTAATATAACTTGGTATTCCTTCATATAAATAACCACTCTTTGGATATTATATTTATGATATCCTTATTATTTCAGTGGAAATTTATTGCAAGTGAATGCAATATTTTGGTACGATTAAGGCTGTTAATATTATGTTGATATCTTGGTTGTAACTGTATCATTATTGCTGTGGCTATTGTGTTAAAACGTTTGTCCAAAAAATATTAATTTCACGAGCATATTATGGACCATTCTATAAAAGCACTATTGTTGAGAAATAATATTTCAAATGTAGTTTTTAATTTTTCAATCATAATTTTTTAAATATTTAATTTTATTGCCCTAGCTATACTAGGTTATACTTAGTTTATACTAATAACTTTTCTAATTATTCCATTTTTCCTAAAAGCTAACCTGTTTGTTTCAATACAACATGCTGACAGGTCACATTTTTCTAAAACAATGAACAAATGGGCAAAGTTGTTCAATATAACAGAGAAAGAAAAGTTGTTTCGTTTTAAAAAATAAAAACTACTTATTTTTCAGGCTGCTAATTGGCAATAAAGTCTTAGTTAAATAAGGTTCTCTAGTTGTTGCATTAAACTATAATTAAATTAGAATAATCACATCCCAGGCCACCTAATCAATAAAATTTCATTTCACTTGCCAGAAATACAGTTGGAGATGATCAGTTATTATAAAAACACATAGTAAGATCCAGTATTATATGAACACAATAATTCAGCTGCTTTTGATGCACTCTTTGTCCAGTAAGAATCCTCCACACTATCGAGTTGGTCACGATCCTCTCTAGGCCCAGTAAAATATTTGTAATTGATCAATATTTGGGCATACAAACATAGTGTCCTAGTATCGATCAATCAAAAACCAATATAAGAATTTACCATATTTAATAAAATTCTGTTGAATTAGTTTTTAAAATTTCATACAATTTGTTAGACTGAGGCAGATCTTGCGTGTCTTGCTAATACGGATCAAGCTTAACTTGAGGTAGGCTGATCATGGTTTCGATCCAGTAAACTCTTATTCACCGAATGATTGATTTTGAAGCAGTGTTAGATTGTGAGTGTTACACATAGTGTGAATATTCTCGTATATTAATTATTTACTGGATCGAAAGCAGACTGTGGCCATATTATTATATGATTGCTTTCTACGGTACAAACATAAGATCCTTTAAGAGTGTGTCTTCAATATTTATGTAGATTATGATCAAAGGATTGTGGGGTATTTTGAGAATATTACTTTCAGATTAAATATTACTATCATATTAAAGTATACTTTTGGGGAACCTTTAAGTTAGAAAATTTTTATACATAATAAAATTAAAAAGAATACCAACATACCGTGAATTAATACTTTGTTGTATAAGTCGACAGCTAAGACAATGATAAAATCAACTCATTATTAAATTTTTGTATTAATTGTTATTAAAAAATTAGTATTACACTGAAACAATTATTGAAATACTCTGCGAATGTTACACTAAAAATTCTGAAGAATATAAATTTTATTTACAGCTTTAGGACAAAGATTTGTTCAGTCTATGAGGATCACTAGTAGGTTTGGGTCAAAGTTTTCTGAAAATCAAATCTGGTTGATACACAATAAGGCCCACATAATTGCGAGGGTTTAGTTCTGTCATATTAATTGTATACCTGAATCTGAGAGTAATACGGAACCCTGTATTTTTGGATCAAATTTGAAGGAAAAACAGCGCAAGCATATTGGATAGGTACAAGATGCGATATCCAGCCGTTCGAATTACATTTTAATGTCATATAATAAAACTCAAGTTATAGTCAATGGAAAATAAACCCTAAAAATCTAGGAACGTTTTGCTATACACAATTTCTTTAAAATTGTTGTAAAATAATTATTGTCATGTTGTTACACAAATAAAATTTACGTTACGTTATAAATACATAACAAAAAGAAAAAATGTTAAAGGTGAAAATAGAATTATACAGACTGAGAAGTTATAAAAAAGTTAACATTTTCATTTTTATTAAGGAATCAAATGAGATCGAACCACTTTGTCATCATGAGCATATTTATTCATATTCCAAGTCTTTGGCAGTCAATTGTTTACTTGGCTACGAAGGAAATAAGGTGGGCGATTGAGCATCATCAATAGTATTTTTGACTTTTTAAAAAAACATTGCTACTGGAAATAGTTATTTCATTTTAATAAACTGATCTTTTAAAGGTTCCAAGAATTGTTACAGCGTGAATAATTTTTATGCCATGTTCCATCATTCGATCATAATCTATTATCTGTTTCTTTAATATTTAAGCCGTTCGAAATTAAAAAAAAAACACTTTTACTGAACTACTAATGCCGAATCCACAAATACAAGAGACCTACTGTATTGCTAAAACTATTTTTTGCTTTTAAATTTTCTCAACACCATAGTATTGTAAATAACACATTTTTATGAAATGTGAAATGTCTTATGTTCCACCTCTAATCTGAGTACATTGTACTTAAAGGGCTTATAAAGTGCCATTTCTTTTTTTTATTATTTACAATTTTTATTAAAACTAGTCATATAACTAATGATTAATTTGTTTCTGAATTAATATACTATGTGCTGACTAAACTAAGACTTTCCTTTGAATCACTTAGTGTTCTAATGTCTAACAAGCTCAAAAGGTTTTATTCTTTTGAGTCTTCTATTAGTATTTTGCACATTTGAGAGTCTGGACACTTCTGGATTAATGTGGATTTGAAGTCTCTTTTGCTGAGAACTAACAAATCTACTAATAATATCGGCTACCATCTCAATCTCAAGATCGCGATGGAGATCACAGTTACGGACATACCAAGGTGCGTTAACTACACACTTAAGCACTTTGTTTTGGTGCAGCCATGACTCCAAATTGTATTCCATAATTCCAAGTTGGGCGTAGGACTTGCTTATACAAAATAAGCTTGTTGTATGTTGAAAGCTCAGAATTACGACCAAGCAACCAATACATTTTTCTGAACTTGATATGCCATTTCTAAAGTAACATTGTGAGTCCATTGCATTTTTTAATTGTTTTGAATATTGGATAAGTTGTCGCCGTGGTGTGTTGGGTGGATCACAAGGTATACAGCCTTTGACGATGCGGTGCACCATGGGGCCCGGGTTCGATTCCCGGACATTCATCGAACGGGGTTGGACTGATGTTATGGTTGGCTGTAAGAGATTGCTCTCGTAGCAATAAATCCGCCATATGTATCAAGTAGATACATTAAAGTAGATAAATAAATAAATAAGTGACCAAATCACTATGTCATTTTCTTCTATTCTATAAAGATCCCTAACAAATATTAAATATCACAATTCAATCACAATTCTCTTATCACAAAGTAAATTAGGAAGACAGATAACAAAAGTGGAATAATATGTTTATGACATAGGTCTTGGCAACAAGTCCCCTTCGCCTGACTTAATAATTATGACATGCTCTTGCGTAAGTCAAAAGTCTTATCATACAGTTGACTATTTATAAGATAAGAGCATTATGGGAGAAATATTATATGGAGATAAAGAGGAGTGTTATGTTTACCTAAAATGAGTTGGGTGTGATTAAAACAAAATTATATTATTGTTTATCTGCTAGAGTAGAACTACAAAGTAATTTGAACCGTGAAGTCTCATCTATATTGTCTATGTTTGTAAATTGATTTCAAGGAATTTGTCTAGAACGTTATTTTTAGACTCTTTTTGAGAGAAAATATCAGTAATATATGTCTTATTTTCTCCTAAAAATAATAAAACTTAAAATTTTCTTTTCATTGAAGCTCTCTCCGAATTCCCTATCTTTATACAAAATATTGATTTCTTTCTCCTGTAAGGTCAATAATTGTGACTGTCACTGTATATACTCTATAACATTACGAAGATAAGTTAATGTATATTTTAGTGCATTTTATAGTTTGATATACTGGAAAGATTACAGCAGAATAAGGAAACCAAACCACAAGAACATTGCAAACAGTATTGTATGAATCATTAATTGAAATTAAAAAATATAATTACGAATGTTACTACCTGGCATAATTGCAACTGAGGTTATATTGAGAACATGTTTATCTTATTTATGCCTAAAAAGAGCAAGAATATGAGCCGTAACCCGGAAAAATATTTCTTACTAAAAATCTCTATATTTTACATTAACTCCATATTTTACATAACGATAATATTCATACATATTTTTTTTACGCAACAGAGCAATTTCACTGTTTATCCAACCTCATTTGAAAATTGAATAAAAGTATAGCATTCATCGAGACATAGAACAAATATATTCATTGTTTTTTTGTTGTTTATTGATCAGAAATTGAATTAATCTATAGATAAATGAGCAAAAAATTAAATTAACTTCTATGATAGGCAGTCACAATTATGAGTCAACGTGGAATAAATAAATTTTAAACGTTCATACAAACATTTTTGTTGTACATACTTATTCATGAAAATTATATTCCAATCACAAACTTAGTATTAGATAAAAGATAAGAACGATAGAACTCTAAGCTTAGATCCAGTGTTATGTAATAAAATACATGAAACTTAGACAATATTTACATCAATAAATTATTCGTTAATATTATAGACCGAGCAAGAATATCAATCCATGTCTCCAAGGGTGATAGAGTAATCATTTGTGATTGATTACTATATTTGTCATTGAGCTATAGTGATAAGTATACATTTCATTGAAATTTTTGCGTAAACTAGAATAGTTATTAAAACATGTGAAAGATCAGTCAAAATTTTTGCGTAAAATCAAATAGTTATTAAAACATGTGAAGTTCAGGTTGAATTCTAAATTCTACACACTAACTCTAATATACATTAAAAATATGATTGATTATCTTATATATGGCAGACGGCATGAAAGCCAAATACAAAATGTTAAACCGCAAATAGCAGAAAGAAAATAATACAGAGGGGGGAGTAGATATAGAAAAATGAAATGCTATAAGAGTATTTTTCGAAAGGTACTATTGTCGAAAGCCTATGGCCATTCAGCGGCTAGTCCCGTTTTGCTTACATGGCCCCAGCCCCGATTAGGGTTTGTGGAAATCTTATAGGTGATCAGAAACCGCAGTTTCAATTTTCTATTTATATAAATTACATGTGAATTTTTGTACTCTTTTTTCTAACTTTAACAATTTCTCTATACACAATGGTTTTTCATAAAATCAATTAAAAAATCTCCAAGCAGCTAGCAAATATTTTAATCAATTGAGTCAGTCAGACACTAATTTACTCACGTTCAAAGATATATCTTAGCCATTATTAATAGCATTTTGCCATTTATGCAATTTTCATTTGATATTAAATCTATCATCATGACATTTGAATTTTTGTCCATGACAATATATAATGAATGAATATTTTGTAAATCTTTATGTACACTGGGGAAATAATGAATGTATACGCCATACAATTGTATTCTCGATAAAGGCAAAAATATGTTTTGTGTCAATATGTAAATATGTTTTCGATATTATTTGAACAGTTGACCAGAATGAAGGTTGAATTTTGATAACATAAAATTCAGCGACAATTTCTTTGCAATTCATTCTAAAAACAATCTTTGTGTGATACATGGACACTCAGGTTGGGGATCATAGAAATTAAGATATTTTTGAATCAATATTTTATCAACTTAACTTTATGCAAATTCTTGAAAAATTTGTGAATGTATACTAACATGAGTTTCAAAACAAATTTCATTGATAAAGAACAGTTAATGTGTAATATTAGATTCTGAAAAAAAAGAAACGGATTGGGGGAGGAAGGATCGGATTCAGACAAAATTAGGGGATAATAACTTCTATGTAAAAATTTAGGTTTATACTCCTTTGAAAAGGTTGATTACCTATGAAATAATGCCATTTTTCTCTTTCCTGTTCTTATTTTGAGAAAAATGTTTGTTCAATTTGGTAGTATCAATAACCTGTTTGGCATATCTCTTTAATATGATTATTTATTAAGGAAATGGTTAACCATGAACATATGAATCTATGAATTTGAAATGTGCCAGGGCAAACAATACAACGAAACCTTGTCATACATGGAAATCATTTAGATTGTTTAGAAATAAATGATCATGTATGCGTAGAATTTTCTGTCAAACATCCCCTGTAGATATTTGGTGTTAAAACTTTAATAGTATTTATTACATTTTGTCTCTTATCTATCTAATACTCATTTACGCTACTCATTATATCTTATTTAAAAGTTAATTAATCTTGTAATCAAATTAAAATATATTAGAAGTGATTACCTCAGTATCAGTAATCATAACCAATTACAGACGTCATAACTATAAATATAACTGACATGTTCAAAACATTTATAGCCAATTTGATTTTTACTTTAGAATAGCCAAACGAAATAACAAAAGGCGCAGTTCAGGTCCGTGCCATATGTTTTTCGTGAAAATGTTGGAAAAAAATCATAAGAAGAATTTCGTATTAATATGTAACTTAATTACGAATCTGTTTAATGCAACAGTTACACAGAGCAGTATAATGGGAACTGTCCCTGGACGCTGTATGCCCGATAGGCCAGTTACGTAATCATTTTGTTGTTTTTTCATTTTTTTTGCGATGCTGTCACAGGTCTTGCATTTGCTCGGCCCTGGACATTTTAGGTTTCATGGATTCCTTTTGATGCGAGTTTTTGTCTGATTTGCATTTTCTATAATTCTGAGCATATTTACGATTCATATGAAACATCATCTTCAATATGTACTTGTATTTCGGCGTTTCACTTATATTCCGATTTTTACTTGTATTCCAGCAAATGTTTTTATTGTCTCACTTTAGATTCCAGTAGTGTTCCTCAAGCTGTTCATAATAACATACAAATCAACATTCTAGCTAAATGTGTTTTCACGCTACAATAATTTATAACTTTACACAATGCTAATTTGTAACAATCATGTGCATAATTCTATAATTTAGGTAACCTAACAGACTTCAACCTATTTCCACTCTACCACTTCTATGACAAGTTCACATGCTTGTTGTCTACGGCCAATTAGTTGAATTTTCAAACCACGTTAAATTGGTTTTAAGTTCAATTTAATCAAGTTCTGAAACCAATCTTAACAACTCAACTGGACTTGTTAAGGCCGCCATTGTAACAATGCTTAGTTATAAAAAACAATTAAATCATAATATTCATTTTTCTTCATTTTAGCTGCAAATTCAACTCGATTAATTCTGATATTTTACTAATTAGATGTTTTTATTAAGGTACTGAAGCAGAGAACCCTCATACCCTATCATGTTTTTTTCAGATTTTATTGATAAGTTCCATTTCAGAAATATTAAGCTTCAAAATGATCATGCCCCCTCCCCGCTCCAAATTTTTAATTATGGATTTGAAAAGTGCCAAAGTCATTAACAATTTCAAAGGACATGGGCAACAATGGATGTCTACTTTCTGTCTGTTCTGATACACTCTTAACCATTTTTTTTTAAATATGTCTCAACGTTATCTAAAATGCTTTAGCTTATATCTTTACGCCCCAGGAAATCTGCCAAATTTTCAGATATTTAGTCAATACAACTAGATATAACTAACATAAAAATAATATTTGCTAATTAACTAGCAAATACTAAACTCACAAAATTTGTAATATACCTATGTGCTTAAAATAAAACAGCCATAAGGGATATTTTTTCCGTTTATAAATCGTAAATTGGTAATGTTTTTATACAGATTCACTTTATATAATTCCCGCTTGGAAAAGATTCATTAAACATCTAAACAATCAGTAATATCAGTAAACATCTAAATAATCTGCAGCAATTTTTTTATCAAGTTTTGGACATCCTTAAGATTGCTACTAAGAATTGTTTACCGTCTTGAACATTAATATATGTCGTCTGACCTGTTTATAATATAAGACGTATTGTAATTTTTCACCCACTTTTACTTAACACTAGTCCCGCGTATAGTTCGTTCAACTGCCTTATGTTATTACTGATTTACTTTTTTATTCATGCATTTGCGTGTCTCATGTTTAAGGCATAAAAATCTAAATAGATGAGTGGGGGCATCAAACTATTTTGCATTGTGTTTTATGCATACAAAGATATATACATACTGTATAATCGATAAGGTCCCATGAATGCATCTAACGTTGCCTTGATGTTCTCTTAATTCTTTTATTTATTGTAGAAATACCGCACTAATAGATTCACGAATACATAAAAAGAGCCTTGGCGTAAAGGACAATGACATATTACAGCCGACAATGCATTGACCTAAACCCTGCTTATAATTCTAAAGTATTTGAACCTTAAACGCATACAATTTTTTTCCATCTTTGCATATAATAAATATATCTCACAGCGGTATGAAGAGTAAGTTTAATAATATAATTAGATATATAGAACTAATAGTTTTTAGCTTTAACAAATACGGTAGTCGACTCATTCTAAATTTTGATAAATTTCATATAATATTGTGAAATATAAGTTAATTAAAAACCCGTCTTGAAAAAAATTCAAAAATTGATTGAAAAATAAGCCAGTTATAGGCTTCTAAATTTAAAGATACGGCTAGGGTTGAGTATATCCCTGTCTCTTTTCCTCTCGTAGAATATAATGTGCAATATTAAAAATGACCTCACAATGCAGTATTGCCGTCCTTGTCTAAAGGTTAAATTTAAACTTTTATAACTCGGTCAATTTTTAAGATTATTAAAAAATTTTTTCACTCTTCTTCAGCTGGTACCTTGAAATTATGATTAATGAAATAAAAAAAAATAGTCAAATACCCAATTCGCAAAGGTATCATTGTTGAGCTCGTGGAAATGTAATCTATTCGATATATTCTTTCGTTTCTTACATTTAAAAAAACAGATTAAAAAAAAAGTTACGGGTAAAAAATGTGTATTTTGGATACAGATTAGAAGTAAAACTTCATTACATGTATATATCTATGATGAATAATATTGGTGGCAAATATGTTGCATAGAAATATGCGAAAATATATGTCTAATATAAGGTGTAGAGAAATATGGTGAAGTTTATAGAAATATTAACACGATGCTTCCACTTCGTTCTTGGTTCAAATGGTTTCATTATGTGACAATAGAAATAGATGTAAATGTACGTCCAAGATAAAGCATAGTATAAAAATCTCAGTATAAAATATTCACTTCAAAAATTCTTAGAATAATTATTTCAGATAATTCAAGAAATAAAGTAAGAGTGTTGTTTGTTTCATGTTGGACAAAACAAATATATAGGACAAATATATTGTATGAAAAACTTCTACAGTTAAAATCATCTAGGATCAGAGTCTGTATTACGGGATTGAGTGGAAGTCCTAAATGATGTAATAGTTACTTTGCTCATCTTTCCTGCTATCCATAGGGAGAACAACGTTATATAATTTTTTTTAGTTCTACCCACAATTCTTAGTTTTCATTTAAATGATTACAAAAGATAGTGTTACAAACGAGTACAATCCCAATAACCTTACTCACAAGAATGTTGTTATCCAAGATAATTCAAGCTGTATGAAAAACACTGAAAGTGCATTTTAGTTTAAGTAGATAAAATTGAGTGCAAATAAAAAACAACAAAACAAGGTTGCTAAAAACTTTTTATAAAAGATATAATTACTTTATATAAAAACCTGCAATGCTGATGAGTTACTCGTTTACATTGGGAGATATGATTATATAAAAAGTTATATAACACATTTTACATTGTGTGATACAACTACTAGCGTGATAGTTACAGCTATTTCTATTGTGAGTACTTGTAAGTCTCGGTCTATAAAAGATCACAAATTTTTAAATACATATCAGTCATTTCTTTGTAGAAATATTTTTTTGCATAACTGCGTGTCTCTCATTTATATAACCTACGTGAACAGCGACAAAAATATTCAGTTCCTTTTGTATACAATTTTAAAAGCATGTGTTCAAATAATACAAAAAATGTTTAGCATCTAAGCAATAAACATTAGACATGAAATAATCAATTTTGAAATAGCTAATAGCCTGTAGATAGGCAATAACTTTAAAAACACTTCGATATTTACTTTATGTTTGAATTGAGATGTTAAATCTTTACATTTTATTTATAAAAAATTGGGTTTTAAAACAGGTTTTTATTGAAAAAAACACAATTCGTTGTTTATATTTTTTGATGAAACTATTGATTGTCGATGCTTTGTGAGATTGGATTTTTGCAGTTTATAACAATTAATTACAACAGATTTTCAAAATGCAGCAATATAATAAAAATGAATGTTAAGTTATAAAGAAACTAATACCTACTGGGCCTTCTCATCAAATAACTTATCTATATAATGTGTATCATTCCATTACAGCAAAAAGTAATTTACACATTATTTGAGTAAACTGTCAAAGTCATTATTACAGTAAAATAATTATTCATTGGCTAGCTAATGTAAAGCACATTACTTGTTGACATGATTTATGGTCAATTATCAGAGATTTCCATTATGTGTATTGAAACACAACTAATAAATAATACATCTACACTAATAATAAGTGTAAACAATTGTCACAAAATCTTAAGAATGGTTCTAAATAAATATAAAGTCCTAAATTCAAACTATTGTCACCGTATTTCATTATGACATAAAAGAAAAATTAAAATCAGATCATAAGATTAATTTTTTCCACATTTAATGTGAAGTGTTTATTGTTTTATTCTGCTAGCGGTTGGGTACTTCAGTTGGACTTTGTTATGTCGGTGACATTTGAACTTTGCATTGAAATGATGTTATTTTATGTAAGCGATCAAATGTATTAGTCTATTAGAATCAAATTATATCACAGATTTCAAATAAATTTGTTACTTTTACATCAACAGTTATTCTTTGGACTACTAGGAAAATTCCAAATAGATTACATGATGTCTTGCAATAAAGTTCAAAAGAAATTTCTTTTTGAGAACTATTAATGGTACTCTCAGTTCCCGAGCTAAATTTCTTTAATTATGAGCTCAGAAACATTTAATTTCCAGGGTTCCATGGTAAAATAAGAAACCTTTATAATTTTGTCATGTCTGTCTATGCATCTGTCAGTCTCACAGTTTCCAGAGATTTAGACCGGTATCCATGAAATGCAAGTAGATCATTCATATGTGATCTCAATTAACACTTGGTAAAATTAAAAAAAAAATTTTATGTACCTCTATGTATATTGTAATGTGGAAGTGGAACTATTTGTCAGGTTGTCAAGGATTTTAAAAATTTAAAAAAAATTTTGTATGTTAGCATTTTATATTTATTACAGTTCTAATATAAGATCTTTGTACTAAAATTATTTCGATTAATTTGCATCAACAATTTTATGAGATATGGAACTATGGAATAGAAGTGAGGCGTATATACTGTAATCCATACGAGTACCAAGTACTTGCGTGGAATGGACGTACTAGTGTATGACATTCAGCAGATACCTGTTAGAGAATATACAGCTTTCTGTTTCTCTTTGTAATAACTCAACTGATATAAGAGCAAGAGAAACAAAGTGATTATGGACATAAGCAGGTTATCCCATTCATTGCATAAATCCCTTAGGAAAGAATGAAACAAAAAATGTTCTACATAATAGGCTCATATTTCTAACATTTTACACTGATGGGTAAGCTCGCATCTAACGTACTATGTGATTGCTTCATACAAGGTATTCTCTAGTCTATCTGAACTCCACTGCGTATCAGCATTTCGCGCACACATGTTCATACACAATCTGGGAAGACCCATGACAAAAGGTTTATAACAATAACCATTAGATTTTATTTTTGTAACTTTTTGTTTAGTTTCATTCAAATAAGTGAATGATCAAAATATGAGAAATACAAATATTTAACCAGCAAAAAAATGTCGAACACTTTATGTGGAACACTAGTGTTTATGTTGTCTGCTTTCGATAGAACACTGGACAAGCAAGTTGTAACAAGTATAGGTATCTATTGTTTTTACTTGGTTGTAACAGGATCCCTGGTATTAAAAAATACTGATATTACACACCTCTACTGTGGAAACCTACTTGGTCAGTTTTACTTATAAATAAATTAATTATTTCAGTTAAAAACACAAACGAAACTGTTAAAACAGTACCATCAAAAGATTGGACACAACATAAAGTCTGGAATTTTGTATTTATTTTTTAATATTACCATTCTGATTTTGAAATGTTCAATGTATCCTAACTCAGGACTTAAAATAAAACTTTGTTTTGCATAGAAAAGTAGTTTTTTAGTTAAATAAATATACAACTTTATGCTTTAATATTCAATTGGAATAATTCAGTTCATTGTCAGATTTAATATTGGACTTCTGTATAATTTTTAAGAGCTTTCTCTAGGAAGAAATGTTTTCTTTTGAAGAACTAGATGTTCATTGATTATTTATTTACTTTTAATACATTTAGACTGAAAGTGAAATATTGTGATTTGTAGAATTTTACTACTTAAGTAATCGTTAATAAGTGTGATTTAAATGTTATTTGCTAAAAACTGAGGTTGTTACCAAATGCCCTTTTACCCTTGAGAATTATTTAGATTTTAATGTACGTAATCGTAAAAAAGACTGTTGAGATTGTTGATTTAATATTTTAATTTTTCTGTTATTTTGCAGCATACATCTAAAAAGAGTTCTTTCATACCGCTGATCTCATTTAATAATTTCCAAGCACGTAATTGTGTTTCTATCGGTTTTAGTAAAAATTAAGCTGATTTGTACAAAAATTATCTTTTATTTTGCTAATTTCACAATGAATGTTGTGAAATATTGATTTCTAGTTACAGAATCGAAACCATTTAACATGCCCTAGTAACATTGGGTTAATGTAATTGTCTCTTTATTGTTATTTTTTCTTTTTTGTTTCCACACCTGTGGCTTTTCTGCTGGGTTCATACGTTAAAGATATTTAATTTGCAATTGTTTGATATTTACATGGGAGAAAATTGTTTATCAACAATCATTTTTTATTCTTAAGGTACGAAGGGTCAGAGTAAAGAAAGTCTCAACATAATGAATAAAATCACGACTGGACAATGGACACTTGACTAACAAACTGTCTGTAGGTCGAAATCGAATAAAAATTTTGATATATTTTAAAACACTATAAAGAGATTTTTAATTTTTCGTAAATCTATTCGCATTCATAAGTATCATTATTAAACACCGCTCGTTTAAAAAAAATCGTAAACAACCAATGTCACTTTTGCTACTGTTTAATTCATATTATTCCTCAGAAAAATAAATGTTTCGTATAATACCGATATTTAAAACCAATTTTTCAAATGAGTTATGTAAACATGCATTTCATATTGGACTATTATTAATACAATGCAGAAAAATACCCAAAATTGAATAACCTTTTTTTCAACATAATTTTATGCAGGTAAATCAGGATGGCAGAATTGTATCTTATAATTATCTTACAATGAGATTTTCTATCATCTTTATTTTCATTCTACATTCATATCTACACATAAAAAATATACCTATTTATAATGAAAATACAATTACAAGAAAGGGTAAATTCTGTTTGTAATTTTGAAATTTGCACAAATTTACCTACGTATTGTAAAGAAATCAACTATATATAAAATTTTAGAATATGTTCTCTGTTCTTTATAGTCATGCGGTCTTTAGCTTTAAGTTTATATCAAGAGGAGACTGAAAAAGAAATGTGTGGCTAAAAGCTCAGGCAAAAGCTAGTTGAGTTATAATCTCTTCACTTTATCATAGATACTTTAATTTATTACAACAGCAAGAAAAAAGTAAAATAGTGTATAATCATAATACATTTACTAAAAGAACTTCGGCGAAAATTAATTTAAACGAAAAATTCGTAATTCAATAACTATGACGCCTTAAATTCTTTTTACTGCGTAAAAGAACGCGTAAACAAAAATATTTACGATAAAAATACCTAATGACGTCCTACGATATTAATTTAAATTTATTTAAAAAAACTTACTTCAGTTCTGAATAATTTTAATATTGTCGAAGCCATTGTTGTTTAATTACGAAATATAATTTAATATACGACCGCACACCACCTCAGGACAAAATCACTAACGAACTATCACTTGACATGAAGATTACGCGGGCTTGGCCTTCAATTGATAAAATCAGATATTATTAATGTAGAGTTGAATATAGCGCCACGATTTGACACTGGGACACGCGGATTGGTCGAGTAATTTATTTCTAATTTGACTTAGTAAGTATCCATATAAATATTTAGTGTATGTTGAATGTAAAAACGTGAATATTAAACGTGTGTAAGTATTCAAGCGACTGAAGTGACTTTTTATGACGTTTATTTTGACATTGAACCTACACACTTTACCGCCTTCCAATCTTTATGTCAAAGAGAAAAGAAAGTTAAAAGAAATCAGAGCAATAATTTACTTTGTGGTTGTAGTACCTATTGTTCTGCTTTATAAGTATAATACAATGTGGATGAGAAAACACACCCACCTTTAAATAATGATTAGAGATATATTGGTTTAAAATATATTTACGGTTTCATATTTTTTGGTGGTCTTTACTTTTATATCAAATCCATTTAGTCTTGAATAACAATTAAAAAAAAATTAACATCAATACAATAATTTTTTTCATGTTTCGGAGTTTAAATAAACTTCTATTACTTAAGTGTCCCTATGTCTATATAAATAATTTTCCTTTTAGATATTAATAGTAAATATTTGAATTAGTAAGTATCAGATACATATTGAATGAGATGAAATTGATAGGAATTAAACATATATATTGTTCTCCCTTACTAGTGAAGAATGTATCTAACTTTCCTTAAGTGTACGAAATTAGTGTTTTCGGAACGCTTAACAGTAAATAGTAATTCAAAAAATATTTTACTGCTAATTACATAAAATTAAGACGCTCATCTTGTATTATTGACATACTGTTTCATTTTTCATTTCAAGTTGCGTCATATATAATACTTCAGTAGCATAAATATAATTAAATAATAGCGACACCTATTGTAAGACTATGAACATTCTTCACTAATATGTTTTTGGATATACGAGCTAGATGACTCTGTTCTTTTGAATGATGATAAACAAGTCTTAAAAGTATGTCTTCAAATTGATAGGCAACGAGATGAAAATATATATCAAAGTATTTCCATACTTACCTACCTAAGTAAGCTAAGCGCTTGTTTTTCCTCCAATAACATGAATTATGACAAGATTTAAAAGTAATTTCTAAACATGGAATAACATTTCCTCGAAATGAATTGGATTATTTTTATTTACCTATTTAAAAAGTAAATAATGGAAATAGATTGATACTTTAATTTGCAGCTTAAAGAAGAAAATATATAAGTCAGATATTAATGTCGCAGAATACAATAGATACAACCTCGAGGAAGAGACAATGATATATCTAATGCGTTATTTAAGAATGTTCAAATCCGTGATGGAATAATTATAATTTTTAATTTAATATTTTGCATATGCGTTTTAAAAATGAAAAATGTTCAATGGAACTTGAAAGATTTATTTAAAGATACCTCACGTAAATAGGTGCGAGCTTTTTACATGTATGGGAAAGATATGTTAAATACATTAAAATTTATTTTGCTACATATATCTAATTACAAAATTTACACAGAGGAGACCGGCGAAAATGGGCCTCACTTTACAAAAAGTGAATGCAATTTTTAAAAATGTTGGCATTTTTAGAACGTAAAAGAGCAAACAATTCAGCGATTTACTATTAGTTAAGAGTAAAATACAATTTGTAACCATAACACAAAACAAAAAAAACTATCTTCATAAATACGCTTATACGAATATTAAGTATATTTTTACATAGGATATCGACCGTTCTTTAAATGTTTTGACTGTGTTTATACTTTGTGGTATCCGAGTCAGTCTTAACTACTAAATACTTTGACTTTAATATACTTAAAACATTTCTTACTTCCAATTGATTATTGCACATCCCACGGGCGTGTGCTGTATTATCTACTGGTAGCATCGAGTTTTGATGATAGAAGTAATTATAAATTGGGTATTTGTAAAAGTAATAAATTTTTGACATAGCTTTTTGAAGAGATCTTCTAAAATGATAACATTTCTTAATTTCTTTAAATATTTCTAATGATCTAAATTTGCTCTTGAAAAATGACATGTGTGTCTGTCCGTTGGTCTGTACGTATGTACGTATGTATGTACGTAACATATCCTCCTAGAATATGTTACAAGTCATCATTTGACCTTTTTCTATCGATTGCTTGACTAAGAATTTTAATCTTTATATCCATTTTTCTAGAAAACTCCCTTTCTTCGTGCTCGGCGACTGTCCTCGACTTTAGTTCTGTGCAGATCTTCTTACCACTTCTCTCGGTCCCTTGTTGTTTCAACTTATTTTTTTTAATTTATAACTTTTTCTTACAATTGTTTATCTAAGAAATATTGAAAAATGCAGAGTTTTGGTTTTCCAAAGATTTGAATGATAAAGATTTGATGAAGATGATTCGTAGTATATCACACTTGTCTTCTTGAAAATCCGAATGAAATCGAACAGAAATATTAAAATTAAATATTATTATAAAAAATTAATATTATTTTATTGTATGTATTTACGAATGAAATGTTATTCAATGATATTTTCTGGCAGTAGCAATGAAATTAAAACACTTTGTCATAAACTATCTCACTGCGATCTCTCCAAAGTTGTAGGCGATTTTGACATTCACGAAAAGATTTGAGCTTACGATCATGCTATTTGGAGTGGTGCACTGTTTGTCAGTGCCCATCTTAATATTCCACCTACAAACAATTACTTAATATTTTTAAACATGGAGTCCTTGGAGAGGGTAATTCATTTTAAGTGGGTAGGGTCTTACTGGATTATTAGTTTCCTCAGTCACCAAGAAATTGAAGCTCCGTATATATGACTGTTAAGTATAGTGTTGCTGTGACGTAAAAAACATTTTTGTTTGTTTTAGGTTGTGTATAGCGAATAAAAACATTGTTTATTCCAGATTAAGTATTTTTAGATAGTGGATTGATTATCTGTCCTGTACAGAGAAAAATTGTCCTGGAAACGTAACTGCTAAAATGGCCAAAGAAACATAAGGGGGATGATTAATGAATATATTTGGCATTTATTTTGTATAAATTCATTACTTACAATTAAATGAAACTACGTAATTTAGTATTATTTCTGCTTTATTTAAGTTCTTTACCACGTCCTAGGTTTCGTTGTATTACAATGTTTCGTTGTATTACAACATCTCCAGGTGGGTAAGTAGCAAAGATCTTTATGTGCATAAAGTTTCTATGTATCTTATGTGCATAAAGATCTTTGCTAATAGTCCACCTGAAGATGTTGTAATACTACATAATACTAATAATACTACATCACGTAGTTTCATTTAATTGGGAATGATTATGTCCGCGACGACCGGATTGCGCAAAAGAAGAATCGTGAATCCGAGATTTCTCTTAAAAAAACATTTGAGTGTATTGATGAAGTTGATGCGCGACGATTGCTTAGCTTTTTGCTGTAAGGCTTCATCAAGCTCGGCTAATTCCTTTTGACGTTTAGCGTCAAAAGGAATTTAGTGCTCTTGAAGCCATGCGGTTCAATTGACTTGATTAATTTTTGAGTGACGTCGGTGATATAGGAAGTGCGAAAAAGTTGGCTGCATTTTAAAAATTTATATTAAATGCAGGAAATGCAATGTAAAGGAGCCCCGTGAACAGACATAGTTAATCAGGCTCACTTGTAAATAGTAACAGACTGAAATGCAACTTTATTGGATAGAATGTAATTTTGGGGAAAATATAATTTTTAACAATGAAATCACAGCGCAAGATTCGACAATTTCGACACAGCAATAACTAACAGAACATTAAATAACAGGTTTTTGGTCACATTAATAAACAATTATTATTTCAATACATAAAAATAAACACTATATTATTGGATAAGTAATATTAATTCTTCAACATGAAACTTAGTCACGTCTCAAGTAACGTTTATTATAATAAACTGTATATTCTTTTATTGATTATAAATCAAATAAGGATACATTTTATAGGCCATCCTGAGGTGTAAGGGAAATGCCGATTTATTTAGTCATTGCAACAAATACCTCATTTTAAGAAATCATGTTCGCAAATATTTTTCCACGGGTTTCAGACACGTGAAAAATATTATTAGCATGATAAAAATGAACTCCGGTGTAAAAAGTGGACACAATTTCTCCGGTGTCCTTTGTGTAGAATACTATTACTTTGGAGTATTTCATACCAAATATTCTTACTACATATCAAAAGACTTAAATATTTACCCACGGATTTCAGTTATGTAAAAAGTATTAGAATGATAAAAATGAGCATTTTTATGGTGCACAAATCAATTTCGTGTGCTGCGTTGTCAAAAGTGGACATAATTTCTCCGGTGTCCTTTGTGTAGAATACTATTACTTTGGAGTATTTCATACCAAATAATCTAACTATATATCAGAAGACTTAAATATTTTCCCACGCATTTCAGGTATGTAAAAAGTATTAAAATGATAAAAAATGAGCAGTTTTATGGTGTACAAATAAATTCCGTTTGCTTTGGGGTAGAAAGTGGATCTATTCTCTGGTGTCTTTTATGTATAATAATATTACTTTGAAGCATTTCATGCCAAATAATCTTACTATATTTCAAAAGGACTTAAATATTTTCCCACGGATTTCAGACATGTAAAAAATATTATAATGATAAAAATGAGCATTTTTACGATGTTCAAATTAATTCTGTGTGCTCCGGTGTAAAAAGAGAACCTATTCTCCGGTGCCCTTTATGTACAATACTATTACTTTGAAGTATTTCATACCAAATAATCTTACTGTATATCAGAAAGAGACTCAACACTTGTGTCTTTCTTGAATATTATAGTAATGTGTCTAATTATTATTTTGCACTATTTAGTCGTAAAACAAAAGGATCAACTATTTTCGTATTTTACTTGGATCCCTTGGAGTCATGATGCTTATTACACAGAATAGTTGGCATCTGAGTACTCAGGCGACCTACGGTGTGTTAAAGGGTATGAAAAATTAAAATCTAGAAAATAAATTCCAAAAATGGGAATTTTTAACGACCTTTTTATTATTCATGTCTGAAAGGGTTAAATAGACTTTGACCGGATTAGTAACACATGCTTTTTTCAGTTTTTTAAGCTTTTGGACTTTTTGCTTTGCTATTGTTCTTTATACTTACTTCGTGCAATATAGAATCATATTTACATTTTAGATATGAATGTCAAAAAAGGTAATTAACTTGCCGAGTTTAGAACGTACTTCTATAGAATATAATAAACCTTTTTATAAGAGTTAAAGTGTTAAGTGAATGAGCAAAAAATGTTTTAGCAAAACATACATTTCGCGGGCAATGTTTGATCGTTGACTACACCTTAAAAGTATTTGCCAAACAATCCAAGTGTTGCGATTGAGAACACATAAGTGAACTGTTTCTATTTGCATTGAATCTTTATTTTATATTGTTTACGCGCTTCGTATTTTAATGGAACTTCAAACATATCTGGGTATACGGACATTATAGTCATGGCGTTGTTTTATTGATGCACAGCTGGTGCGTGGCGGCAACACATATTTTCATTTAAGATGGCCAGTCTTAAATGAGAATATGTACAATTTTAACCGAAATAGTATACTTTTTAGGATTTCAGACTTCAAAAGGTTATAATATGATTTGTTACTGCTTCTGTCCGATTCTTATAAACTTTTTAATTTTATACATAACTCGTTTTGTTGACTAGCAATAATGTGAAGATTAAAAAAATGTTTTCAAAATGTTTTTAATTTCTGCAGAAAATATGAATGTCACTTGAAAACTTTTAGAACCGTCCTCTGAATTTTGAGGTAATCCGAAAAAAGTTCTCTGCCTTTTTATTTTCTGAATTATTGAAACCAAAAATTCCGCAAAATAATAATCAATTGTTTCGTAATTACAGAGCAAGTATTTTGATTTCGATAGGTTCCTAAAAAAGAGTTTACTCAATTTCATCCCATGAGAAATTGTATATATACAAATCATAATTATTTTATAAATAATTGATAGGAATTTACTTACATTTATATATTTTATTTATTTAACAACTTTAATGTAAAGTACATATCGTCGCTTAAGTTCTAACACCATGTAAGTCAAAAATACCAACTTTATACGAGAGTGAAAAAACTGTATAATTTTACATAGATACCATTACAATAATATTTTATATTTGTGTACAAGTTAGATCTATTACATATAGGGTTATCACTATTTAGTAAAAATTCGTAACTAACCCGACTTTTTTGACATACGTTATGTTGTCTTATTTTAATACCCAAACTAGCATGACTTAATTCTTTTTGAATCAGAAAATGAAAAACAAAAAAAAAATTAATCACTCGTTTATTTTGTTAAAATGCAACGAGTCTTTATTTCTTAACTAAACATGTGTATCCTTAATAGTAATTACGTTCGGTCTAATTGCACTTTTATCATATCTATAATCATAATTTGTGCTGATGAGATTCATAGTAATTGATCAACTCGTAAAAAATAACCTTTCTTTAATGAGAATAAACGAGTATTTTAGCACTTATACAATAATAGTGTTATAGTGTTACTCAAGTATAAAATATTCTTTAATAAAATAAAAGAAACTCTCGAAAACTTCTCAAGAAATAAACTTAAAAAACATTTGTTCACAACATAATAAATAGCAAGAATTTTACATCTTATTTATGTGATAAACCGTCATAAAAACTATGGCAATCACTAGGAATTACATGTTTCAATTCTTGTAAATGATTGACATGACATGACACTTTACATGTGACATTGGCAGTCTGCTTGGTACAGCTTCGGTTTTGTCAAAACGCTTCTTGGTTTAGGTCTCCTGGACAATAATGCGTAGTCGTCATCATAATTCAGTTTATATTTTATTAGGCTTTCAGGTTTATAAAGTAATACTCTTATATCCGTAATTACTGGGTCGTTAGCAACTCTGCCTGGTTGAATTGAATAGTATACGAGAGATTTATAATAGTCCCGGAAAAGTCATAGCTAAGGATATTGACATTATAGGGTTGCTTAGGATGAGTTTCTTTTGAAATAGACCCATACTGCGATGGCAGGTAGGTATCTCTGTTTTTTATTTGACACTATTGCATTATGAGAAGAACTTAACTTCATTTGACCTCTGACCCATTTTAAAATTTTTTTGGGTGTAGATGTTGTAATCCATTGCTAATTCCAGCAGTGAATTAGATAAAAGCACAGTGCGATTTTGTGCCGTGCAGCCATCATAGTATACAATTATAAGTAACAGCTCCTTGGCTAGGGTTTTTTTCAGACAGTCTACTGTACAAAAAAAGGGTGCGTGTACTTATGTATGCGCGTGAGAAGTTATACTTCTTTGGCATCATTAAAAAATAGTTTTTTTTTAATTGTATACAAATAATAAATTACAATAAAATAATAAAAGGACTGGAAAAGGATAGTCAACACAGTCAATAAAGTTCAGTTTAAATTTTAAAAATTAAATAAATAAATATTTATTTTCTTACATTAAGGGTAACATAAATTCTCTTATTATCCGAATGTTATTTTTAAATTATGTCCACTGCCATAGCATCTTCCGGTAATGACTGAATCGGAACTTCAGTTATCAGTGGCTTATGATAACTAAAATATGATACAAAAAATCTTGTATTAACAGCGTTGAGATATCGTACAAATACAGCATCTATGGTAGCGCCATGTCGTGTTGTTGAAACCAGAGGATTATTATTCATGGCTAGATTCAAGTCATTTTGGAGGAAATCAATAAGTGGACGAGCATCTTCACGGGAAAAATTGACGTTGAAGTCCCCACTTAAAATTATCGGTAACTTGTCTTCTCCTCTGCCAAGATATTCTCCTCCAGCTGTTGTATATGGCCATAATAATCTTTTCAAGAAATGAATGATGTCGTCCATTTTTTGATTTGGAGTAATGTAAATTACCATCAAAACAATTTTGTTGCCATCTTCCATTTTGCATTCAGCTGCACAAAACTCTCCAACTGATGTCACTGTTGAACTTGCCAATTCCGCCTGTCTTACAGTCATATCAATGTTTGGAGTAATGATATTGATAGTGTCGTGCATATTCTGATAAATGGCAACTCCTCCAGCTCGAACGTTTGATCGTTTATATTGTATTATACAATTGAAATTTGGTATACTAATCGACTCATCATTGGCTAACCAGGTTTCATTTATTTATTATAGAAATAATTATAATTTTCTAAATTTAATATTTAATAATTCATAATAAATTTAAAAAATTGTAAATTAATAATTTAATTATATATATATGTATATATATATATATATATATATATATATATATATATATATATATATATATATACATACATATATATGCAATTATTAAAAATAAAATTTAGAGAATAATAAATATATAGGACATAATTTGTACTAAATTATTAAAAGATTCTTAATTTTAAATGTTTATTATTGATTATTTAATATTTTGAAAGTAAATGAATAAATTTAATAATTTCAAAAATTGAATTTAAATTAATTCATTTTCTATTTATAAATATATTTAATATTTTCAAAATAAAGAAATAAATTTTATTAAACATTTAATAAAAAATTTGTGATAAACATTAAAATTAAACATCAAATTAAAATATTAATTTTCAATATTTATTATTAAATTGAATAAATGAAAATAATAAATATTTATAAAAATAAATGAACAAATTTAATGAAAACTTTTTGATAAAAATGAAAAGTGAATATTAAAGTAAGAAAATGATAACAATATTTAAAAAATGAATAAACTTAAATTCAATTAATTCAAATTGAATTTATTATTAAATTTATTTATTTACTTTTAAAATATTGAATAACCAATAATAAATATTTAACATTAATAATTTAATAATATTTGGTATTAATTATGTTAAATAATAATATTTTAATTTATATCAATAAATAATACATACGGATAGATAACCTCAATTATATTGGAGCACTTGAAAAAGTCTATAAACACAATTTTTTCACTAATATTTACGAATAGTAAATATATTAATCAAAATATTGAATTTAAATCACTACTGAATATAATTTATCAGCACATATATAAATCGCACTTATATGTGTGTGAATGTAGACACTAGAAACATGTGGAATGTAGACACTAGAAACATGTAGAAAATAAATACTATGAATATGAAAACAGTGAACAGAGGCGACGATGGTGCCAACTTGCGCGACTAATAGAGGTTCTATTTCTATTTTGTTGGTAGCTTTTGTTTCGAGACTGCAACCGCTGCAACTTCATATTGTAACTTTTGTGTGACGAATCGTAAAATTTCACTCTCATCATTTTTTCATAAGGAGAAGAAGAAGTATAACTTCAAAAGTATACATAGAAGCCATCAACACTGCAGTACACTCAACGAACCAATAAAAGTACACGTCCTTGTTTTCAAGATTACATATTGTGAAGTTGAGAACACCTAATTTTGTCTTATAATATATTGCACTGGCTTTGAGTTTAGGACACAGCTGTGCCGATTGCAAGTCATACGTAAAGACATGCCCTTCTTTGTTGACAGCTCTTAATCTATCTTGATTTTTTTCTTGTCTAGCTCTATCCTTCTTTAATATGTGTTCACGATCACTGATGTTACCTTCCCTTTTGATTGTGAGAACAACACACATCGCATTGGTCCTTCTTCGGGAAAAACATGCCTAAATTCTTTTCTATGAATATTTGATCAAATAATCATTGAGAGACAGGCTGCTCCTGCTGTTCATTACGTTTCTCACATTACAACTTATGTAGTTTCGGTTTGCTCTGTACAACTGGTTCTAAATAAAGTTTTGTACTTGATGCCCGACAATAGTGTAATGGCATTTTAGGTAAATCATCAAAAAACTTTTTTAGAAAGCTCCATTTTCTTTTGTTCTTCCCTTCTTAGGTGGTCGTGTCATTGTTTTTTAAATACCTTTTCCGGAATATTTAATCCAATAACGCACAGAATTTTCTGTAATACCCAGAGTGCTTAAAAATGTTTTCATACATACTTGAACACGACTTTTGGACTCAGTGTTTAGCAAATATTGCTTACTAACATTTCGTCTTGATTCATCTGTCTTCTTTATTTGTTTTTTACTTCCAAATTCAACATTATAAACCACACATTGTTTCCTCTGTGACCATCCCATTTTATTCCAAACAATTGAAAAAATATCTTTCCTTTTTTCCTGTGTTACGTTGTTGCATCCACGAAGCTTGGACTTCGTGCAGAATTCAGAAGAGCAGCGAGATCCTACTTCACGTGCAGCTCGCATAACATCATGTCAAATTTTAAACGTTTCTTGCTTGCTATCTAGCCCATATCCCATGTTTTCCTTCTAATTTTAGGTTTTTGCATTAATTTTGGTCCACTCTTTTTCGACATTTGGCTTTAAACATTTAGACTTTCTCTTTCGTTTAGAATTAAGATCTCCATAATATTCTTCGTTTTCAAAAGCTTCTGCAGCATCAACAGCCACCTCTTGAATTTCATTCTGTTCCTCTTCACTTAGTCCATTAAATACAACTTCGTTTGTTAGATCCGGTTCTTTCTCATTGCTTACTTCTATTACTTCTTGTTCCGATTAATTCCTATTTGTTCGTCTAGTACTTTTTCAGTTTTTTTAGATACTTTTTCTTTTCGTTGTATTATGGTTGTTCTTCTATTACTACTGACGATTGTTCTCCTTCCACTAATGTAATGATTACTTCTTCAGCAATATTATTTAAACAATCGTTCCCTAAAATTTGTGGTGGAGTCTATGCAGCTAAACCAAAAATAGTTGTATTTCCATTGCTAGGTAGAATTAGAGCAGGTAAATTATATAGATCCGCATTTTCTAGATTTGGGAGTTGGTTTGAAAATTGTGGTGTGTTTAAATTTGTGGTGAAGTCTGTGTAACTAAATCAAAAATAGTTGTATCTCCATTGCTAGGTAGATTTAGAGTAGGTAAATTATATAGATCCACATTTTCTAGATTTGAGAGTTGGTATGTAGTATTCTGTTTAACTGGTTTTTGTTTTAATTTTTTCGCGGGTATGTCAATTTTTAACTCTTTGCCCAGTTCAAGTACTGTTTCGACGTCGTCACTGCTCATATTTATTTTTTTAATATTAATAAGCAAAAACAATTATTACTTAAAAAGTACTTTCATGATATCAATGAGAAACTTTAATTAAGTAATTCTATTTAATATAAAACAAAAAAGACTATAGTGAGGCAAACTAGATCTATTACGTTACTTCACAACACTAAACAATACAAACTTTAAACGAAACAATGATATTTATTACCTTTTTTCAATTAATTCTCAGGCGCAATCGGCAGTTGGTTCAAAACTATGGAACTATGACTTGCGTGCTGTTTCCAAAGGTTACGACTGATTAGTGGATCCCGTGCTGTTCCTTTTTTCGTCATATTTACGAGTTTCTATTGGACGTTCCTTGTTTCCGATTGCTGAAACAACGCGTCTTCCGATTACCTAGTAAACGGCATCAAAATGTCAAACTGCCAAAAATTATTGCTACAGGAGAAAGCTACTTATTAATCATAACAATAAGTATTGAAAAATCTATTTTTAGACTGTAAGAGAAGTTACAATATAAAATATAAGGTATATATAAAAAAAGAAAAACAAAACCTTAATATCTAACCAAACCATTGGATTGAGTTGTTCCCAAAGATACTTTCCAATCCAAAACACCGATTGCGGGGAAAATTACAAGTAAAGTTTTACTGTCACTATCAAAGTTGCTTTAAGCAAAAATTTGCAGGCGGGATCCAACAATCTGTATGTACGCACCATTATGAGGTAAGATTTGAGGGTCTGTACTTTAGATTTTAGGTCAGTATCGTGTTGAGACGTCCAATATAACAGGAGCAATTTTTTGACATAAGACAGTATGATCTCCTGTATTATTTCTTTATAATGATGTTGATTAAGTATGACTTCAATTTTTTACAAAATTATAACTTCCAATTCAAGCCACCAAAAACAGTCCCAAACTTTTATATTGCCCGGTCCATGTTTTACTTGCCTTCTTGTATAAAACACCGTATATATGGTCTACGATCTGATGAAATAAAATGTATCTTGATCTCGTCAGAAAATAACATGTGTTTCCAATATTCATATTTACTAGCAAACGCCAACTGTGTTAGGCTGTGTTCCCTTTACAGTAATGGCGCTTTTCGAGCAATTCTTCCTTACAACTTTGTCTCTTCTCGTCGTCGTAGAACTGCTCTGATCCGCGGGTAATTGGATTCTAGTCTAAGCACTTTCCCCTTAATCAATATGGAACCTTTAAAAGAGGCTCTCTTGGTAAATGTAACCATTTTATAATCTTCGCACGGTTCTGTTGTTTCTGTTGGTCTTTTATTTACGAACCAAATTGAGTGATCTGCTAATTTGCGGCATGACCATCAACGATGATAAAACTTATTGCTTTCGCGTTATTGCGTCACAACTCTTATTTTGTCCCATATCTATTTTAAAAATTACCATACGAATGTGGCCATTAACAATATAACGTCCAAGAATGACGCAAAAATTAATTAATGTGAGAAGAAAAAGTATTTACTTTTTTAAATTTTGAACTCAGAACCCAAACATTTTATTGTCCTTAATTAGAAGGCTAGACAAAAACGCAGGAACTATTGATCCGAGTGAATCTTTTCTAAATTCATTATTAAACATATTATTTTTACTATAAACTACTAGCTTGGGTACTTGATAACTTGATAATAAACAGCATTACATAATAACAGATAATAATATGTTTTTCAGTCGTCAACACGGGACGAACAACAAATTTTGTCCAGAGTTCTGTTTGTCCCTAATTAGTTGATTACGACTGTGTGTATGGGCATATATATATATATATATATATATATAATATAGTGCTACATGCTACATAGTCGTCGTAATTGGACCGTCACAGACTCGGCTCAACTGGAACGTTGTACCATTTCGGTAGAAATTGTTCGGTGGACAAGTAAAATTAGCACAACTCTATTTGTTTGCTGTTTGCCGTTGCGTTGGAATATTTAGTTATATTTCTACATGTTACTCATTTCGGTGAAATATTTCTCAGTGAAATAAGCAAAATAAGCCCATACAATGTTTTTATTGTTTTCCACTGGCCAGTGTACTTAGGTTCCCGTTTAATTCATCACAATTTCGGTAGAACATGCTGAGTAAGTCGTATAAAATTAGCCAAAACGCGATGAGTTTACTGTTTGCCGCTGAGGAGTTCCGCTGTATAATGACTTTCCTGGCCACACCAGCTGGTTAACGACCTAATAATGCTACATTATTATCGATTTATATATGAAATATCCCAGGTTCTTAACTCACCACTTCTGGTTTTCTAAAAGTTAATAGGGTTACCCTAATTGGATATGATGAATTGGATCAAAATTGTATTCCCACATTTTAACCAGAGCTTCTACGGCGAAAGAAGAAAAAATATGGTATAATTCAATTGTGAGAAACTGATTTGCATAATCTCTTTTGTCTAAGGCCACTAAGCAGGTTGTCAAATAAGTTCTATTACCTATAAAATTCGATACCTTCTCGTAGTCATTAATAACGTTTTACATAAAGGATGTGAATACGAATAAATGAATGGAAGGTCATATCCGGGTGTGATCTCCGCGAAAAGGTCAATCAATTATAATACATATTTAGTAAGTAAACAAACTGGTTTTATTTCTAGGCGTTTCTCGCCTCAGCTGATTCGGGAAGTCCGCATATACCAGTGTGATTGTTTCGATTATTACAATCACCACAATTAACCAGTGTGAACACGCGGTTTAATATTGGAGTTACGAATTTCACCGTGTGATGACGTAATTAGAAACTTTATTGTCGTTGTCTTACGGCACTGTTTGTTACTGTTACAAAAGAGAGAAAGATAAAAATAATAGATAAAAATAGTATCAAAATAACAAATCCGTTCGATATTGATAATCAAATGTATTAGGCGTATAACTGATTTTGCACTAGACTGATTATGGTGTTAGAAAAAATGTGTGAAAGTTATAATGTACTATCTAAAATATAAAGAATGCCGAGCGTATTTATTTCGGATAAATTTTTTCCTTGACCCGAATTATGTTCAAAAAATATTATTGCCGTTGCCATATTATTACGTAGTTTCAATTATTAATATGTTTTCCAGTTGGGCATTTTTGTAAAATATTTTCTTAATTTGTTAATAAAAAGTACTCAAAAGGAGTAAAAAAATTATATCATTGTTTATAAATTGAAAATGACAATTGCATAAATTAAACGGAAGGTTTTATACCTTCTACTATATTTTTTGATATAGCTTTAAGCTATATCTATTTTTTTTAGCGTAATAAAATAAACTGGATGTGAAACGTAATTATTCGTTAACCTATTTTTAACTACTATCATCTATATAAAATAATAGTTAATAATTATTGTTCCCGTATCATATGTGAATTACATACTTATTATATGAAAAGTAATCCATTGATTTTCACAACTTTTTTCGAATACCAACTTAAATTAATTCTAAAATATATCTATATTCAATGACGTCAAATTATACAGGTAAATCATTAGAGCTCTAAAAGTAGTCCCAAAAAGTAGAGGTAATTTGACTCATCTTCAATCGTTCTTCCATTCTCCAACTTTCATAATATTTCGTGCGTAGCTTTATTTGGAGCTATATTTTTTATTCGTTTTATATGGGTATAATGCGTGGATTTTATAACGCGTTTAATGAATATAATGTCATTGTGTATATCCCGATAAATATGAATGTACGCAATGACATTTATACTTTAAATACTTCGCCCGCCAATAAATATTCTCTAAGGAAAACATAAACAAAGAAAAAAATATTTACCTAAATATAATTCTGTGTTCTTAGCGCACTCATAAGTGTTTCAACAAAGGACACCGTAAGAAAACAACTCGTGACATTTTCATTACCACAAGAAACATTGAGTCGCCGCCATTTTATTTTTACTTTCTTTGTTTCAACGCGCGCTTTTGTCATTCCGTTGCCGAGAACATAATTGATTATTTTTAAAAGTTTTCTTCCCAGCACGATCATTGAAAATGTTTTTAGAAACCTTCGTTACATTTTGTTTCCTTTCAATTATTGGTCTAGTTAAATTACACTCACCTTAATAATCTAAGACAACATAATTTCTATAATTTTAAAGGATTTATACGAGACTATTTAACAACTTGCATGAAACTTAAAATGTGTTTTTTTATATATACTCACAAAACTGTATTCAGTAAAAAAGAAGGACGAGGAAGGCCGACACCAAGTAAATGGGACAAAGGGTCCGGGATGGAATACAGTATTGCATTCAAAGTAGTTGTAACTCAATGATTTTTTTGCGTTTAAGCAATATATTGACATAGAAAAGAAAAAAATTCCATATTTAAATATTGGGAATTACCAAATATTGACGATTGAAGTCGAGCAAGAAGAAGTATTGAAGATTGTTCGATCCGTATTTTTTCAATATTTTATGAAATATTATGTTAATCATGTAAGTAAATCATTAACAGAGTCTAGTTTAATCATTACAATTTCTAACTATAGACAATGTGGAACTGGTCAACCTTACTAAATAATAAATATATGCCTTTCAAAATATCATAAGACTGGTACATTTACTCAATTCGAGTTAAACCGTTTAGAAATATTAATATGGAAAATTAATATGTAAATTAATCAGTGAGGAATATTAATATAGAAACTAAAAACAAATATATGCACAACGATATTTTATTTATAACTTAAATAAACAATTATACATATTATTAGACATACGTACTCAACAATAACGTTATGCACAATTACATGAAACTATGTGATGTAGTATTATTTCTAGTCTCTTTAAGCTCTTTACCACGACCTAGGTTTCGTTGTATTACATCTTCAGGTGGGCTATTAGCAAAGATCTTTGCTAACAGCCCACCTGAAGATGTTGTAGTACAACGAAACTTAGGTCGTGGTAAAGAACTTAAAGAAAGTAGAAATAATACTACATCACGTAGTTTCATTTTTGTTTTTGATGACATTCTTGAATGCGCCCATTTTTAAATATACGGTGAACATGACTTAGTTCACCGCTTTCGTACAATAACGACTTACTTTTTTTTAATTATAATTAAAATTATAAAACAACAAAACAATTACAAAAACCATATACGCAACACGAACTGCCAAAACATACATTTCAATAACATTACAGCCATCTTGCGTCGGACTAATAATTATTTACCGTGCGACTTTATTTTACTCATCTGGTAACTTTTTTCGATTATTAAATTCGCCTCAGAGTTTAATCCATGCACTGTGGGGTAAGTTATAATAATTAAAAACATGATAAATCTAAAATGGCACACGATACTTTTTCTTGTTATTAAATTCTGCCAAAAAATTTAATTTCCGCCATTTTGAGGTAAGTATAATAAATAAAAACAAATATTTGATGAATGTGCAATTTGGAAATAAACGATACCAGTTTAGTATTTGTTAACATAGGAGGACGGTCCAAAATTATTTTGCACGCAACAAATATTTTGTTAACCAATTGTTCTTCGATATTTTTTCAGTTCGTTATACTTTTCTGAGAATTGCCACCGTTGTACGAAATTAATTTCAGATTACTGCAAGTGAAGACACCAATCAAGTTAGCATATATGTGCAATAAAGATGAGCAATGCGCGTTGTAACGTCACGTCTTCCGCACTGAGTCACCCGCATCAATCATATAAGTATTTTCGATTTGCAACTCTTGTGAATGATATAAGCGGAAAGATTAAAAACAGCGCTCGAACAAAGTATAAATTTCACGATTCATTGTAAAGTAACGTTTTGTTATAATTATAGTGGCAGTTGTATTTTTGCGAACCTTTGCAAAGTCTGTCATAAACTGTTTTTATTCTATAATCAGCGGTAAGTTGCTAATTAATGCAGAAAATGTAAAAAAATTATAAAAATGGAAGAGAGCTTGGTATTCAAACTTTCGAAAAATGAATTTTGCAGTCGAGTATCAGAAATTTATCTTTCATAAGCAGATAAAACAAGAAGTTCTACATTCCAGTGTGTTTATAAAGCTGGGAAATTAAATTTATAATTATACTTGGAAAATTGTTACTTTTAAATGTTTATAATTTTATAAACTAATTTTATACCATAAACAGTTTGATTTATACTGTATTTGGTTTCATTACCAAAAAGCTTCTTTTTCCAACAATTTTAAAATAAATGTTTTTTTACTTCTATTCAAATGCAAAGTTGAAAATGATACGACACTATTTGTATTGGGAAATTTGTATTTCGGAAAATGATTTAACGAATACCTAGAATGCAAAAGAAACAAATATATCAAATTTCGAGTTTATCGGCTTTATATTTCTGGAAATTTCGTCATGAGTCAATCAGTGAGTGAGTGGTATTTGGTCTTTATAAATCTACCTGAATATATTTGTACCAAAGAATAGTGTCAAGCAGAAACATAGTAGAGAATTAAGGAAACAAGGTAGAGAATTTCAGTGAAATACTCTAAACTCTATGTATGTTTAGCGACGTTTGATAGTTGTCGATTTATAATATTTTTGTGTTTTTTTGCCAAACTCATGAATTGAAGACAAAGTCATACTTTGTGACTTGAATGATTGTGATAGCAACTTGATTTTTTTTATCGACTAGTTTACCAACTTGGGCAACTATATTCGGATTAAAAACATTTGCTTACGTACACCTTGAAATGGCGCCAAAAAATTTAGTGAAACGAGATTTTTGGAACACCAGATTTTAATTAAATTTTTGACGTCATAGCAAAAAAGTTCACATAACTTTTTTTTCAATAACCTATCTCTAAAACCTTCTTATTTGATTAGCTTTGAATTTGGAATTATCCTAACAATGGACCCAAAGTGTAAGTAGCTGAAAAATTACAAATCCCTCGGTTAGAGCGTTTCCAAAAAAAATTATGTACGATCCCCGTTCATGCAAACTGTAATTGGAAATGGGCCAATTAGCTGCATGTTTAGTAACACGAATCAAATGTAGTTACCATACTGTTATTGGAAATTGTGTACATAATATTCAATTTAAAGAGTTGTCACTTTCCTTTGTCTTCTCAACATTTTCTGATAAAATCATAATTTTCTGTCATATTCTTAAGATTCCAATTATCGAACTTGATGACGTGGTATGAATGATATCTCTCCCCCGGTGTATGTAATCTATCTCAGATTTTGGGTTTATGGTTCGGTGTCCTACTACTTTGATTCTTGTCTATAGGTCTCTTTAATTATAAACTCTTAAGATCATACCGTAGCCAGAGAATCGCTCGGGTTGATGCCAACTTCGATGTTCTGCGTATGCCCTGCACAGTCTTGCTACTTCCGAGTTGTTCCATCTCATGTAATCATAATAGTAATGCATTTCTGCGTAGTCTTTTGGTAAAAATTCATAACTACTCGACTCAATCTAGGAAAAATGTGACGATTTTCTTTTTTTAAGTAAAAATGTTAAGCAGTTCAATAATGTTAACCTTATATAGCTGTTCGATTTATGCAGATATTAAGACACTTCAAACCGGAAAAAAATAAAAAAATCGTTAAAATAATAAGCCTTAAAGCAAGTGCAACGTAACCGTAAGCGCAAGGGAGTGAATATCTATTTCGACTAGTTTAACGGGCGCGAGTATTATTACTCCAAAAAGGAGTTGTTACATTTACGCCATCTTTTATGATGAATATGGCCAGAACTTAATGATTTTTTCCGTCATTTTTTACTTCTTTAATTACTCAGAAATATGATAATTTTTAACTTGTTGCACTTTTGGTGCGTGTTTACAGACAATCTGAAGAGATATAAATGTAAAATGTCTCATTTAAAAAAGTTAATGAAAATAGAAAGTTTTTGAGGTAGGTTCTGGAAAAAACTTTTCCGGATTTTTTTTTAAAATGACATCAAAAATTTAGTTCAAATTTCATGTTCCAAATATCTGGTTTTTCTATTAATTTTTTCGGGCCATGTTAAGGTATACGTAAGTAAATATTTTTATTGCAAATAGGCCAGTTATTCAACTAATTAATAAAAAATCAGGTTTCTATTACATTTATTTATGTCAAAAAGAAATATTATGTTTTCACTCTGAGTTTGGCAAAAAAATATAACTCAGAAACTGTAAAAAATCGCTAAACATACATAGTGGTGTTTGGAATGGACCTTGAGATTCTCTACTTCTATGCTTCCGCTTGATTCTATTTTGGACAGCTCTATTGAATATATTTGAAGCGTGTTTCTGTAAAAATATTTTTCGCTGAAATAGCACTTTGACAGTGATTTTTTTCAGAATCGGTTGGGAATTGTCTTACAGATCCTAACATTTTCTACTCAGCTTGATGCACATAATCATCTATATAAATAACAGATACTTTGTTTTTTACACTTTATCTTGCCATACATCTTAATATTTTCTTGAATTAATTCTCATTTGATCCATTTATATCTTTTATGTATTCTTTTGTTTTTTTCTTTTCTTTCTATTTGGGTACAATCTGATTTTTTAAATAATGAAAATATTTTTCTTCGTAATTGCGATTATCATATTATCTTTGATACCATTTCCTTTTGTGCCACCTTTTGTTTTTCCTTTTAAACAGTTTTTATTTTTTTTTAATATGTTGAAAAACAATAGGGAACTATTATTAAAATTTTAAGAAATAACAAACTTACGTCATTTATTTTAGACGGGAAAAAAATGTTACAGGCTAAAAGCCTGTAACATTGCAATATTGTTAATCATTTGACTAAAATTGAAGCGGTTGGATTATATTCATTTTAAAAATGCTGTTAAAGAATTTCTAATCGAGAAAATATTTTATCGAAGTTCTAAATTTTGAAAAGTATACGTAATAAGTATTCTTTATTTTTCTCAAGGAGGTATTGTTACATTTATGATTTTTCTTGTAATTATTTTATTTAATTAATTTATTGCTCTACCGCACTTTGTTATTGGTGGTCTGGTTTTTCCTAACATAAACACGCTCTTAAAGCATATAATTCGGGGATCATTTATGTAATTTATTTTATGTTTAATTCAGTATTTTGAATTTTTATGTGTATTTTTAATTTGTACTTATTTAATAAAATTATTATTAATTTATATTCTTTGACTAAATTACTTCTATATTTTTTTCTAATCATTTAGGAAATATTGTTGTTATTATTAATATATCTTTGAATTTTATTTCACATTTAGGCGAAGCAACTTGAGGACCAATGGTTAATAGTAATTTGCTGTACATTTGTTATTTCTTAAAAATTATTTATTCACTTTTTTATTATTTTTGACAGTGTTTTAAAATATTTTTTAGAAACTTAACTGTACTGTTTTAGTTATCAATCATCATACATACCCGTGATCAATGTCACATGTCGCCGTTTTAGTCCTTGCATGTTGATGAATATTTTTTTACGCTTTAACATCATCTGTATAAATTAGACAAACTTAAGTTTTAATTATGCTTCCTAAAATTTAATAAATAACTTAATATTTTTAAAATTAACATAATATTTTTAATTCTATATGTTATTACCTTGCAATATAATTCTGAACTTAAAAAAAATTACATATTCCTATAAAAAGTTACATATTACAAAACTCCAGTAAAAACTTGATATAACGCTTACGCCAATAATGAAAAAAACATTGTTTGTGTGTGCAATTCACACACGGTAGAAGTGAAACTTCCGAAAAGTAACCTACGAGAGAATGAGAAAAATATAGAGAGAGTATCAGGAGTAGGATAATTGTAAGGTTTATTTGTTTATAATATTTTTACCACGTTTAAAAGTTATTTTACATTTTACTTTACGTACATTACATTACACATTAACCAGTCTCCATATTTTCACTTTGAACAAATGACACGAGAGGCTTATGGTAACTAAAATAGGGAACAAATGTTTTAGTTTCAATTTGTTCCTTATGTCTTTGAAATAGAGCGTCAATTACTGTTTCATCAAGTATTATACAGTGTGCTATATAGATACACACCGGTGCTTGCTCTCTCGCATTAGCTCGGCAATATACAGGCGTACACATATGTACAAAGTTTAGTAGACGAAAAGTAAATACTACGAAGCACAAAGAGGAGATGACATGGCACAAAGAGGAGACCTAAAGTTCAAGTTACAATGATTTTAAAGAAGCTTCACTCGTTTCTTTGTCGTGACGCATTTTCGTTTCATCTATTTTCAAATCACACGATTTTTAAAGAAGTTTCACTTCAATAACTATCCCTAATAAATAATATTACACTATCTACTGCGGCCTTAAAATTAAAATCGATATAATTACATACAATGATAAGCTACATTTGACACAATGTCTTCGAAAATATTTAAAACTATGGCAACATCGAGAACTGAGCCGTCTTTCGGATTATTGACAGTTTTTGCGCATTTTTTATTTTTTTTAAGCGAATTGTGTAATAATATAACTTTATTTATCTCACACTATGGCAAAGGGTTTAGTTTAAGGTAAAAATAATATACTGTGTAAATAAAATAATATAAGTTGTTAGCGTTGTCTGTTTAAGTTGTACATAGTTGAGTTAACATTCCATTTTCGGACGCTATAATGTCAAGTTCGGTGCAATATATTATTGCGGACAGAATTTCGCACGTGACTAGTATTTAAAGGAACACCCAATGTTGTAATGTGACGTTTAAATATTACACGCGGCACTCGACATTACGATGTATAAATAATACAAACGACCAAAAACTGCGAACGAAGTCTGATCGGATAGCATCTAACTAATCCAAGTCGCCCGCCTCGGGACCGGTTTACGAAACAACTTTGCCTCGTGTTATTTACTTTTGTTGACGCCGGTATCGCCACAGAGCCGATCCGATACTAGTTTTTCGGGCAATTTTTGAAATTGTTATGCCATTTCTGTTATTATATTTCAGTAGTATTCGTCTATTGTTTGAAATATTGCTTTTTCGCTGTTGTCGCATTTGGAGTGATATTCAACACTATGCGAAGAAAGGGTAATTTCGTCATTAATAAATAGACTAGCTTTAGCTTCTTATCACTTGCATGATTTTTTTATTAATGAATAGTTTTTCTCCGTGAAATGTGGATTTCATTGTTTTTTTTTAAATAAAAGAATATACATAAAAAACTAAATAAAAAACAAGGTCTTGCCGTGATTATTTTGTTCCAAAAAATTTATGTCAAAAAAATTACATCATTTTCATAAACACCGCCATATTTTATATTACGTAATTCAGGCATTCAAATTCAATTATAAATTCTCACATAGCAAGAAGTGGGTGTGCGGGCTAAAGAGAAAATAAATAATAATAATAATAGAATTAATGAATAGAAACTGTCAAGCTATCACGGGGATATGAGTTCAGTTTAAATGTTTTTTTGTTTTAAATGAAAGAATATACTTAAAAAGCGACCCAAAAAATAGAGCTTGGGCGCAATTACTTTATTACGAAAAAAAATTTTTATTGCTAATGTTTTTATCACTATTTTCACTTTAAATATATACTTAGATACGACACTCGTAACAAACATAAATAGAAACGTTAATAATCACAGTTTGAAAAGAGAAAAGTAAGAATTTATATTATAGATATTAAATTAATAATTATAGATATTAAAAATATGACGTGTATCTCTCTTCATATCAACAAAAACACTAAATTCTACTAATCTTTAAAATTAAAATCTTTGAAATCTTTATCTTATGACGAAGTTTTTTTTATTATATTTTAATAATTGGTAATAAATGCATTTTAGTAACAATTAAAAATTCATAAACCCAAAAAGTTGGAATAAGTAACAAATATTGTAAACAGAACCACGAATTTATAATTAAAAAAAATGTATAGCGTAAATAAAATTATAATAACAAATTTTGAAGGTTGGCAGAATTTTTTTTATACCAAGGGAGATAAACGTTATAATTATTTACATTTTTAATACCTTGCAAAAATTTTATTTTTCCCTTTTTAACTTATATTTTTAATATTTTTATTTAAATGTTCGTTGAGTGTGTAGTAACTAATTACAAATTTAAAGTGAAACAAATATTTAGCAATAAAAAGTGGAGATGTATATTGTGAACAATTTTTTTTTTCAATAAATTATTTTTTTCTAATTAGTTTTCTATTTAATAAATCGTTTTGTAATAAAATAATCGCGACCGAGCTCTCTTTTTTGATGCGTATATGCATGTGTATTTGTTTATTTAAAAGAAAAAAATTAGCATTTTCACTAAAATAAACTCATATGACAATCTTCACAATTTTTATTCATCAACTCTTTAGCCCGGACACCCAATTTTAGCTATGTGTGAGATAACTGAATCATACACTCTCTCACAGAAGTGTTACAAGGGGCAAGGGACTTACCCTAACAGAATATTCATTACATACAAATATCACCCTTAATTCCTCCAAGTGTTATTTCAAAGAACGTCTGATTTAAATCGCTCTAGTAGTTCTTTCGCGGTACTCTAACGACCAGACAGACAGATAAAAAATGATACTGTATTTTTACATAAATAGCGTTGCTAATAAGGATAAAATCTTGCCAATAAATGCTATGTGAATAATACTTGTGAAAAGTCACACGTGTTTCCGTGAGCTATAATTTTACACAACAGACAAGTTGTCTCGGGGTAAAACCTATCCTACAGCTTCCTAGAGGAAGGCGTATAGGATCCTTCCTTCGATTTCCTGTATTAAAGAATATAACATTCAAAGTTTCGTTTGAATTCAATTTGGTAGTTTTTAAAAGATGCCTGAACAAACAAACATGAAGACAAAAATTCAGAAAATAGTTCATTTTTTCTCAGTAGCTTATATTTAGTCACCTGTTCATAATGTTTCATTTTTTTTTCAAGCTATGAATATCACTTACTGTTTTTATCACATGTAATATACATATATAAGATGCACGCTCATTAATTCAAGTTTAACCGATGGAACAATAACGTAGATCGACAGATGACGTCACACGACGCTGTACTGCTGTACTGTCAGTTTGACAGGTAATCAGTTTCGTTTCGATTTCGCCATAACCAAGGATAACCAGTTTATAACTAGACGGATGTGTTTATGGTTAAACATTTTTTGTTATATATTTATTTATATCGCGGCGCAGTTTCTGACTGAGGCATGACAATCACGTATCCTCAACTATCAAAACATCCTATTGGGTTTTTCCGAAATTTCTTTAAAAGTAACTTTTTTGGATATAAACTTAGACATGGCAATAATTTATTAAAAATACATTAATTTTCATCGTATTTGTTTAACGTTGTTTACCAGACAATTTGTGAATTGGATAGAGAATTTATTTCTTGAAAAGTGGTATCAATCAGCTACAAGAACAAATTGAGGTAAATTATTAAAATACAATTTTAATACTAATAAAGTGAAGAGAAAAAAACGTACGAACAAAAAACGAGTACATGTCGAAAAACGCATAAGTATTAGGTTCTTGAATTGAGATGCAAGATTTTTTCAGATGTTTGAAACCCATGGTGGAAAAATTAGATGCAGGCAGGAGAGCAAAATGAAAAATCTATCAAGCACAAGTAAACACCGGTGTGTATCTATATAGCACACTGTATAATACTTTTACACGAGTTTTATGTCTCACACTTATTAAACCGTCGTGAGTTCTGTCAAACGCGATTACACTTTCCGCTCGAATCGATCAATTTACTGTTGCGTAATCACTAATTAAACACAGCGCACGATGGTAAATTTAGTTCCGAATGAGTCGTGCTGCACGCGATTGCAGCGCAATTTACTCCAGCGACATATGCACTACCGAGTAATGGCTTTTATCCTCTAAATTATGGTGATAAATTAATACGGGTAGGTGCTATACTTCCAAAGTTATAAGCGATCTTGCCGTAACATATTTCGTTACATATGGTTTTGCAAGTGACCCCTCTAACCGAAACGTAAGACATTTCACGTCAAAAACAGTCTTTTGTTTCGAGTAACCTTTCAAATTGGTTAGGGTTTTTTTACTTCTAGTAAATCTTTAATGTGATTAGTCGATTTGAAAATTGATTTCAACATTAAGTGCTATTTGATCCTTAAGAAACGACACGCTTTATAAATGGATTCCGAGGTGGTTTCAAGTTTGCTATCACAAAAATTTGGTACGATCTTGCTCCACCCCTTGAGACACCTATATCCATGGGTAACAGTTATTCCCGGACTATACTATACGGATCTATTCATTAATTATACGGATATATTTATTATTTAATCATGGATTTTTTCCAAATTCTTTGTGTTTTTGTTGAAATGTCATCTATTTTGTAACTGCTTCTTATCCGGAAATGAACGATTATTCTTACCATTGTAAATTAACGTCGCACAACATACGAGTAAGAATCATCGATTCAATTTTATCTGTTGCCAAGACGATATTGTTATTTAATACTGAGTAGATTTACATTTCCTATTTCGTTCTGAGGTTATCTATTAAATTGGAAATTGTACAACACTAAAAACACTTAAAGTCGCGCTGTCTTAATTCAATGTGTGCTGTCTGCTGGATTCTTATAAAAGTATGTTGTCAGTTACCACCTAGGAAAAAAAGTTTTAAGACGCAGGGTATGAACTAATGCTAACTTGTATGGACAGGAGGCTGTTGTTAAACACGTTTTATGATTCGCGAGGTTTTTTTAGTAACCCCTTGACAATTACGGAACTGGTCCAACCGCGTATAATCGCAGTCCAACTACGCATAATTTTATCGGACACGCCTTGTTTTACATGATTTAACGTGTCCTCGCTCTAACTCGACCACATATTCATTATAAACGCCTTCTCTTTCATTTAATGCTTTTGTTTTGCACTATTACTACGTAAATAATATTTAGAAATTCATTTGGAATTCTATTACTACGTGCACAATATCGATATAAACGAGTAAAGTTGTAAACGTTAGTAAATAACAAACAATGCTGATACACTAATAAACACGTAAAAGGGCGAGTGTAGTAAAGAGGGAAGCTTTAAGTCGGAAAGAGCCGACAAGACGTGAAATTGGCCGAATGGCACGTTGTGACGTGCCATCACAACGTTTTAACTCCCAACCCAACGCGCCATTAAATGTTTCACATAAACAGTACTGATATACTAATACACACGCAAAGTAGTGTGTGTGTATGTAGTAGAGAGGGAAGTTGAAAGATCTGAAAGAGAATAAGATGGCAAGCTGGCACGTCGCGACGTGCCATCAGAACATTTTAACTCTCATCCAAACGCGCCATTAGATGTTTACATCAAAAGAAATAAAAATAAAACCATAATATTATCTAAAAATTTAAATTTTCGATACTCCGTTAACACAGTATCTGAACAAGCGATATTGTTCTGTTCAAAATTCCATGTGACAACCGCGATCTTACAAAATATAAAGCTAAGTTTCATTCAAATCGACATAGTCGTTCACTTAGCAGGTGATGAACAATCGGTAATAATAAAACAAAATAATGAACAAATTAATTGTTTCTACATTTAAAATTCGAGAAAACATAGATCGCGGGTGTTGCGATTTTTCACTAATGTAGTTTTATTTTACACAGCAATCTATCCTTATAACAATAATTATAACTACATTCAATATATTATACTAGTATTATTTTTGACGTAAGACGTCTCATGGCGCAGAGTAATGCTTACTCTAAAAGTTAATGTTGCGAAAATTGGCTCGTGTATCCTTAGCCGTCTCTGGTAAACTGTGACATTTTTCAGAAAATTATAAATTACACGTGAATTTTTCAATTAGATGTCTGATCCTAATTTTGTTGATGATTGGTTTTATTTAATACTCCGATTATAAAAACCATAAACTTGAAAGTTGACCTGTTCACTTGGTTTCTAAGTGCGTGCTATTTAATTCAACACCTAAATGTGTGAAAATCTGGGTGGAAGCTTATATAGGAATTTTCAAATAATTGAAGGTAGAGAGGTGGCAAATTTGTTTTTAAACTCTCACGTAGAAATAAAAAACACCTATTCTAGCAATTTTGTTAGTTCTATTAACTAGAGTTTACTAGAATGAAGGCTACCCCATTTTCCATTCAGACTTCTGTTCTTGAGCTGTCTTAAATGTTTTTCTCCATTGTCAACTCCCACATGTAATATCGAAGTAATAACGATTTTACTTAAATATTTTTCAGAAAATTGTATATTCGTTACTATCAATATACTAAACTACAAAGTTGTAAATATATAAATAAATATGTTTATCACGAAGCCCAATGATTCACCACCACATTTATGGTTCGCAGAGTTGGAGAATCAATCCCTTAACTGGTAACAGTGCAGCGGTCGGCCAATGAGAACTTTTATTTATATCTTGTATAAGTTCGCTTTTGATTTATGGTCCTATTAGTTTCTTATGCTGTAAAGCTCGTTGGATACTTTGTCGTCGGGAACTCGAGACGCATTCGTTTGGGACTTTTATAAGATCCATGACTGCTTTAAGTTTTGTTGTGTTATTTTGTCAAGTTAAAAGGAACCGTTATTAATAACGTTGAAGGTTAAATACGATTGCACAGTTATTTATCGATATATTTTTTCTGCTAACTCTGATTTTATGACTGGTTCAGGATTTTAAATATTATAACATTTTATGTATATCACTGATTTAATAAAAATCATTACACATAATAACTGCAATTTATTGCCATAAATTAGGATAAGGAATATCATAATATTGTAATATTAGTCTAGCAAAAACTTAAATTACTTGCTTCAACCCTTTCTTGGTTTGTATTTTACCTAATAGGATACTTTTTGGCTGTCATGACAGTGAGTTAGACTACAAATAAATGTTTATATGATCAATATATTAACTGCAGAATTTACATAATTGAAATTGCGTATGGAATAGGGTTTCAAGACCCGGTTCGATACTTTCAAGTATCAATACAACATCTTACGATACTTATATGTTTTATATCGATATAAACAAATGAAAGGTTGGATTGATATAAACGCACTAATACCGGATCGAATGGATGTCATCCAAGCCGCGCAGACAGTCGAGTTAAATTGTTAAAATTGTTTATAATAAATTATATGATAGGATTTCATAACTTGATCCTATACGTTCAAGCATCGATACAATATCTTACGATACTTTGATATTTTAGATCGATGTAAACAAATGCTATATAAGTTTGGATTGATATAAACGTACTAATACTGGATCGAATGGATGTCATCCAAGCCGCACAGACAGTCGAGTTAAATTGTTAAAATTGTTTATAATAAATTATATGATAGGGTTTCACAACTTGATCCTATACTTTCAAGTATCGATACAATATCTTACGATACTTTGATATTTTAGATCGATGTAAACAAATGCTATATAAGTTTGGATTGATATAAACGCACTAATACTGGATCGAATGGATGTCATCCAAGCCGCGCAGACAGTCGAGTTAAATTGTTAAAATTGTTTATAATAAATTATATGATAGGGTTTCACAACTTGATCCTATACTTTCAAGCATCGATACAATATCTTACGATACTTTGATATTTTAGATCGATATAAACAAATACTATATAAGTTTGGATTGATATAAACGCACTAATACTTGCAATATTGTCATAATATTCATTATTTACCTACTAGATTTATATCATATACTTTTTCATGTGTTGCGTATGTTTGTTATTCTGCTTTATTGCATTCAATAATTTTTCGATTCGACAGTCGATTAATCGACATTATATTTGGAGGATCGGATCGTGATTATTCGATACAATCCCAGTATCGTATCACAGAGTTACGCTCTGGATGGATCCAAGATATCGATGCAATGGAAAGTATCGTACATCTTTAGTATAGAAGGGTATTAAAACATGAATTGTAGAGTAGGTCACAAAGCTAACGGGAGAACACTAGCGTTTTCCAACTCTGCATTGTAAAGTGCTAGATTGATATTCTATGGTGCATCGCATTTGTAGAGGTGCCGAAAGTGGAGAGAGACCTTATTTAGTAGTCACAATTTTTGACAACGAATAGAAGATACCTGTTAAGTACCAGTTAAATTTTCGCTACAAGCTTTCTTTATATTCTTAGGTACATATAAATTGGAAACATTTAATGTTATATAGTATTTCACACTATTTTGTTACACATTAAATATGTGGTCAAGTATATATTTCACAAGGAAAGAGGTAGCCATAGCAACTTCTCAATGGCTAACAGTAAATCCTAGAGTTTGGGATCATTCGATTTATCTCTAAGAGTTCTTTGGTTACAAATTACTAGCAGGAGTATCTGATGATGACGGAGGGACGTCCCTATGAGAACTTCTCATTGGCTAACAGATTGATGTTAAGTTTGCGTTCGTTTGACTTGTCCCAATAGTTTAGTTTCCCCAAACTGTACGTTTTTTATTATACCATTATTTATGGCAAATTCATTACACTTTGCTGAAAACCTGTAAATTATTTGTATAAGACTTTTCTAATTATTACCAGAACTAATTTTTGAACTTAAATAATTTGTTTAGATATTCCTGAACATATTTAGATGTATGTTATATTAATTTTTCTGTTCTTATTTTTTATTTATTCCTTTTTGACGTTTAATAACAAAATTAGAAAATAGTTATACAAACAGTAGATAAACTTTAAGAAAAAATTAAGCGAATAAGAAAAAAACAATATAAATTTTGTGACTTGAAAAAAATTATAGCCCACAATTCTGTGCATCAAAATTAAATAGAAAATATTAAGTAACTATTTGACAATAATTCAATCGTCTTTGAAAAAAATACTGTTAAAGTTGAAATTAAAAAAAAATTAAAAATTTAATCGCTTGGATGAATAATAGACACGCTCCTTTTATATCTGTCATTTAACACAACAACGTTTGGAGCACGAATTTTAATCTTTTACTCTTTTTAATTTTTTTTTACATTTTTAAGGTTTCGTTCCTCAAAATAAAAAAGGAATCTTTATGGGATCATTTGGTTGTCCGTACGTCCGTCTATATATCAAAGAACTTTGTCTCAGAAACAGCTTCGTATACTGAGCCCTTTAGCATTAGATTGCTGTAAAAGTTTGATTTGCGCAACAAAAAGATATAACTCTTCAAAGCCTATTTTTTTTTTAATTTATACTATGTTTTTCCTCACTGATGGTCAAACCTTATAGGGTACTTCCTATCGCTCTACAATCTTGAAAGTCAGTATAATGGGGAATGTGTGGTGGGGTGGAGGTGGTTTGGGGCTTATAGCAGAAGTAAAAAAAAATGCCAAAATCAATGATTTTGATTTGTTTTGAAATATGCGGCTGTGTAGGATATAATGGGCAATATTTCCTTATTTTTACAATGGTCTTGCTCACAGATCACCCAAACCTATATGGTACTTTCCGTCGACCTGCAGTCTTGAAAGTCGACATAATGGGGAGGCGGGGATAAATCGAAAAAATATCGATATATCGATATTTTTGGCTATATCTAATATTTTGATATATCGATATAAAATATCAAGTATCTGAAGCGTATCAAAATCGATATTTCTTTCCAATAGCGGCACTAAACACTGTTGGTCTGTCTCGACCGACTAAAAGCTGCTGCAATTTAGAGCTTTACAAGAACGGAGCGAATGAAGAAAAACTCGTGTTTGTCTGACTTCCTTTACTTATGTGTGTGTGTGTATAAAAAAAACCTCAAAGCCTCAAGCTCAAAACACTCCCTCTACACTCAACTTACTTAAAGTAATTTATTATAGCATTCAATTATATGGCCGTGAGTGAAGTGAATTTAAGTGTTTTAAATATCATGTCTAGTGCTATATGGGACTTTTTCAAATTATTAAACAAGGAAAACGTGTCGCGTAATCTGTGTGGAATAATCTACAAACATGTAGAAATAAAACAAATTTAGCAGCACATTTAAAAAATAAACATCATCATGTGTTTTTGCAACTGAAAAATACAAGATACATTTATTAGAAATAATATTGATTGATTAGTATTTATTTAGTAATCTGAGCTGAACTAAACCTAATACACAAGATTTTTTTAGAACTCTATTATTATCTTTAAGTTGTACCGATATATCGATATTTTTTCCGATATATAAAAAACGATATCGATACTTTTAAAATATATCCATACGATATATATCGATACTTTTTGGCATTTCCGACATCCCTAGGGGGAGGGGGAGGGTTTCTTAAAGCGCAAGTAAAGGGAAAAGTTAAAAAGTAAATGATTTCTAATTTTGTGTGGAATTATATTTTTTTTAAATATGCGCCTGTGAAGGATATAGTAGGCAAAACATTTACATTCTGAAAAATTTTAATTTTGTAAATAATTCAATAGAAATACTACATACTATTCAATATTTATAAATACCTAAATGTGTACTGAAACCTTGCAGTGCGAGTTCTATTCGTGCTTCACAGCTTTTTTTATTAAATCGTAACAAATTATATATAATTGCTTTAACATGATTCAATTGTTATGAAAAAAAATATTTAACTGAGTTCAGTTTTTTCTTTCTTTATCTTAGCTGTCATATTGATATTTTACATAATATTTGCTTAATCAAGAGAAATCAAACGACATCTCACTTGTTAAAACATGTCAAGACTCTGCGATGGCACAGATAAATTTAGTACTTTCACTGTTAAAAGCACATCACTCCTTTTAGTTTATCGTTAATAAAGAAGGTTTAAAGATGGGACAGACGATAGGGATACCAATTGAATGAGCAAAATGAACAATTTTGATCCTAAATAATCAGTCGCTGCTTTGTTCTATAATAAACTGATTGAATTATAAAAATAATTCTCAAATAATACATCCTCAACTCTATTATTAAAAAACAAAAACATTTTTTGAGAAGAAAAAAGCAAGTACAAGTTACTTGCTTTTTTCTTCACTTAAAACAAAGTGATATTTAGTGTACTTTTGTGCTTATATTCATAATAATTGAACCTAATTAATTTATTAACTTCAATTGTTAGTCCTAAATTTATTGATTAATTAAGTTCTAATTAATCTTATTATTGGTTAATTCCATTATTGATTTTTTGACTTAATTAATCATAATTAATCCAAAATTTGGCCATAAATTTTATTAACTAACTCCATTATTGATTGTTTATTGAATACATTAAAACTAGTTGAAATATTTTTTATTTGGAATATATTATATAATAATGGTAACACCAAGCGAATCACGATGTGTCCACTATTTTTGGTGTTGTCACAAATAAATAAAATTATAAATACACGGTGTCCGGGAATAAGTGTCGGATAAAGAAAGACAGCATTCGTTGGCTGAAAAATAGTAGATTGCCATTAAAGTAAAATTGAAAATAATATTCATAATTATTTGTCATCTTTTTCGTACACACGATACTTGCGTACATTGTTCAGCGCCGATCGGGAGAATAACCCACGAATAGCTGCGAAGACATCGCCACTACGGTTAAAAACCGCATTCGGGCAAGTGTTGGGTATATTAAAAAAAGTTGTGTGTAATACTTTTTTTGCACTCAAGTAGAAAAAAGGTTTGTTTTGTGTTTTATATCAAAGACAATTTATTTCTTTGTAGCCAACGAATAGCGTCTTTCTTTGTTCGACATCTATTCCCGCACACCGTGTGTGTATACTCGTACATTAGGTCTTCTCGTTTTGTTGTTTGTGTGCCAATAATAAATAAATATAAAAATGAATATATTGTATGCTGATTGAATCTAAAATGATCTAGTAAAAATTATTTTAATTTATTTTCAATTGTAAGTGTTTTGACGATATTCCATTCAGTGGCGTGCAATTTTTAAGTACGCTTTTCATTCCGGAAAATCTGACGCACGTAAAAAAAAATCACAATTGTGAAATTGACTTTGAAGGGACCCAGATTTATACATACAGAAAATGATAGGAAACAGTAGTATGTACAAGGTTGGGTCGACATCCTGCAATGCGACGCGGCGACGTAGGAAGATTGATTGTTATGCCGAGTAGTTATCCGTAAAGATCTCACAGAATGTGAACGGCTTATATCCGCGAGCGGTAACAACACGGTACGAATGTTTTGAATTTTAACGAGCCGAATTCAACGAAATCATCGGAATTAATTTTGCAAGAGGCGTTCTGTATATCGCTTCTTTGTGATGTTCACCGCTTTGACGTGCCGCTGTTTATTATTTATAAGCGTGACCTTAAGGTTTCGTGATATTAAAATTGAAGAAAAATTTATGACTTCACAATTTTTTTATGTTTATATAATACTAAATTTGTAATTTTAAAAATAGGAAGGAGAAAAAAAAATGTTGTTAAAAAAGCATTGCCGAAACCAGGGATCGAACCAGGGACCTTTAGATCTTCAGTCTAACGCTCTCCCAACTGAGCTATTTCGGCTGATGTATGCTTTACCATAAATAATATATAATAGCTAAAAAGCTTTTGATAGTAATATATTTTAAAATTGTTGTGAATTTATGACCCCTAAGTATTCAAGATATCCGTTTACCACTTGTCTTTATACTAATCCTCTGTTTGTACATCTATAAAATCCAATTACCACCCATTGACTTACTAACTCATCACGTATTCTCCAGAACAACAAAACCTTGAGATTGACAGGTATGTTTATCTCGGCTTCTAGATTTCTGCTAAGAAACGACTTGGAAATTCCCCACTTAAATGCGTAGAAAGGGAATTGAAAATTATTTGGTAATTTCGAAATAATTAAAGTCAGAGACGTGAAAATTTCTTATTCTTTCTCTATAACTTTTCTCAGATATAAATAAAAAAACTTTCATTTCAGTATTTTCGGAATATTGCTAACCGTGAATAGTTGTTATATAAAAAAGCAAATAATATAAAACGCAGGCATGGTTCCTTTTGGCCCGGGGCAAGCTGAACAGGTATTTAGTGTCTAATAAATATAGAAAATGAAAATAGTTTTCACATTAACTTTCCTTAAGAATGAAGAAAGTGAAAAACGAAATAATGAGAACTTCTTGGTGGATAATTTCAAACTGACAAAATTCTGAAACGTGATTTTTTACCGACATTTTTTAAATTTCACTTTATATACACAATATATAAATACAGAAAGTAAAGGTATAATATCTATTATTTTGTATAACTTGGAAATATCAATAAACTTGTATTCCCATTATCTGCTCAAATTTGTAAATTGTATGGCTGTATGTTAAAGCGTAAATATTATAATTTAATTCAGGAAGTTATGGTCTTACTTAATAAGTTGATAACCTGTCAATTATAGTAATTTTCCTCTTTTCAATACTTTGTTGTCGTATTACATATTGATGTAAAAATAATGGAAAAGTACCTAATGATTATAACAAACTTGAATAATGATGGACAGACTATGACGGTTTGAATCTTATATGTATAAAAGCGCCATCTATTTATCGTACACAAATTATAAAAGTTGATATGTATTTTTGAACCATAGTACAACTTTTTAAATATGAAAGTAAATTTGAAAAATTCCTGCTCACAGATTTAATTTAAAAATAACTGCGTGTGGCTACAAAACTATGATATAAAAAATTCGTGCCAGTGAAAAAAGTGGCGCCATTTTGTTTTTCGATGCAACCACGGACAGCACATAACAGATGGCGCTTACTATATATTTATGTGCATAAAATACATCATTAATTTAGTATTCATTGTACCGGTCGTTGGGAGTTCGTATAAATGTCCAAAACATTGGCTGTAATGAGCGTAAGACATTTTCTAAGGTTACAGTTTAAATCCTTATTGTTTCTAAAGGGATACGTTAAATGGAGTGATTCATTCAACCGTTCAAATGTTATTTGTCAAAGATTTTTTTACGCAGGGGAGAGTCCGCCAGTACGTACCGCCACCCATGTGCAGATGTTAAACATGTAAACTAAGATATTTTGATTTTATTTAGAATAAAATTAAAATATCTTAGGTTACATGTTTAATACCTGCTGATAGGTGTAAAAGAATCTTATACTTAAATAAAAATAATAAAGTATCGATATATTTACACATAATCAACAATATTACAACTAAATCAATCTCAGTACCGGCCAGCAAATATATGAATTTATACAATGCAATAATAGGAAAATGTATTGACTTTGCTGCTCCGACATACTTGCACAAGCCTCGTGGAGCCAAATTTTGAATTTTTTATATTGTATCCTATCCTCTCATCGATACAAAAAAATTTTGAAAGCTCTTCAACATCGTAGGTGGCAGTAAATTATCGTATAAAGTGTTACTTAATTATTATAAATGTGATGCCCTCTATCACAGACGTTCATTATTAGAGTTGATGATTATGTTCAACATCTGTCAAAGTAATTATGACTGCCCATCTCTACTGAGTCAGATAAAGATTCGAACTTCCCAATTAACTCGTAGCCATCTCTTATTTCATGTCGATAATGCACGAACAAATGCCGGTGTCAGAGCACCGCTACGGCGGTTGTGCGACTTATACAATAAAGAGATGTTGAGACTTGACATCCTTGCAAGTCCACACCCCCAGTTTCGATCAGATGTAAAGAACAGACTCCGTGAAATTTATGCACAGCAGACGGATCAGTAATGTTATTATCATTTTACTTTATTCATTGTTTGTCCAACTTAGTTAAATAGAGTGCCTTACGTAAATAACTTGTAATCCATAATTGCAGCTTTATTTAATTGATAAGTTAATAACAAGTGTTTTTCGTATTAATTTTATGTCTCTTCTTTTGCTGTTGGATGGAGAGTCTGTCCCATGATTTGGCAGCATGAACAGTAAAGGAATGCTTGAACAGTAAAGGAATTACCAATATGGATTTCCTTGTGCAATAGATATTAAATAATATATTATCGTGAATATTTCTACAACTATGGCATCTGAACTCATCGTTACAGTTATCCTAATACGCCCTCTACACTACTCGCGAAGTTACCTCGACGAAGTGCTCGTTGAAGTTGATCGCAGTCCGAAGTACGTGACTACACACTCGTGTAACCTCGCGAGGAGTTCAGTAGCCGCGAGTCGCCCGCACACACCCACGTGTAAACAGTACGATGTCTATCTGCAAACTGTAGTACGCTGAGTAGTGGTTTGCACACACAAGTATTGAAAATATCGAGGAAATAATGATACAAATATTATCGTTAGAGTCGAATAGTTCAAGCGTTGTATGTCGGAGAAAATATCAGCAGAATTTCTTTTTCCAGGTGGCTTAGATGCAAAATAACCAGAGATTATAATTTTTTATATTACTTTTTACGGGCTGATGAGACCAATTTTCCAAACAATGCCACATGCAATAGGCGAAATCATCATTACTGATCAACAGAGAATCCACTCAAGTTTGTAAGAAGTCATAATTAGATTCATTTCTCTTTTAATTGCTGGTGCGGCCTTATGTTAATCGAATAGTAATTGTCGAAGGAACCCTAAATTCCGTCATGACTTTAGAAAACCTTCAAAATCATTTGGGTGAATTCCCTTTTCTGTCTTTAAAAAATATATATTTCCACAAGATGGTACTCACATAATAGCCGCAGAACATGTTTAACTTTAAACCAGCTATTTGGAAACAAATGGATTGGAACACATGTTCCTATTAGATGGCCACTTTGCAGTCCTGATCTACTTGATTTTTTCTTTGCGACTATGTGAAAAGGAAGTTTATAAAGAAAAATACAACACTGTAAAAAAAGTACACTACTATTTTGAATGGATTCAATCCAAGTAAAATTTCAGCCTCTACGAGCGAATCAATGCATCTATCAAGGCGGCAGTAATTTCGAGCACTTACTATCAGAGGTATTTTTCTTTTTTATTTATTCCGTTTGGTTATTGTTCTTATTTGGAAAAACATAATAATTTTTTTTTAAATATAATTTTTAAAAACTTAATACGTTGTCAATTTGTTCTCTTTTCTGTAATTACCTAGAATAACTGATTATTAAATGTCTCTACGAAATGTGCGGTAAAAGTTTTGTGTGATCCCTAATATTTCTGATACTTTTACTTCAGTTGCTCTCATAAATACCTTTGATCCTTATAAGAAACAGGATCGAATGGCATGGAAATAAGTTTTATGAAGATTGCCTTTTATATTTCTGACTTTTTATCCATTTTTTAAAAATCTGCCAAAGCAAATGTAAATATCTTCAAAATTCATGAATAGTCTTTTAAGACAGATTTCGTGTAGCTATAACGCTTAAGGCATTACTGACCTCAAAATTTCCATCTATATTTTTATTTCCATTTTGGATATTACCTGGAGAAAATATAGGGACGTTTTGAAAGTGTTTCAAAGATTGTTTTTAGAAGTATTTTGCAACATTAACCCGTAAACAAGTGGTATAAAATTAGTGTGATAAAATTATAGTACTGTTACTGAAATAAAGTCTAATTATCCTACATCTCGCCATAATATTACAGTTATGCAATAGGGTACAGTGTTTTAAAATGTAACTGCGAATTACATAAAAAGAACTCGTCCGGACAGTCGTGCGATAGTTGTGCGTGACTCAAGCGTTGTCATTTTATAAATACTCATAATTATAAACTAGCTGACCCGTGCGAAGTCTTCGCACTATATCGCCATCTAGCGTGTTCCAAGTATACAATTTGGCTAAGATATTTGATGTGTCGCCCACAGATGGCGCTCATGCCAATTGTTATAAAAATTAATTTTTTTATTAACAAAAAGATTTTTTTCGAATTTTTTTATATTTTTCGCCCAAAGTAGAAAACAAAAGCTTAAGTGGGTATTTTTTTATTTTTTTTGGTGCAGTAGTTAAAGAGATCGAGCCGCTCGACCAAAAAACACCTTTTAGAAATAATATATTTAGACTAGCTGACCCGTGCGAAGTCTTCGCACTATATCGCCATATAGCGTGTTCCAAGTAGACAATTTGGCTAAGATATTTGATGTGTCGCCCACAGATGGCGCTCATGCCAATTGTTATAAAAATTAATTTTTTTATTAACAAAAAGATTTTTTTAGAATATTTTTATATTTTTCGCCCAAAGTAGAAAACATAAGCTTTAAGTGGGTATTTTTTTATTTTTTTTGGTGCAGTAGTTAAAGAGATCGAGCCGCTCGACCAAAAAACACCTTTTAGAAATAATATATTTAGATACTCAGTCTGCACTGCTTTATAAATACTGGATAAGTTTTAAATCAACCCCTAACTTCTGATAGGATTTAAGTGTGACAGTTAAAGGTTACCGAAGACTTTCTATCTGTGACAGGATTAATAGTACAACACATGCAACATTGAATATCTGACATACATTGATGTCTGTATCCAAATTGACCTGCATCACTTAGAAATGTGTTACTTGTTTTTATGAACCTACTTTTGTCCCAGGTGTAGCAGGGAATTTCACATTAAAATTAATGCACGGTTGTATTTTGCCACATAGCTTAGTCTGAAAGTGGGTTTATACTGAGCATTTCCCTGCAATTTCATGTGGAAATAGTTGCAAATTTAGCAAAAATGATAAATTTAGATTCGTTTTAAAACATTTTTGATAAGTTTTATTCTCAAATGGGAGTTATTTAAAATTCGTGTTCCCTAAATCACCTCAAGTGTGCTTCTCAAATATTACATATACGGCATTTTACCTTTAATTTGATGTTACTACTGAAATCAATAAAAATCCTTTTGAATGACGTAAATATTATTACGTGCATGTTATTCCAACATTTTAAGTTCGACATCTAGATACTTGCTAGTCAAAATAGACAAGAATAAGTTAGTTTCTCGTTGATAGTCACACTAAAAATTATAGATATTAAGTCTTAATGCTTATATTTCAAATAAGTGTTAAAATTTAACATTTAATAAAGTAATACGGTACCGCGTATGATATACATGGTACTCTATAGCATTATAGAATGGTTCTATCATTACTTCACTTACTCTTTAGCATTACGCATTGGTAACTTGTAAGACATTAACAAATTTATGCCAAATAAATACATGTTGTTTGTACGTGTGTTTCATAATAAAAGATGACCTCAAATGAAATTGCCTCAGTTCGGTTACCTTGCATCCCAAACCAACAGCTCAGCTTCTCTCCGCAACGGAACACACACAACAAACATGCTGGTAGCAAACGCATTTCAATGGTAGCTGGCCACCTATAAAATGCGCGTTATCACAGAGAGCTAGGCGTGATAATGGCCAGCGAGCCGATAACGACTGTGGCGTTATGCAAGCGCAGCGCGCGTTGACTGCAGTACGCGCAGCGCTACATTGCCCGAACAATTATGCATTCGCATACTGACAAGGGAAAGTGATTTATATCTTTTAAAAATATGCAACGAGGCGAACGTATTCAGTGATCTAGTATCATCGTCCGCTAATAGAATGAAGTATAACCTCGTTTCGTCGGCTGTTGAATTCTAAAAGGATACTGAATATGTTAAAAATAGTTGAAGGATGAATGTGAAATTATCGTGTAAAGAAATCTTAAGGTATATGTTATGAGAATAATACTGTCATCTGCAAACTGAACTAAATACGAACAGAGTTACTATGCACAGAGACAGAAATTATACTACGAATCATAGACTATAGTAAGTCTATGCAATGAGCTGATGAAAAATATACTCAGGGTAAGAGAGAAAACAATTGTTTTTTTTTAGGTTACGAGTTGACTTATTGATGAGGATAGATATGGGGCCGAATCTTTAATCTCACAAATGATACAAACATGATAAATAAAGCTTAAACACAGTCTGAAAAAGAGATTGGCATGAGCCCATATAGTGCTGGGCATAGGTGTTACTAGAATAAAAATAATAGATACTATTAAATAGAGAAAATGAAAAAAATAAACTACTAATAAAACTTTTAGTTTTATTTAAATTAATCACAAAAACGAGAAGTCTTGTATTTTATATGAAAAGTCAGGTTATTTTTTAAAATTGTTTGTAAATGCTATTTCTACGGAACTCATAAAACCAGCAAGATGAAACAAAGTACACATTATGTCTTTTTGTGTCCTCCATGCACGAATGTAACACAGTAAGTCATAAAACTTGCAGATCCGACAAGCCATCGTAAAAGTCAAAAACAGAGAAAAAGACGTTCCCATTAACGTCAACATAACAATTGTCAGTGTCAGTTGAATAGTCCACTTGCGAAGTCCGCTATGTGGATAGAGTAATAAATTTAGAAAACTTCTAGTCTTAAAACGGAGTTATGAAAATTCATGTTACTACATATCACTGAAAATTATCGTCACAGAGTATTATTTTCTTAAAGTAAATAAAATCACAATACAACAGTAATCTTTTAATTTGTATTTAAAAATTAAACATAACCAGTTTTGCAAAAGTATTTTTAACATAAACACTTTTGCAGTTGTATGAAATTAACATGAAGAGTTTTGAAACAGTACCATTATTAAATCTTAAAGCTAAATAGTCATCTTACAATATTATTATACCCTTATTTCTGTTTTATTATCCATTCAAGTTTGATCAGTATAGGCCTCTTCTTCTAAAGCAGCTTCATTTCGTTCTTCTTGGAGAAATCTGTAATATCTTGGACTATCAACCGTAGCCGAATCCTTTCCAAAATGTTTTATCAATAGGTTTCTCACATCATTTAATTTTGCTTATTTTACAGGAACGCCTATATTTATCAAAGCAGGTTCAGTGTGTCTAAATTTTAATGACTCTTTTACACACGTTACTATAATTGATCACTTCTCGTTCATATTCCACTTTAAAGACAATTTTACCGTTTCTATCTTTTCTCAAAAAGGACTTCTTGGAGGCATTAAATTGAAAATGCCAAGATCCAGGCAATTTAAGTACGTTTTTGGTGCTCGATTTCCAATCATAAAAATTGAATCGCCCTTTCGATATTTCCAAAAATACGGTCGGGAGGCAAAAATTAATGCCCTACAATAGAAAACATTATTGTAATTTTTTTTATATATTTTGGAGCCTTGGTTTTTCACCAGTAGGCCAGCATTCCCAATACTATTGAATTTTTATTTTGTCCCTCACAACCATCACAAAATAATTTGACATGATTAACAGTGTCTCCAAAAGTGGTATTCATTAGTCGATGAAATATTGCTGAAGCTATCTGATTAGATCCTTTTAAGGCCTCGCTTTTCAGCCAAGTGTACTATATTTTAAGTATTTTGCAGTCCATTGGAAGGTCCTTGACAAATTTTTAGATTATATGCATATAGCTAACGGCTAGCGTAACGTAACATATTGTTTGAGATTTTCTTTTTTCGGTGTTTGTGCTGTACAGTATTCCAATAAAAATAGATCCTCAGTACCTTTGTCTGACGATGAATAAAAATGCCGATGAAATTTATTGCAATCTTGTCGTTTTAACTCGCTGCACTTGTAGCCCTGTTTTGGATTTTCATGCACACACTGGTATTTTTGGCGGCCCTTTAGGCTTGTGCCTGAAGCAAAACTGAAAAGCACCCAAAATAAATTTGTTCCAAAACCACAAGCATATAGACAAGAACATCGTTGAATATACAACAGCGAAATGCAATTTAGTGGGCAGTATATGTCTCCTAACTTTTTTTTAGTCGTTAGTATTATGTAATTATTAAGCAGTGGAAATAAACAAGCATCGTAAAATGATCTGAGCATTAAGTACCTACCAAACATAACCCTACCTGTTCGACTTTGCAACTTCTCGCTTCTATGTTGATTTATCAGCAATTTTTTTCCATCCTCTAAGACTTGGTGCTTTATTAACTTCCTTTTCTTGAATTTCCATTTTGTAGAAGCAGAATAATATCAAAATAAGAATGTTTTATTACGTTGCACCTGCTTGCAATTCAACAGGTTCACGCGAATTGACGCTGACAGTCAAGATGGCGGTGTTTGCACGAGTCACTGCGTAATATGGTGACTTTTGAAAGTTAATGCGTAATGTAGAATTGTTTGAAAGTGAACTGTCAATCAATATAGCAACTTTTGCGGGGGTATTGAATATTTAACCCGAATTTATGCGTAACATACTCAGTTTTGAACGAGATTGATAGGTGCATAAGAAAGTATTTTAAAAAACAAATAAAATGGCCACCTTAATAGATTTTTTTTTTATTTAGGGGAGTTTGTTAAGAGAGTATTTTTAATTAATTTAAGCAAGGGCTACACATTAAAAGAGCAAGCTCTAACGGTTGTTTTTTTAATCATTACCAAAGACTTGTGTACTTCGTTATATTTGTTTTTATTCTTATTTTTTATTACCAATTCTTGATATATTAAAAATGCAATACATCGAGTTTAGGAAGATATTTTTTTTGTGTTAAAATTACAAATTGCACTTTCTTTTTTTTGCTAGCATTTTAAATAAGCTTTTATTAGGTCGACCTGTAACTAACTAACAATTATATAAAATAATGTACGAAAATAAATTTCATGCACTTTTAATTGTTGTCTCATTTTAAAACAAAAAAAAAATGAAAATATATCGGAATTTTTAAATTAAATTTTCACCCCCTTCCAGATGTCTAAATTATTTAAAATTTGCATATTATCAAGAACCGATGAAAATACAATAATTTTATAAAAGATTAAAAAAAATTACTTTAAAACAAAAAAGGCTAAAAACGGAATTTTACAATTAAATTGTCACTCACTTCCATATGTCCGACTTAAAACTTTACACACGTATCAAAAACCGATGACTTTAAAAAAAGAAAACAACTTTAAAAAAAGACATAATGGTATAATAATGGCAGAAATAATGGGATAATTCAATTAAATTTTCACTCACTTCCAGACGTTCGAATTATTTAAAATTTTGCACATGTATCATGAACCTATGACAATATAATAATTTCATGAAATTAAAAAAATACTTTTTTAAAACAAAAATAAAAGACTAAAAAAAGTAAAAATAAATTAGAAACCCAAAAAGACACGCTTACACAAGATACTGCATTAAAACACAAAAAAATATTATCGAACCTGTTTTCTCCGTCTACTCGGTAAGTCCTTACTGTAAGCCATCTTTGTATTTAATTTGTATTTATTGTTATCATTACGATTATTATTATTATTTATTTTTTATTTAAGATTAAATATAAAAAAAATATAAAATCATCTGTGTCTCTCTTTTTTAACCGTTTTAGTGCCATGGTTTTTTACTCATATATACTTAAAAATGCCAAAGAAATCTTTTGTTTTTGATGTCATTTACCCTTGTCTCGAAAAAAAACTGTATCTCTTTCAAAAATTATCCAATTTTAATAATTTTTTCTTACTAAAAACTTGTACAAGGATAATAAAATACAAAGAAAATTATGGATATATATATTGTGAAAAAAAATTATAACAAAAACTGAAATCAAGGTCACATCGTCATTTTCGCAGTCCGGTTCATCCTCCGTATCAGCAAAATAATTGTTATCGTCATTATTATCACTATCACTCAAAATTTGCATTACGCCAAATTTTGAGCGCACCGCAATGTCACGTCACTCCCACTATCACTTTCTTCATAACTTGAAAAACGATCATTTTCACTCGAATTATTTTCGTATTCCTACATTTTGGGCTAAACATTTTCTTTTTCTGGATCCTTTTTATATTGTAATTACTAATAATATTATAATTTGAACTTTATGTAACACGTAGAAAGATAAAAAATTAGCTATGCGTGCGAGCCACCTCCCCTACCACGCGCTAAACAGCAACTGATTTCGCGAGCGCCATCGCTCTCGTGGCAAATTTAGTTAGTACGCGCACGAGCGCGATGGCGCTTGTCGGCACTCTAACGGTTAATATTACTTTATATCGGTGCAATTTACATAAATTTGATTTTAGGCTTACGTACCTAAAAGGTCCGAATGGAATCCTATTCTTGTCATTACGCTTTTTATCCTTTAATATGTCAGAGATTTTAAACTGAATAAGTTATATGTATGTACTTCGTATTTTGATATATTATCTACTTATTATGTTCTAGTTGTGTCCACAATTTCGTCCGCGGGGATTTCGGAATAAAAGATATTATTAGGAATAATGAACATTTTCATTTTTCTGTTTTCTGTTTTTTATTTTTTGTGTTTATGTTTTTTTATTTGTGTGATGTTTTTTTATTCAGATAAAAAAAAATTCTCTATATTGCCCATGGTATAAACTATCACCATACCAAATTTCATTAAAATCTGTCCAGTAGATTTCGCATGATTGAAGAACACATTAAACGACAAACAGACAAACCCAAAATTCTAAAAACTGTTTTTTTTGGCTTCTTTTATTATTCTATACGTTAAATCAGAAATGTATCTCTTAGATTCAATTAGAACTTTTTAAAAATATTTTCTGTGTCCATAATTCACTCTGTTACAGTTTTATTACATGTATAGACTAGCTGTTATTCTCTACTTCGTCCGCCTAGTAATGCTAGCAACACCATCTAGCGGTGTTCTTAGAAATATTTTCTGTTATTAAGTCGCTGGGTGTTTTCTGAGCATGAAAACTATCCCATATGTTAAACTGTCTGTAATATATTCAATTTGTATGTAAAATATGGTAATTAATCAGTTAATTCCTGAAACAGCTTTTGAGTAATTAAAAACAAAAAAAAACACTTACCCATTAATAATATTACTAGCATCTGCTCGTGATTTCATTCACGTGGATTCGAAATGGAACCTATGTTTAAATACAGTTTTATATTCCAATTTTCTTCAAAATCCAATCGAGTTCAGTAATAACATTGTGATCGGGTTATAAAAGGGAGCAAAATAATATATGCTAAGCCAAAGCTTAAATGCTAAGCCAAAGCCAAAGCCAGACTAAGCTTGTATTTAGGCATTCGGAATAAACAGTATTAGTTATAAACTCGTGAAGACTTTTTTATTTGTAATTTTTTCTTACAGTTATTTTTTCAATAAACAATAAAAAACGCGGCGTCTCCACTTTCGATATTATGAATTTTATATCATTACTTTTTTAGTTCTTAAATCACATATTTTTAATAGCGTTCATATAAATTAATAAATGTAACGTTCTATTTCTGTCGTATATTTTTTCATAATTCTTTCCATTATTCTATTAATATAATTTTTTTTATTTATTTACTTTCCAATATAACCCTAAAGTGCTTTTGTTTGCATGCAGTTTATAACTAAATTTAAAACTTTGGTTCAAGCATATTATACTACGCAAAAATGGAAAGTCTATTTTACTAACTGACTGGTGATGAATTCTTGGATGGTAGCGTTGATAAATAACATTCAATATATCTAATATACCTGCCATACTTTGTTTTTCCTTATGGAAAATTAAATAAATGTTGCAAATGCGAAGTCCAAACAAGTGTTTTCCTCGTTTTTATTTAAATTATCTTTGCTTTATTGTTTAAGTTTTCACATACATTTTCCTTGTTTGCTTTTCGTTCGTTCTCTTTCATCCTCTTCTAACCCATTATTTTTTCTTAAAGGAATAGGTGCTTACCAGGAATAGGTGTCGATTCTGTAAGTGAAGTTAGAAGTACAGTGTCATAGTCGAATATTAATACATAAACTTACCAATTGGGATCTCTAGTGTTGATAAAGATCACATTGTGTAAAGGAGACTGATGAAAACAGGATGGCATTAAGGAAATATACGATAATTTGAAAATGCCTGATATTTTTATAATATAAAAAAAACAAACAATTAAGCGATTGAGAAAGAGGAAAGAAAAAAATATACAAATTGTAACCATAATACAAAACAAAAAGCTATCTCTATTAATGCGCCTTTATTATATCTTTAGTATATGGAAAATTAATAATAAGAAATAAGAATATCAGTAAAATTCTGATGAAATACATAATAACTTTTTATAATAAATTCTGGAAATGAAAATGATAAAGTAATTATTTATAATTTATAATGCAAGTAAGTACATACCGAAACTTAAGCTCACCTAGAGAAATACACTTAAAATATATTTTATAAACACTTTCTATCACGAATATTCGCAATAAATAAATGTTTTTTATTATATGGACCACTATTAAATTTCAATTATTAAAAACTATTATTTAAAAGCTCAGATATAATTTATATTTGTACGAGTATAAAACATGTATTGTGTATTTACAAATATCTCAATAACCATCATGAATATAGTATCAGTTACTACACGCATGTAAATATATGTTTAGTGAGCAACTTCATCCTGTCGATTATTATTTCATCGTGTGCGCGCATCGTTAGTAACTTCATATTGTCGATTTTTATTGCATCGTGTGCGCGCATCGTGGCCAACTTCATCCTGTCAATTTTTGTTGTATCATACGAGCGCCTGTGCGCATCGTAAAATTTCACTCTCATCACGTTTTCATAACACTGTTAAAGAAGTATAACGTCAATAAACTTTTAAATGACATTAACATTTGTTCTGTTTTCAAAATCAATGTCTTTTTCGTTCTTTTCTTGGCGACCTGTAGTGTCAGTGAGTTTCATGGATTAGAATGTAACATCTGTGTATGGAGGATACAACGAGATAAAATCTACATGTCGTATCATCTTGTTGGTTCAAATGCAGTGGAAATATCATTTACAAATTATTGTGAGAAATAACCATACTTTTCATAAAAAATGTAAGACTTCATAAATACAACTTTAAAGGCGCTTATTTTTTAAATTTTCTCTGTTTCTGTATAAAAGTTTCGTCTTTATATAGATTTTTGCCGGCTTCATTCATGCACCGTATTTAATTATAAGTAGAACGCAAAAATCACTTTTTATATAGGATTGTATTGGTAACATGTATTTCACATTATATAAAAAAGTTAATTTAAAATTTTTTTACTTTTTCCATACGAAATTTCGAAAAAATCGATCATTTAATAAATTTCTGTTCCAGGTATTTATCTGGAAAACTATTTAGTATAATAAGGCGTAGTTTGTCAAAAGGCGTAGTTGTAGTAGATAGTGACGTGATTAGAGACGTTACGACATAAATTTTTATAACATGATAAGAATAGAATGGTTTGTAATAGTCGGTATTTTTACTCGGTACTTGCATAATAAGGAAAAAAGGAATTTTTTTAACTAACAAAATTTGAAGTTAACTTTTCCCGAAATTACTATAGATCATTTATAATTTAAGTCACTTTCAAATATATGTCAAAAATCATGGTTTTCATGTATTATGACTTACCCCACATTATGTGGATTAAAATTCCTGGGAGGAATTAATAACAGAATAAAGTCGCCGAACAGATAAATAATGTCGTGCAGTAAATACGTCGCGCAGCACAAGATGGCAGTAGAGTCGTTTTCGGCTCTGAAAATATAATGTTATGACAGTTCGTGTTGTGAGTATTGTACGAACCGGATACGACATAAATAATTAATTAGTTTAAAAAATAGGTACAATATAGGTCACCAAAATCATCAAAAATGATCCCCCAAAAATTTGACATTGATGCAGAGTATTTATTATATATGTATATTATCTAATTATATTAGAGTCTTATTGTATTTGTATATTATCGTTTATTTAATTTATAAATGAAATATGGTTGTGATATATATTATACAGAGTCGCATTTCTTGTAGTTATTACTGAGTGGGTCAGAGATTCTAAGCATTGCACTACATGATAGAAAAAGCATTAAAAAATAGTGTTATAATGCCAATGACATAGCTTGGATATCGGTCAACAATATTTATTTATCTCCTACAATTACATTGAGGCTGTTTTTTTATTACAATATGTTTACTGAATACAGGAAAATAAAGTAGGTTTCATTGTGATACCAGTACTAAAGAATACAGAGTCAATATGTTTTCTGTACTGAGTCAGATTGTTTAATTTAAAATACAAAAGACCGTTCTTCGTAATTAAATACTTTTAGGTCAATGATCGGCTCTGTGTGAGAGGTGATGCAAAAATATGTTTTAAATAATTTTAGTATGGCCGAAATACTTCATAACAGAATCCACGTAATCCCGTTTACATCGTACTACAAGTGATATAACGATCTTTACTACAAGTGATGTAATAGTCTTTGGTTGCCCTTAACACAAAGTTTTACATCTTTGCACTTTGACTCGCAATGTGGTTCACATATTTTGAATTTTTTAATGTTGTGGCCCACAATCTAGCTCAGGTTTTTAATGTTATTATAGTGGGCAATTCTTATATTGTCGAGAAAGTGGTGACTTTAATAGCCCTTTGCTAATATTTAGAAAATTGTAAATGGAATCAGTTATTTGGGATGGGTTGTCGAGGTCTTTTTGAATGTGCTGAAATTAAAACTATATTATTTTTAAAAAATTGTTTATGTTTTGTACGAATGTAATTGTTTCTAGTTTAAATCGTCGAATAATAGTATATGGAGAATCGAATAATAGTAGACCGAAGTACCGCACATTCTAACTCATGTTCGCGAGATGAGAATCTATTAATTGTGACGCGGATATTTACGATTAAATATAGTTTTACATGATTTAGCCTATCTCCGTAAGTCATTGTGTTTAGCCTAATAACAGTTCGTGTGTTACATAGCTCGGTTCCCTTTGTCAAAGGCGTTGCTGTTGAAATTAATGTAGACTGAGTTCATTTGCTTGTAACCATAAAACATACAAAAAATAGATTTAAAATGGAATAATTTTTCCTCCCTTTATTGTTAGCAAGCACAGAAATAAGCAATAAAATCTGCGTTAACTATTTCCCTAATCGTATCATTAGCCACTGACGTTAGAGCTACGTGCCCCAGCTCTCGTCTACAGCGCGTCTGACGTCACCGCGTGCACTTGTTATAATAAAACCGTCGACCGGTTTCACCTATATGTAATGACGCTGATAATACACAATGATAATTAGCTAAGCATCTTCGAACCGTGACCTTTGTAGCTTCGGATTGGTGATTAGCTGGAGCTACACGAGCGGACTTGGCCAATTGGTTCTGCCCACAAGACGCCCGTTGACGTGTTTTCTGTATTGACAGGCCTACGGAAACTAATTTTATTTACTCAATAATTATTTTCGGGCAACAAATTTCTGCGAATAGTATTCCGGTAGTCGAGACTCATCATATTCAAGTTTTAAAATATGTCCTTTAAAACTTTTAAATTTGCTTTTGGAATTACGGAACGGATTTTGGATTAGCGGAACAGACCTCAGCGAGGATCTATTTCGGCATTGGTCTGTATACAGAAAAATTCTATTTCCATCTTGTACAATTTAGCTATAAATTTAAAGGCTACCAACAAACAGATACACGAAATGAAAATGTTAAGACTCAGGGGTAGCATATTAACCTAAAATTACTTCATCACCTACCAATAAAATAACCTGATCGAGTTTGTAGCTCAATATAATGGACCGTACCTTATTTGTTAATGGATATGCTTGCTTGACTTTATTCTAATTAATTCCTTCTCGAGAATTTTGAAAATATAAATCGATGTGTAGCTGGTTTATCTGTTGGTTGGGTATTCTAACATAGAGAGAATTAACCTAAGATATGTTAGCATCTGTGAAATAATTATTTTCTACAATTTTATTATTTTGTTTGTTTTGTGTCCTAGGTAGCCATGACATAAATGGTATGTTATTTTAATATATTAGATTGGTTAATGAGTAATGAGCGGTCATTAATGTTACAGTGTTTTATTATATTTCCAATTTTAAATTAATTAATCGTCTACATAATAATCATCATTTTGCACTACAGTTCTTCAATATACTGTCAGGGAGTGGATAACATCTGTGTAAAATTCAGATGGCTTGGAAAGAAAAAATTGGCTTATGAACCGTCGTAGGTGGTCTTCGTCATCAAAGTCTTTTTCGCATAAGGTGTTGCTGAGTAGTCTAAACAAATAATAATCAACGAGTACAAGGTCTGGGGAATGTGACGTGTGGGGGATCTGTGTCCAACCAAAATTCAAAACTTTAAGAGGTTGGTTTGGCTATTTGAGGACCGGGCTACCAGTACGGCTGGTCCGGGCTAAGTTTACGTAGTACCCACGCACCGTATTTGAAGTTTTTTCCCAAACGGTGTAAATGATTCTCTATAGTTCCGTGGAAGCACCCGAACTCTGTTGCTAGCCGGCTACTTTCTTCAATTAACAATTTTAACCTGTCACTATCCAATTCCACCGGTCGACCAGAGCGTGGTTGATCTCTTAGGGAATAATCGTCGTTGCCAAACCGCTGGAACCATCGTTTTGCATTAGCTACAGATATTGCTTTAGGAGCTACGCCGTCGCATATGTCACGCGTAGCTTCGGCAGCTGAGTGACCAGATTGGTACTCATAGAGTAGATAGTGTCTCACATGCGTCTTAATGTTATTCATATTTTATGCGTGTTAACAGTGTAGCGTCTTATTTACTACTGAATCAGTCAGAGCTTGCCGCACCTGTGACATCGTATTTCTTGTAATTGACAAACACGTTTTTACTGTGCCAACAACACCTAACATGTCCGCCAGCTGACTGTGGAACTTGTGCTGCCCTCTGGTTAATTATTTATACAACAGCACCCTTTATATATGAATTATGGAAGCGTGTAAAACGTTCCCACATTTTCTACGTGTTATCTGTTGTAATTGTTTCACGCTATAAAGCCTATAACCATTTTCAAATCTTAGTTAGTGACACCGATTAAGGGATTTATTTCAAATATCTAAGTGATGCATGAGATGTGACACTGATTAAGGGGTTTATTTCAAATATCTAAGTGATGCATGATATATCTAAGTGACACATTAACGACTTATGTGACGAGTACTTCAAATTCATACACAATGATATGGATAATGTTTGGAATATTTTTGTTTGCCGTGTTCTGTGAACATCTACTAAAATAAACTGTTATTGCTATGTCAAGTCTTTAGAATGCTTTTACCAGTTTTTCTTCCGCAACAGAGACGGTGCGTGTCTTAGGTTATATGCACGTCTAGTAGATGATCCGCAAAAGACACTGTTCCCAAGCCACCACTCGGGTTGTTTCAGAATCCTTTCTGGAGACCGTAAGAACCCGCATCATTGAAACAAGGGGGCTTTCGAAAGCCTCCTAACAGTGTCCTGTACCTACAATTAAAGGCTTGTACCCAAGAGGGTTAAATTCTGTCCCTTCTCAGTGAGCTATTTAGCACTTTCATTTTATCTAGAAAGCTTTTGACAAATGCTCTAAATGCCTCAAAAATCGATCCACACTCAACCAAGTCATGATGGCTAAAGATACCTCGTCCTAACGGTTCGCGATTTTTTACTCTACTGCTATACTGACGCATGCTCTCAATCAAAACTCTACGCGCATCATCATTCTCACTTACTGAACAAAACATGTTCACGTTCTGCGTCTCTGAATCGTAGTAGCACGCTGGGCTATGTTTCAATGCAAATTGATATTGTGGCTGGGTGCGTAACATCAGCACCGCCTAGCGTCTGCATCTTAAAAGTCCGTCAACTTCAATCGTATCCTGGTAAAGGTTTAAGTGAATAATATAAAATTAACGAAAGACATCAATTGTAACTTATTTTACATGCATTTTTTCTTCATATTGTGTTCCTAACTATGTATCAATTGTCCCTTTGTTATTTTTGTCAACGAAAAGTATTATTCGTGTTTTCGTAAATAAATGCTTTTATTAACGAATAATGACTTTCAGTTTAATAAAATGATTATTGTATAATCAAAGTAATACCCATATTATAACCTTCCAACTACGAACAATGTCGAAGGAATGCATTTTACGTAATTTTTTATCTAATTTCCCATTCGATAATGGAATTCTGTAAATTTTTAATTTGCTTTTAAATATTTTTACAATTCACAAAGTTATCACATTTCGAAAATTTGCATTTAAATTCATAAAAAGTTAGGTATAGCAAAATGCTAATTTAGTGATTTTTTTAATTTCAAAAATATACATAAAAATTACATATTTAAAAAATTATTTCAAAAAATTTATTCAAAATAAATATTTTTATTTTTTTATTGCCGAAGTATTTTTCACACTTTACATTTAAACTCAACAACCATCCAAACAGAAATGGTATTATTGAAAATGAAACAAGAGAAAAATAAAAATGAACAAGGTATTGAATATATTTGGCGTTAATTTTGTAGAAATTCATTATTCACAATTAAATGAAACTACGTGATGTAGTATTACTCTGAAAGAAACTACGTGATGTAGTACTACATCACGTAGTTTGATTTAATTGTGGATGAACAAGGTATTAAAAAGGTTTTGAATATAACGCTTAAATATTTAGTTAGTGTATATAATTTTTAAAACGTTAATTTCATTGATCCTCTTTACTTACTTTAAATTTCATGTTGTTTGGGTTGATAAACAATGAAATTTTAATTTTTCCCAATTATTGAAGATTAAAAAAAATCATGAACTAAAGATTTAATAATAAACAAAGTTGAGTAGAATAAAATATATTTGTTAATATTAACTGAGATAAAAGTCATCATTTAAACTTTTTTTGGAAGTATTTATTAATCTCTTATTTAACTTTTTCTCTTATTATCACCATTCATATTTATATCTTTGTTAAATGTGTAGTATCTAATTATAAATTTAAAGTAAAAGTAGTGAAACAAATTGGAATACAAACAATAGAGGTAGGATTGTGAGTAATTTTTCTTATTCAATAAAATTTTCATAACAAAATAATCGCGACCGGGACCTATTTTTCTAAAATACGTCGTTTTTTATGTCATTAAAAAAATCAGTGAAATTCACATTTTTATTAAACTGCACTAGTTCCAAAAGTAAACATGACAATATGCGTAAGTAAATTATATCATCTATGACAATATTTAACAGACGCCTTCACATATTTGCAGTTCTGCTCCAGGAGCGTTGGGGTCGATTTTGTTACCCCCACTCTGTAGTCCGCACCCGGCCAATAGACCGCGCGGAATGCGTCATGTCCCGTCAGAAACTGTCGAGTATGGTAATTGCTATTAAGTCAATTTTTATTTAATCGGTCAGAAACATCGGGGAAGAATAATTTAGTGGTTTCCTCCTTAGAATCGAGGGACGTCCATCTGGATTTTCAGCGAGCAGTGACGATCTCCAAAGTACGTCGTAGTCAAAAGGGATTCATTCTCAACAAATTCGAAGCTCAACGGACCCGCGATGAAGTTTCTATCTCAAGCCAAAGTAAACTTAGCCATCCCTTCTACAATCGCAAGGCCGGTAGGCAGAAGACCTGCCAGAACCGGCAAAGCATCCGTTGAACAGATCTGGTAAGCTTTGGTTAGAGCTGTAAGCGGTGCATGCTGTGACCTAAGTACAACCCGCCTTACTTGTTGGGCGTCGACGTAACATGAGGCCCACACCGTTGGCGCATAAGCCAATATACTAAGGTATATTGCCATATATATCAGCTTGAGGGTCGATCTATTCAGCCCCTAGCCGGAATCGGCAAGCCGGGATTTGGCAGAGAAAACAACCTCAGCCTTCTCCCCGATGTACCGCGCCTGAGTTGAGGATGCCCAGGTACGTAACGCCTGTGGCAAAAAGCTACGCAATGAGTCGAGGATGTCCAGGTACGTAACCTGGTCCCGCTCACTGACTTTGGATCCGCCCATCATGACAGATGGTTCCCTCGCCAGTCTGTCTTTGAATAGAACAGAAATAAAAATAAAAATATACAGGAAGTATTATAAGCAATTAGTTGTTGACTTAGCAATATTAGTTTAAAGAGAGACTGATCACAGTGGCGAATTTTTTCCAGTCCCCGCAATCTATTCTTATTGCCTTTTGTATGGTCTTATGTGAGGTGCTTGCAATATGATCTGTCTTATAACACTGTCTAGTACAAGGTTTTGTTCTCGTTTTTAGGGATTTATTTTTTTAATGTATTTAGATTATTCGAGAACCCTCTGAGCCACTACGGAGGAGTCTATTGTGGTAGCCGATTTTCTCGATGATGGACAATTCAAGAAACCAACAGCATGCGTTACCGACACCACATTTCGAAAAAATCAATGGGCTTTTTTCTCCGCCTCTTATGGTCTAAGTCCCGAAGTAGAAAAAAATGGAGTCTATTGATGTTCGTAGAGGGTTAATTTTGATTTTCTACCGTGTATTTTTGTTTCTCTATATCTTAGCTAGTTGCGACCAAGGATTCTTTGCAATCAAGATATTGCGATCAAGTTCTTGTTCTAAAATCCCGTTTACGGTTACCAGAGAGCGAGGATAATTATTTTCCTGGATCACTTGGAGTTCTCTAACAGCACTGTCTTGCCCAAGTTTTCCTGATATGCCTATAAATATGATTTTCACCTTCATTCGGTTTTGCCTGACGGTCCTGCCTCGAAACTCCGTCGTCTCGTTCAGAATAATAGTATCATCAGTTTACCTAAGGTTAATAGTACGGTTTCCTTTCACTGTAATCTTGCATACCCAATGTCTAGAACTTTTCTTGATACGGGTATATTCAGTGTAGATATTGAATATAATACTTGACAGGTTATGTACCCTTTTTAAATTTAAATACCATCTATAACGCTTATTTTATTTTAACGTTCTCTTTCTATTGCAGAACAAGTTTAGGCGTTGCGGTACTCTAATTTCAGCTAATACCTGATAGATTTTGGTTCAAACCACGCAGTCGAACGCTTTTTTGTTGTCAACAAACTACCTCAATAATTTGTTGGCGTGTATTTAATATTTGATCACTACTTCCTTTCCAAAACAAAAGTGTATATTTAGTACTAGTACTTAATTTGCCGATAAAATATACGCTCCTCTCAAAACGGACGAACGAATTGAGAGAATTAATTCCTTTTTATTTTTATATCGAGTCAATAAGAAAGTACCGGGCTCTTAAATACGTAAACAGTATTAATTAATAGAATGGTGGACGAACGTGGGCGGTTAGTATGTGCGTGAGTTGCGTAAGCGAGGTCGACGATAAGTAGGGATGTAACTTTATATCGATAAACAGAAAACTATACTGACACATATTTAGAGGTACTTTAACATTTTTATTCTATGTATCAAGTTGGCAGCGGTATTAGAATGAATATATGTGAGTAATGCATATGTAATTATTTTTTAAAAGAAAATATTACTATTTCAGGTCTATTGTGTTATTAAGTTTGTAGATAGTCTCAGTTCAGATTTGCCTGATTTTTACGTGTGTTTAATACATATAATCAGTGAATTCGTTCACTAGTTAGTTTATTCAATCGTGTAAACTATATACTGCTCTAATCTAGCTGGGTGACTAAAAATCATTTGCGGAAGATAAAAAATAATCAATCCGTAGGGTAAAATAATATCGGATTTATGCGTTGAATTTGAAAATGGTTTAGAATTCGCTTTTTACGAAGTTAAACCTTTATTTACAATTGGAAGGGCCTGTATACTGCTCATAAAGATACTCATATTCCAACAATGTTTGCATTTGTTTAAAGAAAAAGTTTGTTTCTTGCGTGTTCGAATATATGTGTATATTTAATTATATTTACCGACTACGTTTGTAGTGTACGTTTGTAGTTGATATTAATATATACTATGTTTGTAATTGATGTTTTAGCTCGAGATCTGTATGTCTGTAACCCGAGATTTATTGCATCAGTTGCAATTGTATTTTCAACAGTTCTTAGCTTAGATTCAAACTTTATACAAAAGCTATATGTTAGTAAATTTTTGATCGGTTATTTTTGATGGGTATTTTAAATACTCATTTGGTTTTTTTAAAAATGCATAATCACATAAACGTTTAATAAAGAATATAATAGCCCTATATGCATAAAAATTCTTTGTAAGCATTTTGCATCCTTTCTTTCATATAATCAAAGTATGCGTTTCTTTTGTGATGTTATTATAAGGGAGGACTGTTCTGTCACAAAATGAGTTCTTCAGATCCATACAAGGTTAGGCCAATTTCTGATCAATATTGTTGATCGACATCAAGTGCTGAATTTGATTGTTCGATTTCAAGTTAATCGATTCATCGGTCGGGGTCCATCCCTTTAAGGAGCGGAGCGATGACATGCAGCTGACATCTTTATCGGTTCATTACTGTTATACTGTCGCACTTAATGGCTCTATACATAGAGGGCGCTCGCAATGAAGTAGCTCTCCGACATACAGTGAACTCTTTAGTTCGTTAAGATTTGTATTTGCATACCAGTTCAGACCTCGGTGAGCCTCAATTTTTTTCAACGAAACACCGGTCGTTACGTCGAATGCGGTCCACCTTTATCGATTCGACAAGTGTCGGCGACACTTATGCTAACATTCATGAATGGCAACTGGTCGTAATTAAATAAATATTTACGTTTATGTTTAAATTTAGATTGGCATATTGTATTTGCAAATATTTGTGCGCGTTTTTGCTTCGGTTTGAACTGAAACGTTGCGACAAAAATGAAACTTATAAAGTATTGTTACTTGGATGTGTGACGCTTCAAATTTGGTGGTTAAGTATATCTCCTTGTTAGTAATAAAATATAATTTTATGACATAATTCCTTTTGGGTATAATGAAGATTCCCTTGAACCAAAGGATACGTCTCTTTGTTTTCATTGTGCTTCGTCACACACACACACACACACACACACACATATACATATATATATATATATATATATATATATATATATATATATATATTTATCAAATTTATATCACCGCTTTAAGAATTGTGTAATAATGGCAACGACAAGTTATTAATTTTCACTTTTGAGACATTGGACAATTTGTGAACACTGCTGTTATGTGCTATAAATCACATGTTTATCATATGTAAATGTGAAATTTATATTACAACTGTCAGAATCTTTTAGGTTTTTGTAACATAGATGGCAATGGGAAAGGCAAGTTACTAATTTGCACTTTTAATACATTGCATGGTTTGCGATTAAAATGATATGTTTGTCATATAAAAATATCAAATTTATATCACCTTTAAGAGCAGAATCATTTCGTTAGACTTTTTTAAACTTTCGCGATTCGAACACATATTTTATTTAATTTGAATCGGGTTTTTCGCGGGGAGGGACATAGTGAGTACTTAGTTTATAATATTTAGGTTTACTCATTAAATAGATAATTACCGCGAAAAAACCCGATTCAAATCAAATAAAATCATTTCATTTTCGTAATGTAGACATTGCATAATAATGGCAAAGAAAAGTTATTAACTTGTAGTTTTGAGATATTGAACGATTCGCGTATGCTGATGTTATTTTTATTAACGTTTCCCCTGTTGATAAATGTTTGATTAAAGTTTATTATTGTGAGCAATTGATTCAAAAAGTTTTATAGTTACACATATATTCCTTTTTAAATCTATGAAAAATAATGATTATTATCAACATTACTTAATTCAATGTTTATTCATACGATATTATAACTGAATATATAGGTTATTCTAACAAGTAAAGACTAAATGGTTGGATGTAAGGATGGGTTCATGTTTGTTACTCTATACTTTCGTAATTTTTGAACGTATCTTCACTAAAGGAGACCGGCCAAAGTCCATATAGTGTGAGCCCAGGTGTTACAAGAATAAAAATGATACTGTTTAACAAATAAAATTAAAAAAAATAAGCTACTTATAAGTTTTATCAAAATCGTCAATCAGACAAAAGAGAAATCTTGTATTTTTTATGAAAAGTTAGGTTATTTTTCATAATAGATTGTAAATGTAATTTCTACGGAAGTCTTTCAACTAGGAGACAAAACGAAGTGCAGATTATGTCTTGTTACATCCTTCATCCAAAGATGTACCATATTGAAACATGATGCTAACAAGTTTGACAGGATCGTGGAAAAAAGTTACGTAACCCTCGATAAGAGAGAAAAAGCCATTCATTTTGACAACTGTAGAACCATTGTCAATATTTGTTAACAGCTTATTTTTAATTAATTTAGGCAATGGCTACACGTTAAAGAAAGCAAGGGAAATTGATTATTTTTTGTAATCCTTTCTAAAAAGATTCTGTTCAATTTCTTTTCTTATTTTTATTTTAATTAACGATTCTTTATATTTTAAAAATATAATATATGCGCATTTATAAAGATAGCTTCATTTTCTTTCATACTATGTTTACCAATTGTAGTTCTATTTTTTTCTCTTTCCTGATTATCAATTACTAAATTGTTTGGTTTTTCATATTCTAAAAATTACCAGCTTTTTTAAAAATTAAGTTTTATCTGTGTAACGTTTGCGTCCATTTTTGTCGGTCTCCTTTTGCACACGAATAGATTAAAGCCTGGATTATCAGAACCCGAAATAGTTTGTAAGATATACCATCCATTTTTTATGATGCTCTTTATACTAAGTTCGGATTTTATCATTTATTAATTCTTACTGTATGTTTGCATATATAATTTTCTTCTTTTTTATAACTCAATTACAAGATTACTACTGAACGTGAAAGAAAAATATACTTACAATAATTGTTTCCATTATAAATTAGCTCGTTGATTTCTTGCTGTAGCTGTTTTGTAAATATAACGATGGGAGGAGCCATTAATGATTTGTTCAGATCACTTGTAGTGTTGTATGATACTCTTAATGATGCAATATTTAATAGAAATGTAGAAATTCGCGATCGTAAATTACTTTTTTCCATTTCTATAAACTTTTAAAAATGAAACATAGGTCTAGTTCAAAAATTAGAATTTACATTTAACACGTAAGCTAATAACCATTACCTTTAAATCGTTGTGTAAAAACTGTACAACGTCTATAATTATTAAAAAAAGGTTGCTTTGTAATTTTCGATAAAATGTTACGCGATGTTGTTAACAGACACATTATAAGAAATTATTCAGCTGCTATTCGAAAATTGGATTGATTTTTATTTATTTAACTTCTAATAAGTAATTTCACAAGTTTTACAAAGTATCGTCATCTCATCAATTAACTATAATGAGTACAATCGTGAAATTATTTCGAGAATTAAATTATTAAGATATTATTCAGCTGGTATTCGAAAATTGGATTGATTTTTAATTATTTAACTTCTAATAAGTAATTTCACAAGTTTTACAGTGTCCTCATCTCATCAATTAACTATAATGAGTACAATCGTGAAATTATTTCGAGAATTAAATTATTAAGATATTATTCAGCTGGTATTCGAAAATTGGATTGATTTTTAATTATTTAACTTCTAATAAGTAATTTCACAAGTTTTACAGTGTCCTCATCTCATCAATTAACTATAATGAGTACAATCGTGAAATTATTTCGAGAATTAAATTATTAAGATATTATTCAGCTGGTATTCGAAAATTGGATTGATTTTTAATTATTTAACTTCTAATAAGTAATTTCACAAGTTTTACAGTGTCCTCATCTCATCAATTAACTATAATGATTACAATCGTGAAATTATTTCGAGAATTAAATTATTAAGATATTATTCAGCTGCTATTCGAAAATTGGATTGATTTTTAATTATTTAACTTCTAATAAGTAATTTCACAAGTTTTACAGTGTCCTCATCTCATCAATTAACTATAATGATTACAATCGTGAAATTATTTCGAGAATTAAATTATTAAGATATTATTCAGCTGGTATTCGAAAATTGGATTGATTTTTAATTATTTAACTTCTAATAAGTAATTTCACAAGTTTTACAGTGTCCTCATCTCATCAATTAACTATAATGAGTACAATCGTGAAATTATTTCGAGAATTAAATTATTAAGATATTATTCAGCTGGTATTCGAAAATTGGATTGATTTTTAATTATTTAACTTCTAATAAGTAATTTCACAAGTTTTACAGTGTCCTCATCTCATCAATTAACTATAATGAGTACAATCGTGAAATTATTTCGAGAATTAAATTATTAAGATATTATTCAGCTGGTATTCGAAAATTGGATTGATTTTTAATTATTTAACTTCTAATAAGTAATTTCACAAGTTTTACAGTGTCCTCATCTCATCAATTAACTATAATGATTACAATCGTGAAATTATTTCGAGAATTAAATTATTAAGATATTATTCAGCTGGTATTCGAAAATTGGATTGATTTTTAATTATTTAACTTCTAATAAGTAATTTCACAAGTTTTACAGTGTCCTCATCTCATCAATTAACTATAATGAGTACAATCGTGAAATTATTTCGAGAATTAAATTATTAAGATATTATTCAGCTGGTATTCGAAAATTGGATTGATTTTTAATTATTTAACTTCTAATAAGTAATTTCACAAGTTTTACAGTGTCCTCATCTCATCAATTAACTATAATGAGTACAATCGTGAAATTATTTCGAGAATTAAATTATTAAGATATTATTCAGCTGCTATTCGAAAATTGGATTGATTTTTAATTATTTAACTTCTAATAAGTAATTTCACAAGTTTTACAGTGTCCTCATCTCATCAATTAACTATAATGATTACAATCGTGAAATTATTTCGAGAATTAAATTATTAAGATATTATTCAGCTGGTATTCGAAAATTGGATTGATTTTTAATTATTTAACTTCTAATAAGTAATTTCACAAGTTTTACAGTGTCCTCATCTCATCAATTAACTATAATGAGTACAATCGTGAAATTATTTCGAGAATTAAATTATTAAGATATTATTCAGCTGGTATTCGAAAATTGGATTGATTTTTAATTATTTAACTTCTAATAAGTAATTTCACAAGTTTTACAGTGTCCTCATCTCATCAATTAACTATAATGATTACAATCGTGAAATTATTTCGAGAATTAAATTATTAAGATATTATTCAGCTGCTATTCGAAAATTGGATTGATTTTTAATTATTTAGCTTCTAATAAGTAATTTCACAAGTTTTACAAAGTATCGTCATCTCATCAATTAACTATAATGAGTACAATCGTGAAATTATTTCGAGAATTAAATTATTAAGATATTATTCAGCTGGTATTCGAAAATTGGATTGATTTTTAATTATTTAACTTCTAATAAGTAATTTCACAAGTTTTACAGTGTCCTCATCTCATCAATTAACTATAATGAGTACAATCGTGAAATTATTTCGAGAATTAAATTATTAAGATATTATTCAGCTGGTATTCGAAAATTGGATTGATTTTTAATTATTTAACTTCTAATAAGTAATTTCACAAGTTTTACAGTGTCCTCATCTCATCAATTAACTATAATGATTACAATCGTGAAATTATTTCGAGAATTAAATTATTAAGATATTATTCAGCTGCTATTCGAAAATTGGATTGATTTTTAATTATTTAGCTTCTAATAAGTAATTTCACAAGTTTTACAGTGTCCTCATCTCATCAATTAACTATAATGAGTACAATCGTGAAATTATTTCGAGAATTAAATTATTAAGATATTATTCAGCTGCTATTCGAAAATTGGATTGATTTTTAATTATTTAGCTTCTAATAAGTAATTTCACAAGTTTTACAAAGCATCGTCATCTCATCAACTAACTATAATAAGTATAATCGTGAAATTATTTCGAGAATTAAATTACTCATTACCAGTGATAAGACATGGAGACCGATAAGGCGCGATATCTCGCTGTGGACTCGAGCTGAGCGAGTCGATTGTTCATACTTAGTAACGTTGTCGCCAAGTGGGCTGTTTACTGGTCGTCAATTGAAGGGCGGTTAGTTCAAAGCTGGTCAGATTATTGACTCGAGTTAAAGTGATTGAATGCATCTAATATGTTTTTATCAAATCTATAGGAGGATGCTATCCGTTAATAGACTCGAGAGAGGATGCTATAGTTAGATGACTCTATGCAATTTCAAAATTATCTTCTCTAATCTTGATGAGAAAATTACTGAATTTGGTGCAGTCATGTTTTACCATTCTATTCATTACTAGCTGTGCATAGTGACTACGTTCGCTTGAAATTTCGAGTAAGAAAAGTTATTAGGAATAATGAACTCTGTTTCTTAGTTTTTTTTTGTTTCTTTTTATAATATCTATGAGTATAAAGTTTACTAAAACGCTAATAGACGGCGTTGGTAGGACCATATATATATATATATATATATATATATATATATATATATATATATCAATTAGCATAAAGCTTAGATGGCTTTGGCAGTGCCAATATCATATTGTTTACCAAGTCAGGTTTTTACTACACATTATCTACAATATTCAGAAAAATAGTACCTTATATGTAGCTTGAGGGTATAAACTGTTACCATACCAAATTTAATCAAAATCTATCCAGAATATTTTGCGTGATTATACAAAATATATCCAGTGTATTTACAAATTAACAGATAGACGGACAGACCAAACTCTAAAAATAGATTTTCTGGCTTCTATTATCATTCCATATGATAATTCAATCACTCTTTTTAGAGTATTTTGCATGTACAGAATTCATTCTATTATAGTTTTATTATATGTATAGATGAGCATACTAGCTTCTGCCAGCGACTCCATTCGAGTAGATTATAGTAATCTAGCCAATGTGTTTTTGTTTGGTCCAATTTTTACAAAATTCGTTCGCGTTCACTAGTAATATCATGGGCTCATATCATTTTCATTCCGCTACATAAGTAAGGTTCCATCAAGACTAAACGAGCGACTCAAAATATTTTTATCTAAAGAATATGCACCTGAACAGGCAGACCATCTTTTCGCGGGTATCTGTTTCCATAATGAAGATGGAAAATGGAAAAATAAGTATCCCGGGAATTCAAAAAGCCCATTTATATTTGTTCCGGTGACTTTTTCAAGGTATTTGATTCCGTTAATTAAACAACAATTTTGGAAACACTACAGGAGATGGGTACGCCGAAATACCTTCTACCCCTTCTCAGGCATCTTTATGAAAATGGAGCAGCCTCAGTCAGAATACGCGATGTATTATTGCCGAATCACTTCCACCCCTGTGCAGTAGTTCAATATGGATATATAATCCCGCAACTACTATTTAAAATTTAAACGGAGCTTATAATGAAAATTGCCCTCGAGGATTTGGCGGACGGAAAAATAATGATTATTGACCATGCTAATGATAATTCGCCCGAAATCACACAACTAGCCAATTGGGAGGTCGTTCAATCATATGTCTATCTGGGGCGTTAATTTCTAATAATGGCGGATGTACTGACGAAGTCAAAAGATAAATGATGATTACAAGATCTGTCTTGGAAGAGCTGAAGAAGATACGAAAGAACGGTAATATTACAAAAACAATGCAACCCCGACTCGATCGAGCATCAGAGTTCCCCATTTTCTATTATGCCGCAGAGACGTGGACGCTACGTGAAAGCGAGGGAAAAAAGATAGACGCCATAGAAATGAGGTTTTGGAGAAGAATGCTTGGAATGAGTTCCGTATTAATGCATACATACTTCTACAACTTGGTATCAGATAGTGGTTGTCAAATATTGTACAAATTCATATAATGAAATTCTTTGCGCATGTGTTGCGGCGTAGAAAAGATCGTATTGAACACCTGGTGACATAGGGCAAAGTGGGAGGTATTAGACTACGTGGGAGAGCACCGACGACAGTCAAGGTAACCATGGATGTTCCTTTAAACGAGTGCACCCAGAGATTAGCTGATAGAGAAGAATGGCTAAATATCCTGTAGTACATCACTCATTTGCAATACACTTGACTCGATGACCATGACTACTTTACCAAGAGTGTAACAGTTAAGAAAAAGAGAACTAAAAAGTATATAAAGTTGTCGGTTCCTCGTCTTCAACCGATGACATGCTTTGCTCTCCACGGAAACTCGGCTAGAAAGTAAGACGAGTTGAAGACAAACGTATCAAGTACTAACAAAAAAAAAATTACAAAGTTGCTTTTTCTCTATGTGACGGAGGTAAATATTTATTAGACAATAAATTAATAGTTGGTAACTTTTCAAATATCGTTTAAAGAGTCACTCAATCCGACGAAGAATGAATATAAAAGAGAAGCTATACTAATGTCCTATTATTCGAAACACTTACTGATAATTACGGAATATTATCAACACTACTGTAATCAATTATGGATAACAGTAATGTTGATAATTTTCGTAGGGAGCTTAAAAAATAAAACCTGCTTTGAAAAAGTGAGAGTAGAACTCACACGTACGGGTTCTGTAACCAGAAATATTATGAATAGCAACGACAAAATTACAATACTCCATCAATATATAGATGTTCACACGATTATTATGGTTCAGAAATTAAGGAAAGTTAAAACTTTTTATTTTTTTTTGAAGAAAAAAATCTGACTGGAACTTTGCTTTACTTTTCCTCAAATATATATAATTCGTCTATCAGTCTGTATTATTTCAGATTTTTCCGCTCACAAACTTTGGAAATAAGAAGGAGGGAATGGTTTCATAGAGGGAAAGTCATAAGTCAAAATTATGTTGTTAAAATTTAACAAAAGATAATTTTGAAATATGTAATCTTTTCAAATGATATATTACTGAATCGTGTTATCCCCCTTTTAAATGCCAACCACCTTTATAAATAAACATATTTTTAAAATTCTTTCTGGTATAGATACAAACAAGCAAATTCCACAACTCAGTTATTTTAAGTTGATAGCAATAGCAGTTGCTGAGAAGAATAACCATGACAAAGACTTCGGTTTGTACTGGGTGGAACTTTATATTTTAAAGCACTATCACTTGCGCGATTCGAACGATAGCATAAGTGACGCGACTTTTGTGCTGGAGATGCTGCACGTATTTTTTTATTGATGCACACTTGCCCAACCATACCACGTCGGCAGTTTAAGTATTTTTCCAAACATCAATGGAGATATGTGTATCACCAAACGTTCATCCTACTTTTGTGCCGCCTAGTAATTACTTAGTGGTCGCTCAAAACACGTTCTTTGTATCGCATCGTACACGTGATGTGAAGCGGGAAATACCGTTTCACATCACTATGGTCGCGGAGGTGTAGGTCAACTTAAAGGAAATGAGCGAACTGTACGACGTGTTGCCGTAAATGTTCGCACGTTGATATCATAACTTTCAGCGATGATATAGAGAGGTAGTCACGAACGCCCGGTATCCACCGCAATATTGATTCCGGACGGTAAACATGCGGACAGGTTTGATGCAACTGCTCATTAATTTTGTTGCAGCCTTACCCGCGAGTTATCACACGCTCTAGATATTAGTTAAACGTGAACGAACGTGTGTAGAAAGGCGTTTCTTTGCACTGGTTATTCAGTTACTGAGTGAAGGTTCAAAGTTTTGCGAAATTCTGAACTCGGTTTATTTAGTGTGAATATTTTCCTCGCTTACCTCTATCTATCTCTTTCTCTCTTTTGAAACTATTAAAATTAAACATTATTTAATAGGTATAAGAAGCTACAATGAAGGACTACTTTATTTCTCTCCTCCTTTCTATTCGAATACATTTCTAGAAGCGCTCGCATATTCTAATGCAGACTTGTTCTAAATATATTTACTAAATATACTTACGATTTTACCTATAGTGCAAGTTAGTTTGTAATACACGTAGCAGATTTTTAATAGGTTCTCTGAAACGTAGGCTTCTGTTATTTCTCTTTTCGTCGAGTGTTCATACGAATTAAGGAATTATATCTGATGTATAATTTTATGTATAGCGTAAAGTTCACGAGGAAACTATTTAAACATAATTTATTTACTAAGTATAGTATATGTAAACCATGTGTGAGGTAAATACTGTTACAAAAATTTGTTTGCATTTCCTCAGACTGAAAATAAAGGACGTACAATAAATTTTCAAGATGGCTTAATCTTTTTCAGAGTCTGCAGTAAGATTCACACCAAAAGTTAATTCTAAACGCAGGCTAGGAAGCAATATAAGGGGTGGATTAGCTTTTATTTGAGGACCTTTTTTTGTAATTTTATACATAGGATGTACGGGATTATTTACTTTATGGAATTTCTGCTATATCTATGGTCAAAGATTAATGTACCTTATTAATGAGAGTGAAACTTACTAGGGTTTATTAATTTTATAAGACGATTTTATAAGCTGAATAGCTATAAAAGTAGTTTAATTTAGGATCCATACGTTCTTTTTCCATCTGAATATTTTTTCTGCATTTGTAAATTTCTGATACTACCATCAATAAATATGAAAACAAAAGGCCAAATACTCATTGGAAATATTATATTCAAATGGCAGTATGTACATTTTTCTAGAATTTTCAAATATTTACTTAAAAAATTAGAGAGACGGGAATACATTATACTCCATTTTGAAGCTTACCATTTCGCAATGGAGCTTAAGAATGAAAAATGGTAAATAGAACTTTAACTTTAAAAATGTTTAACCCAACTTTACGAGTACTTTATAAAAGAGAAACCGAAAGGCGCAGATCGAATCCGCGTAGTCGTAGATTTTTCGTGAAAAAATCATAAAAAGTGTTTTGTATTAATATATAATTTAATTATCAATCTCTTTAATACAATAGTTACACAGACTAGTATAACGGGGACTGCCGTTGGACGCTGTATTTCTGATGGGCTGGCGTTTGTAATTTTTTTTTCATTTTCTTTTCGACGCTGTCATAGCTCTTGCATTTTCTCCACCTTGGATTTTTTAGGTGTCTAGGATTCATTTTGATGCGAGCTTTCCTCTGATTTGAGTTTTATATAATTCTGAGTGTATTTACGAATCATATGAGAAGACATCTATAATTCATAATTTTTTGTGATTTTTTCAGTTAATACCGATTTTTACTTATATTCCGGCGAATATTTTTATTGTCTTACTTTGGATCCTAGTATTACTCTTACAAGCTCTTCATAATAACACCCAAATCAACATTCTAACTAAACCCGTTTTCACGTTACCTTAATATATAACTTTATCCAACGTTAATTCAGAACAATAACGCGCATGTACCTACACTATTCCGATGATGTCACTGGCAAATAAACAGTACACTACAAATTCGTGCAGATATGCTCTATTCGTTGTGTGCTTAACCATTGTTAACGAATTATTAACCTCGTAGTTATTAGCGATTAAAATCTGACGGTATTTTGTATCACAGCAAAGTTCGATCGTCTATCACTGTATTCAATGAGCTATATTATAAACGACGTTTTCACGTCAAAAATTAAATTAGGATTTTGTTACCTATTTATTAAGATCTCCATATCGAAACATCTACTTGAAAAGTTTCCAACATAAAGCTATAAAACTGTAGAATGCTTGTGGATATAAAAAACGAACTAGTGAACGCAAATGAAAAAAAAATTAAGGGTTGCTTGCTTTACTACTTAACTCTAAAAAGTAACAACGACTGAACTTTTTCTTGTTAAATATTAACCACCGAGTTACATCACAAGTAATAGTAATTGTAATTGATTTTTTGTGACCCTGAATTTATGATTTGACCCAATTTTAGAGATGGTCTTGAAATACTAATTGATATAAATTGAGCAAATATACTGTCAATATATAAAGATACGTATACATTATTAAAGTCGAGGAGTACAAGTATTGTAATCGAAAGGTTATTGGCGTAAAACGTTAGTGACCAGTTCGGTCCGGTGATAGTCCTCGACTGTCTTTATTAAAAACAGTCGGGGACTATCTCCGAAACGATATTTTGACCGAAGTTCACTATTTAATTTGAGATTGATTGTGAGATGGAATAAAACGTTGAAAATGTTTCGATGAAAAAGGTAACGTGAAAATTGTCCCAAATCAATTGGCTCTTAAAGCAAGTCATTTGAGATAATTATTTTTATAATGTTTATGTCATAAAGATTGAAAGATAGCCATTGCAAAAGATGTGTTGAATATATTATTCCTATAAGATTTGAAGGCTACTATAGTCGCCATCAGAAAACTAATAGTCATTGCAAAAGCGGTATTGAATATATTATTACAAATATGTTTATCATAAGCTCGAAGGCTACTATAGTTGCTATCAGAGAACTACCTTTTTGTCGCCAGAAAATTAGTGAAAAATTATTTTAATAAAAATCTTCATGGAATTTAAATAAAGAATTTATGAAATATTTCATCCTACTGCTTCTGTATCATTTCTCTTTATATATTTGTGATCTATATATTTATTTTTTTACCGTTGAGTTCAGTTTCTAACAGCGTGTTTTTAATTTTTTTTAAATGTACATATATTTTTATACCTCGATATTGTGGAAATCCTGTCATAAATTTGTTTTATGTTTTATTTCGTAATTTAACAAGTTATAGTTACTTGAAACGAAAAAACTCGACGGTGATATATAAACATTTAGAAAGCAAATTGGAAACAAATTTTGCCATGTGTCATAATTCTGTTATTTCTTCGTTTGTTTTATGAGGGTATTTTTGAATTTTTTCATTGATTCCAATAATATATAATAATAGATGGATAATTATTTTATGATTTTGCCGGTATTTATTACAGATCGCTAATTAACAATTTAAGTTGAAAACCAGATTTTCTATTCGAACGTTACTGAACAGCTCAAATCCACGTTCTAAGTAATGCTGCTTGACGAGTTTTAAATATTGTATCAATTTATATGATATATTACACATTTTTCTAATCTCTTTATCAAGACCTATAATTTGATATCTGCCTTGAGGGCCTTTTCGAATCTCTATTTTTTCACATTGGATAAAGTGATGATTATCAGCTATATTACATGGATTATGACGTCGCTTACCTGAGGATACCTAGAATATTAAGATAATTGTAACGATAATTGATCTCATTTGTCTAATTCGGATTATATGTTCCTGCTCTACAGAGTAACACCTGGATATACCCACATATAAACATACAGACTGATAAAAACCATAGCCCTCCTTAGCGTGCCGCAGTCCACTTAGTACTACCATTTTAAATTTCTAAATTTTGATCGAAAAATTATACTAAGAAACCGTTAGAATTTCTGCCAAATTATGTTGTCACGTGAACTGTGCATGCATACCAAATTTGAGTTGATCGATTATGTGGGAGTGAGTTCAAAATTAATAAAAGATTTAATTCAGATAAGTAAACAAACAAACAGAGATGTGAAGATAACAAAAGCGCGGAAAAAAGGTCGCATAACCCGTCTTACATGCGTCATAGATTAATATGCCTATGTCAGTTCTGTGCGTCGCTTCATTTGACTTTCGGACTCGAACCCGCGAAACAGTCTCGCCATTCAGCTGTCGTGAATCAGATGACCGAAACTCTGCGCAAACAAACTTCAAAAAGGCAGCTGCAAATACTGATTAAACTACTTATCTCAAAGATACGAACAAGAGATCGGGCCCGGCCGCCATACGGCGATGCGACATTGACCCGGCTCGCGACCCTGCGCGCTAGATGCGACACAGCCCAGCCTCATATTTTGACAACAATATAATATTCAAAATAACTTTCGCCTATTCAATTGAATATGGTAGCGGACTCGTGGCGGCGGTTAGAGATCACACTTTCTCTTCGGAGGTCGAAGTTTTTAAGGTTTAATTCATTTGGATGCCGATTATGGTTTTAGATAGCTCAGTTGTAATTTGAAGATACAAATTTTAATGAATTCTGGTATTTTAATGCTAGATAATTATGAACGAACTACCGATATGAGGAGGAATGATTATTTTAAAAGTGTCGATGAAAATGAAGGCGTTATCGGAGAATTTCCCGAAGATGTGATTTTGACCGAATGAACACGATGAATAAATAAAATATCTTTTAAAAAACTGACTTCAAAAAAGTTTAGTACCTACTAAAAAGTAAAAAATAATTGACTCAAAATTGGTACCAACTTATTAGCAATAAGTAACTAAGTTACTCATTTTTAAAGTCGATGTCAGCACTTTTAGCCAACTTAAACAAATTTATAATTTAATTTAATTTATAATGTAAATTTAAAACCTTAACTTTTAATGTACTCGCAAAATGAAATAGATTGCTAAAGGTAGATTTACTAAGGTAAATTTATTATAAAAATTTTGCATTTGTTCAAGTTGATCGGAGGTGCTGGCACAGACTTCGTAAATAAGGAACTTAGTTACTTATTGCAAACTTATAACTAAGTACCTATTTTGAGTCAATTATTGTTTTACTTTTTACTACCTACTTTTTTGAAGTCGGTTTTTTAAAAGACATTTTATTTTATAATTTTTAGTGATTAATAATATCAATCCTCACACTACAACTAACATTCAGTTATTTTCTTTCTTAGAATATTTGTGTATTTACTAAAAGTTATTGGCAAAAGCTAGTATATAGATAATTTCCTCTTTGTCTAAAGTTGGTTATCAACTACACACAGAAACGAAGCATAAGTAATAGCCGCCTGTGGTCAGCTGTTAACCATTGAGGAGTTCCGTTCTCCATATCCGAAATCTACAATCAGATTTTGCAAAGTAATAACTCAAGTAACAACTAACTAGAAGTAAATATATTGAATCACGATTGATTTACTACCATCCATTAAGGAGTTGCATTATTCACTTCAGAACTCATCATCGGACGCTGATCTGGACAATGGTGCAGTTATTTTGCAAAATAAAAACATTCATTAGTAAAATCTTGAATTACAGTCGATTTACTACCGTCCGATAAGGAGTTTCGTTGTTCATCTCCATAATGCATCATCAGACTCTGACATGGTCGATGATATAGTTATTTTGCAAAGTAACAACTACCAATAGCAAACATTTTGAATCACGTTTAATTTACTGCCATCCGTTGAGGAGTTCCATTGTTTACTTCCAGAACTCATCACCAGACCCTGACCTGGTCGACGGTGTAATGACCTGGTCGATATTTTGCAAAATAACAACTACTAGTAGCAAATATCATTAATCAGCGTTGATTTACTAATATGCGTTAAGGAGTTGTTCATCCCCAGAACTCATCATCAGACCATGATCAGGTAAGTGGTGTAGTAATTTAGCAAAGTAACAAGTATCCGTAGCACTCGGTAAAGAATTATCGCTGAATATACATAAAAAGAGATTCCGATGAATTGAGAACCTCCCCCTTTTTGAAGTCGGTTAAAAACAAGTGCAAAAGCGGTTAACAATCTTAAGAATGGACAAGTATTTGTTTAATTAGAGGAAATTAAATGTACATTCATTTTACACGTTATGGACGTGTGTATATGTATATATATATATATATATATATATATATATATGTGTATATATATATATATACATATATATATATATATATATATATATATATATATATATATTAGCTTATTTGTGCAACGTACGCTGGTAGTTAGTTCATAGAAAATTAACTCGGGCTATTATGGTATTATAGTGGTTTTTTCACTGATAAAATTAGAAAGACCGTATTAAACAGACGATCATTGTTGATAGTATACGAGTAAATAGAGACTTACAAGGGAAACTACAAGGGAGAGAAAAAAAAACGATCGGATTAGATGTAACAGAAATTGTACCGCAATTTGCAACGCAGTACTATGCCGCCACTGTCTCTCTCCTGTAAAAAATTCCTTTCAAAAATCATCAAATTTGAATATGTTTATTTTTGTGCTAAAATATAATGCGAAAAATATGAGACAGATTGGGTTCCTTACGAATCGATTTACATTTTCTACAGGAGAGCGCAGCATTCAAAATAGTGCGATATTTCACTAATGTTTCCACGCTGCTGTATTTAAGAGTTAAAAAGGGCAGAGTTGAAACTTTATTCTAAATTGGATTGTGTAATTTATCTAATAACTTATTATAGCTCTACGATTATTTGTTTCGTAAATAATGTGACTTATTTTCGTGTATCGTTCTATCGAAGCGTTCAAATTGTAATCTTTTCCTGCTGAATTTATCGATTAGAGTTTACTTCTTATATTGTGAGAGCACATCCCTAAGCTTACTATATTGCGATATTTTGCAACATTCCTATTAATTTAATAAAAGTAAAAAGTTGTCTGTTCATTTGTTTATTTGTCGTTCTTTCACGCTTAACGCCCTGACAAATTTCAAAGAAATTTTTTTAATGGATAATATAGATCTTAGATCATAAGATAAGCTATTATTTATAGCGGGAGAGTAGTGGACAGAAATGTTAAAAAAATTATGCTCCCGTATGAAAAATCGAATGCGTTATCAAAACTAAATATGGCAAATAATTTTGAAAATAATGCTTACCTCGTAATTATGTAACTGGCCTGATTGAAATCTATATAAATTTCTTTAAAATGAAGTATGTATTCTACATTTTTTTTAAATCACGTGACGGTGGGTAAAATCTAGTATGGCATAATTCTATTTTTATGGGAAATGGTACTAAAGACGAAGTTCTATGTCAAAAAGTGTGTTTAACGAACACACCCACTGAAAGCAGTACTTCTCAAAAAGAAGCGGCGTTTCCGTACGTTTGTGACCCGACTGCGTCCGAATATACGCACCCTTCGCTGTTGACGTGGATTAGGTCAATATTTATACCCTATCTGAAGTTATTTGCTACGGCCATTTATCTGCTATATAACAATGCAAACGGATTTTAGGTGTTACAATATTGTTTCCACAGTTTTCGTTGGACCTAACGGTTGAAAACATGTCATAAGGAGCAATAATACATGTGTATTATTACTCCTTATGACATGTTTTCATAAGGATCAATATAGCCCAATATTCTTAGTTATAAAACCATCAATATGGCCCAATATTCTGAGTAATAAAAACAAAAAAGCATTAAATATTTTGAAAAAAAATTTTTAACAAAGTATTATTTCCTTTTTCTTATTCAGGGTAATGTGCGAATCAGTCAATTGATCTCATTAGTGGTATTTAATTTTGAAAAAGGGCTTTATGATAATTTGTAAAGTTTTATTTTGTTTCAAGTAATAAGATTTGACATAATAAATGTATTGAAGAGATTTTACGATAAAAAATTGGAATTTATTTCGAACTTTGAAGGCGCTTATTTCGGAAAAGTTTGGGTTTTTCATATTCACTAAAATGGAGGAATGAGCTCTGTGAAAATATGTCCTAAGAAAAAATACATCTTGCCGATACCTAAAGAATATTCACTTCAAAAAAATATGGCAAACAATGCTGAAATTCACTTAATACACTAAGAATAAAATATTCTGACACTTTTATTCCTAGTTCACAGCATACATTGTAGAAAGTCACTGAGAAATCTTTACATATATCACACATATACTTCCGTATATTGTAAGTATTATGCTTGAATAAACTGATGGGTGACAGAGAAATATTTGGACTAAAAGGTTGACGGTTTATAGGAGCCTATTCCATTATTCTTTTTAAATTTTTTTTTAATTTACAGACATATCTTTTATCATTTTACAATATTAAAGATAGTATTGCATATAATAAAACGGTAATGAGAGTGTGTCTGAATGGATAATAAAACCGTGCAATTTTCTACTTTAGACATAATCTTTCCCAAATGCAAGCCTTTGAATAGAAAACAAAATAAGACAGACTGCGAACGTTGTTCGCTATTATTTTTATCAAAATCTAAAAACCGTTTGACATATCCTAATAATACAGGAAAATTAAAAAAAAAGGCGTGAGGTATCGTGGACGCCGGACAGACGCGAAGTTTTTATGTATAACTACCTTTTTACGTAAACTAAATCCAATTTTCAATTTTTAATTGATGTAATGTCGATATAGAGATAAATAATAGATATTTTTACAAATAATTTTGGAATTATCCATCACACAATAAAAACACTTATCAAAAAAGGAATATACACAAACAGGTTAACTATACCGAAAAACTGTCCACGTGAGAGAATAATTTCTTTTGCTACTACCTGTGCATGCGTGTACCAAGAACGTACATCTTCTCGTTGGGACATCTATACTGACACACACACACACATACACACACACACACACACACACACACACACACATATATATATATATATATATATATATATATATATATTTATATATATTAAGCTGCCTGTTGCATTTTGTCTCTTTTTCACTCCATTTCACTCACTCGTATAGGTAACAATACGCGCTGCCCAGTCAATGAGGAGTGTTTTATCGCCGCGTACCTTCATGATGTTTCACTTTTTCTCAATTAGGTCGCCATCCCAAACATTCGTTAAGAAGCTTCACTTCAAAAACTTAATGAATAATCATTGCATATATTGACAACAATAAAATAAACAAAGTACCGTAGCGAAACCGCGGCGGCAAAAATCAGGTCTTTAGATTGTTTATGACAATGTAGCACATTTTTGCGACCATTGTCACAAAAGTGTGCTACACAATTGTCAACAATTTTTTCATTGAACACGTTCGTTGAATTGAATGTGGAACAAAAAATAAGTTACTTTAAGGCTAGGAGATTGTATTTGTGGATGTCGATGTAACATTACTGCTATCGGGAATCTCTCGCTGGGAGTGTCTTCCAAGGCAAGCCGTCTTCTTATCAGCTGGGTCGCGTACAGAGCTCTTTTTGTGACACACAGTGTTTGCTCAGCCGGCCCATCTAGCGATTCATAGCGTCGCGATGACCTCTCGATAGTGAGGACTATGTCAGAGTTTCTACTTGAATTAGCACAAGGACGTAGAGCCAGAAGTGTGCAGCGTTTAAAGTTTTTTATGCCTCTTTTGAAGGGTTTCACCTTTTCAATGAATTTTAGAAATACTGGCCTATATTCATGCATGTTATCAAGTACTTTATTTTTAAGTGTTTATTGTTGGCTAACGGTAGACGTTCATTCATTGATGGGTTCTCGATTTCAGTTAGGTAAAGGATAGGGGCCATGTCAAAAACTCGCTGTAGTTCATAGTTCTTTATTTTGTGGATCATACACTTAAACTGTAGATTTATCAAGAGCCATAAGGAAGCCTTATTTAATCATTAGTATTTACTGCTAGGGTTAGAGGACATAACATATTATTTTACAGTAGGAATATGTCTTACAGTAGGAATTATCCTTTTTTAAGATGCCTTGTCTGAAAAGTTAAAATGGCACACTTATGAGACTCACTCCCGTATCCGTCTCTCGAAGCTCTTTCTCAGAAACAGCTTGACTTAGAAACTTGAAATTTGGCATTGTAGTAAAGCATATTATTCCGTCCTTATCTCAATTGCTAACACTCATTTTTTCTTTTTCTTTTGGCCCTAGCCTGCGCGGGTCTAATAGAGAAACTAGAAAAATGACTTTTCTTAAACTTCATTCATACCTACCCCCTGGCTGATGACTTACATGTAAAATGGGTCATACATACTTAGAGAGAAATGAAGCGGACAAATTTGAGAAATTATTGACCCTGAGGCCATCTTTGAAAACCCTCAAAAATATTTCTGGTCGTAATTATCGTGCTTTTCGAGCTCAAGGATATGACTTTTTTGTTCACTTTCGAGCTCCTTGAGTTCGAGAAATAATAATGGCAATTTTTTATGTTTTTGAGAAACAATATTTACTGAACGATTAACTGAATTGGGGCATTCGATGCTATTTTTTTGTAGAAGAAATAATGTCTATTCAGAAATATTGCTCCATCAAGATATTTGAAAGTTATTTTGTAAAGGTACTTTCTTGAAAACTTTTAATGGCCATATCTTCTAAATGAATTAACCAATTTTGAGGGCATTCTATGCAGTTTTTACTAGTACTTTTACTTACCACTTAGTACTTTTTAAGAACTATATTTATCTAATAATATATATCATTGAAAATTAATAGTATGTATATTTCATTATTCTCAGATATTATCCCATCTACCCTTATCGCAGGCTTGTGAAGAGCCACCCGGGCCTTTCCAGTCCAGTTCGACCCTGAGTACATGAAAATATTTTTTAGAATTATATGGAGTAGCGTATCGTTTGAAAGAGCTGGTTATAAAAGGTCTCAAAAATATTTTCATAATTGTAGGTCTCAAAATATTTTCATAATATCTTCAAAGGTACACAGAAAAATAAATGTGGTTCGCTAACCTCGCTTCTTATTTCCGTCAGTCTCGCACTTGGTCGGTTTTCCTAAGTATTTCATAATCTGTAATAATTAATAACAATAAAATATGATGTTGATATGGAATATATTTATGTAATGTCATAAATTAATTTATGTAATTGAAAAAATAATAAGACAGAATCGCATTTGGCCTGTACAGATTATATTGTACAGATTAAAAATCCAATGCTATGTGCATTGGATTTTTAGGTATGTGGAGTATGTGGAGTATCACTAAATAGGTCTTAAGAAATGATACAGAAGAGTTGGTGAGATATGCGCTTCTAAAGTTTAAAAAAATGGGCTCCCCTCTAACTTTCCAACTAACGGGTGTAAAATTCTGAAAAAAATTAAAGAACTTTCAACGAAAATTGGTTTGGATGAGATATGTCGTGTAGATTTTGAGATATGGGATATTTTCGGTACTGGCCGCAGCAATAACATTATTTTTCGCAGTGTCTTTGAGAAAAACAAATTTATAAGTTTAATATTGTTTGGTGCTAAGGAACCTTTAGTGCGAGAGTCCGACTCGTACCTGATTCGTTTTTAAAGATCAAATTTCTTCAAGTATAAAATAAATTTATTTATGTAAAATTTTAAATTTTAAAATTTTAATTTTTATATTATTTCTCAGGTCTATAAAATACCTAACAGTTAAACTTAAAACATTTCAAATGCAAAAGTTCCAGCTCACTGCAACCGATGGTTTTCGACGCATTGGCGCACAAACAGTGTGCCGATAGCGAAACAACACACGTAAAGGTGCAGACTGACTTTCGGTACCGGTACAGAATACTCAAGAGATCCAACAATACACGTGCTAAATTGCAAATCTACCGATGGTCACACTTCAATTAAAATTATTTGGGCGGTTTTATTAATATATTATAAGTTGATTTCACACTGAGATACGACAATTTATATATCAAAAGGTCGTTTCACACTGAGACAAGGTAATAGAAGGATTCGTCTAATTTAATGTGCTGGGCTCATTTCTTTTACTTCATTCACTCGTTAACTTAATGTTTTACAAACTTAGTCATTATTTTTAAACTGACATCTGAAATAACGTTCTTTTAAAAAATCATTTATTTAATTACACCGCCACTTTAGGTTACCTTGCTTTGTTTTCAAACGTAAATACGAGTATTCCGTAAACAGTTTTTTCATCTTTCAATATACATTTTAATGGGAAAAATCATTTCAGTATTGCTAGAAAATGGATGTTCGATTATTCTTTTAGGAAAAAATAGTAACTTAACAGAAATGTCAGTTCAACTACCTATGATTTAAATTCAGTAGAAATTTATACTACATTTTCGTTTCGTAATGCTGGTAATTGTAATGTACCATCGAACTTGTCGAGTACAAGTCAGTTGCCTTTGTTTCCATTTTTCTGAGAAGTAATGTTTCGCAGTGCATCAACTTGAAAAGGTCCAACGTAATAGCTCTTCTTTATGATGCGACAATATCAGATTATTTGTGATCTTTACAAATTGAATGTGAACCACATGTCAATATAAATTTGGAATGAACACCCGAAACACTTTAGCAGTAAGAAAGTTACATCCAGCTTTTATTCTACGGTAGCTATAATCTCATATTACGCGTCTTTAAGTGTTTTCTGCAATAAATATTGTGAAGCAAATGTGAATGTAAGTTTTGTTTCATCACCCAAAATACTTTGGTAGTGGCAGGATTACATTATCTTTTTTTCTATGAACCTTTTATATCATGTTACTAGTATTTAAGTGGATCTTACAAAACTTAATATTGCGCACATCAGTACAAGTTCGGGCGACCCCGTAAATATTAATGTTAAGTACATTTTTTTGATATACAAGTGATCGGTTAGATAGCAGAGTAAAAAATGGTGAAGATATATTCGGCCGCTAACTTTTGTCATAATAAATGTAAGTTTAATCGTTATATAGACGATATGTTCATTTATAATAATATTATAATTGTTTCTGTAAAATCAGTAATAAACAGTTCGAAAATCGTAGCCGAGACATTTCTCTATAAAATCCATTACATAATAAAATACAATTTCTCACAAATTAATAATTAAAGAATATAGCTTAACATTAAGGCATAATAGGCATCGATAACATGCTGCATTTTGATGAAATTTAGATCCTAATTTTGTGGGACTTTCCCTGTTAACTAAATGTGCAAATTTCCTATCTAAAATGGTCACCGTATCCTGATGTATAGGTACTGTGTTTTTTTTTAATATTATATGCGTACTCGAATTCGAAACTCTTTCGAGTTAAGCATTTCTCAGGCGCTACTTCGTTTCTGTTGCAAAATTTAACAAAATAACATCATATTAAATGAAGCCGATGCCGTTATTAATTTTTAATTTGAAGCGATGTTAGCATGGAAGGAAATATTGTGATAGTCCAAAAATTAGAATTCGACTTTTTGATGAAAATATATTAACATTAAAATAATTTAGAAATATGATTTAAAAAAAAAATGTGCGTGCGAGCAAGAGAGAATGAGCAGATTGCTTGAGCGCGTGTCTCTATGGGGAACGGGTGTATGTGCATGTACATGAATAGTCACGTTTTAGCAACGAAATTAACGAACCGTTCCCAATTATTCATTATATATTTTTTTTTTAATTTTCCTTCAAGTTCCAATAAGATATACTAGATATGTAAATGTTATTTGATTCAGAAAAAAGAAATAATAATAATTATGACGCTAACAATAAATAAATGTTAATTGTAGTGACAACAGAATAAAATTGTATTTAAAATAGTTTATACTAACACATTAATACTCGTATATGTTATTATCAACATCTCATACAAATACGCGCATTACATTCGTACAAATTGTTTTCACATTATATATATATATATATATATATATATATATATATATATATATATATATTAATTAATTTATATTTATATATGTTTATGTGTGCACAAAATCCGCTCTTTCATTTTTTTCTTATGGTACTTGTTTTAAATTGAAATTTCTATCTATGTTTAAGCTTTATTCATAAGATTTGCAATTAAATTTTGATATTTCCTAGTTTTATATAAACGTTTCTAGAAGTGACTCATTTGATTTTTTGTCTAACCTAAAAATTCAGGTATTTTCTTAGAAGAAATTTAGAAATTACATTTTTTCAAACCTATTTTGTTTCAATTTTTCACATTATTAATACTTATGCTCCTCTGACTCGTTTCCTCGTTAAAAATCAGCTAAGGGTTGTTTCTATTTAGCCTAAATTTTATACAATTTGCACCCTACTTTTTTTAAATGGCACATAGCTCCAGGAAACAATGGCAAAGAGAACGCGATTGCAACTCGCCATGTTCTCTGTAGATATATAATTTTCGTAAGTGTAGTTTATTTATTATTTAATGTGGCTGACGTTATGCAATAAATATTTCATAAAACGAGGGCATCTCTTACGTATAATTTAATCTTTTATGTTTGCGTTACATTTTCAGTCTTAAAGTAAACATTCTTTATTTACACAATGATCTCATTTACAGTTATATTTTTTGCTCTCTCATGTGCCTTATTTATACAAATCCATTAATCATTCTTGTTTATAATAGTAGTAATTTAAATTTATGTCTATATTCAGCGGCGCTATGAAATTCGATACGATGCTGACTGCTCAACATCCGTGTCCGTCAATTGGCGTGACCATGGAACTGTGTAACCGAAACTGCTAAATTTCCTAAATAAAGCAGGTCAAGGCGAAATCCTCTCTTCGGGGAACCTGCACCTATTCTTTTCAATTAACAAAACAGTTTTCAGTTAATTGATTAAATTTTAAATGAAGTCTCAATCTTGATAGGGTCGGAATTCATTTCTTACAATTTCGAGTTTTATACCAGAGTTGGGATTATGAAGTAAATTAATAAAAAGAAGCGTATATTTTATGATTCTTATATAGCAAGATTTCTTGTAATAATTGAGCCTAAATGTATGAATTTTCTTCTGCGTCGTGCACTTCTACTTGGTTTAATGCGTTTGTTCCATATTGTTAATCTGCCATATCATAGAAATACTAGGTCTCCGGATACGGATATTGATTACTAGGTGTAATAATTCGTAAGAAGATTTTTAATGCTAATATTCAGTTGATATAAGATTTATATGGGACAGAAAATGGTATGTAAGTAAACAAATTGTAAATATTATTTAGAAAATGTTAAGATGTGATTAAAATGCTGACACCAAGTTAAAAAAGGTGATTATTTAATAGCGAAAACTATAATTTTGTTTTGTTGCTAATGTTTTAGAATATTGACGGTTAGTGTATCACGCCACTTCAAGTTATGTTTCTAAAGACAGAAAATGTTTTATTTAACCTACAATGAGCTGTGCGTGTCATAAGTGCATAACTTCGGAAGTACGATTTTCGTAACTAATTACTGAAGCATCCGTGATAACGATTATGTTCAATTATGAATATAATCATAATCATAATAAGTAATTAATGAGAAGTTTGATTATTTTCCTACTATCTTTTATACCTAATATTGAATTTACAAGGTCCGTCTAAGATATGCCGTAAAACGGATACGGTTTTTTTTTGCGAATATCGGCGGATACGGATACAGATACGGATATCCGGCGTACCATCATTAGTTTAGATGAAGCTGATTTTTTTAGCTTACATTACAATTTTTATCGAAAGATTAATTCAGTAAATTATTGATTTATTTTATTTTTAGTAAGCAGTATTGGAAAGTTCAAAACATTGAAAATGAGTGCTCCTAATATATCAGGCCCTATACTCGTATTGTCGACGCGAGGTAACCAGCGACATATGAACATTACAACGCTGGGTTGTATTCAAAATGGAATTGTCTGTTTGTCTTTTTGTGATACTCAGCTTTCCTCAAGATGGCTGATATTATCTAGATTTTCTATATAAATTTACTTCACAGTTGTTGTGTGGATAACCGCAATTTTGTCACCCCTCTAGGAAATTCAGATCCCTGGGGAACTGTATAAAGGAATGTACGGAGCCCCTTGAAACCATTTTTTGTCAGTGCACTCAAGAAGGCCGTTGGGGGTTACACCGGGAACGTTTAGTCGAATTTTCAGTCTCGACTGTTCGATTTTCAGCTCAACTCAGTCTCGAGTATGACGATGCGCGTGGAGTTTTGTTAAAGAGCAGTGTGGAGTTTTGTTAAAGAGCATGCATTTAGTAACGTAGAATCACGCGGAGCCTTAGAACGTGGTGTCTTTAGTCACCGAGACTTGGTTGGGAATAGACTGATCTTTAGGTCATTTAGAGCGTTCGCTAAATGCGTTCTTGAAAAAATGGAGATCCTAAATGATTCATTGAGACGGAACAGACAATAAACCTGTTGGGTGTACGCGCTGAAACTGTAGGAGAAGGAACCTTTGAAGGATCCCCTCTTTTGCATGAGGAGGGTCGTTACGGGTTCCAGGAGGGGCCCTGTGACAAACCAAGTGGAAGGTGGGAATAGTCTCGACTGCCCTGACAACGAAGTATTCATTACCTGGATAACCATATTTTTCAAGAAATATCTGTATTATTATAAAGATAATTAGTAAAATACCGTGTAAATATTTTTTTGTGCTTGTCATAATTAATTATTTCAAATTTTAACATAATTTAAGTTTAATAATTTTGACATTGAAATTATGACATTATTTCAATTGTTAATACATTAACATACTATAATTTTATTTTTATAATTTAATATAAATCAATACTAGTGTTTATATTAATAATTTTTATTAAATCATTTCAGATAATAAGTAAAATGAATGTGAAAGCTAACTCGCCCGACAGAGCGGATATTCGGTTGAGAACGGAGAGTACGAAGCCATCTGTGGATAAGGTTTTGACTAAAGAGGAAGAGACTAAGAATACTTCTCATATTAATTTGAGTTATTTATAAGAAGGGGAGGAGGAATAGAAGATGGTATAGAAGATGGTTCTATTGTCAATAAGTCTACCCAGTCTACGATAAAGAACAATAAAACTAGCAGCCCTGGAGGATTTTATCCACCAGAATGGCTTCTTGCTGTGCAACTTGTCTCAAATGCCCGCAATGTTCTCGGTTTCTCGGGAGAGACCGATATTTATTATATTACCCTCATCTCGAGTGGGATTGAGGGGGACGTATGCAGCTGGCGGTTTGAACCGGATGTTTTCTCGAGTTGCCACAGAGCAATTTTGTTCTCCATCTCCTTGGCGCGCCCCACACCAGACCCTGAGGCGAGAACCAGCATCCGATTTAGGTCAGGATGCCAAGATATGTCAATAGATTTGTCAAAATGTTCAGTCGAGATGTCGATGATTTTCCAAAATTCTCGATACCATTATAATGTCCTAATGCAAAGGTTGTCGAGTTTCAGGATAGGTTGATCATCAGTACCGAGGGAGGTTTGGATATGGTCCGACCGAGCTCAATTAAGAAGAATCCTTAACGGAACGGGACCCTCCAGGCTCTGCGACGGGAGTTTAGGAAGAAGAGACGTAACTACTAGCGCTATAAGATTCATCGAATTGAATGGGTAAAAGTAGAGGCTCGCCGGGTGGCCATAGTGTACACCCAGCGTAACTATAACGGAGAGGTTAAACAGGCTAGGTGCTCCCATTTCGGAAATTTTGTCACCCGTATAGGAAATTCAGATCCCTGGGGAACTGTATAAAGGAATGTACGGAGCTCCTTGAAACCATTTTTTGTCAGTGCACGCAAGAAGGCCGTTGGGAGTTACACCGGGAATATTCGACCTTCGGGTACTTTTTGACATCACTCTTCCCTTACGATGACCTAGATCTCGACACAGTCAAAAAGCGAAGCGTCAGGAATGCAGCTAGCATAGTTCCAGATAGGAGCTCTGGCCCAGAACTGCTATGACGACATCGTCGATTGACGACGAGTGAGGTGACATCATTAAAAATTTTGACTCGAAAAATGCCCGCAGGGATCGGTCTTCATTCCTATCTTGTGGACTGTTTTGTACTCGCGATACCCCATCAGGGATGCGGTACCATCGCGTATGCGTACGATATTCTGTTGATGGTTAGACGAGTGAGCCGTAGAGAATTAGAAAATTAAGTAGCTGACTCCCGCGCCAGGGTACATGACTGCCATTCACATTCGCCCCATAAAAGTTTAAGGCTATCCTCTGGAAAGACAGATTGTTGGCGCAGTACATCAGTGAGAGGGCTAGGGTAGCCTTCCACGGTATGGCCAGACTTGCCGGTGTTGGCTGGTGACTGAATAAATCTATCGTCAAGCTGATGTATACGGCAATATACCTTGGTATATTGGTCTATGCGCTATCTGTTTTGGCTCCGTGGTACGTTGAGGTCCAGCAAGTTAGACAGATTGTGCTGAGACCGCATAGTTTCCCCTGTTGACAAAGCTTACAGAACCTGCTCAACAGATGCGTTGCCAGTTTTGGCGGGTCTTCTGCCTCGCGGTCGTGGAACACGCGGCAAATTTCATCTTGGGATGAAGTCAGAGTTTTGATGCGGGCAACGGTCGATGCGACTTTGAGTTTTTGGCAAACGAATCCCTTGCTGATAGAAAGAGGCGTATTTTGGAGGTCGTTGATGCTCATTGGCACTCTAGGCGGTCTTTCCCAATTCAAAGGGGAAACTACTGGGTTATCTTTCCCCGACAGATCCGAGCGATTGCGCTCTGGCTCGTCACAGATTACTACATTTTGCAGTTTTTAACAGGACATGGCGCATTCTATGTTTAAATTCACTCTTCAAGATAATCCGGCATGGTCCTAGAGTTTGGAAACGAAGGACGTAAATCATATACTATTCCACTCTAGTGAGCACGGCGATGCGCGTAGAGTTTTGGTAGAGAGCATGCGCCTTAGCACTAGAGTAGAATCTCGTGGAACCTTAGAACGTGGTATATTTAGCCGTTGGTTGAAAATGGACTGACCTTCGAGTCATTTAAAGCGTTCGCCAAGTGTGTTCTCGAAAAAATGGAGCTATTAAATGAATTACTTAACCCTTTTGCGTGGAAGCGCTGTGATTGTAGATAAGAGACACTACCAGTGGATTTTCGAAGGTCACTTTTCTGTATGAAAGGGGATGTTACGGGTCACCGGAAGGAACCTGAGACAACGGGAGTGGAAATGGTTGGAATAGTTTTAATGCCCCTAACTCTGTATGCGTCTAGTCGAATTTTCAGGTCTAATAAGAAAATCAATCAGGGTCAATATTGAATTTAAGCCAAAATATTGAAATTAAGTTAATTAAAGTTAATATTGTCGGAAAATTAAAAACCAAATTTTAAAAACTTCTTTATTAAATATATTTCATTAAATATACGTTTTATACTTCGTATAAGTTACATAAGTAAATCCGTGTGAAAATTTACGTCTCAACATTCTTACTTTTGGTTAGGTTAACCTTAAAAAATACGAATAACAATAGTTTTCAGATGTCATAATGTAATTTTTTTTTTTGTTATTTGATATTATTAACAATTTGTATTGTCGGGTTCTTAAAGTACTAATCATTGCTACGTGTACTCCTCATCACGTCATCTTGGTTGTATGAACACTAGAAACTTAAGTATCGTATAAGAAGTAATCTAATAAGATTTTTTTCAGAGAAACCGAATTATGGGTCATTATTCGTCTTATAAAATACTAACGATTTAGAAACTTTGAAGAAAATTGTTGGGCTTATTTTCGAGAAAATCTAATATATACTTTTTTATGAAATAAAAAATAAATATTGATCTTACAAAACAAATCAGACAAACGGCTGGAGATATTTATAAGAAAATATACAAGTGCCAAATATAATCAAGATTGCTCTATCGTTTACTTAGGCGTTATACATTACGTTCCATAAAGACACAAACACAGATATTTTGTGTTTTTACGCTCTAAAGGTGTTTTTGAATCAATTCTAATTAAAAACTTTTATTGAGTATATTATTTTCTTCTTTACTTGCTTCGTTCGAAAGGAATTAATAAAATCAATTCAATGCCCAGAGCATTATGGTTATTTGGTGTTTACCTACCCATTTATTGCGTTTCATCAAATGATCTCTTTGAATTATTTGATCGTTTCAAGGAAAACATGTATCGGTACCATCAACCATCAAAGCGAATAATATCGCGAGCACTGCATACTAGGTCACTACGAACGTTTCAACTGGAGCGTTGTCCGCCACGTCCAGCGCGGCGTATCTGTCGGTCGTGTTGGGCGATAGCGGCTGAGCCATTAGGCGGCGCGAACATTAGCCTCACTAGGACGTGTGATTAAAATAATGGAGCGGCGCGCGTTTATAACCACTTTATCATCAAACGGAAAGTTTTCTCAAACTGGCCGATAACTGCACTGGTCCGGCGAACAGCTGCACGGGAAATATGGACGAGTTACCGTGAGAATTAACACGTATAATTTTAATAGGAAATAGTTGATGATTGTAAAAAATCTTAGGCATCATTAAATAAGGCTGGCTAAAGATTCGGCAGCTAGAACAACAAGTGAAAGCAGCTAGAACAACACTGAGATAACGAGTAGCAGTTTTCACGAGTTATCTTTTTAGTTAGATAAACTCTAAATATGCTTGTGAAAGATTCGTAGATATTCTTCTTGAACTAAATTCAAAGCATCATAAAATTTTGATTTTACACTTTTGAGGGTATTTTGCGAACGCCATATTATTTTCATAAGGCCATTTTATAGATTAACCGCTCAGAGAATAGATGTGAATCGATTTTCTTCGGAATCCCCGAAAGTATGATTTGCTTCAACTTATCATAGAGGGAAAAATAATAAGGCATCGACGACAAGGTAAACGCAGAATGTGGTAGGTAAGAAACATAAGAAAATGGTTAAATATTATCACTTCCGGTTTCAGACGGCACTCTAGGCGGAAAAACGACTGAAATCTGTTAGGATATTTCGGAGCTACTCTACAAATAGACATAAGATGTACATCAGCAAAAACAATACTTTCAATGGCATGCTGCAATCGAGTTAATGTAGATCAGTTCGTTTATAAGTTATTCTTTAGATGCAAGGAAATTTGAATTAAACTCTCTAATTTAAATTAATTACTGAGAAAGGAATTGTCAAAGAAGATTTTATTTAATTTCAATATTGTTGTGTATAATGTTGAGGCGAACAAAATTGCAATACACATTGCATTGCAATTTTGTTCGCCTCAACATTTCGAAATGCAAGTGTAATTTTAATACGTTTTGTTATATCCTTGTATTAGTCACAAATAATCAGTTTAGTTTATACGCCGCGTGTGCCGACTTTTGTTCCTTCATCCCGTTTTCGGCTGTGACAAATGGGCAGATGGACGGTGACGTAAGTGATCTTATAAGGGTTGGTTTTTTTTTCATTTCAAGGTACGAAACTCTATTCATCGAGTTCACTGAGGCTGACGCCGCGTGTCTCCATATGTCAAAATCAGTTCAGGTCAGATTAGATTAGGAAACCTATTACTATATTACTCCTTAACCTCAAATGCCGACAATTACCGCAGTAAACGTCCACAACAACGCAACAAAGCCCCGTAAATCAGAGAGGGAGTGCGGCGGCGGGCACTCGCGAGCAGCGGGCGCTCGCGGGCCGTGGACGCTAGCTCGATAAGGCCGCTATCTCCCTCCGCTGGTTCTGCTTATCGCGTCGAGGGCCTCTGCCTTCCCGCATACACGTGCAGTGTTCACGCGCTCTGCTACGTTTGTTATTGATTCCCGCACAAAGTGTTCCTTTTTGGAAATTTGTGTCGGAAAGGGAAATATGTAGTTTTAGATTTGGCCATTATCATTTTATAAGGATTAGTTTTAAATAATTTACCCCTTACAATTCTTAGAATTTAAATATTATATGGGTTGTTTATATGCTTTTTTTTGTTACCTAATATCTAAGCAACAAAATCGCTACGTTTTGCATGTGTATAGTTCGTGTAAGCGTATAAAGTTCCTAGCTTTTGTTGAATATGTACTGCGAAAAGCCCATGGTTAGTTGTTACACAATCTCATCAAAACGACTATATACACTTTCATAAAACTAATTAAAATAAAGGCTACATTTTAAACCGGGCATTACGTAATTCCTGTATGATAAGACTTAGTGTTTTTTTAAACAATAATGAACTTTAGAAATAAAAAACGTCAATAAATGGCGCGACCCGTATATTAAAACTATTATTCCCGTCTCCCAAGTGTCAAAAACTTATGCAAATCCCGGAGCCTTAATAGAAGATATAGTTTTCTTTTAATAAATAGTGATGTTATATCTAGCCACTATATATAGATATTTAAGATTAAATTAAATTAATTTACTTGGGAAACCAAATTTAATGATGGAATAAACTATTTTTCTTTGGACGTAGTGTTCGCTTATTCTTTCTAATCGGTATATATATATATATATATATATATATATATATATATATATATATATATATATATATATATATTTCCACAAAACGCCATTGTAAGATTAGTTAAACTTGTAAATTATTTAAAACACTGCTGACTCTTTAAATATTTACGTAACATACTTCAGTGCGTATTGGTCATTCAGCGAGCTTTACTGTTTTGGTTTATCTTGAAAAAAGAATAGCCGAACTCAAAAATATTTATATTATTCGTTTGCAATATGGATAAGCAAATTGTTATTTTACATATTGTATTAATACATTAAGGACAATGGTATCAATTTTATCTGAATTTTGCAGAAATACTTAGATTTCTCTGAACTATTGAAATGTCGAATTTTGAATTCCAGAGTAATTTCACTGTTCACTTTCATCGATTATGATAGGTCTAAATACAGATTAAACTCGTAAATGGGCTAAGTTGATCTAACAGTTCCAAAATGATGGCGGTTTAGAACTTAAAAAAAAATTAATTTTGAAATGAAAGTACACAAATGGCTTCGTTGAAAAGGAAGAACTTTTAAAGTACTATAACTATCGTCTAGGAATTTTATTCCATCACTTATTAGGAAACGACAGATGCCCTAAATTGTACTTTAACTTTAGAGCTTTTTGGAGCATAGAAAGCATACAATGTTATTTATTTTGGTAAATATTTCTAATATATAAATATTTATATATTCTTATAAATGAATATCTCGCTAATTAATAAATTTTTTTTTTTTGTATAGATAAGTAAGCGATCTATGTTATGTAGACTGCTAACTAAGGTTATACGAGTACAGGAAGTCGACAAGAGACCATTTTGTTATTTTTCAGAAATACTGGATTTATTTTCACGAAATTGTTTCCTAATTCAAAAGTAGAATTTAAATAATATAAATGCAACATATTTCTTTCACATCCACTATATCTCATTATTATTTTTACCTCATGGTATATATAGGCTGTCAGCAATATTCTGTATATTTTATGGATTCTGTGTCTATATACCTTAGCGTTTCTCTTTAGGAATAGAAGCTCAAGTGTGCGCAAAGCACGCACGTTTACCATATGTTGTTATACTAAACAATACCGTTAAGGAAATAAATATTAATTGCACTTGAACGCGTCGCAAACAATGGAAACTACCGACTGATCGATGTGCAATTTTATGCAGGGTATAATGTCAACAAGGAAAATTGTAGAATAGAGAAGAGAAATACCTTGGAGCATTTTCATATATTGGATAATTCAAATATCTTGGATCAGATTGAAGTCCACGCAAGACTTGCAGAGCATACTAAAACATTTTAACATATTTTCTTTTATTTTCATGAAGAACGCGTTTGAATCCGATTATCTTATAAAGTTGGTTACGAGAAATTAAAAAAATTAATTTAATTAAACAAGTTGTGTGGTTTTAGGAAACCACGATGAAAGTGAAACTTTTTTTCAGATTGTAGGCATTTAATTGAGAATTTTTCGAAAGCTACTTGATTTAGGATTTTAAAAGTAATATTAACTTAAGACGTGAAAAAGGAAATGATAATAGTAGACAAGATATATAACTATGAATGTTTATTTTACTCTGCGTACTAAAGTACAGAATACATAAATAAATACAATGTTCGGTATGATATATATATACATATTAAAAACGTAGATCAATATTTATATAAATCATTGAATTATTTTAAATTTCGATTATTTGATTACTAACGTTATCTTCGCTTTGAGTCTCACAGTTTATAAATGTAAATAATATTTTGTGGTAACTAAAATAAGTAAACATTGACATGCATTCTATTTTTTCAATGTGTCTGGTAAAAACTGCATCGATCGTAGTACCATACCAACGCTGCACAGCTGATGAGAGCTATAGGTACCGCCATATTGGTTTCTTTACCCCCACTCCGCGGCCGACTGTAATGCGACATGCGATAGGTAAACGAAATAATCTGAGGCGATACAATAAAAGTTTCACTTTAAAAATATTTTTATAACAGATTTTAATAAGATTCATCAAAATGAGAAAAAAAATCAATACAAGACTTAACTGTGATCTACGTGGATCAATAATGGGTAGTGTAGTACCAAATCTGTTAATTAAGGTGAGATTAAAATCAATAAAGGAAATAAATCATATCATTTCATACTTGTTTATTAACAAACTATAAAACTTCTCGTTAGATAGACATACATCGATTCTATTTCTACGAATTCATGCAATATCCAACACAAGTCGATGTTATATTGGGTCCAGGTAAAAGAAGAATAAAAATAAAATCCTTAAGAATACCCATAGAGAAAGTGGAAAAACATAAGCTTCTCAATTGTTTTAAATAAATCGTCAATCACACAAATGAGAAACCTTGCATTTTTTATGACGTCAGGTTATTTTATATAATAGTCTGTAACTCCGATTTCCTCGTAAGTCTTTGAACCAGTGAGATGAAACAAAGATTTAACACACTAAAAAAAAGGGAGCATATTTAAAAAATTATAAGATCTGCGATAATCGCTATAGTTGTCCTACAACCTTTGCGTATGCTTCTAAAAACCTTATTTTTTATATTAGATTAAGTAGTTTCGGAAATAAGGGGGACATGTATATTTTTTGTATATTCTTTAGTATATATCTAAATAAATACCACATAAAATTATGAAAAAAATCGTTTTGGGGTCCTTATTATTAATCTTTTCCAGCGATATCCTACGTAGAAATTTCAAAAAAAGATTCAATTTTTTTATTTGCCCAACAAAAATTCATATATAAATATTTTTCAGTGTAAGCTAAATTTTTTTAAAGTTTGAACCATAATTTTGAATGTGGGTGTATTTTTGTGTAATTTCGCAAAATTCACCTAAAATGTGTAAAATATTTTATACCAACCTCAGAAGAAATAATGGAACAATGAAGAAGTTCTAAAATTTTGTTACCAAGCGATATAGGGATAACCGAAGCAGGATTTTAAAACATCACACTGCACTGGCAGAAATCGTTTTAATCTATTATGTGTAACGAGCATTATTTACATTGTCCCTGATATATCATTGTGGTGTGATACTATATGTAACAAATGTGTATCGATAAAAGTATTAATTAGGCAAGGTCACATCACTAATATTGTCAGTTCTATTTTTAAGTTTATACTGTATCAAGTTGTTTATTATCGAACGGACGAAAATAACTATAATAATAATTGACTTGTTTATCTATTGGAAACGCAATATAAAGAAGTAAATATTTCCTTATAATATATGATGTTATGGTAAGATATGGCTTCTTTTGTACTCTCTTCATTTAATTACGGTTCTCAGAGTGGCACCGTAAAGATCTGAACTAACGGAGTGTTCTGATGAACTAAACCCGTTTAATAAATGAACGGGCTTTTCGCTATTTCGTGATATATTCTTTTATCGCTAAATATTCACATTTAAATGAATCATTATGCAACAGAGTGAATATTTAAATCAATCACTATGTTGCGTCTTAAGCTTCTACCGACGACCAATTCAACACTCCAAATGGTGTGGTCGCTCGTTAAAATTTATTTAAACCTTTGGCGAAGTGGCGTAGCGCGATGGATTTCTAAAAAGTTTCAGTTTGAGCCACAGATCATATACTAATATTGAATGTCAAATTCAAACATTCATTATGCGAGCGAAGTAGAGTGATACTTCCAATGGATTTTCCAAATTATTCTATATTTTCTGTTCTATGATTTAGTGAAGGTTCCGCGAAAGTGCAACAACTTGACAGATTTTTTTTATTTCTTAGGTTATAAATACTATCCATCCACACTTGCGGTCCACATCTCTTATCATCCAATTTACTTTTGTGTAAATAACGGATGTTTCTTTAGAGGTATACAACTTAAAAATGTAAAAAAAAACAAAGAAACATCATGATATTGGTTTTATTAAAAAGGTAATTTTACTCCATTTGTATTTAAATACGATCAGGCATAAGAGCGTTGAGAATTGGATTTTCAAATTGCGTTTCATTCGAGCCAGCTGCGGCACCTATATGCCTGAAATTGTATTTAAAGACAAATTGCCTATAATTACCTTTTCAATAAAGCCAATACCATCGCCATTATCATGATTTTTATACGTTTTTTTTCATTTGAAAGTTGTATACCTCTAAAGAAACATCCGTTATTTACACAAAAGTAAATTGGATGATAAGAGATGTGGATCGATCGCAAGTGTAGTCGATATTCCGGAATAGTGCGTTCCTCAATGCGCAGATTTACATCCTCATTTTTGATAATTATTTTTATTTTTTAGTCTTAATCAAAGTATAATATTGCCTGTTGAAAGGTATTAAATTAACATTATTGTTTCATAGCAGTGTTAGTTTCGACCTATTTGTCGCCCGCGGATTATAATTTGAATTTTGGTGTAGATCTGTTTTTAACCAAATCAGGTTAAAAATAAAATAATTTTGCTTCAGAAGAAGTGAAATTAAATATTTCAAAAGCGCTGATGACACGCGACCTGTAAAATATTGGAGTTATTGTAGGGTAGAGTGGGGCAATGGGAGCTAGCGGGTAATGGGAGCCACTAAAATTTACACAGACTGGAACGCACTAGTAGCACGAAACTGACAGGAATGCATTCGAGAACATTCGTTCGTGTCACGTGATCGCCGCCGGCCGGCCCAGTAGCACGCGCACGGTGGTGACAAGAAGAATTGCGTTTGGAGTGATCTCGCCACAAAAAAGTGCAAAATCTCTCAAATAAAATGAGTACCTAAGCTTTAATTATTCTGTCGTATTTTGCCTCTATTATATGCATTATTTATTCAATTTTATGATGACATTGAAAGACAAACTTTTTTAGAAAGCGGACGACGTTAAAGGCTAGTTGGACATCAGCTACGTTAGAGTCTGCAGTAAAATGTATAAGAAATGAAGGAATATCGGTTAATAAAGCGGCACAACAACATCAAATACCTTACAGCACACTGAAAAAACGGTACAGGTTAGCAATTTCTGATGATGATACTTACAGTCGTTCTCCGTCGCTCGGTAGGAAAGCTGTGTTCACTAGTGAACAGGAACAGATACTTGTTAACCACATACTTAATATGTCTAATATATTTTATGGTTTAACAAGCATCCAACTGCGTAAAATATGCTACAATATAAAAGATTGGTTGTACGGATTCATGAACCGACATCAAGAACTCAGTATTAGAAAGCCTGAAGCGACCAGTATAAACAGGATTCTGGCCTTTAATAAGACTGAAGTCACACGTTTCTTTAGTAATCTGGAATCTGTATTGGCAAAATTTTATTTTGAGCCCCAAAACATTTTCAATATGGACGAAACAGGATTCTCATTATTGCTCTTAAAGGAAGGAAGCGTATTGGTGCAGCGACTTCATGGGAGAGGGGCAAAAATGTTACAGTAATTTGTGCAATGAGTGCTACAGGCATTTATGTGCCTCCTTTATTTATTTTTCCACGACAAAGACACTCTCCACAGCTAGAACGTGATGGGCCGTCGGGAGCTATTTATACATGTTCCAAAAATGGGTGGACTAATGAGCAAATATTCATAACATGGCTTGAACATTTCATAAAATTTACAAGTCCTACTTCAGAAAAACAGATTTTGCTCATTATGGACAATCATAACAGTCATGCTACATTGGAATCCTATGAGATGGCCAAAAAGAATTATATAACTATGTTGAGTATTCCTCCACATTCGTCACATCGTCTACAACCTTTAGATGTGACGTTTTTTGGTCCACTAAAAACAGCTTACAAAAGAGAATGCGATATGTACATGAAATCTAGAAACATGATTAAAGTAACTCCATACGAAATAGCTGGACTATTTAATAAAGCTTAATCAAAGATAGCATCTCTTGACAAGGGAATATCTGGCTTTAAAACTACTGGAATATTTCCTATGGAACCATCTGTTTTTTCAGATGATGATTTTTTACCTTTTGGCCAGAACGAAAGTAATGACAATACAACTAACGTGGTAAACACTGTTAGCCTTTCGGAAACAATTGCTACAGTTACTTCACAAACGGTGTCTTCCGCTCAAGAGGCGCTGCAAACATCAACCACCTCTCAACAGCCCGCCAGGGACCAATCATCACAACATGATGTGCAGAGAAGAGATTCGCCATTACCTTCTACAAGTTTTGCCCATATCTTAAATGTTTTAAGTCCTCCTCCCAACATATCAGCAAAATCAGCAAAAGATAACAGAAACAAACAACATTCGGAAGTTTTGACTAGCTCCCCTATGAAGGAAGTTTTTGAGAAGAAGGAGAAAAAGAATAAAAGAGAGATGAAGGAGAAAAAGAATAAAAGAGAGATGAAGGGGAATAAATCAAAGAAAATACCAATATATAAATCTAAGAATAAGAGACAGGTTAAGAATAAATTATCTTAAAAAAATATAAACATAGGAACTAAATATTTGTTCCAACACAGCACTTCTGACGAATCATCTATCGATGAAAATAATATTTGTGATGATGATTCTGAATACTCAGAGGAGGAAAATGTATGTATGATGTGTAACGATGTTGGTAAAGATGAAGAATTATGGTATCGTTGCAGAGCTTGTGGCCAATGGGCCCATTCTGAGTGTTCAGGTTGCGATCACCCTAAAGATTATCTTTGCAATTTTTGTTTAGATCCCTAAAATACCTTTTATTATTTTTTATTGAAAATGTTCTATTTTATGTTTTGTTGATTACTTAAAAATTTTGGATTGTTTAAGTTCCTCTTTAATAGGTAAAAATAGGATTTTATTTTGTTTAGTGTTATTTCATGGCTCTCATTACACATATGAAGGCTTCATGGCTCTCATTACCCGATGCGTGGGGTAATGGGAGCGAATGTAAGATTTATAAAAAACGTGATTTTACCTATGTAAGGCTATATTTTTTGTATGTTCCTTGGCAATTATTGAAAGACGGGTAACTAAAAGACTGATTAGTGTCTATAAATGCTTGTGATTGTAACCGAAACTGTATTTTTCTTTCTTTTCCTTACATGGCTACAATTCCCCCACTCTCCCCTACATTTTGTCCATTTTATTTTAAGAAATAAACTGAAAATCAGTTAAAATATTATATTTAAAATTCACGAAAACAAATAATTCCAATATTAAATGTATTGAAATGTGAAGCGACGCACAAAGATTTGAAGGCAATTAAGCAAACATTTTGTGATGCAGTTTTCTTGTTTTTTTTTTATATTACATTTTATAATAACGTATAGGATATAAAATATGTCCTTACTTATAAAATGAGCCGCAGTATAGATTAGAGTATACGGACCTTATTCTAATAAAACAAAATTTTGTTTTTTTTGTAAGGTTTATGACTATGTATATGTGAGTGCGTGCGTGTGCATGCATCCATAAGTGTGCGTACACGTTGAGTGTGTGTGTGCGTGTGTGGCGTGCGTGCGAATGTGCCCGTGTTCGTATGCGTGTGAATGTGTATGCGCGTGTGTGGGAACGTCGTGCGTGCAAAATTGCGTGTGTGCATGCATACGAGCATACGGGCGGGAGTGTGTGCGTGCGCGCAAGCTGAAATCAATCAACACCGACATGTTTCCTTTATAAGCAACCATCGTTATATCGAATCGTAGATATCGCGTTTTACAGGATAATTACCTTAATTAATATGCGATAATTAAGGTAATTCTTGTAAAATGCGTTGTCGACGAAATTCGCCGAATTTTTTACATATTGCTCAAATTGAAAATACATGTCTAACTTATCTTAAAATTTAAAAATTATTTACCGTTTGGTTTTGGTAAAAATGACTCCGAAAAATTGTACAATTAACATTACAGGAAAAGTAATAATTTCACTACACTCAATTTTTCTAAATGCTTCGCGATTGGCCAACTAAGTGAGTGTAAAATGATGTTACATTAAAATTAAAAAAAAAATTACTTTAGGTTTGATAAAAATCGCTCCCAAAAATTGTGCAATTAACATTACTGGAAAAGTAGGCATTTCACCTCGCTTCATTTTATTTAAAAAACGCAATATAATTTTTTTTCCAAACTGTTAAAATTAGATTATAATGAGAGTTTGGCAAATATAAAATAATTTCCAATAAAAAAATTTATTGAATATATTTGACGTTAATTTCGTAGAAATTCATTATTCAAAATTAAATGAAAATACGTGATGCTCTATCATTTCTACTTTATTTAAATTCTTTACCTCGACCTAGGTTTCGTTGTATTACAACCTCTACAGGTGGGATATTAGGTCGTGGTAAAGAATTTAAGTAAAGTAGAAATAATACTACACGTAGTAATCACGTAGTTTCATTTAATTGTGAATAATATTTATAATAATTTTTGGATCTTACTGTCATATGACAACTACCTTAAAACGTAAATTTATAATTCCCCACTAGATGGCGTTATTTATGATATTTAAAAAAGTTTTTAATTTAATATCGCATTTGTATCAATATATTTATAATTGTGGTAATATTATTGTCTGTTAGATTCCAGACATACACGATTCACTGTGAAGTAGCTAATATAGAGGGTAGTATATTCAGTAACTAATGAATAAAATAGCTAATGATTACAAAATATTGTAGAAATATATCACATCAAAATCTAGTGTTCTCACCAGTCGTTAGTAGAAAGTTACTTTAAAATTAAAAAGTATTTAGATTCACATTTTCAATTCAACCCGCCTTCTAAGTTTATTATTGAAAAACTAATTACTGGTTATAATTTTATTTTGCTTAGATTCTGTATATCTATATAAATATAATACATTATATATATATATATATATATATATATATATATATATATATATTTATATATTTAATATATATCTACATAACAAGTAGTTATAAATAAGTCGACAACGTAACTACCCCGGATATATCGCAATAAATGCGCGGTTCATAGTCAACATGACATGGTAATTTGTAATAGTGTTTTATTCATTAAGCGAATTAAGAAGGGAGTACGATGCTATTTTAAAACGGTATTTACGTTGTGTTGTCCTTCATAGCTCGCGGTGTATATATGTCTCTAGTTTGGAGATGTTGATAGCAGCAATAAACTAATAATAATGAAGTGCGAGAGACAGTGGTACAATTGTGGGTGGTGGCGCGTCAATGACGAAGTGGTAGCGCCATGCGGCCGCCGACAGGAAACCGACAATTTGCCAAGTGTTAGCCAGACGATGCGCATGCAAATTGTGGCAGCGGACATATTAAAGGCGAGCGGACAACACCTCTTTAATAATTACGGGCCCTCAACGCAAATGTATAATTCAGTTATTTAGTGATAAAGAATATCTCCGAAGTAAATAAATGGATTTTGATAAATTATTAAGTGTGACATTCTTCGTAATGTTATATCACAAACCTTTTTAATTCAAGATATTTGTCATGTCGTGCCCTGGTGTATTGGGTTGATCACAAGGCATACGGCCTTTGACGATTCCGCACACCGTGGGACCTGAGTTCGATTCCCGGCCTTTCATCGAACGGGGTCGGACTGGTGTTATGGTCGGCTGTAAGAGATTGCTCTCGTAGCAATAAGTCCGCCATATGTATCAATTAAATACATTAAAGTAAATAAATACTTTACAAACTGATGGTAACTGTTGTCAATTGCGATTGAAATTTATTGCAACCTTGTTTGATTCGGACAAAATTATTTTGGCGACATGGTCAACACAGAATTCTGAAAATATTTAGTTGTATGCTTAAATCCCTCTGAACGGTGTAGTAAGTTTATTTTCACACAGTTACAGAATGAAAATATTTATGGCGTCATGTTATTGCATACCTCCTGATATATGCCAGCTTTATAGCGTGACAGCCTTGAGTTTTGATAATAAATTTATTATAACTCAGTTAATCAACTTGAATGTCTCAGTTAATTTTATAAATAATCAACTCTTTGAGAAAGAGAAGATCATTCTTTCAGAAATGATGCGTTTTTAAATTCTGTTTTAAAATCTTTATTGCAATCTGAATTTGCCCTGGAAAAATGATACGCGTCTCCGTCCGTTGGCACGTACGTATGTACGTATATATGTAAAACAATATGATATACGTTGCAATTCGTGACCGATTTTGTTGATTATTTTTCGTATTAATCTATTGACTGCTTAATTATCGTACCTATTGATTTATCAATAGGTTGGTAAATAGTTTAATTTTAAGAAACAATTTTCTATAAAAAAGCACTTTTTTGAGCTCAACCTCCATTTCGCTGGGATCTTCTTGGCCTTCTTTCTACTCTATGCTATTTATGACTTTTTTACGACTAAAATAAAGCGGAGAGTGCACTTTTTGTTTTACCAACGATTTTAATATGTTGTATATAGAATGATAAACTCTTTTTTTTTTGTTGAAGTGAAAACTTTTTTAAGCGCTCCATGCGCACTTTTTCTGAGCAGTGAACCAAACTGAGCAGTCACGCTTGGGTCAGGGACGCTGAATCGGGTAAATTCTACTCTCTTTGGCATCGGCCAACTGAGTTCACTGTTCGGCTCCCTTTGGCAACAGAGCGAGTTCATTGTCTAATACGGAGTGCATAGTTTCAAGAATTACATTTTATTTTTGATTAATATTTTATTGGAGTATAATTTAATGTAATACGCATATTTTATTGTATATATTCAGTGTAATATTTCAAGTGTGTACAGTTAGTATTTAATATTTTATAGAGTAGTTTAATATAATACGCGTGTGTTATTGTATTTCTTTTATTTATAAGCACACACTTTTATAAGTACACACCAGTATTTTTTTTATTATCAGTTTATTACGTTACCGTAATGATATTGAATAAATTTGACTGCAAGATGTGAATAATTTAAAATAATGATGTTAATGCAACAATGTTTAAATAAAATTTAATTTTTTGTCAGTTTAATTTAAAAAATAAGAGTAGTATTATTAAAGTCTTCACTTGGCATTTGGAAAAAATAGCATATTTATGTAAATTCAGGGTTTTTGTTTCTAGTTTTTCAATTATGAAACATAAGAAAATCGAATAAAAATAAAGGCGTAATTATTTTATAGCTTCGTGAAGATATTGTTACATGAATGTAAATTTTCACTTTTGGCTGTCGAATTACGTGTAATGTTTTATATGTAGAACAGTCTTGACATCGTTTGTTTTATTGTGTTTCGTGTAAAGGGTTTTTCTGTTTATTTTTGTTTACGACTTGTTAACAAATAAATACATTTATTTAAGTATTTAATTAAAAAAATTCGTAAGGAATCGTATAATGTAAGAACTAGTAAATAAGGTATAAACAAGAAATTTTTTTCTAGAGACAAGAAAATCTTAATTAGGAAAGTTTTATTCGATAAATTTGGTTACACCTTTTATACATTAGCTTTTTCCCGTCAGCTCCGCTTGAGTAGAAATTGTGATGATCAGAGAATGACTTCCAGTTCCGCTACTCAGTGCCGCTGTTTTCACCATTAATAGCGTTTCCTATTTAGCCGCAAACTAGGACTTGTCTCACACACTCATCCACAATATCCACAATTCCTTTCAGAATAAACACTCTACACAATGGCGAGAACGCTATCAAAATCATGAACATGCAGAAAATCAGACAAGAAGATGTTGCGTTTTATAGGTATGAGTATATATGTATACACACACACATACATATATATATATATATATATATATGTGTATATATATATATATATATATATAATATTTCAAAAATCCAGATATGTATACACACACACACAAAATTCTATTTATTTCAACATATTGGATATAATAACAATTGCTCTGGTTCTTATTTGGTCGAGACGAAACTGATGCCACAAAAATAACCTAGGTCTAAATACAGGTCAAACTCATAAATGGGCTAAGTTAATCTAATAGTTTTACAATGGTGTTCAATATTTCTATATAACATGGCTAGATGTAGGAAGACAGTACAGACATTATTTGAATAAATATTGAAGGTACTCTAGAGAATATTCACAAGTATGAAATATTGTGATGAACATTTTTCACAAATAGTTATTCAGTACTGGGATTCCCAAACAAAATTTTGACGCAAAGTCAGTATATAATATTTTATAGGAAAATATTATATACTGATTTTGTCATTTTTCTCTTTGAATGAGCGTTCAGAACAGAAAATATTTCTATATTTTTCTTCATTATACCTTACAAGTTACCTATGCGCAATTATAAAGTAGTACACTCAAATGTATCAGTAAAATCTACACCCGCGTTTTTAAAAAGTTAAAAATAAAAAAGTTGAGAACGGCAGAGAGCGGAAACGGACAAAAAAATTCGCATAAAACGGAGCTCGGAGACCAAGAACTATCTCTGAGACTATCTTCGTACACGGAGACCAAGAACTATCTCCGAGTAGGTACTGAAAAAAGGAGTTGTTAAAGAAAATTGTGAAAATTAATAGGAAAAAAGAATCACCTAAATTTGCCGACAATTGCGAATTGCAATATGTTCTGGAGTAAATAAAGATTTTCTTTCCAAAAGTTTATCGAAAAACGAATTACAAAAACTGAATAAAACAAGGAATGAACATGTTCATTTATTACACATATGACGTATTGAAGTATTCTTACGAGAAAACAGAACAAAGATTTCTTCTTATATATCCATGTCCTGATACAAATATAATAAAAATGGCCGGCAAATTGTGTTTGTGACTCCTTAGAATACCTAGACAAAGGAGTATATCTTAAAAGTAGTATAGTGAATTTTTTTAAATAAAATTTATAATGTCACATGTCTTCCAAATTTCAAGAAAAACATCTGGTGCATTGTCCTCAACAGTTGCACTGCGCACTCGACTCGACACTAGGTACTCGCGTACTAGGCGCTGCGGTCGCCGCTCCCGCAGTAATTATTGCAATTGAACTTCTCTGGCCGCGTGCGCCGAGCTCCATATGGTCGCCGAATGTAGAATTAAACTCGAAATGCAATAAAAATGCATCCACTTCCATTGACAAAACGCAAATGTGGTCTTTCCAGAACCAAGTGTCGGTCCGTGCTTCGTTTGGTTATCGCAAATGTTGTATCTACAAAACGATGCAGGCATGGCGAATGGGGCTAATAACGTATTGCATCTATTAATTTTTACGTGTGATTATAACTCCTCAATTCAATATTTATTTACATTTGTGATCAATACTTATTTACATTTCATTAGAAAAAAAATTACACAAATTGTTGGTAAAATCAAAATAGCGGGCCCTTCCAGATTTACGCGATTTAGCTACAATACCCTCCTTGATTTTCGCATTGGCATTATAATTTTGGGGCGTAAAAAAGTTTTGAAACCATAAGGCAAATGAATATAAATAAATATTGGAGTTTGCTCCTTAAGAATTTTGACATAAAGCGCCCTTTGAGAATTTTGACATAAAGTTTTTTTACGTATGAAGTTTTATGAGGAGTAAAATCAGAAGTTCAGAGCGTAAAAAAAGTATAACAGTTTGTAAGTTTGGATGTAGGAGGTTATCTCCGAAACTACTTATCCCATTTCAAAAATTCTTTCACCAATATTTAGACGGGACCTTCAGGATGGACATCGGTTATATATTATCCCGCTAACAAAAAAATCATATATTATAAAAAAGTAAAAAATTGTAATTTTGGATGTAGAAGATAATCTCCTAAAACTTCTTTCACCAATATTTATTTCACCTGTATTATAACACCAGTTCTGCAACGTAAGTCAACCAAAAAACAGTCAAGCGAATGCGTTTCTTGTGAACGCTGCCTTAACGGTGAGAGATATATTGATAGATGATATTAATATTTATAATTATGTACAGTGTTACCTATTTTACACATTCCAAGACAATCGTAATTAAGGAGTAAACTCCAGTGGCGAGTCAGAGCTGACCGCACAATTTGTTTATTATTCTTTTTTTCTTTTTAATTGTAGTGTATCCAAGGCTACATATCTACATACGATTAACGATAGTAGTAAATTCATTGTGTTCAGGCTAGTTCAACTTGTCTTGACGAGTTATCTAATCATAAGCAGTGGACAAGATTTTGACCACGGGGTGGCATGAATTCCTCAATAGTAAGAAGTAGATTCACCGGGTTTGAGCTGATTTAACTTGTCTTGGTGGGTCCTTACTTCACGTGTATGTATATATATATATATATACACACATATATGTATATATATATATATATATATATATATATATATATATATATATATATATATATATAGTAGATGTGAAGGTTACAGGAGATGGGTAGTTATTTGGTTCATGAAGCAACAATGCAAATAATTTATAAGAGGATCACTAATATTTCATTGCAGCAACACAGAAGATACGGATTATAAATGTTACCTTTCTTAAGTCGTATTTTAGATTTAGTGAGGAGAAAATGTTATTTAAATTTTCAATCTTTTATTACGTATTTAATTTACGAATAGCGTTTGAGTAATTTATGAAACTCCTGGTAAGCTGTTTAGTAAAATAAACTCGAGTTAGTAACTTTTGTCCTGAGTGGCAGTACAAAACTACACTTGCTAATATGAGCATCCATTTTTTCTCAGGTAGAGAACATCGTGATAAGTTATTTAAAATAACATTAGTTAAGTGAAAATCTATGGTTTAGAAGTTACGATTTTTTTGAAATATCTTTACTTCAGTTATATAAATCACTTGAGTTCGAAAAATATTCTACTAAATGACATGTAGATTTGGTGTAGAAGTAGAGTAGAACCATATAGCAAGCATGCAATTTTTTTTTTTTTTTTTTGTATTCTGCTTAGCACAGCAATCTGTTTTTCACATTTAGCTGTTATTATTGGTGACTACAGTCTGCGTATGTAATTTAGCTGTGAGGAGAATCCATCGATCTCTCTCACTTTGGGTTTAGAAATCTGCTATGAAGGGTTGGAATACTGTTCCTTCTTAGTCGTGAGTGTTTAACACTGCCATCTCCTGATAGTTTGGTAGCCAGCACATTCACATGTTCAGATAGCTTGGTCTGGTATTTAAGACTTCTGGTGGCTATTTCCTGTTTTACAGTTGTTAGGTTCAAATCTCGGAGTATGTATTTGTTACTTATACAGTTTGGGATTTGGAACATATATCTCATTGTCTTGGTTTGAAATCTTTCCAAGATCTCGATGTTACTGTTAGATGCTGTACCTCACAGCTCGATCCCGTATGTCCACACTGGCTTTAATATTGTTTTGTAGACAGCCATTTTGCTTTCATTAGATAGTTGAGATTTTTTCCCGATGAGCCAGGACAAGCTTCGCAATTTTGTATCTAATTGTTTACGTTTATTCCAGATGTGTTTTTGCCACATCAATCGTCTATCCAAGTGCATGCCGAGGTATTTAGCAGTATCTGAGTGCGGTATCTGTTGCCCGTTTAAAGTAATTGCTGGGCAATCTCCTTTTCTGAGACTGAATGTTACGTGAACGGATTTACTGTTATTCGCTTTTATTCTCCATTCTGCAAGCCACGCTTCAACTTCAGTAAGGTGTTTTTGAAGAAATATAGACGCGGTTATTGCTTCTGAATGTACGGACAGTATAGCAGTATCATCTGCATAGGTGGCCATTACTGTGTCAGCATTTTTAGGAATATCCGCAGTGTAGATCAGATACAATACGGGTCCGAGGATACTGCCCTGAGGGACACCCGAGTGGATTTCGTAGAGTTCTGACGTTTCAGTGTTGACTTTTACTTCAAAGCATCTTTTATCTAAGTACCTTTTTAGAAGTAGATAAAATGAGTACGGTAGATGCTTCTTTATTTTGTATAAGAGGCCCATGTGCCAGACCTTATCGAAGGCCTGACTTATATCAAGAAAAACAGCGGAGCAGTAGTCTTTGTTCTCCAAGGCTTCGTTAATTGTGTTTGTTAATCTATGAACTTGTTCGATTGTGCCATGTTTTTGCCTGAAGCCAAATTGATGGTCGGGAATTATTTCATTCAGTTTGGGTTGCAATCGACTCAGGATTATTTTTTCGAAAAGTTTGCCGACCAGAGGGAGTAAACTGATTGGCCTGTACGATACAACTTCAGCTGCTTCTTTACCAGGTTTCAAGATCATTACGACCTGGGCAAGCTTCCATTGGCAGGGGAAATGACAGAGTCTCAGACATGCGTTGAATAGTACTACCAGGTACATTAATCCCTTTTTTGGTAGGTTAGTTAAGAGAGTAGTATCTATTTGGTCATAACCGGGAGCTTTTCTGACCGGGAGAGATTTAATTTGTCTATTAACTTCTCTGGGGCTCACTGGTTTTAATGGAAGACATAATTGACCTGGAGAGTTTAAGAAGTCTGTTATTTCTTTGTCTTTTTCCAGGTTGCTGCTCGGTAAAGGCGTAAAGACGTCTTTGAGGTGTTCTGCAAAAGTTGTTGCCTTCTCGTGGTCCGATCTGGCCCAACAGTTATCTCTTCTTATAGGTGGCATGTGTTCTTTCGGTCGCTTAAGATTCTTAGTAGCACGCCAAAGCGAGTAATTACTATCCTGGTAAGGCGTGAGGTGGGCTAGATAATTTTGAAAGTTTAAGTTTTCATGCTCATTAATCATTTTCTTGAGTTCGTCAGTCGCTCTGTTCAGGATTGTTTTATCTGAGGGATACCTAGATCTATGCCATTCTTTCCTTAATCTACGTCTTTCCAATACTTTCTTCATTATGTTCTTAGGATATTCTTTGTTTGTCATTTTATTTATTTTGCTTGTTGAGGTTGATTCTTTGGCTGCTAGGTGGATTATGGAGTTGAATTTTTCTATACTTTTTTCTATGTCTTCTTCTGTTTTTAATTTTACATTGAGGTCAATGTTGGAGGAAACAATTTCTTTGTATGTGTCCCAATTTGTTCTTTTATTGTAAATTCCGATAGGTGTTTTTGAGTAAATAGCTACTTTGCTCAAAGTAAGAATGACTGGAGAGTGATCTGACGATAGATCGTCGCACTTCTCAACATTTGTATAATTTCGACTGATGTTTTTTGTTATATAAAAATCTAGTAAATCAGGTGTTTTATGGAAATCCGTAGGCCAATAGGTTGGCTCTCCATGCTAAATACATTCTAAATTAAGATCTGATGTAGCTTTATAGAGTTGTCTACCCTTTGGATTGATCAGTCTTGAGCCCCAGAACTTATGCTTGGAGTTCCAATCCCCTCCACAGATAAAAGTCGGACCAAGCTCTTCGAAGAATTGCTTAAATTCATCAGCAGTAATTGAGTGTCTTGGTGGACAGTACACAGCGGCTAAGGTTGTCTCTGAGTTTTTAAGGATGACTTTTATTATGCTTGCTTGTATCTTATCGGTTTTGTAAGGGTTAAGAGTATAATGTTTAATGTTGTTCTTTAGTATAACTGCAGTGCCACCGTGAGATCTGCCAGAAGGGTGATCGGTCCTATAGATCGTATAGTATTTCATTTTCACGTGGGAACGCTGGGTTAGTCTTGTTTCGGATATCAAGGCCACATCTATATTCTCCGATATCATAAATAGCTCAAGTTCCTGACATTTCTCAGTAATTCCGTTGGCGTTCCAAGTGAGTATACGCATATTTAAGCCCTCTGTGTGGCCAGACCTGTGATTAGTTGAACCATCCGGTCCATCATGCTGTCCATCATGTTTTTCATGATTTCTTGAAATCTATTAAACATTACGTCCAATAAATTGCTGATTTGGCTGTTGTCTGTTGTGTTAGGTGGAGTGTTACTTGACTGCAGATTAGTTGTTTGCTCCATACGGTCTTTGAATTTAGTTTTAAGTGCATCTGAATAACTTCTCGAGTACTGTACTTTGGTGTCATTTGTAATGGTTTGCGATGATATTGGGACATCTTCTGAGGGTGTTGGTTTACCCTTGCCTGGTTTTGTTTTGATTTTGAAAATACGCTCTTTGTATTCTTTATATTTCTGACATCCTCTGTAACTTGCCGGATGGTTACCTTGACAGTTTACACATAGGGCGTTTATCTCTGGAGGTTTAGTGCATGAAGTCGTCGGATGGTCGTTTCCGCATTTCACACATCTGAAGGGGCGGAAACATTGATTTTTGGAGTGCCCAAATCTTTGGCACCGTTTGCATTGTAAAACTTCCTTTTTTTTGTATGGTGCCTCTATTGTAACTTTAACTTGGCTGATATGTTTGATATTAAATACATCTTTATTATTAGGTCTCTGTTCTAGGTCTACAAAATATAGAGGAAGTTTTTCTTTGGTTACCCGATGTAGCACGTTGACAACTTGTCTTACTTCGTGTCCTGTAGCTTCAAGTTCAGATTTGATCAGTGATAAATCTTCCGATGCATGCAAACCTCTAATTACCACTCGATAGGCTCTCTCACTCTTTAGTTTGTAAGTATAATGATTTACATTTTTTTCGATGAGAGTGTCTCTTATAATTTTATAAGTTTCGATATCCTTAGGTATTAGTTTGACAATATGCCCTGATCTGAGCGTGGTCAATGTGTATTTCTCTGTGTCCACGACCCTGTTAATTGTGTCTCTTAAAGGTGAGATGTTTATTACACCTGTGACAAAAATAGGCTCCGGTTTAGGTACATATTCTTTGACCTGGTTTACAGTTTCGTGATCTTCGTTGCTGAGAATATCAAAGCTATTATGTACAGTTACCGAAAAGTTGGTACGCTTAGACGCTGGTTGTTTGTTTTCTATTTCAGCTGGGCTTTCGTTTCTTTTTCTTTTGCTTTTGACATAGTCCTGCTGCCAATTTTCCTGAGTTTGTTCTGCACTTTGTATTTCAGAAGGGTTTTTCTGACTAGCAACGGGATCCGCTTTACTGCTTTTAATATATTGCCATAGGGTCGGTTGGAGGACGGTAGTGGAGTTTGAGCTGCCACTAAAGGATGATGATCTCTGCCTAGTTTCGCAAAGATCTTTGGATAAGACTTGTGTTAGATTGGTTTTATGTTGCTTTATGTTTTGTAATTTATTTTCGGTTTTATTTAGACTCATTTTGTTCCCACGAGTTTGGACGAATTTGTGGTCACTCACAGGGTGACGCCTTTCCTGTGAGAAGGCTATATACAAAGGTGTTCGCCAAGTTCACCAAGGTTGGCGCTAGAGACTGGGCGCCCTCCCAGCCATGCATCCTTTTGGCGCGGTCTCCACCGTAGGATTAGGGTGAATTTTTAATGAGGCTTTCTACCTCATGACACGGGTGGTTAAGCCAGTGCCCCCGATTCCATAAACAGGAGTAGCGGGTCGTGGGGATCATTTCCTATCGCCCACTGGAGGGATCATTCGGGTTTATTAACCGCCGCCCGAGGCTCGGCGTTGACCTTCTGCGGCTGGTACGGTCAAGTTCTCAGCCAACCCTCCTCCTTTTTCATCCGGGCTTGGGACCGGCAATGGCGGAGTTCTTGGGACCGGCAATGGCGGAGTTTGTGTTTATTCTTAGCTTCTGCTATTGTTTGGAAATTTATGTTAATTTTTTTCTGTTTCCACAAGAAAAACGTACATTTAAGGAAAGCCGCTGTAGTAAAATTTATATAACTAGAGATTTGCTTATGATCTTAAAAACTACCTTAGGGTATGGTGATAACGTAGACAAAAAATCATAGTGATGTAAATATTGTAACATTTTGTGAAATTAACATCATATCACTAAATCACTAATTGTGAAATTTCTGTCATAATCGCAGTTTTAGCAAACTAAGGAGTTTCTTTTAATAAAGCATTAATTTAACTCAAATTTACTTAAATTTTTTGCTAATCAATGTTTATTAGCCTTAACATACACAAAATGTGTTCAGGTAAAATTATTTGTGCTAACAATCTACACCCATACCATAATAATAGTGTGTGGTTTTCTCTTAATAAGCTCTGTGTCTAGCAGTCATTTTACCTGAACCCATTTTATTTTTGTTATTTTTTGTCTAGACTATCGTCATGTCTTAAGGTAATTTTGAAGATCTAAACAAATCACTAGAACAGATTTTACTACAGTATTTTTTTTAAATGTATGTTTTTCTTTTAAAACCAGAAAAAAAGTCAATATAAAGTTTTAAACAATAGCAGAAGCTAAGAATAAACACAAAAATTGTTAATTGCTTGCTTGCTACTTGACTACTCTAATTCAATATCAAATTTTATGTGATTTAGTGGAATAGCTTTCGAACGAAAGTGAGTTATGTGATTGTAGTAAATATTTTTCAAGAAAGTACACAAAATATCATAACTTCTAAACTATTGATTTTCGCGGAACTGATGTTTTTTTTAAAAGATTTACCATGATGTCTTTTACCTAAAAAAACTTACTATGATGTCTTCTACCTCCTTTTGGACTACTGTAAATGGGCCGCCTGTATTCATGTTGAGGAAAAGTGCAACCATATAGCCAATGCGTAGTTTTTCCGTACGATGATATCACCCACAGTTCAACAACTTGCGACGAAAAACGTCCACCTGCATTATAACCAAATACTAACATGTGGTCGCCGTCTGCGTCGATTGTATAGAAATAATAACAATCGAATGCATATAAGTTTATATATAAATATAACTATGTATATACACAAAATTACACATAATGAACATGTTGGATTATGCAAAGTTTGCAGTGGAGTGCAGCACATATTTGTTCGCTGTGGCAACATTTTTTACAAGATAATATTAAGAGGTAAGACTGGAATCGTATTTATTTATAGTACATGCCGTTATATAGCTATGGTTATATTTTCGCAATCAATTACAGGATGTTAAAAATTCATCGCTTTATTAGATGTTCAAGGAAAAAAATAATTAGCTGAATTCATTTATAAATCGAATTAGGAAACGCAAGTATTAGTATATAAGTTCATACCGACATAAAAAATCAATTTAAGGTTAATTTAAGGTAATTTATAATAATTATTACATTGCATTAAAGCGCTTTACGCACCATTCATCTTGCATGACCAGCAGAGAGGGACGGCGGTTCATGAGAAAACAAAATAGACATACCGCCTACTCCGTCTTTTCCGTTTTCTCTTATGGCGACGTCTCACTTTGCTGATTGTGTAGGATGGATGGTGCCTAAATGCTTTAAGAAGATGGTCTTCTACAACAATATTTATATAGACCTTTCTCTCTCGCACATCGATAGGTAGGGATAAAAAATTTACGTAGGCGATGGTTAGTAGTTTGTTTTCAGAGTATGCCGAATTGGCGAAGTATCGAATTAAAAAGACTGTGTTAATATACGTTACATTTATCTATTTAACTATAATATACATTACTCTTTCAAATTGTAGTCAGTATTATTATTTCAGTTTCCAATATGTGTTTTTATTACGAATGAATATTACAAATTCGTTTTATATACGGAATTTAGAATAACGGTCTTTGCAGCTAAAACAATACTTTGCTGCAAAAACCTACTACACAGTTATATTTTTACACTGAGCTCACGTTTATTAAAAAACACATTATTATACTATCATATTAACAAATGAACAAAATTAAAGATAGTAGAAATAATACTACATCACGTAGTTTCATTTAATTGTGAATAATGAATTTCTACAAAATTAACGCCAAATATATTCAATAAATGAACAAAAAATAAAATAAAATTTAAAAATATAAAATCATTCTTTGAGTTAAAAAAAGAGTCGAAAATCAATTATATTTCAATTATATTCCATTATGATGATGGATGAAGTACATGGTGTGAAAATCTGGAGACGAAGATAATATGTAAGCAAATATAGCAGATACGTGGTTTTTATGTACCGATGCCATATAAGATCTATCTAACAATGATATCCAGTAGACGATGATACTGAATAAGACGTTGTGACACAAATATTACATAAGCAAATTGACCTTTTATTGCTAACTTCACATTGATTCTTGCTTGTTCGCTTTAACAAAAAACAACATATTTAAAACTTATAAAGGCCGGTTATAAATGATTCATCAAAAATATATTTAAAGTGCTTATTCTACTTACAAACGGCTGTCAATGATCAAATTTAATGATCTTTTTACCCATTTTCTTTTTTGGCATTTTCCAATAAGCCTTTTTGCTTATTTTTACGTTCAATGACAAAATATGCGACATAAATGGAATGAAATATTCGTTGTAATAATATAGAATAGAAACAATCTTGTCATGTGGATTTTTTATAATATCAACCGTGAATGGTACTTTTAATTATCCAAAATAAGGCTTAAGCTTTCTTTCAGTTAAATAATACAAACCAGTTAAGAATTCAGTGTTGTTCCCTCCATGGTTAAATTTCAGCATTAAGAGTGTTAAGCGGCAACAACTAGCCTTACCTTCGATACTTTATGTCAATGGCGACTATGTTTTAATTATTAGCAAAGGGAAATGCCAACGCTATCATGGAACTCAGTATCGCATCAAATGTAGTGATGCTAAAATGAAACTTACTTTATTTTACTGTATTCACTTACTGAAGTGAAAAAAAAACGTTCGAAGATTACTTATTATTAATCATTGAAATGAAGCAAAGCCCTCGACATATGGCCAATGTTTTTTTACTACTGTTTCATAATTTGTAGTGTAATCGTTGTCTTATTATTTGGCGGCTACCATAATGCGTCAACATTACGGAGCATGCCAATTAATAACTAGAAGACTTTCAAAATTTCAAACAACTCAACTGACTAGTTTTTTATTCAATTCGAGTAATGGCAATGAACGAGTAACGTAATGGCCGCTTGGGAACTAACGTGTGACAGAATTGACGCATACTTTTTAAACAGCTAACTTCCCATATCAAAAGGTCTACTACAGTTTTCTAATATTTTGAAGAAATGACGTCAAAATTTGGACACAAATCAATCAAAAGCACTGCTAGAACTCTTTACGAGGCGCATAATATTTCAAAAGTGTCTAAAATATATTCAGATACAATTAACTCTACTTGTTGTATAAAACAATAGTATTATAAATTAAATTTATCTATCAAAAGTTAGTTTCGCAACACGACACTAGGGAATATACTCGTTGCCAATTTTTAAAAAATTGTTACGTGATTCACGTGAGGAATACTAACATGAGAATTGAAACAAATACTTACAATATGTATCATAACCATATTTTATTTTTAATTTAAATATGTAATATATATATATATATATATATATATATATATATATATGTAAATTATTAATATGATATTTTTGGGGGTTTGTTTTTATGTTATTTTTTATTGAAACTATCCTTTAAAGCAAATTGTTGAGAAATTCCTACAATAATGATTATATTTTTAATTTATAATGTCAAAAAGAATTAAACCAAATAAAAATATAATTCCAAAGAAACAATACAATTATAAGATCAATATTATATAATACTCTATTTCTATATTTCTATGTTAAATTTCATGTTTATGCACTATCTCGCTTTGTTTCTATGCCAATTTTCATATTTCTGAGAAAAACAAGTTTCTGGGAAAAACGATTTTCATAAATTTTCTGAAAAAAAACGACGGTAGTGAGAGACGGTATGATGAGTGATCTTGTAAGGGTTTCGTTTTTCCTTTTTGAGATACGGAACTTTAAAAATAAAATTCGAATATAGTGGTCTTTAAGATGTTCTCACGTGGTTTTAGTTTAGTGGGTTTTCCGCAGTGATACTATCGTTATATCTTATGTAAACTTTCTGTTTTTAGCATTTGTGCTACTTATTGCTGATGGAAGTAGAAAATTAACTAAGTCTAATTAATTAAGTCTCTGCACCATTGACATCATTATAGACACAAACTTTTTAATACCAAACTACATATTTTATTTATTTATTATTTTTTCGCAAGCTTCGAAAACTAAGTATACAATGGCAGACTTATTGCTACAAGAGAAATGTCTTACAGCCCACCACAGTGATTTAGATGTGAACATTAAGTACTATGCAGACTGTAAGTGATTGTGATTGATTTTAAACATTAATTAATTATACTTAAAATATAAAGAAACATGTAATATTGGTGGTAATAAAATAATATTAATTAAAAACCAAAGCAAATCGACACTTTAGGAGTAGGGAGGGACAAGGATGGATTATAATGGAATTGATTAGGATACATAATGTATTTTTAGAATATTATGATATATAATGTATTTTTAGACGACTTTTGAACGCAGACAACGATGGCGCACTTTGTATATTTGTAGTCAGTTAATTCCACAATCGAGTAGAATAAACGGTGAAGAATTCCCCATAAAATTCCGTTCCATGTTGAGGGATTAGGAGGATATACTTATTTTTGGATCGTAGTTCGAGATCGTGGGCTGAAAAGTATTGGAATCTAGATTTAACGTATGAAGGTGTAACGGGATTATCGAGATATTATATACAAAACATGAAGGTTGCGTCGAGCACGAATCTTTAACCATTTAACACATGAACGATACTCCGATATATGGTCAAATTTTTATATATCACATTTAAAATATGGACGATATATGGTCAATTTTTTTTATTTATCACAAAATACTTATCAAAATATTTTAAGAAACACTTGAGAAACATTTGTTGTATTCAGGTGAATAAGTTCACGTTTTTAGCAGAAAAGAGCTTCAAAGACACAGAAATAATTGCTACCTCATTCTTCCTAAAGCCTTATTGGTCTTGATTCCATTTAGAATTAATAATGATTTATGATAAATAAAGAAATATTGCTACAAACGAGGTACGGAACTATCAATGCGCGAGCCAAACCCGCACTTGGCCGTTTTTTATTGAATTGTAAACTCATCTATGTTAAAATTATATCGAGAAAAAAGAATTTACCTTTGGTTGAAATTATGATTAGCGCTATTTATAAAATAGCGCTAATGATAATTTTGATTTTCGCACCTATAATGAAGTAAGTACCTACTGACTTAGGAAGTAGGTTTGCATTCTAATGAATGTTTTTAAAAGTACCACACATTAGTCAGTTACAAATAATTATGAAAATATTATAATCAATATCACTTTCTAAACAAATAAATATTGTTTTAAATTACTTATTTATTATTATGTACATGTCAATGTAGTATTTAAAATCTAACACATAAAAATTTGCAAATCTTAGAAAGTTGCGCGAATAAATTAGAGTTGCTTGTCGATATTCATATAAGAAATTGAAGTTATAAGGGCTAACACATCGCGTTTAATCATAATTTAAATGAATATTATAACTCTGAATACGCCACTGGGCGCAATAAAGACCGAGGTTTTATCGCTACATTGACCAATACAGACACAAAATTCACTTGAAATGTGTCATCTCCGCAAAAGAGGCTCCCTCCATACATGAGAGACGCGCTTTTAATGACCTTCCATTAATACGGAAAAAATATGAAATTCATTATGGGCGGTGTCTACAGTTGGATTATAAATTTTTAATAAATTCGCAAAGAGTCTCACTGAAAATTAATATTTATGGGATCTTTTGAACCTGTATTCATGTGCATTATATTAAACTTTGTAAAGTCCACAGAGCAGAAACTAATACAGCTTTGTTACTTCTTAAGCGATCGGGTGATCATTCCAAACTTATGTTCACATGTGGTTTACATTAAATTTTGTAGAGTCCCCAAGCAACCTGATATTATTGAATCAGAAGCTTTTACGATAGACGTTTTCAAGTGGATGCATTGCAAAACATTATGTTTGAGAACGTTAGAAATAAAAGGTCAGTTGATACGTTATGCAGAATACAATTATGGAATAATACTGTAGAGGAGTCAATCACTGAACAATAATATGACAACTAATGAATTATAAAGATATGGAAACCGTGCTGACCCATTCATAAAAATTTTAAATTGTATTTTGTGAAAAAAATTTTGGTCCAATTCAGGACAGCTCTGATTACTATAGCTATATTAAGAAATTCCGGGTAAAAATGTTACTTTTCTTTTGGCTTTGAAAATACTTTTTCAACTACTTTTAAAGTCTTTATCAATAGATAAATCGAAATGTCAGAGAAATTAAGAGCAATGTGTACTATACACATTGCTCTTAATAATCAAAAAATTAAATCACAACGTGTGTGTAAACATGTGTGTCCTTCATGTATAGGGCTCGTCAAAAAGTATATGCGTTGGCTATATTTAATCACTAAATGACTCAAACTTATGAACATTGCATACTTACATTTACAGTTTTAAGTTTATCTGTTTAGAAGTTTTTGAGTGATTGATGCGACAGAAATATGGACAAATACTAATTAATTTTGCCTCTAAGATTCCTTGTTTTTTCGGCACCGTACACATCAGCAGATTTTCAAAAATCAAAGCAAAAAAAGTGAATATTAAAAAATAAATGTGTAAAAACACGTACTTACAAGGTCGTATAGTTACGTTGGAATTCGTATAGTTACTTTATATACAACTATTTTTTTAATAAATAACAAAAAAATATATATACGAGAAACGATTATTAACCAAAGGTGACAAACATAAACCTTTTTTACCATTTTCGAACTGTAATTAAAACATGTTTCTACTACACAATCCGGCATTTTTTGATCGTTTTCAGGATAAACATACTCACGAGAATCGAAATGTTAACTGAAACGAAACGCTGCTAATTTCGCCATTTAGCACCGTTTCTAGTGGGACATTTTTCGGTTGCTATGGCTTTCGGTTGCCTGTCCTTATAAGTCTATTGTCAAAGTAGTTTTGTATCGTCCTTAAACTTATATGGTTGAGGTTCGCATATTTTTAGGTTTCCATTCCGCACAATGAAAAAAACGGAACCTTAGAAACGAAAAAAGCATCACTTTGTTGTCTGCCCGTCTATCGGTTTGTCTAAGTCCTTTTTCTCAGAATCGGTTTTAAAAATTTAAGACCTAAGGATATGCATTTCTGTAAAAATTACGTTTTTTGGTCCACGCAACAAATATATATAACCCTTTTAAGAGCATTTTTTTATATTTATAGTTTTGTCAAAACCTGTAGGGTACTTCCGATCGATCTATAATCTTGAAAGTCGGCATAATGGAAAGTCCAGTTCAAGGGAAACTCAGCATAATGGAAGTATAAGTAAAGGAAAATTCCAAAAAAAAATATTTCAAATTCTGTGTGGAATTATACATATTTTTGAAATAGGCACCTGTGAAAGATATAATAAGCAATATATTTATATTTATAAAATTAAAATTTTCTAAATATTTTAATATAAATTTATGTACTATAAGATGTTTATAAATGCCGAAAGGTATACGGATCTCTTGTAGTAGTGAAACTCCTTGATTTTCCAATTATTTAATATAGATTTTACAGAAACAATTATCCTATAATACGAATATAAATTTACATGTCGTTCAGGGAGCAATTTAAATTGACGTCGAGTTGTAGTACGAATTTTACTCGTGGTTGATAGTTTCATTTTCCAAGTTGAATATGTAATCATACTGTAATGTACCACTCATACTTGCCAAGTGTCTCTGTTTCCATTGTTCTGGGAAGTAATATTTTGCATTGAATCCACTTGAAAAGGTCCAACGTAAAAGCTCTTGCTTATGATGCGACAATATCAGATTATTTGTGATCTCTACAAATTGAATATGTGAAATTTGGAATGATCATCCGAAACACTTTAGCAGTAACGAAGCTGTACCCAGCTTTTGTTCTATGGAACTATAATGTCATATTACTTGTTTTTGACAGGGCTCTGCAAGAATTAATGTGAAATACATGTGAATGCGATTTTGGGTTCATCTCCCAAACACTTGGGCAGTGGCAGGACTGCGTTATATTTCGTTCTATGAAATTTTATATCACATTACTCGTATTTAAGTTGGCTTTGCAAAACTTTATATCCCGTATATCCTATAAATATTAATGTTAAGTGTTTTTTTTTGTTACACAAATGTATGTATAAAAAATATGCAATTAAATGATTTTATTATTTTTTGCTTTACTATAATATCTATAAGACAGGCGTCATTACGTCGCGTCAAATAATATTTGAGTCCAACGTTGAAAATGACGCAACGAATACATATTACTTGACATACAACAATACAAAGTAACCTGTATAAACGAGTATCTTGTTATCCATTGATAAAATACAGAACTGTCGTCATTATTCTGTACTTTGTCAATGGATGACAAGACACATGTTTTCCGTTCTTTTCTTTCTAATTGTAAAATTATATGATGCTATTCTATTCTGTTAAGTCGACGAAAAATAACATTACTTTAATGAACAATAAACGTTAACAGAAAGACAGCGCGATGTAACTTGTCAATTGTTAAGTTATTATCGTACGTTAAATTATGTAAAGTGAATAATTACAATATGGAGCTGAATGTATGTCCACGGGCTCATGAATAGTAGTTTAGATTAAAAAATAAAAATGGTACCAACTGTAAACGTGGGTCCTCTTCTGTTGCTTTAATTAATTCCTCTTTCTCTTTCAGTGACATTGGTGGAATGATTGCTACTTTGAGATTCTCTTCTTGGTCATATTTTAACTTAGAGGTATCACAGTCACGACTTAAAAAATCTGCCAAACATATTTCTTTACTTTTTTTAAACATAATGTTTGGTGAGTATGGTGCAATATGAAACATTATCCGTTACAATCTTGCTGGGGCTGATTATATATTTTTCTTGAAGATTGTTTCGAGTGGTTTGTGATCCGATTCCACTTTAGTTGGATTAAAAAATGAGATAATCGATCGGTTGGTGTTCAAGTTGCGAGAGCTATTCGCATTTTTTTTTGCTTTCGTTTCGGAGTAGCCTACGACGTATGCTGTTGAGATTTTAGACAAACCATTGTATAATCCTTAATTGCATGAAGTAGTATATTTATTATGTAACCTTTTATCGGATTTTTCTTATTCGTAGCTATTCGAATATTGAGCATTTCTTACTAAATGTGGCAGTATCGTTTTTCATTTTTATCAACTCTGATAAGGTAAGAAGCAGTTTTATTATCATTTAAACTTTCACCATATACCATAAGATATAAAAAAGAACATTTGTTTCCAATTTTCTTTCGTATTTTAGTTATAAGTCCGGCTAACGTTTTCATTTGATTAACGGACACAGTAATCTATCAAAACACACAAATCTATTAAAATATTGCAGTTTCCTTTGGAATCATATGAGAATAAAGTCGTGATGAGTCATATGAGAATAAACTAGTGGTACATTAGTACGTGATAGATTTAACAGTTCACGATTAACCAAAAATATTTGTTACATATAACTATACACGCGAGTATTTATCCTCCTTTGTTCGCAATTTAAAAAAAAATAAACATAATTATTAATACGGAAGAGGCATAAATTTGACATGTCGTTAGGAACATTTCTGAGTTTAGTTCACGATTCAAATAGGTGGTGATTCGTAATCCGTGCAATCTTCACGTTCTTTCATTATAGTATTTTAACCATTCTATATAGAACTTCTTTCCTCGTTGGCGTATTTTATCTACATACGCTTTGAAAAGTCGCCTGAAAATGATTTTACCTCTCTTCAGATCAGATAGTGGTTTTCTTCATGTTTCATCCTTTTCTTTTTTCCTCTAGACATGTCTAATTTGGATCTTTGCTTATTAAAAATACTTTTTTTAAGTTTTATTTAAAAAAGTTTTTTTGTCAAAATTATTACTATAATACAATATTTGTAATCCACACAGAAGCTTTTAATTGCGTTCTTTGGTTATGGTTGACTGAAAAATATTACTTTTTTAGAATAAGGCCACTGTACAGACAAGCGTTGCATTAGTGACTAAATACATAAATAAACAAAACTTTAAGGCCAAAAAGCAAGTTTGAGGAAACAACCATTTTTATTTTTATTTGAGTAGGTATTTGAGTAACATATTTGAATAGGGATTTCACTGTTGTATTCTTTACAGCACAAGATATGGATGTATTTATTCAAATATTGTATCATAATATCACTTTATGAACAATGTAAACGGTATGGAATTATTACCCTGTAAGCAGACGTCCGCATGTTGTACCATCATGAAACCTTTATTTTGGCAACTTCATACGTTAAACTGACGCCTTATATAATGTTACGTTCAGATGCTGAAATTGTGGACCTTAGGGCTTACTTTATAGGATATTTTGAAATGTCTTTCGATAATTTAGTAACTTTAATCTACTAGTAGAATTAATTGAGCACAGTAAAAGGTGCGACGACTTGTTTTTGTAGTTACTTAAGGTTACGTTATATATTAAATTAGATCCCTACAAACATCGTTACGTAGGTCTCCATATAAAACGTATTTCGCATTTGCTGAAACACCAATTGATTCCATACTCGAGAATTAAGGAATGACTGGAATCTATTTACGTAACCAAACAATAATTTCGTAAAATACTTTCGACTGTCTAAAGAAATAACAAAATTTCCAATCCACAATTTAAGGTCGACATTACACATCACCAAAGTGATATTACGAGTAAACCTTACTTGACATGCAACCAAAAAAAATTAGGCTAAAAGTACAGAATCGAGACAAAATATAAAAATGCATCTTCTCTTATCGTCGAAGGAATAGCTCCGGTTTTTTCAATCTGCTCTTAAAATTGTGCAATAAAATTCTTTTCTCTCAAGTCCAACAAAAAATAGCGTTAGCATGTGATAACAAAAAATAGCGTTAGCATGTTAATGAACAATAAAGGTAAGTAGAACGCGAGTGCGATACAATAAATCAATTTTAAAGCATACCTTAAGATAACCGTTATTATCATGCGATAAATGTAATTAATTAAATAAATACTTTAGGGCAAAGTATTTTATTTAACCAATATATGATATAGATAAGAAATTCAATTCGCTAATCATTAGGCAACGATAAAGACGTTAAACAATCTTAACATTTTCAACGCTCCATATTTCATAATATATACTTTCATTGCTAATGAATGACGTGGGTTAGTGAAGTATTTATATAATTAGGGGAACGCCGGCAGACGTCTTCTCGTCGACAGAGGTCACGACCCGTGATTTCATATATCAATTGAATCTCTATGTTAAAATTGTTTACTATCTTGTCACTACGCCAAGTGACATTTCACTCGCTTGTCGCGAGTAAGCACGTAGTGGTATGTATTGACGAAAATCTTAGCAATATTTTAGTAAAAAGGAAAGAATTTAATTTTCTCCGGGAAGCGATTATATCTGTTAATGTTAAAAAGAGGGACGATCTTTTCGTTTGCGTGCATTTTATCTCTATTGTCACAAAAATTACATTAACCATTAATATAGCTAGATACGAGTATATTCATTAACACTGTAGTTCAAGTCAATTTTATGTATTTAAACTTCAAAGGAAGTACTTCACATAGTTATAAAGATAATTGGTGAAAACTTCATGCTGAAAGCTAATAATTTTTTAAATTTTTATATTTCAGTAAAGTTAATATATTATTTTGAATTAATAGAATTTTAGGATAAATTGATTGGAGAACAGAAATTTTTGAAATAAATGGATCTGTTTTGTCTCTTACAAATATCTATTATTCTCGCAAAGAAGGTTCTATTATAATTATTGCAGAGTATGATAGAAACGAATTTTACACCAAAAAATATTTACAGGGAAATTATCGAGGGGAAAAATGAAGTACCTACCAGATTTTCTTTAATTTCATATCCTGTTTGTGTCATTAATTTCAGATACCTTTTTCGAGAATTTTCTGTGAGATAGTTCTAGAGAATAATTGCCGAAAATGTCGACAACAACACGTTCCTCCCTCCTCACCATCTACGAAACTACTAAATTCACAATCATGAAAAAACAAACTCACTAAAAGTTTACTTAAAATTTATAGGAAAACTGTTGCGATGAATCTAAAACAAAACTGTGTCGGGGCATCCCCGGCAAGAACGAAGTTCCTTAGATTATCTTTTCGACTCTAAACGTGATTTAATATGTAGATTTCTATTGATTATATTAATGTATTTTTGTCACGCCAAAAAGCGCAGCCCTCTTTTATTCAACTCTCTCTCTTTCTAATTTGTATATTTTATGTTATTTTTTATCAGTTTAAATCAATAAATTTCATTTAATATTTTAGGAAAAATAGTCATTTATTAAAAAAAAATTAAATCTTAAATAGTGAAGTTTTAATTACATATAAAAAATTCTAAACAAAAAAAACAATAACAAAATACTTAAAATTAATAAATTACAAAAATTGCCAGCATATTCATTTATTTTCATTGTTAATTAAACTTCATTTAGATTATTTGATGAAATAAAAAAAAAATTTAGAATAATAAAATTACATGTTAAATTTAATTCAATTAAAAATTTAAATTTAAACATTTTAAAATTAAAATATTTTTATTTTAATTATTTAAAAATTGAATTAAATTTAAAATTAATTTCGACCTTAAATTTTATTATTTTACCATTAATTTTTCCTTATTTATTATATTAATTTTTTTTATTGAACCAATAAAATTAAATTTTAAGTATAAAACTTAATTATTTTTATTTTAATTATTTAAAAGATAAATTAAATTTATGATTAGTTTTAACATCAAATTTTCTTATTCTAAAAATGTTTTCTCATTTTATTATTTTAAAATTTATTTATTCAATTAATCCAATTTAAAGTTAATTTTAAGTTTAAATTTATTTATTTTAAAAATTAAAGTTTTATTATTTATATTTTTTTAAGGTTAGTTATTCTAACTTTTTTATTAAATTAATCAAATTTAAAATTATTTTTAGAATTCAATTTAGATATATTAAAAATTAAAACTTATTTATTTTTATTTTAATTATTTTATTTTAAATATTTAAAACAATTAAAATGAATTGTTAAATTTACTGAAACAATCTAAATAAAGTTTAATTAATTACAGATAATAAATGAATATGCTGACATTTTATTGTAATTTATTAATTTTAAGTATTTAATAAATAATAAAGTAATGAAAATAAATGAATAGCCGAAATTTTTTTGTAATTTATAAATTTTTGATATTTAGTAAATGATATGGCAATAATTTATTATTTATAATGCAAATAAATACATACCGAATTGGAAATGGTCTGGCAGATGATTGGCTTATAATAGAAAGCCACGTGTCTAGAATTGAGGTTACATAGCTGATCGCTCACAATGCTTGCTATTCGAATACAATTGTATATAATAGAAAGAGGAGACAGAGGAAAAAATAGGGAAAGCTAGCCCGGAGCGGGCATTACGTTTTATCCTTACGTGACGATTTCTGCTAGTTCGCTCTACTGTAAGCCGCGTAAAATTTCCGCGTTCGTTCCGAAACTTCGTTCTAATTACTTACATTTGTTTTTGGGGAATTCATGATATTTATATGTTTGGAAACGATATAATCAAATAATATTATTTATATTCAAATCAGTTATTCAAAATACTTCAATAAAAATGCAATGTGCCCTTTCATCTTTATATATCCGATTTCTACACGTATTTAACAGATCGTATAGAGAAGTTTAACAGAGTGTTTGAAACTGGTATTTTTTCAAGCAATTAATTTCAATTATGACGCAATTATTGTAAATTATAGATAATCATGATTTACGATTTTGGGGAACATTTTTTGACAATAATGATTTATTATTTCTTTTTTGTTTTAGTGTTTAATATTGTTTTAGTATTTAAAGTTTTTGAATCCATTGAACATTTTATAAATGGACAGCGTAGTAAATCATGGTATGTTGGTTGACTGGAAGAGATTGCTCATGTAGCAATAAGTCCGCCATATGTACTATACATAAAAGTTAATAAATAAATAAATAAATAAATCAAAATAGCGTGTTAGATATTTTGCTTCCAAAATTAGTTAACTGAATCGTAACGAAACTCTCTTGTTTTCACCACTCCGGTCCTTCTAGTATACCTAAAAATAGTTTTTGTTTACTAGGGATAAACATTTCACCGTGACATTGTTGCGTCCCAATAAATGAGGTAACATTTCATGGCGTCCCTATAAAATTTAGACATTTCTAAGCCATCGATTGACCATCGCTATTCTTAGTTAGAAAATATGCTATACTTCGGTTATCGGTCAGATTGACGTTTATCTAGGTTTGTAAATTTTATTATTTTTTTGCAAATTATTGAAAATGTCGAATTCCACCAAAAGTGTACTTTAAATTGTTATTGTCATTAATGTTATGTAGGAATTTAAATAAGTAATAATTAAAATTCAGGTAAGACTTTTTTTAAATCTTATTAAATTAAAAAGTTGTAGAATTTGACATCATCAAAAATTACAGTTAAAATTTATCAATGTTTCATAATTTTATTTCCAGTTTCAAAATTCGAATGCGGGAAAATTATTTATAATATGTCAAGAGGAATCTCATAAAGTGAGATATTATTTTCGTTGATTAAGACGAATATAAAACACTAATGTACTTAAACATAGTGTTAATATTTACAATATTATTTGGCAGATAACTTCACTTTTTTCAATTCGTGTCTTATCCATACATTCCTAAAAAAACCCTGTATGTTTTTGTCCAAAGACAAGCGAATGTTTTTTCGCTCTCCTGAAAACCTTCACTTTAAAGTTGCAAAATTTTTCGATTAAAAAGTTGATTTTGTTACATTTATACTAAGTAGCTTTTTAAAATATATGGGACAGCAAGAGAAAATCAGCAGGTGGCATCAAGATTAACAACGATTAACAAAATGCGGATGATGCAATTCTTTTTGCTTTATCAGAGATAGAACTTGCCGAGCTATTTAAACAGGTAGAACATCAAAGTAAAATTGGTTGGACTAACGATCTACAAGTCCAAACCCAAAGTCATGATTGTAGACAGAAAAGGTCAACTTACTTGGCCTGGAGAACTTTCAAACCTAGCATTTGCAAGCTAGTTTTTGTAGTGTTTTTAATTGACCAGTACGGTTGCGGAAAGGAAGAGAAGAGAAGAACGCAGTGGGTTAAAATTGCATAAGGAACCTGATAAGAATCTAGCAGAATAGAAAAATTTCGAATGTCACCAAGAAGAGACTAATCCTGGATACTTCAAGATGTTGAAAGTTTCTTGATAATTGGATAAACCGTTTTTACGTCTAACCCTAAAAAGAAACAAACAAAACTTTCCCGCTTATATAATTAATATGATATTATGCTAGAACACTATCGTACAGAATATAAATAGGCTGTATTATTTTTTTCATTTCAAATAACAGAAAACGTATTGAGACAGAAGAAGTAAAATAATACTCCTCTTTATTATTTTCAAATAGAGATGTATCTTAACAACTGGGCAAACAGTTTTTAAGTCTAACCCTAAAAAGAAAGAAATAAAATTTTCCTGTTTATAAAATTAATATGACGTTATGCGAGAACAATATCGTACAGAATATATATATATATATATATATATATATATATGTATATATATATATATATATATGTATATATATATATATATATATATATATATATATATATATATATATGTATATACAGTCGTGGCCTTATAATTAAGAACATCATAGTATTGTATTCTTTAAGAAGATGTCAGAGTACTTTTCTGATATTACATGGTGTACATCCAGAAGAGTTGGTAGTTTTTTTTAACTATTTTGATGTGTTTAAAACAAAATAAAACTAAATAATATGTTTAATTATAATAGGATTTATTACAAAATAATTATTAAAAAAAAAGCATGTCATAACATTAAAAATTGTCTGGCCTACTAATCAAGAACAGGTTATTGATGAAGTTGAAAATATGAAAATAAGATCTTTTTTTCTGGTAACTTCTGTTAAATGAAGATGTTATTCACTGCAGTACACTAACACTTAGTTGGAAATCCTTTATTTTCAAGAACTGCTGCACATCGCCTTGACATTGACTCCACCAGAGCTTGACAGCGTTCTGCTGGAATAGCATTCCAAACCTCTTGTGTTTCTTTGAAAAGTTCATCCAAGTTTTTAATGTTATTATTTACCGGGCTTTTCTTCACATCATACCACAGGTTTTCTATTGGGTCAAGGTCGGGCTGCAGGAAGGCCACTCGATCACGTCTACTGAATTAGTTGTGAACCATTCCTTAACTGATTTGTCTGTGTGTTTGGGATCATTATCTTGTTGGAACTTCCAAACAACTGGCAGATTTTCCTCTGCATATGGTAACATGGTATTCCCTAGAATATTTTTGTAGAGATTTTGGTCCATGTTACCTTCGATTTTTACCAAGGGTCCAACACCGAACCAGGAGAAGCAACCCCACAATTTGATATTACCCCCACCGTGTTTCAAAGTCACAATGGTGTACTTTGGGTTTAAAGCTGTATTTGGTGGTCTCTGTACATATTGACGGCCATCAGACCCAACTCTATTTATTTTAGTCTCATCAGACCATAAAAGATACTTCCACTGCTGTAGAGTCCAGTTCCTGTGTTCAGAAGCAAACTTAATTCTGGCCTCCCTGTTTCGCTTGCTCACTAAAGGCTTCTTGCGCGCCACTATATCATACAATTCTGCTTCATTGAGACGTTTTCTTATGGTCCTGGTAGCAAGTCCTAATGGATCCTCACCAAAAAGTTGCCGTTTTATGTCAGTTGATGTGAGTTTGGGGTTAATTTTCGCCATACGAATAATTTGGGCATCAGTCCTTGCGGTGGACTTACGAGGACATTTCTTTCTTGGGACATCTTCATAAGTCTCATGTCTTTTAAAATGTTTTATAGCATTAAATACTTTAGTTCTGGAACATTTTAAGTGGTCAGCTACCTTCTGATATGACCATTTCTGCTCAAGGACCAGAGATGCAATAATTTTTCGAGTGGATGCATCACAACTAGTGTCTTTTCCCATTTTTCCTCACAAAAAACACTCACACCAACCTTCTTGTGGTCAAAATATAGCCAGAAAACAAAAAATTACTAAAAAAATTATAATCAACTGCACTATTCAACTGTATCTTCAACAATGAGCTAGTAAACTGTAGTGTTCTTAATTAGTATGCCAAGCAAATGTTACCGATTTGAACAAAGGGTGAGATCTATTGTTAATTTTCCCAGAAATGTAGTAACAGTAAACCCCTGTTCAAAGTCATTAGTGATTCCTGGTATTATCATAAAGAGCCTGAGTGCAACTTGACTTACATTTGCACATTTAGATGTTGAAAAAATGAATTCTTAATTATTATTTAACAAAATATTCATGTTCCTAATTATGAGGCCACCACATATATATATATATATATATATATATATATATATATACATATATATATATATATATATATATATATACATATATATATATATATATATATATACATATATATATATATAATTTCAACAAAACATAATAAAATAAATAAGAAAACAGGTTGTATTGTTTTCTTCCTTCCAAATAAGAGAAAACGTATCGACACGGATGAAGTAAAATAATAGTCGTCCTTTTTATTTTTAAATAGACATTGTTTCTTCAATAAAATTGTCGAAAATAGTCTCTTTGTTCTCCTACAAAGTGTTCAAATTGGTATTTTGCCACATTTAAATATAAATTATACCATCACGGCCAGTGGTCGTCTGGAAGCAGGGTGACCAATTAACTCAAAATATTTTGGAATTGTTTACTTGTTCGGTCACATCTTTGTTATTTTTGTGATATCTTTAAATTATTTAATTTTTCGAAACAAACATATTAGTAGCTTTGTGTAATAGATAATTTAATAAACATTGCTGCTGCTGCGAGAAACTGACACAGTAAAATTATATACAACTTGCAAAATGGTGTCTTAGTAATAATTTTTTTCCATATGAAAATATTTCTTATAATTATAAATATATTTTATTCTATTTTATTTTAGTAAATTTCTTTTATTTAAACACTTAGCGTTAAAAGATCACCATTAAATATGTTACATTTTACTAACATGCTTAATGGTGATCTTTTAGTGCTAAGTGTTTTAATATACCTATAGAAACTTAATAGGATGTGTAATGCAATATCAGTTTCGACTAGAGTAATGAAACTTTTAAACCTTAAACTTTTTCATAGAAAATAAAATAAAATTTCATCGTCAATCGCATTTTCACGATTTCATAGTCATTTCGTTATGTCTATCACAGATTCGTAATTTCTAGTTTTCGAACTATTTACAAGAAATTTTGTAAGTACACTGCAGGTGGGAATCTCGATTGTTATGTAGCACAATATTGCAAAAAAATTATTGCACGCGTACTATTGGACTATTCCGTCTAAATGAAGTTAGCGGTTTTACTTTTTTCATTTTTAAGCCTCATTTGAGAAAGATTAAACCTCAAAATGATGTGCAATATATATCTGATGATACTCTTCTATTTCTCACGTATGGATTTGAAAAATCTCTATGCAATTTAATCGCTAGTATTTGGTTAGAACCTTCATTTAAAATTATGTCAATTAATTTGTATCCACAGTTTTAAGGGATATAGACAATTACAGAAATCCAGTTTATGTGTGTTCTATATTTGGTCGGTTTTTCCTAACCAGTTTTAAATAAACTGTTTGAAATATTAAGCAACGTTAGAGTATTTTGTCCAGAAGAGTACATATATATCGGTCAATAGTACATATTGTACCTAGTTTGAAAAACATGACCCATGCGTGTATTCGTAATACCTATGTGTGCTAAAACCTTTGAGCAAATTCTTTATATTTTTTATTAAACCACATCTGTTAAGCTATAAATATGGACGAAATAATCTAGTTACTTCTATTACTTCTATTGCTGATATTGCAGAGATGAATATTTGGATTGATACGAATTTCTATTTTAAAATTGACCATCAGGTGGATCACGATTTATTGCAGTTCATATTTAACTAATCAGATGCAACGAGTTGTAATTGTAATTGGTGTTTACAAATCCCGTTTTTCAATGAATTACTCTTGGTGTTCCACGAAGTTCTCATTTAAGTCTCGCTTTGTTCAATTTATTTACTTACGACATTGGCAACGCGTTTCACTACTGCGATTTCTTAACATTTACCGACGACGTTACATAAAGCAGTAAGTAATATCTATTATCAAACTTTATTGCAAGAAAATATTGATAATATGAACGATTAATATGAACGATCGGTGTCAGTAAAATAAAATGTACCTAACTAATAAAAAATGTGTTCATATCAAAACTGAAGTTTTAATATCATAAGGGATCATAAAGGCCTTTTTTCGGGAACCGAACTTTAAACAACTATTAACGATGCCTCTATTAAATCCATGAAGAAGTTACGATTTATCCCCTGATTCTGATTTGACTTTATATAATTACTGAATATAACATTTATGACTACGCATCTTTAATAGCTAGTAGTAGTTATTCTCTCCACACAGTATTTTGAAAAGTGCCCAATGCAAATTAACAGACTGTGTGTCAACTGCTTTATCGAAAATATCTGAAAAATCATTGAGGATAATTAGAAGCTTCTTTGTTTAAAAAAATATTCATTTGTTGTTTTTTTTGAAATGATTCAATATTTATGTTAGAATGTTAATATCCACGAAGGGATATTATGGGGGTGAATGTGCAAATTGTACATCGACTTGATTTTTTTTCTCTTCTGCGGAGAATTTTTATCAATAATTATTTTACCCATCTTTCGCTTTTGTTTGATTTTTATCAATTTCGTAAATTATTTTACTGCAAAATTTATTTACATTTTATTAAAACAATTTAATTCGTAATTTATTTTTAAAATTTATAACAGTAATGTTTAGTCAAAGACTTATAAAAACTTTAGAAAATGTTCATAATTATGATAAATGGATAAAAATATTAGAAAAAAATTTAAGATAATTAAAAACATTCATAGCTTTTTAAACCCCATCGATACTTAGTTCCACTTCATGTTATTTTAAAGATATTCAGAGCAAATGTCCGAAAACAATCTCAAAGCTTAAAATTATATATTCTCTCATATTTTTCAACATAATAAATATTACCACTTTTCCCCCTCTATCAATTGGTCACTCTACCCGGTAGTCCAACGGGAGATGTAGACGCGGCGCCATGGCCGTCGCCATATGAGACTTGGTTGACCTAATTCAGCTGCCCACCCGAACACCAACTTGATTGCCATCTGTAGCTCAGCCTCATATGCTATGACTGGACTGCCAAAAGGGCACGAGCGGAACAGGCGAGCCGGGCCACTTTATGATAAATGAAAAGGTCATTGTCCCAGATTAATATTTCATGTGCGAAATTTTAATTTTTTATCACAGCTTTAATCGTACCACTTATTTAGTTTAGTTTAAAAATCTGTAAATAGGTATAGTTAATATATAAAAATCATTTGAATTTTCAAATGTCGAGTTACATTTATGTGAATGTCGTGGACGTTTATACGAATATAAAGCAGGTGGAAAATGTCTATTACGAAAACCTAGACAGGATCTGAAAATCAAAAAAGAATTTTCATAGATCTGAGTGTAATAATGGTGATATTTTATATGTGGTCATTAAATTTATGACGTTAAACTGATATTAGTAACTAGAATGTAAAAACGTGTTTCCGTCCACTTGTCTACTCGCTTTTAAATTGAGTTCTACCAGATGGATTTTGATTTGGTTTTCACTGTCGTAAAGACTATTTAGTCAAGAATTTTTTTCTGTTAAAATTTTTGAGGCGTGCCTTATGCAGGTAAAGGCACAATACGCTAACTATGGCACTGCCACAACGGCTATATTGAGGAGCGAGCGAAATGATTAAAAGATGTCTAAATCAGGGCCTTGGGGGTGAGCACTATTTAGGATTTTCGTTAGAAATAAACTTATAATGAACCTTATTTTCTGGTGTTTTTATCAGAATAGCTGTATTTCTGTTAATACTAAATATTACACTGTCGTTAGCTTTAATAAATTAAGTTCATTTTATTTAACACCAAGAATATTTTATTTATTTCGTGATATATTAACGCGAAAAATTAATTAATATATAATAAATATAATATATATATATATATATATATATATAGACAGATGGAAATGACAAAAGGTTTTCAGGAAACAGTACTGGAATGTTTGTAATATGAATTACAGTATTGAGGATAGAAATAAAACGTTAGACTACAACTTTAGTATTATTTAGAATAAAAATAAAATGGAGTTATATCGAACAATTTTCTGTCCATATTATATATATTTTGAAAGCATAAATATTATTCTATAAAACTTTTAAACTTTTGTGTATTCTAAAATGAGATCGCCAAGAAAAGTCTATTGCTTTTTTCCGCGTCGGTAGTGAAAAAAAGCAATACACTGTTAGTTTCCATCTCAACTAACAGTAAATCAGGAGAACAATGAATAGCAAAATGTCAGTAAAGTAAGTATAAGTTGTTTCAACTTTGAGAAGAGCACTCTGAGTAGAGTATAAATCCATCTTTTAATTTTTTTTGCATTGGAGGTTAACGACAAAATTTTGCATTTTTAAATATATGTATGTGTTATCTTGTTTATTACGAAAACAGCATAACATGGAGAGTTGTAGTTCAACTCTAGCATTTCTCATATCCTGTAACTAAAAAACCAAAACTAAAAACGCCTAAATGTAAAATATTAAAAAAGTTATGAGAAATAAATCCAAATAATTTTTGAGAAATTCGCGTCACTTTCACGCTCATGAAAGATATACCAGGCAAAATCTTTAGAGTATATTGTAAAAATCAAATTAATAATTGCAAATAGTTTTATAGAAATATTATGTAAACGTTTAAGCATTCCTAAGTGTATATTTAATGAGATAATATTTTAACCCATTTTATTAGGCTCTACACATACATTAAGTGCACAAAAAAGTCCATCGTTGATTGTGTGCAGGCACACATATTAGAACCAGTTGCTTGCGGCAGCCGCTGCAAGCGGTAGTGCGCATAGTGATTTTTGTGCGAAGGAAATATACGTAGTTCGTTGGAGCCGGTATGATTTCATGCTCATTGTGTAAGTGTAAAATTACCAGTCGTAACATAAATAAGATCAACGGCGCAACATTCCACGCGTATGCTTTACATATTAAATAAATTGTAATTATTTATAAATGATTACAAAATGTGGCTTGAAATGTTCACAAAGAAACGAGAAATGTTTATAAAATGACATCGACGTTAAGAGATAGAATTAATACATTTCTCTGGTGTGAGAGAGACTAATAATTTAATGAAATAGTCCTAATTACATAATATATATTTCGAGTGCGAAAAAGATGAAGAGAGGATTATACGTACATATTTTATATACGTACATAGATATGTTATAGTGGAATGGCGTAGGTATAGATATCATATTTTGACACGTTTTTTACTCCCGGCATATTTAAATTTCGAAGTATACCTAATTAAATCAATGAGTGCAAATCAGAAAACAACATCATTAATTTTCTACATATTAATTGAGAATTTTCGGAGCACACATATGTAAAATTTCAATCAGATAGTTCTAAAACTATATAAACTTCGAGGCACGGGGCATAATGAAATTTTACTGGTCTATAATTTGACGATTTTATGTTTAAAATTTAAATCATAAACAAAACTATGGCAGTGGTGGTGTTTATAACAGTAATATCTTAACAAGTTACAGATGCGATCAAACACCATAAAAGTCTGTCGTTGTGCCTAGTGTCGTTGAGCTATCGAAGCTTATAGGCGTGCTGTACTTTTCACAAGCACGGAACGCGCCTTCCTTGACATTGGCATATAAAAACTTGTATTATAAGTATTATCTAGATCAAGATTCATTGTGCGGTTTCTAAGCCGTGCTGGCGGTTTGACAGCTGGACTTGAGTTTGATAAATATTGTACGCTAAAATAGTATGCATTTGTGCGGCCCTACCCCGACGGAGGCGAGCGTCCGACGCGAGCGGTCGGCAGCGGTTATCGCGCAACCAGAGTTTAGTCGGGTCGTATTTACAAACATGTCGCGAGTCTCGCAGATATCGGACCGACTCGCGTTCGGCCAGCGAGTGCGATAAGGCGCCGTATAAATAATAATTACCAACTGCGGGCGCTGCCGGCGGCGCGGTGGGCGATCGAAGTATTCATGGGCTCGATCGACGATGGTGCTTTGTAACGAATTCGATATTTGAATTCTGGGACGCGTAGGCAAAGAGGTACAACAAGCTAGATTATTGACACTGTCGTAAATATTTATTTATATACATTTTTATTACCAACTTAGAATAGTAAAAATGCAGTAGCGGATTTATTGCCGCAAGAGCAATCACTTAGAGTCACCCATAATGAATTAAGTGTGGAAAATAAGTGCTGTGGTAGACTGTAAGTGATTGATAATATTTACACGGTGTACATATGAAACATGCAGAATTAATATAAGATTGAATATAACAAAACAACACGACACGCTTTAGCCCTAAGGACGGGATAAACATGGTTTTTAGAAAGGATTTCTATCTGTCGATTATAATAGGTACACTTTACACATATCGGTGTTCAATTGATTCTATGTTCTAGCAGTACGTATGGTGAAAGATTCTCCATAGAATTCAGTTTTATACTGAAGGATTAGGAGGGTGTACTTGTTTTTAGAACGTAATTCAAGGTCGCGGGATGACAGGTGTTGGAATCTAGATTTGAAATATGAAAGTGTAACGGGATTGTTGAGGATATTATATAAAAAAAATTGAAGATGGAGGTTGCGTTGGTCACGAATCTTTAACCATTTAAGTCGTCGCTCACTTTCTACAGCAGAGCGTAAAGAATTTGAATACTAAAAAATGCTCAATTATTTTTTTAAATATTTATAATATTATATTTGTTTTATGTCTGAAACCTACGGGATTCTGAAAATCTTTGCAAATATATTTTGTTAAAAAAGCGACATTTTATACAATAACTGCTTTATAAACACATCCAAAATTTTTCCTTTTCGTCACAGATTTGTCTAACGATAAATAACATTTATTTTTATTTCTTTTTTTAATTGATAAAAACATAAGCGGTTCTTTATCACACCCATTACTTTAAATGCGACTACTTTTGTTTTGAAACACTAATATTAATTAACTAATAAGTAATGTTTATTTTCGTGTATTGAAATCGCAATTGGTGGGGTTAAAATGTTTAATGATAAGATTAAAAAATGTTGAGAACCGTTATTTAACAATCCGTCAAATAATGTCAAAATTTCTAAATATTACTTTCATCTCACACCCGACCAGATCATTGACGTGTTCATGGCTTTAAATGTGTTTTCATAATCTTAATATCTGCATTTTCACTATTGTCGATTGATATTTACGAGTGAGTCTGATTAGCTATGGTTGTTCGTCAAGTTCCTTTACCCTGTATTCGTCTTACTGTGTTTTTAATCGACTTCAAAAAAGTAGGAGGTTCTCAATTCGACGGAATCTTTTTTTTATGCACGTTCAGCAATAATTCTTTACTTAGTGAACCGACTTTGATTATTCTTTTTTTATTTCAAAGAGGATACTACAAGTGTGGTCCCGTATAATATGATGATGATCTGATGGTGAGTTTCGGAAATGAACGATGGAACTCCTTGACGAATGGTAGAAAATAAACTATGATTCAAGATATTTGCTACGAGTTGTTATTATTTTGCAAAATAACTCCACCGCTTACAAGGTTAGGGTCTGATGATAAATTTTGGAGATGAGCAATGGGACTCCTTAACGAATACTAGAAAATCAATCGCGATGAAAGATATTTGCTACTAGTAGTTGTTACTTTGCAAAATAATTACACCATCGACCAGGTCAAGGTCTGATGTTGAATTCTGAAGTTGAATAATGCAACTCTTTGAAAGATTGTAGTAAATCTATCGTAATTATTAAATCTGTGACCCAAAATTATTTTTTTGTTTTTTAGTTCCCTTTATGAAAGTGAGACTAATTAAATTGTTTAAATATGGTGCTACAGCCCCGGTGCTACAGATTCCTTCCGCAGAAATTACTCAGAGAACAAGAAAAACCAGCCTAAACACGATATGTTTTTGTCATTTGCCGTTGAGGAATTGTTATTAATATATTCATGTGTACTAAATCATCAGACCCAAGACGCCTTTTATGTAGAAAATAGTCAGTAAATTTAGTGAAATATCCTCACCCGTAATGTGTTGACTGTTTACCAGTGGGGAGTGTTGATAGATTCCTGTTTACACTATCAAGTCGTTGGAACCATCTCGATGTACATTGCTCAATAAAAGAGACCAAATATGATGTGTTTGCTGTTAGCTCATCATCAAATTCCAGCTATATACTCGCATAAAGGATTATAATAATCTATCATTATCACATCAGCGATTATACGATATTATATCATTTTATCATCGGAATTACATAGGTACAGATACATATTTTAAAGTCTACCAGATATGTCGTCACCGTGGTGTGTTGGGATGATCACAAGGTATATGGCCTTTGACTTCGCGGCGCACCGCGGGTATCCGGGTTCGATACCCGGCTGCTCGTCGAACGGGGCTGGACCGGTGTTCTGGTTGGATACAAGAGATTGCTCTCGTAGCAATAATTTCGCCATATGTATCAATTTGATACATTAAAGTACATAAATAAATAAACAAATATGTAGAATTACGCTGAGATCGAATTGCAAGATTTATTCAGACCAAGGATGAGGGAAGTGATTAAAGTCGTTGAAAAATCTGAAATGCATTTTAAGACATTTACAAAAAACAAGTTTAGTTTTATATTTTTATTTCGACGCACGTGAATTCGTATTTTTAGAACTTCTGATTCTACTTCCTGTACATGACGTCATATTTTTTATCGTCTAAATGACGTGACATATTGTTGATTAGACGAGTATCAGAGGCATTTGGATAATCAAAGTTCGTTAAGGAATTTAAGTTCTACTACGTAGACTGCTGAAAACAAAATCCTCCTTTTTACTTTACCGTAATCAGAAATAAAAATATATAGATCTATAACAACGAGAAATTAAAGAACATGAATAAGAGCGAACTATGAAACCTGCTGACACCAAAATTTAGTCTAAATCTTTCTTGTGGTTAGAAGGTGTTTGCTCTGAGAAGATAACCTTTATCTGCGAAGCAAAAAGTAAAAAAAAACTTTTGCGTATTTGTCCATCCAACACGCGTAAGTAAAATCTAGTGGACATTTCACAAAACAAACTTAGTATTGCAACATGTTGAGATAATTTTAAACAAACGGTCTCAGTAAACACAATTTTTAAGATTTCATCATATTTCTTCGCATTTCGGAGATTATTCTTCAAAATATTAGTAAAAAACATCTAGAAAAATGTTATTATAATTTCAAAAGACGTATTCAGTGATAGTTGTCAATAATTGATAAGCTATGTGAAAAAGTTGTTTCGCTTACACGCACTCCCGTTTATGAAGATGTGGACATTGTCGTACATTAAAAGAGATTGCCGTGTAAAACACCCTATAAACCTTCAAGCGAATAAGTTCAATTGTAAAATTATAGAAATTATGAGACAGCGACATATTTGCAGACATAACGATATTATATAGGTTCGATGTTTGATTTCTTAAAATGAGGGACACACATATAAACGTATGTGTTCCATGTTGAGAGTGTTAACGAGTTTATTGTACTGGAATATTTTAAAATAATTTTTAAGTATTCCTTACTAACAGCAGGATCCATGTAAAGTCTTTGATTATTTTAAAAATATTGGATTATTTATTATATCAAGATAATTTTATTAAAACAGTGAGTATAATACTATCGACTTTAGATATGGACGTCCACATTTTGTCAGACCTTTTGGCTACGAGATAAAAGGTTTAACTTTTTACCTCACACTTACCTTTTCAATACAAATGTTTCATGTAATAGAGATTTTGAACCGTTTGGTTTCAGAAAATACGATTATATTTCATAATCCATTAGTTGATATATTTTAGTACAACTCTGGTAGTTAGTACGATCACCAGAGACCAGGCAAGTTGATATTGAAGGATTGTATCGACAACAAGGGATTCAAAGACTTCAGGCTTATAACCTTACCATGGTTTAATGTGTTGCAATTTAATATGCATAGCGTATATGTTTTTTTGTATTAAATGTTATCTTGTGTTCAAGCTACAAAATTTTGGTCCCAATTGTATCTTGATACCGAGAATACATTTTTGTCAGATTTCAAGAGTTAATTAACATAGACATGCAATTGTTTGGATGCTTCTTGAAAATTCGCATTGGATCAAAGTCCCAAGTTTATTCATATATGGGGGATATTGAGATAATTGCAGAGGTGGTGTAAATCGGAATAAAACCTTCGGTTGTTTCACGCTTCCATTCCTCTCGCGATACCGTCATACGGTTGTTCTTGGCGAACTCAGTATCGAACCAAAAATGATATAAAGCAGATGTCAAGTGCCAATCGAAAAGGTGAATTTTGTAGAGTTTATGTTACCTATATTGTTAAGAAACATTAATAACAGGAAACAGTGTAAAAAAGACAAATATTGTGCATTCAAGTAATCCAAGAATTCACTTTTCAATTGACAAAAAATAATTAAAAAATAAAAATAAAAACAAGCGCCACCCAATTTGCTTCTAGATGAAACATAATAATTTCTTTAATAAAATGTAAATTAAATTTTATTACGTGAATAACATAGCGCTATTTTCTAATAGGTCAGTAAATGAACCTCACACAGACTATGGTAATGATAAACGGATTGGAAAGACCAATAAAAGTTAATAACGAGCTACTGAAATATATAGAAAATTATGTCTACCTAAACTAAAAAAATTATGTAAATATAATGTATTATAAAAATTATGTCTACCTAAAATAAACTTAAATTAATAAATTGTAAATAAAAACTGTTTCATAATTTGGATTAAACATTTATACATATTACTGAGAAACTAACAATACTTGACATCCATTTTATTTAAGATAATACTTACCCAAAATTTGCAAGAAATAAAAGGCTTTTTTATTTATTTATTTATTTGTTATCTTCCAGTAAAAACTTGTCCATCTATATAAGGTATGTGTAATGTTATCTAGTTTAGATAGCGTATCTACCTATCCACGCTAATTAATTAACGATATCTTCATTAATTAAAGCTCTAAAATATAGAATCAAATGTTAATTAAATAAATATTGATCAAAATGAAATGATGCTGTATGGAGACGTCATAAGTATCACGGGTGCCTGTGTTGGAACACAGTTGAATTTGTCTTTTTTCCAATAAGTGACAAATAATTTTTTAGACAAAAATTGTAGTTTCAAACACTCTTATTAACAATGTTTAATTTGTTTTCTTTGTTTTTAAGAGGAATTTTAAACGATTTTCTTATTTTGCGAGCGACCGCTGCTTGTAAAGTATTGAGCCAACTTTACCCATGGACGTCATTTTGATATTTGCTATTTCTGTGCCAAGTTTCATCCCGATCCAATAAGAAATATGGCTTCCAGAGCGCTCAAAAATTTGGTAAATCAAATATTTATTATTCTCATATATATTGTATATACAAACTTTCAAGTTGACCTTAGATTTGGCGTTTGGAGACCATGATTGATGAAGATGTAGTGAAATCACCTCGAAATTCAAAAGCAGAGATTCTCCGCAATAGATATATTTATGCGAAATTCACCTAACAGGAGACCGCGTGCCGTTAAATCTTATCAAAGTTATTTGAGCTATTATATTATAATTTATACATTTTATAATTTTTTTAAATTTTATTATAATTTTTATAATGCTATATTTGTTTTAAACAGTAGTAAGTGAAATATGAAATGATTCATTCTACAAATAATAACGCCATAACTTCAGATGCGTGAATGTAATTCAGGTTTTTTTTAATAAGTGTGGAATTATCTCAATAGTAGTCCCAAAATTTGTTTAAGAAAAATATTTTTTTTGTAATAATTGCTTTCATATATTAAAGATGAGCAAATAAGTATAGTTCTTTTTCATTAAAGACTGATATTAATAACAGTTGTTTTATTTGTTATCTCTATTAAGTATTCACAATACATCTACTGCCTCCTAAGATCGATTTTGCTCCGCTTCTTAATGTTATCGTTAGATTTGTTGCGTTGACTTCTTTAATTTTTCCGATACGACATTGTATATTCCAATACGAACCTATTTCTTTCCTTGAGTATATCCGCGTGCGTGTTAAAACTTTTAATAAATACAATAAGGTAAACAAAAAGCAATAATCTTAAGAGGTTGGTGACCTTTCGACTTCTATTAGTCTTACTTTTATTATTACTCCCAACGACTGTAAATGTATTTGTATAATGAAGATGAAACTCCAATCAAATATGAAATTGCGAGCAGAACTTTCTGAGAATACAATACACACAACCGCACGTAATCATCGACGAGTGTACAATCGTACACCCACTCTGTGCGAATCGCCCTTACCCATGACCGTTTCTGTAGAATGCTGCCTCAAACATCGGAGCACCGATAAAAATACCGAAACCTCCACCCATACTAGAGCAGTCGCTTATATAGCAACAATATTTCACATTGGACATGTCATATAAATGTTTGTTGACCCACTGCGCTCACCAATTGAATGGAGTGCTTGTGAGCGGCTCATATTTTATACTATGTGCCATATACGCACATACATATGTAGCACACGGATATGTCAGGCTGCAGACGGCGATATTCTTATTTATTTGTACCATTTATATATTCGTTCTGTGTTTGAACATCTGGCTGCGATCTAGATGTTACACATGTATTTCCGCTCGCAATGTTGTCATTAGCGGGCGAACGTCTTCCAAGTATAGGTCGATGGATAAGATGTATATACTTTGTATCTTAACGTTTGAATGTCTCTGCGGAGTTGTAATTGTTAAAATGTATCGTTTAATATGATAGTTTAAAATACGTTTTCCACACTGGTATAACCTTCTATCTTATAATAGTGATACAGCTTACATAGGTTTAAATGTGTTGTTTATGTCCGCTAAAAGTTGTTGTTCATTGTACGCGATCTTACCGAACGATCAAGATTCCAGTACCGACTTTATAATCAAAAGGTTAATCCTGATTTTATTACACTATTCTTCTTTATTTTGCATCTTTTGCCAAAGGCATAAAATTTCTTTCAATTTCGATTATTTTTTTTAATATGAAAATAAATTTCTTTAAACCCATATTGCGACTTAATAAAGTCCGCAATTTTGGGGTCGACCATATCGAATGTTGTGAAAAACACTCAGATTGAAGTGAAATTTAAGATGAAAGATGAAGATTATATAGCATCTGAATAATTGTTATAAGATTGTACCCAGTTAAATTATACTTCAAAACAATTACAGAATTTATTAAATTTTGATGTGTGACGCCATTTTGGAAACTTCAATTTTCAAAATTGAAATTTTGATAATGGAATATAATTCTGGCACTAATTTGATTTGCACATTCATATTTTTGAAGTATTTTTCTTTTTTATTTCCGAGATATTTTTTGGGAATCGTAGATTCATATTTATTTATTTTTTAGTCTTCGTTTTTAGAAAATTTGCATTAATTTCTTTGTTAGTATTGTTTATACTATTTTTGCTTATCAACCTAGATGCTGAAAGTTTAAATTATATCGCTTGTGTTAAAACGGAGAGTAAAGATTGTGACCGATTTAAAGCAATATAACGACTAATAAATGAACATATATTTCTATCCTTTCTATATATTTCTCTTTAGTGCGGCGGAAGACGAACAAAATTAGTAATAACTTATCATTAAATGATCAGTTTTCATTTGAGCAATTTTTTTATTTCTCAGCTAGATAAACGCATAGTTACATCAATTAAGAAGGATGCCAGGCTATAATCTAAAATGCTACGTAAAATTTGAAAGTTCCGTTAGTTTGCGGGGGTACGAAGCTAAGAGTAAACTGCAAGAATGTCACATTCGCCAGTTTAAGATTATGTTCATCGTCTAATTTTTTTCCGAATTTTTAAATAATTTATAAAAAAGATGAAATTTAGTATTTTTTTAATAATTTTCTCATGTTTCGATGTTTTCTTGTATCACAGTAACATCGGTAATATTATTAGATGAAATTTCAATTTCAAAAAATACATTTTTTAGTCACTTGTACTGGATAGATCATAATAGGTCAGTTAATTTCTGAAACCAGTAAAATCGTTTAGGGCCTCGTGGCTGTTCCAAATAAAGGTTGCACATTGTTTTTTTACATCATATTTATGGATTAAGGTCACCTTGTTTATTTTTTTGCTTTTTTTTTCTCCGTAAACTGAAGTTTCTTTTGCACTAACAAGATAAAGCTGTCGAAAGAAAAGTGTAGATTAGAAAAATAGATTACACGCGCTTTCTTTTAATATCATTCCTGTTTCTTTTTCGATGAAATTTTAAACTGGTACCTTAGTAAAATTGAACCAGCCATTATGTGACGTCCCTACGAAGTTCGTTTAAATACTCTAGAGTTGATAATTAAATATATAATGGTATCCAAACATTATATTGGTAAAGACGTACATGTTTGAATGTATGTAGATCCTAACGTGACTAATGCTGGAGCTTCACCTGGATTAATACAGCGTCTGGTTTATGCAGGTGTATCTTCGCTCCAAGTTTAAGCATAAAAAATGATACATTGAATTATAAGTTATTAACTGGCCACATTTATGAATAACGGCAAACGTTGCGTTGTTGCTTAGCGCATTAAATAAAAGTCTTCTTAGTATGAGTAAGCTCGTACTAACAGGTTCTGTACATACTCAGGCACTTATAAACTTTGAGGTGTATATAGTATTCCTATTAAATTATTTCTGTGCATAATTAGGCACTTAATAACTTTGAAGTGTACACATTATTTCTAATATACTAATCCCATACATAATTAGACGCGTATAAACTTTAAAGTGTATACAGTATTTCTATTGAAATATTCCCGTACATACTTAGGCAGGTATAAACGTTGAAGTGTATACAGTATTTCTATTAAACTATTCTCGTACATGCTTAGGCAGGTATAATTCTGTACAGTATTACTATTAAACAATTCCCGTACATAATTAGGCACGTATAAACTTTGAAGTGTATACAGTATTTCTATTAAACTATTCCCGTACGTACTTAGGCACGTATAAACTTTGAAGTGTACACAGTATTTCTATTAAACTATTCCCGCACATACTTAGGCACATATAAACTTTGAAGGTTATACAGTATTTCTATTAAACTATTCCCGCAAATACTTAGGCACGTTTAAACTTTGAAGATATACAGTATTAGTATTAAAGTATTATGTACTCGTATATTGCTTTTACTGTAGCTTGCTTTTACTGTAGGGAAGAAGCGAACTCTACACCTTTAATGTGATCTCAGCTTAAATTTATTTCTAGAAAAACATATTCAACCTAAAAAACAACCCAAAGCGCTGGTCAAGTGCAAGTTCAAAAACACAAAGGGTTTTAAAAAAAATATGTAGTAATTCGAATTAAGATCTTGAACCCGAAGTAATTCCATAACCGCGTTCCTAAAGCTATCAATGGAGCAGAAAGAAATGTCAAGAGTGAGTGCGTCTTGTACACATCGCTTTGAGAAATGTGTGCTTTGAAAAACAGATGAGCATATTAGTGCGCGCACGAGGTAGGTAAAATAAACTAAGTATTTTTCCTTTAGTCCAAGACCGAGAGTTTATCGACCTAATTGTATTATAATTTTTTTGTATTACTTATACAAAAAAATTAATGATCAAAATCAATTCTCATAAAATTTTAGGGAAGTTACATCTACACTATTATGATGGAAACTAATAAGATCACTAACAGTACATCATTTGATATAATATTTAATATTTTTTATGTTTTTTTTTTCTATTAAGACGTTATGTCTTTCCTACATGCGGAAGCCAGATGATCACATTTGTTTCAAGGGTGTTGAACAAAGCCACAATACACTCTATATTATGGAAATCGTGTGAATATCCTTTGACAATACGATTGTGAAATGTGAGTTGGTCGTCTATAATCACACCGAGATCACGCATAGATTCCATCGGTGTTCCATGTAGTTCAAATGGTCACAAAAGCGACACGCACACGGCAGTACATCATTATTGCACATTTTCTTCTCATATAAAAATGTAAGCTACATTGTTCAGGCTCTATAGGAATACTGAATCGTAATATGAAGTCGTAATATCTCATTACCAGATTGAAACTCCAGAATAGTTTTGAATCATCGGTAAACAGTAAGCGACGAGCAGTGTTGAGAAACGAGAATAAGTAATTTTTGATAATGAGAAACAAAAGATTCATAACCGTGATTGGCTCCAGCTTGAACAACGTAAGTGTGATATTCTAAATTTTCGAACCGGTTTTTTTTTCGTTCGAGTTTGGATTGAAACATGTTTTTGTGAAAGTACCAAAATTCCAAATATTTTTTAGTTATAATGACAATAACCTTTTCTGACGATTGATCAGAAAAGGTTATTGTCGTAGGTCGAAGTAAAATCAATATTGTCTCTAGTCCGTAGTAAGCTTGAAACAAATGTGATCATCTGGCCTCGGTATGAAGGACAATTCTGTACTTCAAAAGAAAAAAAAACTGGCAGATATAATAAAGAATTCTCATGGACCCGTCGGTCAGTCTCTTTACCTGAGTTATTCTTCGTGACAAAAAGTAAGACTCAAAAATATCCATACGAAAATTTTAGAGGAGCAAGTAAAGCACTCTTCAAAAAATTATTTCCTCTTTTGTGTGGAATTTATCTCACAAGACGCAAGAAATTAATGATAAGGTTTCCAAAACTGTTTATTTTAGTATTTTATGTGTAGTACATAGTTCCAAAAAAATTTCCAAAAAATGTTCCTATAACTTGTGTCTGAAGCTGTTCGACGCAGCAATTTTAAATTTGATAAAATGACAAAGTGTATTAGCTAGCATATATCTCAATTAGAGTCGCCAGATGTCAGGGATTGTCCCGAAATTTGTGATGTTGTCTCGTGTCCAAGAATGCAATATGCTTGTCCTGGAAATGTATAAAATTGCGATAATTTAAAAAAATTGTCTTTATTGGCCTTTTTTGCACTGCAGTTTTACTAGCTTGATCATTGGAAAGACCAGAATTGGATGATCATGGATCTAATCAAGGCATAATTCCAAATCCGAATAAGTTGCAAAGTGTTGCTTCAGAATTTAACAGTCGCTATTAAATAATCCCGATATCAATAAATTGACTAAAATAACTAAATCGAAACATTAACATAATAAACTAATAATTATTGTCATTATCAAACTACGAAAATTAAGCTCCCAATTGAAATTAGATAAGATTAATTATTAAAAGAGAAGTAAATTTACTCAAATTCTTTTGCCAAATATTAGTGATTGAATATGTTTGGCGTTAATTTTGTAGAAATTCATTATTCACAATTAAATGAAACTACGTGATGTAGTATTATATCTACTTACTTTAAGTTCTTTACCACGACCTAGGTTTCGTTGTATTACAACACCTTCAGGTGAGCTATTAGCCAAGATTGCTAATAGCCCACCTGAAGATGTAGTACGTCATGTAGTTTCATTTAATTGTCCAAATATTAGTATTAGCTTTTAGTCATTTGGATAATTGTGATTAACACATTGACTGTTTTGTGTTAAATTATAATTATTTAATGAGTCAATAAACTTTGTTAAAAAGTTTATTTTATATTTTGGCAATAGAAGAAAACTTTTTATATATTTTTATTGATCTGAATATTTCAAAAAAATCTCTTGTTGGGTTAAACTAATTTTTTTTTCAAGACCACTAGTAGAGTTATATTATGTTGATTTGTACAGTATAGTGTAAACAAAAGGAATAAATAACCTTACTTGATCGAGGTTTTATTACTTACTTTGCCTTAAATTCCGTATTTGACTCCTGTAGTAGAAATGTCCCGGAAAAAGCTATTTTACACATGGAAACCCTAGTCTTAATCATTAATACTCAAAAATATTCGTATGGAAATTGTTGAGCGGACAATAAATGAACTCTCATTTCATTTATTGTATAGGATATTAGTTGAAAGAGCTAATTAAAAGGATTCTAAAATATTTTGTTCAGAATTTTGCGTAAGATAGATCCAAGGATATGTCCACAAGAATATGTCCTTGCTCCTCCCATTTCCGATAATGTTAAATTAATAATTATGAAAAAAAAGTTACTAGAAGTTTACCTAAACATTAGCGGAAAGCTCTAGTATTGGTTCTAACTTCCATAGATAGTTACAATATTTTTACGCCTGTAGCAACAAAAATAAAATGTATACTGAAATAATTATCTATGATTGTGTACTTGACAAACAAAGTTACTAGAAGTTTACCTAAACATTAGCGGAAAACTGTAGTATTAGTCAGATAGTTACAATATTTTTACGCCTGTGGTAATAAAAATAAAATGTATACTGAAATGATTTATCTACGCTTGTGTACTTGACAAACAAAGTTACTAGAAGTTTAAATATAAAGCCCTAAATATTAGCGGAAAACTTTGAAAATTGGTTCTAACTTCCATAGATAGTTAAAAAAATTTTACGCCTGTGGTGATAAAAATAAAATGTATCCTGAAATGTTTATCTATGCTTGTGTATTTGTTGTATGACTTCTACTCGTACTAGACAGGTATAATTTGTAATTTAGAGGGGAAAATCAGATTCATTTAATGTAAATACAAACCGGTTTTATACTGATTTTACATATTGGACGCGGACGGCTGTACATAATTCTGTCCTTATTAGGAGAGAGTCCATGCTTAATGGGCACTTCGTTAAATATCTTAATATCGTTGTCGATATCCGAACAGAGTTTGATGTTACTTTATGTTCATGATTACTCATGCAGATCCACCAAAGTTTGAGAAAAAAGCAAAATAAATACCGTAACGATGAGATCATAAAATAATATAATGTAAATAAAAGAACTTGTATTAAACAAATCTAATAGTTTAAAATACTAAAAAGAACAAGCTTTTAAAAATACTGCACTAAAAACCAAAAAAGAATTATCGAACTTGTTTACTCTGTCCCCTCTGTAAGGACTTTAGTGTGAGCTGTATTTGTTATCGAGTATAATATTTGAGTGCGCGAACAGCGTGGGGCTTTTTATCTTGAAATTTAACTGAAATGTTAGCAATTTCATTCACATAAATTAATTTGAGAAGCAATATTTATTTTGAGAAAAAGCGTCCTTCGCTTTCACCCTAAAATATTATACTCAATAACAAACATGGATGACACTAAAGTCTACTGCGTAGACAGAGAAAACAAGTTCTTTAATATTTTTTTGCTTTTTAGTGCAGTATTTATATAAACATATTTTCTTTTCGTTTCTTAAACTATGAATGTATTTTTACTTTTTTAAGTCGTATATTAAAGGAGAGAATATTTTTTTGAACTTGGTTTATATTATATTTACAACTAGTTTTATAAATGTTAACACTTTATTTAAAAAACTCCCACGGAATCGAAATTAATCTTGATTCTGTGTTATAGGCAGGCGGCTGAGCACGCATCCTCTCCATCTCTGCTAATGCATCAGTATTGCAAGGCGTCTTTCCAGTAAGCTTGGAACAATGGAATTGTTCAATTTGAAGTCCACAAAGTAATTTTACTCTACTTAGAGCTACGTATGCTTGCCCAGATGCAAAAGTTTGATCCTAAATAGATAATTGTGTATATAACAATTAGAAGCCCAAAAACGTTGGGATATGTTATTCCGTTATCGAGTTCAGTGTCTAACTTCTGGTCCTATTTCATTGAATCAGTCCGATGGTACAATTTTATAGTTTCGTCATCAGAGCTACACACAACTGCGAAGTTTCATGATGATATAATAATTAGAAGCCCAAACACAGTTAGGATACTTTGCCCGTTATCCAGTTCAGTGCTAACTTCCGATTCCATTTCATTGAATCAGTCCAATGGTACAATTTCATTGTGTTGTCATTAGAACTACACACAACTGGGAAGTTTCATGACGATACAACAATTAAAAACCCAAGCACGGTTGTTCTGTTGTCGAGTTCAGTGCACAACTTCGAGTTCTATTCCATTGAATGAGTCCGATGGTACCACTTTATTGTATTGTCATCATAACTACATACAACTGCGAAGTTTTATGATTATACAACAATTAGAAGCCCAAATAGGGCTAGGATATATCGTTCCGTTAATGAGTTCAGTGCCTAACTTCCGGTTCTATTCCATTGAATCAGTTCGATGGTTATTGTATTGCCATCAGAACTATACACAATTGCCAAATTTTATTATGGTACAACAATAAGAAGTGTATGAAATTTAGTTTCGAAGATTCCATTACATATTTAGTTACAGGTCGACCTATTAAAAGCGCGTTAAAAAGATATTTCAAAAATAAAAATGGCTTGTTGAAGCAGCTTTAACGAATCAATGAAAAAGTGCTCAATATTTATTTTTCGTATTTTTAATTTAATAAAATAAATCAATTAACGTATAATTTTAAACATTTTTTTTTATCCTAAAAAGTATTTATCTTGTAACACATTACTCAATTACACACGGTTATTTAGAAAGTTTCTTCTTCTTGTTTATTTTTGAAATATGCATAGAAATTGAAATCCCCTAAAACGATAGCAACATTTAATCGATTATTGCAATATATGTTATTAATAATACTTTCACGCTGCAAGAAAATAAACAAAGACATCATTATATTAAATGTTACAATTGTGTAAATTATACACGCAAAGACAACTTGTAATTAATTTTTATGGGAATTAATCGATACAAATTAATATAGCGCATACATATTGAATGCATAGTAATGAAACTATGAGTTATAAAATATTATGATTATGACTTGAGATAAATTATTAATATATGCTAATAATTTATAATATAATTAAGTTAAGCATTTGTGGAAATCCTGTGTTATGATATATTTTCCTACGAAGTTACTTTGTATATACACGTAATATAGACGTGCCTTAGCTTGGCTTCGAAACTGTTTGTTCTGTTTCTTACTGACAAATTGTTTGTTAGATTAAGTTACGTTTTATATATTCAATGACGTATGGACCTCATGCATCGACCATGTCCAATAAAAGTAATGGGTGACGCACAAAATTGAAGAAACAGAAAAATGAAAACAGGTTTCCTTTTGACGTATTTTAGACTGTTTGCACCATCGATATTTCGTTAAGTACGTGATGAATAAAAAATATTTAGCTTCATTAATAAGCGAGATTAAATAAAGTGAAATTAAAATTTAATCGGCTGTTTATTTTACTGTTTATTTTTCAAAAGCCTTATATTTCCAAAGTACACAAAGAAGGAATATAAGTAATATATATATATATATATATATATATATATATATATATATATACATATATATATATATAATAGAAATAATTTATCTTTACCATTGAACTCTGTGTAAATATGTATATAAAATAACCTGATATATACGTCAAAAACATTCTTCAGTCGAGTGCGCATATTTCTTTCTAACAAATAATAAAATTATCATAGCCTTTAGATTTGTATATTCATATTTTTATTAATTATAGCCTTTGCAAGTTGCTTCGCACGAGTGTGTATTTTTAGTAACGTGGTGGAGTTTTTCTTCAATAATCATGCTTGTATCTTTAAAGTACCATCGGCCGGATAAAACTATATCTTACAATTAGATAACTTATATCTTAGCTTGAACCTTAATCTGAATTTCTATGATAGTCTTAACAATTTCTATTCCTCAGGTTTTAAGTCACACACTCGGTTCTCGGATTGGATGCGCGCTAAAAATTGAATTGCTAGTCGTTCAGGGCTAGGATTACCGAAATACATTTTAGAAGTCTAAAAGTTGTGAACTAAAAACCCTGGACATTTTGTTCGTAACACCAATTATTTAATTATTAAAATACAAGATCATATTATATTAAAATTATAAATAATACTACTAAAAAATACTATTTTGACCTAGTTAAGTCTTGTTTATCTTACTGATTACAAATAAAAAATTATACATATAATTATATATAAAACCATTATAATATGTCATCTATTGTATAAACAATAAAAAAATGAAATCAACAGTAAAATAAATTTCAAAAGTTTTACGAGTTTTTAAATTTCTGGTAAGTCATTATATTTATATTTAGTCTTACCAATTTGAGATAGAGTTTTTAATTATTGTTTATTATATTCTCTCGTTAGTAAACATGGTAGTTAACAGTGGTGGCTAGCCTTACTTTAATGTTGTGTTTTTCTATGTTAGAATCAATGAAACGCTGCAAAAATTTCTGAATTGGTCAAGATTTGAAATCTTTACAAACTTTTATTATGTATATTCCAGAACTGTTATTATCTATATTCCAGAATTTATCTATAATAATATTACCTACATAAATATTGATTGCTTAACTAATAATAAACTTATATATTTCATTTATTAGATTTGGGGAAGATTATTGAGTTTATCATTTTCAAATAAGTAATTCTTACACGTTATCTACGGTGAAAAGACACAAAATCACCGTGACTATAGAATTTTAATTTGTCTTTTCTTATGTACATAAATTGTATGTCAAATAAATACACTTTGTTGATATCCTTTTTAAGGTTCCGTATCTCGAATCCTGACTATGACACCTCATATGTCTCTTACAGCTAGATTTACAAGAAAATAACATATTATTAGAATTAGAAAAAAAAAGACACTCAGTAATTCTTTTAAAAAAGCGACATTGTCTGAAGAGAACAGGACAAGTGGCAACCCTACTTGTGCATACTATTTCGCACAGGATTAATTTAAGTAGAGCAGAATTTGAAGCTTTCCGGTTTGCTCAAAAACTGCTAGACGTCGAAGTTTAGATTTTATATAGTAATAAAATAGATAACCAGCATGCATTTCACTAGTTGATACTCAAAAATATTTGAATGGAAATATTAGAGGTGGGGGCGGCGAGGAGAAAAATTAAGTGATCGAAATGTTTTTTTTTAATTCCATATAGAGCGTGCAGTAGGTTTTCGTTTGTTAGGTGTAGTAACAAGGATCACAAAAATAATTAGTAAGTATATCTTAAGTTATACTGAAAACTATACAAAAATAGACATAGAAAAATACTAAATCTAAAATAATAAAAAAACTAGGGTTTTTAGAAGTATACGCAAAAGTGTAGAAAATAATGATGATTCTAGATGTTATAGATTTAGAGATATCCATAATAATATATTTATAACATCTACTTAATAATGTCAGGTATTGTTAAATATTTATTAGCGCAATAAATATTCTGATATGAAAGTCGATATCAGTGACGACTTATGATAAATAAAGTCATTTCACTACAAAAGAGGTACGGAACTTTCGACGAGTAAGCGAAACCTGACCTTGGCTGTTTTTTAAAGACCCGCTTATTTATTTTTTAATCTACTTGAATGTATCTAATTGATAGATATGGTGGATTTGTTGCTACGTGAGTAATCTCTTACAGTCAACTATAAGACCAGTCCAGCCCCGCTCGACGACCGGCCGGGAATCGAAACAGGGTGCTCGCAGTGCGCCACACCGTCAAAGGCCGTATGCCTAGTGATCAACCCAACACACCACGATGACGAAGTTCAACGTTTCAAAATGATGCGCTGCGTGTCACCCTGGCTCTATTTTTCTGTGTTATATGCTATTTTAATGTGTATTCGAAAAATATAAAAAATCTTACTACTAGCATTCGATTAGAACGTTCAAAAACAATTTATTTTGATTAAATTGTATCGGTAATTAAAAGAAATATAAACAACTAATGACGTATTTCTAATTTATGTATGTCCCTAGGGGCATCATTTAAAACTTCGATGTTTTTTTGTATTATTTAAAATTTCAACATTCATCTTGTATTAAAGCGTCGGCCATTATATACACAAGTACTCTTATAAATGTTTGCATCTTTTTTATTGGCGTAGTAGGCTGGTTTGCGAACATGCGTAACGCGAGGCCGCTGGTTATTTGGCGTCGCAGAGCGTCGGGCGGCCGCCACGTTTTCGACTTCGTGGGAATGCAATGCTTGTGCGAGCGGTGTCGGGTGACCGTGCGGTCGTCCGAACAAAGGGCAATAAAGATATGGCGACGCGGCCGCTTGAAGCGGCGGTGCTAGCTCAGTTTCGGGCTCTCCGGTTGCGGCCGGAACGGCGCGGCGGCTCGTTAGATTGCGCGCGAGCGGCGTGGTTCGTCCGTTCGAAGTCAGCGTGTGCATTTCGCGCAGTGGTGAAGAAAACTTTATTTAAAACCTTCGAGACGCCTTGTCGTTCAAGTTGAAAACTGAGAATTATTTCTATGTTTTCATTCGCATCGGAGTTGCTGAGCTGGGTGTGGCAGACAATAGCTCTTCTAGGGAGATTGCTAGTTCACAACACGTCGTGACATCCTATTTCATGTTTTTTTATGTCAATAACCGGTTATTTGGCGGTAAATGAGAACGAGAAATTATTTTTATATTTTATATTCTACCGATTGTTAAGATGGGTTAGGCATCAACAGTAGCTCTTGAAGGGCGACTGCTAGTTCTTGTTGTATCATACGCTTTGTAACGGCAATGAATTTTATGCAATCTATATCACTTTTTTTTTATTTGCGCTAAATGTTTCATTGTAGCAACAACTAGTAAATAGTCGGTAGCTAGAAACAAAATTTCAATATTTGTATTTCTGAGAAATTATGTAATCTAGGGCTCAAATAGCTTAGGCAGTGACAGAGAGCACTGATTTCAAGGAGTTAAGCAATATATATATATATATATATATATATATATATATATATATATATATACATATATATATATATATATATATATACATACATATATATATATATATACATATATATATATATATATATACATATACACACACACATATATATATATATTTTTTTTTTCATTTGTATCCCATATTTCGTTTTGACAATACGCAGTAAATAGTATGCTAAAAATATAATTTTAATATTTGTTGATTCCTGAGTAATTATGTGACATTGACAAATTTGCCGAATACGATACAGCCATGTACTGAATATGCTGCTCCAATGCTATAATTATATGAGATTATTTAATCGTTTTAATAGTTCGTTTACAATACGAGTTTTGCTTTACGTTATTTTATATATTTTTCTATTCAATATCTGGGCAATAAAAATTCGCCTCGTAATGCTTATATTAAAACAATAACAATAGTTGTATTCAGTTTCATTACACATATATAAAAATTACACATTGCATTCATATTTTCTAACCGCTCCACAATTTTCCAGCTAACTCCTTTATGCCTTGACTTCATCTTTTGTGGTTTACCTGATCTTCGCTTCCTGTCCAAATGGCACCAAAGGTCCTTATTCTTAGTCATTATTACAATATCAAACATATTTTGTGACGTTTTAACCGATTCTAAATAAGGAGTTTAATTTAAAACAATAACAATAGTTGTATTCAGTTTCATTACACATATTCAAAAAATACACATTGCATTCATATTTTCTAACCGTTCCACAATTTTCCAGCTATCCCATTTATGTCGCGACTTCATGTTTTGTGGTTTACTGGTCTTCACTTGCTGTCCATAGGACACCAAACGTACTTATTCTTAGTCATTATTATTATAACTAAAATGTTATGTGACTTTTTAACCGATTCTAAATAAGAAGTTTAATTTATATTTGTATGTATCCACGTTCGGTGCTATATTGTAGGAAAGAGAACCCACATAACAGTGTTTCTTTTATAACAATTTTTCTCGGCCTGTCGCACAGACTTACTTTTAATTTTTTTGATTTAGAATGTTCTATTTATGCTTAGCTAGTGATGGTCACAGAATTAGAGCGTAAAAGACATTGTGATTATAACTTTGCAAGCATATTGCCTGCGGCCGAGGCAGCGGAATAAAAGTACGGATCGAAATAACGGGACAGTATGTTGCAAATATTTTCTTGCGAAATGCAGTTCTGTTCTATTCATGATTTTTGTTAAGCAGGAAAATTCTAATGTTTTATTTGTTATTATTGTTTATAAAGTATTTGTATTGGAGCGTCATACACGAAAGGTACATATGAGATGACCGCTGTTTTAATCAGATTTTTCCAGGGAAAAAAGTTGTGGCAAATAATTTGCTTTAGAAAGCACTAAAAACATCTAAAGTTTAAAGAAAATTGTTCGATCTATTTTTCAGACAATCCTTACGAATTGAAAATTATAAAAAAAATTAAAAAGAAAGTCATTTGAGATATTTAGAAATAAACTGTAAGTACATGTCGAATTCGCACTAAACGGGTGGCGTACACATTTAAATACATGAGAAGTTTAAATATTTATATCACGTGAAATATTGTTTAGTATATTTTCCACAGATAATTTCTTAAAATATATGTGATCAGGACTTATCACTATAGTTTTCCTACAAAGTTTAAGTAATCTGCTAGAAATTCCGTTATATTCATAATTTAAGTTCATTACTTTCAGAAATAAGGGGATTTACGTTTTTCACACGTTTCCTAGCATATTTTATTTAGAATTACGAAAAGGATATTTTACGCAATATTAAATTTGATTCCCTAAAAATTCCACTTGAATATTTTTGAGTGTCAAATGAGTTAATATTTTTTATCGCTATGCGAACTTTAACATTTCCACGTCGAACATTTTCTGCAAAGATACGGCTGTGAGATACAAACAGATAGATTGACTGACGTGATCTTATAAGGTTTACATTTCTTTTCGAATTTTTTTTTAAATATTCAACGTAATCAAAATGTATTTAGATCTATTCATTATTTTAGGTACTAGACCACCAGACACAAACACGCTTAAAAACCTAAACGTGTGTATAACACATACACACGAACGTACCTTTTTACTTTCGGGCAATATTAACAGTGAAGAAGGTATCATAATATATAAAAAAAAATTATGAAAATTAGTTATAACCTAATCTATACTGAATATATTTGGAGTTAATTTTGTAGAAATTCATTATTCACAATTAAATGAAACTACGTGATGTAGTATTATTTCTACTTGCTTTAAGTTCTTTACCACGACCTAAGTTTCGTTGTATTACAACATCTTCAGGTGGGATATTAGCAAAGATCTTTGCTAATATCCCACCTGAAGATGTTGTCGATGCATATGAACCTGATATAACAGTTTTATCGAAATCCGCAGGCGAGTGCTCGGCAGCCATGAGCACACCCTGCACTGTCTACACAAACCATTTCGAGCCACTTTTGACGCCATTTTAACTAAAAACCTATTTGCTTTACCAGGTAAATAAAATGATAAATCGCATGAAGAAAATAAAACACTACTCTGCATTAAAAATTCATAAATATAGTTGAGATATAGACCATCCAAATGTTACTAGCTTACTTTCAGTCGACTTAGAAACATAAATTTTGACACGTACGTTACGTTGTAATATTATGTATCACGTACATTATATACCAGTTACACACCGGGGTGTGTACGCTTTGTAATTTTATGTAATTTTAATTGTCTAATTTTATAAGAGACTCTTAATATAGCTTTTTGAAAAATGAACATTTCTTTATAAAAGAAGTTATAACATTACGAGTTCGAATTCATTTATTTAAATTTATAAAAAAATATGTAAACTCTTATTTATTCCAAAAAAAAATATGTAAACACTCATTTCCGAAACCACTGCATCCAAAATTATGAAAAAAAACAGGAATTTTAGAAGCCTACGTCGTTCTCTAATTTATGAAAGAAACAGGAATATTAGAAGCTTACGTTGTTGTCTAAATTAGGAAAAAACAGGAATTTTAGAAGTCTACATTGTTGTCTAACTTATGAAAGAAACAGGAACATTAGAAGCTTACGTTGTTGTCTAAATTATGAAACAACAGAAATTTTAGAAGCCTACGTTGTTGTCTAAATTATGAAGGAAACATGAATATTAGAAGCTTACGTTGTTGTCTAAATTATGCAAAAACAGGAATTTTAGAAGGCTACGTTGTTGTCTAACTTATGAAAGAAACAGGAATATTAGAAGCTTACGTTGTTGTCTAAATATTAAAAAAAAAACAGGAATTTTAGAAGCCCACGTTGTTGTCTAACTTACGAAAGAAACAGGAATATTAGAAGCTTACGTTGTTGTCTAAATTATGAAAAAAACATGAATTTTAGAAGGCTACGTTGTTGTCTAACTTATGAAAGAAACAGGAATATTAGAAACTTACGTTGTGGTCTAAATTATGAAAAACAGGAATTTTAGATGCCCACATTGTTGTCTAACTTATGAAAGAAACAGGAATATTAGAAGCTTACGTTGTTGTCAAATTTATGAAAGAAACAGGAACATTAGAAATTTACGTTGTTGTCTAAATTATGAAAAAACAGGAATTTTAGAAGCCTACGTTGTTGTCTAAATTATGAAAGAAACAGGAATATTAGAAGCTTACGTTGTTGTCTAAATTATAAAAAAAAACAGGAATTTTAGAAGGCTACGTTGTTGTCTAACTTATGAAAGAAACAGGTATATTAGAAGCTTACGTTGTTGTCTAAATTATGAAAAAACAGGAATTTTAGAAGCCTACGTCGTAGGTTGCAGGAGAATTATAATGATGATTTATATATCGTAGTTCCTGGGATATTCATGATAATATGTATATATTTAACCAGAAAGTTCATTTTAGTGATGAAATGATGAATGAAGTAATTTCCCTACAAAAGGGGTACGGTATCCTCGATGCGTGAACTAGACTCGCACTCGAAAGGTTTTTTAACTTCACTATCTTATTACATGTTTAAACAATTCTCTTAGCACCTCCCACATAGCGAGTGCCTTCTTGTTATCTGTTATTTGGTGCAAATCACTTTTGGGTGAGCGCTTGACTGTTCCAAGTGCGATAAGTTTGTACAGTAATAGGCATACGTTGGATAGTATAAATATCGATTGATTTTATTTAGTTTCCACAAACTCCATATACCTTGAGTTATTGTATCAACGGTAGACTCAAAGTCAATCAAAACACCATTATTTGTATCGTTTTTAGGGTTATGGTTTCGTCATGTCCGCTGTCTATCTGTTATCCATCTGTATATGACAGCCGTTTCACTGGCAGATTTTGCTTCATTATACATATTTTTAATGCCTACAAAGTTTTCAAATAAAATTAGAAAACTTTGTAGGCTAAACTAGCTCTACGAGTAAACTTGACTTGCAATTTATTTTCACATATCCAATTGAATTTTCCCATCCCTTAACAGCTAAACCGCTGTTTTTGAATACGTGGAAAGCATTCACAAGAGTAGTATATATATATATATATATATATATATATATATATATACATATAATAATAACATATAATAATAACTATACAAGCCAAGGAAGTTATCGGGTACAACGAATGAGTCTTCTCCAAAAATCAGCCTCTTCTGAAGTGTAAAGGAAATATAGCATTGGCAGGTAATAGAAAAGGGAAGTCACCAAAGTATTAGTAGGTGATAAAAAAGAGAAGTAACCATAACGTCGGTAGACAATAGAAAAGGGAAGTAATCATATCGTCGATAGGTAATAGAAAAGGAAAGTATTCATAGCGTCGGTATATGATAGAAAAGGGAAGTAACCGAAGTGTTTGAGGTCAGAAAATGGAACTAACCAAAGCGTTGGTAGGTAATAGAAAGGAGAGTCGGAGTCGGTAGGTAATAGAAAAAGAAAGTAAATGTAAGCGTTGGCAGGTAATAAAAAACCGAAGTAATCAAAGTGTTGGCAGGTAACAGAAAAGGGAAGTAGCAATAACGTCGGTAGAAAATAGGAAAGGGAAGTAACCAAAATGTTGGTAGGTAATAGAAAATGTAAGTAGCCATAGTGGAAATAATCGTAGTGTTGGTTGATAATTAAAAAGGGAAGAATCCATTATGTTAATAGGTAATAGAAAAAGGAAGTAACCAAAACGTCGGTAGGTAATAGAAAAGAGAAGTTACTATAGCGTCGGTATGTAATAGAAAAGGGAAGTAACCATAACGTCGGTAAGTAATACAAAAGGGAAGTAACCGCAGCGTCGGTAGGTAATAGAAAAAAAGGAAGTAACTATAGCGTCGTTAGGTAATGGGAAAAGAAAGTAACCACAGCATCGGTAGGCAATAGAAAGGGAAAATAACTATAGCTTCGGCAGATAATAGAAAAGGGAAGAATCGTTATTTTAATTCATCGTATTATTGTTCAATCGACAGCTTATATTTGACTTCGGGTGAACTCAAAATAGGCTGAATTATTGGCTTCTATTTACTTTGCACTAAAGAAGTGCACATTACATGAATTTAAGAAACACTTTGAAAATACCTTATTATTCTGAGGTTTGGAAAACCTACGCGAAAATAATGAATGACGTAAACGATATAAGAAATTGATGCATATTAAAAGAAATATTTGAAGTTCACACGAAACTAAATGTAACCTGTTGATAGAACGTGACCAAAAGATGTTCCTTCGATATTTTTACCCAACACGATATAGCTATTTTCCTTTCCCATTTCCTGCTGATTTTCTCCTGTTCATGCTAGATTTCTATTCTTCGTAGCTCAGAGAGGAGACAGCGAATAAGAAATTTATTTTTCCATTGTTAACTAGAAAGATTTCGTGTCCCGGTTTATTGTCCGCACTTGCGTTCACGTAGTTATAATTTTTTGCAAGAAAGTCATTTAAATATGATATAAGTTATAATCAGATATTTCTATATATATATATATATATATATATATATATCGATATAGATATCAGAATTTTCCCCTTTCTCACAGCATATATTTACTCAATCGCCTAATCCGGGGTTGCACGAGACTGAGATTTGTTAATATTAACCACCCAAGTTTGCATTTGGCACGCGTATTGAAGGTTCCGTATCTCGTTTGAATTTAAATTACTTAATTTATCATGTTTTTACTAATAAGGACTTTCTATTCCAATACGTACTTAATAATACCTAATATAATTAAGTAGAGGGAGTGTAGGACATATATTTTGTCGTATATAACTCAAAAACTATGATATTTAAGATCATAGTCATAGTTTTACTACAACCTTTGAAAAGCTTCTAAAACTTTTATTTTTTTTAACATAATTTTAGATTCGACAGTTTCAGAAATAGGGGGTTGGGCATATTTTTCGTATATTTCCGGTATATCTCTGAAGATATACTACCTACTATTTATTATTGCTAATCCTTTCAAACCATACCCAAGACTACATAAGGAATAAAAATTTTTTTTAAGTGTGTACTAAATTTAGCCCACCTAAAATTTTTATATGTTTTATTATTATATAAATTTCCAGTTTCTCCATCAAGCGGATTCTAAGTAAAATGGCTCTGACAGACGAATACATCGAGGCGTGAGTGATATTTTTAAGTTTCCGTTTTTCCTTTTGAGATACGGAACCCTAATCACTACAGATACTTATTGTTGTAATGAAACTAGTTGTGCTATCGTTATTAAAACGTAGCTAAGAATAACTTGCATAACTATACTGGAAACATCTTGATGCATTATAATAAATCCATACGTAAAATTCCGTGTATTAATGCTTGTTAATACTAGCAGGTTTCGTGTTGTAAGACCTTCAAGTGACAGAGAAGTATATCTAAGCGTATAGAATTGCATACCGTACGGCGGCACTGACGAAGTGCTTGCACCTCCTCGCCCGGACGCTGCCGCAGCGGTCAGACTCGAGATAAGCGAATCCCACGCGCCACGGCGAACGTGCGAATGCTTACGGTAAATAAACGAATAATAACGATGACATATCGGTAATAGAGATGTCTGTTTGTCCGCGTCCGCGTCTGTAACTCGACGAGCCGTGATAAGCAATACGTCATAGCAACAGGGTTGGCAAATATGGTTCGCCGCTCTCTTCTGCTACTTGACGGTCACTTATTTTGCTTTGAAAGGCACGTATTTACAGCAACGACACCATTATTAATTATGATTATATTAATAGTATTAATGTAATAACAATGCAGAGTAAGTCCGTCTTTCTTTAAAGGGATCTGGTAAAAATGTTTTCAATGAATGTCTGATGTAGTTCTGAGAAATAATCCACTGTATATTCATTCTGTTAATAATATGATGAAAAATAATTTTTCTGCTCCACGGTTCCACTCGCATAGGATTATTTTAATTATGATGCTCTATCCCTCTCTCCTCCTTCGCGGTCTAACTAAATGTCTCCACTTCGTTTGCCAAACGATATCAGCTGACAGGGTTGGGGATATATCGACCAAATATTTGTCATAAGCGTCAAGCTACATACGAGCTGTTCTGTGCGTTTCAAGCGTATGTACAATGAATTGAAATTTTCGTTGTGGTGTGTTGACGTGTGCTTGCCTCTACTTGCGCATCTAACCGATATCATAATATGTATGTTGTGACATCGGTCAGTCGAATTTGATCTTTCCGTGTCGTGAACTATCTCTAATCTAATCGTTAGAATTTTAAACGCGATATCATGTTATTATTGTAGTTTGTTGTTTATATGATCTATTTAGGAATACTCTGTATGATTGCGGTCTACTTTGTTCGCCATTATATTTTTGTATTAGATTTTATGGCGTTAATCTTTTTTGTTCTTTGTATTTCTCTCTTTATATTTTTGATGTGAAAACTTCTTTAGGTGCACCATGCGCACTTTTCTGAGCAGTGAACGAAAGTGAGCCATCACACTCGGGTCGGTGACAATGAATCGGGAAAACTCGGGTCTCTTCGGCATCGGTCAGGCAAGTTTATTGTTCGGGTAAACTCGGCTCCCTTCGGCATCTGCCGAACGATTTCACTGTCTAACATGGAGTGCATCGTTTTGAAAAATTACGTTTTGTTTTAGAATTGTTACGAAGCCAGGTCATATAATTTTATAAATTAAATGTAAGAAGAGATACGTAGAAAATTGTATTATTTATAGCTTGCCACCCGCACCTACCGCCCGGTTACGGTAACGCCTACGCTTATAAATTAGTTTATAGTTTGACAGATAACGTAAACTAGCTACTCTAAAAAAAAGCGCTTATGTTAACTGGCTTACTTGGTAAGCGCAAACAAAATGCGCCTCTTAAATGTCCTTAAATAAAGCAATATTGCCCAACTCTACTCTCCACCTTGCACCGTTTAAGGACCGTTCCTCGCCTTCCCTGTTCTGTTCTGTTCAAAATATGGGTAATCCTAGTACATACAACACAAAAATAATTTTTGAAACAGGACGGATGATTCCAGAGATTGGTGAAAACAGATAAAAAATAAACAAACTCTGATATATAAATATATCTAACTGTAAATATTTTTATTTTTGTATATTTTCATTGACTTAACCGTATCTATATTAATGTATCAATAGCACTGTATTGATATTGCTTATTTATTGTATTGTAATCGGAGGAACTCTTCTTGTGACAACAAGTGCGCCATCTTCGCACTTAGCTTTCTAAGTTTCAGTAAACTTTAATAGATAAATATTGAAAATAAAAAGTTCTTAAATTTTTTATTGTTATTTATTTGTTATTGTTCTCCTTAACAAACTAATTTTTATAAGAAATAAAGTTGTTTGACTTAAGTACGTAATCTTTTGTAATCAAAGTTTTCATGGTGTCCGAATTGTTACGTAGTATTTTAATTTATTAAAAAAAGTTTTCTTTTGTTAAACATATATTATTTCCCTAAACGTGACCTTTTCCTTTCAAACAAATAGACAACAAGTTTGATTTGACATTGTTTAGACGTATGTGTTTCATAAATATCGTTACTGAATACGTCTTATTTATAAACCATAATTAATAATAAAATCCATTAAAATCTGTTCAGTAGTTTTAAAATGATGAAGCAATAAATAGATATATGAAAAAGAAATCAGGTTTTGGTTTCATTTTAAAACTTTGAAAGTTTTTGCATTTAATTTTCTATAATAATTATATCTATAGATAGATAACAAACATAGACAAAAAGAGTATTTAAAAAAGAGAAAGAAATTTTTAAAATTTATGGAACCTTTTTAAATATAGAAATATAAAATGGATGAATGCAAGATTAACTACTTAAATAAGAAATATGGAATTATCAATATGGGAGTGTACTTATTTAAATATAGAACCATAAGATGGATGATTGGAAAATTACAGACTTAAACATGGAATATAGTATTGTACATATTTAAATATGGAATCACAAACATAATTAGTCTTATGGTTGTGGAATAGAAAATGAGCAACGCAGCGATAGAGCTAACAAATATCATCAATGTTTAATATTCGAATAGCCCGAGTTTGCTGAAAGTCAGTTTGCATAATAATTTTAGTCAATGCTTCGATTAATAAGTAAAACGCTTTCTACTTACAAGGTAAGACAGTAGAAAATATATTTTTAAACAAAATATTATTTATGCTTATTATATATTTATTATCGATAGTGATTACAAAAGTGTTGAAATGAATGTCTCTAATAATTTAAGTCAGTAAAGTAATTTTTAAATAAACTAAAAAACTATTTAACCTCAATGGTATAACCAACATTATAACCTTTATATAGTAGTGTGAACCGTGTGATATAAATGTTAGTCGGATACGCGTTACAAGGTTTCCTTATCAACATTATTTAAAGTCAAATATATTTTATACATTAGATAAACACATGTTTTTTAATGCATGATAGCAGTTATTTTTATAAATATATTCCAGAAAAAAAGTTATGTTAAATTTATAATATAGTTAAATATCACTTTAATATTTGCTGTTTAAATACGTAATATTTAAATTAGAAATTCTAGATGTCTGTGTGTCAAAATTAACAAAAAGTTATGACGAATACACATAAAACGTCTATCACAATCCACTTAACATTTTTGGATTATGTATATAGCTATGTCTACTTTGGACATCTCATGTCTTTTGAATCCTTTACGGATAAAGAAATAGACTGAAGAATAAATAAAATGTGGAATAAGTACTGTTCAATGAAGGAAATATTTAAAGGCTCCATACCGACGAATCTTAAAACAAACGCGGTGAATATATGCTTTATACCGTGCTTAACCTATAATTGCCACCCTAATCTTAACTCTAATCTTAACAAAGTAAAATTAGACTCAAAGTCTAATGTGAGCAAAATAAAATAGAAGGAAGTTACATGAATATCGAACTAAAAGATTGAGTTAATAGTACATTGATGAAAAAAAAGTCAAAAGCAAAAGAGATTATAAAACACACTATAAAGTTAAAATTAAAATGGATAGGTAACACAAAAAGAGATAAAAAAGATGGTTACAAATTGTAACAAATTGGTAAAAAACGTAGACAAAGCAGACCGTTAAAACGATGGAGCAACGAAAAGCTAGCAAGTGAAAAAGAAAATTGGGAAGCAGTGGAGGAGACGTACACCGCTTTAGGTGATCCTTTCGTTAACACATAAGGAATATATATATATATATATATATATATATATATATATATATATATATATATACTAGATTTTTTTTTCAATAATACTAAACTTACCGAACTAATAAATGAATATAAGGTGGGAATTTAATATAACATTCAAGTAGGTTGTAAGGAAATACACAGCTTAAATAAATAAATGTGCCAAGATTATGAAAATAGACCTGATAACTAATTATAGCACCTTTGAGGATTTCCCAGATTGTACTTCCTTTTGCATTAGTACTCTATTCACAGAGTTACGACACAGAGTTAACGATACCTTACAAGCCTAAGTAGACAAAATGGTTCATTCTAAAGATATAAATAATATTATAGGACATGGTCATGGATTACGTGGACAAAAAACGTCCAGAATAACAGCGTCATCCGTCAGTTATACAGAAGTTTTCCAGAAGCCTTTGTAAGCGGTAGTGTATCAACAGAGATTCATTTCGAGAAAATATATTTAGTAAGAGCCAATATGATTTTATACTCATTCTGGAAGCCCAAAAATATAATTTGTAATATAGAGAAGATCAAAAGAGTAACATTCTACTTGTAGATTTAATATATTAAATAAATTATAATTGTTTACAAATAATTGCGTATTGTTAATGTTTAGACAAAATGGCGAACACGCCAAAGATAGAAACAACAGGATATGCTTCGGGTATGAGAGAATTGAGTAACTTAAACTACCTAATAAGATATGTCCCCAGTGTGAAAGATATAGAGAGACAAATATCGAATAATTTTATATAGTAATTTTACATAGATAGGTGTTATTGTGAATGACTATGCACAAATATGCTCCGTATTTTGATACGTTTTAAAATGTATTTTGATATGTTATTCTTATTATTTAAATCAATGTTTCATTTGGATCTTTCGGGTTTGCAAACTTAATTATGATTACGATAGATCAAATAAACGAGCTAAATGAATTACTGAAAGTTCCATTCGCTTCTATTAAGGTCAACACCAAAAATGTATTCATGCGCAATCCCACTTAGGAAATTTATGCAAACGAGTAAGTGATCCATCGATCTATATCCATCATAATTTTATTGCTGTTGTATGCCATCAATTATTACAGCAGAAATATAGACCGTACACCATACACCACCTGTCAACCCTGAAACCTTCCACCCATCAGCCGGCGCCACAGTACAAGGTGGGTCGCCTTTCAAAACACGAGGCGTTTGGCGTCAACAGGCCACGATGTGCGCGCTTAGCGGAATGGCCGACCGGGACGAGCTGGACTCAATGGGCTAGGGGATCGGATAACAAATAGGTAGAAATAATGAGTGGACAGCAATGGCCACGATAGATCACCGATTAAGGTGTATGGTTTAGATTAAAATGTTGAGAGTACGGTTGGTCATCATTAATGAGCACAAAATATGATATGTTTACTTTAGCACTCCAAATGTGCAGTGTGTTTGTTAGTCACTTTTGATCTGTAGTACGGTACTCAAATTGTGTTTTTTGCGTATTCTGTTTAATATTGACTGGGTTATCAAATAAATACTCTTAATAATTTTTACGAAGAAAAAATTATAACTCTTCTTGTCCGCTCCGCGATAGTGGTGGTAGTATTTGGCAATTTAACATATTGATGACAAAAACAGTAAAAATACTAGAGACAAGAGAACATAATTGGCGTAATTTTCTCATTTCTCAGGTTCCTTACACGTAATATATAATATATTATTATATATTATATGATAATTTCAAATAAGTTAAAGAGTTACTAGATGAGGATCACTAAAGAGTAACTTCTTTGGGGAAAATGGATAGTCATGCCGGGACTAAAAAAACCTTATGACTCCCAAAGTTATTTCCATATTAACGCAACTCTAACCTATCTAACAAATAACTAGCACTCGAGTAAATGTTTAAGAAGTTACACTACCAATGTTCAATAATGTTCAGTAATCTTGATGACTTAAGGGAACTGATCCATTGAATCTGAAACAGTAAAAACAATCGATTCACTTTACTGACACAATTAACTAATGAATCAGTATATCTGTGTTGATCGAGATATACTACAATTAATTTGATTCTGAATGAAACAGCTCTTGCGTTAGTTTTATATATCTATTGAGTTGAAAGTTGGATGAAAATTATTTATTTTTCTTCTCGCTTTGGAGATTTATAACTGTAAACCAAATGCACACATGTATTTGTGTGACAACATTACTTTTTGCATTACTGAATTAGGTACTTTTCGCTCTCTCTGCGCGATTATTTTTAAAATAGAAAGGAATGCATCTAATACCAAAAATGAATATGTACCAAAGAGAAAAGAATCATTCCACTAAAGTGAATATTGAGCTGGACTTTGCGTCAACGCAATGCAAATTCCGAGCCATTCATCCATTATTTGTTCCGTTGAAATGTTCCTGAATTAAAGAGTCAAAGAATCAATAACATTCGAAGTGAGACACTTAGCTTAGTGAATTAGTGTAATATATTGATTCTTTTGATTCATTCGCTCACCTGTTCTAATACGCAACACTAGCACACACCATTTCATATCATTATAGATTAACGAAGTTACATAAAATTAATTACGAAATATTTAATATACACTTAGAAGGTGGTTTATCAGGTAAAAGTAACAGAGGTGTCAGCATTTCGATTGCCAGTATCGCCAAGAAAAATATATTTCAAACTTTCATAGCGGTGCGTGAATTCGTTACACAATTCGGCGGCTCGGTGATGTAAGATGCTACACGGACGCTTCGTTCCAAACGCAGTTAGCGCGATCTTATCGAGAAAGCAATCTCTCTATGTAATAGATACCTCACGCAGCGCGAAGACGAGGAGCCGAACGTGTTGAATGCGTTCGTCGATAAAGCGCCGAGTTGCGTTAGATTTGAGACGTGCGAGATAGGCCGTCAGTCGTACGATTGCTCTAAGATCGCATCGAAATAGCCAGTTTGCTACGTTTGATATTTATTAACATTGCGTGAAATAATGATATTTATTGCTATTGCGATATAGTTTTTCGACTGAGTATGAATATTGAACAAAATAATCGTGCAATATAAGGTATAATTATAATTAGGTGCACTGAGTGAGTAGTCAATGAAATGTTACAGCACGAACTTAAATAATGTTAAGAACTAAAAAATTGGGACATATCACCTTTTAACATAATTGCACCAAACATTTAACATATTTAGAGCTAATATCTGACATTAAATTATAATTGATTTTATTACGTTTGCTACGACTGTGCAAATTTTAATTTATTCAACTTATTTGACTCACGATATTTGCTTGTATCTGAAAAACTTTACTGTAATGACTATGTTCGTAAAATTGTTCTCAGGAACCTATTCTAGCTACATAACAGATTTTTATACAAGTTTATTTGTTTACCATTTTATCTTAATGATGTTGGTATCCCTAGGAAAATATCTTAATTTTCTCGAAAAAGGGAGAGATAATAACTTTACACAACAAAATAATTTTGCTATACAGGTGTAATAAAGAATTTTCCTTTTATTCATATAGGTAATTTTCACGTCCTTGTAATAGCAGGTAATGGTAAGTGTAGAGGGGTAAAATGAAAAGTGGGTTTTACAGTATTTTAAGTGGCAAATCCTCAGAGATATGTAACGCAAAGAGCAGAGAATGTGCATACCCCCTTTTTCCGAGACTACTGATGGAGAATCAGATTGTCAGCACCCGACTGCAATATTACAGGAAAAATCTAGAGACTCATGACTTTTTGAGATATTCGCTATATTATCAGGTCTGTGAAAAATTTAAATTTTTTGTTTTTAATAATTTAATAGAACGCTATAGATGTTGAGTGAAGCATCGTAGTGTGAGATCTGCTCGTACTTAACTGATTACCTTAAATATACTGGTATAATGAACCTTCAGAAATATTATCTCTTCAGAATAACCTTAATGACTAGTTTAGGAATAGTTTTATTAATAAGTCAAGGTTTACTTAATTTCAAAAAGTCTGGATGTGAAACTTCCTTTATTGTTTGATAACTTACCTTTCAATTATTGAAATTAGATCATAATGAAGTTATATTTTTAGCGCCGAAGACTATCCTTCTATTACAACTATATATATATATATATATATATATATATATATATATATACATATATATATATATATATATATATATATATATATATATATATATATACACACATACATACACACATATATATAGCGTCAATATAAATATAAAAAAATATTGTCCTCCTTTACTTCCAATACTATTGAAAAAAAAATAATGAAAAAACGGTTTTTTATGCCTACGCAAGTTATCGAAAAATTATAACGATGATTCTAGATGTCATACTTTTTACGATATTCACGACAATGTATATATGTCCTTCCCACTTAATTACATTAGGTATTATTAACCAGTTAACTCCATATTAGTCATGATTTACGATGTATAAAGTAATTTTACTTCAAATCAGAAAAAACCCTCGCGAAAGATAATGGTCACTGGACCGCAATTTTACGGAGCGAGCGTCAATGTCGTATCTGTGCAAATAATACCTCAATGCGTTTTACACGCTTTTATTGGTCTAATTTGTATGTAACTATGCGTGTAAATAAATCTATGAAGTCGACTTTCACTCACATCTAATGGTATCGAATTGAAAATTTGTAATGACAATACAATAACATAGTCCATCAGCTCGATGGACCGTGTAGGAGATGTAGGAGGGACACGATCATAGGAATTTCTCATTAGCTCACTGCAAATACATCGAATTTGGGATCATTTGACCTATCTTAATGAATACTAATAAGATTACGAATTAATTTTCAAATTAATTTTCTAATTTTACTGTACACTTCAAATGACGACGTATAATCGGATGACAACTTCTGAAGGTGCAACTTAATTACACAACACTCACTGGCGATATAAATAGTAGTTTTATTTGTAAGTAAATCCCTCATGTTAAAATTCAGAGCAAAATTTTAATTGTATAAAAGTTGTCTTTATAATTATCTTTTTCTTCCTTATTTGGGGTTCGAGTTCAGTTGCGAAATAAAAAATTGTTTTATACTGAATTAATACTTTTAGAAAGCAGTGATTTAGGCTACTAAATTTCAGAAACTACACGGCCATTAGTTGGCCGCACAGGGCGCTCGGTCGCTACAGCCATCAGCGCTGTTTGTACTCAGCGTCATTATGATGTTTTTTTCATGTCGGACCCACGCGGGAGGCAAGACGGGGAACACTTTTATTTAACGATTGAACTTTGCCCTTATGATGCTCAAAATGTGCGCGAATGCTCGAGTAGACTCCGTCGCTCGAGAAACGAACAGATATTAGATGTGTGAGTGGTGTAAGGTAGCACAATGCCACGTCACTTCGGCACATCTTCGATGGGGGATTACTACATTTATTGGAGCATTGTCCTGTAATGGATTTCAAGACCAGAGTGCTCCCTTGACACCACGATAAAGAAAACAATTCTATAATAAGTCCGCTCAGTGAGATATGGATTTTGAATATTGTATGTTGCGTAGTGCGCTCACAGAATTTATGTTTAGAAGTCTTGCTGAATCGGTTCATTCGGTTCCTCCTTTCTTTACCTCTGATGAATCAATATTTTATTTGTTTTCTTCCACGTATTAGAATATAAATGTTTATTATAAAGTCGCTTTCAGTAATGACTCACTGTCTAACAAGATACGGGAACTTTTTGGGATTACGTAGCCAAATAACAAAAATATCCATGTAAGTTTGTCATAATCGCCTGTTCATCCTTATACCACAGCTCAAAGCTTTTTCAAGGTCGATTAATATGAAATTCTATGAGAATATCTAGCTTAATTAGATAAACACATATAAAAATCAATAAAAACGGTTTTTTTAACCCAGAGGTAAAATATTTTGTTCTCTCGAACCCCTTCCAGGGGAATATGATTGGATAGGTTTCACGTCTCAAACCTATAAATCAGCAAGTTTTTGACGTCTTTTTATAGCATAAAAATTGATTAACGAAACAACTGTTGGGTCAGAATTCTATTCTTCTATTTATATTCAGTGATGTAAAAATTGTACGACTTCATGATTCATATATTACTCGAATGTTGGTTGATACTTGAACAATTTTATCGATATTGTTTTTCGTAACTCGTGGCTTTGGAGGCGGTGACCTGCGGTGTTCTGCTCAGTATATATATTGGATTGTTTGCTTGTTTAGTTTTATAAAAATAGAACGTATTTTTTGCAAAGAAATCGAAGTATGTTATTTCATTAATTAAACAACAAACATTCACATTTCTGGGAAAACGTTTTTTGGAAGTGACTAATTATTCGAGGCTTTTCGCTGGAATTCGAAATATGATCGAAAATACTAATTGAACAAAACGGCACCTCCACAACTTTTATATTTCGTCTGTATTTATTTGCAGAGGATGTTTCTAGTTTTTTCTTCTTTTATAATTAAGAATTTAGTATACAAAAGTGTTTTAGACAATAATAAATGACAAAGTCAAAACTTAAAATTCAAAACTAATGAAAAAAATCAAAAGTAATGAAAAAGGCGGGTCTATTTCATATCAGGAATATTTTTAAAAATGTTGTTTGTGAAAAAATATATTTTTCTCCATTTAATCCGTTAAGAAAAACATTTTATGAGATACTGACATTATAAAAGGGAAAGATCTTATAAATTAAATGTTTATCTAACAATTTAAGAATTCTTATATTTATGGATAATTGTTATTTTCTTTTCATTCCTTAGGAATCGAAATGAAACCGGCCAAGTGCGAGTCTCGCTCGCTCATTGATGATTCTGATTTGAAGTAAAATTACTTTATACATCGTAAATCATGACTAATATGGAGTTAACTGGTTAATAATACCTAATGTAATTAAGTGGGAAGGACATATATACATTGTCGTGAATATCGTAAAAAGTATGACATCTAGAATCATCGTTATAATTTTTCGATAACTTGCGTAGGCATAAAAAACCGTTTTTTCATTATTTTTTTTTCAATAGTATTGGAAGTAAAGGAGGACAATATTTTTTTATATTTATATTGACGCTATATATATGTGTGTATGTATGTGTGTGTATATATATATATATATATATATATATATATATGTATATATATATATATATATATATATATATATACATATATATATAGCGTCAATATAAATATAAAAAAATATTGTCCTCCTTTACTTCCAATACTATTGAAAAAAAAATAATGAAAAAACGGTTTTTTATGCCTACGCAAGTTATCGAAAAATTATAACGATGATTCTAGATGTCATACTTTTTACGATATTCACGACAATGTATATATGTCCTTCCCACTTAATTACATTAGGTATTATTAACCAGTTAACTCCATATTAGTCATGATTTACGATGTATAAAGTAATTTTACTTCAAATCAGAATCATCAATGAGCGAGCGAGACTCGCACTTGGCCGGTTTCATTTCGATTCCTAAGGAATGAAAAGAAAATAACAATTATCCATAAATATAAGAATTCTTAAATTGTTAGATAAACATTTAATTTATAAGATCTTTCCCTTTTATAATGTCAGTATCTCATAAAATGTTTTTCTTAACGGATTAAATGGAGAAAAATATATTTTTTCACAAACAACATTTTTAAAAATATTCCTGATATGAAATAGACCCGCCTTTTTCATTACTTTTGATTTTTTTCATTAGTTTTGAATTTTAAGTTTTGACTTTGTCATTTATTATTGTCTAAAACACTTTTGTATACTAAATTCTTAATTATAAAAGAAGAAAAAACTAGAAACATCCTCTGCAAATAAATACAGACGAAATATAAAAGTTGTGGAGGTGCCGTTTTGTTCAATTAGTATTTTCGATCATATTTCGAATTCCAGCGAAAAGCCTCGAATAATTAGTCACTTCCAAAAAACGTTTTCCCAGAAATGTGAATGTTTGTTGTTTAATTAATGAAATAACATACTTCGATTTCTTTGCAAAAAATACGTTCTATTTTTATAAAACTAAACAAGCAAACAATCCAATATATATACTGAGCAGAACACCGCAGGTCACCGCCTCCAAAGCCACGAGTTACGAAAAACAATATCGATAAAATTGTTCAAGTATCAACCAACATTCGAGTAATATATGAATCATGAAGTCGTACAATTTTTACATCACTGAATATAAATAGAAGAATAGAATTCTGACCCAACAGTTGTTTCGTTAATCAATTTTTATGCTATAAAAAGACGTCAAAAACTTGCTGATTTATAGGTTTGAGACGTGAAACCTATCCAATCATATTCCCCTGGAAGGGGTTCGAGAGAACAAAATATTTTACCTCTGGGTTAAAAAAACCGTTTTTATTGATTTTTATATGTGTTTATCTAATTAAGCTAGATATTCTCATAGAATTTCATATTAATCGACCTTGAAAAAGCTTTGAGCTGTGGTATAAGGATGAACAGGCGATTATGACAAACTTACATGGATATTTTTGTTATTTGGCTACGTAATCCCAAAAAGTTCCCGTATCTTGTTAGACAGTGAGTCATTACTGAAAGCGACTTTATAATAAACATTTATATTCTAATACGTGGAAGAAAACAAATAAAATATTGATTCATCAGAGGTAAAGAAAGGAGGAACCGAATGAACCGATTCAGCAAGACTTCTAAACATAAATTCTGTGAGCGCACTACGCAACATACAATATTCAAAATCCATATCTCACTGAGCGGACTTATTATAGAATTGTTTTCTTTATCGTGGTGTCAAGGGAGCACTCTGGTCTTGAAATCCATTACAGGACAATGCTCCAATAAATGTAGTAATCCCCCATCGAAGATGTGCCGAAGTGACGTGGCATTGTGCTACCTTACACCACTCACACATCTAATATCTGTTCGTTTCTCGAGCGACGGAGTCTACTCGAGCATTCGCGCACATTTTGAGCATCATAAGGGCAAAGTTCAATCGTTAAATAAAAGTGTTCCCCGTCTTGCCTCCCGCGTGGGTCCGACATGAAAAAAACATCATAATGACGCTGAGTACAAACAGCGCTGATGGCTGTAGCGACCGAGCGCCCTGTGCGGCCAACTAATGGCCGTGTAGTTTCTGAAATTTAGTAGCCTAAATCACTGCTTTCTAAAAGTATTAATTCAGTATAAAACAATTTTTTATTTCGCAACTGAACTCGAACCCCAAATAAGGAAGAAAAAGATAATTATAAAGACAACTTTTATACAATTAAAATTTTGCTCTGAATTTTAACATGAGGGATTTACTTACAAATAAAACTACTATTTATATCGCCAGTGAGTGTTGTGTAATTAAGTTGCACCTTCAGAAGTTGTCATCCGATTATACGTCGTCATTTGAAGTGTACAGTAAAATTAGAAAATTAATTTGAAAATTAATTCGTAATCTTATTAGTATTCATTAAGATAGGTCAAATGATCCCAAATTCGATGTATTTGCAGTGAGCTAATGAGAAATTCCTATGATCGTGTCCCTCCTACATCTCCTACACGGTCCATCGAGCTGATGGACTATGTTATTGTATTGTCATTACAAATTTTCAATTCGATACCATTAGATGTGAGTGAAAGTCGACTTCATAGATTTATTTACACGCATAGTTACATACAAATTAGACTAATAAAAGCGTGTAAAACGCATTGAGGTATTATTTGCACAGATACGACATTGACGCTCGCTCCGTAAAATTGCGGTCCAGTGACCGCAGTTACATTAATCTTTCGCGAGGGTTTGTTGCGTCTACATGTTTTAATGATTGGCGAAGACATTAAAAATGCCAGTATACTTTACAAGGTATACTACAAAAGCGTCGAGTTACAAGCAGCAAGTTACTGTACAAGTCACACTAGAAAAGCATTAAAAAGCGACGGAGGAAAATAATTTTGTAAAATAAATTTTTAAAACTAAATTATTTATTGATTTCACTTTATAAATAAAATATTTTTTTAAACAATTACAATGACGTATATTTATTGACAATAATTCCATACTCATGCTGTCATACTCAACCCTGCGAGAATTTACCGATTAGTGTGAAAAGGTAAGAAAATAAGAAAAAAAGTAACATTACTTTTTCTTTAACTTCGCTACATGAGTGACCGAGAAATAAAAAGCCATAACGAAAATAATCGAAAAAATATGATGATTGTCGAACAATAGTTTTAGCATAATTGTAATTCGATTTTGTTTGAAATATTTTCTATACGCAAATAATACCTGGTATGGTAGTACATTATTTCATTTAATAATGGTAGTACATTATTTTCATCTTCAATACTCATGCGTTTAGGCAAAATTGGAATCAAAAATTCAAATAGCCAATTGCAGTATTTTATTAATTAGCCAGTTTAATCTTACGTGAACTGGAAAAACTTCCATTGTTGTTGATTCCATCGATTTATTTCTAACTGAATACTGGAATATTTTTAAAAGTACAAACGGGTCGTCCAGCAAAAAAATCGCGCTCCGATTTAATATTATTATAACAGTAATACAATGACAAAATATAAATATTGCTTTCCTGGATGAAATATTGAAATATTTATAAACGAAACCTGAAATATTTCTATTAATTTATTTTCCTTTATAATAACACGTTTAAAGAGAGGAGGCGGAGAATAATATATTTGCCTTCAAATACAAATGAACACTTAAACAAGTCGATAATTTGATACAAATAATTAAACAAAAACAAGATAGTACCGCCGAGTAAAACATTATACTTGTTTAAAGAATTTTGTACCACTAGCAAAAATAAATTATTTTTTGGTATATTGACATGTTGTATTCAGTAACCTTACTCAAAGATATTAAAATTTTCGTGTTTTATAATAATATAGTGTTTATGGAATGGGGTATAAAATAAAAAGACATAATAGGCTTATAAAAAAAATTTAATGAAACTAGTTTTCCAAATTGGTTGACATTTAGTCTCAATTTAATTTAATTTTCTAACAATAATTTAACGTAAAGGTTGTGTATAATATGAATATATATTACTGTCGTATTACTATTGTGAACACATTTCACTAAATTGAGAATTATAATATCATAAAAATTATTTTGGAGACGTACGCATAACCACACTCCTTATTCCCAAAAATACCTTTACCTCAATGAAAAATCCGTTACTGCCCAAGCAGTAAAACTTTTTAATCAACTGGATCTATCAGAAAAATATCCGCGATAAACGTCTTCAAACTTCAATCGAAAAAGTCCTGACCTCTCCAAAACCCTAGCCCTTTTTCGTTCTTGTCTTTTCTGTCCTAAATTATGCCGACCTATTATTTTCATTTCTTGTCTACTGTTAATTATAAGATTTTTAGTTTATTAAAGTTTTACTTTTCTATTCTTACATATACTTTATATTGTAATTTCTCTCACAGTCTATTAAAAACCTTTTTTCATAATTTATTGTCAAGATTTACTGAAAGAGATTGGTCTTGTAGCAATAAGTCTGCCATATGTACAGTATATTATATATTAATTTTATTTCACTGATGCACTGAGCAATCAGTACCTCACTTCCTATACGAATCTAATTGCGTGTGACTGTTATTTGGAAATACTGAATTTATTATTTTTAATCTTGGGACTTTCGTAATCAGAAAACAGTTTTAAGGAGATACATTCTATCGGTGATTACGAAATGGAAAACCAAAGGTACAGCACCACTGGCCCGCCTTCCACATTAGCCGCGGCGACTCGCGGCGTCGCGAGACGAGTGCGGATCGAGTAGGGAGACGGCGAGCGGCCCGGCCGTATTTATTGCCCTCCTTATGTTTACAATCATTCAATCACATCGGTCTGTGTCCCTCCGCCTGGCCGCTGATCATCGCCGCCTGCCGCTCTCCATGCGGAGTCAACAACGGCTCTTCTTGAGAGGATCCCATGTAGGCATAGCGCAGCAGTCATTATGTTTCTAGAGAGAAAAGAAAACGAAGTATAATTCTTCCAGAATTTGAGATATCAATTAATAAAACGACACTGCTTCCCGATTTCTTGGGAAAATATTTCAGATAATTTCTTTTAGCGTTTTAAGTTATTTTAACATTTGAGATACGTTTCCAGGTTCAGCTTTGTAGACATGCGCTGGACGTTCTTCTTTTCGTAGCTCTTTCAAATCACAAATGACTACTTCAGTTACTTCGTGGACGATTTCGCAACTTGATAAAGGATTGATCTGGGTCTGTTTCCGGACTCATTAAAAAAACGTGGGAAATATTTTAGATAATTTCTTTTAGTATCTTAAATTATTTTCATATTTTAAACAAGTTGACAGGTTGGGCTTTGTAGACGTGTGCTGGAAATTCTCTCCTTTACTGGCTCTTTCAACTGCAAACAACTACTTCAGTTAATTTGGAGACGATTTCGCAACTGGATACTAAAATATTCATCTGTTTCCTGACTCGTTAGAAAAACAGAAAATATTTTAGGTAATTTTTTTAGAGTTTTAAATTATTTTAAATTTGACAAATTTTTGAAGCATATATAAATTTTAGAATAAATCTACATAATTTTCAAATGAAGTTCTTAGAAATTCTGACCAAAGAAACCGACTTTATACCGATATTTAATTACAAAGTTGATGATTTGGACTGATCCCTACATTTGAAAGAAGCGTCGTCGAATGCGGACTCCTTTCCATTTATTTGCGACCTAAGTTCAGAAATATGGTCGTATTATTTGAGCTCAAAACAGCAATGGATGCTAATAGCGATCTTCATTTTTCCCATGAGTCTCAGAAAGATCTTATTTTCGAAAGAGATAGTTAATTTGATAGAGGAGGTCTTATTTGCAACCCTTAGAAAATTAGATGTTGTGTTATCTAAAAATAGAACCACCAACATTATTTACTCAAGATTACCAGCTAATATTTTATTGAACATAATAAATGCAGTTAAATAAGATTGGTGTGTCCTGTAGTGTCAGTCTAATAATTTAATTTTAGAAAGCTCTTTTTGAATAACCATGACAATAATTTGAGACTTAATTAGATCAGTTTGACAAACTCAGTTCACTAGCCGTCTGAAGCGAGATACTTACTGAGAATGTTGATGACATGTTGTGATAAAGGAAAGGTAAGAGTTGTCAGAATAATGTATAGCGTAATATTAAGATTTTGATAGACAGAGTAACGAAAAGAATTATAAAACCTTTTTACTTCGTTTGACAGAATATTCTCTAATACGGTATTGACTCGACTTATGTTAAATGTTAGTAAATTATAGGTTGTACCTCCAGTTTAGGCAAAGTGAGCAGAAATTTCTCCCATGGATATACCACAGTTCAGACTTTCATTGAAGTTTTTTAAATTACTTTTCTGCGAAAGTTGCATTTTTATACGTGACAGTATTTCAAAATCTATATCGTGAAATTTTATGTTAAACTGAATATTATATTATACCGAATTGTATTTCTTTTCCGAGAATCACTTCTTTGGGGATACCTGGTCGTAATAGTTGAATAAAGTAACGTGTTTGTTTAGCTTATTATGTATCCAAGTCAGTTTTTTTTTTCATATACTATTTCGTATTATATTATTTCATTTCATTAAATTTTGAATACTTGTCGTTATGCTTTATGTTTTGACATAGAGATTATGTTGATACATAAACTGATTTAAGATACTCTTAAATCAGTTTGATTACAGGTAGAAAGCAAATTTGAATAAATTCATTTAAATAATTATCTTACCCTTTTTAGGGATGCGTAACCAAAGGGTGCTTATGGAACTCTATTACTAAGCCTTCGCCGTCTGTTTGTCACAGGGCTGTATCTTTAGAATCGTAATGATTGAAATTTTCACAGAATAGGTGTTAGACGGAAGTAAAAAATAAAAAAGTTATTAAATCAGATCCCAGTGGGGTCCTCTTAGAAGAAATCTTAAACAATATCTTTCGACATTTTTTGTTCCTGCGCCATAAACATGTATCAAACTTGGTCTGATTCTAATGCATACTCTATAGTAAAACTACAAATAATAAAATATAGGTAGCTAAGATTAAAACTTAAAATATTAGAAGGATATACTATAGGACGAAGCAAAATATGATATATAGATGTAATTAGCCAATTATTTTATTGATTTTTAAGAATAATATGTTACTATGGCATTTATCTTGTTGTTTACCAAAGAATTAGTGTTAATATTGTGCGGTGGTAATTAACGCTCCGTGAGCGAGTCCGACCCGCACTTCGCTGCATTTTTTATTTAGTTGCAGATTCTATTTGAGATTTTGGCAATCATCTCGTAGACCAATAAAATCAGTTTTTCCCGTTTATCTTAACTTATACCATAATTGAATTAATTGATCATATATCGAAAATTAATATACATTATACAATAAAGTCCCCCATTGCTGTGTCTGTCCCTGTGTACGCGATTTTCTCAGTATTTATTAAAAGAATTGCAATTCAGTTTGCTTTAAGGGATAGATTATTTCATGGTTAAGGTCCAGATGAATATTTTGTCAAAATTACCTGACCTATGACAATGAATGTCAATAAAGTTGGAAAAAATATTCTTAGGAAGGGTATCACGTTTTGCGCCGCTCAAATCATCTCAATTAATCAATTAGAGATAGATGGCAACATCGTTCTTCTTAAAAAGGTCTACAATAAGTTCAGCGACAGCATATGTAATACACAAATCCAAATAAACGTTTCACTGTTTAAAAAACATAATTTTTCAACTCAATTTTGCAGAGCTTTTTGTGTAAAACTGTCTTAATTTTTATAAAATTAAATAAAAAAGTTCAATATAAATCATCCACATGTTACTCTAAGTCCTTTTGTAGCTCTAATTCGTCCATGTCACTATACCTATTACATGTTATTCATATAGTTTAGATTTTTTTTAAAGAAATGTTCATTTTTAGATCGATAGGTACATAGCTGAGAAGTCATCCCAGCTAAGAAATAATCAATGCTGAAAAGTAATCCTAGAGGAAAAGCTGAGAAGCAATGCCCCCATTATTCCAATGCTGTTTATTGACGAACCATACAATTCTATAACAGTATCTATGATATCTGTTGACATTGATGTCATAATTTGAGTTAGAGATAACATATTATATTTATAACACAAACAAATTATATAATGATCTGAAATAATATAATTTTTTGTATAATTATTATATACAATTATTATATTTAATTACATGCACGCAAAAATATAGTTTACCTCACATAATGTTGACAGTAGTCAGTATTTTACATAAAGATTACAATGATGTATGTGTAATAAAATCAAATAAAAATAAATCATTCACAATAACGGTAACACGAGTTTCAATTCAATCGAACATTTTAATTTTTTCCTACAGGGGCAACTTTAAACAATAAAAGTAGTTTATATGCATCTTGAATATGCTTACTGAACTGCAGTTTTAATAATCCATGATTAGACTTCATTTCTCTGGATTCCAGTATATCTAATGAAGTTTGATGTGAGGAGAAAATGCCAAGTCGAATAGACATGGTGAAAAGTGCAATGACTCCTTTAAATAAAGTATGGGAAGACAGAAATATTCCTAAACATACCAAGTCTATTCACTACTAACTTTGATTTTTCTATCTTTCTTTACGATGCTGAATCATGGATGCTGAAGATGGTCGATCGCCAAAAAAACCTTTGGAATATCTAGCTGGAGAGTGATGCTTAAAATATCATGAGTCCAACACAAAACCTCTTCTTGATTCTGAAGTAGCTTCACATCAAAACGAGGTTTTTCATGATAAGTCTCATGATAGCTCTCAAATATTTTGGTCACACTAAGCGAAAACCTCCCGATTTGATTAGTAGAAGCTCCTATTATGTAAAATTGATTAGTAGAAACTGATATAAATTGCCGAAACTGTTACAATCTTTCATCTTCAATTCTATCTAAGATGTAATTTACTATTAACCATATTAAGGCGCTTTGAGATGCAAACATTATTACTAGAGCAAAATTGTACAAGTGTGTGTAAAAGAAACTGATTAGTAGAAGCTCTTATTATGTATAATTGATTAGTAGGAACTGATATCAATTGCCGAAACTGTCACAATTTATCATCTTCAAGTTCTATCTAAGGTATAAGTTACTATCAATAATATTAAAGCGCTTTGAGATGCAAAAATTATTACATGAGCGAAACTCCGAGACGGGAGCAAAGCTGTATGAGTGTGAGTGTAAAAGCAACTGATCAGTAGAAGCTCCAATTATATTAAATTATTGTCACTTTAAACTACACATATTGATTAGTAGAAACTGATATAAATCGCCGAAACTGTCACAACGTTTCATCTTAAAGTTCAATCTTAGATGTAAGTTTCTGCCAACCATATTAAGGCGCTTGGAGATGCAAACATTATTACTAGAGCAAAATTCTGAGATAAGAGCAAAGCTGTATGAGTGTAGGCAACTGATTAGTAGAAGCTTTTGTTGTGTAAAATTATTATCACTTTTACCTAAACCTATAAAAAAGTTTTCGTATATCGTTTCTGTGGTTTAGTTCTGTAGATATTCTCAAGATCCGTAGTCTGTATTGTTCATTTGTGGATATTATTTTGTCATTTTTGTACAGTCATTAAATTGTAATATTGAAGCCTAATTTTGCCAAATAAATCTGCAATGATTTGTTTCAATAGTCGTAAGCCTGCAATTGTTAGAGTTTATTAGTAAATATTTTCTACGCATACTACAGATATTGTTCGTTACTAAGTACTACATTTGTTTCAAATTTATGCGGTTACGATGGGTACTAGATACAATAAAAATCAAGTCAATACATTTACTAAGCGAGAATTAAATCCGTTCAAAGTAAAAGAAAAACCACTTCAAACGAAACATTATTCAATTACTCGTAATAAAATATGGGTGACGTCCAACACTGCATTCATTGTATCGACCCTGGATCCTTGAGTTCGACCGGAGCAGACCTTGACAGAGGATCCCTTGTGATAACCCACACAGTGCCATTGCACAGCATCAGGACTCGGCGTCTGGTAGGAAACTTACGGCAGCAACAAGACTTTCAATTATTCAATGTTACTCGTTTGTTACTTTGACTTGTAGTTTACTTTTTAACCCTCAGTTCAATAAACTTTTTCTTATCCTTAACCCGTTAACTGACCCGTGAATATTTTGTATTGGACGATAGACGAAACTTTATCTAATCACGTTGGGATAATTAATTAAACAGTTACAAATTGTACAGGAAACTAATAAATTCAAAGAACCGAATAGATTTTTAAAATTCGACCGTGGGAAGTTTTGACTCACGAATTTTAATATATTAAATATTAAAATATGTAACATGTCAACATACTAAAGGTCATTAAAGCGAGTTTCAAATAGGAGATCTGCTGATATTTTGAATTTGGTGCGAAGGACATTTACAAAGTACCATACGTTTGAAATTTAAATTTAAGTATATACATTTAAATTATAAGTAAGAGTAAACTGAGAGAAGTTATGTTAAACAGAGAGGTTTAACCTCGTTTAGCTTATTATTTGGAATATTGATAGAATACTGATAGACATACCATTTTTTTATACTTCTTACGTTCCTTTTTACCAATTTTTTTATTTCCTGTCAACAAATATACATATTACCATATAAATAAAAGGGTAGACCAGGTGTTCAATTTAAAGAAAATGCCTTATATATATATATATATATATATATATATATATATATATATTACAGCGGAAGCTCCTCGGAAAAGTTTGTTCTCAAAATGAATTTTTTTTTAATTAATTGGTTGAAAAGTTATGTTATGATTAGGTAAAAGTACAGTTGAAACTTTTTGTATCCTATTTTTTAAAATCTCAAGATCTCTTACAGTTTTCCCAATTCTATTAATATAATTTTTGTTTTTATTCTGCAAAACACGAAGAACTGAAATTATATTGTGAATATCCTCCAGTACTCATGAACTGTCCGATTGTCCTCCAAAGTACAAAATCAAAGTTCATCGAGCATCGAAAGATTCGTAGAAATGAATTGTTAACCAATTTTAGTGATTGTGTCATAGCCCACAGGCCGATGGAAGACTCAAGGTTCAATAACAAGATCACTCGAGCAGAAAATAATAAAGTGTAAAAAATTACTTGCATTTGTTTAGTATGAACCACTTGCAGCATTCGCAAACAGATTCATCTCATAACCGGGTCGTTTTTTGTAGTGTCGTGTGTGCAAATCACTTCATTAGGTATGCGAATCGGGCAATTAGGTGTCTGCACACGGGCGGAGACGGAGCTCGACGGTTCAGACATGCAAGACCTTGGTAACATATAGCGATGCATCAGCGTATTTATGTCAGTTTTACTTATAGGTTTTATTATAGAAACTCACTTTATCCAACCGGATTTTGCAGGCAGATTGCCAGTCTAAGTGAGAAGGGTATTGTAAAATACCTTTACACATACTAATTTTATTTTCCGGCCTTCCTTAAGGTTGTTTTCCTGTTTACTACTAGTCTTAATCTAGTTTTAATTTCATGAAAATATGTCTTCTTAATATTTTTTGTAGGAATAGTTAAGCACAATTTCACGTGGCAAGATTTTTATTTAGCGGGTAACGAGAGTGTGGTGAAAAATTGAACTATTTTTTGTTAACCGATTATATTTCGGAATTTAAAAAACCTTATTGATAACATACGAACAAGCAAACAGAAACAATTATTTATTTACAGTTCGAAATTATAATTAAAACAAATTGAGGTTTAACTGAACATTGAGTCTTGAAACTTTCGCGAATATTTGAACGGTAACCTTTTTCAATACATGTTTTTATTAACAAGAATTACTTTTTTTATATACTTAAAACATAATGGCAATTTGATCTATTTTCGGTTATAGTAAGTTTTTGGTTTAGCTACACCTTCACTTGTTGCAATGTAGAGAAAGACCTTTGTTGTTGTTTTAAGTGAACTTTGTGTTACATGGCTGCGCCACATCTCTAAGAACTGATTTTTTTGTAGCCGGAAAGAATGGTTCATCGTTGTAATTTTTTGTTTACCAATAAATAATAATAGGCAGTAGATTGTCTGAAAAGCAGTTGACTGACAATACGTTGCATGCTATTATTTTTTCAATTTTAAGAATGTTTATGCATATGGCAGACAAAATTGAGTTTATTTTTGGCTTCTAAACTAGGAGGCGATAATGACCCATTTCTCCCATTACAATTTATAAGATCAGCAATCATTTTTAATTGGTATTCTCATTGAAAAGCTGTTTTAAATTTAACTCTTATTTTACTATCATTTATATTTCAGAGTAAATATAATTTGTAATTTTTGTATGTATTTCTTGTATGTGAATTAGAAATGATCAGAAATTAAAAACTTAAGCTTTCAGTTATCATCAAACCTGATGTACGTATTTCTAGGTACTACGTTAGTAATGTTTAATTATATTTCTCTGATTAAGGTCTCTATTATCATAGACTAGCTGATTGTGTTCGAACATAAAATATCAATTTAAAAGATTTATTAGAACGACGAGTAGTAAATAATATATAAATTACATTAAACGTTTCATTATTACATTCAAAACGTCTGAACGCCGCATGGCGTCATCAAAGTGATATGACGCGACGCGCCAAATCCCTTATTAAACTTTGAATATTGAACGATGCGAGTTTAATTTCGAAGAAAGAAAAATTTATCGTACAGGTAATTCAGTGTTCCTCGAAGTTTTTTTTTTCATTTTTCATTTTATGATAAATAAATGTAATTATGATTGTAATTATGATTCAGAATATGTTAAAATTACAAAATATTTTTTTATTGAAAAATATATTATTTCTCTTTCATAAAAGCTTAAATCAAAAAGTGTTATATATTATTTTCGTCCTATTGTCAGAAAAAAATTCTTGCTTAGACTAACCAGAACCTGTAAATGCCAGTACCTGTATATGATGAGTTTCGTCAAATTATATATATATATATATATATATATATATATATATATATATATATATATATATATATATCCTTTATATTCTGGATATTATTATATTTTCACAGCGTATTAATCCGACAGGGTCCTTTTCATGCGATTACAGAATTATCAATTTTGTAGGATTATAGTGTTACCCTAAATCTGCAGCAATTTTTCTACTGGGGAATTTAGAGATCAGGCATGCTACATGTTATGGGAAAGGCTATCAATATAAAAAAAAAATAAATAAAGAATTAAAAAGGAACACAATATTCAATAAATTATTATGAATAAAGAAAATTGTGTACGCATCAACAGCTGAATTAATAAAGAAAATATAGGAATGTGTTACAATAATCTTACCACCAATTGTAAAATTCCAATCAATACTATTCGATGTCTTCTTAGGATAACTCCATTAAGGGTAGAGTTTATTTCGTCACTTGTATAAAACCTCGTGACAATATAAAATTAAACAAGTTACAAAATTTTAATGTCGGAATTAGTGTTTATCGTCATCTAAAGTATAAAGTTTATTAGCAGCTGATACAAATTAGAAGGTGGTTGATGTTTGTCTAAGAAAAGAAAATTTTCTTTTTATTGAAACTAAACTCTGTACTCCTTGTTATTCTAGTTTAGATCCAGTCAGCATTTCCTTGGCCATGGAAAATTTTCCTTAACAAGTAAGTCCCTACAGATATACCTTTTACTTATTAAATATTTCGTTCGTAGATTAATTTGATTAAAAAAACATAATTTCTTCCAATTTTACTTAGATTTGTTCTCACTTTTCAACTCCATCTAGATTTAGGTGATAATGTCATATAATTATCCTGAAGCATTAAGGTGTATTAAATTATAGTTTCCTCAACCCAGGTCTATCCAATGGTTCTAGATATTTATCGTTTATGTGAATAAAATACAAGCAAGCAAACAAAAGGGAATACCCACCAATGGTACCTGTTGGTGGCTGCAGCAAACGTTTTTTTCTTTAAAAAAAACAAAGTAAATATGTTTTAATTCAAAAGTCTGAGACGACACCATATTTTTTGGACCACATGCTTTAATTTGAAAATTTTGATATATTTCATACTTTTTCTTTTAATATAATCACGCGATTATATTTCAATATAAATGATTTACTTGTAATATAACCTCAAAAATGAATCGTTAATTAGTAAGCGAAACCAGATTTGAATGTGGCCATATCATCAGAACGATAAGAGAAGATGGATGATCATTTAACAAAGTAATATAGCCGTACGTATTCAAGTTTTCTGTGTGTATTTTTATATAAAAATTATAAATGAATGTGATTGTTTTATGAATTTCACAGTATGAAAACAGGACGTTTTCGCGCATCACTCACTGGGGCCTATGTTAAGTATAGTAGAGAATCCAAACGATAAACTAAGCAAAGAATGCAAAGGAATATTGGGTTCTGATTCTTATATATCTGTAGTGCCAGAACAGTACAGCCTAATTAGAAAAAGCCAAACAAGTGGATACGCTACTGGTAATTAATAGTTCAGTGGCCATCTTATCTGCACATATCTGAAAAGATGGCAAGGTTTTACTATTTAATTTATATAAGTTTATTAAAAAATGCAATCTTTTAAGGAAAGCTTTTACTATTTAATTTATGTAAGTTTATTAAAAAAATATCAAAATATCTTTTTAAAAGTCCAAAATGGCTTCCCAAAAATCATGGTCCTATTACCCTGAATAATCCTGTATTTTGATAGTTTGTGTTGTGACAGTGTGTTGTGTAATAGTTGCTTCTTCGAGCTTAGCTATAATGTTAACAGCTTCCACATCACCTTGTTCTGACTTGCTAGCGAGGGACGGTTTGAATCGACATTCAGTTAGAAATAACCTCATTTAAAATATGTCGGAAAATGCAAAAACTGATTGCAATTGTATTTCATTAATTGTATGCAATTGTATTCAGTTATATGTTTCAGCAAGAATTAATTTATGGAGATGTTTAATCAATTTCGAGTGTTGGTAGTAAGTATTACTAATTTTATAATATTGAGGTTATACGCTACGGAAAATGTCTGGTTTAATTTGGCTGAATTTGAACCTGTGTACTCGTCTCACACCTAAACTGCGATTTCATGTCCAACTTTCATAATATATCGTCCAGTGCGTACTATTATACTACTTTTGCACTCGAGACTGCTTAGAAGGATGGTAACCCATCTTAACAGGAGTGTCTCTTAATTCTTCTAGCCGGCATTTCTTTTGAGTTTCGTATCGACGAAATACAATGTTTGATAATAAAATTTGAACAATTGATGTAGTTTGTGAATTGCAGGTATCTTGTTTGTTGGAAAAGGAGTAGGGTTAAGGATTGAAAAAAAAAACGAATAATATTATGTAAACATAATCTGCCTTTAATTTAATGAAAAAAAAATTGCAGAAAAGAATAAAACCGTATAACATAGATCCGCATCTATGTTCCATCCAGCTTGTGCGCTGGACTGCGTCGGTCGCCCGACACTAGACGCTTCACGTCACAAATACAATATGTCGGGCTGTTTTACAAAAACAAAAGTAATTGGCAGTTTACGTTCGTAATAAATGATTAAATAAAAAAAATTAAATACTTAAAATTTAAATATGTTTTATAACCTAAAATAACATTAAATGACTCATGATATATTATTAATTACAATAATAATAATAATAATAAGGTATGTATGTATTTTTATGTTGCGTGTATTTTTTTCATTAATCAAACTATTTTATTTATTCTTTGTAAATCTTATATTAATAATTTAATCAGCTAACTTTACTTCTTCTGATATTTTAAATAAAAAAAATTAAATAAATTCAAAGATATGATTTGTTTATTTTCTCTAATTAATTACTTAATAAATGACAATAAATAATATTCGCAAGAATAGTAGAAAATATAAAAACAAAAATGAAAAAATAAACACCTTACAAAGTAATTATTGAGACTAAGATTAAGATGAATTTGAAAGTACATTCCCGCCAAATAAGTTAATCCAGTTTAATATATCGTTTCTGTTCTGAATGGTGTGGCACTACTGATACTGTCAACATTTCCTTTAGGTGTGCATGCCAATGTGGCAAGTGATACATTTACACTGCTAATTTTAGGTTATTTTGTCATTTTTTCTTAAATAGTAAAAATACAAGAAAAATATTTACTTTTTTCCCTATCGTTTTCTCCTGAGAATTCACAATTATAAATTTGTACGCTAATCATTTATTTAAAAAGATTTAATCATCTTCTTACTTGGTCCCTTACGTTAACATATAATTTTTATTCAAAAAATATTCTCAAGGTATTTTCCCCAAGTAAATAATTTTATCCTTAAATAAAAAAAAGTCATGCAATTATTAAGTTATGCACAAAATGCAACATTCAAATGTCAGGCCGCAGGGAACCGAACCACACTTACTAACTTGTTTATTTAAATACAATTACAAAATGCACTTACGGCGTGTGAACGCTTGACCATTAAAAAGTAATTGAAACATTATTTTTATTTTTCATAATTATTATTAATTATCAGTCACATGTAAAAATAAAATTAATTTTTCAATTCGTCATTGGTCAGCGAGCGCATTCAGAATTTTGTCGATTGCTGAAAGAGTTTAAGAGTATAAACTCCTTAACGGTATAATAGCAACATTATGCATCAATATTGTCTCATAGGTTTCTAGAATGTTCTACAGAACTCGCGACGGTACTAGCGTTATACTTAACGTGTTTCATAAAGAATTAAACAGTTACGAGTGCTCGCTTGATATTTAAAAAATTAAGACGACTGAAAAAATCCTTAGGACAATATTGTCAAATAACATTGCCTCACATATAACGAGACGCCAACCCGACATTTGAATACTACAATCATACAGAATATATAAAAACAAAAATAATAAAAAGAACAAAACAAAAACGAAACATCGTCAAAATGCATCTGCCCAGCCGGTGTCATCTAAAAGAATATATTTCCATTTTTAATTCTCATCAAGCGTATCGATACCCGCGTACACACTAAAATATCGTTAAATTAACAAAGTTGAGTCGGTTAAATGAAGTTGTAAACGAAATTAATGTATTTCAATTAAGTTTTCTTTTTATAAAATTTCAACCGCTCAAATCGCGACCGCCGCTCTCAGGTAGACGAAACCCGACGCGCGCGGCTCCGGCGGGGTAGTTAGATCGGGAGTTCACGTACTAACTACGGAACAAAAAGAAAAAGTTGTACGTTTTGAAAAGTTGTAACCGGTTCGACCTGCGCAGTCGATAAACGAGACGACTCTGATATAACTCGACACTTCTACATATATGTAAAACCAACCGATATGTACTTTTACATAAGTTTCACTAATTGAAAATTAGATGATGGACCGTTGAAGTTATGACAAGTATTTAAGATAATTTTCGAAAACGGAATTTGGAGTCGACTTTACATATAATACGGAAGTAGTCGCGTATATTCCGATATTTAAATTTACTCGGTCTGCGCGTTAATGTTTTTAGTTAATAAACAATTGTAGTTTATCTTTTATTTTACTGTACTGTCGAAAGCAATGGCGGCGTTAAAGAAGCCAGTACGCGCCCAACTGTACAACCCTGGCCCGACCGGTTCTGATGGCTGAATAAAATTGATTAAAAAGGAAATAAAAACACTACGTCGAGCAGAAAAAAAAACGACAAAAGCACACAGCCTGCCACGACCGAGGTGCCCGCGTCTCGTAAACACAACTGCATCGACACGTTCGAATATTTGCTATATTTACTAAAGCAATTTTTTGATGTCGCTGTTTGCGATTGCGATATGTCGGAAATATATTCTTGCCGAGTCCGCCGTTATGCCAGCAGATATTGTCAAAGAAATAAACATTTGTCAAACGTTTCCACAATAAAAAATTACAATCTTACGTAAGATTCAATAAAACATTAATTGAGCAAATCAATGAAGACCGACTAGCACTCGGTTTGTGTGCGAGCGGTACCCTTTCGACATAAGAGTGAAACACCTCGGAATATCCAAACTACTGAAACACCGTCTTGCTATGTCTTTCAATTACTTTTACTAAATCGAAAAATAAAACGCAACTAAATGAATAAACAGAGGCAAAGTGTGATTGGCTTTTTACAAATAAATATTTAACTAATTAATTATTAAATAAACAAACAAAACTTCTTCAGGTCAGCACATAACTTAAGTGAAATTGTTCACGTTTACGATGCGGGGAGATGAAATGAGACATAATTACAAAATATCAGCCAATCACAGTAATAACTAATGTCTAATGATAGAAAAAAATGTAAAAAATTAAACAAACATGAAAATAAATAATAAATTATTACTTTAATTAAATTGCTTAAATAAATCACATGTGTCTCTTCAACACCCTTATATAAGTTATGAAAACTGAAAAAAATTATTATACGTAGTAGAAAGAATAAAGAGGATACTTGTTTTTTTTATATAAATTAATGCTTTTATATCTAATATGAGAAGGTCGTTTTATAAAAATCGGCGCGACGCGCTCGCCCCCCCTTTTCACGAGAAAAACAAACAAAAATTATTAATATCACAAAAATATCTTCTCTAATTTCACATCTCAAAAAGAGCGCAAGTCCAGCATCGAGCCGCCCCCCGCCGGCCGCTGTTCATCCGATCGCGCGTTTCCGCTCTCACAAAACGACCCCCCCACTAATAATTAGTGCGTACTAATAAATTAAATATATTATCATATTTTAAATTATAAAATTATGTATTTAATGTATAATAATAATAATAATGTATGTCCTTGACAGTTGCGGAGTTAGGAGTCGTTAGTTATAAGTAAGATGGGACACGACGGAAGGGAGTGTGGGCGCGGTGCTGCGCGTTCTACCGTGTATTTACACAATTTGTATTCTGTCAGGCGTCCAATCGCAAGCGTTTTACTGGCACGAAAATTAGGTACTTCGAAAGGATATCGAAAGGTCTGCGTACTCGGTTATATAAAATAAAATATACTAATAATTACAGCAGTAAGATAACTTAACATAATAATTTATATCTCATGTTATTAAAGTGATAATCGTTAAAAAGAACCTCAAACACGTCTACGGCAAGTAAACCGTATAAAAATTAATCTATCGACATACATGTGGGGGTAATAAATAAAATATTATTACGTTTAGTGCCATTTACAGATGCGCGTGTAATTTTCATTTTAAAGCATTTTTTTAAGAGAACTATACATTTCCTTCGCTCGCATCGCATACGCTCGGAATATAGAAGAAAATGCCTTTTTATTTATTATTAAATATATTACAAAATGAAAAATAAACAAAATAAAAATCGAGATCATTACTTAATAGCCGGTTCGGCCGAATTGGAGCGTATGTACAGTTACATCGAACATTAATTACATGGAATATTCAGTAAGGACGTTTCGTCGGGGGCCAACGATACCACTTCTTAATGTTTATGTATAAAATGTATTAAAAATATTAAATAGACAATCGATCGATACGCCGCCGGGAGGGTGCCCGCGCGTTCTACACTACGACTAAGGAAGAAGCTTGATTTTAACTCGTCACATATATCTCAATAAACTCAAAATTGACACAAACAAGCTATAAAGATAAATATGTATATATATATTTATTATATGATTTGGAAAATACAATGCTTGGAAGACATTTTCGTGTAGCAAAAAGTGGTGGCGTCACAGGATCGTTTCTTAGAGCTAGGCGGGCGGGGGTCGCGCTCTAGGCGAGGGCGAGGTCGCCGAAGGCGGCGACGGCGGCCGAGATGCGGTTGAAGACGGGTAGGCGCGCCTCGTCGGAAGGCGAGGGCGGCGCGGCGGGGTGCGCGGCGGGCGGGCTGGGCGAGCGCGGCAGGCGTGCGAAGGCGGGCGAGAGCGCGGGCGGCGAGCGCTCGCCGCTCAGGAAGGAGGCGAGCGAGGCGGCCGAAGCGGCCGAGCCGAGCGACCCCACCGAGCCGCCGGGGCTGGGCGGCTCGCGGCGCCGCGCCTCCTCCGCGTTGTGCACGAAGTGACAGCGAGGACCGTAGGGGCAGAAGCCCACCGAATGGAAAGTGCGGCAGAGTTCCGTCTTGTACTTGGGGTGTCGCTGTAGGTTGCGTAGCTCGCGAGCTCCGTGCGCGAACTGGCATTTGTCGCCGTACTTGCACGCGCCCGCTTCCTCGAAGGGGCGGCAGAGCTCCGTCTTGTAGCGGCTGGCGGGCGGCGGCGCCGGTTCGGAGGTGGTGCGCTCGAGGCGTCGGTGCTGCAGCCGATCGAGCAGGCCGGCCAGGGTCTGCCGCGGCAAGGAGGCGGCACGCGCCAGCGCCCCGTGCTCCCATCCGTTCGGCATCGACGTCTGCGACTGCACTGCAGGCCGGCTCTGGTTCTGTAACAACGAAAAGGTAACGTCAATATCGACAGTTTCGAGCAAAGGAAATAAAACGCACGCGGATCCTCGCACGCGTCGTCCAGGAGAGAGAGGAAGAGAAAGTGCACACGACGCGCGCATTAAATCCATTGATAATGCAATCGTAAAGCGTATGATGACATCCGGATCCGTGTTTCGAAATTTGTGAAAATTTCAACGGCAATAACGAAAGTGCGTCGTTAACAATTATCACGTTAAAGGTCTCGCGTGTGCGTGTCGTATGTCATGGGTCGAAACGGACTCGGGAACCGTTCACTGCGCACCTCCATCGCCGCACGACGGGCACGGCCCGAAGGTCTAAGAGTAGCACGGTAGGTACAAGATTTTAGGTAAACTAGTGGATTCGTCGATGCAGAGACCTCAACCCAGTTACGGACGGTGGCGGCGGTAGATCGTAAAGTCTCGCCGGTCGAGGCGAGAACCGGTGTCGCGGCAGGTACCCTCACCGCGTTAGCATTAATGTACTAGGCAGATGACCCTCAACAGAAAATGATATTCTGAGCGGAGGCGTTGCACCATCGCACTGCGATGTTCAGCGCATTACATAAAACGATCGCTCGCGACACGTGCTGTGCGTTGCGCAACCAATCCGCGTGCGGCAACTTGTTTTGATGTGATTTAGCCCGTAACTTTGATTTGAATATTTTCTCAACATTACCAATTTATATAAGATCGGCGATATGATAATGGGACACTACGTTTGCCGCACGGAAAATTTAAACGCGGGCACACATTATACGGACTCACATTTCGGAATTCGTAAATCGGCATGTTTGTCGGTTTTGTAAGCGTGGGCGGCCGAGTTTGAGCAATGGGTATCGTCACATCGTAACCGCCGGCGGAGATTGCGACGCACTTCGCAGGTGATAAAGAGCCCGACGGCTCGGCTGCATGCAATGAGAGAGCGGTAATGAAGCTGTCAATATTGTAACAGCGACGCCAATCTCTGGAGGTTGATGTAAATAGATATTCGTTTGGCGATCTGTTTTAATTTTAAAGCAAACATTCGGCAGAGTTTGCCTCTATTCTTATATACTATACGATTATTACGGTGGAGCACGGGATCGATCCAAACCTGTCACTTGCGTTCGGCCGCCTTCCATCAGCTGAGAGGCGTGTCGGAGCAGAGACGTAACAGAAGAAAGAAGAGGCGGCTCTCCGCGCCTCTTGTCATGCTAATGCAGGGCACCGGTCGACGGCCGACACGCCGCTTTGTTCCGCCCGATGCTAGCGATATTATTATTGAACGGCCGCATCGCACTTTTAACGTTTTTGTAATAAGCGGGCCGCTCGAATTTATTGTATCGCCTTGCTGTTTAAGCAATGATGAGTTTTTTTTATAACCGACGTCGTTTCATTGATAATGTTCATAATGGAGCACTAATTTTGGCGCTGAGGCTGTCTTTCAAAATATCACCTATAGATCATTCAGGTGGCGACTTAGTCACAGGTTTATATTTTATACACAATAAATAATTGCGCGCTCCTAAATCGCTTAAGCTGTGTATAGCTCTAGGCGATTACATACAAAACACTGTTCGTGATACGCTCCTGATTCGCGACCCAGCCACCAATCTGACCGATGGAGGCTGTAGGGTTGTATATCGATAAATTTAGAAGATTTTTTTTAAATATTTCTGGATAGTGGTATCCACCATGCTTAGAGTAACGAAGTATCAACACTGAGATACTATGAGCACATTACCTATCATACAAGGATTTTTTGCACTGGATTTCACTCGCCACAGAGACTTATTTAATTATTATTTTATATTGTCTTCAATCCCGAGAGAAGATTTCTGCTCTGCTCTCTTAACTGTGATATGGTTTAGTAAATATGGCATAGTAAATTTATAATAAGACAGCTTGAGATCTGTCTTTACTATTCACTTGTAACTGACTGGGCAGTATTATTTTTTCCATAATTTATTGCCGATTTCATTTGACGACTTCAGGAATATCTGAAAGCAATATTTAAGGAAATATGCAACAAGCCCAATTGAAGTAGCATGCTGCAAATCAGAGGTGCTTGTAAGGTACACTTTGAGTAAAATGCCGCATATCGGCGTAAGTTTAATATCGACATGTTTCCTTACGAAAATTATATTGATATATTTTGAGTTCGGTGAGTGGTTAGAAAGATTAAAGTCGAAATTACTTTTTACATAAATTCTACTGAGATTTTTGAAGCATCGGTTCTTTCGAGGCACACTGGAAGTTACAATGGTTAATCTTTAAATGCTTCTTTTCGTAAAATTTATTGAAATATTTTAAGCATCGGTGCTCGAGGAGCGGAGCACACTTGGAGTTAGAAAAGCTAATATCAAAATACTTCCCTCCGTATATTCCACTGAGACATTTTAAGCATCAGTTCTTGAGAGACGCATTCGGAATTAGAAAGGTTAACCTCAAAATGCGTACGTACGTTTTATCAAGATATTTTAAGCATTATATCATATATTAAGCATTTTATAAGATTATATTAGTCAAAATTAATGGAACGATTATGGGAAATACTCCCGTTATTATAGATACATTAACACTGTATCGATGCGCGCTGCGGACGCGACAGCGGGAGCGAACCGCGCGCGACTTAAACCGCCTCGAAAGATAATTGCCGACGAGGCGGACGCGACGCGACGATTTCCTCCTCTACCGCACTGCGCATAGCTTATGAACGTAGTCATAATTCGTATAACTTTATTCTACGTGAGTCATAGGAACTCGTTTGTAGAGGTCACAAAAGGTGGGCGTAAAAAAGCTCGAGATTTCTAGCAGTCTTACGCTTGTTGACTAGCAAAACGAGCAATTTGATTCGCAATTAATTAAAATAATTCTCCCAATTCGTCCGCTTAAAACTAGTAGTTTGAGTTACAAACAAATCATATGCAGAATTCGTGGTAAAAATGTAACGCCTAGCGCTGTATCTTGTGGCGAAATTAGCAGCGATACGTATAGAAAAGATGCAATGTATTTAAACATCGGTATAGGAGCTATGTCGTAAGTAGTCGCTATGGTTCAGTAACTTATAACATCAACGTTATAATTTCACTTATAACATGAATTTCTAACAGGTTTAGAATGTCGAAACTGAATACACATTAGAAAAGAGGAGCAACATTAAATCCACGACTCTTTATTGGTATAGTTAGAACTTTGCATAGTTGAAAACGCATGTTAAAATATTTCAAATATACATTTTTAGACACACCAGTTCAGCAGTTGTACTATGCTGTATTTATATTTCAGTTGTACTTAGAAAGAACTTGAAATATAAAACATTAACTTCTGCCGGCAGTTTCACGGGGGTTGAAATATTTATTAATGTGATAGAGTTTTTTTATAATATTAATTAATCAATTTAAATACATATATATTTAAGGTATTTCATTTAAAGAAACGATATACAAATAATGAACAGACATTGGACTGCTTCCTTGCAGATAATTGCTGTGAGTGACTCGACACTTTTATTTATCTTTACTTATACCGGTTATTTTTCCATTTGCTTTTACTTATCAAGACGACTTTGATTTCTTATTATTTTTTGTAAAAAATAATCGCAAAATATGCATAATGATAAGTCTAACGTAATCCGATAAGATCTCATCATGTAATATTTTTGTATTTAATTTGATGTTAAAATTTAATTAGCAACAATGTCTGTATTACCTTCGAACAGGATTACAATGAAGTACAAGTTGTTTGTACAGCTCTCAAGCAAAACCGTACTTTCAAGCTGCCTTACATCTTTATTTCCAACCGTTATTAAAATTTAAGTTTTAGCACAAAAAAAGACCTCTATAATAACATTGCTTATTAAACAAATGCTCTATTTTATGCTGTCCACCTGAACAAGCCGTATCATATAGCATCGCTCGCATAACTAATTACATCTAACACTGCCAACGCAGTCGGCGCGTTCGGGTCACCACCTGCACTCACGAAGGAGAATTCTGCGCCTAGAATTGGATTACCATATATTTATTCAGCCATTCAAATCAGTTAACAGCATTGCAAATAAGTGATATCACGTGATATATACGCTTTTATACAAGTTCTTCGGATCCTAGGTATTGGCGGTTTAGACTCGAGTACTGCAATTCCCATGCAACATCCCTGCCGAGTGATCGATGATTTATGAGTACGAACAGATTATAGTAACATTTTAAAGTAAACGATTTAAGTAATGTTGTATTTAATCAGTATCACGATGGCATTCCACTCCCGTCAAGACACGTGTCTCCCTTAAATAGAACTGTGAATCTTTCTTAAATCATTATCATGTGCTAAACACTTCTTTTTTCAATTTACATCTATACGTTATTTTCTCTTTGTACATAATGGAGACTGGGGTAATTGTGAATAGAAGATAAAGTGTTTACCTTGTTAACCATGTCTTTTTATAGTTCTTATTTTTTTCTGTTCATTATATCACAATTTGTTTATTGCCATCATATGATATTACAAGAATAGCATTGATTATGATATTCTTATTGTTTAGAGTGACTATATATGCAATAATAATCTATATCATTCACATATATAGTCCCCATATGTGAAATATCTTTATTTTTAAGCGCGTTACGTAACCTCTTTCCGTATTTCTTTCGTATCATCTCGCATAAATTTTTCGCGCAAATACTCTAGACAATAGCGTAGGAGAGCATATTTGAGAATGACCAAAGCAAAAGAGGCATCTTTCAATATAACTAAGTATGGCGGCATTAAACAAAAGCTGTTCACTATAGCTACTTAGAAAATAAATGCACAGCTTCATTACAGCACACAAATTCGCCACCACAATATATCGAAAATGGTCAACTTTTACATCTGTGCTGTTCTCCCAAGACCAAGATTGTGTTAGAGGCATGACTTACAAATATAGCCCCGCATTATATCCAAGAGGCATGACGTATAAATATAGCCCCGCATTATATCTAATTGTACACTTGAATTACAATTACATTCATCAAATCGTGACAATTGATAAGGCAGACTGAACGCTCCCTGTCGTGCCGACGGAGAAAAAGAAAAAAATGACTAAATCACGATCCGATGATGGATATTGTAATTAATTGACGCGATCACCTGTAGAGCGGGTGTCGATAGAGTGCAATTGAAATACCAACCTCCGTCTCCAGCACAATTCAATTCAATATAATATTGCCTCAAATTGTCCGTTAAGTTATTGCAGTTTTGTTTTACGAACAACAATCTGTTCTCAATCAAATGTTGAAGCGTTGCGAGTTTGCGACGCCGATTTGGCTTATTCAGTGACGTTTTGCTAGTTTCAGGAAGGTGCATTGTTTCTGTATTTCAAGAAAAAAGAGTCTAATATGGACTATAGATATGCATAACGAAAAGACAGGATCCTAATTATATATTATATAAGTTTTAAAGTACAAGAGTTTGTATGTTAAGTTATAATAGTCTTATATCACGAACAGCAATTCGTTGTCAATCAAATGTTGAAGCGTTGCGAGTTTGCGACGCCGATTTTGACTGTTTATTCAGTGACGTTTTGCTAGATTCAGGAGGTGCATTTTTTATTTTAAGAAAAAAAGAGACTAATGTGAACTACAGATACGCATAACAAAAAGACAGGATAAGTTATAATAGTCTTGTTTAGCGAACAACAATTTATTGTTAATCAAATGTTGCGCGCGTTGCGCGTTAGTGGCCCCGATTTTAATTTATTCAGTGATGTTTCGCTAGAAAAGTAAACCTGTTGCTGAAAACAATATCTTTTATTGAACTATTGCAAGATAAATACAATTATCATTAATTATGTGATGCGTTGGAAAATACAGTGGAAAAGTATTTTCGAACGAACGAATAAAACATGGCGAAACACTACGCTACACCTATATTCACTTTAAATTAAATCTCCTGAATCAGTTCCAAATTCATAATCAAGTTATAAACTGTAAACTAAGTCAGGTCTTAAAACTCGTTTACGTCATATTAAAACTCAGTACCCTAGCGGCTTAAAACTCAGTACTGAGCCCATCAACTTGTATTGAACTAGTTGTGTATATGATTTGTCTCTGCATATACCTGAATTCCACATTATCAGTTTTTTTTTTAAACATTACGTTCACAAAAATTACATAGGAATCGGATCCGATTCACAAAAATTACATAGGCAATATTGCGTTTTGTATTTGCACCGTATCTCGTTTTTTCTGGGGTAATAACGTCCGTGAGTAAGCCGAGCCAAGAATACACGTGGATTATAATAATGAAGAAGATGAGAAAACACCATTTCTTTCTCAGCATCTATTTTATATATGACTAAAAAATAAATTTCTGATCACTTATCCACTAATCGGAAGTGGGGCATATTTCTTGCATATTTTTCAGAGTAATACGTAAAATTTGGAAAATAAAATTTTTTAAATTCTTGTGATTACTGTATAATTAAAATACTATATCTTTTAGTGAACCATTGCAAGATAAGTTCATTTATAATTAAATACATGATGTGTTGGAAACTACAGTGGAACAGTACCAATAAATAGAATATGATGCCACACTTTTCTACTCCTTTATTCACTAAAATAAAGTTGAAACATTCTCCTAAATCAGTTCCAACTGTAGTAATACTATATAGTAATGATACTATATAGTTATAGCCATCCAATCACAAAAAACGGATTATTATAAAAAAATAATTTATACAACAACACTACATAATTGTTTTATTGCTGTAACGATTGCTCATCTGAACGTCTCATTGCTTTCCTTTCCAAGTTGCGTTACGTTAGGTTAAGTAAAGTGCATACTTGTAATCAAAATATCCAAGATTGCAGTCCATCAATCGCGGATAGCATTATCCAAAACAATTAGAATTCAGCGACGTAATTATTTAATTCTAACAAAACACAATTAAGCAATTAACATTTGTTATTAAAATTAATAAAATTTTTAAAAAAATCGCACAAATTTCAATAACAATTCCCATGAAACGAAATTAGCATAAACGTCTCGTTGAAAACACAAACGTTTGTCTTAGTAACGTAACAATACAACAAGGTCGGAAGGTAATGCAATAATTTGAATAAATTTAATTTTAATGTAAATGTATAAATGTGATCGCCCTGTGTTATGTAATTATTAGTATCTTAACGATAAAATATTGTATCATCCCATTCACAACCGTGCTATAAGCGAAGCATTTCAGACCTCAAAATGAGAGTTTGCTCTTATAGATCTATATTTGAAATACAACTTCTCGTATTCAATTTATTAAAAAAACGATTTGAGGAAACCGACGTGCAGCTAATAATAAAATCGTCACGTACCAAAATATTGTATGATCCACATCCGTACTATAAGCGAAGCGTGTCAACGACCAAAGTGGGAGTTCGCCCTTATGCATCAACAACTTAAAATACTTTTTCCCGTATTCGATTTATTAAAAAAACAAAAAAATGATATGAGATTACCCACGTACAGCTAATAATAAGCCATCGCATACCAAAAAATTGTATGATCCACATCTGTACTATAAGACCACATGCGTACTATATACGTGGGAGATCCCTTTTATTGATCAACATTTAAAACACATCTCATATCCGATTTATTAAAAAAAAAAACGATGACAATGCCGGCGAACAGCTTATAATAAAATCGTCAAATACCAAAATATTGTATGATCCACATCTGTATTAGAAGCAAAGCGCTTCAAAGATCAAAGTGGGAGTTCACCCTTATGGATCAACGATTTAAAATGCCTCTTCTCACATTCAATTTATTAAAAAAAAAGAAACGATGTCAGAATACCGCCGAACAGCTAATAATAATACCGTCACATATCCGTACTTTGTTATTGACAATAAATGTATTTAGTAGTAAATAAAATATAAAACGATTATCTGTCTATTATTAGTTACGTTCGAATACATAGTTCTTTGACCTTCGATAAAATATATAATTTTCGATACAGTCATAATTAGAAAGAAAAAGAAAATACATTTTTTATTGTAGAGTTAAACACAAATTCAAGGATGGATGTTTACGCCGTGCAATACAAGCATGTATAAGGAGTTAAACTATTTATACATATCAACGCAATTCAAAAAAATACCTAATAACTTATACTTCGATCTGATAATAGCATCTTTGAAAGATATGAAAATAAGTTGCTAAAGTCTTTATTTAAATCTCTAATGCCGTTTTTAAACTAATGAAAGTTTTGACAAGACCAGCATGTATCTTGTCCGTTATCATTATACTTCTAATTGCAGCCTGTCGATGTTTATAGTCAACGTGTCCGACTACCGTTCCAACATATCGATAAAGTGTAGATAAGATACAATCGAGTTTCTATCGCAGAGCTCGAAACGGCTCGGCGTGAAAATTTCATAATATCGACAATAACCGAGCGAGCTGACGTTACAAAATGTCTCAAAATGATAGTTTACTGGAACGCGATAAATTATGGCCCTTGCGCAACGGTCGTTAACACAGTTAGAGGAATTTAGCAATCGGTGTCAGCCCTGATTACATTATCGGGCAGTAAAACCTTTGAGCTGTATCGATGCTTCGTTTCTGTATTAGTTTTAGTAACAGCATTGTGACCGGTTTAGGTTTGAACAAAATCTCGGCTTCGAGGTACTGACATCGATTAAAACCGATTCAGTTGACGGTTGCCCGCAGAGAACACAATGTTACTTCCATTTAATAATAAAACAAACTACTAAATTAGGAAGACTACTATTTCCATAGTAGGTATAACTTTAATCACAGTTTTATGTTTATGATGTCAGTATAAGTTTTCTCCAATTTTCCTTCACGAAACAGTAGCAAGCCACTAGCTTCATGGAATTTTCTTCAATTACATTCGACCTTGTATCTACCACCATTGCCTTGCACTATACAATTTAGAATAATTTCACATCCGCGTACTGTTTTACATGCACTTGTTTTCACGAGCGTTTATCGTACAAGAAGGCTTAGTATACATTATGCCATAGTAAACGCCGTCCAATGAACTGGCCGCTCGTTCAGCACAATGGAGCTGTGCTAGAACAACAAGTATATTAGCCAAGATTGAAACAATGAAGCGAGCGTTAGTGTGCTCGGTTCGCTGTACGTGTTGGGAGCACGCACGAGGAAGCGCACGCGACTGGCTCCGCACGTAACACTAGCTGCGTAGTGGAAATTAATTCCTCGACAAATTGTTTCGTTTAATATTTAAGATTCATTTCATTTACTGCGGATATATTTATTGCAGGAAATATATGTGTCAACAATACAATGTGAACTTGGGAGATCACAGTAATGCTATTAACCATTACCACACCTAATGTGCCTCCCAAGCACTATTGATGTGTCTTCAAGTGTGCTCGCTAGGCATCTTTGCTTTGAGACGTACTTGTTGCGTATTCCATTAAATATTGCTTTCAGATATTACTCAGGTCGTCAAGTGCTATTGTCAATTATTTATGGAGAAAAAATAAAACTGGTCGCTCAGTTACAAGCAGGCAGTAAATATTGTTAAACGTCAACCTGTTTCATTGGAAATGCGTTTATTTTGGAGAAGGAAAATAAATTATATTTATGGAGAAAATATGGATAATAACGATAATAATTTTGATTTTTCGCATCTATAATGATGTAGCTTTACGAAGGCTTTTATTTCAATGAATGTTTTATAAAATACTACGTTATAATTAGAATTAATTATATAATTATTCTAATGAAAATTATATTAATTTTGAAATAAAAATAGTTTATTTTGAATGACTTAAATATTATTATATGCATGTCATTGTAGCATATAAAGTCTGATACGTAAAAACTCAAAACATGACAAGAATTAGTTGGAGTTGCCGGTACAAACTGTTAAAAATATACAAGCAGAACAAAGTAACCAGTTAAATTTGGACTCAAATTGTATTCTATGGTAATTCATAATAATGCAACTATTACGATTATTTCTGTCATTAGTGATAAAAAGGCATCGAAACAAACTTTATCCCCGTGAATAATAAGGGAATTGTTTGGGTATTGATAGTTATTTCCGTGGAAGAAAAAGAATTAAGTCGACAGTTAGACAGGTGCAAGGCCTACTTTATATACTTCTTATTTAATTTATCGAGAGACAAGCCGGCCGGGACAAATTTCATGAACTACAGATTCGGTTTCAGACCGTTTTAAAGACAAATTCGCGGAAACCCGTCAAACGACTTTATTGTTAGTTCCGATTAGCTACGAGCGAGGGATTAACATGTGTTGCGAAACACACAATGACATCACCGTTTTCGCACTCGCAAATCGCTAACGATTGTATCATATTCGACTAATCGTCGCGTTCAAACGGACGGCCCGCGCCGCCGTGCCCGGTCAATAATCGTTAATACGTCAAATATTTGATGTGTGTAAGTATCTGTGGGAGACATTAAACATGTTTACAGAGAGCTGTACGATGTGACACGAGCAGTTGACTCGCCTGTATGTTTCCATTCTATCCGTCGTCGCAGTGTTATGTCAAATAGAGCCGGCTGGAGCCGCCGATGACTCGTGCGATTCGCATGTTGTCGACCACATATCAACATTGTAGTTACATAAGCAACTGTTACGTTACGTAACTGTTTTAAAAGAATTATTTTTAGAGTGCGACACCCAGCTTAAGAGAACGTATTCCATGAGAAAAAATAATGTTTTCTTCGAATTAGCTTTTAAAATAATTGAAAAAAAAACAAAGGTTCCGTATTTTTTTTAAAGTGAGTCATCACTAATATAGACATCCTAGTGCAATGAATATGTAATAACACTTAACATAATTAAGTAGGGGTACATAATTATTATCGTGAATATCTACAAAATATGACATCTAGAATCATTACGGTTTTCCTAGAATCTTTGTGTAGGCTTCTAAAGACCTTGGACAGCCCCTCAGAGACCCTTAAAACCAGCGTTGAGACCCTTATCAATTGGCCCTTACGAATGATATCCTATACTATAAAGAATATATTTAAAAAATCGAGTACTTAATTCGACCCTCCACGCCGCAAAATTTCCATAAATGTTTGTTAGAAATATGTACTGGTTAATATGCTTTATTCGAAAATATCAAATTTGAAGTTTCTACGTCAATATACGTGTATGATTTTATAAGGATTTCGTTCTTCTTTTTTTGAGGTACGGAACGTTAAGAAAAGCAAAGCGATCGTGTAAAAAAAAATTTGGTCGACGGAAAAAATGTCCACACTATTATTCTGAAATATCCATCTAACGCTCAATTACTAACGAATATTTTTTTACTGTCTCAATGTTAATACAAGATGATGAATATACGTTTTACTACAATTGAGAGTATAACGAAAATAAACTAGGCTTACTTTACTGGTGTTCTGCTATTCGCTAACACGCGTTGAGTGACTACCGTATGCCCTCCGCACTACCTGTTTCACTTTTCGCGAATTATGATCTAATTTTTCAACAGATTTTCACTACCGTGGCAAAAGAATTTCACTTAAGAAATTTGGGGTTATAAAAAGCACCGGAATGATTATTTGTGACTTGGAAAAAATGCTGCGGTGAAAATGTTTTATATTTCTTTACTCTTTACGCGTATCTAATCGACAATTTCATTGTCACGATTATACACTGATAAGTAACCGCATTTTATCATATTATTTTTTTCCCCAATTTTTGCTTCACCGCGCTCTTCTGTTCATAATGCGCAAGCGCAGATGCATTAGCGCTGCACGTCCAGATTTCCCGAATGTACTCGCCAATGGGCAGGCGTGCGGGCGGCACAAGGGGGCGTTGTACCGTGTGGAAATTACTATACCATAACACCGATTAGATATCTCATATCGTCATATGTTTTGCAATAATGACAAAAGCAAACACGTCGAGCGAACGAGCGTTCTGTTTGAACAATTGCCAGCGTGAGCGGTCTAACGACGTGGACCAGAGGTGTTCATTTTGCGGCCTGCGTGGCTCATCATCGCTCATGCAGTACATCCCTTCCTGTAGCCAGAATCGATCTCGCAGAGCTTACGAAAATGACGAAGACACATAATAAAACGATGTATACTCATGAAGAGTTCCAGAGGAGACTACTATCTTCAGTTTCATAATCAGAGCAAACTGACATAACTTGTCGAAGAATGAATATATTTTTGGGTCCTGGAGATCAACGAAAACATGGCTAACGTTCTTGACTATTGTTCTTCAGCATCATTTTCGAATTATCTTAAAACAGATTTCTCAAGTAATAAGGAAAGACGTAGAGACAGAATTTGTCTTCCATAGAATTTAAAATGTCTAAAACCTTGAATGGATTCAACGATTGCTCGAGACTGAGGACAATAAAGAAAAGGAAAAGTTAAAATCTAGATGCAAATTAGCATTATTTTATCTGAATCAGTTGTCAAGCATTAAAGAAAATCGACAAAAAGAAATAAAAATCGATCAAAATAAAGTTCTTGCGGAGCTTTGTTAGAAAAGTTTCGATGAAAGAGTTAGAGCTTTGCGCCCAGATCCATGGAACGGTCGTAACATTGAACTCGATCTCGGTAAACGGTTTTCAGATACTGTTAGAGACAGATTGCTCACGTGCCTTTGCTCATCCAACTTTTCTATTATTCATTTTCAAGTTTCACTTTAACGACGTTGGATAATATGTTTTTGGAGTTTACTCCTTAAGAATTGATTTTCGTATATAGCGCCAGGTATGAAGTTTTATGAGGAGTAAAATCAGAAGTTCAGAGCTTACGAAGTTCAGAGCATTAAACAAAGTGTAAACGTTAGGTGGCCTCTACGCGCAAGACTTTTGCGCATCTTTAGAGTAAGATATCAATATGTTTATTTGACATTTTGTTACGGTGTAATCGCAATGACGGAGTTTGACACACTCCGTGGCTCGTATTAATACGACGAACGACAAAACACAAAAACCAGATTAAATCGCGCTTACGTAAGTCTAGATTAACATGAATTGTCGAATTATGTCCTCGACGGTTCAATAATCGAGTTTGGAAAATGAAAGATTAGCCGATCGGAGATTTATGTTTTGATTAAACACTTTCGCCTGCGCAGTACGTACTGCGCACCAATGGTTAGCTAATTTCAGCCACTTCTTGAAATATCGAATTATTTATTGATAATTGTATGCACGGATCACATACTAAAGTTGAAAGTATTGCGTTTCACAACAAAGTAATAAAATGAATACAAGAAAAAGAAACTGCACAAATATTGAATCCTTACAAAGATCTAATTGAAAATAAACGCACCGAGGTAGCAAGCGTGAAGATGAAAAAAACGCTTGGGTCGCTATTGCCGGAAAATATAATGCTAGTTATGTTATTAATGAATCGGTGAGTACAGTAAAATGTACACTTTTATAATGAAAATATAATACAGAATTAATTTGTTTGCACGAATGTAATTTCTTTTTTTATATTTATATAAAAAAAGAAATTACATACAGTGCTACCTATTTTACACATTCCAAGACAATCGTAATTAAGGAGTAAAGTTCAATCGCACGTCAGAGCTGACACGCACAATTTTTTTTTTACATTTCTCAATACCATAATTTTTTAAAGGAAGCTCTCCTTTATCCATGCTAATATATACAGCGAAAAAAGAAAGAGACAGAGCAGTGATGAAATGTATAGTAGAAGTCGGAGAACACTTTTAAACGGGGCAAGGTAGAGAGAGAGAACGACTTATTTATTGATCGATCATCGCGAGTAATCCGGCCGATGAATCCCCGACCCAACGATCGACGTCTTTTGGCGAACGGAGCAAAGGCGTTAGTGACAGCGGGGTGCGGGGCGAGAGAAGCAGCATACTTATGATAATTCACGATTAGTTATTCATACGATTATTCTAAACTTCTTTAGAATAATCAATATAAAGGAATATTACACAATTCTTTAGATTCTAAAGTTTTATTCCTTAGGATACGTTTCAGCAGTACTGAAAGTTCATGAGATTCTGTCATGAACTGTCATGATTTCATGAGATTCTATCTCATGAACTCATTCTATACATAGGGATGTTTTACTAATTACTTATGCAAGACCATTTCCATTAAAAAGGATCAATCTGATTCAGACACAACACATATTCTTATAGATACATATTAAAGTTAATTTTATTAGATTAATATACAACGGCGCTAGGAAATAGGTTGAAAACCGCTGTCGCAGACGAGCCCGCCGCCTCGGACACTTGTTCGCTTCCACTCTATTATATCACATTTCGGTATGTTTGACTTTCAAATAACTCACTCGGCGAGAAAGAGGGGGCAGCCGCCTCTGGCTGAAGAATGAGAGCATTCTAACTTCATTAGACTTAATTGTGCGGCTGAATGCGATATTTACATAAACTGTGAACACTCCTATGGGGGAAGGCGAAGAATTTGTTGCATGTACACATAATGGATTCTTTATTTGGTTTACGCTGCAGGTGTTGCTTATGTCTTATATTGTCATTATTTGGTGTTTACATACATATATGTTTAGCTTTTGTATCTACTATACGCGAAAGGGGGTTTGCTGCTAAAAAAAATGTTGTAGTCAGCCAGCCAGAAACTGTGATTACACTAAAATGAAACATTGGTTTAGGGTGTAATGAGGAACGTTTCTATAATTAAAACTCGTGATTGTCCGTGACGTACTGAGTAGAAAATGAGAAAATAACTACCGAACCTACTGTCAATTTTATTTTATATTAATTGACTTTTTCACATTTTTAAGACGTTTTTTTATTTTCTTTTTCAGTTATGGGAATAATTTGAATCAATTTATATGTTTCCTCCGTAATCTAGGCACATTACGGAATACTGAATGATATAATACAAAAAACTGCCGGACTATTTATGGTTTGGAGCTGACTCTGTAATTCGACAAATTAATTAATCCGACAAACGTACCAGCCGGATCAGTGCAACAATACCGTACAGTAGAGCTTGTAGCTTAAAAATGATTAATTCTAAGTTTAGCTAACATTAATATTAGAAGTATAAACCTGTATCTGAGCCGGTCATAGCTTTTAAATTCACCTAGGCAGGATTGCAAAGTTGTCAAAGTTTTGTATCATTGAGGCTCGTATTGCCTGTAAGAGTACCTATATGGGGTTGGAACATTTTCATATTAAATTTACTTGCAAGAAAATTTGAATTAATTTTAATTTCAGATGGGTATTTTGTAGAATGTGTCATAATTTACACTTTCAATTTCAATTTTCTACTTTGTTGAATACGCATCGCGAAATAGTTTTTCCTTTATCTGTATATAAATTATGAAAGCGTATGTAAGTTACATAACTGTCTTCACTAACCTCCACATCGTATCTCCCTATGTTAAGAGGTAATTTAAGGGTAAATCGTTAAAATCGCTATTTGACAACATACAATTTATTTACGTAAATGACTCAATCTCTCTTCTTTTGTCGAACGTACATTACATTCATGTATTGTTATGTTAATTATAATTAAAAATTCGTCTTATCTTTGAGCGAATCGTGAACGATTTTTTATCAGTTCTGATAGCCCATGTTTGCTTTGATGAGTATAACAATGGTCTATTGACGAATTATAAAGCCGATGAAATGCGTGTTAGTGTATGTGTGTATGTATGGTACGTGTTCGTGGCGCGATTTATAAACCGGATGTCTGCATTATTTTACCATACATATTCAGCTATTTTTAAAAGGTTAAAATATTTTTAAAAGGTAATTATAAATCACATTGAAACGAACAGAATCATGATTCAATTTAAAAAAAGAAAATATTTTAACCAGGATATAATACATGCAAACAAATTACATTAAGTCACGCCTCAGTATTATTTTTAGAGTATTCTTTCATTCTTTATAATCAAAATAATCGAAACATATTAACAAAAAGACTACCCTTTGTATAAAGCGACGTTTGTGTATCTACTAGACGCACACACACTATGTGGTTGTGCCTTCTTCGTGTACGTACATATACGATGTCTTTCAATCTTTCCTTCTTCCTTAATACAATACATCCATTACAGATGGGGCTGTCATAATAAGATCGTATATACATCCCTCTATTCTTACTTAGAGACGGGCGATAGTCAAGGCAACGACATTTAGCCCCCTCGTAAATGTCTGTAAAAGATTAACAGACTCGCCACTCCACTCGCAGACGACGTGCGAGTACACCACTGCAGACGCACACGCCCGACCCCGCGTCTATTTATACCCCGCCGAGCAGACTCCTTTAATTGACCGTTAATTGACTTTAATCGAAAGTGTACCATATTTAAATGAAGCGTAAACGATGGCAACTAGGGGGACGTGCTTGGAGACAAAGACGCTGCTCGCTTTTGTCTCGACTCTAATATATGGTACTTTACGCTTTCGAACAATACAATAAGTCGCCGCCGTGGTGTGTTGGTTTGATCACAAGACATATCGTCTTTGACAGCACGGCGCACCGCGGGAAGCCGGGTTCGATTCCCGGTCATTCGTCGAGCGGGGCTGGACTGATGTTATGGTTAGCTGTAAGAGATTGCTATCGTAGCAATAAGTCCGCTATATATATATATATATATATATATATATATATATATATATATATATATCAGTTAGATACATTAAAGTAGATAAATAAATAAATAAATAAATAAACAAGTTCACAAACTTGACGAGTATTTCGCTTGTTATTTTACATTCTACATTAGCTTTACTTATGCCCGTCGTTACTTTGATAGGGTATCTTAATTGATCAGCTTTGACTAGTAAATATACCTATCTATATATAATACCATATATATAGGTATATTTACCTAAGTAAATATACCTATATATAATAATACCTATATAACTTATCGTATTATATTTATTTTTTTTCGATCATAAAACATACCTGTTTTATTAGTAGCAAATAGCTACGTATAATCTATGTCTGAACTCAGTATCTGTGTTCAAATTCCGACTAATATCATCTACGGATCGAATACCTCAATTTTCATTACTTCCTTGTCCCTTAAGTGTCGCACGAACTGATTAATTTCACATTCATTTTATTTGTACCACTGCTCTCCATCTATATTAAATAACTTAAATTTCGTTTCTGTAGCATACTTATGTTTGGTTTACTTGCCATTGCTCTTAAGATAATTACAATCTACTATTGAACTAACATTTCCCATTTCATGCAATGTAGTTGGTTGTAAGGGATTGCTTCTGAAGCAGTAAATCCGCCACGATTATTAATTTCCGATTTCAGTAAAGTTTAAAAAATAAAGTAAATAAATATTGAAAGTCTCTGTTACTCCGTAATTTTTTTAACCTTAATGAATAAGGTTTGGAAATAAAAAATCCTTTTCTTAAGGTAGCTGGTTTGGTTTATTAGTATATTGATGTACATTTTTTATTTTTGGAAAATTTGAATAATAAACTTCATTCGTGTTTTAAATACTTTTAATTCGCTAATTGTTGTTTATTACATATTATTATCAGTTTACGCCACTGCTGACGTACAATATAATTACATATTTATTTAAAAACTGATACCAGCAGCGTATGTGACACATTTTCCTTGAACTCTGTTCGCCATATCTTGCAGATTGCTGGCCTTTCTCGTTCTTTTCTTTTTACATAAACAGTTCGGTCTACAGAGGTCTTAAATTGTTATTGATCCCGAAAAATTTCCCCCTTTTCATAGAGTCAAATTATTAATTTATATCTTATCGACGTATTTAAGAAATTCTATTATAAGTAAAAGTCGACTCTCTTAAGCCGAGCAGCGCATTAGCAACTCGATAGGCCGGCCAAAGCCAGCTTGGCTGTAAGCCGCGCCGCGAGCTACCCGCTAAGGCTTCGTGGCCCGCGACGCAATAAGGTGGGCATTTCAGACGGACGAATGGAACGGCCGTTTCGAGCCTGCCGGGCCAATGCTTGCCTTAATAATATAATTGTTGTTTGTTTATTCGAAAAACCATATGTAAAATATGGTTTTAATATTTTAATGGAGACGTCCTATAAACATTGGTCTTATAAAAACATTTCAGTGACTCTGCCCGACTCTCACCGATCCAAACGTTAGAAATGAAAAGGTGCTAACCAAGAAAATGATAGGGCGTAGGAATGAATAGGCGCTAACGGAGATGACAGATATTGAGGATTGAGGCGCGTGCGTCTCGACTTGTACGGAGGTGGGTGGAAAGGGGTAAGTTGGCCAACTTACCTCACTTAGTCGGCAGTTGTTGGCCACCAATTCACAATCTTTATTTCACAAGTCGGCAGTTGTTGGCCACCAATTCACAATCTATAAAGTTGTTCATCTGCGTGTCATGTTATTATGACAATTTGGTATTGTCTATTACCCACGCTATTAAGTATATTATAGTCAATTAATTGTGCATCGAGTTTAATCTTGTGTACGGTTGTTTCGGTAGTGTACAGTAATCGTCATGTGCAATAATTCTTATAGGCTATAATCTTCTAAGTGTACCCTAGTACAATAATCTAAGGGTAAATTAAAATTTACTTCTGTTGGAAATCGAAATGATATACAAACATTACATATTAGGTTATTGAAGTTACAATTTTTAGCTGCGTTGTAAAACATAAAATAATGAATTGTAGAAAAATATGTTTGTTTCTTACATGTTACAGTTACCTTTATACGTGACGTGATAACGGTAGGGTGGAGCGGCAAGTAAAACAGGGAGAAGAGAGAGAGGAGTGTTTTTGCATAGAGTAATTAAATGAGTAACACTCGTAGCTCAGTAACGCTTGCCTGTTTAAATTTAGCAACATTGCTCAAAATCACTTATTTTTATTGTAATTGTTTAATTTTTCTAAAATAAATTTATTACGAAAACAAAAATATCGAACGTGTGAGAATAGCAAATCGTTTATTTGACAAGAAACACAAACATTACACAATGAGGGTGGAGGAGCAGAACACTTGGACGCGAGAATTCTGTGAATCGGTACAAATTGTTTCTGTATCCTGTCTTGTATATATTTCGTTTGTTTCCACGTCCTTTGGCATAGTAAGCAGCGATAGTGAATATATGGTGACATTGTTAAGGCATACTCGGCCAGAGTACGGATACTGTCAGAAATGATAGTAAGTCTAAAATGCAATTTAGGGTATTTGAAGCGGAAAATAAGTAAGCCTTGAAAAAACGGCAGTCAATCATAATAGCGTAAAAATATTTGATACGAAAACTTTCAGGCATATTAGATATTTTACAATTTTTCAACACTTCAGATATTTTACAATTTTTCATCACAGTCGATAATTACAATCGAATTGCTACAGCAATTTTTATCGCTAAAGGTCCGCGGCGGACCGAATTCGGTAATTCTTCTATTCGCTGAGGTTCAGCTATTTGTCATACTCATACTTCCCCAGGCACGCTATTTTCGCCCGTGTTGTTATTATATTTTGGAGCGCTCTACGCAGCTGTATAAATACGATTGTGTGAAGCGTTCGCTCATCGCGTGTGACCGCAAATTTGTTATTGAAGTCTGCCGGTAAACAGGCCGAGTGGTGGGAGGGGAGGGTGCGGACGACCTGGGGTCGTTTTAGTGCGTATTAAGGATTATTGGAGCTGACTGAGCGACAAACGATGGAAGTTGTGTTTCTAAATTCTTGAATAAAGTGAAAAGCCGAAGAAATAAACAGGCCTTCTTCCTCTACCTCTACAACCGTCAAGTGATAAGTCGAAATTGTGGATCGTCATAAACTTAGATTCTCATACATTTCTACCAATTCGTTCGAAACCACATCATAGCATGATTTAATGATATAAAACCAATAAAATGCTTGTCGGAATGTCCACAATCAACGTTTCCCTAGTTTTCCATCTAAATCTCCAGCTGAAAGTCTTGTCTAAAGCATTTAGAATATTTTCATATTTTTCAAACTCCACTGAAATGTGAGGGACGTCCAGACATTGCACGCTATTATGAAACCCAATATTCCGTAAATGAGCCTTAAAATTATAAATAAAACTTCAATTTCATTATAACATCTGATGACAACCCACTCAATGAGACGGACCAAAAACTTCTTATACATATATATTTATATATATATATATATATATATATATATATATATATATATATATAAAATATATATATATATATTTTTTTCTTTTCTTTCTAGTTTGTATGTATATATGGTGAAGTAGATTAAAAGATATTGCTATTAATTAAGATCTCCTGAAGAGGTACATATTTGCAAAATACGTTTCTAAAATCGTATAAACCAGATTTGAGGCTTATTTAGTAGATCAGATAATTTTGCGTACTATGTGATACCTAGTATAGCCGCGAGGGAATTAGGCAGCGTATACCGTTCGCGAGACACTGCGTACGTAGGTATTTGTACTCGTTGGACATGCTTTATAAAATATCATACTCCTTTTTATTTGATTACTGATCTATTATCTATCTATCTATAGACTCTTTCGTACATTTGTTAGGTGACCGAAACTGACATACGACGTTTATTCCCTAGAAGAGAATATATTTTGTAATTGTACGTATAATTAGAAATTAAAATTAAAAAAACCATAAAGGTAATAAACATAAATAATATATTAATTTGATTTTTTATGCTTAGCGCACATAATTACATACATATTGTATATGTTCACTCCAATGAGGGATATATTTAATAAAATGGTGAGTTTACAAATATACCTATAAGGCATAAACAAGGCGTAAACTTAGAATACGCATCGAAATTAGGCATAATCTCCCCCAAATTTGAATGCGCAAGGGGTGAATTATCGGTACTCGCTACTCGGCGTGATATGGTAAGTATGTACTATGTAATACCAAATTCAACGAATATTTATTAGTACGCGTGTATATCTGTATTAGGTGGTACTTGTGGAACAGGTAGCCGGAACAGGTCCATGTACATACTTATAATTGTTGTAGATAATATTAAAAACATCTAGTACGTACATCTCTAAGTATAAACCATGACGCTATGACCGATCGACGAACGGTTGGACGAATGGAAGAGTTTCCTTATTTCGCTGAGTAGCTCTAAAATTAAGAGTTTATATGTATGAGTACCGACATATACATAAATGATTGTTCTTGTAGTTCCTTTGTGTATAAAGTATTTTTATTGTAATTTATGTATATACCCATACTAGTAGCAGTTAATATTAAAAATATCTAGTAAGTATATCTTTAAGACCGATTAAGGCTAGGACCGATGGACGAACGGCTGGACGGATGGAAGGATTTCCTTATTTCGCCGAGTAGCTCTAAAATGGAAAGTGATTATAAGTAAGGGGGCCGACATGCACATAAAGGATTGTTATTGTAATTATTTGTGTATAAAATATTTTCATTATAATTTTTAGTATAAAAACTACGAAAGTATAGGAGGTTCTGTTTGTAAGCGTTTATGAATTATCCTTTAATTGCCCAATTATTCGGGATACTCTTATTAAGGTGACATCAATGCGAAATTTTTATATTATACCTGATAACTTTTGATTGCTTAGATATGCCTATTTTACTAGAAATTTTTAACGTGAAGAAAAGAAATTATGATAGATTCGTTTCCTGATTTCACCATTTTTTAGGTTTTGTACTTCGAAAGCAAAAACGAAACCCTTGTAAGATTATTCACGTGTCCGTCTGTCTCCATCTTCACAACCTTTTTCATTGAGTGTTAAGATACATGCGAACTTAAAGTTTAGCATGGTAACTCACACATATCTTAATAGTTGAAATTGAATTCAAAAAAGTTTGCATAAAAATTTTAAGGGTGAGGGAGCACTTGTTTGTGGAAAATAATTGTAATATTGTTCGTTTTGAAAAGTTTTAATTTTTTTTTTTATTTTAGGCACTATATCCTAAGAAATATACTGAAAGTATGCAAAATGTAAGTATTTTTTGCATACTCCCCTCATTTCCGAAACTACTGAAACTAAAATTATGAACAAAGAGATTTTAAAAAATAGGAAAATTATAATGACGACTCTAGATATTATAGTTATTGTAGATATTATAGTATTCACGATAATATGTATGTCCGCCTTACTTAATCATATTAGATTTTATTAAAAACATATTGCACTAAGAAGTATGTAAAATACCACTTCAAACCCTGGATGTCCGAGCCACTTTACCGAACCAGATCACTACTGAAGTAAACTTGACTATCGCAAGTAGACACCTATCTACTTTTATTACGTAAACGCTACAACCCCTGATCGATCTGTATACGTTTTGTCATTTAAGTAAGGCATTATTGTGTCAAACATTTATCTCACCAAAACCCTCCCCTATTTCTACCCCTACACACTCCACCCTAAAATTGCAAACCCAATGGCAACAGCAAATCTCAATTTACTCTAAGAAACCCGAAAATTCGCCGTCCGGAATCGAAGCTCACCAATGAGGCCGCGCTCGCGACGCCATTCGTGGCGGCGCACTCGCTTCTAGCCAATGGGGAGTTGGGGCGCTCGTTTCGGAGGAGCAATCGTCCAATCGGTGGGACGTTGGAACGCGCATGAAAATTGCACTGGAGGCTACGAGATGGGAGCTTTGGGGAGTTGTGAAATGACGTAGCCAGATTTCGCGAGAAGAGTGGTAAGTAAACATTTCAGTATCATAAACGATGTCTTCCTATATCACAATATTAATCAAAAGAGATTATTGTACTTATGCATTTATTACTGAGCATAAAATAAGAAGAGGTTCTCAATTCGAATATATTTCTTGGTCAAGTATAATGTCGCACTAATTAAGATTACTATAGATATATAGATAGATAACAATAATATATATTACGATTCCAAAAATTTCTAACAATAGCAGTATTTCGAAAATGTATCTATTCGAACTATGCGATATTGTACCGCAAAAGTTCCAAAGAGTTAAATGAAGTAGGTTCATTTTTTAGAAAAAAAAAATTCATTATAATAAATGAATAAGGATATGATAAATGTCAAAAAACTACGAATTATCAATGGAAAGGGTTCAACAAACAGTAGAATTGGAAAAAACAAAAAGTACAATAATACAAACATATGTACAAAACTGTGTTTATGTAGGTGCCGCTTGAAATTGTTGTGCATTTGAAATTCAATAAAAATGCTAACTAAATGGCACGTACATAATAAAAACAGAATATAAGACAAATAATATTTTCTCAATTAAAAAAAGACTAAAATTTGTACAATATTAAATGGAGTAAAAAAAGGAAATATCATATCAATTTAAACAGATGAATCGATATCAATTTGACCAACAAAGGTGCCATAAATGCGGTTCATACAAAATTTTGCCCGTTGGCAAGCGGCCACAGGATTTATAAAAAGCTGAAGTAATAAAAAGCCTTTCGAAGAATCCATGAGAAAATCTTGTAATAAAAAACTATTCAATTATAAAGTAACTTTGAAAATACTACTTTAATATTAATTAATAACATGGAAATTCAGAAATCATTGATTATTTACAATCTTGAATGCGATGATATAAGTCCACCGTATCCATTATTTACTATCCCGATGAAGACGACGATGTTATGTTTATGTGTCTAAATAGAACCAAAGCACCGGCGAGCTGCATGGTCTTGTATATAATTTTCTTTTTAAATGGCCATCGTTATTTTCTAAGATGGCCAGCGAATCGCTAGTGTTCATTTTGTATTTGGGGCATTTTTTCATCTGTTGTCTGTAGGTTTTTCTATCATCTCAAATCAATTTTAATTCTTTTATGATGGTCAGTTTTCAGCTTGAAAATTGTCTGTTAAGATCTGTTTTCACTTAGCTCGAAAATTGGACGACTCAATGGAATCTATAGTTCTATATCGAGCTTCGATCGAGCTAAACGTCGAGCTTCCTTGGTTACTTTAACGAAGTTCTCATTACTTACGATATTAACATGTAATAAATAAAGCAAAAACTTGGTCAAGTCGTTTATCTTCCTTGCGACGTTGGTAGTGAGTCGTGGATATCCACCTCTCTATTTAGCCGTATGACATGTACATAATTTTTTTTATTATCAGGCAATGTATTTATAGGATCTAACAGCGAAAGTTATATGCATGTACTTTGTGCGAATTAGGACTAATATCTAAAACATCTAACTTTTGTGATATTCAAATACCTATATGATTAAGTACGTCTATGGTAGCTACTTACACATCGTAAAGTCGTCATTTTCTCTTTGACTAATGACATCTTTAATTAGCACAGCGCCGTTCCATTAAATTTCACAACAAACTTTCCCAGCGCACAATAACACGTGACTCACAACCCGTTCACAGTAGGAATTCCTACCCCGCCCGCGCATACGCAGGACGCGCCGCGCGCATAGTCCCGACGCACGCAGACACAGGTCACAAAGAGCGGCGATCTAGTCGACCGTCCGTTGACCAGACGTCGGCGCGACGTCAAAACAATGCGCGGCCGGTGCAGCAGCGCGCGAGAGATGAATTCGTTATGCAAGATGCGCCCGGTGCATTCCAATTAGCTGCACTCGCCGTGTCAATATCCTACCGGCCATGCTAATGAGGCAGGTTCAACGCCTCGCCTCCTATTCCTAAACTAAATATTCTATTCAATATTGGGCCCCGTCTGGCGCGTATGAGCCGGCTGCATTATGTATGGCGGCGTGGACGGCTCGCTCCTGCACGTATGCCTTTTATGTAGGGCTGTCAGCGGTAGAGATTTGTCGTCTTTTGTTTGATTTGTTGCCACTTGCGTCGGGGAAGGAAACAGGTTTACAAACATCGTATCTTAGTCACGCCCAACGTACTACTGCGTACACCTAAATATAATTGGTTTCAAATCATTAGCCCTCAAGAGGCCCATATATATTGAAATAAATTGATCTTGTAATCGATATTTATTACTAATTTATTTAAAGTTCATAAATGTGTGGAAGCGTCTGACGTGAAGTATTATCTGAAGTGATAACGTATTTTTGATATCGCCTACATTCATTTTCTTAAAAAAAAGACACTATAATTGATTCTTAGCTGTTAAATATTTGGGATGTTGATATCAAACATCTAAACTTAAAAAAATATTCAAAAATTACGTGCTTGAATTCTAATTCCGACTGTTATGGGTAACTAACCTGGATTGGACGTACCATTTTAGAACAATCGTTTAAGTTAGAAGTCTGTAAGAACTGATTTGATGAAACCGTAACACTACACCTGCTCCGAGCGACGGAAGAAATTAGTATAAGAGCTCGTAGCGTGACTAAGACAAAATTCTATTTAAAATTAAAATAATCTTCGTTAGTCCATCTCTGTAGGAGATATTGCAAGAAATTCTTAGATAGCAAAGACAGGGAATGAAGGAGAGTTCGTGCTCTCTACTCTAACCTCATAAGCACGAGTGGGGCACGAAAACAAGTTAACAAAGCCATCAGAGGCCACGAACAGAGCAGTTCCTATTATGCCACTCGTATCACGTCATTACACCACGAACGAGGCTATTACAATAAAAGCCGTTTATTACGCCACTAAAATCACTCTACGCTTCCGGCAAAACGTAATAAATAAATGAGCAGTACTGTTCGCGAGTCTGCTCCCGGTAACTTCCGACGATGAGCAATTAACAGTCGCTAGTTTCAAAGTCTTCAAGAAATTTTCTGATCACGACTTGGAGGTGTTTATTTAACAGCTAACGTGGCAAAACAATGATATTACATAAAATACTAATGATCGTTAAGAATACCTTAACAGTCGTTATTCTACTTCCGTAATAATTATTATGAAAATCCTTGTTATCATCCAATTTACCAATACGATTTCCTCATTCCTGTCATTTGTATTCTTACAAAGATTATTTATTAATCTATAAATGAGACAACTGAGAGAAACTTCTGTAACAATTGAGTTTTTGTAACAACTGAAAGAAGCTCTCTCAGTTGTTATAGAACATGACGACTAAACTACAGAATAAAGATGAAGCAGAAATTAAAAATGAAGGAAAATATAGATTTCTTTTATACAATTACAAATAACGAACTGCGAGTAGTAAACAAAAATTAATTGTGGATGAGGTATTTGACTGATGTCGATATTTTTTGTAAAAATGTTTTAAAACTGTAGAGTAGTTTGATGAAAATAAATGTGACGAAAAAAATAATGCATATAACAAACAATGAGAAAAAGTGTAAATTTGTTGTTCATTAAATTGAAAAAGTTATTATGAATTTAGTTTCCACACAAAAAAATTACAAAATTATAGTATGCAATATACAACTTAAATGCAATATTTGACCAGATACTAAAGATATTTAATAAATTCCCTTATAATAAATGCTAAATACCGGCCAGTGATGTCATAAGCCAGCTGTGTTTTGTATGGGGTATTTCGCGCGAATAGTAATTGGTCAGTTTTTAAGTCGTTATAACTTTGTAATGAAAAGTCCTAGGTACGATATATTTATTTTAACCGTTTTTAATGTTATTACTTATTCTATTCTAAAATAATAAAAATATAGTCAAATACCCTATTACTTAGTCATAAGAGTAAAAGTAAACATTTAACGCCAATAGTTTTAAGTCTGTATGATTGAAATTGCCATAAATATTTAAGACATAATATAGAGCACCGTGGCAAGAGTAAGGGAATTTTCTGTCAATATAAATCAGTTTTTAGGATTCCGTCTCTAAAAAGAAGAAACGGTAACATTATAAGATCAATCATGTCTGTTACAGCCGCTTTTCCTCAGAAACCGCTTGACATAGAAATAAAGCACTAGAAAATTGCCATAGTAATAAGATCACTTTAACCTACAACATATCTCCGTAGCTAACGATCATAAATATTTATATAACAATTTGGAGCGGGAGGGTTGTGGGTGATGGTTTGCAAATTAGGTACTCGAATACTTATTTTTAAATTATATATGCTATTTCATATAAAATACAGGGTCTCAAATTTTCAGTAGTATATCTTCAGGGATATACACTTCTCTTATTTCCAAAACTTTGAACTTAAAACTTTGAACTTTTTGAAGGGTTTTTGGAAGCCTTCAGAAAGGTTGTAGAAAAATTTTATCATAATTACAGATGTCCTAATTTTGGGATATGCACGATAATATATGTATATGTCCCCGGTACTTAAACATTAAGTATTATTAAATATTTATTGTACCAGGAAGTCTATATTAGTGATAACTTATTGTAAATTAATTAATTTCACTTCAAATAAGGTAAGTTGTAAAGAAGTTTCACTTCTGATGTGATGGTGATGCACACTTTTTTAAAAATAAATTTTCAGATATTTTAATCTGGTGCTGAACAATATATAGCCCGTAAATGGCTGTCTATTGTTTAGCACCAAGTCAAAATGCTTCTTTGGGTCATTTATGAATTGAAATTTATATAAAACAGCATTTAACAGCTATAAAACAGTATTTTTTTTAATAATTCATAGACTTTTATAATACCCTCCCCTCGCCCCGTTCCCTCCATTCGCCAGAAGCCATTAGTCGCCATAGTTGGGGGTATATCGGGGGGAATAATGAATGATTATGCGATAAAAAACTGATCTCTCACAACCTTGAGCAGTGTTCCCTGACTTCTGCAACGTTTCTTTATCATTACCCTGCTTCTATAATGAGTAAATACAACCTATTATCTTCCTCAAAGTATTCTAACACCAAAATAAGTTTTGAAATCGGACGTTTCGTTTTAGAGACTAACGAGAACAAACAGACTTCGGCTATATATATTAGTATCGGTTTTGATGACGATTAACAAAGATAACAGAAATTGAAGAAAAAACTTAACGATTTGTTGAGACCTTCAGCAATAATCATCGTCTCCAAGTATCCAAATTCATTGTCGATTCATGAAGCGACCATACTCTGTCATAAGCGTATTATAAAGAGTAAAAAGCAAAAGAACCTTCATTAGCGGGCGCCAGGTAACGCTTGCACAAAAATGAACGTCGCCCGCAGCCAACGTGCTAATAACGTTATTTTTATTCATTACGAATTAATCACGGTCGCAATTAGCCTATTCGCCTTGCCGTGTAACCGCCGCCCAGCGCGATGATCAATCAACACTTTTTCTACGTCCAATGATTACGTACACGAAACACACACGTGTATATATATATATATATTATATATATATATATATATATATATATATATATATTTGACAAAATAATATTTGATAACACAAAAGCGCAAATTACGAAGAGTCATCCGATTGAAAAACATTCTCGTTTATTGGTATTAAATTAGCACATTTTTGCAGATTTCTATATGAAAGGCAACAGGTTCTCAAAACTTTTTGTTTGCCAAAATAAGATATCAATGTTCGAAGCGGAAGGAAATCATTTAAAATTTTGCTCAATGAAAACTCGAACTGCCGAGGATACTGTATACATTTAGGTATTTATAAGCGTTTCTATTAAATTATTTAAAAAATTCAAATTTTTTAGAACGTAAATATAGCGGCTAAGCAATATTTTTCATATGCACATATTTAGAAAAAATTAAAATTCTAGACAGATTTATAAATAATCTATTATTGGATTTATGGATTACTTGTGCTATAAGACCTACTGTTACGCCGGTTTTCAGCATTGTAAGTTGACCGAAAGTACACTTGAAAAAATATACATTTTGAAAAGCCATATGTTTTTGTTGCATGAACCTTAATTTTACAGCAAATGCTATATAGGCATCAGTATATAATGTTATTTCAACTTGATATCTCAAATAGTTTCTGAAAAAAAAGGACTTTGACATATAGACGGACGGACAAAAGATCCTACAAGGATTCAGTTTTTTTTTGAGGGACGGAACACCAATAAAACGTACAATAAAAATTTATAAATTTTATAAATCTATCTAAAGTTATAATAAGCGTTTGTAATTTTGTTATGTAATTTCTGTATTTTATGTATGAACATACGAGTATATCTATAAATTTGCTATACAAAAAAAATGTACGTTATAAAATCAGATTGTTGGCAATTGTTAAACTAAGGTACTTGATACAAATAAGGCTTATGTTTTAATAAGGCCTATACATTTAAAAATTAAGAAGAATAAACCCTAAATTGAAAAAAAAACTTTACACACGCGCTCGCGCATCCGGTCGGTTTATTAGGGCATTTATGTGTGCGTGTGTATAGTATTTTCAAGTTGGGTTTATACTTCTTAATTTTTGGTTGTATAGGCCTTATTTGTATCAAGTAATAGTATTAGTTATAGCTTTTTAATCAAAATTCTTAAACTACAACAGAAGCTAATAGTTATGATTAAAATTGTCAGCGGTCATTTTCAGTTACATGCTTTCAGATGTCCCTATGTGATCAAACCCTTCTGACGTAATTTCTACATTAAACAAATATTCTTTAAATATTACCCGTGTCCGCGTATTTCAATTATCACATACATCTTCCTCGATATACTAACATGTCAGATTGAACTAGAAAATAACTCGTAAAATATATGATATAAAAATATATACTCGAACAATGTTCCAGAACGTTCTAAACAAATAAAACAAATGGAAAACAATGCTTTGAGAAGCGCTGTGCCGCGTAAACAGCGCTGAAAGTGCCATAAGGTCACAGCGAATACTAAACCGCCGGATACCTGTTGCGTTGGAATTGTCACAACAAGCTGTTTAGGGTTCAATACACTTTTGGCGTAATTTCTTTTGTCTCTTTATTATTGTCGCTAATGGTTTACATACACGTTACGCACTTTGTTTTGAAGCGGCGAGGCCACCGTAATGGTCGACATCAACGGATATGTAGGTATATATAGTTTACATATACGTAGCAGGTACTTTATTTAATAATCTTAGACGTCCAAGCATATAGTGCTTTGGTATATATATATGATTACCTAATATGCATGATTACCTATATATATGATTACCTTACCTATCCTAAAATTGTTGCGAAAAAAATTCGTTATACTGGAATATAATAGAGATCGAAGAAAGGAGTAAACATAGGTACTTTTGAGGTTTTGAGGTTTCATCATTTTGAGGTTTCTAAAATTTACCAAAGTTAACAGAAATCTTAAGCGTTTACGAATCTTCCTAATACTTAAGACTTCTATTAATCAAATAATTATCAAAATTCACCAAAGATTAATAAATCTTTGGTGAATTTTGATAATTATTTGGCAAATTAGTAAAATTGTGAATAGAAGACAAAGATTTTATTTATAGGAGTCATTTAGGATTTTTTCTAATGCTTAAGACTTTTATAAATCTTTGGTAATTTAATGAAGTCGGGAAAAGAGTACAAATATTTTTATTATTTAAGTGATGATAAAGCGTTTAGGAATTCTTCTAATGCTTAATAATTTTAATAATCTTTGCGTAATTTTGGTAACCTTTGGTAATTTAGTGAAATTGTGAATCGAGGATAATTTTTTGCTTATTTGAGAGATGATACTACACGATCATTTTAAGAAAGCGTTTAAATGTTTTAAAACAAAGTGACGTAATTAGGTTGCATCGGTTTAAAATGTAGAAAACCTCTTCGCCGATCCCGTATCCGTTACACGAACAGTATAAAAGAAAATACTAACAAGCAAAATATATTTGGTACCAATCGGTATAAGAGGGGGAAATTTCTAATGACCGCCCGTCCGTCTGCTTAATAACTTTCGCCTAATAGGGACGTACGCATCCTTTTTGGTAAGCAATAAAACTGAAAGTGGTTTCGATCGAATACGCGTAGCGTCTCGATACGTTCATAAAAAATTATTCAACTTGATTTTTGTGACTAATAAGTTAACTCTACATTGAGACGAATTTTAGAAATTTATAATTTCCATTGGCACAATTCGAAACTTCATCAAATTCATCAGCATGCCGAGAGCCAAGCATGAAAGCAAACTTTTTAACAAAAACATTTTTTTACAGTCGACTTCAAATAAGCATCGAACAAGAAGCGCATTGAAATGTATAAAATAATGAAAATACGAGTACCCACTTGGAACTTTTACGGTACAATATCGTTTCCCAGCATAAATTAATTTGCAAAAAACTGCTACTGCTAGAGATTTTTGTAATGGATCTAAGTCGATGTTTCTCTTTTTCTCTCAAGTAAATGCACAAGCCTAGCAGAGAAATTGAAAAACAATTTTAGACTAAAAAGATCAGCCAAGAGTCAAGGGGGTTCCATACACATTTAGGCTCTTCTAAACATTTACCTACATAGTACTTCTGTTAAACTATTCACAAATATTAATTTTTCACAAACGTAGATATATTATTCACAATATTATTTTATTGTTGTACATTTCAAAAATTATAAGATCAGGCTTAGCATATCTTCTAAAAACCCAATTTTTTAATAAGAACATATTTTTTGCATATCTTGCAATATATCTCTGAAGATATACACTATCTAAAATTATAACAAATAATTTCGAGTTTCTCATTGTTAGTCTTTTTAAGATATTCGCATACTTTACGATATTCACATACTTTACAGAGAATTGAAAATAATTACTTCGAGTACTTACTACTCCACCTTTCAACATCAAAAGCTTCCTGAAAGAAAAAAAAACGGCTGCGACCGACAGATAGAAACGTGAGTGATCTTTCAAGGGTTCCATTTTTCCTTTACAGGTAGATAATGATAAATGAAATAGATTAAATGATATAATTTTACAGAATTTATACTTTTAAAGGATCTGTTTAGTCAGGTCCATAGAAACTCAAAATGTATAATTTAACAAAATCGGGTATATTTCAAGAGACATGCAATTATGATAAAATGCGACTAACTTTTGAGTACTGTAATTTCTAAGAACTAGCTTCTCGTAAGAAGCAATCGGGTTGGCGAATAATTGCCGAAAGGCCGCCGTGAATGTAGGTATACATCCTCAATAATTATACTCGAGCCTAAGGGTCCTGCCTTACATAACGCATAGAATTAATGTGATGTCTTCTCGGAGTCGAGAGAAACGAGCCTCAGACGACTTGGCGTTGCCTTCACAGAGATGTTTTCTTCTGGTTACTTCATATCAGCGAAGCTTAGAAGCAGTGTTCATATCAGTGAAGCCGCGAAGGTTAGAAGTGAGGATTACTATTTCTTCTGCCGCACGGTGATTTTGTTGCGACGAAATAATAAGCGCGAATTTCGAACAAATAAAATATCTACACTAAAAGAAAATTGGAAATGATGAAAAAGGAAACAATAACTTTTTGAACGATGCATAAGTTTACTTACAGAAAATTACAACAAGTCTACTGCTGCACAAAGATGAAATAAAGATAAAAGAAACGAAAGGAGAAGAGGAAGAAATTGTTGCATGGAATGTACCCAAAAGTAATAAAGTTTTTAACGTGACAATACATATAATATAACGTTCGTCAACTTCAGACATAACCGTCTTATTAAACGACTATCAGTGTCGCAGCTCCAATACACCAGTATTTATAAACATGTTCTCTCCTGCGTTAAAAAACATTACTTACATCCACTTGGAACATAATACTCGACGTCCCGGCCGTAATTAGCTTATTGCAAAGTAAGCTCATTACGTCAATACGCAGACGGGCAGCGGATACGCTAAGATTACCAACGGCACAATATTGAGTTACAAATAATTATATCGTGAATGCAACGGAGCTGGCAACGCCGGGGTTGGCCAAGACTGCAGGTCGAAATGCTGCGACCTTTGAATCTAATGTGAGCTGCAAGTCGGGGTCTTTGCAATGTTAGTCCTAAATATAAAGGGTCGCTTCGAATATCATCGTTTCAATTATTGTTATATTACACTGGAATATTTAAATCGGGTTCATTGATAAGACAAGCGTTTATCAATATCTGTCTAAGGTTTGAAATATAACTAGCAATTCTTCCCGCTCTTCGGGAAAAGTTGGGCTATATTACATATTTCCAGACTTTCAAAGCTTTCTAGCATCTAGATCTTCAAACAAGAGGAAGACACCAAACCGTGCAGAAATCATAGCAATCGGCTAAGGAATATCTTTACTCCGTTGGTCGTCAGCTAGGTATGAAAGAAGAAAAGAAGAAGAAGTCCACAAGTCAGTGTCCCATAATCTGACATTTAGTGCCGATATTGCAATTACCAATATAGAAATGTAAATACAATATTACATTTAAAATATTGATTCCAAATAAAACCGCCATTTAGTGGGGAATTATAAAACCACGTTAAGGTATGGAACTCACAAGTTGTTACTAGGTTTTTAATATGTGTGTTTAAATATTTTACTGTTTAAGATGTCACTGTTAATTAATTAAATAGCAAATAATGTTGAGTAATAATAAGAGTAGTGCGTTAAGATTACTTGGCTCAGAAACTTTCATGCTAATAATAATATAAACGCGTCCATCCTTTGAGGAACGAAAGTAAATATACAAAAAGCTTTATGGGCATAATCTTAAGTTGCAACTCTCAAAAACTCTTAGTTTTATTCCAATTTTTTTCAATTTTCTAGGGCACTTATCTTAGAAAATCTTGGACTTGAAGCATTTTTATGCGTACCTCAAAAGTTGCATTTTTATTTCTGTACGTATGTATATTATTCAATAAAAGGTACCATTAATTGTTTCATATCCATTGATTTTGTTTACTTGCATTATTGTAATATTTTTATAAAATTACAAATACACCTTAATTCTCGGTAACAATTAAACAGGTTTCGCTTTTAAATCTGATGATGGCTAATAATAAATGTGACGTGAAAATGTTCAGTCTACAAGACCTGGGTGGTCTTTTTGTTATTACGCCGTAACCAATAGCCCTTGCTAGATCTACTTTTAGAATACAAAAACATTTAACACGCATCGTGTGCTTGGGAACGGTTGGGGCTAAATTATCTGCAATAAATGCAGTGACCTTGTCAATCTTCTTGACCAACAACAAACAAGAATAGGCGGCGAAGCGTTTTTGCAACACCTCTTTTAAAGATTCAGCCATAATGTCATCGAGCCACTAAAGATCATACAGCCGCGTTTGGAGGTTGGGGCCAATGGAACAATTAAAAACTACACAATCGCTGTCTGCTTTGCGAAACGCGCAATAACAAATTGATAACGTTGCCGATGACTACCATATGGAGATGATTCCCCGTTTCCGCAGACGGCTGACTGTATGTTATCTGTGCGTGCGATTATTGGTTTCCTGTCAGCCCGATTGTGTCCCAGCTAAATGCGTAAAATCATCGTGATTCATTTGGCATGCAAAAGGCGCTGAGTGAGCTTACGTTTCTTTGTTCTTATAAGGTTTTAGCAGTTTTATAGTAAAGTTTTGTGTATTGTACGTACACATGGTTCCTTATGATAATAGTTTCAGATAGGCCCCATTCATCAATTTATAACATAAAATTCTCTTCTAATAGCAAAGAATAATAAAAAAAGCGTCGCATAGTACAATCTTGGCACACTTTACTTAACCTATAGTCTAGTCTCTTAGTCTAGTCTTTTTAGTCTAGCCTCTTATAGTCTGCAACGGTGCCCTTATCACTTGGGGAGGTACTCAATAATTAAAGGTCTTGGTGAGTTTACATCAAATCGATCCCATCATCCCGTACAGTCAAGTACTTACATTATTTTTCAGTCACATCTAAAACAAAATATTATGGAAAACATACTCTTCAATTGATGAAAATACACTCGATTCTTCTAATCACTTTCGTTCCTTAGATTAGTCGCTATTTTACTGGTCATCATCATGTTTTCGACAAGTTGGTTGCCATGGATTAATTATTTCATTGAAATATTCCTAGTATTATTTTGATGCATGTTTACGTATATAGTCACTGCTCAACTTGATTCAAAAATAGGGTGATAATATTATAACTATATTCTGAAGAATCAAGCTACACGTAATATATGTACAGGTAAATATCTAATAAGCAAATTCTATCATTTTAATATACTGTAGATTTTCATACAATTCCTTCCACCTTTAAATTCTATTTCAATATGAAATAGATTTCTCAAATTAATAATAATTTAAATCACTACCTAGTGTGTCGTGATTTAAATGATTATTTATTATTTTATTTGTTTATTTAAATAAATTGTTGACTAACATAATAACTGATATGAATAATTTTGTCATTTCAAATCTATCAAAACGATATGTCGGAGGACACGTAACTTGCCACAAATTCTACAAAGAAAACCAAGATATATCATATTAACTTCGCTTATTAATCACACGAAATTTGGCTGCCTCCGTTATTGCCTATTTCGCGTCAGATAAAAATAAAACTTAATGCTGGCTACGAAGCATCAGATCTGCGGTTGATACCACGAAAAGATATCAACCGGAGTAATGTCGTTAGCGTGAATATAAAGCGTGCTTTATCCAAGCAGAGACTTGGCACAACGGCAATGCTGCAACGTGGGTTTAATGCGGCTTCGCCGCTGTGGCTGGTAGCGCCCAGTGAAAGTATCGTACGCTGCGCAGTGACGTAAAACCGTACACAATTATTATTACGAAAGGCACTGAGGACCATTAATGACGCCATTATAAATTACTTTACTCAATAGACCGTAGGCCCTTATGCAAGTAAGTACTTTCGCTTTGAATATAGACGGCACTTAGGGTCGGGCCAGCTGACCGAAACATATGTAGGTTATGCTAAGTTTTGCAATACATTTTCCCAACTTTGCAACAGAGCTCTTTCTCTGAACTCGCACTTTGCTTTGTAAAAAGAATGCAATATTTAATAATGAAATATTCCACAAAAAAGACCGCGGGAGTTAAAAACGTTTCCAACGACGAGATCCTAATGAATAGGATCTCGTTTTTGAAAAGGATGCCCGATGCTTTTTACTCCTATTTGAAACGACGCGATCTTCCGCGGGGAGAGCGATAATTCGATTAACCACGAAGCGATTGTAAAACGAGCAAACGACATTTCTCAGTACCGCTCTCCATATCGATCGCAGCATCTCAGCGAAATTTCAAAGCCAGACAAAAAGGTCGCGAGACGCCGTCGCGCGCGCCTCAACCTGGCCTTTGATTGTCGCTTTTATGAGCGCATCGTCCCGCGCGGCCCACGCACGTGCGCGCGGACGCAGTCGGACGACGCAACTGCACCGTTGCACTCCGATACGTTCGTTTACTGCGGCTCGGCGACGCAATAAAAAGGTTAATGTGCTCGCGGCGTTGAATACATTTTATTTATTTATAAATATAACTGAATAGTGTCGAACCTGCGCCACTACCGTTCGTGACGGATCGATTCGTTCGAGTGTTTAGATTGAATCCGTTTAAAGAGGATATTGAATAAAGTCACATGTGTCATATCTCTTAACCGAGCCGTTGTTCCTGTTATTCCTTGATTGATATTTCCGTACTTCCGTTCGTTTTTACTATAACAGTGTTCGAGTGAAAATTGTGGTAAGAAGTTTCTTGAGTTTTCAATTATTTTGAAAATTGAGAAATTTTTCACATCAGACAACAAATACATAATAATATTTTTCAGTAATACAATATAGTCGAGTCTTCTGTAATTAGATAGTTTTGTCAGTGCGGCACGTCCAGTGAGCTCGACACTACTCCACGAACCGCCCAAACGTGAAATCTTTCTGGCGCTATTTATCGATTGGCATACTGATACAGACGTTTATAATTAATGTTACTGATGTTAATGTAAAAGATATGCATATGGCATACTGAATAATCATTTTTTTCATTGAACATCCAATAATTTGACAAATCTCAGAAATGAAACTTATAGAAATTAAATAAACTCGACTGCGATTAAAAAACTGATTATTTAATTAACAAAAATAAGTCATACTAGCTTTTCTCTTGATAAGATAGGGATTTCATTATTACGTCCTCGTTTATATGCACAACTCCAAAATACAATTGAGATTAAGACGATTGATAAGCACAAGTGAAATTTTATTAAGCAATGTCTTTAAGGAAATGTGTATGTAGTTCAAACACGTTTAATACGTAAATGTAATGTCGTATTTCAAAGTATTGTCCGCACGAGCACTTATCTAACTCACGATCACTAATGGCAGTTAGCCTCATACCAACCTATCGTTATGTATACACTAAACCATTTAAATCAAAATAAATACATGCAGGCGGACTTGACAAAGTGTCATGCGGGCGCCTTACAACTGTAGTGCTTACAGGTAAGTCGATCCAACCAAAGTCATGGCGTGCTCAGCTAGTCCTAACCCGAGAGCGAAGCGCAGGCGACGCGGCTCGCATACGAACGCATGGCCGCCGACCAGCGCATACTGATGGATCGGGCGGAATGGCGCGCCCATAAAGACGATCCTACGACGTGCTATCCGCGCCTATCGTGACGCGGCCAATGTCTCATTTAGCGAGTTTAGCGGGACCAAACTAAATATCTTATTTTATCTATATTATATAGATTAAATTAGATATTTAGTTTCATCATTTTAAAAACAAATCTAATAAAATAAGCGAGCCATTTACAAAGTATAATGATAATAGACGATCCACCTCTATTTCTAAATGCCTGCAAAAATAGATATCTATATAGACGTTAATTTGAAAAGCGAGTTGTCAATTTTTACTTAGCCATTGAAGGTGTATTAACAAGTATTCGTTTGTGCTACTTTTTAGAACGGATATTTCACTTCAAGGTACACAATTTTCGGCAAAACCAACAAGCTCACTGGTTATTGTTACCTAACTCGGTCCCTTTTCATATTTATATTTTTAATTGGATATCAATAGTTTGTTTGTTCATCAATAAAGAATGGTATAAACTTTTTCTTCAATCTCAATCCACTACTGTCCATTTTCCTTTTTCTAATCTAATAACCTAACTCCATGCAAAATTTTAACTTCCTGAGTCAACTGGAAATTATTAGGGTTTTTGATGAGTGAGTATATAGGTCAAATAGATATCGAGTTTGGTGTTGAAAGTAGCCCGAAATGGTACGTTTAAATAAATACAGGGTCCGTATCCGCTTTTTTCTTTTCTATACTTGGCTAACTGTCATGTATCTAGACGATTGCGACAAACACAGTGAAAGCGTAAACAATTTAAACACTTCTGTTTAAAAATAATTTTTTATCACATACATATTTTTGTCCCATTTGATTGGTAAAATCCTACGTTGTGGAGCGTTTCTTATGGAATGTCATCGAATCTATACTGTCGATAATATATATTGCGAATTGTGCATTTTTTACAGAAATAACATGTCCTGTCTCGTTTGAGACACGGCGTAAATATTCTCATTGTTAAAAGCTGCTCAGTAGCGCGATGTCCTTGACCACAAAGACGTTTTCTGAGCGGGTCTAGATCCGAAGCGAACCTCGTTCGTGGTTTGCAAACGTTTAGAGCTGTGGGAAGTTTTAATGAATGAAAGATTATAATCACTGATCATCAAAACATTGCATATTTAATGGTATATAATCGAACTTTGGGGTATATAAAGGCGTAATGTTCGGTTGCACTAATTTCGGTTAAACAAATTTCTTTCGATTAAACAATTTTCTTTATTTGTTTTACAATTTTATTGTATTTTTTTCATATCCAACATTATCTATACCAGTCGGTTTTAGATTACAAAAGTTAACCCATAATACTCGTGACGTATTTATATTACAGACGCATAGAGACTGATATTAGCGTTAACGATGCGGCCTCGTTGAGTCGTTCAAAGAAATTATTAACAAGACCTGTATACTCCGCTTGCCACACCCGAAATCATCGTTAGAGGACGTGGCTGTTTGAATCAAAATCCGAATTAAATTTCGCCAAGACAAACACCCGTAAACCCACGCTCGCGCTCCTCACCCGAAACACAATACTCCAGCATCACATTCGATCTTTCGTCTCGTTTTTACAGTCAAGAAAAAAAAAACAACTACAGCATTAAAACCGAGCCGGGCACAAGAGGCGAACAATAACACCACGCATCTCGTATCTCGCTCACACGCGTACAGTATCCGTCTCGCTCTAACCGCGCACTCGGAGATAGGCCAAAAGTCACCAATAATAATTGCCTATATGAATAAATCAATCTATCAATATGTTTGTTTGTGTGTATGCGTGAATGACTTCGGGCGTACCTCTTTGTATGTGTGCTTACATTGTACGACATGGAGCAATGGGGATTATATGATTATTTATTTATGGTTGACAGATAATTTAAAATGAAGTGTAGTCTTATCTCGGTTTTACTTTATTTTTTTTCAACAAATTATGATTCATGAGGTTTGATGTATATACAAATACGAAGTTTTTATATTGCATGTGTAGCTTCCAAATTTGCCAAAAATTCAAATATAACTTAGAATGTTACTGTGTATCTTTTCTAATAAAACAAATCTAACAATTCAAATATACTATTTATAAATGACTTTATTGAAGGATTCCAAAAATAAAGTCATTTTTATTAAATTTGACGTGAATGAGGAATGAAAACCTATTTTGCAATGTTTGAAAAGCATCTTGTTTTTCATAAGTCAAAGTTTGGACTTCAGAGATGACAGATAGCCAAAAACATAAAAAAAAAACAAATAAAATTATGAGATAAAACGCATGCACTATATAATTAAAAAGACTATGTCTATAAATGTTACACAGATCCCTTTCCGCATCAAATATTTTAAACTATTATTCCTCAAATATAGGGTTAGTATTAAATAAGTATTCTACGTTACATTAGTGTTAATAAATATTCGCAAACGAAATTACAGTCTGCTACTTACGAAACACCATTCACTGCCAGAAGTGAAACCCTTGGCCTCGGCGCAATCATCGGTAATTACCTGAAACAATGAACAAAACACAAACTTAAAATGATTGCTCTGGCGCAGACACGCATGACAACGGTAGGAATGTCCGCCCATAATTTGAGGTATATATCCACATCGAATTCACCTTATTATTATGGGCAGATTCGAATTTGACTCAGTTATTTAATACACATTTGTTTACACTGTGACAATACACATATTTAGATACGATTTGCAGATACAACCAACAATATCTCTATTTACGAAAATAGTCGCAAATTAACGCATTTTAATCTATAAGATCTTTTGAAAATAATAATTTTTTTTAATTCACCAAGTGTGTATATCTACATAATTGTTTTTAGTGTTATCAGAAAACTGTATGTAAGAAAACCTTTCTTAAACACTGGAAATGTAGAAGCGATGCGCATATTTATGCACCACATCAATACACTAAAAGAAACAAATTAAAAAATAGTATATTAGATACAAGGGTGAGACATACTGCCTACATATATGGAATAAAGCGTTAGAGCATTACGTTTCACATTAATCCGCAAAAACGTTACGTATACACATACACTTTCGTGCGAAACTGAACACCGGACGTACCACAGTCTCACAGTAATGATGACGTCGAAACGTCCCACGAGGAAAACTCGGCTGCCCAAAGAGCTGGCGACTCGAGCGCGGAAGACCGATCCGGCTTCGGACGTGGACAAAGCGGGCGGTGGTGACTCAGACCGGCGAGTTAGTCATCGGACGGAGAGAGCGAGGAGTGCAGCGACGTAGTAGCGACCGTTTGAGCGACGGTAGACAAAGAAATTGTACAAGACGTGTGACTAAATTCTGTTCGGTTGTAGTCGTGTGGATAAACTGTTCCGATTTTGTACTCTAAAACGATCCGATACAGTAGATTAGTCGGTGGCCACTGGGTTTTTCCGAGTGCTAAAGAAAAAGTGTGACGTATTTGCTTCATAGGGTAATTCTTATGTGAGATCTCGGATGTTTACGTAATTTTCCGAAGTAACAAGTTGGGCACATAAGTGACTTTAAAAATTTTAAAATGGCTTCTATAAGTGTTAATTTTATTGAAGTTTGAGAATATAAACTCTTACAAGAATGATTTTAGTACGAATTTGTACATTTTGAGTTGAGCTGTGGATCTGTAATGACTATTTATTCCTGGCTGTTTACATTATCTTCATTTAAGTTTTCTTTATCCCTTAACATGTAGTTTTTTTCTGTTCTGCAAGCTTTATTCATTCATATTTTTATTAGTACACATTTTTAGTTTAACGTAACCTCAAATATCCATCATACCAATGAAATAAATAATTCAATCTGAATTTAATCTGTGTCAAAGATTGAGAAATACATGAATCGCTTCTGACTGTTATCTCCACGTTATCTGGATGGCAGTGTGGAAGGTCGACCGGATACGATCCGGTAAAATCTGTATGCGGTTATCAATTCCTAAAGGGATTATGGAAGATGTTAACAGCGTCATCTTATGGTTACACTACTGTAATTTTTACTATACAAAACAAAGTGAAACTTCACTTCCGACTAAATAAAATAGTGGTACCATGTAGGATGCTACCAGCGCCATCTGATGATTACGCTACTGTCATTTCTTAATATACAAAAAAAGTTAAAGTTTTCTTTCAATGTAATAAATTACTTCACTAACTTGAATAATTTATTTCACTAACTTGCTCCTTTGCTCCATTGTGCTTACTTAACGTATAATCATGTAATAATTACAACTGAACATTACTCATCAACACATTGCACTTTAGGGCAATTACTGTTTATGCAACTACTTGATTTGTAATTTTAATATCTATTTGAGAATTATATTCTCTCAGGTCGGTAACTTGTCCCGCCTTATATAATTTCTACCCTTCGTCAATCGTATTTTTTCTTTTCCCCTCAACATTGAATGGCTCGAAGCCGTATTTTCTAATTCAATCCATTTCACAAAAATAGAAATACGTTACCAAAAGTTTTTGTGATAGTCGCTTTGAACATTTCTTTTTATCGATCTCTGTTTCCTTCGCTTTCTCCATATGTGTGTTTATTCCGTACTTAATTTTTACACGGGACGCGCATTATCAACACGTTCAACATTATTTTGTTCCGACGTAACGTACACTAAACAAATTAAAATTAAATTTATTCTGGTTGAATCAATTTTAGTACATATTTTGAACAGGATAGGCGACATTGTTACAGGTCAAGTCGATTAAAACAGCGAATATATTTTTTTAAACACTAAACTGATCTTTTTATTAGGTAATTATATGTAACTATGTATAGTTTTTTTAGGAGACTCTAAAAATGATTTGAAAATAAATATTTATTGAGGAAAATGTTATTGTTATTTTGTTAGCCACATGACATTGTAAACATTTCTGCGCTAGCTTTTCCCGTGGTTTCGCTTGCGTAGGTTTTTTTAATATTGCACTAGAGTTTTTCTCCAGTAGTAAATATTTGTATCTCAAAAGTAACATTGACTGGTATAAACTAACCTTTAATTTTAAGTCAAATTGCTATGATGGTCTCGAAAATACCCATTTGATCAATTCTCGAGCCTGCATTTAGTTTTTAGAGTTGTAATAATATTTTAAGTCCTTTAAGGAAAATTTGATTAGGACAAACGATAGTATTAATTTCCTCACAAAATCCTTGTTGAAATCGATCCAGTAGTTTTGAGTGCTGCTCTAACAAACAAATAGATAAAATATGCTAAATTGTTTTAGCTTCTACTCGATCTCTGACATGGGACCTGACAAAAAATGTTCTGAAAATATTCTATGTACAAACTTACTCTCCCGGACAACTTCATATATTGTAATAATATTGAAATCCCTTTTACAAATATTCATTCACTATTCATACATGTTAAACCTTGGTATAAGTTGAATCCTGATATTAAAAATGCGCCATCAATTTATGCATTCAAAACTAAAACTGTCAGAAAAAAAATTCACTCGTAACTCTCCATCGTCACCTTCCTGGTTTTCCTCCTAAATTCTGTTCCTCTCCTTTATTCTTGTCGATATATAATACATATGTTCTTATAAACATATTTTTTGTATCTTTTTTTGGTAATTACTTGCTAATTGTCATTTTTATTTTTTTAAATGTATTATTTTTACTTGATTTCTTGTTATTTTTCAGTAGTATTCAGAATTTGTTACAGTTTTCCACACCACATAAATATTTTTTTACTTAGTACTTTGGTTCACTGCAGAGATCGTTCCTATCGCGCCTTACGTATTTTTACAATGGAGACAGTAACTAAATATATGATTAACATCTTTATCAAAAAAAAAATACAAACTATGTGAAGATTTGGTTCTGACATTGCGAAAAAAAAGGAAAGCATCCACCGTAAATTCCACCTTCATCCAATCTCAATCATCGCTACAGACATAATACAATGAAAGTCTACCCACTTATCCGCTACGCCGCTCGGGCCGCTTTCATCCGGTCGCCACCGGAACAGCGTCACCACAGTGGTGAAAAGCGAAACCAAATACGCGAGATTTTCGTCACGATTCACGGTTTCGACGACAAAATTGCATCCGTCGATTTCAGTTTTGGTGTATGTGGTTTGAACACTGTGATATGTCGAAGATGGCTCCTGATTTCATAAATATAGTTCGATAATTGTTTACACACCTTCATATTTGGATAGGACAACCATAAGTTCAGTTGTCCACTTTATCCGTTTTAAAGATAATATTTCTTTTTTGGACATAATTCGCAAATGAAATACTTTGGTAGATTATAATTTTTCAGAAACTAAAGTTTGAAAAAGGGTTCTTTAATACTACTGAACGAATATTCTCTTCGTGAATCTATAGCATTTAACTATATATGGTAAAATTCCTGACGTCAAGGTTAAGATTGTATTTAAACGGCGTCATTTTATTTATCATATTCTTATGTCTAGATTTCTATACCTGCGGTTCAGTTTTTGAACATTTAATATTGGACAATTTATGGCTTGATAAAAAATTATTTTTATTTAAAAAAATAACATCTAATTCGATAGATGTTTTATAAACTTAGAATCGGATGATTTTTAATATTCCAGTATGACCGGTTCAAGATGGCGGAATAAATAGAATGAAATGAAACAAATATCCGAAACTATTTGTTTAAATTTAATTTGATAAATCTTACAATGTTTAATCGCGTTCAAAATGGGGTCAATGTTCTAAGATCGTTTCTGTAAAGTAATTTGTATTAAACAGTGCCGGTGTTTAGGCGTAGAATTAATAATCATATTCTTTATTTTTATATATCTTCGTCCATCATGAACTTTCTTCAATATATAAAATAAATTTTACTTTCAAAAATTAACGTAAGTTAGTTGACACATTAAACACTTTGAGAGGAGAATTTAAAAAAATAACTACATATAAAACATATACGCGCATAATGTACAAGAATTGTAATGAAATATTCCTTTAAGGACGGCCTGTTTTTCGTATTGACGGAATACTCGCGTACGTTATCGCCCAGTTACTGCCGTTTCTTATCGCGTTAATTGTGTTATTTACACACTTTATCAGAGTACGATACACAATAATAACATTATACAACTAATACGGCCAGTGATAAAGCAGCCCTTTATGGATGATAACGAACGTTTATTTATATTTGAGATGAGTGAAAGAACTCTGCCACAGTACATTCTGAATCAGTCGGACATCAAGATCAGTGATGATTGACTCATTAGCTTCGCCTAAAAGTTTTCACATTCGAATTGTTATAGAAAATTAGCTTGCGTATAATAGATGACGAGGTATCAGTTACGAAACTGGGGTCGCAAACTGGGGTGGGGAACTGGGGTGTTTTACCCGTAAGATTAAATTTTATTTTTAAAGTGGTAAGTGCAAACCAGTTATTTGTCTAGTCTGGTTAGTGACGTGAAACCTTGGTGCTCATAAAATACATAATGAGAGGATTGTGAAGATATTTTATTTTTGTTTTTTTAGGGAAAGAGGGTTAGGAACTTGAGAAATTAAGAGTTAAAATATAATTCATAGCATATTCTTAGCGAACAATGTGAATTACCAGGTACAGTTAAGAATTGCAAAAAACTTATTGATTATAAACATATTTGATCTATTTTATTAAGGTAGTTTTGTATTGATCTTATTTTTATTAAAACTCTACTGTTAATTTATAAATTCAGTTCTACATCACATCAGGTCACTACAGCAGGTTCTGCACACATTATTCGCATTAGAATACTAATCGTGTGTACATCTTCACAGTTCGAGATTACAAATTTATTCATAATTTAATGTATCTGGCGATGGAAGTTAAGAAACGGCCATACAACACAAACTTGTTAAAACAGATATAGATTTCAAATGACTTTGATCAAAATGCCGGCCACTCTGATCTTAGCACTATGACTTTTTCTGATTTAGGGATTTTTTGTCAATAGCATCCATAATATATTTTTCCATGATATCACGGGCTTTCTCCAAAATAATTTTTGAATCAGACTCAAGATTAATCCTCTATTATATTTATTAAAAATCTCAAAATTTTTACGTTTAAAAAAAACTTATCAATAATTTACACGTGTGGTATTACGTCTTACTTGTATATTTATTTAAATTATTCTAATCAGTAATGAGCAGAATGATCAACGGCAGGTGCCCATCGGCGAACGCAGTTACCCTCGCGTCAGTGTCGCTTTCGCAACGCACTTGGCGCAACCGCGCTTCGAGAGCGAGCTCCTTCCTTTCCATTTCCATTCGACGATCAAGTTTTAATGTCAATAGTATCTTTCTTAATGCCATCGTCGCTAAACAGTATCGGCTTTGGTACGACACCATTCTACAGGACTCACTATGGAACGAGTGCATTCAACGCATTATATTAAAAAAATCCTTGTAGCTTTTTTGAGTATAATTTTTAGTGTCAGAGTACCTTTTTTATACGATATGCGATAACTCTTCATAGCACACAGAAGTGCATATAAAAGTACATGATATAAAAATGGAGTACAATGATGGAAACGACATAGAAGCTGGAACATGACTTCAAACAGGATCGTCATGAAATAAAGGTTGTTATAAAATCGTTCATTTTCTAAGACTAGAGTTACCAAATGATCCTGGGAAGAGGAAGTGATGAACCTGGGAAGAGGGGGTAAAAACAAACCCTTTAGTAGCTATTTATGATGGTAGTTATTTCCAAAAATTATCTGAAGCCTACTTCTATACGTGGCACGAGAAAAATAGAACTACTATTAAGTATACAGAGAAATGGGACCATATCCTTCAGGCGTTTTGTGGTTCCGAACAATGTACTGGTCGAACCTATTTTGATTAATGAGAATAAATAAGAAGTTTTAACACTTATTGCCTGAACTACGATATCTTCAATAATATCACAACACAAACTTTTCCCAAATCTCTATATATGGAAACAAACTGTCAAGATTCTTTCACGACCTCAATTTTATGAACATGGAGATGCATGTTAAACTATTCCCAATATGAACGTTGCGCCTATTACTTAAGTAATTTTTATTAATAATGTCTACTGACCCACTCACAATTACATAAATCACACTATTAATTTAAAAGGCCATCAGCGTACTGTACTTTGTACTCTTAGTATAATTTTTTTTTATGGAAATCTATTAAGGCAAAGATATAAAAAATATACGCAGCAGATTTAAAGACCTTGTTTTCGCAACTTAAACCTAACTAAATCTTTACTTTGATAACCTTTTCAGAAACATTTGGAACGGTAAGTTTACATTAAAAGTGTAAACACGAGTGTAAATATTCCATAATTGAGCACATAAAGGCCGTTTTTACTGTATTATGAATGTACTTATTAATGGATTTGTTTTTATATTATGTTAATGTTAGATCTCAATGAGAAAAATGGTTAGATTAGGATACATTGTAATGTACGATGATTGTTAACCATTCAATATTTGATTTTTTTAAATTTTTATGTTGACTTTTTTATACTTCATAATCGACTGCTAAAGAGAAAATGATAACAAAATTTTTTCTATCTTTCTACTGTACTGTTGTAAAAAGTAAAAACTATATTGTCAAAAGAAAAAGTTAAAAATTTTCTAGGTTAGGTAGGGAGATTGTACATCTGAAAGAACTGATTAAAAATTGTGAAGTAAATCTGCTACAGCATCTTGAATTTAAGGATTAACTAACAAACTGAAATGAAAATACTTTATTTTTTTTTAAAACTTTGTTTCCTATGTATTTTCTCTCATTCAAAGAGATAAAAAGTGGAATTTTAATTGGTTCTATACCGCATTTATACTGAAAAACATTTCAGTAATTCGTTTTCTATAAGCAATATAAAGATGACTATTATTCAATGAAATATTACTTGAGAAGCAAAGCAGAAAATTTTTTCTTCTCCAATTGTATAGACATCTTATATATAATTAAAAATAAATGTAAAAACGTGTGTACATTAAAGACATTCTCAATAAAAATAAGTGCGGAAATCTTTAAATGAACCATTAAAGTTTATTAAAAATGTTTTTCGGTCTGTTAAAGCGCACTAAGCAAAAACCACTGGACGGATTTTTATGCAATTTGCCATATTGTACAGCTTGTCATAGAAATAGAACATATTTTATCTTTTGACTGCAGCGTTGCGAGCGATTGACGTCATATAATGTTTTGATTCTAGTGACATATACTATAATTTAAACACTTGGACACGAGGAAAATATGAGTATTTCGGCTCCTTCGCGATATGGTAATGCCCAGATCTGTGCAAATATCAATTATAATTTATATTTCCACAGACCTGTGTGTTGCCAACATTTTGATCGTATACTTTTACAATGTCTTTTGCGTTCTAAACTTGTGTCGTATACTTTTACAATGTCTTTTGCGTTCTAAACTTGTGTCGTATACTTTTACAATGTATTTTGCGTTCTAAACTTGTGTCGTATACTTTTACAATGTCTTTTGCGTTCTAAACTTGTGTCGTATACTTTTATAATGTATTTTGCGTTCTAAACTTGTGTCGTATACTTTTACAATGTCTTTTGCGTTCTAAACTTGTGTCGTATACTTTTACAATGTCTTTTGCGTTCTAAACTTGTGTCGTATACTTTTACAATGTCTTTTGCGTTCTAAACTTGTGTCGTATACTTTTACAATGTATTTTGCGTTCTAAACTTGTGTCGTATACTTTTACAATGTATTTTGCGTTCTAAACTTGTGTCGTATACTTTTACAATGTCTTTTGTGTTCTAAGCTTATGTCGTATACTTTTACAATGTCTTTTGCGTTCTAAACTTGTGTCGTATACTTTTACAATGTCTTTTGCGTTCTAAACTTGTGTCGTATACTTTTACAATGTATTTTGCGTTCTAAACTTGTGTCGTATACTTTTACAATGTATTTTGGGTTCTAAACTTGTGTCGTATACTTTTACAATATCTTTTGCGTTCTAAACTTGTGTCGTATACTTTTACAATGTATTTTGAGTTCTAAACTTGTGTCGTATACTTTTACAATGTATTTTGCGTTCTAAACTTGTGTCGTATACTTTTACAATGTCTTTTGTGTTCTAAGCTTATGTCGTATACTTTTACAATGTCTTTTGCGTTCTAAACTTGTGTCTTATACTTTTACAATGTATTTTGCGTTCATAATCATTAATTGCACTTTGATTTCAACATACCACATTCTTTGAATTTTTTACTTCGTTACCTCTTCATCTATCTTTTTTCAATGACTACCAATCATCTGAATTCTTTAGTTAAGGTTCCGTAGTGGAAGTATAACCCTTATCTCAGGTCTTCAGGTCGGGATCTCCGATAACATGATATTTATCTGTATGTAATGTAGATCTCCAAATCGAAAAATAAATAAAGTACCTGCCCACACATTTAAAGTGTGGCGAAAAATTTGTTAGGTACAACGACGGTGGTACCTCACATGACGTTAAGCATTGAAAACACAATACCAGAGATACGTTTTATAACGGCGTAAAATATAACAATATTAACGTAAAATATAGCCAATATGGCCTAGAAGGGTCGTCCAATACTCGAGGGCAGGTTGATACTTCTCGCCGACACTGACAAACGGCAAATCTATTCAAAACACCATTAATCCAACAACCGCTAATTAGCTAGCGATTTAATATTGACTGGAGCCACGGCGTATAATTAGACGGCGCTCGCCGCACCGCCTTATGTAATGTATGCATTGCCATCGACATAAATAAAGGTGCCAACAATGTCGTGTTGCGCATTCAATTATCGGCCTTCATAATTCATCATTCGCTTCAACTTTGAGCACATAATGCTCTGTGCTCGTTTTGCAATGCTCCCTTCGCGCATAGCGGGGCGGTAGGGATTAGTATGTCATGTCACCGATGCGTCATGATTACGTTTGCTTCGACTGTCGCTTTGCATGTGTAACTACTTAGTCATTCGATGTTATTTGAGGCGTAGTAAGTTATTATAATAATATGTGCGACATTTAAGCGGTCGCTCTTATCTTAATATATGTACTATCAGTTACTAACGTGATGACGGAACATATAAAAAAGTCTGTTTATCCATGATTTATATGTAGATAGGCTTATTTTTTGTGTTGTTTTGATTGTCTCCCACCAGCAATGGAAATATCATACCGATTCTGACCTTATTAAATTTTTCGACACTAGCTAACATTATTTCTTACTATTTATAATACTAACTAATTCACTTTTGGAATGTTTAAAGTAAATCGTGTAGTAAATTTTGCACGCAATATTAGTATGTGTCGCGATTTTTATAGCGCAAGTTAATTTCTACTTGGCGCCATCTATAGGAACCAATCGGTTACGGTATTAAAAAAAAGTAATTATTTCAAGTGTTTTAATATCATTTTAAACATTACCTCAGCTCGGTTATTGACAAAAAATAATAAAATGGTAATAAAGAATATCAAAGAGGCACGTTTTTAAGTAATACTTTGAAGGAATTGAAATTTGTTTATGGAGTAACAATTACTTCTTGACATATATACCTCATTTCGCTTCTGTTATATTAAGTTGCATAACGTTAAAAAGTCCAAACTTCGTTCGGTAAACAACATTTATAATATAACAATATGTTTGCATTTTACAGAGTTAAATTTATGCTTACATAAAAATCACGATACTGTTGTTCAAGGAGAAGTAATAACTGAATATCGTAAAACTCATAAATGGATTATTATCGCACCCTAATGCCTTGAAAATATATTTTAAAAAATTAAAGGCTTTACTTTTTAAAAGTAAAGTCGATATAGAGTGCCAGTCTCAAAGGTGAAGTCGCAATAGGATTTGTGAAAAAAAATTATAAAAATAAAAAAATACTGCGCCGTCTTTGTGATTTCTAATAGTAATTTCATTAGCTTCTTTAATAACATGTAAATTAAATTGTATTATAAAATAAACATAGCCTCATTTTCTAGCAAAAACCCATCCATTTATACCAAGTAATTTACATAATATGGATTATCCAGTTTATATGGTGTACCAACCTATTCCGTATCAAAAAAAATAAATATTAATTACTTAAATAGTGAGATTTTCGTTAACGAATGCAATAAATATAGAATCAAATGTACAGTATATTCTGAAGAAAGTATTTATTAAAATTAAATAACGTTTTATAGTGACGCCATAACTATCACAGGCGCGTAGGTTGCAATGAACTTTAGGAATTTTTTTTCCAAATAAGTTGAGAAAAAAATTGTATTATTTTAAAAGTTCTTTTCATATGTACAATTTGTGTATTTTGGTTGACTTTTATTAATTCTTTACCCTTTGATCTGCCGCCATTTTAATAGTATGGGGAAAATGTTGTCCAACTACGAACTTAGATTTTGATCAAAGCTATTTTTATATAAAGTTTCATCCGGATCGAATAAAAAATTTGGCTTTCAGAGAATCCACAGATTTCGTTATATACCCACATATAAAATAAACATTTAAGGTGACAGGTTGGAAGATATAACGAAATCATCTCGAAATTTAAAAGTCAAGATCTCCGCAATAGGTGTGCCGTTTCGCATTCGAAAATCGCCAAATCGGCCACCTTGCAAATCCTGCGAACTCATTGCATCAATTCACCACAACAAAGAGTAAAAACCGCAAGATTGGAAACAAAACAAATTGCCGAGTTGCGAATCTATGAATGCGTTATTGCGTTACTGTTGCCGGGCGCACGCAGCGCCGTGACCGATTCGCGCTGCGGCCGGTTGCACCGAAATTGAAATAATGTTACGGTCACATCGACTATTTATTTATTGTTATATTTGCTTAGACATATAATACGTTCCATTCACAAGTGACTATTCAAAATTTACAAACTATATTTATTGAACATCTCGCAAAATATGATTAAGTCAACTGACAAACAGTATATGTTAAAAGTGGTTGGTATCCGTAATGACCATTACTTCACACGTAATTGCCTGCTAAATGTTACAGAAGTATATTTATTGATCATATTCAGAAATGTTAACAAATTGGAAGGAGTAATCGAAGTCACGGAAACCAACCTCGCAACTTAAGGGTACTTATAGAAGACACCTATTAAACTGTGGAACAGTTGATTTCGTTATTGAGATCTATGATACAATACATACTGGTAGAAAAGCAATACATGATAGGTATATCAGTACCATAAAGGTATTTTTCATGTAGAAAGAATCTTGTAGAAGATATCAATTAAACTGTGGAACAGTCGATTATCTTATTGAAATCTATAATACAATACGTACTAGTACATTATAGGTACACCAGTACCATAAAGGTATTTTTCTTGCAGAAATAATCTTGTAGAAGATATCTATTAAACTGTGGAACAGTCGATTATCTTATTGAAATCTATGATACAATACGTACTGGTAGAAAAGCAATATGTTATAGATACATCAGTACCGTAAAGGCATTTTTCATGTAGAAAGAGTCATGGGACTTTATTTCAAATTGATATGTGCATTATCCCTCTAAAATTAGCCCTCGAAAGAAAACGTAATAATAACCTTGCATTGAATATAGTTTCTTCTGCATGTGAGGGAGGAATGTTTTCTTATTTTGCCGGAAGTATAACTTTACTTAATATAACGTCACTGTAAAAGTCGTCGATCTTGATGTATGATGAAACATATTGCTATTAGTTTACATTGGTGTCTGACATTTCTTTGAACACAATCGTGGTTACTTCTGTAAATTATTTCTTTATTCAAGTAATGTTGAATTTGTTCTCATGGCGTATTCTTCGATCGAATACGCGTTATTTACGTTTTATGCACTTTTTTGTTAATTATTTTCAATCAGTTCATTCATCAGAATTGCACATTATTAATTGTCAACTTCGCCTCTTTTATGAAACTTGACATTGGCAATGGTTTTTGCTAAATTAATAGCAGTATGGTTTTAATAGCAATAAGCAATTTAATACCTTGTAGTTAAAAGTTGGTATATCCGTAACTTATCAAATAAATGATAATATCCTTTCATTAATATTTGCTGACATCATTTTAAAGGGGCGAATATTAGATAGTTAATCGCTAAATGATAACCCGTGAATGATTACAAGACAGATAAAATGGCATTTGCTACGCGATAACCTCAACCCTGATAATTAACTATGAGAAGTTTACATTATTGCACAATATTGATGACGATTGAAAAACTGCCATTTATCATGTGCGTATTTCTCTGCGTTTTGGAGGAACCGGGCCACTGACCCTGCCGACGCAGTGTTAATATACTAAGAACCGTGTAACTAACTCTGAGAAGCGTTGTAATGACTACATTTGTTGGCGTGCCACTAAATTCAAGGTTAGCAGCGGCGGACGCTCACTTGGCTGCATATGTGTCAGTTTCAACTGTACCTACGAACCGTCCACACTTGTATCCATACTTAAAACTTTGTCATATAATGTAGGCCTGAATTGGGATATGGACCTAAACTCGCATTCACATATGCTTCAAATTAATTCTTGCTAAGTATACTAATAACACGAGAATATAACTTCCATAGAACAAAAGCTCGGTACAGCTTTGTTACTGCTAAAGTGTTCCGGGTTCCGGGGATCATTCCAAAATTTATATTGACATGTGGTTCACATTCAATTTGTAGAGATCACAAATAATCTGACATTGTCGCATCATAAAGAAGAGCTATTACGTTGGACCTTTTCTAGTTGATGCACTGTGAAACATTACTTCCGAGAACAATGAAAACAAAGACAATTGGCGAGTACAAGTTTGGTTGGTATATTACACCCCCTTCACGATATTCCATAAAGTTTTAGCCATGAAAAATTTTACAAAGACATTACAAAGCACATTATGCTTTCATAAATAAGCAATTTAATGCATATCGTATACAAATGTTTAGTTGTCAAAGTATGAAATGAGTACTTAATTAATAAACGTTTTGTAATCAAGAATTTAATTTCATATAAAAAAAAACGATGTAGGAAAACGAAAATAACAAACGTATCAGTGAAACGATTCAACAATATAACTGTGAAAAATGTTCATATGTGGTATAACTGTGTAATCAATTAAAAATAATATTTTATCCAATCGACGTTTTGCTCAGATTAAATACTGAAGTGTGCTTCAGCGCTAAATTTGTTGCCTTGCTTGGAACGGAATAAATGTACTTCGTCTTTCGGATTAAATACGATACCTGCTGTAAAGTACTGAGTAAAAAGTATCAATTAACAGTTATCGAGTACAAAAGTATTGGTCTCGAAAAAAATATGTACTCGGTACTGAAATCTATAGATATATTTTCCATTATTCTATTTTAAAGGGCTGTAAGCTTCAAAGGAGCAATGGGAATTAGTGGAAATCAGTGGAATATAAGGAATATCTTTGTCTCAAAGTACAGATGTTTTAATTAATCAACGCGCTATGCTTCAATTAAAAATTGGGAAATGATAATTACGAATTATAAACCAAAGGATGTCACCAGATTAAAAAAACGAAGTAAATTATTGTCGAAAGCAAAGTCTTTTATCACCGTGTTGAAATTCCTTGTAATTACGGGGTATGATTCAACTGTCGTTTATTACTATAATGTAATTGAAGTAAATTTTAGTCATTCGATTTTCGTAAACAATAAACAAAGAGTATTTCAATCAACTTGGCAAATTGTTATTATGCGACATTTTTCGTAATGCGAAAATAGAAATCATGAAAGTAAATAAGTTTCTTTCAAATACTCTTCCAGATATTGAATAAAAATTTAACCTTCGATTACTACGTTTATCTTAACGTAATGACAAATTAAAATATTGGAATAATTTCTTATTACGTCACCTGATCAATAACTTTTTCCCGTGTAAGTTACATATAAATAATGTATCATCGCACTATTATATTTAATATAAACGAGAACCTGTTGGCAATATACCAACTGCACGATTTCATAGAATCATGTTTAGTCGCTTTTTTTAGTCGCTTACTAACGTATGTATAAGTCACTACTAACGCTGTAACTGAGTTTCCTTTATAATCTAATTGATTTAAAACGCAAAGCGGAATTGGAATACGTAGATTAATGGATATTTAAAATTAGATCGTTGAAGCAAATCACGTAAAATATATTGTTTCTATCCATTTATTAAATGTTTAAAGGTCTGCTGCGAATACGTGATTCGAATATGCAAACTATAGGAAAAAAATTATTATTTTGTTTGTCGCGAGACAGCATGACAAAGCAAGTTGGCTATTAATAAACCACGAATTATTAAGTACATGAAATGAAGCGCAAAATGACTTTCACCTTTGTAACCGAGACAGCTATAGCTGAGCGTCATTACCCAGGATTGTTGGGAAATTAAGTTTTGGCGGTAGGTGTACTACTTGTCATTATTCTGTAAGTGAAACTTCTAGTTTTGGGCTTAACCAAATTACCGTGAAACGCGTTACGGTTTTTATCGGCGAAAACCCCTAATTACCTAAATAATTATACCTCATTAACTAAGTTTAAGCAACATCGAACGCGGTAAGTACTTGGGATGAATGACCGCATGGAAAATCACATGACGTCGAAGAAAAATCACATCATTTTTTAATGTAATTCTATTACATGCGTGTTTCCCAATATACCACTCCACATTTCGCTGCGCCAAAACCAGTACACACAAGAAGCAACAAAAGTCAGGTTAAAATAAATGCAAGTCCGGGCCCATTGAGAAGAGACATCAAACTAGACAAACTCGAGGCGAGCAGTGGTAATAGGTGACGTAAAGCGTCATTCGTGGAACTACGTGTCCGTTACGTAAGTGGGCTATGAGCGCGCGCGACGCCGGGTGGGGAAATGTGAAAGTGAGTGTAACTCCGGAGGCCGTCTGATCCGACCGCTGATGCTCTCCGTGTCAGCGGTGTCCAAACTTTGTCGAACGTCGTACACAACTGATAGAATAGAAATAATATGGTTAAAAATTATAATACATTTTTATTTCATATTTTACCGTCTCCAATTTCGTAATAAACTTTTAGTCAGAAAACTGTATTACTTCCGTCATATTTAAATTTTTGTCCACAATTAAATGAAACTACGTGATGTAGTATTATTTTTACTTTCTTTAAGTTCTTTACTTCGACCTAGGTTTTGTTGTATTACAACATCTTCAGGTGGGCAAATGTTGTAATACAACGAAACCTAGGTCGTTGTAAAGAACTTAAAGAAAGTAGAAATAATACTAAATCACGTAGTTTCGTTTGTGATAATGAATTTCTACAAAATTAACGTCAAATATATTCAATAATTTTTTGTATAAAATTTTGTGCTAAATATAAAAGTCAATGCGTTTTTTGTTTCCTCCAGTTGCGAACATTTTCGTCACTTATATACTTGTCCCTTTGAGTCGTGTAAAAAGATAAAAGGCACGTTAATTGATGGACTAATGACACTAATATTATCGAACTGTCATCGCACGGATAACACAAAATGTAGTTTCTATATGTTGAACGTTTCAATTAGATTAGACAAACGATGAGAAATATCTCACTATGAAAGTTCCTATTTAATTTTCGAAAACATCTAGCCTCTAGAAAAAATTATTATTCGCAATGTTACTTGATATTTAATTTCAAGTTAGTAATGCGGTGTGCGTTACTAACTCAGAGAAAATATTTCTTCCAAAGCAGTCAATGTTTTCAAAAACAGGTTGTCACCTAGATTACCTTGCAAACTAGACATTCGTAACAAAAATAGATAAAGATATCGAAGCAAAGTTTGGGAATCGAGCGGACGATCGCACGATCTACGTTACGTACATAATCACATCACCCACGGCGGGTACGTCACGGACTACCGTTTACGTCTACGGCCAGCGTAATTCTCGGCCGTACACGTTGACCGGCCGTTGTACATGTTTGCTCGACGCAATAGTTGCCGCGCGAGCCCTCACGTACATACTTAACGCTGCGGGACGCTCGTGGATGTGCGCGTAGCGTGTGGGCGGTCAGAGCATTAAAGGAAATTAGCTGGTTTCTCAATATGCAGTCTGCGTTTTGCAATCGTTGCGTTTTTAATGTTAACTTCTCAAGGATCATTAGATATACGCGCCGTTTTCTTGGATATTTGGTTGCTAATATAATATAGATATACGTACAGTACGATATATTATGAAACGTACAACTATCATTCTTGCGAAATGCTTTACTAAATCGTTTTTGCTCGACTGCGAAAAGGAAGGTTATATTAGCATTCTAAATATGTACACAATATAAATAGTTCATATGTGGATGTATCCTTTTAAAATTTGGAATAAAATCAATGAATCCAAATATACAAAGTTAATTAATTGATATGGAAAAAAACTTATTTTTCGAGTCCCTTTTTAAAATAAAAGAAGAAAATAATTTATTTTAAATATTACGGAGAAACATTCATTTTAAAAAAAATCATTTTTTTTCCTAAAATTTACTCCCAAAATTGAAAAGTTTCTCTATAATAAGCAGAACTTAATAAGCAGCAGAGTCGATTTTTCTTTCTATAAAATAACACTTGTTTTATTCAAATGCAATCAGGGTACACCGCCGCGTTACGTCGCCGATTGAGCCACGCGGCGCTCGGTGTGCAAAGCACTGTACAACGCTTAATCCCTACGTTAAAGGCGATTAAATGAAACTACGTGATGTAGTACTATTTCTACTTTCTTTACGTTCTTTACCACGACCTAGGTTTCGCTGTATTACAACATCTTCAGGTGGGCCGTTAGCAAAGATACGTTAAAGTTCAAATAGTTTGTATCTCGAAAACGGGATGAGATATAAGAAAATTTCATTGAATATATTTGTCTATTTGTATAGTCAGGATGCTGTAGAAACGGGCTTACTATAGCAACAGCCAGTATTTATAGCCAAAATTATTAAAAAAAAACATAACGAGCCAAACGCGATTCGATCGGCTATCGTCAGTACCTACTTCCAGTTGCTATCAAATACTATATAAAAAGCTACAGTTTTATTAGTAATAATTCTGTTAATGTCTAACGCGAGTGGTAGTAAAATTTTATATTTTTGACAAACTTTGGATTTTCCAAAACTTTGATGTCTACCATTATTTAACGTACTTGCGTAATTCCACGGGGAAAATATTTTCATTTTTTTTCGTTTCAAAACAACGGCAGAAAGAAAACGTAAGGCCCAGTATTTATGATTGAAACTTTCCAGTGTTTCCACTAAATAAGATCAAACATAGCCGAATTAAACTGTAAAATTATAATTAAAATTGAAATTGAAATTCTTATCGATTACGAATAGTATTAACAGGAAGTAACACGTTCAACGAGTGGATGAGCAGTTCAATAGAAACTTTAATAATCGAATAGGTGGGTGTGTATTCCACGTTCCTTTTGGGGTTTATAATTGAAACATTCCAGTGTTCCTACTATTTCATACTTACTTCTGGATTAGATCAAACATAGCCGAATTAGACTGTATAATTAAAATTAAGACTGAAATACTTGATTCGATTATGAGTAGTACTAACAGGAAATAATAAGTTTAATGAGTGGGTGCTAGCAGTTCAATAGAATGTTTAATCATCAAATAGGTGGGTGTGTATTTCCCTTTCCTTTTGGGGTACAACCATTAAAGCGTGGGAGTGTTGGTTTCCAAAATATTACGAGAGTACACGATCATCGTGGTATTTGTAAAGGTCATGTAATGAATTGTAATATATTAAACTCTATAAAATCAGATCGCAAAGTAAAATTGACTGCATTTTCTCCAAGTTGTGTGTTGATATCTGCATTGAAGTATAAAGCGGAAATACTGTTTGCTAATTTGTTTGTTCGCACTAACCTCTGGAACCACAGGACTGATTTCAAAAATTCTTTATTATAAACATTAGGAATATTATAGGTTCACTACGATTTACGGGGACAGAGCAATGCTAAACAAATTAAGAGAAGTCGGGAAATATTGCTTAAACGGTGCACGGTAGACTAGCTTATTTATTGGTTATTCATCCTGAGTATTCCCGTCGAAGTGGAAAGGTTAGTGACAGTGGCGAGAGGAGCATAATTAAAGTAATGGTACGCGGGTGAAACCGCGTGGTGCAGCTATTTATAAATATTGTAACAAACAAAATATCTGATGAGATGCAAATAATCGTCACTAATTGGCCAGGAGGAATAATTCGCAAGTCGCCGAATGGTAATATAATGTTAAAATAAGGAAGGCAACTAAGGGAAAGGTTATGTTATTTAGTTAAACAGTTTATATATGGTAGGCTCGTGCCGTCTTTCAAGTAAGATTGTTTTATTTGTCATAAATTATTACTAATATGAAGTTGTTAGCGCAATAGATATTTAATAATACCTTGAAGTAATTAAGAAAGGGAAAAATATATCATTTTGAGTTGAAGAGATTGTCAATAGATGGAGTTGCAAAATAATATATAGAAAATTAAACAATGAATTGAAATTACATGTTTTTTTTTCATTATTAGCGGAGGATGTAATCTCCAAAGCGATAGCTCAATCTTTTATTTTGATGAAGTATTAAGGAAGATATGGCGTACCTATATACAAATAACTTTGAGAAATAATATACAGATATAAAGGGAATATTTTCAGTACATTTGTATAACGATGATATTTTAACATTGACAGGTGAATTATTTCGCTTTGTCCTCTGATTAATTTTTTGCCAAACATAGCAGAAATACTTATTGGTTTGGCAAACGTTTTGGATGACCGGTTTCTAGTCAAGCTACTTGTATTACTTTTTAATTTAATTAAGATTTTTTTATAAAGTTTATCTTAATATTTTATTGAATAAGGTGTTATAAATATCGTAAAGTGAGATTCGCGAGACTGAAAACCTCATCGTTAAATTCTGATTTTCACTGACTATCCTTACTTTTTACAATTGAAATAATGGACGTTGGAATACAGATCAGACAATCTTAGCATCACTTCGGAGCGATGATAACTACCATCACTGTTGAGTGAAGCGTCCTAAATACCGTCAACTTGACACGCGGGTGAAGGCGGGTCATGGATCCCATCAAAACTCAAGCAAGCCAAACAGCGTTCGCATTAAGTAACCGCGCACTACCTACTTCTGGCCGTTTAAAATTAGCCCGTAACAATAATCGCAACATACTTGCAACACCAATAATAAATTGTGCGTTATATGTCATTGTAATATATTTACCTTACAAATTTAACAATATTGCTGAAACGTTTACGACAATTCTTCCTTAATGTGGGTTACATGCAGCTATATTGAAATAAAACTTACAAAAAATAATATGCATTTTCTAAAATCTATGCACAACACATGCGAAAATTAAGTTTAAAATAGTAATGTTTGCCCTTTGTTATTTTTTCAACGGTTATTTTTATTTGAATTAAAATATCTTAGATTAATTTATTAAATCGTGTTTTTGCAGTGATATTAAATATTATATTTACTATATTTTTCATGGAAAAGTTAAGTACCAATCGTAAAGCATTCTTGTGTAATATTATCAGATACTGCACCAAAAAAGTATGTAAATTGAATACATCTCAAATAATACGTGAAACGGAGAGGAAAAAAATAAGTTAGCGACTACCATCAAATTTTCTAAGCTATTAAATTTACCCACGAAAATGTTAAGACAGTTTTACCCAAACATGATTGCCATTAACAATAAATTCAATAAAATTTGAAGTATCGACCTTGTGCTACTATTCGGTCGATCGCAAGAGATGTTATCGGGATTTCATTTACTTTTCCACTGATATTTTCTGAATCTTTCAAGATATTGAAATGAGATACTTTGCACCGCCGCCAGATATACTGTCTATAATTCAATGTCTTTCAATGTAGGTATATTAAACCTTTTTCGAGGCAATGTGAATAACTTGACAGCACAATAAATATATATTTAAAATAACGAAATATTTCTATGGGTACACATACTGTTTTGCAAGGACCTATTAAGCGTTTTAACTAAAAGGAAAATATAGCGTAGATGATAGCGTTAATATAGCATTGACATTGTTATATACTAGTGAAATGTACCTAAGTTGGTCATGCTCCTGAATTTTTTTCTATTTTTTGTAATTAAGAAAATAACTGTTTAGGCGTTTTTCTTCGTTTTTTGATGTCGGTTTTGGTTTTTTCAGTTTTTCGGATCTTTTTTAAACGCAATAGTATAAGCGTACAAAAAATGTAATATGTTCGAAAAATACTTATTCTTTTAAAATTACTATATGATCCACTTTGACACGCACTTTATGTTTATACATAAAAAAAATACTTACAAGCCTAACAAAAAATTACACTTATCACTACTCTTCAGCATTGCATCGGCTTATTAGCCAAGTCTATTATGTTTGTATCAAAGGACAATGTTTAATTTATATGGAGATTCGGTCTAACAATTTTTTCCTTCGCTTCTACCAATATAATTATTTTTAAATTAAAGTACATATAACTTCAACTGAGACATTATACGATAGAAATTTGCAGCCAAAAGATAGGTTAAAGCTATACTCTATTCTATTCTAAGGGAGAATATTTGTAAACAAACCAATTCGACAGTTCAGGTATTGTAAACTTTTTCTTATATTCGCGTTAGTAACATAATATAGTATTTGTGATTAAAAAAAATATTATTTTATTGGGATTGTTTTTTTAAATTTTATTATTACGAGGTGTAATAAATCATACACAATTAGATAAATAATTTTTGAATGTTCAAACAACCCGAAGGGAAACGAAGCCTTAACTTTTTAAAAGTAAATTCCGAATTCGGAGTAAAAACTAAGCTATTGTAAAAAGACTGCCGTATAATGTATGTAAAATATGTTTTACACTGCAAATTAATACCAACATTTATTTAAAAAAACAATATGTCATATTTTGCATTGTCCTAACGCAAAATATAGTGTATCCGTATAAATAACCATATTTACATAAAAAGACAATCGAAGATCGTCTTACGTCGAGCTGAAACTGACTAATTGAAGCAATCTCACTGCAACGCGTAATAAATATATAAAATAAACATATGTATGACGCAAAATAAATATATGTATGATTAGCATTATGGGTATAGATGTGTTTGCGTCGAAATATTGAATATGTTGTGAAATGTGTCATACCTCCGAGTTTTGCGTGAACGACAGCAATCAGTTAGCAGTTATCCCTTTTTCCCCTCGAAATTTCTCAAACTATATTCGTAAAACAGTGGTGTAATACTTATATTAATAACATTACTTATCGAGACAGTTAACTAATGTAGTGATTGTAGTATATCATTTAATAACATCGTGCGTGAAGTACAATAACCTTTGTAAAGTGTAAATGAAATAGTCGACGACTGATTGAATATATATTTGTGCCAACCATATTTTATCTATCAAATGGTTTATTCACAAATATGTTCTTTTAAAATGGAATGGAGTATGGTTCAAGTGAATCAAGAAAAATTATTTTTTTGAATTGAACAAAAATATTCAATTATTTTTAATTACACAATTACTACTGAAATTAAACTCATGTCATTAATTTCTGTCCCACTACATCTACATCTCTCCATCCTCAAACTTAGAGTGACTTGTATTGTTCGCTTTATACAATTGATTATATCGGTTAAAACAAGCTAGATGGTACGAACAATCTTATATAAAAATAAATAGTGTATGGATATTGTCCTTTGAAAAATTAATATTTAGTTGTTTTATATTTCCCAAGACATGGGAACCTAAAAGCCATTTCGATTTATTAAAAAATAAACTTATTTACACGATAGTATCGCTAGATGGCGCTATAGTTTTGAGGATCCTTGAGTCAAGTCCAGCAACTACCACGTGCGCGTGTCCACAGCACACGACAACGAGTCAAAGTTTACATTTACCGGTGGCGCGAGGTGGCTGTACAACTGCGCATTTCCATTGTCGCATTGTTAAATGTCAAGTGTTAGAAATGCAGCATATAATTAGTTTACTGTAACAATAGCGCTCTAGGCGGGCGTGATAACGTCGCTTATTTGACAAATAAGCTATACGTGTTATCATTTCGTAGCGCGCAGTAGAACTGATTTACCGTTATACTGCACGTACTGTAAAGGAGACGTTGCGAACGAAACAATGAAGACATAAAATAGATGGGCCCCGGGAGCGATCCCGTACAAACAATGAATCGAAAATGTCACTGAACTATGAATTGTAAAATATATTTTGTCTCACTCTATCACAGCGTCATAATATGATTACACCAAGATAAAACCACATGACTAACCGAATCCGCAACTTCACCTGTGTAAAAAGGGGATTTCTCCCCAATGTATTTTACATGTAGGCGATTAGCGTATAACCATTCGTATATAACCCAGAGTAATAGTAAGTCACTAACAATAATTCAATCAGACATTTTTCAGTAAATTTCGAGTTAAAAGAGTAATTACACCAAGAGAAATTTAATTTTACGAAGGAAATTCTCAGCAAGATACTTGCATATGTCGTAAATTACACATGCTAAACGATATGGTATTTTCATAGATTGTCTGAAATATGAAAAGTAGTCTGTTTTAGATCAGGATCATTTCGAATAAACTTCTAGTTAAAAGTGATCACAAGAGGAAATGTTGCATTTTACGAAAGTAATTCTCAGCAATATTTTTCATACATCGTGAATACCATGTACGTCGATATAGTATTTTCTTAGATTATGTAAAATATAACAAGTGTATTTTCGATCAGAATGTTCGAGTCAGTTTCAAGTTAAAAGAGTGACAAGAAGAGCTCTTTCATTTCACGAAGGCGATTCTTAGTAACAAGTTTGCGCACGTCGTTAATTACACATGCGGTATGGTATTTTCGTAGATTATGTAAAATATGACAATTATATTTTTAATAAGAATCATTCGAGTAAATTTTGAGTTACAAGGCGATCACAAGAAGAGATCTTTTTATTTCACGCAGGCGATTCTTAGCAAGATGTTTGCGCAAGTCCAGCCATTACTCACGCACAACGATATGGTATTTTATCGGTAATGTAAAATTTGATAAGTTTGTTTTAGATCAGAATCGTTCCAGTAAATTTTGAGTTAAAAATGTGATCAAACAAAGAGATCTATCATTTCGCGAACGCGTTTCTCAGCAAGATGTTTGCGCACGTTGCGCATGACACATGCACGACGGTATATGTGATATTCCTGTCGAATATGTAAATTATGATAAGTGTATTTATAATACTTGTCATATTTTACATGATCGACAAGAACACGACATATATTGTATACCTTCAAGACGTATGCAAACATTTTGATGGCAAGCAACTTTGTGAAAATAAGGTTTCTACAAATCGGCAGAGGTTGTATTTTATGATACACGAGGATTCCTTCCCTTAAAATAGCCTCCGAAATACAGCGTCTTTATGGCTTAAGTTACCAAACACATTATGGGAATTTTGTCAATTTAAGAAATCTTTGTATTTTATGGTCATATCGCCTGCGAATATCAAACTGCATATGTATTATTCCTTAAAACCTTATTGTTTTCCCTGAACATTCTAATCGTGAACAGTTTTTGGTGAATGTAAAAACTCAACCATTTCCGAGATAAACACTTGCAAAGTTGGCATAAAATTTAACAAAATACAAGTTTTTATAATAAATTCAATTCAATTTACTTATTAAATTGTATTCTCACAGAAAAAAAACTTAAAAACTGTCAGAATACTAAAATAAGCAAATAAAATTTAGAAATATAAAATATAACATTTCAAAATTAAATATTACGAACAAAATCAGTTGACGATGTGCAGTGTCAACATGATTTTTTTTCACGATTTTCACTATCAAACTTATTATGATTTTTAGTGGGAAAACAAAAAAAAGTTTTTTCTAAAAAATATAATGAAAGATTTAACTTCTCCTTTTTTTTATTATTCAGAATAATGTGCCGAAACACCTTTGTGAAGGTATGTCGTTAGGAAAGACACATCTGTATTGCATATAAATATACAACAGGTCTCGCTTATGTTGATGGAATTGCTGTTGATAAGTGCTGTTAGGTGATCTTACTTTAGAGACGATTGTAGAAATGCTGCATTCTTCTGTTTCTTTTTTTTACTTAGTCGTTTAACTTTCAATTTATATAGAATCAGCCTATTCTTTTTAGACGTCGCAAAAAGCAAATGCCGCCTAAAAGAGAGCTAGAGTAAACAATCGATTCAATCGACCTACTACAATCGAACCATTTTATCGTTTCATTATCGCCAACAATGATTGAATCGTTTCGAAGTTTGTACCGAATCCTACAAAACAATTTCTTTCTCTGATAAGCAATTGTTTCATAGCCTATTTTTGTAACTTATCCACTATCGACGGATCGCAGCTGAATAAATACAGCGCAATTGCTTTGGAGTAATGAACAAGAATGCATTTTGATATGTTCCATGTCCGTCCATGCACAGTGCACTCTTATAAATGTATACAACTGCAAGTTATATAATTTTAATTGACTCCCGTAGGAAGTAACTTTTTTTATTAATGCAACGGTGTTTTGCATCTCATAAGTATCCTTGATCGGAATCGTTATCATCAACAGCCCATCTTAGTCCACAACTGGACATATGCCTCTCCCAATGCGTGTATCATTAAAGATAATGCCCATAATAGCCACGCTGTAAGTGGGTTGTATATTGCAATGCGTAGCTTCTCACGTCACTGGCGCTGCTGCGCCTCACTGATTTGTAGTGTATAACTATACGATTATAAACGCCACTTCAAGTCTACTCAGTTCGTGGACTGCGTCCTCAAAGGCCGTAAGTCTTGTGATCAACCCAATACCAGATACAAGAAATCTCAGCCTAATAGGTATAAAAGTAACTTATCTCAGCTTAAATTTTAAGCTAAATCGTTAATAAACTTGCCAATTTTGGTTCTTCGATTTATCTATGGGATTGCCAATAATTCAATTTCAAGTCCTTTGAAGATATTCGTTGGGAATTTTAAGCATTATGCCTAGAAAGGTTCCATTCAAATTGGTTCAATATTTACGAATGATGCAAGCAGTTAAAAAAAAGAGAAAAATGTATTACAGAATTTGCTTTGGTTTCCACTGGATCCAGACAAACTATCGAAACAATATTTTACAAAAAATATTCAGTGTAAACACCACATAGACAAATTTGTACAGTAGTAATATCATTTATTGCACAATAAAATCACACGTCCATTATATAACACGGGGCCAATTCGCGGTAAATATTATCCTGCATAATTTATTTCTTCTTAAGAAATGTTTTCATAGGACCGATTCCTCTCACATTCTGGAAATGATTATTATCTCCCATGAAAATGAATCTTTAAAAACTATCAGAAAACACTTTTTCCAAAGTTAAATATGACTAATATCGGCTAACTTCGTAGTGTTGACATGATAGTTTTTTCCATATTTTTATTACAGGTGTAAATCATCCTTTTTCTATTCCTTCTGAATAGAAGAAAAGTACAGGAATGATCAGAATACAAATGCGTCTACCAAAATACTTAATTTTTTTTTTATTATTATTCCGAAAAAAGGGCAGTTTCTTAAACAAAAATCAAAAGCCTGTCTTAGAATGCCCTTGATGGTGTTTGAATGAAATCCTGAGTAACAACTAGTCATAATATTATATCATGCATGATAATAATTAAGGCAAAATCATAAACAATATCAATTACATATTGTCAATAAACAAACAAATATTAGGCAAATTCTCATTGTTTTTTCTTTTAAATGAAAAAATATTCATAAAAAATAACATATTTAACAATATAACGGCAAAAAGAGTATTTCTTTCCACCAAAAGGTACTTTGCTGCTTTATGATTTTGATAAACATGACCTTCTTTTTTCTATATACATCATTCATCTGCACAATCACATATTAAAAAGTTAATTGCGCAGGGGCTACAATCATTTTCATAATTTTATTTTTGGCCAAACTAACGTTCCGACACAACCCAAACTCCTTTAAACACATAACACGCTTCCATTCTTCAATTTCATCCAATGCCATCCATCACCGCAAAACACAATTCAAACCAATCACCGCCTCTCACCGTCTCCTCACAATCACTCCGCCATTGCGATCAGATGAAAGTAAGCGTTTTTCGACCAATTGCATAACGCTACAAACGGCGAGTTTACCACTGTCGTCGCGTTGACCGACAAACCTGCACAGGCCGATCTCTGCGAGCGTAGTGATGACCGAACCGATTCAGCTTTGAGAACGAATCGAACCTCGATTCATTCGCACTATGCAATCAATCAAGTCGTGCGTTCATTATATTTCATTCATTTTGTGATGTTCCAAATATCTCGTTAGTGGACCAGCAAATGTTGTGTTGAAGATACGAATGAAAACATTTTTAATTAAATATATAATTTATTTACGTTGTACAAATGAAGTGAAAAACGACAAACTTACTGAATTTTTTTTCTATAATAATTTAAATATAGTACTTATAGAGAATACGGTAGTAAAAATTAAGAATTGAACGGTAAGAAGATAGGTATATTGAAAAATTAGAGTAGCTATAGAGGACACCATGGGTTGCAAAAAAAGCGTTTAGGCGCAAAACAAAATTAGATCATTTGCATCAGATTTAGGAATATTTTTAAAACGACAATATAACAAACCGAAAAAATAAACGAGTATTTGGAAAGCGACTCCAGTAAGAAGATATTCTAAGAAAAATAAATATGTCACTATCGTATATCCTTGGATTTAAAGATGAATGATACATAAAGAAAAAAATATTTCAGCCAATTGAAACACAAACATTATTATTACCTTTTTATAATCTGCTATTAAAATTTGAATGAATTCAATTCAACAATACGTTCACTCAGAGAATGACCTCAGTTTGACTTCTCATTCAGACAACAAAGACTCGATACGAATAAATTAATTCAATTAGTTTTATTTTATTTTTGAATTGTCTAATAATTATAACTATCTCGTGCTGAGTAAGTGGGAGTATAAGAAAAAAGTTATTTCTTAAACTTATGACAAAGAAACTGGTGTACGAATGAATTGATTCATCCATATAACAACTTGAAACGGTTTATTCATTTCGCTTAATCCGTCTTCGAAGCCCATCTCTAGCGCGTTGTACCTGTAACAACTATTCTCTAGGTAACGATGCGCTCGGGCAGTTGTGTGTTTAGACAACAGAGACTCGATACGTATATATTAATTGAATTAGTTTCGTTTTATTTTTGAATTGTCTAATAATTACAACTATCTTGTGCAGCGTAAGTGGGAGTATAACAAAAAAGTTGTTTCTTTATCTTATGACAAAGAAACTGGTGTACGAATGAATTGATTCATCCATATAACAACTTGGAAAGGTTTATTCATTTCGCTTAATCCGTCTTCGAAGCCCATCTCTAGCGTGTTGTACCTCCAACGACTATTCGCTAGGTAACGATGCGCTCGGGCAGTGGTGTGTTTCCGCGTTACTGGGTCGGCGGAATTATGCGCTTGCGTAATCGTGTTTCGATGTCTATTTTTTTAGCAAACTGGTGGTCAGTTGCTACGTGATCAATCGAATAGACAAGTGTCTCCTTCGCGTTCGGAATTAATGCTCACTAAATAACATGACTGGTGTTAAAGTTTCCGAGTACTAACAGTAGTTACGTAAAAAATCATTTTAACTTCAAGTGAATAGCATTAGAAGGAATAGACAAAGATATTTTGAACTTTTGGTTGTCTACGCTATAACTTAGTTAATTATCGTTTGAATAAAACCATTAGTTGAGTATATAATTTTGTCATGATACCAACATAATAAAAATTGTTAAAAAGGCTTAAATCTGCACTACACAAATCGTGAAGTTGATCGAAATTAGGCGAAGAGAATAAGTGTAGAGAAGTCCTTCGATTCGCTTTCTGCGTACTTCAGGCGTACTTCATACTGCGATCAACCTCGACGAGCACTTCGTCGAGGTAACTTCGCAAGTGGTGTAAAGGGCGTTTTATCCTAGACACTAATAATGAAATTTGAGAAAATTGAGTATCAGAACTGTTAGTCACTCGTTTCTTTGTTTATTGGTGTTAAAATTATTTTCCAAAAGAAATGCTTAAACCGAGAGGTGGGCGAACTTGTGTTGTTGGATGTGACGCTCGTGGCTACGAAATTCCGGAAATAGTTATAAGAAAAAAAGCATCTTTTTTGCTACACCCACGCTCCTAGCCCAACTAATTTGGAATCTTCCGAGATTTGGCATCTACATGGCGCTAAAGATCATGAATTATTATTATTCGAAAAGTTACCGTTCAAAATTTTTTCGCATTGTTATAATAAAGAGAATAATAAAAAACCTGTCAAGCAAGAATGGAACTCACACTACGAGGGTTCCGTACACATTTGGATGCTTATAAGCATTTAATGGTGCATAATATTTAAAAATCACTTCCAACCAATCAGCCTGGAATGCTTTCGCAAAAGCTCTATAAAAAGGGGGTGACGACTTTTGCAAAATTATCGCGTAAGTGAAATAGTTGAAAAGCGGTGAAAGTGGAAGTTTTTATAAAATGGATTATTCTGAGAAAACTGTCTGGCGCAAGTAACACGAGGGACGATATGAACTTTTATTATATATTACGTACTGCTCTGATACACCATTTTGCCCTGATTCTAATGGTCGATTAGGAAAAATATACTAACGTATTCTTGGAATTTCTTAATCATTATACATACCAACACAGCAAGTTCGTCGAATTTTCGGTTTTCTTAGACTTTTCTCTTGCACAATTATTAGTAAAGAAACGTGAAACTGACAGTTAATTCTCTTTCGGATTAATTGTGGCGCTCCTAGATATAGGTTTTTAGCAAACATATCCATTGGAAATGTTCAGCATTAAATACTACTCACGTTGTTATGATGGCATATAATTTATTTTCAGGTTACAATATTTTAACAATTATAGTTAAAAAAATACATTAAAATGATGTAGAATAATGAAATTATATATGAGAATCTGTATAACAAGTTCAAATGTATTTATTACTTACCGATAGACAATACATAAGTTTATACTTATGTATTATATATATATATATATACACATATATACTTATGTTATATATTGTCTATCGGTACCAATTTTCTGTTACGAAATCGGAGCGTGGAATAATTAAATTAATTTAAACTAATTAGTTATAAGGGAATGAAAATAAGGTACGAAATAATTATAAACAATAATCAAACCTATAAGAAAGGTCGACATTTTATATTTGTGTTTATTTTAGATTGTTTTTATATTACAGAATTGTGCAGTATAATTACTAGACTGAAACATAGAATAAGTTGTTGAAGCATTTTCAATTATCATTAAAGATAAAAAAAATAATTAAAACAATATTTAGTTACATACGCCTTTTTTGCTCGGACAAAGTTTGAATAGGCAGCTAGTCTATGATAAGAGATCTTAATATCTTAATTACATCTTAATACAGGCACTCTAATCTAATGTTTCTAAGCGCAATTAATTTCATAACTTTGCGTCACTTGTAATAATAGAAATACGACGTATATAGTCCAACGAATATAGATAAATTGTTTCGTTGATACAACACTAACTCATCGTGCACGTTTTTCTATTTCAATAGCTCTTTTACTATTTTGCTAAAATTACCACAGCATCTCCACCCACGCGTCATCTTTTTTTAATCTTCTACGTTTCAAAATTTCTTAATTTCTTGCGATTATCTCGCCCAATGTCGTTGTGCGATTACATTTTGGATGTTTTCAATCTACTTTTCTTCGAAATCCAAATTAATTTCGTTTATTTGCTTTTGCCCGTAGCTCTGCATGCGTGGAAATTGTGATGTTGAAATTATCTACTGAAATTATCTTACTATCTAGTCATAGAACGACTTCTCCTTTGGCAACACAGTGCCGCCTTTGTCTTCGTCATCCATAATAGCACTGCTTGCCCGCATTCCAGGACTCTATAAATATTAACATATCTCCGTAACCTCAACATCTACACTAAAGTTTTATATGGAAAAACCTACCAGAATATACAATCTATACGAGGGTGGAAATCGCATCAAAATCAATTCGATTTATAAGCGAAAAGATAGAAAGACATACAGGTGATGCGTTTTATGTACATATATAATTTTGTGGAAAACTAACACATTGTGAAAAATTATAAAGTTAAAAAATTAAAAAATATTTAACTAAATAAACAATTTAAGCATTAACATGTATAAAGGAAGGGGGAAAGGAATAAAGGAAAATACAGGGTATTAATATCGGACCAAGACAGGATTACCTTTCAGACGACTTGTTAAAATTTAAATCAATGATACATTTCAAATGTTACGCATTAAGTTTATTCCAGAGTTTAGCAGCACGTACAGTGACGCGGTACTTGTAGTAAATGGTACCTACTACGTTTAGGTTTAGGAATTTAAGGATTTATATTTGGAATTAAATTAAACCAAGACGGACTGGAAAAGTTTTTCAAAATATAGCTTTCATCACGGCATAATTCATTCCAATATCGCTGTTTTTTAAACTCTATAAGTAATCTCTCTAGAAGGTAGTTAGTTCTGTTATCTATACGAATTGTAATATCGTGAAAAATGTTATAAAATACTTCCTTGACATTGGGGTTTCCCGCATAATTGTTATACTGGTAATATGAAACGTTCTGTACCAAATTCCCAACCTCCACCTGCTATACAAGATTTATGTCGTAATTTGATCAAAATAAGGTATTTAACTGATGTCAACATTTTTTGTAAAAGTGTTTGAAAACTGTAGAGTAGGTTTAAAAAAACCATGTGATGAAAAAAATAACGCACGTAACAAACAATAAATCGAAACTTATAAATAAGAAAAAGTGTAGTTTTTTGTTCATTAAATTGAAAAAGTTATTATGAATTTAGTTTCCACACAAAAAATGAGAAAATTATAACTCACAATATATAACTTAAGCGCAATATTTAACGAGATACTAAAGATATTTAATAAACTCCCTTATAAGGAATGCTAAATGCTGGCCAGTGACGTCATAAGCCTGCTGTGTTTTGTATAGGCCGTTTTCGCGCGAATCGTAGTACGATATGTTTATTTCAACTGTTTATAATGTTACTACTTATTATATTCTAGTAATAAAAAAATATATAGTCAAATACCCTATTCAAAAATTTTACGACATTTGTTTCATAACGTCGCAGTCTATGATTCACACGTATATATTCGTCGTCGAGAAAAAACAAAGCAATAACGCGAATAGGTAAATATAGGAAAAAAGTAATGTTCAACAAAGGAGCCACGTGTATTTACGGACACGTGTAACTGGTACGAGCACGAGAACGCGCAACGTTCGTCAGAAACTAGTCTGTTTATGTTATTTGCCGCGAATTCATATGAAATTCTTCCGACATCTTTGTATTTTCAGCTTTTCGATACTTTGTACGGCGCGATTTTGCAAACAGCCGCGTGCAAACAATTGTTGTAATAAGCACATTAGCTCTGCGTGTAACTGTGAAATGTACACAAAGTGTTTATTGGAAACGACACCAATATGAATATCTAAAACAATAATTTTAGTATTCATTGGTTAATACTTATTTTTAATTAAAACCAGTTGATTGAGACTGCTGTCTGTGTGAGACTGCCATTTTATTGGTATATCTAATGTAATAAATGAAAGAAATACGGTAGATGTTACTACTGACAAACGTCATCATCGTGCTCAGATTTCCCCCCATGTAGTTTATTCTATTCCAGACCGATAAGTGGAGCGATTCAAAAAAGGTACCACCTATTTTAAATGACCACACACTGCTTTTTTTTAGCCGACGTTTTCAGAAATTTCGTTTACATAAATTTATTAAATGTTTTTATAATAACACATTTTTAGATTAACTTTTACGTTGTCTTCTGGTACTATTAAGTCGTATTAATTTTGAAATATATTTTAAATACTTCATTTCGTTTCTATACACGCTCGCCCGCGATGCTCTCTCAGAATAGACTAGGCTTTCAGAATTGAGTGCTCGAGAGAAGGGGCTGATTACACAGTGTGGCCTTCGTATATTAGAAAATTTACCTTCTTGACGCATGCATGCATGTACTTTGGCCTTGCCTGTTTATATAGTTAATTTGTATTCTGCGTAGTACAGATTTTACATCGCTAGAAAGATGTTACCGTCATTCCGTTTTTGTAACGCTCAACTTTTCAAGCTAACATTATGATTAATAAAACATATTCACGTCAAGATATTAATTATATTATCACAGAAGACTTGGTCAGCTCTTCAGACGAGCTATTATTAAATAATAATAACTGTCAAAATAGAAACGTTTAATTACACTATTATAATCCATAAAGAACTAGACCACCCATTACTATTCTCTACCATCAGCAATTTCCCACATCGCAGTACCACACCACCCGCAAACTACTCGACTTGAAACCTCCGCAGAATCCGCACAAAAATAGAAACCTCATATCAGCTGCCGCCCGCAGAACGCAGCTGCTGAATCCGACACCAAACTGGTTCTCGACCGCTGAAAATGCGGGTCCCCGCTGACCGGTAGCGGACGCTGATTGCCCGTCGGCAGGTGCGCCCAACCTTCATTGCACGGCGCCTCCACATTATGCACGAGCATTCAATTAATGGTCGGACCGTGTTCCAAGTCCGCCCGATGATTACGAGTTTAAAATTTAAATGCCCGGTCGGTTCGTTGCTGATACGGTGATAATGGACATTTTTGCAAAATTACTAATGTAGAGGAGTCAATTGTATGTAAAATGGAGTCTGCAACAAATAGTATTTTCAAAACAGTCGCGTTATATATATGATAAAAACGTAAAGGATCAAAATAAAAATAAATTGTAATAACAGCATGCATTTCTTTTTAAAATAGTACCTAAATTTACTAACAACAATTTGTGTATAATAGTATAATACGAAATTTTGGATTTGAACATTTACAATGCAATGGATAATATATCACTGTTTAGATAGTATTTTTGAAAAAAAAACACAAATGCCATCTCATCAGTGTTAAATATTATGTACAAAATGTAAAACAGTGTATGAAGTAAAAATGTACGTCGCCCTATAGCTTACACTCATTTTTGCCATTATCAAATATGAATTTCAGTAAAACAGAGTTGTTTTTAACATTTCCTTCCAGGTTTGTACAACACATTTTAGGAATGAGTTTGAACGTAACAAAATATCGTTTTATCGAATAAACACCTGTAGCTATCGTACGTTCTCATCAGATAAACACCAAATAAATGTTTACCTGCTACGAACACATTATAACTCCGACATACAGTATTCAATTTATTAAAACTGCCATTGCTCAAGCGGCCTCGATAAACACGATTCGCCATACTCACTCACCGGACCAAACTCGGGCCGAGACAAACTGCGGCGACCGCCATTTTCCTCCTTCCTTACCTGCAACAAAGACAAAATGGCAAAAAGTTAATTATCTGTCGATAGCGGCGTAAACAATCTGGCACAATATAACAAGCCCAACGACGCCTAACGAGAAACGAAAGCGAAAATAAGCAGCGAACACATAACAAACCGGCCGCGGCGCACTTCCCCAATTACGCGGTTCGGACCTACGCGTCGATTCGTTTCGATAAACTCGCAGGCTAAAATTTAACATTTTTTTTTAAATCGATACATGTATAGCCGATATTCCATGTTGTACCATTTTTTCTATTTGTCCGTACGTTTTTTTTGCCTCAACGCTCGATCGATCGATGTATTCATTAATAGGTATTAGCTACGCTCGCCTTTCGGTTAAATCGTATTTAGACGCCGTTCGACGTGCCTGGCTGGTTGTGCTTTAAATAACAGGTGTATAAATTTATCTAAAAATATTTGCAAACAAAAAAATACAATCGTGGAAAAGAGATGACAGATATAGCTACTCCATTACAATGATTTCTGATCTTGAACGATTGTCCGACTGTTAACAGCCGTTAACCAAATAGAGACGTGTCCTTTGATTAGTATATTTATTCAACCAATAGATAGCCTCGTACAATTGTCCTTTTGACGTCGAATAACCTCCAATTTCAGGAGTAGAAGACACAACGCAATAACTTTTGGAGCAACTGTCTAACCTTGAACAATAACGTCATTTAATATAACCTTTTTTGGATAATCATGCAACATTTTTAAAAACAAATCCTTTATTCCAGGTCATCGTTTGTACGCAAAAATCATTTAATGCGTCGTAAAAAGGAAATAAACTATATCGATAAAAACAGGCACTTTTAAAAATTAACCTTGAATTTTTTTTATTTAACTGAACCTCTGTGAACTCGCTCTCAAAGTCACCCTGATCCTTGTCGAGGTCGGTTATTTTTTTATTTTTTTTTTTACAATATTGCGAGCGAAGTGAAATTTGCCAATAGTTAGAGAAGCCTGACAAGCTTCGAGTAGAATTCACACTACGAGGGCTCCGTACAGATTTAGTCATTTATAAATGATAATTAAGGGTATATAATATTTCTATAATTTTTCATAACGTAAATATATCATGTACAGCTTACTATATACTTTTACAGCTTAAAAAATGGTGTATATTTAAAAACTTAGAAGATCTAGGATAATAGCTATAGTTTTCTTAAAATCTTACATAGTCTTTTAGAAACCAAATTTTTTTTATAATATTAGATTGCGTAGTTTCGGAAATAAGGAGTGGGGACATATTTTTTGTATATTTTTTAATATATCTCTGAAGATATAATACCCAAAATTAAAAAAGATCCTTGTGAGAGTTTTTCAAACGATAATCCACACTAAATATGGAATTAAAAAAAAATGTTTTCGTGTACTTAATATGCCAAACACCAAATTCCTACATGACTATTTTTGAGTATGAGCCATTGAGATACGCTTGCGGGTTTAACAAACGGTTTTTCCTTTTAAGGTACAGAACTGTAAACAAATGATATTTGCCTGCTTTGCATAGTGTTAGTTTTCTTTTAAGACAGATAATAAAATCACAACGGAAAAAGAGTAATATACAAATCGTGAAAAATGATTGAAAAACCTGACTCGGGTGGTTTTAGATCTTTGGGGGTGTAGTGTGATGATTTTTATCATCATCGCTAGCATAATCAAGACGGTATTACCTTCTCTCGTTTTAGATATAAGTTTCTCGAAATAAATACTGTACAACAGTGATATTTGCAAAACTATATAAAAAAATGATGATATTTGGTATGGATTTTTAAGGTAATTAGATGTCTACAGAATGAAAAATAATATCTTCATTACACCGAGTTACGGAAGTAACTAAACTTTTTATTTCATAGGTTTAATCCGTACTGATATTATACATATGAAGGTTTTTTATTCGTTATCTAATAAATAACTACTTAAAATTGTTACAAAATTTGGAACACGTACAGATCGTAGTTTGAACTAACACAAAGGGTAACATTATTCTACAATATCAAGTACTTTGTAAGAAAATAATCAAATGGCAATGTTATGCTTTAAATAGCGGGTGTTGGTCAAGTGACATAACAAGATTTTTTCCGGATTCCCTTCGAAACCAAAAAAAATTAAAATATTTGTTTATTTTAGAATTTATTACTGAGAAATAATTTACTTTTTAATAACAAATTACTTTTTTTTATTATCAACATTTTATCAATTATGTAAAAGGAACTTTTGTGTAAAAAAAAAAACAAGAATAACACTGAATGTTCCTTTCTGAAAAATAGTGGTCACGGGTCGTATAATGTGATTGTGCGTCGCATCTGATATGATCTTGATGACGTACGGCACTCGGTCTGCGTGCACTGCAGGATAATCAACCCTTGCGGTAAGACTGAAATAGTGTATCTTAAAAACGGGGTAAGATACGAAAAAAAATATTGATTTTAAAAGTCTTATTTTGTAGGCCGGAACCCATAGATACAGATGCTGTTTAATGCTATATCAATAAATAAGATCTGTATATTTGTTTAATTCCTCTGTTGTCCGGTTTGTTTTTAATCCATAATACTTGCATGGGCTTTCTTACAATAAATGTTTCTCAAAACCTCAACCTAAAAATTAAATTATTTTATTTTTTCATAAGAATAAAATTTAATAAAAAATCTATCTGTCAAAATAGCGTACACGACATCGCAGTTTGAACGTCATAATTATATATATATATATATATATATATATATATATATATATATATATATATTAATAGATAATTAGGCGGTCAAAAGTCAGCCCGTTTGTTAATCAACGAGTTATAAGTTTGTTTTTTTTCTTTAAACTCTACAGAACATGAACTAAATTTAATACTTGGTCTTCGTATATTCAGCGGACCTAGACCTCCAAAAATTTGGTTTGTTGCGAACGATGTCGCAAGTAGCGGCTGGTAAGTAATAAAGTTTAATATTTCATCATTCAAACATCTGTGTGAAAAATTGAATTATGCTCAGAGTTATAAGTTTACGCGCCCGCTCCTAACGTTACACATTAAACGTCAATAAGTGAAAACGAGAAAAAAATTGTTTTAATTTTTTTGAAAATATCTTCGTAGTGAAATTAGATTAACTGAACACCTCCTTAATAAAGCAGAACTTCGTAATAGAACAAAAATTTGAGTATTCTAAAAATGTATGCAACCATTTTAAAATAATGTTTAAAAAGCTTCTATGTATATTTCACTAATTATATGTTATCGTTTCTATAATGAATCCACAACGTTCCTAAAATACGATAATATTTAATCAAAATTAGTCTCGTTACAATCAAGATAATAAAACTTTTTTTCCTTCAATTATATTTATAAAATATAAATAGCTAAAACCTGTTGACAGCACATGATTTATGCAATAATCACTTTAAAACTTCAGTTAAGGTAATTTGCCTCTTTAGTCTATATGCATTCACATCTACACATATTCTCATCGCTAATATTGGCAAGTCAAAGTCCACGAACAACGCTAAAATCGCCTCGAACCCGGATTCACTTTTCGGAAAACAGCTTAAAACTCTGGCAAAAAAACGCGCCAAATGCTACTCGTATGGAGAAGCCGGCGCCGGATGCAACGCACGTGTGGCCCACGATGCGACCCTTGCCCCGCGACATTTTGGCGACCGATGCTTTTTTGTCGAAATATTTCTGTAAGCAACCAACCGGTCACTCGTTCAGTGCGGCCGGAAACGATACAGAAACATCACAAAGGGAGTGTTGCGGAAAAACACTCTTACTCCATAAATACAAGTTTATACATCTCGGTTTTCGTATCCGGTTTGGCTTGTTAAGATAATTTACAACCTAACGCGTGTACTCGCTTCACTAAAATAACATCGTCGACTGCCTTTTTCAACCATGCGAAATTAAATGCTCGAATTATAGTAACGTAATATTCGACTGAAAATTGACAGTAAAGCAAAGTAGTAATTTGAAAATTCTGTGTAGAGCGATGAACTGGTAAGGTCAATCATTAAATGCAGCAGCTGCTACTCCGACCGCGGAGGTCACCGGAAAACCACAAAAAACTGTTCACTAATTTGTGTCGTTAACAGTGACCATCATATGACAAATGAAATATGATGACAGCGTTTAGAGACAAGACCAATATGAAAAAAAGCATTATTTTGAAATGAAAAAAAAGCTGAAAAATAATTTGACGGAAATAAATAAGTTGAAATAAATGTAACTGTCCCCATATTTAGAGCACGTAAATAAAAATAAACAATATAATTGGTAATATGGATTAGATAATTCTCTTCCGCGATAAATGCAAAGATAAAACTTGAGATAATGATGGCAAAAATGCAACGTTAACACGTTGGATTCGTAACACATTGCTGCCTTTTTATTTATTAAATTCGTAACATATTGCTGACTTTTTCTTTATTAGATTCGTAACATATTGCTGCCTTTTTATTGATGAGATTCGTAACATATTGCTGACTTTTTATTTATTAGATTCGTAAAATATTGCTGCCTTTTTATTTATTAGATTCGTAACATATTGCTGCCTTTTTATTTATTAGATTCGTAATATATTGATTCATAACCTGTAACATATTGCTGCGTAAAATGGCAATTCGTATTCTACTTGAGCAATGTTCATTTTGCACTTCACAAGATGACTCAGGTTAATTCCCTAGAAAAGATCACGTGTAAAATAAAAATGTACGCAAGTGTAAATTTTCCTTCTCAGAAAACAGACGTGACTACCCGAAACTGAAAATTCGAAGAAGTAGATAATCTTTTTAGCGGAAGTACTGATGATTATGGAGCTATATTGATCAAAAACGAACATGTTATAATCTTCTATTTTTTTTTACCGTGACAACTACTCAAAGAAATTTTTTTATTGGAACGATCTCTCGAATCTCGTAATGAAGACACCAATGAAACGGCCACAAACAACCCTGGCGGCATGGTGTAGAAACGACAAATATATGGAACACTTCTACGAGCATGTAAAAAAGCAATTACACTAATTGAACTGGTCAATTAAAAAGCTATTTTCGTTAAGCACGTCCACTGTTCGACTTAATTAATGTATTAGCACTCGTCGATAAAGTACGAGCCGAAATATTCCTCTACGAATTTAGTATCGCCGTATGTCGTGGTTGCTCATAGCCCTTGACTTTGTGTGGGTATTACAAATTAAGCGTATCATTAAGTACAGTATCAATTGCCTTTTGAAAGCACTACTCTGTACAGAACATACAACAACACAAAATTAGACCTATTTTGACAGACACACACATACAACAAAAATATGTGTGTTTTAGTTTCATAACCTCATTAAAGAAAAACTAATGAAAACATCGCAAAAATAGTAAGTAAGCGGTTTTAGTTTGGAAATTTTATATTAGTTCCCATTCTTAATGATAAGATATAAATTTCATCTTATTTAACTCTCGATTAAAAGTTTTTGTTTCATATCCAATATCCGTTACACATACATTTGGAAAGAACTACCGAGAGAAATTTAACAATAAAAATGATTAGTTTGAACGCCTAGAAAACGTTTTGAATAAAAGCAATGTAAGGTATTATTTTAACGTAGAACAACATGTTCATAGATTTAAACGAGACTTTTTGCTAGAATACAATGCAACAAGTTATGCCCAATTTTTAGGCATTTTTATATCCAAAACCAATCGTCCTACAGCAATCCAAAATGTCAGTCGAAATATTCCATTTTATAATGAAATACAACAGTTTTCACTCTCAACTTTTTTATTCTTGTATACAATAGCGTTACAAAGCCTTAATTGAACTTCACACGATTTTGTATGGTATGTTATCGTAGAGAAAAAACAAACTGGAAATTGTAAGGAACTGACACCATATATAGGATATGGTACGCATTATGTTCTATCGCAAAAATGAAAAGATTTATAGGTCATTACCCGCCATCTGTTCTTAATTTGGTAAGTCTTATTAAAAGGTTCAAAAGTTGCTACTGTGCGCGCCTTTCGATATTTTTCTATTTGATTGCACTTATTTTAAATCACATGATTGATTACTTTTTTAACATCAACAATTCTCCCTATTCATTTCGGATTTCATGCAGTATTCCATCCACAGTTCTAGGAGTATCTAGGTTTCTTTGACAAAATCACAGCGGTGCGCCACACCGAAAAGTGATGCTGACCGATACTCTTGTGCAGACGATCTCTGCGAGTGGCCGCAAACAATGACGCGATAAATGCTATTTCAATATTGATTTACCACAATAACAATTAGCGTTTACTTACAGCATACGGTTGGCCTTGGGTTGGCTAGGGCAAAGCCCTATGCAAATAGGCTAGTAATAAGATATTGTTCATATACTGAACCGGCGACGTGGACGAGTGGATAGTTGGAGCGGGTAACGACGGGCGTGGTCCCGGTTCGATTTCGACAAACGTTTACGTGCAATGCATTTCATATACTAAATTTCCACACATCACGTTCACAGCAAATCTAAAATTTCGAAACCTACGTAATTTATATTTCATTAAAACTATTTCTAGTAGAAAATTCCATATAATGAAGGAATTTCTCAAATTTGTTATTTTATTTAAGTGACGTTTACTTCACCATAAAATATATGTCAAAAGAGATATTATATGGTGTAACCTTCCAAAAACCCAGCAGGTAGGCACACTCCATTTTGAGAAACGAATCGGCACGAAGTAATGATAATTTATCATCTCGGTAAGAATTGGCGTAACAATATAAAGAAAGTCAGGATGTATTACCCTCCCACAACACAAATTAACACAAATCATAGGCTTATAACAAGTATACTAGAAAACTATAATCTCACTAATAAATAATTCTTAAAATCTGCTTGTTTGTTATCCAATCAATTAAAAATGTTTACGTAATCATTTTAGAAGTCTGAATCCAGGAAGTTTGCATATGCTATTATTCAGAATCTTGATTTCGTGTTCAGTGCTTTCGTAGAAAGAAAATGAATTCAAAGTAGTTTTTGTTATCACCTTTTTCCCAAAAACACAGATTGTACTCTGGTTGGTTTACTTACATTATATAAATCGAATTGCATCTGTAATGTCCAGTCTTATGTTGTGTACTCGCGATTTACCAACGGCGGTAATTGTTTATTTGCGATAGTAACTTTGGGCGAAGTGCGTGACGAATTAAAAAAAAATGATTTGAATTCATCCGACATAAGACCGCTAGTTAAATTGACTAAATATGTTACCTATTAGTAAGTGTTCGTATGCCGATACATAAGTCCCAATATATGTATATTTTAGGTAGCACATATGTATATATATTTGGGATAGCTTCTCTACGTTCACTAACGCAGTTAACTTTTTACAGAAAAACTATTTCGGCGAACATATAGCATTGAAACAGGCATTAACGTGAGGCATTGCTAACCTAAAATAGACTAAAATATCCGTAATGAATTAACAAGTTATTGACTCCTAAGACGCGAACGCCCATAATGCTTTTAGCATAATGTATAGGAAACCTACACCTCCATGTTTGAAGCATCTCTTCACACCGATACGACGCCGAATAATCTCGAGAAATAATAAAATCAATAACAACGAAAGGCCCCGATCCCGACCCGCCATTTCCGGGCAGTCGAACAAAACAAAAAGCGAACATTCAACAATGTGACAGTCGAGTGATTAAATTTCACACAAGCGCCCCGCTCTTGGTGCGATTCAATTGAATCCGAGCCATTGTCTTCCCTCGAAGACAATATGCGACGACAGAGGTCGACGACGGCGGGAGAAGAACAGAGAAAGGCGCCAAGGTTTATCGTGGGCACAAATAGTCATTGCGCCGTGAATACCCAAATATATTATACTTGAGGTGTGAGGCTGAGTGTCGGTCAAGGTCTAGCACCTACACACGGCGAGGAGCGTGCACATCTGACGCTCAATGCTACATGCGGTTGAGCTCTGGTAATTCCTCTAATTGACTATAAATCATCATCGACTCGCAGCCGCGGTCATCAGATTATGAAATTACCGACCAAATAGGGATTTGGAATATATTCAACTTAATTATAAAGATTATTATAAAATATTAATCATCGGTTCTAACGATCAAGTTGACCAATTTATAAACAGACCTCAAACCATATTTAGATATACTCGTAAATAAATCTGGACGGTCGCGGAGTGCCACAACCGTTTGGTATCGGTCGGTTTTATATTTACAACAGAGCAAAGAAGACGAAGCAGCCAAAATTCTGTACTTGAGAGATATACAATTGTGAGCCATTATTATCTTCATGGATTTTTATACACCTTGTCACCAGAACCTTCAATACAGAAATATTAATAGTATATTATAGATCTGACATATAATTTATAAAGAAAACAAAATACTCAATGTCAAATAACAATATTTTCACTACTTTTTCACATTAACGGTACAATGGCGTAAAATTACCGTTATTAAACGAACGAAAAATATCATTCCACATACATAAATACTATGAAATGCTACACACACATCCAAATATTGAGGAACACGGACAGAAGAATCAGAGGTCTAATCAAAACAGTATGTATAAAACAGATAGTTATAATTTTGAAAGCCTATTGTTTATAATAATAGGCGAAAAAGCACGACAGAGGTGTGAAGAGGAGAGCATTGCTGTAAGGTTAATAGGATTAGTTCTCTGTCAGAAAACTAGGCGTTTTGGTGCTTGAGGTTCTTATAGCTTTAAGATACGATGTTAAATGTCAGAAAAATATTGCTATGTGAGAATAATGTATATTTCGCTAAAACTTTGCAATCAGCACTGCAAGATACCGCGTCTAATATATGGTGAAGTAATCATACGAAGCAATTAATAAGAAATTAAGATACTACTCCCAGCAAACAGCTGGGCAGTATAAAATCACAGAAAGAAAGACTTCCAAGTTGAAAACAAAGTACAGATAAAACCAATTACAAAAATGTACATTAGTAACCTAGACTGTTGTTTTGATGTATATTTTTACCTTTTTAACTTTGATTTCATATGCCTTCTTCTATTTTTAAGAGTTCTTACAAAATTGTTGACTTATTTCTGCTTTTCCAAAATCGTCTGATTTGACCACAGCTTTCTTAAACCTCAACATTTCAGTACGCGTTTTGATAAAAAAAAACCGAAATAGAGAAGTCAGTTTCTCTCCGACATTATAATTTCTCCGAAATCCCATAAAGAAATAACTGGAAGAATACTGCACAAAATTAATTAATTCTCCTAGTATTATCCAATATTTTATTGCAGATAAAATTAATGTTTCGGTATGTTCTGTTGTCTTTTTTACGGACCATCCAGTCATTGATTATTTTTTAACTGGTTGCGTCTTCAGTAACACGACCATATAAAATTGCCCTAAAACATCGTATAAACGTTATTATTTGGATACTGTTAACTGTAACAATTATGAGATTTAAAACACCGTTTAACAATACATTGGAAACCTTTCTGCTAAACGTAAAACTTTAAATTTCCCAACCGCCCAAAGCCAAGGTTGAATTCGAAGTACAAATCCCGAAAAGGGAACCTATTTTTAACAACGTTCTACATCGCCACAGCTCGGGGCATACATCCAGAATATCCCTCCGGACGCGCGCAGGAGGAGGTACGGAAATAAATGCGGCTCGCAGGAGCGGAGGCGAGTGCCAAGAATAAAGCAGCCGAGCGGCCGCGCTGGAGAGAAGAAAGGGTCATTGTTTGCGCCAAGGGCACGCGGCGCAGCGGCGGTCACGCGCGCGCACCGGACCGCGCCGTTGACACTCGCCGCCGCCATTCGACGCGCCCACAAAAAACCGACTCTTACGGCCTGGACCAAATCGGCGTTCGAAATCATCATTCGATTGCTTGAACGTCGACTTTGGGGCAAAGCATGCGTAGGACCGTTCTATATTTACTTCATTCCAGCGATCACACCTCGATTCGTTATAACCTCTGCAGCATGTACAGTAGAGCACATGGCAGTACATATACCTAGTTATGGGGGAGCCCAAAGTGGTACATCAAGTTTCATATCATATTTAACATTCCATACCGTAGTCTACTCTATCCAATGATGTTATATTAAGTAGACACGTCATACTCTTCTGAATCTAACAAAAAAGTGGATCTAGATAGCATCCACGCGTGGGCTATAAAGAAATAGTTAAAAGGAAGTACATCTATATAAAAGACATTGCAATTACTCTTTAAATCAATTAACGCTTTTGAGATTAACTAAAGCTTTTGAGTACAACATTCAGAACGTAATAACTTGCCTTTTTAATGTTACTTCATTGAGTGTCCAGGTGAGATAATACATATGACATGGCTAGTACTGCATAAAAGACATATACTATAAAAATACGTCAAGATACGACATAATTTTTGATGATTTAGCGACCTATAACACATAACTGTATGGCAGTAGGTTTGCTAGGATCAGTACACGAGTAATATTGCACTCTTGTAACTATATAATACTGGCTCACATGGAGGTGACAGAGTACCATTACACTTGCTTTTATCCACCACAGCTGATCTGGACCTTACCCGTAATTTGCAAACATTACCTAAATATAAACTCACTTATGTGTTACGCAGTTGCATAAAAACCGGTGTTAAGTTGCAAGTAAATGTTTTATTAATTACATTAGATATTACATACAAATTGCGTCGAAAAATTATAATCTAAAATTAATAACATGCATTCGAGATAAATAAATTCTCCAAGCCGATTAGCAAAGAATTGTTTCCAGTCATTATTCGATAACCTTGCTACGAGAGCGTCAAAAATACGATTGGTAAATATGACAAAAAATATTATTTTCTATTCTTTTGAGGCATCCTGTAATGAAAACCACATAATCACAGTTAAATTCGTCAATTCTGTGGAAGGTACGCCACGTGACATGTTAGTTACCTCTGTCGCTTTTCAATCTAGTCTATTCAAGTTAATATTAACATCCAATATTTAATATTTATAAAGCCATATTTGAGCTCTCTTCACCCTCGTATACCAATAACGTCTATCTATACATACGGTATATCATAACAGGCAAATCTCACGTTTCATAATGTGTGATAACTGATAACATAGCTCTTATCAGTTACGAGACTTAAACACACTGATAATGACTAACTTGAAATATTTCCATTCCGATCGCTGGGAAAAATAATAGTTTAATAATAGATTTTTACAAGTACGCATTTTATCGGATTTTGAAACGGCCGGTCGCTTTACCTATGTAATTTGAATTTGAATAATACGCTTCCAATCAAAATTCATCGATTTTCCCTTTAGGACTCAAAAATGATGTAGTTTGATGAAACTGATATGATACAAGTGCGTTTAATGTTGGATTTCGAAACAACTGTTCGCTCTGCACATGTCGTCGGTAATAATTAATATGCTAACAATTAAAATTCATAACATAATTCAGATAACTAAAATACCTATTATATAGAACTTGAGAATTATACATATTGACGAAATTGGAGTGACGTATGCCGTTAGTGATGTTTAACATTTATTAATTCGAAATCAACTGGTGTTATATTTATTAATCCGAAATTCCATTTCCAACTAAAACAGACTCTTTTACTGAAAAGTAAGGCAGCTGAAATATTACTTTTAACTCGAGAATTATATATATTGACAGAATTGGAGTGAAAAAGTACGTATAATGTGGGATTTACAAATAGTCTTTCGCTCTGCGTACGTCTTCGGTGATGGTTCAACGTTAATTAATACGCTGCTATCCAAAATTCACTGAAAAGTAAGATAATTGAAATACCTATTATAAAGAACTCGAGAATTATTTATATTGACGAAACTGATACGATATGATAAAAATGCGTATAATGTAGGGTTTTGAAACAATTTTCCGCTCTGCGTAAGTCATCGGTGATGACTTAATTGTCATCGGTGATAACTTATTGACTTAAAATTCCTCTTTCATGGAAAAGTAAGATAACTGAAATATCTATTATATAGAATTTAAGAATTATTTTTATTGACAGAATTGGACTGACAAAGTACGCACTCGTATAATGTGGAATTTTTAAATATTGTTCGCTCTGTCTACGTCACCGACAACTTTCACTGAAAAGTAAAATAACTGAAATACCTGTTACATAGAATTCGAGAATTATTTATATTGACGAAACTGAAGTGACAGAAACGCGTATAATGTTATGAAGCAGTCGTTCGCTTCGCGTACGTCATTGGTGGCTATTTAATGTGAAATTAATACGCTGTCAACTAAAAATCATAAATTTCTTCTTTCACGGAAAAGTAAAATACTGTAACATCACCGAGAATTATTTATATTGACAAAACTGGAGTGACTTAGTCATAAAGGAAGTTGTGAGATCACAGATCAGTGATCTCATACAAAAAATATATCCTTCTGTTTCCATTACAAGTGTTTGAACCTAAATTTTTTCTTCAACTCCATTAGCCACACAAAGACCACCCGACAACCAATTAGAAATTTCAATGCAACATCGGCTCATTACAAAAAAGTGACTCATTTACATAAACGATATTAAAACCGAGTTTGTTCTCGCAAAGTCGACTGTCGAAGTAATTGCGTATCTATCAATGGAACATAGATTTTGTAACAAACAATTAATTAAATATTCGTTTATGAGTTACAACTTGTATACAAATTTCGTCACCGTTCGGCGACGCATAATATTATAATACAAATTTAAATAAAATAAAAAACACAATTAGAATATTTTCACAATAATCATAACATAAAGGCGAGACTGGCATTATGAAGAACGGTTACGGCACGCTCGGCTGTCGGTATCCGCCAGTTCGTCACAGACCAACGCAATAAGACTAGCCAAAATTACTTAATGAGCTCGTATTTGTGTTGATCATGTAACAACGTGCGCTGCCGTCTTGAATGTTACGTGAGCATGCGCATTTTGAAAGAGCAATTAAAAAAAGACAGTCATCCACATCGGATCTCGACTTCATCGCAATCGCTTTGATGTAGTGACATGAATCGATTAACTATACCACATAACATTGAAGTGCGGTGTTAGATAACTGACAGAGAAGCACGGGTTATATGCGTAAATGAATTTACCATGAACAATTAAGTAACAAGGAAAGATGTAGTGGTGTGACCAGAAAACTAATTGGCCAGGCTGCAAAACTTGATCATTAATTAAAACAACTCTCGTTCAACTTAAGAAGCGTATATTCCAAATAATGGAAACAATTAAAAACAAAACAATTTCAATAGCAGCACCGAATTTCTTACGCGACGAATATAACCACATCGAATTACGTTAAAGCAATCGCTTCCCTGCCTTAATTGACTTTGAATTGGCTTCAACTTAGAAAGCTGCTAAACGAGGACAGGTCAAGAGGTGAGGTTGTGTTTGTGACTGAAATGAGTTTGTTTACTAAATTAAACGCGAAATCAAATTATGTTTTCAAGAATACGTTATGTACGAAAAAGTATCAAACATTTATTCCAATGAGACGATCAACAAATTTGGTAATAAGGTAACATTATCGATAAGCTAAATTCTATATTTATCCCAATGTAGACGAGCAATATTACTAAACGCTAAAATTAATTTTGAATTCTTACGAAATAAAGTGAATAAGATCATATAGAGACGAGAAGGCCATTGCTCCCGCCGTGCCGCACCGTGTTAGAACTCTTCATTAGCACACACCAGCAGCTGGCTATTTGCGAAAAAGAATATTGACATAGCTGTTACTAAATTTAATCAAACTGATTCAGCGTGCCGAATAACAAAAATACATGAATCAGCAACACACCGTAGTTTGTTGCGTTCACCAACGCCGTCCCCTACTTCAACATCAACCTTGAATAATAAACTTCTAAATGTTTTCAATTGACCGTGAATTTTACAATCGCTATCACACCCGCTCCGACACGTGTCGATAGCTCGATTGTCGACAATTTCATACATTTTTATTATGGCGTTATCGCTAATGAACGTTCAATTGGGTCAGATATCGATACTTGCAATAACGTTAGAATCCGAAGGTAACAATCTACTCTTAGATGCTTTATGGAAGTTTACGGACGTTACTACCTCGGGCGAGCACAGAAAAAAGTGTACAGAGAAGCTCGAACAAACTACAATTAATGTTACTGGTTAAAGCTGAAAGAAAACAAATTGGGTACACCTAACCATAACAGTAGGCTGTTACTTAATTTTAAGAGTATCATCATTACATATTCCATTTCGCAAGAGCGCGTTGCAGTGGCCACACAGTTGCAATTTCAGTCACGTAATTCGAATCTAGTTTTGGTGTCAAATTGGCACATCCCCACGACTGGCGGCAGCGAAATCGATACGCTTAATCGTCCCAATGGATTATTGCAACCAGGCATGCTGATAGACGTTCAAGCTCGATCGAATAATCAAGAAAAGTTTTAATTATCCATAACAAAGCAATTATTTGCTGTAGATATTTGTTTCCAACTGGTCGCGGTCGATATTTTCTCGGCAATTTCTGTAATATATTCTGTAACATAAAGATTATATTTATCCCCTTTCTTAAACCAACTAAAATTGTTGTCATACATAAGTTTCGAATTTATAAACCACGCCTAAACGCAATGGGTTTTACTATCAAAGCAGATTCAACTAAAGAAGTAGATGGAAACTATAAATCTATCGTCTAGGCTCCCGAGTCCCATCGTTACATTAAATACGTTATTTATTACGTGTACGTTGATTTCACTCTCGTTCACGTTCACGTTACGTAAGTGGAGCGTGCGCCGCCTAACGGGAAGTTACGAGTGGCTCGTGTCGGCAGAGATGTGCCACTTTCGTGGAGACGCCGCGCCCGTGTTCGACTCTCTCGTGCTCGGTGTCAACTCGCAGTTCGTTGCGACATTTGGAGACGCTATCTGCAACCACTATCTTGGGAGACGTTGTATTTTATGACATTTTCAAGATGAAGACAACGGGTTCATTTTACACAATGAACCGTGTAAGTAATTGATTTATTAGTTAGTGTCATACAAACTAACAGTTCGTTACAGTCTGTAGCAATAAGTAAAAGTTTCATAATTACTTTATTCATGCATACTCATGCAGGTTCAAAAACAGTAACTACATTTATGAATAAAAATTTTCACATAAGATTAAATGAATTTAAACCCGTTCACCCTTTAACTAAGGTAATCGTACTTCTTTGAAACTCAACAGTATTGACAAACTATATATCATCTTGTAAATAATGTCTAGATTTCATATGAAAGCGAATGATGAACTGTTGATAACGATTATGTAAATGTTTATTAAATTTTGAACGAAAAACGCGGAGAAACATATTTCCAGGAGTCAAGAAAAATGCTAAACTAGAGGAATCATTATAATAATGAATATACAGCCAATATAGGCAGCTATATAATAAAAGTTATTAAATCATATCCATAACAAATTACTGAATTATATTTCCAGGTGCAACGGACGAAGCCTGAAGAACAACGAAAATGACCTCAAGACTATGGGCATTAACCGTTGTGAAAATTTAATCTCCATCAGGATCCAGTGGAGGAAGCTACACGAGACAGTCTCGGCTTGTTTTAGGCTGTAGTGTCTCAGAAAATGAAATGCCTAAAGCGTAAAATATACTGAACTTTTATCAGACGTCACATAATATCATGCATACTAAATTTAATATGATTCTAAACTAACAAATGTAAAATGATATCCTTAACATCTACATTTTCACTAATTACATACCATGCAGATAGTAAATATATAGAACAGCAACATGAGACAGCTAATTACGACGAAGGTAAATTAATTAATAGTCTTACTTTTAAATACGGTCTCCAAACATAACAATACTATCTTCTACTGTTAATCTACCAACTTCAAATCTATATTTCGACTTTCACAGATGTATACAGCAAACCCGACCCTTATACGTGACCATATCAGAGACATTCGTACCTTAAGCTGCAATAATGTTGCCACCACGTCCGAATTCTGGAATTGTGAATATTACAAACAATGTATTATTAATTCTAAGTAAGTTTAAGCTTACATTAAAAAGCGCTACTTTTTACAAACAGTTTTTAATGAAAATGTTTTCAAGCATATATATATATATATATATATATATATATATATATATAATTTATGTATATAATTATTATACATATAATTATTATATATATTTATATATATATATATATATATATATATATATATATATAATTTATATACATACATATATACATATATGTAGGCAAATAAGTGTTGTAACAAGAGAGTGATATAGTGATATTACCACTAAGAACAATTAGGCTAATTAAGAACAATTTGTCAATCATAATGCCGGTATACATTTTTACTAGGTTTTTAAAATATGTTTTCTTTATAATAATATCTATTATTTAAGACACCTTTAATCAAACGATTTGCAAATATAGCCTTCGCGTCCTGTTCTACTTAGATTAATTGAGCGGCAATAAATAATTATACTCGTCTTGCCATTCCTTATGAGGTATAACTACATCTCGTCCGGTGCTAGGTGGAAGTCACTTCCAGAAGAAAATATGATGTACGAAAATACGCCACATTTTGAAACTGATATTAGTAGAGCAATACAAATTTGTGATTGGATAGATCATACAAAAAAGTAAAACCGACCAAGTGCGAGTCTGTCTCGCACATCAATAGTTCCGTACCACGTTTGAAGTGAAATTACATTATTTATCACAAGCCATTATTAATATAAACATCCTAGCGTAATAAATATTTAAATATATCTAACATTAATATTTTTTCCCAATACATATCAGCATTAATATCTCAAGAGCTGACCTCCAGAATCATCATTATAGTTTTCCTGCAAGGCAATAAGGAAAATTATAAAACCCGTAGACTCGTAGACTTTCAAAAATCTTGTTTCTCTCATAATTCTAAGTTCAGAAATTCAGGAAACAAGGAAGAGAGGACATACTTTTTGCATATTCGTGAAGAAATACTAAATAAAATAATGAATATTTTTGAAATCCCTATAACTAACCTTTCCGAAAGATACCCCCACGCTATATAGTGAATTTTCCAAAAAAATATTTCGAGATATTAACTTCAACCCCTCTCTCCTCCTTCCTTCCAAGATAGCCATATAAATATTTTTGAGTATTAACTCAAAAATATTTATACGGTATAACTTGCTTTATAACTATAAAGTGTTTCTACGTTATGCAGTTTCTGAGAAAAACGGTTCTTACAGACGGACACGTGAATCATCCTATAAGGGAGCCCGTTTTTCCTTCCGAGGTACGAATTCTAATAAAGCGCGTCCTCAGAAATTAAAATATCTATCCGATACTGTTCGCAGTATGTTTTATTACCAAAAAGGAAAAATATTCATAAAAAATTAATGCCACAAGTACATACATAATTTAATAAACTTTATTACATGCGGCTTTATTACATAGCGCCTCATGAAAGAAAAGAAAAACAAAATAAAAACGGATGCTGTTATAACTAAATGCTGTTATACTGTTATAACTAAACTTTGGAAGTTGCGGTACAGTTACTACTGTGCATCTTCTAATTTTTTCGCTTTTCTCGTACTCATATGTTTCCAAGTTACGACGTGCTAAGTAATATTTGAAACCTTCCATATATGTATACTTTATTTTAAGCCTTTCTCCCTCAATGCGTCAAAAACGACCAATCCATCTCAACATTCTATTCTTAATTTTCACAATCACACTGCATTTATAATTCCAATCACGTAATATATTTCTACAAGATGTTATATAACAATCTCATTTCAACTGATTTTAATTTGCTATTTCCGTACTTAAATGTTAGCATTATAACATTAAATATAATACTTGATAATAATCAACATAAACAAATACATTAAGCTTCGTTACTGAACTAGTACTTACTAAAACTTCTTAAAATATATCCTCCGAATGCTATTCTAACATGAGAAATTGACAATTACAGAAAGCTGGTAATAATTTTTAAGGATATACATTCATAGCTACAAGTATAGTTTAGGAACTATTTTCTAAACTTTGAAAAGAATTATTTAAGGTATAAAATACTGTAGACGTATTTTTTTAAAGCCTAGCAACCCTAAAAAGTCAAAAAATAAAGTAAATAATCTCAAAACTTCATAATTCTCCGTACATGACAAATCTTGTAAATCCGACCGAAACTGCCGGGCTGAAGAACGAAGAAATGGTCGATAATTATAACTCGCGTTTAGATTGTTTGAAAATTAATTTTCTGAGAGGTTTCGAAGCTTATCGAAGCCACACAAACAGCGCCCACTCGCACCAATTAACGCCTAAGCGCCCGTAATTATAAAGCTAGCAGATTTGTGTTCGCAAGCACTGTAAGCGTATTCACACATGTTCGTTTAATTAAAATAGTTATTTCCCCAATAACAAGTTTACTTGATGGATCTCCCACACGTAGTCGGAATATTAAAAGCAAAACCGGACCTCAGTCGGATTGACCTTCAAGGTTGAATCACGTCGTGTGCACACAGCATATACATATATTTATAATTCTATTTATTTAATTCGTAAACTAATTTGGTATGCCGAATGATAATCAAGTCGACCGGTCAACGGAGCGTGTGATACAAACTGCCCCTCGCTATATTTTTAGCATAGCCGCAGAGCGTATTTACGAATGTGGCAGTAATAATCACGTTCAGAAAACAATTGTTCGGGATGAACAACAAAATTTCACGTTAAAATGGCAACTCATACAATTTAATTGACGCACCTGTCAATCAACGATTCGTCAAACAAAAATGTTATTTTTTGTTTTTAGTTTAATTACGATATCACAAGTCTCATTTGTATAAGCGAACGTAACACAACCTCCACGTGTGATACACTAACAGCATTATTTAAATTTATAACGTTAACACGCGCCAGAAGTACGTGACAGGCGAATCAAAGCTAGGCTAAAAACCACGTGGAAGTAAATACCTTAGCAACATTCACACGACAGATGTTTTACATATATTTGAAATATTAATGTAAAATTGTGTAAAAACAACTGCGAAGACATTAAGGAATTACAAGGACAACCATCCTCGTGTCTTCGCTGTTTGCAAATATTGAGAAACAATTAACGCTTAATTGAAATTTCGAATGCGTTTTTCCAAACTTACTGTATGCCGGCCGCGGCAAAACAAAATGTGAAACGAAATTAAAAACAACGCGGACACACTAACTATAAATACAAGCATAAAGAACTGTGGAAGTAAACACAGCCTGTTGGTAAGCGAAAGTTACCCGGTCGGCTGAATCTCGTAACGCTTGAAAGAAGTCGCGAATAATTAGTCGCGTTCTTTGTGAATCTAACAAATTATAAGTTATCCGTACCGGCAATCCAATGACTGTTAACTATGTAGTGAGAAAACACTACGACAAACATTAGCGACAGCTGACGAGAAAGCCTCCAGTCAATGGAAGTCAGGCGGCGAACTAGTGCGCGCTACGCGAAACGTTTCATAATGTCGAAACAATTGCAATCACTCTACGTCAGCCACAAACTGCACAGTTGGTAGCTGAGACGAGTTTTGTTATCCTACGCTGATGACAACTTAGATTACTTCTATTGCGTTCGTCAAAGTAATTGAAAACTTCGCAAATTAGCAACAATCAATGAAAGGAAATTAAATAGAGGAAATAAAAGAAAATTAGCAGGAAGTTTGAAGAGCTGTGGAAATAAAAATTTTCTTCTCATTTTCCAATTGTACTCCAGATTTTTTGATCATTTAGGTACTATAATATTTGTGTTATAGAATATTGTTCACAAATAATCAGTACTAAAATTGTTTGTTATACGATTATTATAATGGAGTTGGAAGAAGGCTCAAAGTGTGATATATTTTCGTTACATCATATTCTGGAAATGACTCCCGTATAATTCCGGGAAACAGTCTTACATAAAAACCTGTCAAATACGAATGGAACTCGCTCTACTAGGATTCCGTACACATTTAGGCGTTAATAGACATTTAATGGTACATAATATTCCTACTAAACTATAAACCAATAGTAATTTTTCACAAATAAAATACATTATTAATACTATATCTTTCACAGGCGCACATATAAATTTTTTTATTGTAATATAATAAATTAAACATTTTCGGATCTTCCCTTTACTTGTGCTACCAAATTTCATGATTCTAGGTCAACGGAAGTAGATACGCTATAGGTTTTGATTTATTTTGCGAGTGCCAAAATATGCGGCATAAATGGCCCTATTTTTAGGGTTCTTCTTGATTATGTTGATTTAGAAGCTGGGTTTTTTGTTACAGCTCCAAGGGTCAAGAACCTAAGTCTTTGATATTAATTTCAACTCGATACCTCCACGCTTTGCTGAGAAAAAGGATCTCGACAGACAAACAGACGGACAACGAAGTGATCTTATAAGGGTTCCTTTTTACCTTTTGAGGTACGGAACCCAAAAAGAACGAATCCATAAGCGAAGTCTCGATGCTGACATATCCAACGAAAATAATACTGAATAAATACGCTAAGCAGATATGGCAAAGCGAATTAATTAACTCCAAAGCTACTCCAATAAAATCTTAGTCAGCATACACTTCAGAAGCAATAATTGTCGACCTTAATCCGTGCGACCACTCGAGCGCACCAGCGTGCAGCACAACTTCATAATTACTGGCGTCTTGCGAACGCGTTCACAATTCGCGCACTCGACTCCGTTCGGTACGTTTTAAGTCGAACGTTGCTGGATATGGAACTTGCTATCATCGCCATCATCACAATTACGCTGTTTTATTATTATTTTTTTACACAATGCACGGCCGTTCACGGGGTCGGCGGCCATTAGGCGGAGAATGCGGGTGTTACAATGGGCCCCGAGTGCGAGCATTGTATTACTCTCTAGTTAAACAAATATTTTATGACGTTAAGTGGAATGGAAACGAGAGGGTAAATAATAGAGAGTGCAATTTAAATTTGTTTATAAGAGTTAATAGAGTCAGAAACACGTGGAAAGTTGAAAATGTATTTAGGAAAGCGTGAAAAGCAACCGCTGTTGCGAAGTTGTCGTCGACATCTTGCGACTGTTTGTGAATAATTTGTTCGATCCGCAAAACGGTCGCAAGATGTGGAAATCCTGATAGTATAGTAGATCTGGTTGCGGCAAACCTTAACGAAAACTTTCCAAGAGGCATTGCAGACTGTAAAGCGTGAATTCGAGAAATTTTTCCAGGTATAGATATTTCTGATTTCCTGTTACAATATTCTCCGAGTGTATTTCAAACTCGTGCACAAAAATACCGGATTACAGGGGTAATTACTATATTCGAACGTTTGTTCCAGGTATAGCTATTTCTGACTTCCTGTTACAATATTCTCCGAGTGTATTTCAAACTCGTGCACAAAAATACCGGATTACAGGGGTAATCACTGTATTCGTTTATAACATTAAGTAATAGTAACTATTTAGAAATAAAATATCGCATCACAATTTATTTAACCGAATTTAACCAATTAACATCATCCACACACTTCTCCATCAAACGTAATAGCTAAATCGCGCCTTTACTTACTCATGTAGTGTGCCATCCTATCGTGCACACGAACCGAAACTAGGTAGTACTAACTACACACAGCATAACAACGGGTGACCATTACGAAACGAAGACCGGTCGACGAGATACACTTTCGTGAAACCCCGAGAGCGCGCCAAAAAACAACAACAATCGGACGTGTAAAGTAAGATTGCAAACGAGGCACAGAGCGAAAGAGAAAGAGAGCGAGAGAGCCCAGCGCCGGCTCGCTCGGCGGCGTTACGAAACGAACGTGAAAAGAAAGTTTTATAAGTTTCGAGTCGATCCGGAGAATGTCGATACGAGTGCCTAGCCCGGAGCTGTCGTAACAGACGGCGCTCTGATGTAACCGCGCGCCGTTTTGGTGTCAATTGCTCTCTCGCCGCTAGTGCGGCCCGCGTTTGTATTCATTGCATCTGCCTACCTAATAACATCGATATGAGGACGTCCTCGAAACGCTTTATCATAGTTGCCGTCAATTGACGTAGCGAACGTCGGCGATTCGATTTCAATTTGTGTTACCAAACATCGCCTATCGTTTAACGATGCCCGTAATTGACATGGCTCTTCAAAAACAATTTACGATTGTGGCCGCCGACCGCCGCGATAGTGACATTGTACATATAGACGTTCGAATCTTTTAACAGACCCTACTGTCAATTGTCAATTTGGGAATGTACATGTCTATAACGAATATTTATAGCCATATTAGCGACAACAACACTGGTGACAAATTTTAGACTTGACTTCAAAGATTAACGAACTTTGAAAATGGCAAATTCAAAATGTACTTTTGGAAAGTTCAACGAATATAATATAGATTCTTTTAGAAAATTTAGAAATACAGTTTATAATATTATAAAATTGATAGAGCAATTGGCACTGTCGGTAGCATCTAAAAATATTTTTGGAACACTCAACTGTTATTATATTAAAATCTGAAAGTTTATTTTAATGACGTGGTAGAAGCTTGCTGTTCTAGCGGATTACATTTCAATCCCAGAAACCGTTAAAGTATCATAAAATTATAATTACCAAAAAAATTGTGATTATAGTTGAATGATTATGTCCATTGTGCAATACTCCACAACGACGCTGTTCAACGAAAATCAAATGAGCAACTGGCATCAAGGATCACCTGGCTGAAGCCTTTCGCCAACAACCAACAGCAAACCGATACGCGGCCTTCGAAATGCATTAGTATTATCCGCCATTACGTTAGCCGTTTCAAAAGTACATTAAAAAGCATTACGGCTTTCGCTATATCAGCAGTTTATAAACGGCCGTGCCATCATCGAGCTCTACGCCGCTATCACTACGGGCAATGACGAATCGCAAGCGACGCGGCGATAAGAGTAGCCGTCGTAATCTGCTAGTTTCCGCTTTCGAGAATCGCAACAATGGATGGGCACTTGATGACTCTAGACATACTATATTTAGGAACTAAACATTCAGATAGATATCGCAGCAATTGAGCGAAGCAAATTGCACGAATGAGAAAATAGTGACACAGCTCGCAAATGTAATTTATCCTTATGTTTTCTCATAAATTATAACGCATTTTTTATGTATAACGCTTTTACAATCGCATTAAACCGTCCGCGGCAATTTCGCAAACATTGTTGAATCTCGTTTACGCTACTCAGGAGCATAACACGAACCTGAATTTGTAGAATAGAAATTCGTGGTTTTAAAATGTATTGTTCAATATCGCAGGAAGCTTTTAATCCATGTTTACAAATATAAAAAAATATGTCAGGAACTCTATGTATATTCTCTGTTATTTTGGAAGAACTGAGAGCTTTTATTATTGCTATTATCAATCGTGATATACATGTCTTATTCAAAGTAAAGTGCAGGCATAGAACTAGTGCTTTGTAATGATGTAAATCTACTAATATTTCTTCTTTCTTCTTCCTTCGTCCTTAACTGATGATAGGCAGAGAAAAGCGATTCCTTAGCCAATAAATTTCTGTGGATGGCGCACGTGCCTATCTTTAGCGACGGTATTGGCTTTTTCCAGAGTAAAACCTTAGTCATGGAGGTCTTAGCCAATGTGCCTATTTTTGGCGACGGTTTTGGCTTTTTCCAGAGTCAAACCTTAGTAATAGAGATCTTTGCCAATGTGCCTATTTTTGGCGACGATTTTGGCTTTTTCCAGAGACAAACCTTAGTTATGGAGATCTTCGCCAATGTGTCTTCGCTAATCGATATATCTTCTAATAGATCGTAGAAATACAAATACTCGATCGCCTAAAGACCAATATAGTATGTATGGTTGGTTGGTTACAAAACCTCTCTTTGCTCACCACTTACAAAATAATCGACTCTCATTCTTATTATACCGAAAGCTATTTAGGCTACGACTATAACCACAAACAGTTCAACAATTAATTGACCTTTTCAAATCAACCGTCAACTCCACATGAATTAAAAAACAGCAAAAATATTCTTGAAACAATCGGTCGATATTTGTGTTTAATGAAATATTGTCGACGTTATTAGAGTATCGTAGTGTCAACGCGCCCCTATACCGGTTAATATGTCAAGGTGCTTCGAAGGCGATTTCAAAATCGTTTCCGATCACCGTTTCAGTGCTAGTTGCAAGACCCACGTACGTACGTTCGCAATCGAGCGAGCCCTGATTGAGTACTTTGACAACGCCCACGGCTGGCTGTTTGTTAGTAATGCACTGTGGCCTCAATTTGCCGCACAGATCTGGATTATAGTAAATGCTTGTGTAGATATACTTTTGATGGCGGTTATCTAATTATGAATCCTACATAGTAAACAAAAAAATGTTAAAAGCATAATGATCGCATCTTTATAAATGTACACATTTTACAACAGACAATGAGCGTGCAGTATAAGTCTCTTCAAAGTTTACTTCAAAATTATACTAAAAAAATTAACGACCTAGCTCAAAAATTATGGCACTTAGAACCATAGTTTTCCTACAACCTTCACGTAGACTTCCAAATACTTTGTTTTATCCTAATTTTAGGTTCAGTAGCTTCAGAAATTAGGGGGAGGAAGCATACATTTTTGCATGTTTTTCAATATATCTCTGAAAATTTACTGCCTAAAATTATGTAAATATAATATTTTAATATTTTTGAGGCTCTCATAAATAGCCCTTCCAAACTATATATGTATATATAATTTTAAATTGCTTTTTGAGCACTTTGGCATAGGTTTCGTATAAACCTTATCATTTTATCTTAGTAATAACTTGCTAAATAATTAAAATATAATAAAATAATAAGATATTTTATAATTTTTATATTTCAGTTCTTTTTTTTGCTATCATTAATTCTTTGGCAGTAATATCAATTGAAACAATTGATTTGTTTATTAAAAAAAATTAAGATAATACGATGCGAAACAATGACTTCATCACCAATATTCTAAATTAATCTCAGATTTTAGTAAGTTTTTTAAGGCAAAATTGTTAACAAGAAATTATACTCAAAACCTTGCTTGCTAAATGTTATGCAACGAAAGAAAGGATTTCTTTAAAATTTCTATTCATTAAAATTTGCCACATTTAGTCTGTAGATACTTTATAATAATTCTCACGTCTTATTTTTCATCTAGTTGTTCCATGTATACCTTAATACCTTATTGTTATACAGGATAATATCAAAAATACATAATTTATTTTCTCGCCAGTACACCGGCTCGCTAACGAGTCATACCAATTTCAATTTTCAGCCTCCGCTGGCGCGCGGTACACTCGCACGCGATGCAAGAAAGCGACCGGTCTAGTTCCCCTAGTGCCGTCGCCTTTACTTTCCCTTTTATTCACTTCCTCCTCGTGGTTTAGAGCGCACATGAAGCGCTCGACGCTCGTCTCGCTGCTCTAACAATTTGCGCATTTAGCTCGAAGTCCGTCGCGCAATCAATCTACGACTCCTAACAGAGATCAGATCCTTAATCCGATATTTACTTCTGCACGATACGCGACGATCGTACAAGGATTTCCAATTTTTCTCAAACCAACTTCTTACTAACAGTGAAAATATGGAGCTCACTGTGTTCCACGCGTTTTAATGATAAACAAATGAATAGATTGGAGGTTACCAGAACAGCAGCAGCCACTGACGTGATGTCACCAAAATGCGTTCATGCGCACAGGTTTCCGTGCGTTTTACGTGAAATTGAATAGGAATGTCTCCCTGTCTCATTCGATCTTTTTAAATACAATGAGCTTTATTAAAAATAACGTTACAATTTAGTATTGCCTTCCTAAACGTTTAAAGCTTAAACTTTTAGAGACCGGTGAATTTTGAAGATCTGTCAAAAGACTCAGTCCTTGTGCACTTTTAAATTATTATTTATGATATAAAAAAATAATCAAATATCCAATTATATAAATAGAAAAAAAGATCACCAACAGATGTCGTTAGGATAGCATTTCGTTGCTGAAACGCCCTGCAATTACTTCATCTAAAACAAAAGTTTAACTTCTATTGCGTTTTAAATAATATGGCGTCTATATCACACCCGATGCTAACGTGTTAAACGACTAACCCTGAATTGACTATCTTATCGCAATCAGTTAATTTATTGCGAAAAGTATAAGACTGCATTATATCAAAAGATATGATATTAAAATTTTCCTGATACAGCCTTCCTGCTTATTATTATTGTATCCTTACGCTATACGTATAAGTACGAAATTTTACACACATAACTTTTGTTAAAAATTGCAGAACATTAACTTTAAAACTGTTTTACAGCGTTCTATTTATTTATTTAATAGTCGTTGCAAGCATAGTACGTTAAAGGTTTAGTATTCTTAAAATAATGACATTTTCAAAGACTTCATTAGCGATTAAGATCATTAGTTACAATATATCACTGCTTATGATCTTCGTCAATTACCAGAGGCTAGTCTCTTTGTCTGCCCTAACCGTAGTAGGAGTATTACTTTACTCAAGACCGTTGACCTCATGTGACCGACGATTGTCTCGCTCGCACGTAACTCGCACGCTGCCCCAACGAGCGAGATCACTATATGTAATGGTGTATGAAAACGAAAGCGAACAACAATTTACTGGGCCGTCTGGTCTGATGATGTCGGGGGTACTCGAATATACGTTTGAAGAACTTTGCGAAAAGGGATCCAAGTCAATTTTGTAACGTTTTTTTTAGAATTTAAAAATATAGCATTCGGGCAAACGCAGGGGACGCGCATTAATTAATTAATAATGATGATCGTCCCAACGTTTTCTTTAGAACGTAAATATAATGAATTCGGGCAAATACAGGGAACGCGCATTCATTAATTAATTGCGTATTAATTAATAAACAAGTATATCGCCAAAATAAAAAGAATTACGTTCACTTTTACATAAATCTACCTAAAACCGATTTATTATTAGAATGACATTGAATATCTATTTGATCGTCCGAAAACTTGTTTGACTACTAAGTATAATATTTTCACAACTGCAAACGGCATTTATTTAGAGGATTTGAATAATATATGGCATTTATATAGCACGAGTTTGAAACTTATAACAGATAAGAAAATAGCAAATTAAAAGTGAATAAACAAACACGCCAGACCGTGCTATAAATAAATGGTTGTTACATCCTATTGATTCATATATTCCACGTAAGTACATTAAAAATGTTCTCATCTCAGAGGTTAAATGTAGAAAGTTTGTTTCAAAAAATCAAAATAAATTTTTCTCCCTTTAAGATGTGTATCCAAAGTGTCATAGCGTCTACACGAAACATCAGGAGACGATATCGCTTACCATCGACCCGGTAAGATGGCATTCATCAGCGCTGACCGGGCCGAGTAGTCGCTTCGACTGACGGAACCCGATACGGAGCGGACCAGCGCACGCGCGGTGCATGTGCATCCGCCCGTGCGAGCCCGCCTATGCACCGCGATGTTATTGCACTTGATACTGTAGAGATAAACGCGCGTGCAGTTGCGTATAGACTGCCGTTTGTTTACACGTAATTTACGAGTAATAGCGTTAGGAGACAGCGGCGGTTCAGCTTTCGATGCGGCATGGTATTCAATTACGTTAGCCTTAACAGCATATACGAAGCGAACGATGACTCGAAAAGGAAACAGTTTAGAAAGTAAACACGGACTTTGAACTTTAGAGACGTTCAAAGTGTCCTTTTCATGTCCTTTTAAAAAACCAGCAGCCGATGCGGCACAAATTATTTGCTCGCTCCAGCAAAAATTATTGAATAACATTTTCAAGATATTATTCAATAATTATCTAAAGAGGCAAAAATGGGATGTACTACGTTTCGTGCCAAACTTGTACTGACGGAACTACAACCGTGAAAGCGAACTTGCGAAATTGAAATGAAGTAAACTTGAAACAGCAAAAAGTATTCAATTATTTTTAAATGTAAAACGATTTTGAAACAACGTGTGTCTTAACTTTTTATGAGTCTTTTTTTTGTAATAGAACGTAGTACGAACAGTATCATTTAGATGGCTTTAATTTTTTACGAAAATATAGAATAAAAAATTGTGGAAAATTAAGAAAAATTTACGAACGCTTCATGTGTTAAAGTGCAAAATTTAAAAATTAGACTACTAAACTAAATTTAGACTAAACAAACGACACACTTGTTATTGTTCTACGATTACCAGTTTCCGATGTAAAAAGCCTCAAACTGGCATATCTTAAAGAGTCGCTTTCTGAAAATGATTTTCGCCAAATGCCACGTGCATAACACGTGGTTAAAGTTAAAAAAATTACTACAAACGAATATTCTATAATAAAGAAAGTTGACATTGGTTTAATTATGCACGAACAAGTATACGAGTTGCAGTAGCTTTCCTTTCGCGGCAAGCGGAAAGATTGACGCAGCCTGATGGTGCATACAGTTTACAGATTAAATGGTGCACGAAAGAATGTCGTTAGAAACAATAAATCGACAAAGAAAGCGAGAGTGGGGATGCATAATTTGCTCATTTAGATTGGACGTATTGACTAAACTTTAAAAGTTGATGAGAATTTATTCTACAACGACAAACCGAATTCAATACCAGTCCAATTCACACCAAGAGTTCTGAACCTACTTTATTCAAAGTTACATAAATTGTAATATTTACAAAATTTATTTTAATTTAAAAATTATCTTTTGTGTGCAAGATTCACTCACGTTAACATTAGATGTTAGCGTTATCCCACGAGAACCATCTTAACTATAATAATTAGGTATGTTACTTTTGTACTCTGTATTTCAACCATATCCTATAAGTAGATAAAACAATTTCGACCGACATTCCACAATTACACCTGCCACTATTCAATTATACAGAACTTTTAGTTCTGGGTTAAAGCAATACGTAATATCTAAATATAAAATGGAAGTCAATAGTTTTTCCGCTTGAGAGGTAGACGCTTCTAGTAAAGATGGACAGATAGACAGTGTGCCAATAATAGGGTTTTGTTTTTAGTGTGACAATAACGAGGCCCTTTATATACAGAACCTAAAAAGTTGCTTAGGTTAGGAAAGATGTCGGTTGAAGGAATTTTGAAAGATGGAACTCTAAACGCAGGTAGTTAACTAGCTAAATATTGTTACTTGATAAATTGGTATGCGAGAACGTTATTAGTGTCGACAAATCCAAAGATAATTTGTCGCGACTAATAATAAAGACCAAATAATGATCAACGAATTGACGATAATATTCATTACATATAGCTGAATATTCTCGGATAATTTCTTGTAAATTAAATCAGATGCTAGCATTCTAATCGAACAGCGACTCTTCGATGGCCAAAACTTGTTTTGTTTGACTTAACCAGTTACGTTTGACATTTACTTACATCACAAACTTTGAGGAGGGCACTACATCTCACTCTCAGCAATCAATTCGTCTTCCGTCAGTATGAACAGTGTTTTTTTTACAGAAACCTGTCAATGTCTTCAGCCGCATATCGTAACCATTATAACATTTCGCAGCACACAACGTAAAGCAAGCGATGACGCAACCGCGGCACCAGTCGAAAGTACCAGCAACGATCGTGATGCCAGTCGGGGCACGGAGATTGTGTGTAGGCTCCGCCGTCTCATCGCGGCACTGCTTGAGAAACGCTCGCCTCAAGGTGAGCTGGCTACTCGACGGAGAGGCGCTAGTTTTTGTGCCGTTTTATGGGATTCGCTGGTGAGTTTGTCGCTACGCCGATCGCTGGCGGTATATTGCTCACGGAATCAGAGTCGCTCGCTATCGAAACTGTGTATCGTGCCTGACAATGTGCCGATGAAGTTGTTATTCGAAATATTATATGAGGTTTAAGTCCAACATAAAACATATATCAATCATTATATATCTTTTATAATAAAATAGTCAGTGCAACTTTTGGATGCGAGTACGAATGATACAGAAGTACGTATTGAATATATTTAGCATTAATTTTGTAGAAATTCATTATTCACAATTAAATGAAACTACGTGATGTAGTATTATTTCTACTTTCTTTAAGTTCTTTACTACGACCTGTGGTGCTATTAGCAAAGATCTTTGCTAATAGCCCATCTGAAGATGTTGTAATACAACGAAACCTAGGTCGTGGTAAAAAAACTTAAAGAGAGTAGAAATAATACTACATCACGTAGTTTCATTCAATTGTGGACAGAAGTACGTATTAAATGCGCCTTTATAACTTTATGTATTTATTATTTTTAAGCCTCGGTGGGGAATTTCAAACGCCACACCTCAAGTCTCTGCTAATTGAGATCCATTCTTAAAATGCATTTTTTCTTTATATACATTTAAAAGTTTAAGGTAAAAATAGTATATTAAGCACCAGACATTGAGTTGTTGCTGTAAAAGCAATCGCTTAATATGACAAAACAAACGAAGCATCATGAGAAGATGTATGAGAAGTATAAAGAAGACTTATCTCCTATCCTATATGCGTGTCCTGAAAAATACATTATATGATGATGCAAAAGAATACGAAAATTACTGAAAAATACTATGACAATGATAATAAATGCGACTTGAAAATATTCTTTAATCTAGGCAACGAGAAAGCTTGTTTACATAATATATTCTATATAATTCCGTAGTTTGGTTAAGTGAACAGTAAAAAGTTCTCTCTAGCGGTCCGTTTTGCAAGTTTCATAGTGTCAAACTTTAAAAGCTACAATGATATGTAATAATTAATTGCATTTAAGCCATTCAAAATAATCTTGGTTCATTTTGGAATTAATAGACCTAATTTTGATTACAATATTTATAAAATAGTTATTATTGACTAATGTGTCACATTTTTTAATTTATTTATTGGAATGGAAATCGGATTTGCGTTTGAAGGTCTCATGGAGTAGAAAACTGTATGAAATAATTATTTCGTCATAAACAATTACAGATAGGACTTGACGCATATTAGTCGTAATTAAGTGGCACACCTGAAGGTGATCAGGCATCTAAATAAAACTTTTAAGACTTGTTTTAAATATTCTCGATAAATTTTAATTAGAATTCAAGTGCGTCTCACTAAAGCTAAACATTCTCAAAATCTACACGAGCCTTCATCAAACAGACAAAAATACACGTTTCAACGTCAAAGTTTCGTATTAAATCCTAACAAAACTTAAAAGCCGCTTAACTCGCCTCCCAATTATAAAATTCAATGGCGCATCGACCATCTGGAATAACGAATTGATAAATACCGAAAAACCGGTTCCAGCCTGCCTGACAATATAAACAGTTCGACGGTGCTGAAGGAAAAAAGCGAAGCCTGCGACCGGCTTCTGTAGCGACGCATCGAATCGACGACTGTTTCGGACGAAAACACTGAACCGATTAAGTATAATGGAGAAAAAAATTAATGGTTCATAAACAGCCAATGCCAGCGTCGGGGTGATTAAAAACATGTTGACGCACACTTTAGTTGTACTCATTGGCGTCATACATATTCAACCGCAAGACGTTCACCACTAAACACCAATTTGTATTTCAACATCCAAAACATTTAGCATCTTTATTATCCATCAGCTTGTACTTTCAGCAGAAAAAATATAGAAATATAAACTGTATAGAGGTTCAAAACTGATTGAGGTATTGAGGTTCCAACATTTGACTGAAAATTTAATTTACAAAAGGTTTCACATTTTTTAAACCTCTTTGCCGCGACTTTGAAGCAATATTTTCAGTTTTAATTCAAAATACGTCTTTAGATAGGGGATATTTTCTGAGTATAGATATGTACGTTCAAAATGTATAAACTATATTACATTTTGAACGTACATACCTCTAAAATGAAAAATATGGCATTACATAGAATATACGGTATAATATATTATAATGTAACAACTCTCTAATTATGATAAAGAAAAATGTATACTTGAAAAAAATAAGAAATCAAATCAAAAAAGCGTTGAAAGTTGCGGCATAATTGCTACTGTGATATTTTTTCATTTTCATTTTGTACCCCTTTTTAGTCACAAATGAAATAGTCCGTTTTTGCTACGTGAAAAATCTTGATGGTAAAGAAACTGTTGAAAGCCTAAGGATTTGTATCCTGTGCTTTTTTTTGGTTAAGTTTCGTCCACGACAAAAAACGGAATTTGGTATTTGTCTGTGACATCACTATAAAATCTTCCTAGTCCTCTTAAGCATTACAGTGACTTAAAAGAATAAAAAACTTCTAGTCGTGGGACGGAAATCATATACGGCCGTAAAAATTATGCAAAATGTTTTCTTTACCATTTTTGTTTATAGAAGTATAACGAAAAAAGTTGAATGCATAATGCATTCAATAAAACCGCGTTCAAATATTCAAACTTCACGCTAATTTAACGTCAAAATCGCGTCATAATTGCGACATAATAATTACATTTACAAAGAAATGTGGCGCTCAAGTTTTCGTAGCTCATTTTATGTTCTCACAATAAACATCGATGCTGCGGAAATACCTCCTACTGTAAAAACTCTTTCATACAAAAAGACTGCCTCCGCGAATAAATACTCGCGAAAGACACCCGAGATGCTAACGAAAAACACTCACGTGTAACGTTCCTCCGGCTAATGCTTAAACAACCAACTTTTAAACCTCATTGCGCATCGAAGCAATGCACCAATACCCTGGCAACTCATAACAAAGGTCAAGTTATGGGTTGCGGTGCATCGGTAGGTCGCCTACCCGCAAGAAACCAACACGACAACTGCAATTCTACTCCACGCCGAGTGCGGGCCAGGCGAGCCGAGATTACAGAACGGCGGTACTGTCTGTTTGCGCACTTAGTTAGTACGCACGACTCGGACGAGCGAGCCACGACGTCGCCGCGTGAGTGCACACTACAAAATTTCCGTACAGACATTAGTATATTGTGTACTATTGTGCTGTACCTATACGAGGACGTGAATAGTATAAGACAACAAAATGACTAGCGTGGGGTAGTTAGATGTGTGCGGAAAAGTTAAAAGGATAGGTTTCAGTGTGATACCTGTGGCCGTTGTAGTTATATTTAAAGTCTTTTTGAACAATACATTTCAGTAAGGTGTATTAAATCCCTGAAATAAATCGTTCTTTTTATTAAAGTAAATATCAGTTTATCAGTACCAATAATTATGTATGAGCAGTACAAACAATTGATACCGTATAAAATGAATGAGAAATACGGCGAATAAATAAAAGAAACAAAACCTTTAAAGGACAGATTAAGAATAGAGATTAGGAAGAAATATTTGTTGAAAACATTGAGTAACTTTTGTTGAAACAAATTCTCTTGAAAAAAATTGCGAGACAATATTTCTATTCATTGATACTGATACAAGGATCTTTGCAAGATATAATTTATCTGAAGCAGATATGGTCAACCTTTCTCTTTAAGGGAAACCTCCGATAGTGTTAAGGGGTTTTAAAGACAAAAAACTACTTTTAACTATATCAAGAGTAATTAAATAATATTTTTTGTCAACAACATGACTGTTTGAGTCCAACATTCCAACAAGGATTATGTGTTCGCGTCGATATGTGTTAATAACATCTTTATTAATTCAACTTTTTCTATTAATATGAGATTAGCGCCTAGCCTATTCTTATTTTAAGAGCATTCAAAACCTTGTGCCAGTCACTGATTATTTACTATAAATGTATAATATTTCATTCGATCATTTACATTTAATAGAATGGTACATTTTCAAACCACTTTATGAAATGCAGATATAAACATCACATCAAAACTTCATATGCTCGTAAAGCGGGCGCTCTAGACAAGGGTCGCCAGGACTAGGCATCGGACGATCCTAGTGGGGAGGTCAGTGAAGCGAGCTGTGCAGTCAGTCAGTGGGTGAGCGCGGGTTCGGCGCCCGGAACGGACCTACCTTAGCCGTCCATTATAGTATCTACGAATTGTACCTTCTCACGTACACTTCTTGGGATTGTGGGCGTCGACTACGAACTTAACAGATAGTTTGGTTTGTCCAAATTTATATAGACAAGTATTGTGATAATATTTTCTTTAATATTATTTTGAAAGATTCGATTGTTTAGTGTGCAGTATATATGGAATTCATAAAAAGCTCCTTGGATTGTTCCTGACACGTTTCACAGATTATTATAATCTACTAGTCCATGTCAAGATTACGTTGATCAGATCTTCATCAGAATGCCATCACCTTCGTATGTATCCATAATAACGTTAAAATTTCGGAAAAGTAATTGGAGGCTCAATCAATTTTAACTAATTACTCATAAATAGTTATGCTGGTTCCTTGCGTATCATATTATACGGGTTCTCGAAATCGTTAAAGAGAATCTTGTAAACACTCACTCTGTTCGTATAGAAGCGTCGCGGTGTTTTAATATAAAGTCTAAATCGTTAAAGAGAATCTTGTAAACACTCACTCTGTTCGTATAGAAGCGTCGCGTTGTTTTAATATAAAGTCTAAATCGTTAAAGAGAAGCTTGTAAACACTCACTCTGTTCGTATAGAAGCGTCGTGTTGTTTTAATATAAAGTCTAAATCGTTAAAGAGAATCTTGTAAACACTCACTCTGTTCGTATAGAAGCGTCGCGTTGTTTTAATATAAAGTCTAAATCGTTAAAGAGAAGCTTGTAAACACTCACTCTGTTCGTATAGAAGCGTCGCGTTGTTTTAATATAAAGTCTAAATCGTTAAAGAGAAGCTTGTAAACTCTCACTATGTTTAGAAGCGTCACGGTGTTTTAATATAAAATCTAAATCGTTAAAGAGAACTTTGTAAACGCTCACTCTGTTTGTATAGAAGCGTCGCGGTGTTTTAATAGCAAGTATGATTTAGGGATGACGTATTTCAAGTAAGATAATAGACAACCGTAATTAGTTACAATCTTCTTTAAATAATAGGCGTGACTCAAATTGAAGTTAATTGAGGACAATATACGAAGTCAGCATAAAGGTATGTTACGAATTAAAATGAGACGAGAAATGTAGTCTTGATGGAATTTTACAGCATACATTGTTATTGTTTATCTGTGTTTGATTAGTAAACTTATTTGACATCTGTATATTACCCTACAGTACTTTAAAACATTCATCCATTTCTAAGCGTTTTTTAAACTAAATTGAAACTAATTTCGACCAAGATAGGCGTATCAATACTCTAAATATAAATACCATCTCTGATTTCCATATTGGACATATGTACAGCTGGGCCACATAATTTATTTCAAGCGCTCGTATATCCTATATATAATAGTGGTATTTGTAGCCTGGTGGCAAGTCTCTCAAATGTCAGTTTGATCACCAGCTGTAGCAGTTGATTTTGACAAACGAATTGATATTTTTCCCGTTTTCCCACACCCTCCGCGTTCTCCCGGCCTTCTACCGTCGCAGCCCGTGGCTCCGATGACCCGGGCGATCGTTTTTCCCGTGCATTTCTGTAGCGACGGCGTAATTGTAGTCCGCGGGCGCAACGGCGAGCGCGTAACGCGAGCCCGCCGGCGTGCGGTGTTCGGTGTCGCGTCTTGCGACCCGAGCAAATGTACTCGCTTACCTGCCGGGGATATATTATGCACAACTCTGTACGTAAATATACATACACACGTCCATATACGTGAGTAGATGCTCATGAATCAATAAGTGTTACTCAACTCGTTAGGTAATACAGTGTAATACAGAAAACAGTTCATCAGTTATGTAGTTTTACATTCACTTTAAAGAATCGCGTGTATCCCCGCGATCAAAACTTAAAAGCATCAGCGACATCTAATTGCAGGCGACCAGAGCTTAAAAGCATCAGCGATATATCATTGTAGGCGACCAGAGCTTAAAATTATTAGCGACATTTCATTGCAGGTCATTTTAAAGCTTAAAATTTCGCAAAAAGACAAAATGGTAAACAGAAACTCAATTTAATTTTAAAAAACCTGCCTTATTAAGTATCCTTCCTAATCAATGGGATGGGCGAGAAAAAATGGCGTAAAATTTTTAATATTTTGCTACATATTAATTGAGATAGCTCTAATTCGAAATACAGAAGACTTCAAATACTCTTTATTATTTTATTTAATACGCAAAGAAATAAAAACCAGAATAACATCTGAATTTAAAAGTTATACTATAAAAATTCTTAGTTGATTGTTTACAAAATATTTGAAATATAATTTTTGGCCAGTCTGAATTATGCACTCTTCCATTTATTGATATTGTAATGAGAAGTTTCAAATTCTTGAAGTCTTTGTACTCTCGTAAAACTCGACAAGCTAAGGAAAACTATATAATAAAGATTCTTTGTTAATAGTATATCGAATATATAAAATTTAACTTTTGTTCATATTAAACCATGCACACTTTCGTATATGAAATATACAATGTCAAGAACCTACATGCTCTATAAAAAATCAAAATTTGCTTTTAAACCGATTCATTCATTAAACAAATATTTGTGAACAAACGATAAGAACAGAAAATTCACAAAGAAATCGAAATAAAATATTTTTTTATACAGCCAGTTATAATAAAACAAACTCTAAGAAACGATAAAGCAATTCGTCATATAAATACGGTGTTTCAGATAAAAATTTAACAACAAATCCTTACAAGAAATTCGGCGGAAATCAACAAAGAGAATCACGTTTACGCAATGCGAGACACGCGACGATTGCCTGTCTAGTTTCTGCGAAATAGGGTGTTTTAATAGTATAAAAAAAATTGCTAATAAAATTTCGTAATTGCTTCCCAGGCTACCAAAATTAGCATATTACCCACTGCGCTACATAACAACCATCAAAACAAGTCCTGTCAACATTCTTCACATTCAACGTGAAGTGAATTATGTCACAATATCTCATTTCATTTTTACAAGGTTTCATTAGTATGTGAATATCGCATTTTTTCCATGCTCCACATCCTCATTTGGGGCAGGACGGCTGGCAAATATTAAGGTATACAACTATTGTTAATGGTAAAATTTCTACTACCATAATAAAAATGAAACGTAGTCTATTTGTTTGTTTATCTTTCTTTCAGTCTTAAACGCCCCAGCGGAGTTCATTGAAATTTTTCATATAGATAGTATACATCCTAAATTACAATATAGGTTACATATAATAGGCGCACGAAGAAATAAATTAGGTCTGACAAATTACGTTTAAAGTAATAGGTACTTATTTCTTAAATATGTAAGTACTTAAGCACTTTTCTAACACCGTACGGATATTGTCGCGGGCAAAAGCTAGTTATTAATATAAATAACGTTTTGTTCAGTCGTTTTCTTACCGTCCGTAACAAAACTGGTTTTACCTTAGCAGTCAATAGTAGTAATAAATACTGCTTCGAAACAAAGGATTTCAATTGAATTATCAGAGTATATCAATTTTGTGTAACTACAAGGTAATATAGGTAATTGTAGTTACAAGTACAGGCAGTTTTACTGTTACATAACAGTATGTACCACATTAAGTTATGACATTATATTAATACACACGTTACACTCTTCACAAAACATATACAAAAAAGTATGTCACAAGCGGAATCTAAATAGATAGGGAGTAAAAGAAAGCACGTATATAAAAGTGATACTGAAGAGTTGTGTTCAAGACATGGCAATTACTTTTCTTTTGAATACCACTTTCAGAGCGCTAACGACCTGTCTATTTAATTTAACTTCATTAAAATTAATGAAAGTTAGGGCCTCTTTTACCCCAAGAGCTTTAAGCAAAATATCTCATAATTTATTTTATCAAGTCACTTCGAAAACTGACGATATTTTTGATAGTATTATTGATTATTTCGAATAGACAACGCACCATTTAAAATATTTTATTCAATACCCAAGATAAATATGAACCAGAGTATAATCAATACATCCTCCACAGCTACCGACTAAAATATTATACTTCTCGGCAACACGTTAAGCAAAATCATATGTGTTTGTCACGGTATATCGTAGCCAATCGCAAAACTCGCCGAGTTAAGAAACAAGTTTTCCAATTACGAACCTACTCGAACGTCCAACGGGTTGGGGTTACGGCTTGCAAATAAAATATACGTCGTATTAAAAACAAATTGTCTTTATTAAGTCAACACAAGTATGCAGCAATTTGAAATATTCTAGAAAATATAGCATTGTACGTCGCGGCAAAACAGAACTTACCACCTTATATCAGTAGTAATGATACTTAAACGCAATGCTAGTTTAACTGGATCTGCTGTTAATATAGACGAGTTCAGCATTTTTTTTAAAGATAAGTTCGCCTTTAGGTTGGTGTTAAAAAAACTCAACGTATATAGCGTATCTAATGATAAAGATACGTATATAAACAGGTACGCGTAAAAATTCTCAAACTTCATTCAGCTATTTGTACGTACGCGTCACCATCAAAAATAAGCCCAACGCGGGACACTTACACTGCGTACGCCACACGCACGGTTCGTTATTTCGGCTATTTTAGACATAAACTTTGACCCACCACGATCTAACCATAACAAAGTCACTAAGACATCTGTACCATACCCCTCGTCGGCATTCTCAGAATCGCCTCTCCGAGAATGCTCGTAAAAGACGTCGCTTATACGCAGAGTTGCAATAGGCGGAGTAAAAATCCTGCCATACACTTACTTGGCTCCTTGTTGTAAAGCAACTTTACGAACAGGCTGCTAAACTGGTTTTCGAAACACCTCGAGTATGACTATGCTTCAAGGCGGTATAGATAGTTAAACCGTGTACATGCTTATGTAGGTGTAAATGTTGTATGACTAGTTATGTATTTCCTTGTTCGCATAGATTAATATAATCTCTTATGTAAACCGTATCTAGGACAAAGAATGGGTTCTCCGGAAATCGACAGTCTTTTTTTATACAAAACACAACAAATTAGAATATCTAAACAAAATATACTAAATAATAGTAATACAAATTTGGAGCCGGTATAATTTCCGAAACGAAAAAAAAATTACGTTTAAAAGTCGAAAGTCTCGGCATAAAATTATCAACTCATAAGAAGAAAACAATCGCTTTCGAGATCTGTAATTATAAAGAAATAAATATACGAGACCATCTACCATACAAGCCAGTCACTAACATACGTCACGACTGACAATGCCCACCAACGCAACACATTACAACTCAAACGAATCTCGCAATCTCGTGTTCACCATTTTTTTTCCCTTCGTCCTCCCGTCTATTTCAAAATCTTCCCTAACGGACAGATGTTTCGCAGATTTCTAAATACCCGCTGTACAAGGTCGGCCGATACCTGCGCCTGCGCGTCGGTGGGGCATAAAGGGGATTTGGAAAAAACCGAGCACCGGCAAGCACATAACTACAATAGCCACCCTTTTCTTTGTTCCCAGGCGCGGCAGGTAGAAGAGGGTGGGATTTACTATCCTACAATAACAATTAGAGATTTTTCGAAATCAATTGTTGTGCCTGGCTGGTGTGGCGTGCAGGTACGGTGGTGGTGTCCAAAGAATAGATTCTGCTTACACAAGTGAATTTTGCTCCGAGGAAACAGACTCAGGTTTTGGGGAGAATATTTTGTGCAGGTTCGGGCCGTTGAAAACGAGGAAAAAGAAATAATGGCGCCTTTATGAAAATCAGAGATTAATGAATATATTGTATATATTTTCTTCTTTTCCGGTACTATTACACTTAGCAAAAATACTTTTTTTGACTATGGTACTTGGATATTTTTTTGAAGAAATGTTGTATCTAGTTATCAGCATAACATGTTCGAGGCAAAGTTTTATCTCATTAGGGTTAGTAGTTTTCTCAGAAACTACGTAAAACATAAATTGACAGCCACAATAGCGAATTTATACGAAGGTATAATAACTATTAACATAACGAGACGAACGAGTAAAACTACTGGTAAATAAGGAGTACATCACGCCACTAAGATTGCGTTATCAGTCTGTGAACCATGCTTATTGTGTCGTAGTAATCATTAGTATATAATGCACTGGTTATCAGCACAATAACATGATAGCCACTATCACCCGGTTATTTGTATTTGTGACTGTACCAAAGTATAAGAGTGTTACAACGTTACATGTCGCCGCTACCCAGCAGAAAACAGCCCCGGGTACTGATACTTATCAGTTGAATAAGAGGAAAGCGAGAAAAAGTTCTATATTTATTTTGTTTTCTTTGGAATATTTTCGCTTGTTAAAAATAGTTTACAACGTAGATTAAGTGACAATTTTTTTTAATTTGTTATGAAATTCATACTGTGCGATAATGGAAATAAACAAGTGGCGTAGCTCAAGGTGGCCCCGCGGCAAATTTAGACGATGAATTCTTATTTTACATAATTTATATTTACTTTTGTTTATATATTATGTAATATCGTTAATATTAAACTCCTTATTATTTCATAGTAAAAAAAATTATATGACATCTTGTGTAACTAAAGCAATTAAAAATAAACACAATGCAATAAAAAATTAACTATTGTGAACAAAGTCTAGCTTATCAGAATAAACAATCGGTCTGTCTCTCTTTTCCACTTACTCTTACTACACTAAATTCAGGTCTCTTTGAATCCTATTTTCGATTAACGCATCCACAAAATGAACGGGTCCATTTCAAGGATACGAACCTACCGACATCCAAAATACCAAAACAGACGGCCTAATAAAAATAAAAGGAGACAACATCACAGAGAGTGAAAGAGCCGACGCGAGTAGTTAAAGGATGTAAAAAACCGCGTGCCGGGGTCGCTTTGGGGAATAAAAAAAGGACTCGAAACAGGTTGGCCGGCTCCGACAATCCTTCGCCCTCCACCGATTTAAAATTAGGCTTTATAGCTTCGCTTTTGGGCAGGCACTTTATTTTATCCTTTCGTTCTCTGCAGACGCCCTAGATTGAATCTATTATAAAGATATTATTATTCGCTCCAACTCAACCTGTGTTCAGCAAAAATTTTGACATTAAATACTTACAAGTTTTGAAATGTAAAACGCAAAATAAATAATCGATTAAAACAAAAGACACAATCTAGTTCAGCACATTTGAAATCTCTAATTCCTACAATTTTTCAATTCACATTTTCAATTACTACAAGTATCACGAAAAATGACCATATTAGGAACATAAAAGAGACGTACTTCCAAGAAAAGACTTAAAAACGTGAAGTCTTAGCATACTTCATTTTAAATATCTTTCTAACTCTAGTTTTTCAAGCAAAGTTATCACGAGTATCGCAAAACGTGGCGTAATTATTAACATAGAAGAGACGTACTTCCATGAAAAGACTTAAAAACGTTGAAGCCTTAATATACTTCATTTTTAATATCATTCTAACTGAGGAAATTTTTTAAGTAAACCTATCACTGGTATCACGATAAATGATGTTAGTGTCAACATAAAAGAGACGTACTTCCATGAAAAGATTTAAAAATAATGAACCATTACCATACTATACTAAATATATAAAGAAATTTCCAGACCTTGCATGACCTAGCTATTACAAGGTCATACTGAAACCAATTAGTCTTCATACGCCTGATAAGATTCGAATTGACGAGTCTCGAAGTGTGAATAACAAATGTTATCAATATTTTTATAGCCGTATATATGTACCTGTATCTCTATGATACACGAAGTGTTTGTGTATAAATCATGAGTATAAAGGGCTAGGGGACTTACACCCTTAAAATTATCATGCTTCTAAATTATTATGGGATAAGTAAGAGGTCGGAAAAAAAAAGCAAATAAAAAATTCATATAATTGAAATATTATGCACAAAGTGTCTATATAAAGTTTCAGATATTATTAAATAGCTGCTTTAGACATACCACGAAATTGTTCATTGTCAAGACGAATGCTTAATTAGAAAAGATATAGAATTTACCTCAAACCCTTTATTCAGGCCTTTTCAACTTACTTATGTATTTTTATTTCGAATACTTGCCGGGTGAACGGAATATACAGCAGCCAGCTTATATAAAGCAGTAGGCGGAGAAACAATTAACAATAATAAAGATATCAAATACAACACCGATCGAACATGCTAAAGACGTTGATCGATCGTTCGTGAACTACCCGAAAACCTCAAGATCACATCTATGAGTTCATCGATTGAGCAAAAAATGCGAACATCCGGGGTATCAGCGTCTGTATGTCATAACCTTAGAGCTTTTACAGATTTAGACTTATATTCATGAGTGGCTTTAGATGAAGAACTCAATAAGTGGAAAAATTGAATATATTTGGCGTTAATTTTGTAGAAATTCATTATTCACAATTAAATGCAACTACGTGATGTAGTATTATTTCCACTTTCTTTATGTTCTTTACCACGACCTAGTTACTATAACATATAGTACTATAATAAATATAGTACTATACTACTTCATCACATAGTTTCATTTAATTGTGAAGTGGAAAAATTTGAAAAACGATTTTATGTAGGTAAAGAATGTCCGAATTTTTTTATACACCCTATCCAGTGGAGTTGACTCAGATAAATATTTAATAACAAATTTAAAATCAAAATCAAATAAGGTATCATTCGCCATTTTTAATTCTTAAGTTCCACCAGCGAAATATGAATTGCTGTTTAATGTGTCCACTCTCCCCATATCTTTAAAATATGGGTTAGAAAATTTAAAAAAAAACTAAGCACCTTAAAAAAATACCTTGTAAAAAATGATAATACCTAGAATTCGATCTTTCAAGTATATATGTTTTGGCTACTTTGCATAAATAATTGCAAGAAATATAGACAACCACAGAACCTTACATTAAACGTGTTTCGATACGTACTTTTCCGGTTTTTATATTATTTTTAATGTCGTTTCTTATAATTTTATATAAATTACAATTTTATGAAATAATTAATCATTACTTTATATTGAACAGCGAGTGAAAAGCCAATCAGTCTAGCCAAACTACCCACATAGATAAACGGTTTCCAGAATAATCGACATCTCGTACGGCATTAACACTTTGTCTACTGTTACGTACACATACTCTATATATAGATATAGACACACAGCCTATTTGGCAAGTCCTCGGCAAATAATAATTACATTGATAAACAAAGTAAGTAATTTGATAAGACAAGTCACTTGAAAACATGATAAGTGATAATGAGAGCGGTATCGGACAACCTTATCGTGACTCTTAAACTCGACGAGCGCGAATAAGTTTTTTTTTTCTTCAATAATATGCAATTACGCCAAAAACAGCAAGGGAATATTAGGCGCAAAGGTTGTGGACACGGTTACTCTCGAATAAAAGTAGCAATGTTCTTTATTTTTACAATGAGTGAATCATCTAATCGTCCACTTTATTTTGACAACTTTATGTTCTATTTATATTAGCAATTAGTATAATTAATTAGAGTTTACAAATATCTTACAATCTACCCGCAATTGTTTTTACTGTAAGAGACTGCTCTTGCAGCAGTAAGTTTTCTACTATAAACTTAGTTTTCAAAGCTTGCAATAAAGTACGATAAATAAAATAGGTTTTGATCATTAGCAAATGATTTGAATACATCAAATTATTATGAGTGTAAGAAATACAAGAAAAAGACTGAAACAAGTTGAACTTAAAAGATACATAAAATATAAATGCATGCACACAAGTAGTCAAATTAATGCAGACCTGCATCTAGCCATTTTAAAATAATAAAACAAGACAGCCGAAAATGTGCCAGGCGTTAAAGAAATAGAATATAATTTAAAAAAAAAAGTTGGTATATTTTTAGAATATAAAAACTGGAGAATAGAGAAAAATATAAAATACTGTAATCGTGATATAAAACATAAAATGTATCTTCATAACGGGCATAAGATATTATTTCTTGTTACTACTTGCCTTATGTTATTACTTAACTTTTAGAAACAATTTGAAAACAAACTGTTAACTTACATTGACATTCGTTCTGTGTTGTTATCAAAATCAATCTCTTTTTCGCTCTTTACAAATTTGACGTACCCGAAAATAAAAGCCGGTTAAAAAATGTGTCCGACGTCGGATTTCGGTACCAAATTCAAACGCGAGTCATTAACCATCGATCGACTAACCATACGTCAGCAATACCTTCATTTCTTTTCCACTATTTTTTGTGATCCTATCATTATTTCTGATTCACCTTTACCTTTCTTGGAAGGAATAACAATGTTCATTTATATGCTGGATGAGACGTCTGTTCGGAGCATACTCGGCGCATACTAAGCTGCATTTAGTTGTGAGACTACACTTAAGAAGGAAGTCATGTTGATGGTTAATGCAAAATATAATATATCGCATTGGCGCTGAGCCACGGCGTAATAAAATACCTCCTAGAATACTATCACGCATTACAACTACCTAAATGATTACTTTCTCGAACTGGTGAAACACAAGTAAAACCTAACAATTTAGTATAATGAATGAAATAGTATACAATCAACTGACCGCGTCTCGTATACATATAAACATGTTCCCCTATTTAGCTACTCATATATAGACTCGTCAACATAAATATATAAACGAACCCCAACGCAGCAAATAAAAACGTCTTTCATACTGGATCAGGTATAACAATAAATATCCCACCCTTCTCAAACTACCCAAAAAAAGGCGTCTTTTTCTTCGTCTCTTTCTGCTTTAGGTACATTGGTAATCTGTTCCCTACAACACATAAGAACTGGGAGGACACAAGTGCATAAGAAGCGTATATAGTGTACACTTATAAAAATGTGTATATAGTTATCTCTCGCAGTGTACATTTGGAACTAAGAACCACATTATGACGCGACAAGTTTTAATAATCGGTAACCATTAAAAAATCATCATTGGCTGTAATGAGCCGCGTGTAGTGTTTTCGTTTAAACCGATTTACTGAAGGCAGCGAGGTACATTTCTGAAGTTAATATTTGAATTACTTTTATATTATGCGTCGAAATAAGAATGGGCGTACATGACTTGTACGTTACTTAAATATATTTTTTAATATTTTTAGAAGACATGTGTATAGTCATTAAGAACATTAATTCTATTTAGGTCATTTAAAAAGTTTATGACAATAACCCAAATTTTTGTCAGTTTAGTTTAAAATTATATTTGAAATATTTTTTTTAATTAAAGGACAAATTTTGTCGTTGGAAGAGCGACGTTAAGAAACAGACGTCATAATAAAGAGTTGCATTATCGCTGTCTTGGACGACTGAAGGTACTGAAGTACTTATTTACACAATGCACAATGATATAATACCGATTAATATAATGATATACGGAAAATAATTATATGAAAGTTAAGTATTTCCAAAACTAACATCTAAATATAATAACAACAATTTGGGGAACGAAATAAATGACTTGACCGCTAATAACGCCAATCAATGCGAATGTATGAATACGGAAAAACGAGTTCTTCAATAATGTCTTTCATATGGGAGAGGAATTTGGAATGACGTTAGCGTTTATTTAACATTAATACGTAAATTTAATCATACGTTGTTCACAACATCTATTGATAGCAAATCACAATAATTATTGAATCAAATACTAAAAATCGAATTCCGTTTCTTCTGTTCGCTCAACAAATTCTTTATCCAGATACACTCGAAAACTTTGATCGTATTTTGTTTATTTTATTGAACCGGCTGAAATGTTTGCAAATACATCGCACCCAAAATGGTTAACAACATTTTTTTTTCACTTAGCACACTTTGCCTCTTCAAGGATCGTGCGCGCACATCCACACGCAGCCAGATTACGGCCTTCAATGTACACGCATGCATTAGTAAACCTGCTAAACGAATATGGTGGTTATGTTTACATACCCATGTAGATATATGTGTATAAACATATCTCACTAACTATACGTCGTGTCTACACGAACACATACACCGCCAAAAATAGAGGAGTTTTTATTATTATAGCGATTCTCGGAAAATATCCACTGTTTATTTGTATATTTATGTGTTTGATATAGTTGTGCATATCTATATTTATTAATCTAGACATAATAAATAAAATGTGTTGCGACTTTCAATCTCTTGGATTATGTTTTTTATTATACAAGCGACCACGTTAATTTCTTATGAATCTTTCTTTTTTTTCCATTAAAACATAGCGGAAACAATATCGGATAGACGACGTTAGTTTCATAAATACTCTGTTTCTTCCGTAGGAAAACATAGTGCCATATTCAGAAACTTGTTAAAGAATTTGAGCATAAATTTTATTATGAATTTGGCTAAACAGTGTATCCTAATGGCATATGATTAATTGCTCCGATACCGAGTTTCGGAGATGTTCAATATGCGGCATATAATATTTGTTGTCGTATTCTAAAAGTGACCTCGTCGAGAGTCGAGACAAAACATAATTTTACGTCAAAATAAAGAAAAACATGAAAAAACGCAAAAACAAGGGAAACAAAAAGTAGAAAATATTTACAACCGACAATAGAATATGTAAGAGTGTGGTGTTTGCTCTGAGAAATAATATAGACTATATTAGAAATAATAAAAATTTATAACAAACGAATATTAAAAAAAAATTACAATTAAAATGATTCAACACGATAGAGAAACAGTGTAATGTTTATCAGTTTTGAAAAAAAATAATTAAAAGATACTATTCAAACACATATATTAAAAAGTAAACAATAAAGGCATTTTAATCATCGTATTCTCTATGGGTATAAATTTGTAAATATCTTACGTAAATGTGTAAGTAGGTAGGTGCTACAAGCACCGTGGGTAATAGTAATAAATAACTATGGTAATAATTTATATTAGTATTCAAATAATGTATCTTATTTACATTCAACGCGTTTATATTGAACAGAGCGATTCCTGTTTGAACAAATTGAATGAAAATGTACTAAGGGCACATCGGTCGCTTAGTATAACAATGACTAACCATAGTTACGATGATTTCAAGTTCGATGATTTTCAAACAAGCGTACATGTCTTAATTAAACAAAATAGTGGAAGAAACACATTCTGATAAAGTACGTAAAAATATTTATAATTACACTGATATAAGCGACAGGTAAATAAATATAAATAAGCATATCCTTGAAAACAACGTTTTCTTAACGTGAAGTTTTTTACACTTACATTATTTTACTAAGAATATTAACAATAAAAAATATAACTGCGCTAAAGTTTATAATTGTTAAAATTATATACAGATCAACATAATTTTTTTAAAACTTGTTTTCAGTCGCTAAACAAATCACTTCCTCGAACATAGGAGTGTAATAATTTAATATAAAATTTAATTAAGGCTGTCGACTTAATATGTAAAGTAAAATAGTCATAATTCACAATAAATCATTTTAATTGTCGTTTGTCTCGCTCCGTTGGCAGCGAACGGCAAAAACAAGATATGGGTGGTAACGTCGATGACTGTCTGTGGCAAAGGCAAACAGATAACGAAATCACAAACATTCATTACAAATTTGACTACATTTAAAATTTCGTCTCGACTCAACATTTTTGTAAAAATGCGAATACGAATCTGTACTAGACAGGAGGGCGATTTAAAAGAACCCGACTGACATTCAACGAACGGCCATCTCTCAATCCCTATTTCATAAATACGTCGAATTGAAATATAAAGTAAAAAAATATATTTTACGTTGATACATATAAAAAGAACAAAAATACTATACTCTTGTATTTATAATATAGAGAAAATCTTACATCAGCGATTTATAAATAAGCTAAATGTTTGATTAAAATGTCGACAAACGATAAACCTTCATACTTTCTATCTTCCTTTTAAATTCTATACAAATTTTCATTAATACAATTACAGACGATATGTACAATATTAACAAATATATTTTTAAATCAATATACGCTGTTGTTCATGTAAACTTGTGGTTTAAAATAACGATCAATTAAGCTTGTTAACACGGAAGCAATTGCAATGTCCTGACCATGATCGATCTCGATACCGAATCGAAACGTAATGAAGGTGCTCTACACATGCACTTGCGTAGTGTTAATTGTTGGTATACGCGACGAACAGAAAAAATAACTATTAAAACGATATAGCTGCGAAGACTCGATTCGAAACGAGTTTTTAAACTTAAGCTTGTTTATGCCAAGCGACTGTGTATGACATCAGAGGAGCAAAAACGAAATTGAAACGTATGCGAAGTAATTTTAGAAAAGTTTGTCTTAAATAATTTAATTATATAACACAATTTAAGTTGATATTGATCGTAGAAATGATATTGTCAAATTCATAAACTTGCTGGAAACGTGCCTGATACGAACCCAAGAGAACCGGCTATGCGAGATTTACTTTTACTTTTCCTAGTAAACAAGGCGGGGGTTCAACTATGTATTAGTGGTGGACTGCGCCCACGATTCAATTATATCATAGCAGATTTTATTTAAAATAATAATCTTTTGTGTCGGTACTTACATGCGAACGACATTAATAGCCACTTAACGAATAATGGAAAGTAATTTACAAATACCCACATGTTTCGAAACCATAATTATACATTGCGATCTGGCATGAAAATGCAACTTGTAAAATATTACGCATTTCAATATAATCTATACTATAATAGGTATTGAAGAATAGATCCCAATTATTGTTATGATACATTAAAAATTCCTCTCATTCCTCCATTCAGAATTTTATACAAACGTATTGAGCATTTCAAACGTTTAAACGATGTGATAATGTAAGTTGTATTAAATAAAATACTTTTTTTATATAATTTATATTCTGAAATGTTTATATCAAAAGTATTTACATTTCATGTTTATATAATGTAAAAAGTTCCTATTGGGATGTAACCTAAAATACTTATGTGATCCCTGTTATTATGATTATTTCGCATAGATAATTAAACATAGACAATTGAGCACGAGTACCGGTTACGGTGTAATTACATGTAAAAATAATTTATTTGACAACTTGGAAATCAAAATACAAAATGAATCGATTGTGTATAAAGAGAAATGTTAAAATCACTAAGAAACTTAGCCAAACTTCGCTACGAAAACAGTGAAAAAATATGTTTTAATATATAATAACACAAAAATTAATTTACCTTGAGTAGTAGATCACCGAAATCGTATAGTGCAGACTGTTGCATGATGGCAGTAGACATTATGGCAGCTATTGTATGTTCTCGGTTGGCTCCAGAATACTTGGAAAATGTAATAGGAGAAATCTAACGTAAACGAGGAACTCAACACTCGCGCACGGAAACAAAAACTTCAAAGATAAACACTACATAAATTTGTTAATTACGCTTTTACTTTCAAGCCGGCTACCTACAAAACAGTAAGCAATTTCACAAATGTTTTAAACGAAAAATTTTGCAATAAGACTTTTTAACTAATTTGTTTATTAAATAATTCTCAGATATTAGTTCTGTTTTCTTGAATGTCGTTTTTAAATAATATTATTTTGTTTTAGTCAAAATTCGTGCGTTACGAGATTTTTTCGTAAAATCTCGACGGTTCAGAATATAAAAGTGATTTATTTCCTTTTCCTTGTATCACAGAACACGCTCGGCGCGATCACATCAAAAAACTTTTTTGAACACAATTTCGCGTCGAACGGCGAAAATGTACAAAACTGTCTTTTTTGAATAATTATATATATTTTTAAATAGTCACTGTTTTATCAAAATATATTAGCGTCTATACGGAATGAAATTTTAATTGTAATAAACGTTTTACACCGCCAAAACAATGCGCGCGTGCAAAGTTTTTTCCGACGCAACGTCGACAAAATAATGAAAATTATTTTGTATATATTTTTTTAATAAGCGCAAAAACTCGTTTCTCTCTATTATGTGGAAAAAAACGTTACAATATCGCCTTTGTAAGAGAAAAAAATATTAAAAACGCTCGTACTAGTAGGGCTCACGTAATATGCGCCACACGTTCATTCCGTATCACGCTCGCTCGCGTACTGACTGACTGGATTTTGTTTTCAAATCAAATCGCTCAGTCACGTTTTCGAACGAGATTCGTTTTCAACTACGCATTCGGCAAACTTCGGCAAGTTTCGACTCGCGCTCGGATTCGTAGCATATTATACATATACGTTCGCATTATGCATTATATTTTATACGTTTTTTGTTATTTAATTATTTCGATTGCTTTCTGGGCCAAAGATATAAGCGATGTAACCGCTTTATATAAATTTCAAACTATTAAGTTTTACGTAACGATTTAACATAGAGAATGTTCGGTATTAATTAATATTAATGAGCATTCATTATTTCATTTTTCTATGGTAACCGGTTGGCTTTATGGCATTTTCTTTCAAATTTCAAAAGAAGAAATTGTTAATCAATATCTGCGTTTAGAGTAGTCATATAAAATAAAAGGATGTACCTAAGTGTTTTACTTTTTGAATTTATTTGCAAGTGTTCATACACACACACACACACACATATATATATATATATTTATAGGTACTTTATACTTTGTTTCTGTTCCAAATTTTTCAAAATGTTTCAAAATGTAATTAATATTAATAATAAAAACGTACACAAAATCTGTCTAGTAGTAAAAACTACCAAATAATTTTTTGTTACTATTCAATTTGCAGATCTTAGTTGGTTCATGTGTTGGTCAATATATCGGGCGATATTAATATATGTACTAATCTGAACATTATTTTATATGTAGTCGTATATGTCAGAACATTCAAAGTATTAAGAAAATTGTAATAAGTTAAATAAATCCAGTCACATATTTTGCTTTTACTTTCAATGATCATTTAGCATATATAAAAACGTGGATAACAGGGGCAAGAAGTGAATGATATATAAGAAGGCCAGTCAGATTAAACATAACCAGATTCTTTTATTATTATTTACTTCCGTAACAAACATTGCGATTGTCTAGAGGAGCGACTTAAAATATATTTTAATATACACACAAGGTTCCTACGCAATCGCGCTCGTTATCAATAGGACATGGCGTCTCTAGACAGGGAAGCGCGCAGATTAAAACATATCCCAAACAAGGCTATTACCGTTACTTGCAAAATTATGTAAGCCATTAGGAAGTAAACTGTGTTGTTCTTTAATTGTTATTGGCTTCGTTGCGCAACACGAAACTAGAAACTTAGCGTATTTTAATTATTGTTATTATAGTTATTCGAACTTAATACATGCGAATTTCCTGTGTCGTGTATTGTGCCTTTAGGTTAGCTTTTGAAATTTGTATTGGGTTCGAAAAATGTGACGACATATTTATGTTCGGAAACTTTGCAAATATCATTTATGTATGTATAGTAATTAAGTAGTTTCGATTTGGTAATTTTAATTTTTTAAATTTCGTTTATCATATATACATTTATAACAATTATGTAAAAATTAAATACTTAAGTAAATTAATCATTTTAGATTACAATTGCTCTCCTAATAATATCTTTCTTTACTTTACTTAAAAGAGAGAAGGAAACAAAAGGATATAATAGTATTATTTAATCAATTATGTTGAGATAGATTTGAAAATGAATTACGAGTTTATAATTAATATAAAATACTCATTAGCCATTATGCGAATAAGTAACTGAAAGCATGTTACGTATATACATTCACATATACACACCCACTCATACACACACATGTAATTTTGTTTTTAATTCAATGTAAAGTTTTATTATATAAAGTTTTGTTATAAGTTTTATTAGGAGCATAGTCTGTTTTTGTTAAACATTCCCTACAGCTTTTAACTGATTACGATGGGTGCTATTTGCAGGCTTACTGAAGATCGTCTATACAAATTAAAACGCTTATAAAATTTATTCATCCAACTATTTCGGTTCTCAGATAATCTATTCCTATTTCTGGCTATATATTGCGGTTCAACTTAATTAGGATACGGGACCGGAGCTATCTATTTTCTGTCTTCTCTATAAAGTGTTAAATAATTTAAACAGTTCCTTAGGTTTAGATATACGGTCTCTGACGCTCCAGTCTTCGCATCACGTTGTGAGAAACCCCTCGATCTTCACATTTCTAAACATTATTCTATGTGCACCCATTTATGCTGTTAAGTTGCGGAATAAGTTGATTTCACGGAGTGACAGTATACGATGTGCTCCACTAACACATGCCTTAAAATATCGTCTCAAATGTATCGTATCTTCCCAACGAAAATTACGAAAAATTTGTGCAAAATTGCTTTGTATGAAAAAATTATACAAAATCGAGTTTATGTGAGAAAGTTGTGCAAAAGTTAGTTTGCATGAAAATATTATACAAAATTGAGTTTATGTGACGAAGTTATGCAAAAGTGAATTTGTATGACAAAATTATACAAAATCGAGTTTATATGAGAAAGCTATGCAAAAGTGAGTTTCAATAAAAAAAATATGCAAAAGTGAGGTAGTTTGATTGTTGAGTAGATGGGATGTGAAAGTGACATATGCTTTTACGCCACCACTATTAAACCGATCCTTATTAACTTTTCCATACAAATATAAGTATTACGCACTAACAAATAGGTTCATACTGGGCGAAAACACAAACCTTCTTAATTAGACCATAAGACTTTCAATCATATTGAAGAAATGCTGACGGATTGACGGAAGACTGATCGTGTAATTGTAGTGATGGACAGCATTTTTAACAATTACAAGATCAATCTTTCGTCAATCCGTCAGTATTTCTTTAATATGATTGAGCATCTTATGGTCGCATAAGCAATAATAGGAAAATCCTTTATTATGGTGCCGCTAGATGATGCTGCGTGCGTTTTTTTTAGAAAGTTACTTCTTCATTGATCTTTATATTTTCATTACAAATACTAATTTGATTTCATATAAAGCAATGAATTTTAAATATAATTAATTTTTGTTAACTGTCGGATATTGATTATTAAGCACAAGTTGGCCTTTGAACATATGGTCAGTTGTGTCTTTTTGTATCTATATTAGAGTTTATAAAGAATTAATCAAAATATTGTTAATGATTGTAGTTAAATAACTGTACGGAGATTTTACGGTTTGTCCCCCTGTTCTTTCAGAGTTAAGACAATGGAGTATTCGGGGGCTTATTGGTCGACCCATTATTTTTAATTTTTTTATGATTTGTTTTTATGGTTTTTGCACATTTATCTTATCTGTAAATATATGTTTTATTTCTCTATTGATTTACTCAATATACTAACCCTAAGTTGTAAATTAAGTAAGATTTTTTTTAGGAAAAAAGAGAAAATGTAAGACCGCTTCCATCAAATGAAAATAAATATATTTTGATGTATTGATTAAAATTTGTGGGGTTCATTTTTATTGATAAATGACTTTAGTTTGTCACTTATTAGTTGTGACTTAAGTTCAGTTGTCAGAGGGGTAGACGGCTTGAATGTACCGATTACTAGCTATCCTGGCAGGAACTACGAAGCATCAGCTGACGATGGAACGTCAAATGGAGATTGAGGATCGCTTTCACATTTATATGACCACTAAATGTGCCCCGTGTTTTCACCCGCATACAATTATGTTAATTGTGTTGCCCTCAACTCCCTTTTTACCCCGCGGTTTAAACGCTTCCGCTTAAAATATGGTTGTCATCAGTGTACCCTAGAGGTGTGCGATATTAGTATTTTTTGTACTAGGTGATCCTGTTACAAGTACATATGTAAAAATAATAGGTCCGTATATCTGTTGCGGAATACTAGGTTATAGGCGGCACATATACTTGCTTGTCGGGTGTTCTTTTCGGGAGTATGCAACGCAAACACTCTTCATAAATGATTCAATATTTTAACGTAACGGGATTTCTCATTTTTTGATCTTCCACTGATTTGAATGAAACTAAACAAAAAGTTACAAAAATAAAATATAATGGTTATTGTTCTAGTCTCCTAAAACCTTTGATCGCGGACTTTCAGAGGCAATGAATGAACATGTGTGAGCCAAATGTTTATACGCAGTATGTTAATGTCTTTAGGCAGTCTAGATAATACTAGTATGGAGTAAGCACAAAGTACGAGTATATGAAATACTAGATTGGCCGAGTGTATGGCATGTTACGAATACGAGCTTATTACGTGGAACGTTTATTGTTTCGACTTTCCTTCGAAGGCATTTATACGATGAACGGGATAGCCTGCGTACGCCAATAATCGATTTGTCGATATATTACAAACAGAGACAGATACTGGGGTATTCTGTAACAGATAGCTGCGAAATTTTATTTGCTAATATGTTCGCAAATATTTCGTACTCTTACGGATTACAGTTTATATAGCAACGTCCCCTGAATACTGTTACATTTTCTATTACAGCTCTACTCCCATAAATGGTAACGATACGTAGGAACAGAGCAATGACGTTGGTATGTAGCGTATATTCTTTCTCGAAGTATGGAATTGTAATAGAAAAATATATTTTGAAACTGGACCTGTGGTTCCAGAAATTAGCGTGAACAAATAAATAAACTAACAATTTTTTCCATTTTATATATTAGTATAGATAACAGCTCACTAGTTCCCTTCGTTGACTTACAGATTCTGATGTATGTACATGATTTTGTCATTAAATGTAGAATCTTTAGAAAAATCCTTAATGTCATTCAACCTTACCATAGTCTTCCACTTAAACCTACAATATTGAATTAATTATGGATTATTCCGTGAATTTTTGGTCAGTATTTTTCTACCTATCTAAATTGAATAAAAATATGTTTGAATTAAAACTTAGCGTTTCACTGGCATAAAATCATCAATTTCTATAAGTTTCGATAAACAATATTTTTAAAGAACAAATATAATCAGGCCATGTTGAAAATGTAGACATTATCGTTTTGCGTGTAAAAACATTTAAATGACAACGATGAATTGTGGCACTTTAAACGACACTTATTTTTATGTAACCAACATTCATTTTTAAACCAACATCCTTAAACGACACTTATTTTTGTGTAACCAATATCTATTTTTACACCAATTTCCTTAAATGACACTTATTTTTATGTAACCAACATCCATTTTTTGTGTAACCAACATCCAAAAATTGCTTATACATAATTAAAAATGTGACTGATAAAACGCTCGCTTAGCTTTCTATGTGATTAATTGCTGTAATCGATTCCTCGTAAAAACTCTAGATACCTATTGATAATTATAAAAAATAACCTTCATATTTAATTACAAGGTTGTGTTGTACAAGTAAAGTACACATTGTATAAAGCTAATAGTAATCATTATTTCACTTATAGTTTACTACGAATATATGGTAATTATATTAGTTATAATAAATAATTTCCCATAAAGAAATTTTACTTTACCAAATTCTGTATTTAAACCAAATATACAAAAAATAAAAACAGCTAAATATAAAAATAAAACCAAAGTATTTTTTTTAGGAATTCTCGATATTTTTATACCTATGAAAAATGAACTTGGCTATATCTTTTAAGTGTGAAAAATAATATAAAAAACAATTAAAGAATTTAAAAGAAATACAATTTTGCTTTGAATATTTAAATTTTTATGTTCACCTTACCTCCTACGGAACACTTCTGGTGCGAATTGTAATTAACAGGTTCATTATTCATTATATATATTTTATTTTGATAAATTTGTAAATGTCGTATTTAACTCGTCTATGTGTTCAACTCGTGTAATTATATTTTTTTTTAATTTTGCTTCTATTTAAATTGGTGATGAAAAATTATAGTACTATAGAATATTATTTATTTTTATTATAGTCTCGTTACTTTGTATCATAAAGATCATTGACCTTAATGGCGACATACGTTTGTTTCATTAGTTAGTTTTATTTAAATATTTCTTTTTGATCGAGGCATAACCTGAAGCTAAAATTTTTTAAAGCAGTTTGATTTTTTTTAATTTGCTTCCTGTAGATATCTTATCAACGAGTTTGAAAATATTAGAAACTTTTCCATATTATGTAATTAGCTATTTAACTGTGTGTCCCAGATTTATAAATATTTCATCAAATGCGTAAGCTTTTGGGCAAACTTAATGTCTTAAAATAGCTTTTCTGAAAACTATATATATAGATAAAACCGTAGATCGGTTTTCTAACAAACGTAAATGTGTATCTGACTATACTATTATATATATATATATATATATATATATATATATATATATATATATATGTATATATATATATATATATAGACTAACAGGAACAAATCCGATATTTTTCCTATTTTTTAGTTATTTTTAAAAACTCTAGTCCCGTCCTGTGCCGGTCTGACCTGTTGTCCGATTTACTCCCCAATTATTGTCTCCATATTTTGAATCTTGTCCGATTATTGCGAATGTGGTTTCGAAATGGATAGATTTTGAATAGCATATTAAATTTCCTCACGTAAGTGCTCTTTTTAAACAATTAAGTGCTCTTTTAACTTTTTAAACAATTAAGTTTTTAAACAATTAAGTTCTCTTTTAACTTTTTAAACAATTAAGTTTTTAAACAATTAAGTGCTCTTTTTAAACAATTTTTCAAAAACTCCTCCCTTTTCTTTCCTCTATTCAACTGTATTTGACTTACTTTCGTTTGTAAGTTTTAAGGTTCCGTAGCTCAAAAGGAAAAAAGGAAACCTTTTTTCTTAGAAATCACTCAACGTGGAAACTTGAATTTGGAACAATAATAAAGCATACCAACCCGCATGTATTTCAATAGATAACATTCAAAAGTGTTTATATGGAAATTTTAAAGGAAATATATTAAGTCCTAAAAAAAATAAAATTCCATATATACGGTGTCCGGGAATAAGTGTCGGACAAAGAAAGACGTTATTCCTTGACTGAAAAATAAGTGCTTGGAGTTAAAATGAAATTTAAAAGATGTCTTTTTTTTAGAAAATCGAAAAGATATTCATAATTACTTATCGTCTTTTTCGTACACACTTGCGCACGTTGTTCAGCACCGTTCGGGGGAATAACCCACGAACAGCTACGAAGACATCGCCACTACGGGTAAATACTGCACTCTGTCAAGTATTGGGTGTGTTAAATAGACTTATGTAAAATATTTTTTTGCACTCAATTAGAAAAAGGGCTTATTTTTCGTTTCATTTCAACGACAATCTATTCCTTTATAGCCAATGAATAGCGTCTTTCTTTGTTTGACACTTATTCCCGGACACCGTGCATATTGTGGGGTATTGTTTGGAAGAGCAAAATTATAGCATCTAGAATCATAGCTGAAGCTTTTCTACAAACTTTGCGCAGACTTCTAAAAACTTTTTTTATTAATAACTTTAAGTATTGTATTTTCAGATTTATACAGAAAAATATGCCCAAAAATATGTTCCCTCTCCTATTTTCTAAACCTAAAATTATAATAAAAACAGAATAGAAGCCCTTGTGAAGGTTGTAGGAAAATTACGGCTATTACTCTAGATGTCATAATTTTCCAAAATATACACCATGTTTTTACACCTGTAAAAGATCTAATAGAAAATACATTTACGCTGTGAAAAATTAATATTTGTAAGTAGTTTAATAGAAAATGTACCTTTAAGTGTTTACGAGTACCTAAATGTATATGGAATCTTAGTAGTGCAAATTCTACTTGTATTTGACAAGATTTATTTATATATGTTAACTCATACCTCCAGTATTTGTCAATCGATTTTAAAGATGCTTTTTTTTATCTTTCGAACGATTTAAATAAAGGGTGGTATCATATAACTTTGATTAGAATTTAATGAAGTATTTTCGAATAGTAGTTCAAAGATATACAATGGAAATCCTCATCGGCGGTTAGTAGATCTCTAATAATTGAAGACAATTGTTTCATTGCGTATGTTTTTGTCGATAAAGCAATCACAGCAATAGTTGGACCAGGGTCCGGGGATAGTATATGGATATATACCAATGGAATTCCTCAGAATGTCACACGTAATTAAAAAAAAAATTTAAAGTTTATACTAACGTTCTTGTATCAGACTGAGGAGATGAGCAAGATCTTTTACGATTTTATTACTTGGAACCCTATTTTTTTTAAACGCTCCTTCGTGACAGCTTGTCTTAACGTTGCTCATCATTCTCTCTCAATATATTCACTGAATTCCCTGTTTGCTTTTAAAGGATTCTTTCTTTACTTTCTGTTTCATTATAATATCAGCCAATTTACAGCTTACCATAGCTATCGAACGTACGAACGAAATCTGATGTCCGATTTGTTTTTTTTTGTCAGTTTATTTTTTATTTGTAACCGTCTTCAAAAAGTAACAACTGATAATAAGCATTTACAAGACTCTATGCTACGTGTTACTATAGTATTTAGTTAGGGTCATAATTATTATTTATATGTTTTCAGTAAAAGACTTAGTTTTGGAAGTCGCTTTATCTTTTTTTTCAAATTTGGTTTATTTGAAGTAAAAATATTTCAATTCTTATAATAGTATCAATAGAATAAATTTCATTTAAATTAAAGTAAGCATAATATACAAAGGGACATTTAAAAATCTGTTAAAACTTCTATCAGTATTGCTGATTTTGCGGATAATTAATATTAAACTGCAAAGTTGATCAGTTGGTCTGGTCGCCAGCTTGGCTCTGTTGGTACATCTATAATTATTATCTTCCGTCTTGACCATCGTGTCACTTCCTACTTATGTGTCATTTCTCACCTAGGCGCCAATAAACTTTCTTACACTCATCGAATGATCTGTAATTATATAATGATGTATAAATTATATGTAATGTGTGATATATACATTATATAACGTTATAAAATCCTGTTTTACGTTTAGCCAGTCAATAATTTTACCGTTGTCTCTAACATAAACGTTACTATCACAACTCGATTACTTTCAATAATTTTTAAAGTGCAGATAATATCTACGCAAATTTGACAACTACGACTATATAGTTCTTGCAGATATGTACATGTCTACTGTTTCTTCTCGGCCTTCTATAGGTGATAATAAACAAGCCGGAAACCTGCTTAATGTTCTGCAAAAGTTCACACTTAAAATTGTGCGAAGAATTTTGTAAGCTTATCGTAGTTTTAGTATCAATAACACTGTGACATTAATTTAATCGTAAGACGCTTTCCAACTACGCTACCGTTCCTACTCGAAATCTATAATACTCGGAGATTTGACAACTATTCATTGAATTAGGTATTAAAATAGATTATTGGGCGAGTAATATTCGATACAAATGTATTTTAGGAGCATTTTTCGGCAATATTGACCATGTTAATAAATGGACAAAGAATAAGAATCGTTATTCAAGCGAAGGTATACCGAGGCAGAATAGACAAGTCATTGTACGATTCGTAATCATCCTTTCAATATGGTATATCTAAATCATGTATACACGTATATATAAAAATTAAGTCGATAACGGATGATTCAGTTTCTAATTATGTTTTAAAATAACTCGCCGAATTATTGGCAAATTACACTAAACCGTCTTTAATAATTTATTCCAATCAAAATTAAATCCACCTTTGTCAAACGCTTTTACTGCCATTGCTTGATTATCGAGACGTGTGCTACCTGAAGATCGGTTAAATAAGCTGGAAAGATTTCTAAATTTATATTCACTAAATATTTTAGCCTGAGGAAATATATTAATATTTTTCATGTTTAGACTAACTGGTTGCACATACATGACTTTAGTTTAACTGGTTGCAGATACATGACTTTAGTTTAACTGGTTGCAGATACATGACTGACGCAATTTACATTTTCCATATCTTCTCGTCAATAGATTGAAGAATACTCTGTCCGTCTTATCTCAATTCTAAATTCAGAGCCTTAGGGTATCGTAACCTTGGGTAATGTTCTGAATCCCTCTTCCTTTTTTTCAAACACAATACTTCTTCAATGTGCATGCTGCCAGACTGGAATAAGCCTGATCCTAACTTTCAAAATATATTGTCGATAAATATTTTTAAAAGTCATTTTAAGAAAATATTCCGATCTGGGTTCGGTATCATTATCTTATTTCCCCTTCTCCCATCCTGTCTCTCTTCCTTGCCCAGGTTGATAATCCGATTATTTATTAATTTGGGCACCATTAGGTTAACCTTTGTTTCATAGTTATATTATTAATTAGTTTTTAGTAATGTATTATTACTTTATGATGTCTCCTAACACTGATTGCCATCCACAATTAAATGAAACTACGTGATGAAGTATTATTTCTACTTTCTTTAAGTTCTTTACTACAACCTAGGTTTTGTTGTATTACAACATCTTCAGGTGGGCTCGATGCAGGTGGCAAAGATTCCTGATTGCTGTCTTCCAAAAAATTGTCAAATGTATAAATACGAAGTCTAAATAAAAAGTAATTCTAATATATTAGAGTTCGTAATTATGATGTATATAATTAAGTGATATAACATGTGATTAACAGATTAGTTCTAATTAATAAGTACTAATCTGTTGATTGGACAATGTTATATTAATTAATATAGTAATAATAGTCTAGTCTGAAGGCATAATATTTTCCCGAAAAACTCTACAGTTATTTTTAATTGGTAGTTATTAGTGGATCAATAATGTAAAATGAAATCGGACATGACACCCAAAGGGCAGGGGAGTAAGGGTTACGGAAGGAGGAGCGCGTTGTCTTTCGTCTTGATAAAAATCTTCTTGCTAATATCTCGGGAACAGCAGATCCTAGGAAAAAAAACACAAGAGATTTTTTTTGCAGATAATAGGATTATAGTTCACTTTTTCTTGAAATATTTTTTTGTGAAATCAATATTTTCACAGAAATCGCGCAACAAATTTTGACTTTCTAAGAAACAGTAATAATTTTTTTGATTAACTAATTAAACAATTACCCTAAGAATATTGGCATTTTGAAAAATGTTTTAAATAATAATGAAACATCATTTTCTTTTCAACCAAATGGATTACTAACATTACTGACCTCATAGTAGAGCTACTTTTCAAGATTCAAATGTATGAGTACCTTAAATGATTACAAAACGATTTTTCGAGACGCACTAAAGCAATACAAACGCTAAATAGCAAACACTCTTTCAGTCGTTAAGTATTGTCTAACAATTTGTCAGACGTGGTTAAGTGTCTGTTATAATGGTTTAACAGCAAGTATCGTACTAGTACTATTAAGATTCCTCATTGTATATCATCTATAACAAAATATAGGTGATATGTCTGTATTGCCGGGAAGTTCGTAGATAGTCTTGTTTTTTTTAATGCGCGCGTAGTCAGTCTTCTTCAATAATAAAATGGGTAGATATTTATTTACGTTTGTTATTATTAAAAAGATATAAACGTATACTTGTTTATTCTTTTTCTCGATCGTAAGGTGAAATTGGAGGTCACCGATAGACAAGGAATGACCTCTGTTTAAACTCACATACGCATAGCAGACAACGTCATACGGAAATTAAAACAACAATCAGCAGACTACTGCCCGAACGGTTTGTTCTTCTGTTTTAAAATTTCAAAATTTGAACGAGAGAACCAATTTTCGTTAAAATATTATATTTTGGTACTTGATGACGTATTTTAGGAACAGTGCAAACAATATAATAAACAATTCAATGTGAGCACATGTACAACAATAACGTACTTCTGCTTACGAACTTCAAATTTCAAAGTCTGAACGAGGAAACCAATTTTCGTTAAAATGTTATATTTTGGAACTTGATGACGTATTTTAGGAATAGTGCAAACAATATAATAAACAATTCAATGTGAGCAAACGTGCAATAATGACGTACTTCTGCTTACGAACTTCAAATTTCAAAGTCTGAACGAGGGAACCAATTTTCGTTAAAATGTTCTTTTTTGGTACCTGATGACGTATTTTAGGAATAATGCAAACAATATAATAAACAATTTAATGTGAGCAAATGTGTAATAATGTCGTACTTCTGCTAACCTACTCCCTTGTGCACAATTGTGTCCTTCCGTCTTTTCTTCTTCTGTTTGTTCATCTATTTTCAAATTTTAAAGTCAGAACGAGAGAATCAATTTTCGTTAAAATATTCTATTTTAGCACTTGATGGCGTATTTTAGGAATAGTGTAAATAATATAATAAACAATTCAATATGAGCAAATGTGTAATAATGACGTACTTCTGCTTACGAACTTAAAATTTCAATGTCTGAACGAGAGAACCAGTTTTCGTTAAAATGTTCTATTTTGGCACTTGATGACGTATTTTAGGAATAGTACAAACAATAAAATAAACAATTCAATGTGAGCAAACGTGTAATAATGACGTACTTCTGCTTACGAACTTCAAATTTCAATGTCTGAACGACGGAACCAATTTTCGTTAAAATGTTCTATTTTGGTACTTGATGACGTATTTTAGGAATAGTGCAAACAATATAATAAACGATTCAATGTGAGCAAACGTGTAATAATGACGTACTTCTGTTTACGAACTTCAAATTTCAATGTCTGAACGATTGAACCAATTTTCGTTAAAATGTTCTATTTTGGCACTTGATGACGTAATTTAGGAATAGTGCAAACAATATAATAAACAATTTAATGTGAGCAAATGTGTAATAATGTCGTACTTCTGCTCACCTACTCCCTTGTGCACAATTGTGTCCTTCCGTCTTTTCTTCTTCTGTTTGTTCGTCTATCTTCAAATTTTAAAGTCAGAACGAGAGAACCAATTTTCGTTAAAATGTTCTATTTTGGCACTTGATGACGTATTTTAGGAATAGTGCAAACAATATAATAAACAATTTAATGTGAGTAAATGTGTCATAATGACGTACGTCTGCTTGCGTGCTACCTCGTTCACAATTATGTACTCGACGGAACTAAAAGGTTTCATCCTTGCAGGATTTGGTGTAATTATGGATAATCATCTCATATTTTACAGCCATATCATTGAAACCTGTCAGAAAGCCTACAAGGTACTAGAATTTCTCATATGACATTCCCACGATTTTAATGATATTGAACGTATCGTGACTTGGTGCAATTTTGTAGTAGGTAGCGTTCTTGAAACGAATACAGACATCTGGTCTTCGTATGAAGTTATTTATATCCTCATGCTGGAGAAAATTTTAAAAAGTTCAATACATTTTTGTATTACAAAATGCATGGGTATCATTCTTATTTATTCTCTTCAGATTTTATAATGGGCATGGTCAAATGTACTCGTAATTCCCTTCAACTTCGAAGAGAATTGCGTTCGGTCACGTATTTTTTGAAAGCATAATATCGATGAACCCTCGACCTTGAGTTTAGCAGCCTTTTATGCTCCTGCTTGCTACACGAGAGGACGACGTCATAATTTGTTTCACTTGCTTAAAGCGTGCACGAATATTCTGTGTCGTTCACCTGTTTTTCGCGCGCTGGCATTGTTTAACAGTATCATGAAATGCGCCCAGTTCTGATATTTTTAGGGTTTCGTATCTCAAAACGGATCTTAATAAGGAAACTCACGTGTCTGTCTGTTCGGCACAGCCGTTTCTCTCAGAAATCATATATTTAAAAGCTAAATATCGTAGATATATAGCTTTTGAATAAATATATATATATATATATATATATATATATATATATATATATATATATATATATATATATATATATATATATATTCAAAAGCTGTATATCTACAATATACAATATGTAGCTTTTAAATATATGAACAATATATGTATATATATATAGTATACGTGTGCCTGTGTGTGTGCGTCAACAGGCATTAGCTGTAAATCGGCTATGTCGGAGATGCTTATAGCATAACTACATTAGCCGAACTAGACAATTTCTTGTAGGTAAAGTTACGGATTATTTATTTTTATGTTATATACTTGAATTTGTAATTTTTTCTCTCCTCGTTCTTAAGAAATTTTTTGTGTATACTATTTTTTTAAATTTCGTATATTTTATCTACAAATAAATGATGATTTTGTTATTGTTAATATGAAGTATGTATATATATATATATATATATATATATATATATATATAATATGAAACCAGTGAAATATATCACAGATCCTCCAAAGTTTCTATACTCATGTTCTAAATTACAATATTGCTTCAGGGTCGTGTTGTTTATGAACATTCTGCTACATAAAAACATTTTTGTAGTCATACAATTCTACTCATAAAATTGAAATGAGGTTTTGTCTATAAGAAATTGGTCTTTTTCGTAAAAATGTTGATGTTTTTAGAATTTTTATCAACGTGTCTATCTGACATTTGCGGGGCATTTCACTGCAAATCTTAATTGCATAGTTGACATGTGAGGGTAAATCGTCACGAAGCTGATCACAACTTGTGACCGGTAAGTGTCAGAATAAAATAATTGTACTTTAATAGTAATAGCGCACCCACAGTGTAAAAAAGTATGTTGTAAGTTTTGTACAGCTCGCAAAAGTGTTTTTAAATGTAATTTTATTACATCAAAAAATAAACACTACCGATTTGCTGACATATAAATACGTGCACAACAGTATACAACAAACGAACAAAATAACCTTACTAATATTATAAATGGGAAAGTTTGGATGTTTACTACTCAATCGTGCCAAAATGTTTAAAAAAATTTACATCAAACTTGGCACGAACATAGTTTATGACTCAAATTAACATATAAGCTATTTTTTAACCCAAGAAGTAGCGTAATTTTTGTAAAATTAAATTCGATGTTTTTTAATAAATTATAAAAATGTTCTACTCCAATATGTTAACCTTTTAATAAACGTAGGCATCTGTTACGAAATTCTATCTTGGCAGGTAACATCAACCTATTTTTTATAAAATATAATAATATATTCAGGTCGTTTCTAACAACTATATTAAAAATACTATTATATTTTATCAGGATTTTATGTGTTCAAATTTAGTGTATCCGGGTAAACTTTCTAAAAGTAGCTAGTGGTATTAGACCAGAAATTTCATACCACGAAGGCCAACAAGATGTTTGCATATGTGCATTTTATATCGATTTTTTTTTAATATATATATATATATATATATATATATATATATATATATATATATATTTGTTCCTTTCCTGTACTCTCTTACACAAAAGTAACGATGTTAAAAAACGGTTTTATTTTGTTGCTAGATTAATATTTTTATGTAATTGAAAATATACCAAAACAAAAGATAAAAATAAATTTAAAGACGTCGGTCGAGTGCAAGCAATACATGCATAATTAATATACGCGCCATCAGCCCCCCCCATTTAAATGATTAATACTAATGCACTCCGACAATGTGCAGCCCTGCTCTCGATTCTGGATATCAGTTAATGTAGCAATCCAAAGCAGCGTTGCACATAATCAGATTGCAACCTAGTAAAAAAAAAGAAATTGAAAAATATATGTACCTTAGATAGTGAGAAACAGTTTTTGCCGAAATTTTTTTCTCTGAAATCAAAATGGTTCAGTAGTTATAAAAAGAAATAATTAAATTATTTATATCAATTAATCGCGCTAGAATTTTTCGATCCTGATAATTTTGGTTCAATCTATACTTAATAGTCAATGTTCGTGATTTTTTTCTGATTTTCTGAGCGATCCTTTCGGTAAAAAGGGAGGGGTGCAGCCATTTTAAGTGTTTTTCCTGAAAAATCTTTAATCAAGCTCATAAATGTCATACAAATTGTTCAATATGTGCTTCAATAAGTTTTCAGTTGGCACTCTAATTGGCCCCTTAGAGTTTTTTTCTTAATTTCTCAATTCACGCCTTGAAGTTAAGCCGCAGAATGAAAATTGAACTTTTTACGCTTCACTTCTATAATTGAGACGTCAAATTCTCTTTCAGTGTTAAATTTAAAATTTTTACGTCCAATATTTTCCGCAAAAATCGTCCGCGACTGATGGATCTACACGTAGTTATCGGTTTTGATAATTTTGCCACACAGCATTAAACACGATAAGTAAGACAGACGACCATCGCAGAAAGGTATATAAAGGCATATTTGATTATTTTAATTTAAATTACATTGTGCCATGAATGCTTAATGAATAATTAAATAACTTATTTTACACCCATTTAGACAAAGTAATATTATATATATGATTATAATTCACAGAACAGACGATCCGTTGTTGTTTTATAAATTTTAAATTTCGTTTTAGGATTTGAACTAATAAAGACAGTGTTCAATATATTCTATAGTAGTTCTATAGTTGTTCTATAGTTACATGTTTGAACTATTTATTCTAAAAATAATTTAAAATGAAAAAAAATTAATTATTTAAGATTTCCATTGCTGATAATTTGAAATTATTATAAAACTACATTATAGAATTTCCGTTATGGAAACCCACATTATAAGTAATTTGTACAGAAATAATGTTATTTTTTAACTGTAGATAAATGTCTATCTGTTAAAATCGAGTGATAGCGTATTTTCTAAGTATAGTGTTGAAACCTGTCTAAACTGAACGAATATAACATTTGTTCAGTTTAGTCAGGTTTCAACACTATACATTGCACCTTACATTGCTCCTACCGGCTGGTAATGGTAACAATAATCAATTCCGTAGATAATAGACGAAAACAGGAATATCTAATAGTGGGTAGTTTATTGGGACACCAAACGTTTATTAACGTAGATAGACTTATAGGAACGGACCTTTAGTCATCTTTGTTCCTCTCGTCGTGGAAAAGTAAGAATATCGATTATGGCTCTTATTCCCATCTCTGCAATGAGGATCTTAGAAAGATTTAGGCTCATCTATCTCGTTAATTTAATAAAACGCAGACGATAGTTTTTTTCCCAGGTATTTCCGTGACGATTTTCACAATTTTTCCTGTACGAACTGACTCGGCAAGTTTATTAACATGGAATTTCAACTTTGTGATTTCTTTTTCTGGTTACGCATATTTTTAGTTTCTTCTCGTGAATTCTATTTGTCGCGGATTAATTATCGCAGTGTGACGTGTAGGCGACGTTCGCACACAAAAAAAACTGTGCGGCGTTGTCTGTTTGTAGATGACATTTAGCGTAGATAACCCGAGCCTGCCGTTCTTGTTCGATAACTGTGGTAAAGTTCAACCTATATATAAATAGTCAAAACAACAATACCGTAAAAGAATTAAATTAAATTATTATTTTCAGTTTCCCAACTTTGCGTCACTCTTGTAATGTTCTTTCATTTATTACAAAAACCTAACAAGTGCGAGTCTGGCTTGCACGTTGAGAGTTCCGTATCTCTTGATGAATTGAAATTACTTTATTTTTAATAAGCTTTTATTAATTCAGCTTTCCTAACGCAATGGATATTTATTAATACCTAATATAATTATGTAAACTATGACTACTAGCCTTCTCGTTATACTTTTCCTGCAGTCATCGCGTAAGTTTCTAAAAAATATTTTTTTCATATGGTCATCTTTTTAGGTTTAGTCGTCTTGGTAATAAAAGCGGATGAACATATTTTATAGAATATATATTAATTAAAAGTAAGAAAAAACTATTTTTTGATGTCCTTAGATAGGTACGGAAAAAAATGTTTAAAAGTCCTTAATTTGTCTCACTTAAAATTTCCTTACCAACATTTTTGATTGTTAGTTATTAAGATATGTGTGGCTTAATATGCTTTCTTATATGGCAAATTTTAAGTTTCAACATCAAACCATGACAAAAGCAGCTATTACAGATGGCCAAGCGGACTCGTACGTGGCCTTACAAGGGATTTACTTTTTCTTTTGAGGTATAGAACCCTAAAAAATGGGCAGCAATCTTCTTGTTTGATGGAAATATTATATCGATCCATTTTCATTTTTTTCCCACATAGTTTGAGTGAGTTAATAAAGAAACGTACGATTTTCTTATCGTTATTTATGTGTAATTGTGTGTAATCTTCCTTAACGTCATATTTATTGTCTAATATGTTAGATGTTATGAGGTCATTAGGTATTAAGAATGCCAGCGATGATCGGTCATCGAACTTTATCGAGTATTTTATCTGTGTTTAATTTACACAAGTATTTAGATAAATTTCATTGTTCAATCTGTATGACGGTATAATAAGACATCATCCGGTGTCGTCGAATATGAAATGCTGCGAATTTTTAAGTGCAGTGACATCTCTGTTATGAAGGACAACTCTCCATTAACACAGTTACTTAAAATATGAATTCTTGGAATAATGACACTGAATAATGAAAAATGTATTGTTCAATCCGGATATATTTCTTACATTTAGGCTTTAGAATTAAACTCAAAATTACTTGGTTAAGAATACAATTTTGAACGAAAATCAATATAGAACATTAATATCGATGTGGCAGTACCTCTGCCACATTGATATCGATTCCTATATTTCGTCGGAGAGTTTTTAGAAGTATTTTATAGATTACAGGTCACTGTTAAATTGGTATAGCAAGACGATTTCTATGGGTTCCAAATATAAAATAAAGTAATTGTAATAAATAATTTTTTTTCATGCCTTATTTCGTTCTCTCGATACACTGTTTCAAGGTTATCGGTTATTATCAAGCGTCCTATAGTGTATACAATCCGGGCACTGGACCGCGTCATTAAAGCCACATAAGCAGTGATGCGACACACCAAACACCTTATTTAGCTTTGAATAGTGAGCGACACGAATATTATTTCGCAAAAATTAAATTTCTTCTTCACAGAAAGATAATTTTTTATACGGAGGTTCTGTTTATAATAATAACATGATTAAACATAATTACGATTGAGAAAATTTGAAAATAAACGATATCTTTCCATTGAAATATAAATTATTTTCACCTTATATTTTCTGAAGAAATCTTTGATATACCAATTAATTAATTCCTGTATAATGTATATCTGTCTTAATAATACTAATATGAGGACGCTTGGGAAGAGCCCTGTTTAAAATAAAAATTCACGTGCAGCACCGTACACGTGGTAGAAGTGAAACTTCTTATAAAATAAAGAATATGAGAGATTTAATGTGAGATACCCAAAGAGAGAGAGAGAGAGAGAGAGAGAGAGGGAGGGAGGGATCGAGGGAGGGAGAGAGAGAGAAAGAGAGAGAGAGGGAGAGACAAAACATATTCTGTTTATTCAATATTTACCCTGTAATTGGTTGGCGCTTCAATTGGTAATACTGATATTACTGGTTTGTGATAACTAAAATATGAGATATATATCCGTGATTCGATATTTTCGAGATAACGTGAAAAAATTGCATTTATTGCAGTTCCGGATTTTGTTGTTGATTCGTTGGGTTTGTTATTTATGTACAGACCAAATTTTTCGCGAAAAAGTTATTTCGTAACAACTACAGGACACAAAATTTATAATTTAATAATCACAAAACACAATGATAAATATTAATAACACAATGTATGCGTAATACCTGAGCTGTTCATATCTAGCGCCTGATATCGGCGTACATCTACAATGCGCGCATGCGCGACACTATCTTATTCAATCGCTTTGTTTTGTTCTGTATACATCGCTCTTTTGCTTTACTTCCATGGTGTTGCAATATATAGCTCTCTTTCTCTCTACGACATATCTTTCTTTTCTCTCATGTAACGAAATGTGCTTAAACATGATGCGACCTTAAAATTTTACTCTCAACTCTCGTCCACTTATCGATTATCGAATCGCCGCCTAAGAAATTTCAATGCAAAAATGTTTCAAACTAGTTGTCAAGAGCCAGAAAATGAATGATAGAATTATACCACACATATTTCTTTCGAAACGCAAATTTCATTTTGAATTTTTTTGTAATGTTTCGATAAAATTATGTTTTATTTTATCGCTAAGTATTGGCTCAAAAAGCTTAGCACTGTAGCACGCGCACCCCGCTACGTAGTAATTAATAGTTATTATTCTTTGCCGCAACCATGTCTTTTGTCTTCGTTATACAAACGCGTGCCGTATTACAGCAGTTTTGTATGAGAGAGATATCTTAAGCAGATTTTTGAATTACGGCATATTGTTTGGCTCGTAAAGTGTGAACAATATGAGAGTTGGTTAAAGTGTGAACAATATGAGAGTTGGTTAAAGTGTGAACAATATGAGAGTTGGTTAAAAATTGTTGAGAGGATTTTAAGGAAACTCGATCTTGATAGCGGTCCCTTGGTACTTTAAAAACCAACGGCTGGTTGATCGGTCGCTTGGTCTCTTTCCTTCTACTTTGCTTACCATAACTTATTTGTCGAGGTTATCTGGTTACCGGCTGGCAATGTGAACAAAGTAGCCGAGAATCCTTTGGTAACAAATCATCGAAAATCTAGTTTTTATGTTTAGCTGCTCGAGGATAGAATCGTTCGCTTTTTTGGCGGTCCATGGCATGCGGAATATCCTTATCCAGTATAACATCTCAAAAGATTGAACCTTTTTTCGTTCCATTGACCATTCGTCCACGACCTGCCACAGACGTATTAGTTGGCTGCAGTGTAGTTTTGGCCATCTGGGTCCATCTCTTGATTTCTCACTCGCTTCCTCCCTGGCCAGTCAGTAACGTATGTGTATAGTCGTAACAAAAACAGTGTTCTTATATTCGAACACGGTTTTTACTGCGGGCTGTAAATTGTAAAATTGAGACCGCATATCTCTTCATAACAACACATCTGCGTACGTCTATATATGTAGGTCGCGCGATGGCCATTGTTGCGGTTTCGCATTTATCTGCCGGTCTGTGCGTTGTTTTCCTCGCGACCCCTTATCTCGCGGTGCCGGGTTCGCATCCTGCCCGCTGTGCGATATCGCCGGCGACACGACGGACGCCGCGTCTGTTTCATCAATACTTGTTTTGGAATCGAGCGTCAGATTCGGTATTCAGTATTTTATTTCAAGAAAAGAATTTGAAGTCGAAGTCGGAATGAGTTTCACATGGTCTGATAGTTCATAGTTACGAGTAGTTTGTTAGCAAATGTCCCCAAATAACCGTAAAGTTAATAGGTTTAATTCTTGATTTTGATATTCGCAATTTGTAGTATACCTTAATATATAAAATGCACTTTTTGTATGTTTATATGAGAGTGTATATGTTTGTAGGCACCTGCGGTATTCAATTATTTTCCACAAACGTTTCCCATTTACTACCTACTCTCTAGCAGTACATACACGTGGAAAAATACTTCATCCCGCCAGTTTACCTCTTTATGTGTGGTAGAAGTTCTATTACCATGTAAAATAAAAGCTTATTTTTAACAAGTTTCTCTCCAATTCATCACATATTCTTTCTATAGACTAACAACAGTTGTTACGCCATAGATAAATGCCGCTAAACTATTTACTAATATTGACTATATCTTTCCTATTATTAAAATAGAATAAGTAATAATATTAAAAACGGATATTTCACTCAATACCCAAAAAGTCAAACATTGTGACATATGTCAAGGTATATCAAATTACTTGATGTGGCTACAAGATTTCAAAAATCAGTGGAAAGAAGTGACTGGCCTCTCCATATCATCCTCTGAAAAAAAAGTATTATTGTGGCGGAAAATTGTCAAACAATTTTAAGACTTTCCATACTTCCTAATTTTTTTTCGAATGGCGTGTTATTTGAATAAAATATTGTAGGGTTAAAACAAACCGAACTGACCCCTACTGTCGATTAAGTTTGTTTTCCAAAGAGGGTAGCGGTGAGAAACCGATTAGGACTACTCAAAAATTAAAGTTTGCTCAAAGGTCAAACTGACTAAAAATTACGTTAGCATGACCTTATGATGATGATATAAATTTGAAATATTTGTTAAAAAGAGACTATTTTGAAATCAGGGTAAATTTTAAAACAGCCTGTATTTTTAAAAAGCGTTATCGCTCGTTAATCCTCGCGCCGGAAGAAACAAAAATATGGCGTAGAAAAAGTGTTACATTAATAAGAGGACTTTTTTGTTTTTTTTTTTAATATGGATAATTTTATATCGAATCATTTGATTTGTTTGCCTACTTGAATATTTTAAGTTATTGTTTTGTTGGATTGTTCTCCAACTGTGGACTGTTCTCCAACTCTCCAACTCTAGGCGTCAGTGAGTACAGTTGGAGAGTTGGAGAACAGTATTGTATTTGTAATTTGTAAAATGAATTACAGTGTTATTTAAAACAGTATTAATTTTCTTAACCTCTCTCATAAGGTTCTAGTAAGAAAAGAACTGAGCAAAGTCGGGTATTTAGGTATGTAATATTCGTATGTACTCTGGAATGAAGCTACAATTATCAGGGTTTATTTTGCGCATAACAAATTATTAACAAGACACGTCAAACAGCATAAGACTGGAAGCGCTTTCTGAGGCAATAGCTCTTATAATGTAACATCTGCCTTCTAGAAGAGAGCGTGAGCGAAGGTGTATGAGTGCGGACATAAGCGATTCGTTGCATCTTTGTTGCTTGTGATTGGAAAAGAACAGCTAAAAAAGAGTGAGTTATTTATGAGATTGACAAGCAGATAGATGGAGAGACCATTATTATAATTAGTTTTTAAGTTTCATTGTCAATAGCTAACGCTGAAAATAGTTTTATGGAAATTTTCGAGCTGGGAAATAAAGTGACGGAATTTTTTTTAATTTCATATATTGTGTTGGATAATTATTTGAAAGATTAAAGTCATAAGGATTTTAGAACTATATTTTTTCAGCTTTATATAAGATGGTGCCAGATATATTCTTGCATATGCTTAAAAATATATTTGCCCCTCCCTAAATCTCCAAAACTATTAAAGTCAAAATAATGAAAAAAATTATATTACTAAATAAATAAATTTATAAAACTGTAGAGCAAGTTCAAAAAACCTTGTGATGAAAAAAGTAAGGCATATAACAAACAATTAATTGAAACTTCTGAATAGGAGGTGGCAATTTTTAAAAAAAAATTTTTATGAATTTAGTTTCCACACAAAAAAATAAGAAAATTATAATATGCAGTATATAACTTAAACGCAATATTTAACGAGATACTAAACATATTTAACAAACTCCCTTATGATGAATACTAAATACTGGCCAGTGACGTCATAAGCCAGTCGTGTTTTGTATGGGGCGTTTTCCCGCGATTTCTAATTCGTCACTTTTTAAGTCCTTATAACTTTGTAATGAAAAATCTTAATTACGATATATTTACGTTTTTAATATTATTACTTACTCTATTTTAGCAATAAAGCAATAGTTTAGAAGAAGTACTGTATATCAGAATGTTTAAATCGGTATGAAATTTACGTAATGCATGTTTTACCTTTAACTTCAAAGGTTTTATTTCTAGTAACAAATAGCTTTCCTGCAGTACAAATTTATATTTCACTACCATCTGCACCTAAAAAAGTACGTAGCTATCATACAGAAGCAAAAAAAAACACTTGTTATTTTCCTTGTTTTTCTTTTCTTTTTTAAACCAGTTAATTGATTATTTAAATTTGTGTTATTTTAATTTAATAGCGTAGTTTTTAATAAATATTTTTTTATAGGATATTTCAGTTTTATTGACATTTCTTATTTTTGTTGTTTATTAGTAGCTTATTTATTAGATATTTATTTGTAATACAATATATTAAATGAAAAGGTAAATTTGGCACGATATTTTTATGAAAACGATGATTTAACCGACTCTTTGGAAACTAAACCCCAATTTCGATTCGTAATTAAATTTAAACCGTTAGTTTTCGTGAAACATAATCTTTATGTAAATTGAGAGACTGTTGTGTTATGGAAAGCTATAAAAATATTGTTTTTTTCCGTCTCATTTTAGTTCAAGCTTTTCTTCGTGGTATCAAGTTATGTCGGATTATTTTAGAAATATTTTGTGCTACAATTTTTACAAACTTAAATAATCTGTAATGCAAATTTAACACACTCTATAATTATTTTTATTTTTTCACAATTAAAAAAAAAATATTTGGTATGAAACTGGTATGAAAAAATAACATTAACACATTATTGTCTTGTATCCAAAGTACCAATAAATAAAATGCTATGTATATTTTGTTAAATATTTTTAAACATTTTAAAAATTATTTAACTTATTGATTTTTGAGGGCGCTGGATCAATTGAACTTCTAACGTGGAATCTTCTAACGCAGGGGTGTACGATATCTGGCTAATTATATTACGAGTATTGAAAAATAATAGTTAAAAAAATACTAGGCCGTACGCGGCGCGTAAACTTCCTGAGTATTTTGTCGAGAGCACTTTAACACTCGCAACGTTAACACTCGTCATATAGTATTCAATATTTTTCTGCTTGTTACGTAAGGGGATTTGTCATATTTTATTGTTATGTTATTGTTATAAAATTCTTTGTCATGGGTCTTCAGAGACTATGAATGAATTTGTGCTCGCCAAACGTCGGTACCCAATGGACTTTAGACAGATTAGATACTACCTAGTATGAAGCAAGTACAAAGTACGACTATGTGAAATACTAGCTTTCCCAAGAGTATGACATGTTACGGATATGAGCCTATTACGTGAAAAGTTTTTGTGTCATTCTTTCTTATGAAGAGATTTATACGATAAATAGGATGGCCTGCGCACGTCGATAATCGCTTTGCTTCTTTTGCTCTTATAGTAATTGAGTCAGTAGAAACAGAGACAGAAAGCTGCATATTTTGTAGCAGGTCATATGCTAATATGTCGTTCCATGCAAATACTTGTTACTTGTACGCACTATATTATATACGACCCACCTTTAACGCCTAACTATAATCATCGGCCCTAAAAATTGAAATTCGATAAATTCTTTTTATGAACGAGGAACCCACTATGAAAAGTGTTTTAAAAAATTTCACTTTTAGGAGGTAAAAAGTTCTTCTTTACTAGAAGTTTTTGAAAGACAACATTTTGAAAAGGATTTTTTTAAAAACGAATGAGTTTTAAAATTTTTACCGCTAAAGTGGTGCAAAAGGAGATTACACATTTCCGTTGATTTAATGATTTCGTACATGATACTATTTAGCGGGACATTTTGAAACATATCTCTTTCCCTAATTAGAACAATATTTAAGAAAACTACATCAAATTTGATTATGACAGAACTGGGTCGAGTAACCTTGTGAGAGAGCTTCTGAAACGCCTAGATCTTACGTATCTTTTTTTAAATGTGATAATAATAAAAACAACAAATACTTTATATTCAAAAAGTGCAACAGATAAAATACGAAGATTTGTGAAACGTAATTTTGGTATATTAATATCTTCACTTATAATTCGTATACTATGCAGGTGAAGTTGTAAGTAACAACTAGTATGGTTTTATGTATTTTTCAATACGGGAACTACATATACGTTCGAAAGAAAGAAAAGCGAAGAAAATCGAAACTATTTCTCTGTTATACTTCTAGTTATCCAATAATTATATTTATAACCGGTAAAGTAATCTACACTCAACTGACTTTGCTGAGTGACTACACTCAACTGAATTTTAGCAGATGCATTTGACAACTGAATTTTAGCAGATGCATTGTGTTGACCTTCCCTTTTAGCATAAATAATCGCTTTCTACATTCAGTAGACGTTGAAATTATATGTTCAGCTTATTTAAAATCATTTTATTGAAATAAGGATGAATTTCACTCAGCATTAATTCGATGAACATCTTCTAAACTTTTTTCCTATTTTCATGTTCTTATCATGGTTTCAGAGGCTATCAGAGTCAAGGGTACAGGTAATGGAAAAAAAATGCATAGCAATAGAAGATTTTGGACATTTTGCGTTGTTTTGAGATCAGAAATGAAAAAAATCCTATATTACGATCGAAAAAAAATCCTATATTAAGGACTATCTCTTAGTTAAATGTTAACGATATTGTAACGAGTATTTCGCTTTTTATTATCATTCTATGTATTTTAGAGAGAAAAAAAATGGTGGATTCGTATTTCTCGAACCGTCTCCTTAGCTATAAAATTAGCAAAATATATTTGTTGACTCGCCTGACTTATGATAGCTTTGTTTACCTGCAAAGAAATTTAGATGACTTGAACTCGAATAAGTTGAGATTTAAGAAAGTGGAATAAAATCAGTGTACAAATGATTGAAACAAAAATCCCTTATGGAATAAAATCGTAAAAAAATATGTGTGTTTCATCCCCAACAGAAAAGTTAATTCTACATCACGTCGAAATAAAAATGAATATTTGCAAGATGTTACTGTATACCCTATCGCCCTATAAGTGTAACCTATAGTTTGACATCCTGAAGGGACAGATTAAGTTAGTCAACATTGTTCACACAACTTCAAAATTTAATTAATTAAAGTTTCCTTTGCTCTATTTTGTATATAGGGAACGTAATTTATACAAATTAAGTTGATGATATTTAAACTAAATTGACGCTAGCTTACTCAATTTTATCTGTATATGGTCAATTTATTCATTGTTAACGCTTAAATGTGATTCTAACCTAACCTATAATATGACACCTTGAAGGCATATATTAATTTAGTCAACATTGTTCACACAACTTCAAAGTTTATTTAACTAAAGTTTCCTCTGCTCTGTGTTGCATATGGTGAACATTATCTATACAAGTTAAGTTGATGATATTTAAACTAAATTGACGCTAGCTTACTCAATTTTATCTGTATATGGCCAATTTATTCAATGTTAACGCTTAAATTTGATCAGAAATTGATATTTTCGAGTTTTGCAGCAGTTTCTTATAAAGAAAGACTGTGTTACTTTTTATTAACTGATATAAACCAGGAAATATAAATGACACTTTTTCATAATTTTATCTTTTATAGTGAACATTTGGAGAAGAACAAACAGAGGGAAAATATAAAAATAATCATGCATTAAAGGTTAACGTTATCCACGTAAAGCATATGCACATGATCACGAAGTACTATTCAGTTAACGAAGTAAATTTTTAGTTGACGTTGTCTTCCTACAGACAACTTCAACTGGGTGAACGTTCTCTTTTAATTTATATGGAATAACCACGGACGAATGTTTATTATTGTGGCACATTTATGAGCTGGAGCATTAGAAGGCGATAGATAAGGCCTACTTCCGCGTGGCTGCCTTCGTGACGAACGTTCGTTGAACGATTGTCGGACTCTTCTTCCGCGTCGAACGTAGTCGTGGGCTGGAGGTGAGGCAATTCATTGCGACTGAAGGAAGAGATTAACAACGAATGAGGAAAATAAAATTTATCGTTGCTTTTTGAAAACTAAATAGGTATAGCCATCCGGCTACGTGACAAGATTACATATGTCCAATTTTATTGAATGTGCTATGGTCGTTCACTTTACAATTTCAGATATCGATTTACTCTAATTATTTTTAGTTATTTAAAGTCTAAATTTATTTTTATATTCTGATATCATATGATGTTTACTGGACCATAATGTTTATACTAAAAGCAACAGGCAAAAGGTGCAAATAGCCAACCTACGAGAATACTAAGCAGTCTTTGAAACAGAAGTCTTTAAATAAGGTTAGGTTGATGAAAATATTTGTCAATATGTGAAATGGGCCATTCATTCTTAAGTTGTTTGCTGATGCTAATCCAAGAATTGATGTTTAGTGAAGCGTAAATTTGAATTTGTCATTATAATGTTTAATTGAAATAATTTGAATGTTTATATATATATATATATATATATATATATATATATGTGTGTGTGTGTATATATATATATAAATATATATATTTATATATATATATATATATATATATACATAAATTGGGTTAGCTAATAAGTTGTTAACCCTGAGTTGCTGTCAACAATTTTTGTTAAAAAATTTATATGTTGTACTAAATTTTATTTAAGTGTGCACCATTATTATCTACTACTTGTCGCCAACTAGTTGGCAGTGACAATGTGTCTTTTTTGTAAGCTCCGGTGACTTTGTTTAAAAAAAAACTGTGCGAGGTTGTTTTGGAGATCTTCTTTAACGTCGATTTTTTTCACGTAAATGGTCACTTAGAGCCCTGAATAAATGGTAAGCAGAGGGCGCAATGTTTAGTGAATATGTTAGACGAGTGAGTAGAACCCAGCTGAGCTCCTCTAATTTATCACGAGTCAGTTCACAGTAAATATCTACATTAATTGTAGATCCCTTTGGAAGCAATTCCCAATGAATAATACCTTTGACATTCCACCAGCATCTGATCATCCCCTTTTTGGCACTTATTTCAATTTTGGATAGTGAAACTCCTGTTTCTCCTACACCCAGCCATTGACTGTCAATGTCAATAATTGTTGACAAGTATCAACTCTGCACTGAAGGTTATATGATGACAGCTCGTGGGATATTACACACCGTATTTTGAAACTTTTCGCAATTTGTGCAAATGTGTTTCTATGGTGCCATGACTGCAGTGTAGCTCATCTGCCAATTGACGAGTCGACAATCGGAGTCGTTGTCAGTCAGAATCCTCCTCAATTAGACGTTGTAATCGTTGAAAGTCCAATTCAACAGGACGTCCGGTACGGGGTTCGTCCTCATTCCTGAACTTTCTGAACCAAATCTTTGCCGTCGCGTAAGACACCGTGGACTCGCTCATCGCATGACATTTATTATTTGTGGCAGTCTTTGCATCGTGACTTAGATGAAATTCGCAAAGTAATAGAATCCATATTTGATATCGTTTTAAATCCATTATCTTTTATGTGATTCACTTAAATCTTCGGCGATGACTGTTGTCCGCTGACTGAATTTTGACCTATTTATACCCTACAGTTAAACTTTCTAGAAGTTTTGTGAATCTTCTAGAAAAGTCCCGAAGTTGTGGCTAAAAACTTACAAACCAACCTAATATGAATATATATATATATATATATATATATATATATATATATATATACAAATTCACACACACACGTGTGTGTATATTTTACATACGTAAACATGTTTGAAAAAATTAATGTTCCAGTCGTTAGTTCAAATTGCGTAAAAGTATTTTTTTATGTAAGACGTTCAAAATACAACTAGTATTTGATGTAAAACAGTCATCGCAGATACACATAATATTAAATATGTGAACATATAATAATATACAAAACTTTTTGTGAAGTGATTATTTCATTTTTACACAAAAAAAAATATTTTTTGAAAAAAACGGACGCCGGTTCGTGATACAGCTTTATGGATATGGAATTCTGGAAACTTTTTTTACAGATTTTTTATAATGGAAATGTACAAAACGAGGCCATTTTTGAACACTAAAATTTAGTAAAACATTATAACATTTAACAATAGCGGACATACCTCTATGCTTTCAAAAGCCTTTATTAATAACTTTATTTGTAGATTTGTATTTATTTATTAAATATTTTGATTCATACGAAAGGTTAAAGATAGGTATTTTACTACAATAGGAGCAACTGAACCCGATTTCAATCACTGAATTTTAAGAATTTGTGTCGCAAAAACCGGTTCATGAGAAATAAACTACACAACAAAGATGTCTTCTCGTTATCCAAAACCTTCGATTCCAAAACTTTGGCAGCTTGGATAAGAATTTTAATTAACAGTGTTTAGGAAACTTAAATCTGGTTGCAGATTAAATTTTCTCGATTACTACAGTCAACATGTTATTATGATTAAAACGGCTTCATACACTATACACTTATTTAATGAAAGCGGTCATTCAATCAATTCGGTTCGTTGTTATTCTTGGGATTAAATTTTTGTGTTAAAATGTTATTATTTTTGTAACTCCTTTAGAAAAGATTGCCCATTTTTCTAACTCAAATGTTGCCATCGAAATAGTACATAAGACTCGGCTAGTTTTTGGCAGTAAAGGACCTAGTAAAGGTCTAACACCTTTTTGAGTAAAGGACTAACACCTAAAAATAAAAATCAAAGCTTTATTGCTTAGTAGCAACTACTTAGGAATAAGTCTACTACATTGACTATTCTCCATTGCTTCGAAATTACTGACTGACTGACTGACCACTGATTTTGAAGGCGGCTTCTCAAATTTTGAACGATGGTTTGGTTAAGGTTCCTTAGGCAAATTAGGGACCGTTATAATATTGTAAATTAGGGAAGTAAGAAGTTGGGGTGAAACAATTTTTTCGTACGTTGCGTCGAGTAGAATGTCATTGGGTAGGTCTTATGAAATGAAATTTCGATTTTTTCATTTTGAAGTCTCGTTTGCGAAATACTGAGTTTTGAAATTCTACGTAACATGTTTCAACTTCAATAATTTTTGATATGATGCAAAAGAATCTAAAAAATCTTGAAACCAGTAATTAATTTAAAATCCAGTATGAATGAATTGATTTTATTGCGCGATAACTCTTAATATCACTTGATCAGTTTTCCTTACCTCCCAGATTTTGGATATAAAATACAAGGGAATAACGTAATGTTTTTAGCTGTACATTGAAATGTAAGTACATATATTTTTAACGTATAAAATTACCATGTGACGTAATATAGTCGTATTATGTCGTTATGAAAAAAATTAACGCTAAGGTGTTGATCATCCGTAACGCCCGTGTTTTATTAAAGTCTCGTAATATAATATGGAACCATTTTGCATAAGAGTAATGACGATTTGCCAGTTAGTCGTCGCTGCTAGCATTAAAGAACTCTTTGTTTAAAATATTATTTTGATTCGTCCAAATTACAGAACTTTATTTATTCAAATCCAAAACATATTTTATATCAGTTTTATTAAAATCGACTCTTTATTAACTTTTATTTGGCGGTTTCGTTTGAGGTGACCTACAAAAAGAACAATACCCCATGGCCTCAGGCTGAAGCCATCATCATGTAATGGGTAGACAGTCCAAACGTAATACTGTTTTGTTTTTAACCCAAATACACATCTTTGTCTGCCACGAATTGGGAAGCTCAGTTTATTTAATAATAAATAAAGATACGAAGAAAAACATCGCGTAAACAGATAAGCAATCAAAGGTTTACAGCACCCTCTTCACACCATCTAAAAACATGTTTACGTCTATTGCTCTACTTAATAATTGTGGTACATACATTAGTTTGATAGTTTCCTGAGGCTATTAGTAACCAGTCAATCAGTATATTGGCTCGGGCGAAACAACATGAATGATAATTAAAAAGCTATAAATAAATAATGTCATAAATAGCGTTAAAGGGGATATTAATGACAATTGTCAATAGAGAGTGAAACGATTACCTAATAGGTAATAAATGTTCTAGAACTTAGAAGGCGAAATTAATTATTACGTTAGAAAATTAATTATTAAAATTAATTATTACATTAGAAATGTTAACGTGAAATGAAAATAGTAGCAAATTTTATTTTATTTTTTACTTTGTTATCAATGGAATAAGTTTAGTAGGGTTATTGTGAGGCCAACGATTATCAACAGTGTTGTTACGAATACTACTAAAGAAGAGAAAAACACTTTGTATTTACTATATTTATTGACTCTCTATAACTTACAAAATAAAAAAAGACAGAGACTAAGAAAAAAACACCAGCCAGTACAATGTTTTTTCTTTTCTCTTTTTTGTTTCACTATTTTTTATGAATCAGTAGTTTAATAAAGTAATATTTTTTACGCGATCGCGTAAGTTTGTCGTTTATACACTTCAAGGGAGGATATTGACCCTAAGTTGGTTTTTGGCACGAAATGGAACTGATTGCTTTTCAGGGTTATTTGCAGAAGCTTAATCTTCAGGGTTAACATGCGCGTGACGTGTGGTGTGATAAGAAGTTTAATTAAGGAAGGAGTTTCCGCGGTATGACGTATTAGTTGCTGATTTAGTATGATGTTTTTGTTTGTGTATAGTATCTGAGTAGGAAACGATGATTGCATGCCCCACACCGTTGCATACTCGCTTTCTTGGATTTTCATCAGTACGATATATACGGGTGTTAATCAGTACGATTCGGTTTTGTTTCACCTTTTTAACTATTCATAGGTATTACAAGGATGAAGCATTTTACTTTACATTTTTATTGGATAATTTTTTTTATCTTAACGTGCCATTTTCATCGAATGATTTAATTTTTAGGTTTCAATACACGAAGGGCTCAAATATGATCCTATTCTTGTTGCGACGCCGTCTGTTTGTCAGAGGCCTCTAACCTTTATACAAAATATGCTATGGACTCAATTTTTACACGTTTTATGTGTTATATAGTTCTTAAGTCTAAAACAAAAAATTGTTTTTAAAATTACGTCCGTAAAAAAAAGCGAGACGATTTTTTAATTTTGTCAGATATAGTTTAAAAAGGTTTTTTAAGTAGCGTTTAAATGTATATTTAATTTTTTTTTCATTACAACGTAACTATGTATGTGATGTTATAAGTGTAAATGATCCCATTAATATTATAAAGAGGAAAAGTTTTGTTTCGTTTTTTTTAAGCATACACGAAAAGAAAACGTCTAATTCGATTGACATATATTATATATAGTTTCCAGATTGCTATATAGTATGTGTATATGTTGTATATTTTTTTAGATATAATTGATAATATCAAAGTGGTCGGATGAAAACTTGCTGGTTTTGGCGCCTTCGTCACGAACACTGGCAAACTGTTACTCATGCACTAGCATTGGGAGATTTGTTGGTCTTAAAAAGGCTTAAACAAATTTATATTCATTTTTAATTAATAAGCCACGGTAACCGCATTAAATTTAAAAAAAAAACCCTATCAAGCATGAGTGGAACTCGCACTATGAAGGTTCCGTACACATCTAGGCATTTACAAAAATTTAATGGTACATAATATTGCTTTTAAGCTATTGACAAAATTTTAATTTTTTAGAAAGAAAATATATTGCCTATTACATCTTTCACAGGGAAATTTTAATTAAAAAAAATATTTTTTGTGTGATATACATTACAAATTAACGATTTTCAGATTTTTTCTTTTGTGCTGTCATACTTTGCTTCTTGACAACTTTTATGACTCTAGGTAAACGGAAAGTCCCCGTAGGTTTTGTTTTATTTGCGAGTGTCAAAATATGTAGCATAAATGGCCGTATTTTTTGATATCGTTGACTTAGAAGCTTGACTTTTTTATTGCTTCAAAGAATCGTAGACCTGAGTATTTGATATCAATTTGATACTTTCATGCGTTCCTGAGAAAAAGGGTCTTGACAGACAGACAGACGCAGTCCTTTTTTCCTTTTGAGGTACGGTACCCTAAAAAATGTATGGGATAAAATGGAGGTGTTTAGGTAAATTTATTAATCCCTGTTAAACAAATATCATGATTATTTTAAGAATTCTTTATAGAAAAAAATTAACACTTTATATTTTATAATTTTTATTACAAAATCTAAAGTGTCAATTTAAGAAAAATAAAAAAAGTAGTTTTTGAAACGTATCCGGTCTATTCTTTTATGGAGAGGGGGAACGGAAGGGGCGAAACGGGCAAAAGGGCACCATGTCGCCGTACTTTATTATTTTTCTAGCAATTAAAGTATTAAAAAAAAATTAAGTCAAAAAATCTTTATCAAACAACTTAATTGTACCCATACGAAGTTTTCTTACGGGTCGTTTTGGGACCTAAAGCAAAGATACCTAATGTGGTGTATAAATAAATATTTCAGACACTATATTTTCTACCCCAAAATTTATCAGTACAAAGCGAAGACGACTGGTTGTTATTGTAAGTATATATTTAGAGTTGTACCGTGTTAATAAAAAAAAAATATCTTTGAGTTAGTCATAACCATCGACTTAAGAACTTTGATCACAGGGCTCGATTGGTCATTTAGAATTCCTATAGTATTGCAAAATATATGCACAACACTTAAATACATTGGATACGTAAATTATTGAATGGGGCAAATAAATAATTCGAAGATTTTTTTTTCATTTCATCTGTCTTGTGGGATATTAATTATAAAGATTCTAAAACAATTCCTTTAAAATTATTCAATTCGAGAATTATTGCTGTAAATATCTTTGAAACTTCGAAGTTCAAAATTATGAAGGAAACAGCGTCAATAGAAGTTTACCTCGAGTTTACCGGAATGTTACAGCGACAATTGTAAATTTTAGGTTTTTCAGATATTCACGATAATTTTACGCCTGTGTAAGATTTACTCGCCAATGTGAAAAATCATAAATATAATAATTGACTACAAATAAGACATGTTCTCAACTGTGTACACAACCTAAGTTTGTGAGGAACCCTTATAGTGAAAGTTCTACATATATTTATTTTTGGTTAATTAAAATATATTTACTATCTGTTTCCTCTATATTTTTCCCTTATATCTCTTAAGACAATAAAATTCTTAAAATATTAATCACGTTGCTTGTTGCATGAAAAATTTGTTATTCTCGTCCGTTTAATTTGTAAACAAGGTAATGAGACGGGATGTTCACGGTATGTAATATGACGATATTATTAGCATCTAATAAAAATCCTAGTTGCACGTTTATAATTAGGAATTTCCGTTAGCAATCTATGTTTATTCTATAATTTTTGTTTCCGCGTAGTATCTAACAGGCTAATGTCGTGAGAAACGGGAAAATACAATATTTACAGAGAGGCAGATTGGTAGGGTACTCACCTATTGTAACTTGACGTTACATTACTCATAACGTATTTTCCGTATACACATCAATTCAGATTTTAAGAAGTGGAATTAAGTTATATAAAAAAAATGGTTCTTATACACGAAATTATATTTGCTAACACATACTAACTAGTTTTTTTTCCGTGTCATAGCTCGCGTAGCTTTTTTGTTACAGCGGCGGAGGTTTTCTCCAATAATAACGTTCGCGTCTCTAAAGTACTCTTAATAGAGATAAAATTAGTTTACATCTTAGATTCACCTTGAAGGTGAATCACCGTGATAGTATGTGCATATATATTCTTAAATTTGCGTACTCGCTTATAACGGCGTGAGCACTAACAAATTTCTAATTCGATAGGGGATGTTAAGGGATAAAAATGAGTATAGATTTTTGAACCCAACTCATCATGATAGTGGAGGTATCATTTAATAAGGTTTAGTTATACATGCGTGCTGCTCTAATAGAAAAAAATATAAAAATTATTTTGGCTTCTGTTAGATCTGAGATACGCGGCTGATGCAAAATTTTAGGTCAATGGTCAGCATCTGATGATTGCTCCAAGAGATATCCTGAGGCATTCCTTAAAGCCCTAGTGAATAAGAACCTTTTGAGATATTTGATAATGAGTTTGAACCCATTTGACATGTCTTTGCAAATGTTTTAGTCACAGATAATCCATGATGGAGTCAGAAGTCAGACCATGGTCTGATGATGGAGTCAGAAGATGCTAACAGAATTCGTCAATGATAAGGAGTAGATACGTAGAATTTGACTAAGGCGAACCCAGAAGAGAGTAATGTCATTAATATGCCCGTACACGCATACGTGTATCTTTGTAGGCATATATGAATGTATTTATATTCATTCAACATTGTAAATTTTCAATTTCAGAAAATAAGTTGTTATTAAATTCTTCATAAGTTTGTTACATTCTGGATAATATGGAATATGGTAAGCATTAAAAATGGAAAAATAAATGTCGAAACAACTTTATTCAAATTTAAATGAGCACTTAATAAAAAGCATGAAATAATAAAAAAATGGTATTTTCTGGGAAATGATGGGGTGTGGTATTTCATCCGAACTGCAAATGCTGCTATTGTTAAAGATTTTTGGAGTCGCCACAAAGTCGACTGTGGCGCTTACGCGTGTGATACCCCCAGCACTCCAGTAGGCCCCGGCCACTACTTGTAACCAAAGGACTCGTCATACAAATTACATCATCATTACATATGGAGTTCCTTTCACCATCTTCCGGCTTCATCATGGATCTTTGGCCAGTACTTTACAAAGAAATCGTCAAGATAAGCCAAACGAGATGAATTTACTCCATACCATTAAGGTGTTACTGCCATTGCCTTCCGGCTCTGTCATTAGACCCTAGCCATCATTTCTGAATCTCAAAGGGGTTTTATATATTAATGCTTTAAGGAACGCCTCAGGATATCTCCTGGAGTAGCAATATTTTGCATTTTTTTTATGGTCGGAAACAATATTGTACAGCAAAAGCGATATTGTAAATTTTATTTAAAAAGTTTATTGTCAGTTAGTAATGTAGAATGGTATCCCTTATCTACTATACGGCAACAAAATTATTTTACTTTGAGAGAGTTGTTTAATTTTATTACTAATTTTTATTAGTTTAAAATTAAGCAATTTTTTTAATTATAGAATTATGTTGTTATCAATTATTTTTAATTATATAATTGTCTGTTAAGTGAAAGTACCATTCGCGATGTTAACGATAAATAGTACTTCTTACAATTTGTTTATATTTTCATTTAGTGACAAATACACAGAATGTGTTGGAAAATAATGACAGATTCGGCATCGAAGGTTCTGCAAGCCGTGCATATATATAGTAAAAAAGTGGTTATTGTTGTTTTTTGTTGTTATGTTTTTAATATTTTGAGCAAAACACAAAGTAGTTATTTCACGGCAATCATCGGTGCAACAATAATCATCGAAAATGGGTCATGTAATATTTAATATTTCAATGCACATGTCTTACAAAAATCGGTTCTATAAAAAAATCGGAGCAAGCCTAGTCGGATCTCTCCAGTCCGAACGTTATTAATTAAAACGCGCTAACCTAGAAATGATTGATTATATGATTGAACACGCGATGATGTAGACGGAAAACATTTAGTCGGACGAGTGCACCCTATCGACTTATGATCGAGTCAATTGAAATTCAACCATCGACGTTCTTCGACAAAAATCGTCAGTTGTCGGCCGATTAATAAGTTTTCCGTCAGCGTTGCGCATTAGGATTTCGTGATGTGAGTGATGCTTGACATATTGTTCTATGTGTTTCGTTATTGTCTTTGAAATACTTATTTAATAAATTCACTTTGATTATTAAAATGGTAATCTTTGTTTAAATAACCGCTACTGATAGAGACTTTATGTAGATTCCTTCGGGAACGTTAATAGAAAAGATAATTTCACGGATAAATGTTGGTTCTTCTGTTATGTTTCCCATAAGGCGTGCCTGCGACAGTTATCAATTTTATGGATTATCTACATTGATACTAAATATTAAATTGTAGATTCCAAAAAGTGGGGTCGGCCTTTATAAAAATGTTTACAGAATTCAACATTAGCTGCGGCGGATAGATAATCAGATATAGGTACGGTAAGTTGATATTATAGAGTGCATCGGCCGCAGACACGTGGAACACAATCTCAATGGAAAAACTATTCGTCTGTTAAATTTAATGTAAAGTTTTGGTATTTTATTGCTAAATTAGTTTATTTGCTACACATTTTTCAATACTGGGGGTACGTATCGTATCTTCACGTTTATTTTACAGACTTGTTGTAATATATTAATAATTTTAAAGCTATTTATACTAATAAACGAGTAACAAACAGTGTGATTAGTAATATGAAGACGGAATTAAGCTAAAGTATAATTTAATAAATATAAATGTATGTTTAAAAACACACAGAGTGTGGAACATTCTTTATAATTTCATATTAATTGGACGTTTTATTGGAAATCGGTCGTATTTAAGGAATCGGATTTGGACTAAATTATGTAAAACAAAACTAAATTATATATTTTACAGATTTGTTGGCATACAAATTATCGTTATTTTCATTATATTAATAATTTCAAAGCTATATATACTAACAAACGAGTAACAAACAGTGTGCTTAGTATTATGAAGAAGAAATTAAGCAAAAATATAATTTAATAAATATAAATGTAAGTTTAAAAACACACAGAGTGTAACATTCTTTATAATTTCGTATTAATTGGACATTTTACTGATAATCGGTTGTATTTAAGGAATCGGATTCGGACTAAATTATATAAAACAAGGTAGACTCTTCGGAATTCGGGCGGTTGGTAACTCTGATAAAATTTAAACGAATTGGGATGTTTAGCTATGTGATTTACCACTCCATATGTTTTGATAGATTTGCATTAGGATCAATCTTCACTTGCTTTTATTATACTTTTAATATATATAAGACGGCTATCGGTGTCTTATTGGTGAAAAGTCTATATATGTTCCGTTTTATCGGACTTAGATTGAATTTTATATAAATGAAATGTTGCTTTATCTCAGTACAAGTACTGAATACTAACAGTATTATGATGACTTACGTCAAAATATTTATTACCAGATAAACATCATAATATTATTGCTACTTTATTTATTGAGTCCGACTTGTAAAGACCTAAGAAGGTGACTCCAAATCTTTGCCAACCACTGTCTTTGATATATTCCCTGAATATCAAATCTTGAGAAAATATCTAACGAAGACTTGAGGACGAGGAGGAAAAACGAGCTTTGCCAATCTTTCGCAAATTTTTAACTGTTTTTGCTTATTCATTTGAAAAAAAAACCTTTATGATATTTGGTTTTGAATATTTTCACGGTTTATTCTATAATAAAATCAATTTAAGATTTTTTTTGTGCTTACAATTTATGTTTGAGTAATCAATCTTTTGTTAAAGTTCTTTTGATTTAATTTGCACCTTTTTTTGTTACTAAACGCATAGTATATAAATTAAAAAAAAATAAAAAAAACTAAATATGAAAGGAATACAAAATAAGAAAAAAATTCAAAATGTACTTAGACAGTTGTTTATCAGTAATAGAAGCAGTTATAAATATTTTCTTTTCGAATTAATACTGAACAGACTTTGTAATTGTTATGAACTCATAAGTTTCTTTTTTGGCTTTGATTAATAATTGATTTAAAGAGTGGAAAATAATTTTTTTTAATGTCTGGCATATATAAACATACGTATCCTGCGTCGAGAGTATTGAGAACAAACCAAATTTATGGAGGTTTGCTGATTATGTCAGTAAATTTGTTACAAATTTGTTTTTTTTTCTTCTGTGAGTAATATGCTTAATATTTCATATGTTTATTTTTTTACGATATCCATATTCCATCAAATAGATGTGCGTTTAATATTTAAATTGACATTGTTGACTTAAAGGAAGTCTACTAAGTGGATGGATATTAAAAACAAATTGGACAAGACGAAAATTAAAAACATCTATTGACATTTTTTTTAAAGTTATTTAGACATTTCACAGAATATTGATTTTAATAAAGCCTTAAAATTCCTAAAAAGTATGGACACTAAGAAAAAACAGGACAATAAATCAATTTAAAAATATTAATTTGAAATTTTTAGACAAAAATTAAATGGGCATTTTAGGGAAGATTGATTATAAGGAAGCCTTAATATCACTGTTCCCTGCAATGGATGATCACTGAAAACAAATTGAACCGTAAGAAAAGTAAAAATATAAATTGGCATTTTTTGACTGGACAACAAGAAAATTACAATTATAATTGACATTTTTAAAAACAATTAAATTGAAATTTTAGGGAATATTGATTGGAAGAAAATCTAAAATCACTTTTCTTTACAATGAGTGGTCATTGAGAACAAACTGAAAGAAAGGAAAATTAAAAATATTTATTAGGAAATACCGATTGTAAGAAATCTCTAAAATAGATGAAAACAAAACCCTTAAATGAATGAGAACAAATCCTGAAATAGGTGAGAACACCCTAAAACAGATGAGAACAAAACTGGCCAATAGAAAAATTAAAAATTTAAATTGACATTTTTTAAGAAAATTAAATATTCATAGAACAATAAGAAAATTAAAAACGTGAATTGATATTTTTGACTGATAAATAAGAAAATTACGCATATAATTAACATTTTTTTGACAAATGAAATTGGCGTTTTGGGTAACATCGATTGTAAGAAAGTACATAATCGCTATTCCCTAAAATGGTGGAGCATGAGGATAAACTGAACAATGAGAAAATTTCAAATCTAAATTGACATTAAAAAAATTGCATTTTAGGGAATAATAATTTTAAGGAAGCATTTGCAACTAGATTTTACAATTAGAATAAATTGGATAATACGAAAATTAAAAATATTTAAACCCGTCATAGTGCTATATTCCGGAAAGAATTTTTTTTTGGGTATTCTCTAAGAATTGTTCTAGTTCTTAGTATAGACTTTAATTGATCACGATTATTCAAAAAGTTGCCAAGTTATCAGATAACAAACAATTCAACATATTTTTGTATTTTAATATTATAATATTTGTTTGGATAAGCATGTGCCATTCAAAGTATATCAATACATAATAAATACTTAAAGAAACTCATTCGGAGGTCTCTCCACGTGACTCTAATCACAATAATAAACGCAAACACAATGACCATAGTGTCCCCAATTAGGTGCCCGACTACAACACTTAAATCTAGGTTACCCATAAACGCTCGAGTATTGCGCTGAGCACGGAACGTCGCACATAAATCATAGCTCCGCCCTATTCTTAATAGCTGGTGCGATGCACGCTTGCCACCTCCCAACAACGCCGAGATCGCGTGCGTTTCGATAGCCAACGCGTCAGTACCGTGTGGCTAAAAAGGCCATTAGTGTTCTTGAGTAATTCCCAACAAAAAATCAGTGAAATACGTTTAAGAAAACCACTGGAAAACATTAAACGGAAAATGAACGTAGCCACGTGCTGCGAGCAATGAGCGTGACGCAAGTGACGTACTTGTATAATATTGTTAGCAATTTTACTACGTTTCGCTGTTAGTTTATCTGAAATAGCCTCTTTTATTATACTAGATATTTACTTCTACAACATGAACTTTAGCGTCTGTAAGTGGCATTTGAAACAAAAAGGTGCAGGTTCGATTACCATTTAAATGAGAGAAATATGTTTTAAACTATACATATCACTTTTTTACCTCTGAATGTATCATCATGTCATCAAAAACGATTGGTTCATCCAAAGCGTAGGAAGTTACGGGAACTTCCTACGCTTTGGATTTGAGCTGTCTTCATAAAAATTGATTGCTCAGAATAGTCAGTATCAGAATATCAGTAAAATACATGATTTCATAAAGAGAAGATTTCGGTTTTATGTATTTAACTAGTGCTAATGTGTTGATCAAGTATGTAAGAAACAAAAAAAAGTATTTAGATGGTAAATAAACAAACAGAATGAATGATTGAAACTACAATTAAAAGAAACGTAATTAAACAAGCGGTTTGCAAAAAAGCCAGTCAGAACTTTTATCAATGTTTTAAATCTAAATTTAAAATAAATTAGGTCTTTGATAAAAAAGCGGACTATTTTTTTGTTGATTATTATAAAATAACAGTAATTCAGCAATAATTGGCAACTAAAAAGATTAGTTTTTATGCCTTTACCTCTACAAATAATTGTTCTATTATAACTAAAAACAATACGTAATATTGATGGACAAATATGGATAACCTATAATTTTCTGGTTCCATTGCAATTCCTTTTTCTTTAGTTTTTGTAGGATATAGGTTCAAACTTTTTCGGCGGCATAACTTAATGGCGGAACCGGTTTTCGGGCTCGTTTCCGCGTTATTCGTTCTGCTACTATGGAAAAATATCTCTCTTCAGATTTTGGAAACCTTTGAACGCCGCGTACGTACATACATTAATACAAATCCTCTCATTCCTTAACTTTTATTGGTTTTCCTAATGCGCTACAAGCTTAAGCCGCTTTAATACTTTCATCATTTTGGCGAAAGTATATAGTGAAAATAATAGTAAGCCGGCCGTGCATAATGTAACTACTCGATTACCTTAATTTTAAAATAAAATCGAACAAGAGAAAAAGAAGAGATATGACAATACCTGAAATATTGAATTAAAGCACTTAGGGTATTAGGGATTGCTAATGGATGTTGGTACACGTATGCGGAATATGAAACAGTGTCTGCGTTCATATTCTGGTTTAACATAACAGTCCGGTACAACGAATGGTACTAATTCCAATATTGAAAGGTTGTCAATATTATCATTTAACATTTTGTATGAACGCAGTGCCAGATGGAACTTTCTTGTTATTTGTAGAGGGTTATGTATGTATATACACCTATGACCAAAAGGAAACACAAAAAGTACATGTGAAGATAGTAATCATAGTTTATGAAACAGAAAAAATGAATAAGTCTTTTCTGTATTTTCTCCAACATAAAGATATCACTTTATCTCAAGATAAATAAGAAAATAAGAGTGTTAAATAAATCTTTAACACATTTCGCGAAAGTGTCGTGCGATTAATTTGAGTATCATAAATGCTATTCTCCAAGTCTTAATAATATGATCGTCAAATATTTTGTAACATAAAATGATTTTTTTTGGAAAGGTGAAATTTTTATGGTAGCATCTTTCTGTCAGTATTGCTGGAAGCATCTGCTTGTGTATTGGACTGCTTTGTGTACGTCTATTTCATTAGCGTAGGTTGGTCAAACGAACAAATAAGGTAGAGAACCTAAAACAATGCATTAAATAAGAAAAAAAATCATTGAATTATTTTAGAAGACGTTATGAGAATAGATGTAACAAATAGATTCAATAAGAGAATCGATGTCAGTGTAGACTATATTAATAGCGGTGATGCAATGGGAGACTCTCGAAAACCTATTTTAAATATAGGCATAAGAAGATATAGGTTCGTTTGTGATAGAGAACACAATGAATGAGGCACTGCATTATATGTCATATTCAACAATTTTGTTATTTGATTGTAACTGAAAGACTCATGTTAACCACCTTCTAAACGCAACGAATTTCTTAACTCGAAAGAGTCATTAAATTAATCTGTTCACTCCTCCAACTTTATAAACCGTTTTCTTTAAGTGCAATCTTGTTAATGAGCTGTATCATCATCTACTTCTTCTTTTTCTTTGTCAGCACTACAGCCTGGTGCAGGCCAAGGCTTTCCCAATCTGCTCTCTCCAGGCAGTACGACTTGATGCAAGGATTCACCACCTGTTGACTCCCAAAATTGTTTAGTGCATTTTTACATTGTCCAACCACCTTGTAGGTGGTCTTCCTCTTCTCCTTGTACCTTCAATCTTCACGAACGTCAGTTTTTTAACTGGATCCCGATCTTCCCGTACAAAAACGTGTCGCAGCCATCTGATACTTTAGGACTTGATTACTCTCAAAATGTTTGCTTGCCCATATTTAGTACAAATTTCATTGTTATATAAGCTTCTCCAGATATTATTTTCTAGATATTATTGCAAGATCATCGTTTACAAAATCCTTAATATCATTGTCAAATTACAGATATTTTTCAGACGTGTTATGATAGGACACACTGATCAGATAACCACTTGTATAATAGTGAGTCTTGAAATATTAAGTCTATACGAGTAGGGTTTAGTTTTGGTCGTTAAGATGTTTTATAATTGTCTGGCATACTCATTAAAACCTGCCTTAAATAAGTCGTAGAATTATATGAAAACGCATCGTGTTTACATGCAAGAATCGCCTATTTATATAGGCAAGTGTGTTTCTCGATCAGCTCGAATAAGCAGTGAACACACGAACTGTCTGACACTATAGGTGAGCGTACGTTCGATATAGAAACGAATTCCGCACTCTTTTCATACATGTTTACGCGGCACGTGTATACCTTTGGTTATAAACAACGGATTTTTTTTTCAAACTGTAATTTTAAAAATGTACTGCTTGAATCTCAAACTCAAAGAGTCTAAAACCGATGTTCGGCTTGAGGTGGAATGATATCAACATAAGCCAATCTTAATTTTCTTTTGGTAAAAAAAATGGTTTATTATCGAAATGAACAAATATATGCCAACGCCGATCCGATAGATGTATGATCTTTATAATAAGGAGGTGCTAATGCATTAAACATTATTCGAAGTTTATACATTCTGTTCAGCACAGGCGCAAAGGATTTCGTGTGACGTACGCGCGGACGGTAAATGTATAATAAGAAATTTTGAATGATTATAATTTTTTTGTTTTTTTTTTTCATTTAAATGATTAAATTTATGGTTGATTATTTTGTTATCTTGTAATCTTGAACTCTACATGATGTATCATACTGTCAAAATTGTTTTATTTTATGTCAGAATACCCACGGCTTCGTTCGCATGGTTATACTCGTAGTTACAATCTTAAAATAAGAAACTATAACATTCGCATCATCTAGAATGATTAAATGAAATTAAATACTGGGTCTTTATTTTCGTGATATTATAATACAAATCACGATAAAAACAAATAGAATTCCCTAGAAATAGGGGATTAAAGAAAGTGATTCGTTGCTTCTTTATATTGCTTATGTAACTTTTCAAAAAATCGCGTCGTTCCGTTTCTCCGTTGCGACGTGCGTCGCTCTTCTCGTCCGTTTATACTTTTCAGTTTTGAATGAGATTTTTCCCCGAAGGGATCAGATATATTTATTAGGTTAAGGTCTCCCAGAACAAAAATTTCTATATTATTTCCCGGTCCGTCAACTATACCTGTGCAAAAAATTATATCGATCCTCTGGCCCCTTTAATTGTAACGTACTTTTTACTTAAACCAATATTCATATAGTACTGGTGTGTTATTTACATGGATAAGTTAACCTATATATTTACACACATACACACGCACATATGTATATATATATATATATATATATATATATATATATATATATATAACTTTGTACCCCTTTTTTAAACATATTGAGCGTAACGAAAGAGTGTCGGTTTTGGGGTAAAGTTTATATTATTTTTCAACTGTTACTAACATTACATTTTAAATTTCATACATATTGCAGGGAAATTTCATTTCTAAACAATACACGCTAATAACGTACTTGTACACATTCTCAGCTGACGAAATAGAACAAAATAAAAAAACAAATTATATACAATTATTATAGAGGTACAGTTTTTGACAAAATAACCTAAATAACGTTAGCTTAAAGATTTAACGAATTAGGGTCGTATTTAGACCACTGGGCACCAGTAGTTTTTATTAATACTGGACGATAATATGTTTAAAAAAAATGTTTACTGAGGCTGGTTTTCGCTTTAAGCTGATAATTAAAAGAGAAATTGATAATTAAAAGAGAAGCTGATAATTAAAAACCATGAATCTCATTTCGAGATTTTCTTTTCTCGAAAAATAATTCTCAAATTTTTTCATGCATAAAAAAGGTCACTCGGGTGTTTCTTCATATTATTATGTTGGGTTTCTCTACGTCTCCTTAGCAAGCGCAATGTGATTGCATTCTTAATGACAAAGCTATGAGAAACAATGTGGTGATTACAAAAGGATCCATGAAATTGTGATCAAATTTTAACTTGATATTCAAAACTAGATAAACTATTTGCTATAATGTTTACCAGAAAATCGTGGATCCGAAACTATGTAACAAGATTCTTCTAACAAATACCTCTAATAAATTTCACAATTCTAATAATTAGAAACGATTATTCTATCTTCAATGCATTTAGTGTTTGTTGAAGCGTTTTTAGTGAAATTTGATTGCTTGGTTATTGGGGTATGCTGTTGCTATGTTGAAGATTACTGGCTTCTGATCGGGGATGTTTTGAACTAATGACTGCAGAACTGTTGTATAGGAATATAGTGTGTAATATGACTATATATTTTGTACCTTTATTTCACCTTCAATTAACGTAGAATAAGCAGTACCACATTACACAATACATATTATATATCCCGTCATTTGAAGAAAGCTATGCTTTCGTTGAATAAAATGTATCTCGCTATTGTAGTGACAGTGGCTTAGTAATATTTAGAATTCTAATTTTAAAGTTATATCTCATAGCAATATAACAATTATCTTGAACCCAAAATATTATTAGATTGGGGCGAGAATTAAAACAGTGCCCATATAATTGCAGTGTCCATATTCATTACTCAGCTGCGTATTTACAAATAGGGAGAATAAAAAACGTGTTGTAATGACTTGCAACACGTTTTTTATTTTAATAGATGCGGTTATTGCAGTGAATTTAACTGTTCGTACGTCAAAAGGTTTAGCAGACTAATAAATAGAAAAAGAGAAAAAATGGATGTATAAATAAAATATGTGGGATATATTTAATAAAATCTTTCTATTTAATTTTAAAAACTTTTTCTACTCTGTCTACTAAATTTCTAAAAGCTAGAAATTTCGGAAAAGTTGTGCTGCTGAATTATTTTTACATCATTTTTTATTCAGACAAAAATCAAAATGTTAATGATTTGTCAAACTCTTAAAGGTCTGTAGAGGTTTTATCCGTGGAGTATGTGTTTCACATACATATCGAATAAGAATTTTGACACGCTGTCAAAATAAATTTACATTATGTTTTGAAGTAAACTTCAAAACTTGTTCGATGCATACAATAGAACCCCTACAGGAAGTCATCTTTTGAGTCAATGTTTAAATCGCAGAGTCTACCTGCTAAACTATACCGTTATTTTTTGGACCTAAAGCCAACCCCAAGCACCGAACAATTAGGATTATTAATAATGATTGTTAGCCCAGCCCCACCCTAAAGAAAAAGTTCAATGACTCGCTCTTTGAAAAGATTCCTTTTAGAAAGTTCCTCGATCAGGGTGGAGATAACGTAGGCAAATCGGCTTCTTTTGTTTTGAACGAACCTGACCTTTCCTTTATTTTTATTAGTATTGTGGCGGAAAAGAATTGTTGTGAATGAGTACTTGCAAAATTGGGCTCATGAACTTTTTCCTTGTACATAACATTGTTGTAAGTAGTTTGGCGTTATGGAATATTTTATTTTACTATAAAGATTATATCTTCGAGAACTTCCATGTATTTATTTGCAACTAGATATAAATTTATTCTCTTAACATTAGCAAAATTTTAAATAATAAGAGACTGGTATCCACATATCTAAGATTCGGGTTATTTGTAGACAGAATAAAATTTAACGGGCTCCAGTAGCAAATGTGCCGCAACTTTCGACATTGAACTACTCTGCTACAGCATCCCTTTAAATAAAGTGTTGTCAAAACAGGAACAGACGCTGTTAATATATGTGAATGTTTTACTTTTTTACGATTCCGCACTTCAAAAAGGAAAAACCGAACCTTTATAAGATCAGTATCAAAGACCACTCAAATGTTCATCTGTCCGTTCTTCACAGCCATTTTTCTCGGAAACCGCTTTACTCGGAAAGTTTCAATTTGGTAGAGTAATAAAGCATATGCAAAATGCTAACATATCGTAATTGTTAATAAATATTTTTATGATTTTTTTATGGCGGGCTTATAGTGTGGCATATTAAGTAATAGACTTTTTTTTTAATTCAATATAAAATCAAAAAGGATTTATTAATATTTTTATAAACTAAAAATACGTAAAAGAAAAATAAGTTTCCCCTTTTTTATTTCCGAATTTACTGAACCTAATATCATGAAAAACTGTGGGAAAACTATAACGATGACTCTAGATGTCATAGTTTTTGAGGTATTTACGATAATATATATGGGTGACATGCTATTAAATATAACCACTTACATTTATTAGGTGTTATTAAATATTTATGGCGCTAGGAAGTTCGTTTTATAGATGACTTATAATAAAAAAAACACTTTAAACGAAGTACAGGGCTCTTGATGGGCGATCCAATCTGGATATATTATTTTTATTTAATAAGATATCGGATAGTTGGTCTTAGTTCTTTCGATTCTCCAAGAGGACATAACATATGATAGAGGATATAATGTATGAAATTGAAAATATTGAAGTTGAATTGTACATTTTAAATGACATATGTGCTCTACTATAATTAGTTTTGAAGGGACAAGTGCTCCAAGTGGGATTTAATTTGTTGCTTCTTACTTTGAAAGTGGAATTTAATTCGTTGTTTCTTACTTTGAAAGAGAAATTTAATTTGTCGTATCATATTTTGAAAGTGGAATTTAATTTGTTGCTTCATACTTTGAAAGTGGAATTTAATTTGTTGTATCATACTGTGAAAGAAATGACGTTTTAAGTCAAAATCAATGAAATTCGGTCCAAATAATAAACATATGTATTTCTTATCGTAACTGCTACACAAGTATTCTCTTTTCATAACTACATAAGATTTTCCAGAAACATTATGTGGTAATCTCATTTCAATAGTATTTGATTATTTAAAACTCACTTCCGTAGTAACAATTTAATAGATGACTTCGGCTTTTATTGACGTTCTCATACTTTTGTTATTTATCCTTTACATAAGAGAATTATTCGTTCAATCAGCCAAAGGAACTTGTTTCGCACCATTTGCTTCCATTTCTTGACAATAAACTAAACAAATATATATACAATATATATATATATATATATATATATATATATATATATATATAATTCTTTGAACCAGGGAGATAAATCAAAAACCAGATTGTATCTGTGCACAGATGTACGAGTAACATACTAATTCAAGATACTCGCAGATCGAACAGAATCATCGGAAAAGAAGAGCAAAAGATTGAAAAGAGCGTAAAAGATATTCACTTTGTCAACATAGAACGAATGTCAACATGAGGTTAACAGTTTATTTTTAAATAATTCAGAAAATGGCTATATATTGAAAAAGAGCGTTCGATATTGAACGTTTTTCGTAATTGTTTCTAAATAGTTTTTATTTACTTCGTTGCATTTTTATTATTTAGTTTTATTGTTACTTTTATTATATATATTTTTGATTTTATTCTAAAAAATATCAGCTTTTTTAAATATCTTATTTTTTTTAATATTAGGCCCATTGTTGCCAGTTTCATTTTAGTACTCCTTGCGTACAAGGTAATATTATGAAATACTTTTTAGACTTCCGTATAAAAAGTTTTCGAACGAAAACCTACCATTAAAACCACAGAACATTGTCTATTCAATGTTCTGTGGCTAAAACGCGTTGAGACAATGCTATTCGGATGTTGGTCCAACTGCCAGATGCTTGTAGTTCCTAAGCAAGTTAAGTTATGGAGAGTAAATTCTGCTGAAAATTAGGCAATTAACATTATTTAGTTGCAACCTTATTTTTAGGCCTCCAATGATATAGTGTGGCTAATTGTATTCAAAGCAAAATTCAAAATTCAAATTGTCTTCAAAGCATAATTGTAAGATGGGATTAAAAAAAATTAACCGGAAATAAAAATTATTATTTATACAGTTACAGCTCGTAAACAGCTCGTAAACTTAATTTTATATTGGCGATATTCACATATCTAAAAAATATTTTTTTATATTTAATGATTTCTTCGATTAATGCGTAACGCAGATATTTTTATGTGGCGAATTGGTGGTCGACGGCTGCCGATTTTTGTGGGTTAAATTCTACATAAGTTAAGATGCGTGTTTATGACTAACATAAGTTAAGATGCGTGTTTATGACTAAATGTCTACCGTCTCCGTTAGCGCATGTTCAGTCGTATATTTTGCCCGTTTCTCCGATAGCGCATTTTAACTCGGTCTGAGTCCCTCCAATATTTTGTAGGAATCATTTTTGAGGAATACGTGCCACAAAATATTAAATATCATATGTTCTATTTTCTCCGATTATTGTCGGCTGTGTGCACGCTATTTAGATCCCATGTTTTTTGTGCCCTGTGCACAAGAACTACGCACAAATAATATATACTCGCGTCCACCACTATCAAATATATCTTGTTTGGATCTATTAAGATAAATATTGTGTAAGTCTGTTGAAATTTTGTTTAATACTTGTGCAATTTGTGGAGTCATTAATTATGCTACCAATTTGTGCGAAAATTTCCTGTTAAGTCATACGGCTTAATAAAACAACACAATGCAAGCACGGTCGTAAATATACTGATAAATGTAATCATTGAGTATGTGAGTACAATTTGAGTGATAAAACTATGTCGTTATTTAGAATAAATGGAATATGAAAGAATGGATGATTATTAAAAGGAATTAAAATAAGTTTAATATCTAAAGTACACATTCTGCAACTTTGTCAGCGAATCAAAATTTTAAGCGATCAAAAGAAAAGCTGTGGTTTTTGATTGTTATTATTATTTATGTCAGTTGCATTTTTATTATTGTAATAAATTATGTGAGTTACATTCACAGACATGTAAGTTTTATGCAGGAAAGCAAAAAAAATATCAGGCATGTATAAAAAATACCAAGTATGTTTAACAAAGGCTATGTCTAATTATTCTTATACGAGATTCTATGAAACACGAACAAATTTACATTTGTTTACAGAAATACGCTTAAAATGTACTCAGTTAGATGCACAGATTCACTTTCATGAGTAACAGATACGATCTTTGTTACAACTTGTACATCACAACGGTGATACAATAGAGATATAACGTTAATAATAATATGTTTTAAAAGAACTTTATTCCTATAATAGGATGAAGAGTATTTTTTCGTTCTCTAAAACAAGACAGATTATGCTCCTTTACATTTTTGACAGAAGCGCGTATTAAATATACCCAGTTTGATACACATATTAACTTTCATGAGTAACAGATACGACCTTTGTTACAACTTGTACATCACAACGGTGATACAATAGAGATATAACGTTAATAATAATATGTTTTAAAAGGACTTTATTCCTATAATAGGATGAAGAGTATTTTTTCGTTCTCTAAAACAAGACAGATTATGCTCTTTTACATTTTTGACAGAAGCGAGTATTAAATATACTCAGTTTGATGCATAGATTCACTTGTACGAATAACAGACACGTTCTTTGTTAAAACCTGTACATTATAACGGTCATACAATAGAAATATAACATTTGTAATAATATATTTCAAAGGAAATTTATTCTGATAACAGGATGGAGAGTATTTTCTTCATTCTCTAATATAAGACAGATTATACCCATATACATTTTTGACAAAAGCGCGTATCAAATTTATTCAGTACAATATATTAAATAAATAAATTCAGTTCTATGACTCAGAATTACCTATAAGAATAATAAACACGTTCTTTGTTAAAATCTGCACGTTGTAATACATTTGAATTATAACTTGATAATAACATATTTCAAAAGGGGTTATTATAATAGAAAAAAGAGTATTTCCCTTATCTTCTAATACAAGAAAACCTGAATCGTGCAATGCAGTATTTTTGTATTATATATAAAAAGGTATTATAAAATGTTTGTACGTAAAATAGTATTTTGAACGCCAGATACGTTATATATCAATGTACCTGTTTATGAAACATCGATAACAAATAGAACGAAGTACAAAGTTCAGTCCGGTTGAGAAATTAAGTTTCTCTGTACTTCACAGAAGTTTATAAAATAAATGGGTATTGTGTAGTAGAACCTTATGAATATAGCATTTATTTTGATATAGATTTCTAATAAAATATAAAAAGGAGTTTAATAGACGCGTTTTGACTCTATAGATGCAAGTCATAATGGAGTAAACCGGAATGTAAAAATACATTACGTTTCGCGTAGGTGACGGAGTGGATAAAATAAAAAAATTGGCCTCCTTGAAATAAGAGCATTTATTGCCTACTTTTTAATTTCACGAAATAAAAATTGGAATTACCATTAATACAAATGAAAACGCCTAAAGCGTCATTAATTTAAAATAAGTGCAGTGACTATATATCACCTAAAGAATTAATAACATAACGCATACAGTCAGACATCGGTATTTATTTTAATGTCAGATGGTGATAATTTCTAAAAAGTAACAAAATATATACACATATGTACAGTATTAATACTCATTATTTTAGTTACTAAAATATCTATTGTCGCCTCTAAGCTGACATGGTGCAACCCTACACTGTATTGTCGTTGAACATTGTATAGGTGAAAATAAATGTTAGTTTAATATCGAATTAAATTTTATAAATCTTATTACCTATGGTAAGAAATAACTCCTTCAGCAAGGTTTAGCCTCCGACTTTCATTTTTACATGATCTAATGGCACAGTAAGGCATATTTTTTTTCATTCGCAAAGCAAACGCGAGATGAGTTTATTTTAATGTAAGCAGAGCTCTGCTTACTTATGGCTCGCTCGTCACCCTCGCATACCATTTCTAGTTTACTCTTTGTTCGTCGGTAGATACATACACCATGGTTACGTCATTTATTGACATGTTGCAGCACAAAATTTTTATTATGGAACAATAAACACCAAAACCTGCGTGACCCGTGTTATTTTTCCGGTTGAAACGGATCAGATGATGAGTTTTATGAAAATTTCTTCTACCGATTAAGCATGACTGAGTAACAAAAATCAATACACTCTTTTGTTGTATTAATACTCGATGCGTAGCCTCGGTCATGCAAAATTTACGCGTGGTGAATTTATTAATGATTCGTTGCTTGGTTACAAATTTATTAGGTGACATACTTTTGCATTTATAATAACAATAGAGTTCAGCAGATGAAACCTGAGTAAGCTGAAACCTGGGTGTTTACAAAAGAAATCCTCCCGAAGCTCAGAGAGCAATCGAAAGGAAACTGGCAGGGGCCACGCTGATAGACTGAAAGGAGAACGAATGGCTTAGAGAGAAGAGAAGGATCGCTATCTTGAAACATATTGCGAAGCTTAAGTGGCAATGTGCCGGTCACGTCGCCAGAAAGTTGGATTCATGGTATAAAATGCTCATGGAACGGAGACAGTGGGGCGAAAAATGCGTACGATGGAGGCCTACACTTCTATGGTAGAACATGACTCAGGAAAAGTAAACTAAGGACTGTTGTTATTTCGCCCTGTTTGTTCGCCTGTCTGTGACAGCCTACAATATTTGTAAATTTATTACTAAAATTTGCAGGTAGATGTATAAGATATCAACCGTTACAAAATAAAGTAAGAACAAACACCAACAAAAATTTTAAGCACCACCTTGTACAGTGCCTCGGAAATATAATTGATGGTATTTTAAACTCGTTTGTAAAATATTAAGGTCCAAAGTAGTTTATATTGTATCCTTACTACGTAACTGTTGAATAGATGTCAGAAAAACTTATAATAGTCGGTAAAACTAAAAGTGCACGCCCCACGTTTTGATGTGAAACATCTAATGGCGCGATTAGATGGGAGTTATAACGTTCTGATGGCACGTCGCGACGTGTCATTTGGCTAGCTTTTTATCTTGTCAACTTTTTGCGACTTAATTCGGCCAGCTTCGCGTGTTGTCGGCTCTTTCCGACTTAACGCGTCCCTTGTCCTGATACACAAAGACGCTACTTTACGTGTGATTAGTGTATCAGCATTGTTTCTTATTTACTAACGTTTATAAATTTACTCGTATATATCGATATAATGCATTAAATAGTTCTAAAACGTTAATTTGAATATGTGTTATAGTTATAGTAAAAGTGACAGTGAAAAAAAATTTAGATGTTTCACATCTGTCAGGTGTCCCATGATGGCTGGAGTTTTTTATTGTTAAATAACCATAAGAAAAATTTAAAAATTAATAAAGAAATTAGAAGCAGCAAGGAGCAGGGAAAGGGGAAAAAGGTAAAAGCCGCAAGAAGGAGGGATAAGAAGATCCAAACAAAAGTAGCCGGATACACAAAAAGAGAGTTTTTGTAAAAAAATAATTACAAAATTAATTTAATAAAGAAATCATAGTGAAAACAAAGTCTTCTATTATAATATAACTATTATAATATATAAGCAATAGATAGAAAAACGAATCACCAAAATCGATCGAGAATTGTAACCTGTAGTGTGACTTCAGAGACTTAGTTCTACATTATGTACATATGTACAAATTAAAGGAAGGAGACGCATGTCATTTTTAAAGACATACTTAGGTCATAATAGATATTAAAAAAAAAATGGAAAAATAGTTTCATTTTTCTCTTCCCAGCTAGCTGTATTAAAAGTTGATTACTTCTAAAATTAGCCGCGTTGTAATTACTTCTATCATAAAAACTCTGGGTTGGCCAGCCAGTCGATAATAAGGCACACAACCGAAATGGGTATCTAAAAAAAATAATGATATTAATGAATACGTTCATTTCAAATTACTTCCGGTTTGTTGCATTAACAAGTTTTGCATTGCGGAATGGTTACGGAACTTATTTGGTCTGTTCTGATACAAGCTTGTCAATTATTACAGGAAATGGACTGAAACAATAAGAGATCATGCTGGGGAAATTTTGAAAGGGAGCGATGTAGGAAGTTATAAAAAATGGGAGAAGAAACTGTCTGTTACTCTGGCACGGCTTTGTTGTGAATGATATGAAGATAAAGTTAAGAACATTACTTATTTTTTGTCCGCGCCGCCAAATCAATCGACGTGCTAAATTTAAATAAACGACCAAAAGAGCTATTATACGCTCTCAACGCTCGGTGTAGACAATGGCAACTGAAATAGCAAAAATTTCAACCGCACTCGATTATGCACGACGATGGTCGGTACGTGCATGCGCCATGTTATTAGTCACAGACCGTCGGCGAGCGGCGCGAACTGGTTCACTCGGTTACTCTGGCTTCCTCTTCCTCTCTTGCTGAGTTACGGCACTCAGAGAAAGTCTCTTTCGAGCAGGGTTCATGTTCGGACGGTGTGGCTAAAAAGAACAGAACGTTTGACTACGCTTTATTTCTCCTTTTAAATCGTATTGCTCGAGCGCTTTAACGCTGAGAGAAAATCTGATCTGAGTACGAGCCATGGGGGAGAACAAGAAATTCTCGAAGTTTAGACGCGATATCCATTAATGGGCAGGAAATCTCATCAAAACTATTAACGTGGAAAACTTGTTTAGTACGAGTAAACATTGCAACATGAAGAGTTTAAATGTATTTATTCACCTAAGAAATCATTGTGAAAATAAAGTCTAAAGTCTAAACTATTTAAACATGCAAAGAATTTCTTTCAAACATTGTTATAATTTTCTGGTAAATTTTAGGCAAGCTTCTAGGAACGGTATTTTCTCAATCAGGTATTTTCTTATTTTTTGAATCAGCTGCAAAGTTTGGAGGGGAAGTGAAGATATTTTTTGGGGATATCTTTAGAAACATCTGTATAAAGACATACAAAAAAATCTAGTAAAAATGGCGTTTTGAATCTTTATAACTTTGAGATATTAATACATTTGGGACTCAATAGACTTCTTTCTCGTCTCTAAGAAATATATGTATATTACAAATGAAATAAATGCAGGATTTCAAAATTGAATACAAGACAAAACCAAAACAAGAAAAATTATGTTTTTTTTGTAATATATATTATAATTATTTTGAATATCTTTACTGCACTAGTCTCGAGTAAAGTCGAGAGTTGACCTAGAGCAACGCTAGGCGCGACGCTTACTTACCACCTTCTTTTACTCATCATTAATAGATGAACGCTGCCAGCTCTCTTTGTAAGCGTACCGTCTTATTCGTTTCAAATTCCAGATATATGGGACAGTTGTTGTCCCGGTGGAACACTTATAATATGGCTAAAAAATGGAACGCTATTTGTACCAAATTTGAAGTGTCTACCTTAAATAGTCCCGAAAACCGGCTAGGAGACTTTAAATAATATCTCCAGAATTATCTTATACATAATTTTGAAAAACTTACATTTAAAAAAAATTACTTCAAGATAACGAAGTCAAAAACCTCTTAATTAAAAGGTACCTCTTAATTAAAGTATGTAGAGTATTCACGTCTCTATCTATACAGTAAAATAATTGTTTTTTCTTTTTCTTCTAATCCTGCGAGGAGTACATGAAAACTATGTTTTTTACTTTCAACTTGTAATGAATGTTTTTATTCGAATATCTCTGAGAGTATTCCACTTAAAATTCTGAAAATATATTTTTGCTTTTGAATACAATAAACTAAACAATTTTTTTGTACTTAATTTACCTCTCTAAAATTACTGCTTATGTATTTTAATCTTGGATATTGGAAAATATGTGGGTTAATATGATCTATTATTATTTACGTCAAAAGATTTCTGAGAATGAATATAATTTATTTTTGTGGAAAAATTATCATTATGTGAATGAAAATACTTAATATTTCAGTTAGATTTCTAAAAAAAGGGCGCAATGCTTTTAAATTCGAATATTATGCTCAGTAAAAAAAGATGACACACTAAAGCACTTGCAGAGTAGATAGAAAAAATAAGTTCGTTAATTATTTTTTGATTTTTAATGCAGTATTTATAAAAGCTTGCTTTTTTATTTTTTAAACTATTATTTTTGTTACTAATTTATAATAAATTGTAAATTAATTCACATAAAATTATGTGCTAACGATGAATTTTGTCGATATGTTCATTCGGTGATAAATGTATAGATTGTCTAGAAAATACAGGCAGCAGGTTCAGTGCTAAACAGTAGATAAAGCGGTAGAAAAGTTGTTAAAATTGTTTCTATGTGTTTTCTCTATGTTCTCTTAAATTAGTTATTTCATAGCTTAAATTTAATTACTAAGATGAGTAGTTCTTACTTAAAGCACGCGATGCAGACATTTGAAACAATTTCATTATTTTTTAAAAGAAAATTGAAAATCAAGAAATTTTTGACTCTCTTTTTAGAGACAAACGAAAAAATTGTTTGTTTTAAGGTTTTACTCGCCCTTGAATTACGAGAAAAAAAAACGGCTCAATTTAGTATTAAATGATTTATTAATGACAATATGATAAACAGCAGGTTGTATTGGATAAAGGACCTGAAAGGAAATAATATGCTAAGTCATAGACAAAACAAATATGCATATTTACAAGGTTTGTTGAGATGGAAAATAGTGAAGAAATCTTATAATTTGTTAATTAAGATCGATATATAAGTAATAATACTATATGTAATGGTAATATATAGCAAATTCATTTTGGAAGTCAGTTAATTTAATTATAAAATTGATTTAAAGATTTTCATAATAAATTAATGTCAATTTTTCGGCCTTCCTTTTACTTAGATATATAAGCGATAATATTATATATAATAACAAAATATAGTAAATTAATTTTGGAAAATTTAATTATGAAATTAATGATGAAGATCATCGATGTAAATTTATATCAATCATTCGGCCTTCCTTTTAATTATATGTATAAGCAATTATATTATATGTAATGATTATATAGCGCAAAGTCATTTTGGAAAAGTCAGTTAATTTAATTATGAAAGTGCTAAGAAGATTACCGTCATAAATTTATTTCAATAGCCTTCCTTTTATTTAGATGTATTAGCAATAATATTAAATGCAATGATAATATAGAGCAAATTCATTTTGGAGAAATTAGCTAATTTAATTTTGAAATCGATTTGAAGATCACCGATGTAAATTTATATCAATCATTTGGCCTTCCTTTTACTTGTAACTTTTGGGACAAGGATGGCGCCTTCTCGTCTAATACGACTTTCATAACGTAATAGCAGGGCTGCGTAGACTTCCTGTTTGCTAAAAGCAAAGGTCACGCGTCATTGGCTCAACAAGTTAATGTGATTAAAATTATCCAAAGCATTGTGCGAAGACAAATTATATATTGCGAAATTTGCATAACAACTGCGTTCCGACGCCGAGCCCTCTCCAATTCCAATCTGCCTCCCGGTCACGCAACTAGCGAACACAATCACCAACCGACATATGGGATGTGATCGCCGAGCGTCGCTTCGTCGACACGCACACCGCTGATTACTGAGCGCTCGTTTAGATGTTTATTCCCATATAACGTATTCCAATATAATTTATTCCGATATAATTTATTCCGCCAGCATGGTTATGTTATGTGAGCGTATTGCCAAATGTTATATGTAACGAGTATTGTGCTCGCAAATCGTGGCCAGCATGTGGAGCTTGCAACCAGAGCGCGTAATCGCGTTACACGTTTGTGGGTCTCCGAGAATTCGAACACATCATTTGGTTACATACGTTAATTCGATGAATGAGATTTAAAAAAAAGAGAAAAAAGTTAGCCTAATGACATCAATGAAACAGTTATTAGTTCTATGAAATGTTGTCAGTTCGTTATTAGTTCCGCGAGTTTATGTCATTAGCAGGCAAAAACCGATTAAGGTAATACGAACGACGAAGTTGAAAAATAAATTAAATGTTAACTATAAATATATTTTACAATAATTTAGAGTATTTTAACTATTGAACGATCGTTATGATTGTTTTTTCTTCACTATATACTTTATAGTTTTATATTTATACTAATATATAAAACGGCAGTAGTTTCTTTGTGTGTGTTGGTCTCTGGATCCGAAGTCCGATTTCAAAAATTCTTTTTAAATTAGAGAGTTCATATTTTTGAAAAATGTCAGCTATTTACTCTATATTTTATAAGGAAAGACCAGTGGTAAAAATATATCAGGAATTTGGGAATACTGTTTAAACGGTGTAAGGTAGGTGACGGGGTTGTTTAGGTAATGAATGATCATCCTGATTACTTCTGCTGATATGGCCATAACCCCGATGACAATGTTGCTTGACAAACGGGGCTGCGGTGTTCAGTGATCGTGGGGGAGGGCAGCATAATTAAGAAAACTCTGTTCACGAAACCGCGGGGTACAGCTATGTAATTTATTTTTACAACAAAGTGCGTGATGGGGCTTAATATTATTTGTGTACTTAATATTATTTGTGTCAAAATATTACCTCTAAATGGCTAAAAATAATATAGCTGAACTGACTATTTATAAGCAAAGACACAGTAAACACTTTCATAGCAAGTAGCGTCCTTTTACTGAAATCTAGAAATGTATAAAATGTCATAAATTTCCCTCTTTGAACGGAGCTGAACTGAGATATAATTGCCAATATAAGCATAAAACAATTAAGTAGCGATAATGAATGTTCACATTTATTTCTATCTTCTTATCTTTACTCTTTATAGGATCGTCTTTTCGGCGCTTTTCTGTTTGGTTCACCCATATTTTTCTTAATTTTCCACAATCACTTCTTCCCTATTTCTGTTTTATGACCAAACATATTCTCCCCGTATTAAAAATTCCTTTTCTTTATCTGTAAAACTAATTTTTTCAGAAATATTTGTTATAATGTTGATTTTAATACCAACGTCTTGTAGATATTATTTGTGTATCACATAATGCGTAAAACAATTATCCCAGCTCTCCCAACTATCAGCAAACACATGTTGCGAATGAAGTTTGTCACGTCCTGGGGTTTATAGGTTAAAAAACGGAACGCAATATCTCGGACACGCATTGTTCGAGTCTTAACTGTGCTCGGCGATACAGCAGCTCGAGCTCATAGACACAAAACGCGCCATAAACTCCAATAAAGTATCCTCGACGTCATAAAACTGGAGTTGTATTCGTTGTTGTGCGCAATGTATGAAAGGTAGAGATTGGCCCTAAGTGCCCTGTAGGTACTTCACACTTGTGTTGTGAAAGGCCATTTACGATGGCTGAGCCCTTGTCTGCTATTAAGCAAAGTCCTTGACAGATGGCTTTTGAAAGTTTCTCGAAGATTGCCTGCTTTATTGTCGAGCGTTGGCGTCATTTAGCTGTGGTGTTCAATGAAAATATAATATTTTTGTTATTTTAGACAATCCAGTATTTGTGGAAGATTCTGTGAGAGTGGTTAAATTTTATTATAACTTTATTATTATGAATCGTATATATGTATGCTGTGGTGATGGTTAGGTGTTATTACAAGAAAAGCGCGCAGAAGAAAGAGAAAGAGGGATAGATTAATCAAATGAGGACCGAAAAGGATAAATGTGACATGAAGAAAGATTAAAATCTTAGAAAAGAAGCTAATTCTGCTAGCATCAATAACCTCATATTTCAGGTATAAAAAGTCATTCCACTTTTATTTTGTAGTGTGCCATATAGAAGTGATATTGCGAATATTATAATAGAAATAGAGCCTTTAGACGATCGAATTGTTTTAAAACCGTTTGCACTTGTATAATGTTAAACCCTATCGGCATTTTGAAGTAAATGCCTACAATCAGAATAAGACATGCACTTGCTAGGATGATTTGTAATTTTTGTATCAATCCATTGTATAAATCCATTGCATCCATCCATATAGGAGAATATAGTGAACATAGACATACACATCGGACTGATAGATAAATACACGATTTTTATATAAATAGAGATATGCGTTTTTATAAGGGGATAAGCGATCTACTAGATGTATATTCAAAGTACGAATGGGCTAGGTCCATAATTTGCTAAAAGTAAATCCCGTAATGTTAAGAATATTTCTCAAGATTATTTGAAGCAAATTTATAGTTTGTAATATAGAAAAATAATTATTTCATTTAATAAAGTAATTGGTAAAGTTAGTGATGTTTTTTTGTAAACAGCCTTTTAAATCGAGCTGTCCCCTTATTGAATAGTTGAAAAGATATATTGGGATTGGGACTAGCACGGAAAGTGATGAATCGAAAAACATAATCCGGTTCGATTTACATTATTAATTTTCATATCTTAGTTATGAAACTCATTTAATTTATGTATCAAAATTATGGAAATTACTTCATAAACTATTTCAAATAAGTATCGAAATCACGGAATCCATTTTGGTAATATATTGACGTTATGGGACATATTTTATATACTTAGAGAAATTATGGAACCAATTTCATATAGGTATTGAAATTATAAAACTTGTTTCGTTTATGTATCGAAATTATGGGACATATGTTATGTACGTGCCGAAATTGTGGGACTCGTGTCATACATGTAAAGAAATCATGGTCTATAATTTATGTATGTTTCGAAATTATGGAATGTATTTCATATATATTTCGAAACTATGTATCCCATTTCATATATGGCTCGAAATTATGGACTCATTTTATACACTTATCAAAATTATGGAATTGAAATGTATTAAAGGGCGTTTAAGAAGTGAATGTAGGTATGAATGCGTAAAGATATGTTTTGCATTAAAACATTTATTAGAGACTATGCGGTATAAAAAAGGTTAACATTTTTCTTTGTCCTTTTAAAAGATGGTTAATCCAATGGCGAGTAAACTATCCTATTACACAATTTAACGTCGAAAGTCGACACGTGAACTCAAAACATAATATCTAAAAGAACCACATCTGCAACGGTAATATTTCGAAGCGGCCAGGCGCGGCAAGCGGCCATAAATATGCCTACTTCGACTCGGACAAAAAAGCGACAAATGACAAAAAAGTGAACAAAAAAATGACATCACTAATGAATACTGTGAGAGTTAAATACTAGACAAAAGCGAAGTGCGTCCAACGAACACTTGTCTTGAAATTTCTCTGCCGAGCTCTATTCTGTAATACGAAACCATTCAACTTAATGGCCATGAAGTTTTGGTTAATAACTTTGTATTTGAATCTGAGTTTGAGCTACTGTTGTTAACTAAGAAAAATTGGTAATTTTTTACACATAAATAAATTCTGTGAAATTATGTATAGTTATATAATTATTTACAGTTTTATAAAATTTTTGATTGAAAAAATGGAACCCTGTAAAGTCACTCACTTGTGTGTCTGTTTGTATGTTAGCCGACTCAGAAATTTTACGACGTAGAAATTAAAAATTTGGAAAAGAACACATTAATTTGCATATACCTCAATAGATGGCAGTTTTATTTGAAAATTTTAAATGTACGCAATATTTTTTTTGACTTCACGTATCGTGTGTAGTATCAGTATCAGTTGAAAGAATTAGCTTATAAGGATTCCAAAACAATTTTACATTTTAGATTATTTTAAATTTCGTTTAAAATAGTTCTAGAAAAATAACCGAAAATGTTCCCTTAAAACGTATTTCCCTGTCTCTAAAACTTCTGTCATCTTCGAAAGTCAATATTTTTACATGGTGAAAAATGATATTAATATATTTTTATGAACATTTTAACATGAATACTATGTATTCTTAAATGTTTATACGTGTTTAAGTGTGTACGAACCTTAAAGCGAGGGTTGTTTTTAATTTTTCTACCATTTAATATTCGAAGGAGCTTTAAAATAATATTTACATTCGTAGTTTAACAACAATACTATGTACCCTTAAATGTTATACGTGTTTAAGTGTATAAAACCTCATAGCATGAGTTGTTTTTCAATTGTTATCACAGCCATTTCATTTTTGACTGGATTTTCTTTGAGGATTTCATTTTGTGTCCTGCTTTTGTGGGATATATTATAAATGGCGACCAGCAAATCCACTGCCATTAGGTGTGATAATATTCTTTTTGCACATATGTAATATTTTACGCAATTTCGTATACAACCCGGAAAATCAATAGTTCACACTGACTTAGAGCAAGAATTCAGTGTCTTACAAACAAAAAGGAACTGAAAAAAATCACCTGTAAATATGAAAAATAAATTTCGTTACAAATAATTTTGGTTATTTTTCTTAAAAATGTTCTTTTTTTATGCATCCATATAATAACTAGATCAATAATGTGGCTCAGAACCTATTTAAATCATAATTCAGGTGCGCAGCGAATATCATTTGTAAAATTATAATATTTTGGATCTAGTTATTATGACCATATGTAAATAAATGCGCTCCTAAACAATTTTAATTCACAACTTTTTTTTAAAATAGGCTTGATTGTCTATTAGTACAATATTTGATATTGTTGCATTAGGCAAAAAATACAGGCAGGTTACACTACAATTAATATATTTAACCTTTTAAAATGCAACATTCAATGAAAAATAAATTTTTCTATAATAAGCATATTGCAAAAAAGTCATAGAAATACCTATTTTTGTAATAATTTTTTTTACTTGCAAATGAAACCTGTATTGTTAGGTAAATCTTAAATAATTTTTTTTTATTTTTCTTCTTATTTCTACGACAGAGATGAGAATAAACTCTTCCAATGTTTGAGAAATTGTTCAAGGGTGGGGAATATTAGTCAAGGGATTTGATCATAAAAATAAAAGTATGACACACTTGTGGGTTGACAAAGTATCCCGTTTTCCTAATCAGATATGGAAAACTAAATATTACTTTGTATCTCTTATCGTGTAAAACGTCTAACTAAATAAACTATTTCCATTATTTGCATCCTTAAAGGAAATATTTAAAATCATTTATAAGCAGTTGAATATATGTTTTCTGTAAATTGCGTTTAAGTGGACTTGTATATATGGACTTGTATGTATTATAAAAAGTTTTAAATAAAGATTATACTATTAAAAAAAACGTAATTTATTATTAATTAACTATTTATTAAGTTATTACAAAATTATTAAAAAGTAAACATAGTTTCGAGTGCTGCCGACCCAAAAGTTGCACGCTGTCACATGCCACTGATATGGCCTTCAAACACGCTTTAATGACTGTTTTTTACACTATTACACGAACTTGTAATTTACATTTGACAGTTTTCTTTTTATTTGTGTAATAACTTTAAAAATGTAGAAATTAGACTGTAAAAAAATAAAATAAGTCTTAGCAACATTGTCTACAATTATTTAAGCAATAATATTCAGTGGGGATCCTGTGGCAGTCTTGTTTATATTTGTTATTTCATATGTACATACAAGAAAAATATATTTAAAAGTGTTTAACAGGGATACCCCTTAAAAATTAGATATTAGACTGCATAAAAATAAAACCTTTTAAGCACGAGTGGAACTCGCACGACGAGAGTTCCGTACACATTTACGCATTTATAAGCATTGAATGCTACTAGATATTCCTATTAAACTATTTGGAAAATTTTAATTTTTTAGAACATAAATATATTGCTTATTATACATTTCACAGGCGCATATTTAAATGAATATTTTTTTATGTGATATAACTACAGATTAATGATTTTTCCCTTTACTGCGAGACCTTGCTTCTTGCCAAATTTCATGATTATAGGTCAAGGGTACTTACCTTGAGGTAAGTACCCTATAGGTTTTGTTTATTTGAGGGTGTCAAAATATGCGATATAAATTGCCGTATTTTTAGAGTTCTTCTTGACTGCGTTGATTTAGAAACTTTATTCTTTTACAACTCCAAGGAACCGTAGACTTGAGAAAATGGAAATGGATCTTGCAGATCGACAGATAGACAACGAAGTGATTCTATAAATGTTCCTTTTTTCCTTTTGAGGCATGGAACCTGAAAAGAAGAAGAACTACTGGGGGAAGTATTTGGCTTACTTTTCTTTGAAGTATCTTCTACGGCCTTTCAGAAGGCATTCACCGCTTCTTCGTCGTCCGGGAATCGTATACCTCGTAGTTTATGTTTTAAATGGAAATTGCTTAGTAGGAGTTCGGTGTCGTATGGCGGATGACTCATAATCTGTATCTACAATCAACGTAGTCAAATATTCGGTGGTATATATGGTATATATGTATACGACAGAATATTTGACTATGTCAGCAAAGACGTCGTCGTGATGAAGGAGGACTTTACTGCGAGGACTTTGCTTTCGAACGTTTTCAAAAATGACATTTGCTGGTATAGCAATCTACGATAATGACAGATGAACAAATCCTGGTATATCGAACTACGGTAATTGTTCTTTGATATTTCAGAATAATGTTTGCAAAATAATCCGTTAGCCCGTAGCACGGGGTGACTATATTTTTTTTACCACTTCGTTATTTCTTTATCTATCTTCACAGAGAAACATAAACTTTTTGACAGTATATTTAGCTTGCGTCACCCGTAATGGTGTCGAATACAGAATTTGACTTCCTTCGCCAAATTTTTCTAACATTTCACGAGAACAATCAATGCGACGATGTTTTTGAGTATGTGTCAAATCATAGGATATCCATCTAGCACAAAGCTTCCTGACACCCAAATGTTTATGTACAATTTTCTGTACTTAATTATACCAGTAGGTAACTATCTCAATCTGATCGTAGATTACTCTCTTGTCAGTGTTTATCATGAGCCGCGCAGCATCCAAGTTATTTTCAGTTGTCGCTGTTGAAGGAATTTTCTCAAGCAGATCATTAATAAGATAGATAAGGAAACTACTGTACTCGTTAAATCAATTATAAATAGTAGTGCGGGATGGGGCTTCATCATAAAATAAAATCGAAGTCGATCGTAATTTTGTTGTTGATTGAGGCCACAAAGAAAATCATAAAATATCGTGGAACGAACGTTTTCTCGTGTCTAATTGTCGCCATTTTGTAAAAACAAATGATAAATTCGATTAAATTATATTAATGGGTTAAAAATCGTCTATAACTAGTTACTTGAAGAAATGTTGCCAGTATTAGTAAAGCTTTGTCCTTCTCTTGAAAGATAATCAGCTAATTTTACAAAATTCCAATTTGTTGTGCACTCGGGTTCTTAATTTTGAATAGTAATTTTTTAATCACTTGGTGAATAAGGCTCGTATAGTCAAAAAGCGCGCTCAAGTATCGATCGATGTGAGCCCTCGGGAACAATAAATAAATACATAACTTATCGTTTCTTATCTTCGTTTGCACTTAAACGCCATAATTAAGAGACCTCGGGTTGCCATTCCGGTATCAGTTTACTATTCTTTCCACATGTGGGCACTATATTATGGTTTTAACATAAATCGATGACAATATGTAGAACGTGCGAGGAAATACTGGCCAGTTCAGAGCCAAAGGGTATACAAGTCGCGCGAAATATAAAAAAAATTGTTGTAATATTTGAGAGTTTGAGTTGGGATTTTTTTTTGGTTATGGGATTTTTTGAGAAGAACTTTCGGCGTTTCCTGATGTTGCAAGAATACTACATGCTGGATGCATTCAAGAATATAACATACTGGATGCATTCCATCAAAGCAGGTTTGCTCGATTAATTTTAAACGTGGTCGACTTGCCACATTCAGAATTTCTTGGTCGTAATTTTTTTCGTCAGTGCATAAAAACAATTTCAACAAAATCGAGTTTCATATAAAGTATTGTGAGTTTTTATTGTGCATGAAGATAAAATTCAATAAAAAATCACATAAGATATTTTGTTTTATTCAAACAAACAAAGCAAATAACGCAAAAACATTGTGCAAGGTTTTTCTTATTATTTATTTTACAAAGCGAGTAAATGTAACAATATTATAAAATTTTACAGTGTTTTTAAAATTGGAAATAATTATATTTTTTTAAAATGAACACAAGATTCAAGTAGATATATTAATAACAATTCTCTCCGTGGTTAAATGTTTAAATATGCTAATTTGTGTATGGACCCTTATAACACGAGTTCTATTCAAACTCAGTAGTTTTCTTTGAATTAAATATTTATATTTACTTTAATTTAGTAGGTATTGACTTTTTCAATGCTTTTTAATATGAATACAAATGAGGTATTTCTATTAGTGTCCCCAAGTTAATGAATTTTAGATATAATTTATTCACCTTTATCTTATCAGAGACCGAAAAAACTGAAGAGGACATCGCTTCCCAGATTTTTAAAGTTAAGACGATTTTTACACAACTCCACCACGTGTGGGCGAAACTCAGAATATTCTGATTTAACGACAAAATTGCTACTCTACGAGAATGAAACTCAAATATTACTTCATGTCTTCGTCAATCGCTTCTTTAAATATATTTTAGGTCCAGAAGATATCTAATAGAGACTTGTTACAAAGATGCACAGAATTTCTGATATAAACGTTATAAGCGAAACTGGATTGGCAATAGGATAAGAAGGACTTTGGATTAGAATCCTTGAGGGAAGATGTTTGCTGCTGAATGGCTGTTCAAAGTAGATTTCGCAATTAACTGTCCTAGAGGAATGGAGAAACTCTGACAAAACTTGTTATAAATATCTAACAGAGACTTGTTAAAATGACGCAAAGCAGTTCCGAAATAAAACCCTGAAAGCCGAGCTGAATTGACCATAAGCTTAGAAGGAAATCTGCTCATATTCTCAAAAAGGCTTTGGATTAGAATCCCCAAGGGAAGAAGATGTTGGCTGTCGAATGGCTGTTCATAGTAGATTTCGCAATGAACTGTCGCAGAAGAATGAAAGAACATTCACGAGACTTCGAGTGAAATAAAACCTGATCCCGGATTGATCAGCACTGCAAAGCACTGTGGAGGTCTCTTACCCTTTCAAGGGAACGTAGGATACAAAGAACTATTACAATGATCCTTTGTAGTTGTTTTACTCTAGTATTGACATCAACATGAGCGAACTGCTAATAATATTTAATATACACCAATAAAGTACAATATGATGCTTGTTAAAACTTTTCAACGCAATAGAATCGTTAAAATTGAATGAACTCGACCAGCTCTCCATTGACATAAATATACGGGATCCGCTAATGTAATTAAACAATAAATAATTATTGCAAGATCGTTTACACAAAGGTAATCAGCTAATTTTAATGTAAATTGAATGTAAGTCCATTTGTAAATACAAATATTTCCTTTTTATTCGAATTAAGGAAACAACAGCCTTAGTGTGTATTATAAAATCGTGCTTTTTTGTCATTAAGACGGTTTATGATGTTGCTTTTGATTCGATAGCTTCGTTAATACATTAATGGACCAAGTAATTATATATGGAACATGTTTTTTGTCTGTGCATGCAGTCATATATTGCATTAATTCGTTTAAGGAAATATCAAATGACTTTATAGAAGGCTCTACCTGGTGACTTTGGATTGATCTGTTTACGTCTAATTACCTGTTTTTGTACCTCTGACATTTTATATTTATTATGAAAGAACGACTTAAAATTTAATTGCTTTTTATAGAATCTTCAATTTAATTTAACACATACATCGATATTCTTGTTTTTAAGATAACATCATTTAATTTATTGTCCTTGTACTAGACATTTTATTTTAGATGAAATAAAATGCTATCGTACGTTAATTTGATTTTAAATGTCGATTTTGTCAGTGTTTTTTTATTCTGTATTGTCCATTTTGATATAAACTTTTTCGAGTATTTTAATTTATTTGGAAATGTTGTAATCATATTTATCTAAGAGATCATTCAATTTCCTTTTAACCTAATATTGAGTATTCATGATATAATTATTGGACAGTAATGCAGCCATGGCGCATGTTTGTTTGAATGAGTAAATCTATAAGTGCGTTAAATGACCATTTTTCTGAATTGTCTTTGGTTGTCGATTTGAAAAATGACAAGCTTTTCTTTTTATCGTTTCCAGTTTCTCGTTTCCGATCCACGGGAAAATGGTCCACAGCTTCTACCAGCGCCTGCTTTAATGGCTCCAGGTTGTGGTGGAGTCTTATACAGACATGCTCTCTAAAACTGATCACAATTTATTGTCGAGCGGATTAAGATCTAGGCTGGCGGACGGCCAATAAATAATCAGTACTAATAAACTCCGGTACATGATGCTTAAGCCACTGTTGCGTTGTTTTGGCCTTATGAGCGGGCGCAGAGTCTTGTTGAAATATCCATAGTTGGTTTTGAAATTTGATTTGGTTCAAAGGCCACTACTTTCCTTAAAATACTTCGCTGATAGTTTTTTGCTGCTATTTAACACTCTTTTCACAAAAATGTAAGGAAGTGATGCCATCATAGGATACTCCCCACTAAACAATCACTGAGGCAGAATAATGACCTTGTTCAATCCTTGGCACCATTTTGTAAAGATTCCATTGTAAAGATTTTTGCGTCAGTATACAGGATTTTTTATAATATTGATAAAAAATACGAGCTCTTTCTATTCCATATTTATGGAGAGCAATAACAGTGATACGGTTCTTTTTATCTGACCAGTTCCTAGTGATGGCTCAAAAAATACTGAAAGGGTTTGGCGCGTTTATAGAGCACATGCCAATAGGCAGAGATGCGAATATAACGTTTGGCTGCGTTCCGGTTAGCATTTGCCAAAGGCGCGTGTATAGTTGTATCAATATTCATGGCATGATTAGGTATATATTTATATATATATATATGTATATATATATATATATATATATGTATATAAATTTTCGCATTTTCAGTGATTAAGTAAACAGAAACCATTTTGTAATACAGTAATACATATGCAATTAATTTTATGTAACAACATTTTAATAACAACGATTGGTCTGCTTAAATAAAATATTAATTATGAAACTAAATGTGATACAATATAGTTATATTTGCAATACACACAATTTTAAAACACTTCTAAAATAGATATGTATGGTTGGGAATGTGTACATACAAAAGGGAACAAAACATACGACAACGTGGCACATAATTTTTTTCTTCCTTGAAAGAAACAGCGTAGCTTCTCTACAGACAGTTCTAAACGTCTGATTTTTCACGGAAAAATGAGTTACGTCGTATTGTCGATCATATTTAAAATTTACCTGAATATTTATTAAAAATGATCAAATACCAAAATTTTATTCAGATCTGTCCATAAAACAAAACATACACGTAACATACACATACAAACGTAAACACACATATGTATCAAGGTTACCTTAGATAAATAAAAAATTCTTATAATTTCGTTATGTGCTTCCGTCCGTTTGTCCGTTTCGTTATGTGCGTCCGTCCGTTCATCTGTGTGTAGTGTTACTTCACGCGTAAGTGAAAAATCCTCAAAATGGTGACCTAAAAATTCTTGTAACCATAGTGTGTTAAGAATATGTTATAAAAAGGTAACTAATAAAGAACAGTCCGACGCTCCAAATGGCGCGTTCATAAACCAATATCCGTTTGTGAATATCAAAATCGGCCAAAACTTTGGTGTAGTAGCGCGGTGCGATCGGTTTCCAAACACTTTAAACTGTACCGATAAACAGCCCGATGCTCCAAATGGTGCGATCGCCAGTCCAAATGTAAACGCAACTACAGTTTCGTTCGAATGGCTCGACATGATAGATTTACAAATCCTTTAAAATCGATTGTTTCACAACAAAACGGCGCGATCGACCTATTAACCTATGGAACGTATATTAAAGCTATTGTGCGAGCGAGACAGGGCGATCCTTGCAGTTCTATATTCGCTATTCTTTTAGCTAAAAATATATGATTTGGATGACAAGAGGCATGGCGCTGTGGAGCGACGTGAAGCAGTCGATATTATCCTTGCATTCATTTGGAGCCGCGCCGAATGGATGCGCTCCGAATATCGCTTTCATCAGTGGACGGTATAGTTCAACGGTTCAATTGCAATGTCGAATTACCAATAAAACGGTTGCATAGATTTATTGGTACTTGCAATATACATAGTAATGAATGAATTTGTCTTATTTTTGTTATGATAATTATGCATAATGATCATAACAAAAATAAAATAAGTATATGTTATGAGTAATTATGAAACGTATTTTTTAGAAACAAATCATAGGTCTCGATTTTTTTATAATTTCGGTGTATTTCGAATCTATGACAAATTTGCGGAATGTGCTAGATATTATGATCAGATTCAGTGCCAAAGGCATACTCGTACGTGTATAACGTTGTAGAGAGTTGTATAGAGTTGTAGTTTGGTTATTTTGTGGTCCGAGAGACAGACGGATTCGTATGTAAGTTTCGATCGAGTTATTTTTAAGAAAATTTGTGATTGGTTATTATTCTCGATTTGTTGTTCTAATTTAGTTCCTCAGTAAATTACTCATAATTGTTTAAGCAAAAACACAACACAATAGCTCGGAAAAGAATGGGAATAAGTGAAGTTTTGGGAATGAATGAAGGAATACACGTTAAAAACAAAGTATATCATACGTTTTTTCCCTGCTGCGTTTCAACTGCGGTTTTTGCAATTACCTGTTTGTCAGGAAACAATTTTTTCGACCTAATTGCCATTCTTAGTGGCACTAAACAAAGATTATGAAAACTCAAATACGAATATAATGAAAAAAATAAGTCTCACTTCCCAAGCTGAAAAGGCGAATAAAGAATTATAAATTATAGAATTATAATTAATCATGAACGACCAGTGTTTTTGTTAAATGCATCGTTTTGAACGTATTTTTTTTATATAATAAAAAAAGCGTAAAATTTATTTTGGTTCTATTATCAATTGCATTTTACGAATTGTTTAGTGTGATTTGTTAGTGTAATAATGAAATTACATAGTATGAGAAATAGTAGATTCCAATTGTACCTAGATTCACTATCAAAGTAGATTTTTTGCAATATTTATATATCATCAATGTTAGGGAAGTTTTTAGCTATATCTTGTTAGAAAATAAAGTTTGTTCGAATGTCTTTTTGTTCTTTAAGTAAATTGAAAATTAGAAGTCGATACAATTTGAAATAATTTCTTTCGAAAAATTGAACTGAAACTTTACTTCTCTTTGAAAAAAAATGTTGGAATTTGAAAATATTGGCAATTAAAGATAATGTGTTTATTTAATTTAAGTGGAGATTTAAATTAAATATCTTAACTAAAAAACCGACGTTATAAATTAAAAACAAAAACGAAAAAGTGCTTTTTTATATATAATTCTAAGGATATTTGTGGAAATAAAGGGGTATTTTGTTGCTTTTAATGTTGGATGACAGAAAAGGTCTAGCAAGAAAAACAATTTCAATTATAATCGAAGTATTATTTTCTTAGATGTAAGGGTTGTACTTTCATTTATCAAATTTATATTTTAAGGGCTCCGTATTCAAACAAGAAACCCTTATGACTTTCTCATACCATAATACTATCACAGCATCACAATTTCTACAGTTTTATTGAAGATTTCAATTAATATATAGCAAAATTAAAAACATAACCTTCCTTTAATGTAAAGTCGAAATGAAAGCTATTTTTGAAGAATCCCATAGAATTTCATTGGACAGGGCTTTGAAAATAAAATTGAAGTTTCGACCTTAGTACTCATTGGAACCTTTTCTTTATTCTCCAAATATTCTATAATAATTTTATTTCAATAATATTGGGCTCGGTATGTTTATTTTCAATTTGAGAATAGAAAACAGAAACAATAATTATTTTACATACCTTTGTATAATATTATTTTACAATATTACTTACAAAGTAATATTGTAAAATAATATCATACAAAGGTATTACATTATACAAAGTAATATTGTAAAATAATATTATACAAAGGTATTATATTATCCAAAGTAATATTGTAAAATAATATTTAACAATATTATTGGCGTGTACGGATACATAGCAGTACATATTTTAAATACGGGCATTCTTACTGTACGTACTTCTTCATGTAACGTAAGAATGCCATGAATTCAGTCAGTTGCAATGAATGGTCCAAACTTTCTTCCAAAGAAGAACGGTAACAGTTCATATAATGTTAATGTTAGGTCTAAATGTCACAAGAATAAAAATGACAATGCTATATGTACAGGGAAAATGAAAGAAATGGGACCTATTTCTTAAAAGGTTTATTTAAATTGCCGATCAGACAAATGAGACATTTTGTATTTTTTCATTAATAGTCAGGTTATCAGGCTGTCTTTGAACCAGCAAAATGAAACACAGTGCTAATTGTATCCCATTTTATCCTCCGTATATAGATATCACTGTGAAATTGACAGGCTCAGTAGGACCATTGAAAAATGTGACGTAAAAATGGGAAATAGCAAAAAAGGAATTTTGACAACACAGAGCGAATGTCAATGCCAGTTAACAGTTTATTTTTAATTAATTGAGGCAATGGCTGCTTATTAGAAAAATGGATCAGTATTTATTATTTTTTTAATCGTTTCTAAATATTAAATTATTATGTATTTTGTTACGATTTTTATTGTTACTTTTATTTCCTATTGACGCCTCTTGATTTATTAAAAATATTATATGTGCTCGTTTATAATGATGCCTTTTTCATTTTACATTATGGTCTCAAATTATATTTTATTTTTTAGAGTTTACGCCTTAAGAATTGATTTTCAAATATAACGCCCGGTATGAAGTTTTATGAGAAGTAAAATCAGAGCGTTAAGAAAAGTTAGGTGGCCTTTCCACGCAACATTTCTGCGCATATTTAGAGCGAGATATCAATGTGTTTATTTGACATTTTCTTATGGCGTAATCGCAATGACGAAGTGTGACATACATAGCTTACTATCGTTCGCTTATACCAAGGTGTAAACATTGAATGTTATTACGTCTAAATATTTGCTATCTTCTATCCTACAAAATTAAAAAGTCTCTTTTAATTTTGACTTTTTAGTTTGACGTTAATAATTGTTTTTAATTTTGGTTTTGCATAAATTTGAATTTGTTCATTTGTGTTTCACATGAAAATAATTATATTGTCAACATTTATTATTAAAGAATTTTCCATTTACATTTAATGATATTGATATTTATATACAGTGTTACCTATTTAATACTTTCCAAGACAATCGTAAGGAGTAAACTTCAGTCGCGCTTCGGAGCTGACACGCGCATTTTTTTGTTATTTCATTATTGTCAATCGTCGAAACCTTTTTTTTATATTTTAAAAAAATCAGCTTGTTTAAAAATTATATTTTATTTCTTTAATATTAGACCCATGAAATCCACACCACCAGTTTTCTTTTCTCATGTGGTTTTGGGTTTTTTAAGAGTGATCTTATCATACGTAGATTAATATGTTCGGTTTTGAACATATTACATATTGAAATAACGTACTTCTTATATGTATACTGAGTTCATAATTAGCCATCTTTTTATACAATATAAATCAATAGTATATTCACTGATTTCAATATAGTTAGTTGATTCTTTGTCAGTATGACGCAATTTATAGTAAGTTGCATCTATGTGATTATTTTATTTGTAGAACCCCATTTAAACGCTTTCTTCAATTCTAATAAGTTTCATCAGTTTTCCTATTCTCCCAGAATTTGCCAGTTTGAATATTCTACCGTTGATTAAGATTAGATAAAAAAGTAAAACCATTACGACAGTAAGAACAAAGCGGCGGCCATAACCGACAACTGTTTACGTAGTCGACAGGTTGCGAATTGCGAGTCGCGACCCGCAAGCGCCGAAGGAGCGTGAGATATGGTCACGGAGCTTCCTGGTGGCCTTCGAGCGCACTCCGCTAGCTCCGACTCCACCTGATCATCATTTAAATTGACTTTTTATGCATGCCGCCGTGTGTGCGTAACTTTTGCGCTGTACGGTGCGGCCGTGTTAATAAAAGGGATATGGTATTTTGTTGCTTTTAAATTCGACGCGTATGCCTGACAAACTAAAAAAAAAAGAAATAAGACGATGAATGAATATCGCTTGTTGTCGTAATTGGTCTTTGTTAAAGATATTTACGTACACAATAAGCTCTTCGCTACTACGAAGTTAATAATAAATAATTTAATTAACTTCTTTTAAGTTCTTTGTCGCATTGTTTGGAACGGTTGCCAAAATTGGCACACGTAAAAATATATTGCGGTAAAACTTGAAGACCGTTGATTAAAGAATGTCAAAAGTTTTAAATTAGAATACAGCCTCATTTGAATATGGAACTTTTTTCCTGCACCTGGATGCAACAAAATCTTAACGCAAAATATTTGAGGTCTTTCTTCCTTAGATGGCATTTTAGTAGCTTGCCGTTAATCTAGATTTTTTTGCTATTGGTTATGATCGATATTTTATCTACTTCCTCTTCGGTCAAGGTTAGATAATTAATGGCATGCTGAAACTAAGAGATTTTAGTAACAATATAAGGTGTTATTTCTTTCAATTACGTAAAGATACAATAATATAAATATCGCATAAATAATATATAAATGAAGATCTTCCCTTCATATGTGAGGAAGTTGAAATTGTTTACAAATGGAAATGTAGGGGGATTAGGGAAGGCATAGTTTATTGATCAAGAATATTGGGGTTGTAATTTAGTTTAGATCATAATCGCATATACAATAAACGATGCAATAATGGATTATTAACAAAAGGAGACATTTTGTTTCGGGATAAGTAGCGTGTATGTGCTCTTCGGATGCAGACGTAACCAGACAGAGATGTGATTCTGAAAGTAACTTGAAACGTACTGAATGGAATATTTAAGTTCTTATAAAGCAATGAATCTCTGCTTAATTAATATGTGTACATATGCAGTCACGAATATGGTAATACTTTCTTATATTGAAAACGTTGGGAATAAATTAATTTTGGATTATTTTTGCTGGCAGTTCTTTAAAAATAAAATACCATGCATCTTCCTAATCGATTAAGGATATTCAGAAAGTTTAATAGACGATATTTTAGTTTTAAGAGCAACAAAATATGGCAAATGTGTTAGATAGTGTATCTGCTCAAGACGAATGATTGGTGAAGACGAATGAGTTCTAGATAAATTGGTAACAGTGCCATCTAATATTATTTGTGGTAAATTGGTTATAACCTGACAGAAAATGATTCTCCAAATGTGCTCCTATAATAATTATGTAGCACCACATTAATTTGTTTTTCATCTTTGTGAAAGTTTGTAATTTAACTACGTGCAGATAACAGTTACATCAATATATGTAATAATGTACAGTTACATTGTAATGTAACTATTATCATGTATATATATATATATATATATATATATATATATATATATATATATTTATATATATACATATATATGTATATATATATATATATATATATATATATAATGAATTATCTTAAACCTATATACTTAAACATGATATTAAATGGAATTTTAGGGTGTGTACAATGAAGAAAAAAAAACAGACTTATAAACAATAAATCTTGAAATATTCAACACATATTTATTTTCTACGATCCTCCGTTTAGTAATTAAAACATGATTGACGTACAAATAGACCGGCAGACAGGCAAACATTTCAAAATTTCCAGTTTCTTTTTTATATTTTATTTCTTCTTCCCTGAAATAATACTTTCTTTAAAAATATTTTCGACGTACATACTTTTTACCTATACTATTCAGTACGAATATTTTATTTCTTTTTCTTCTGTGCATATTTCCCTATAATTTAATTAACCGATAATCAGCCAAAAGGTTTTATACATCTACAAATGCAAAGGAAGTTACACGTCAATACGTTACAACAGCTATTAAACGATGCATCTATTTTGGTTGCAATAATTTGAACATTATAAAGTTCATTGAGAATTTCTTAGTTTTCGAGGATGAGTTGATTCTCGTCTTTAACAACATGAAATAGTTTCTCTTTCTTGTATATATATACATATATATATATATATATATATATATACACACACACACACACACATATATATATACATATATATATATATATATATATATATATATATATATATATATGTATATATATTGCGAGTGCTATTTAAATATTGTTTTGACCTGAATAGAGAGCCCAAAATAGAATAGATTCTAGTCATCGCCTTAAGCGATTGCAAAAAAAATATGTCGAAACCCAATGACCATGTTTCATTGATTTGCAAATATAATGTATCATCCTAAAGGTCGATTTGTAAAATTTATGATAATGTTGAAACAAATTATGTATTTGTGGAATAATAGATTACAACAGCATGTTTGAAGCGTCGATGACTCCAAAACATGAACTCCATATGAAATGCAAGCCATGATATTACTAGAACAGTATTTCGGCATGTGACAGGGCTATATAGGTGTGACATGCGATAGTACTAAATAGTGGAAGCTATGTGGCAGTGCTATATTCATGCGATATGTGATAATGTTGTCCAATGTAAGACAGGTGACAGTGTTATATAGTGTGCAACATTAGGAAAGTTACTTATAGATGCAACAGGATTGTGTTTTAGAGGCGTCGTGCGATAGTGTTATATAGTACACCCGCATGTCCGTACTATGTAGATAAGCCATGGGACCGTGTTACACAATATGCGATATGTGACAGTTCCATATAGAGGCAGCATCAAGATTATATAGTGTGTGATCTGCGACCGTCTTATATAGTGTATGATATGCAACTATGCTATATAGTTGTGATAGGCGATAATCTTATAATGTATGCGGCAGTACTATATATATGCGATATGTTTCAATATTATATATATGTGACTTGCAACCGTTTTATATAATATACAATATGCGTTTTATATGATATATATGATATAATATGTAACTTGCTACCGTTTTATATAATATACAATATGCAGCAGTACTGCATAGTGAGCCAAATTCGACAGTGGATTCAAACCGCATTTGAACGGGATGACCTCAGCAACAAATACTTTTTTTTTAATTACCGTAGTCAACTATGGGATATACCCTTAAATATTATAAAATATAATGCCCTTACCTGTCTGTCTCTTTGTCTAACTACTGAAGTAAAAAAAATATTTATAAATTAGAAACCTTTCTATTTTCTAATTTTTACACATGTCTTTTTAATTGACAAATAAACTATCAAGTCACTGTTTAGTATATTTATTACTGCGTTGTGGCGTTGAGTAGTAATTATTTTCACTTAATATTTATTCACAACTAAATGAAACTACGTGACGTAGTAATATTTCTATTTTATTTAATTGCTTAACCACGACATATTTTCGGTATGTTTCACGACGAAACCTAGTTTCATTTAGTTGTGAATAAAAATTAAATGATAATGAATTTCTACAAAATTAACGCCAAATAATAATTTTATAAAATATGTTACCGGAAATAGTCATAATATTTACGCAATGACTAAAACGACCCAAAGTTTTATGTTAAATGAATTTTGAGTGTGGTTTCAGCGTGTCTCTAAAAAAAATACAATGTAAGTAAAAAGCACGGTTTATCATGACAGCCCGTTGTGAGAAAGGGCCTACTTTTAGAGACTAGACCAGGCAAATATCTTTGGCTTTAGGACGCCAATCCTTGGCATTTAGTACTCTGAAGTTATATTTAAGAGGTCTCCTCTTTTAATCTGAACCTGCCTTTCCAGAATGCGGAATTCTGACGATATAGGTAACCCAGTCAGGAACTTTGTATATTTTATTTAGGTCAGAATTGTATCTTTTCTTACAAATGTTACTTTATTTTATACCGCTAACGATGTTATGCAATATATTGTCCTCGCAAAGTGACAAGCTTTTCGTTTCAGAAATGAACAGTGTTTTAGAATTGTAGACAAAAACTGGTTTGATAAGAGTTTTTCATCAAAGAAATTTTATTTTTCTTTTGATTAAAATAATTTTTAAGTAGTTTCTGAGCTCATAAAAACCTTTTTTGTGGACATAATTCTAGTTTTAATAATTTATAATATTTCGTTTTTAACCGACTTAAAAAAGGAAGAAATCCTATATTCGTCAGTATTCTTTTTTAAATAATGCCTCATACCTTCATTTTTGTGAACCAATTTGGACGATTCCTTATTTTTATTTGGAAGGGTATACCTTCAGTATGGTTCCATGAATTTGGTTAGAATCGGACCATGGAAATTGAAGATATATAATAGAATTCTTCAATATTGAACGGCACAAGTGTCATGACGGAGTTTCGATGATGTAGGTCGAACCAATTTAAGTGCATCCTTTTTTTCTTTGGAAGGGTATAGTCCTAGTATGATCCTCTTCTCTTTAGCAAAATTAGGGTGCAATGGAGCTGGAAGGTGGAACAGGAATTTTGTGTGGGGAAATGATGGGGAGTAAATTCATCGACTATGGAATCATTTCGCTTATGTTAACGTAAACGAGAAAACAAAAAAGTAGGTAAGTATATACAGGTAACACGAATAAAAGTACAAGGACAAAGGCATGAAGCAATTAAGGTATTAGTTGGTTGGTAGATAAATAAATAAGTAAAGGTACAAATGCATGAATTGATTAAATATTATTTTGTAGATAGGTAAGTAAATAAGTATATACAGATATATACAAATATATATACCAACTTGTATATTAGTAAGTGAATATAAAGGCTTGATGCACTGAGAACAGTGAAGCCAAAAGACGAAATATGATTTATATGTCCGTATGTTGTATAAATACATTCATGTATGTTCATTAAATGCTGCAAATGTCTGTACCGATTTCAATAAATGAGACAATATTTTTTTTAATTAATCTTAAGTTCGTGACATTCTTTGTAATATAAGATATTATAGGCACTGAAAATGGAAAAACAAAAAATTGAAAATGGAAAAACAAGAAATTTTTACAAAAAAATTGAATCTACTTAATATAACCACCAAATAAGAAGCGCTCTAAGGAGTATATACGTACATAAAATAATTAAAATACGGTACAATATCTTTTCCGAACGTAAATAAATTTGCAAAATATTGCTATTACTAGAGATTTCTGTAGTCGGTGCCATGTAACGGTGAAATGTAACATATATCTGTGTTGGGTTTGCATGTACTTGGGAGAGGATTCAAGCGTCGACTCGGCATTTATTCTCAAAATCTGCTTCTGTATTTTGCACATTTATTTATGTATGTTAAATATATTGTACCGCAAAAGTTCGAACTGAATACTTATATTAGTTTATATAAATTGGTCGAGAGACAAACGAGATGCTGTAATTCGTAGTTTCGTATGCTGTAAAATCAGGACGATCTTAAGATCAAGACTATCTCATTGATATGCCCTTGAAATATGAGATTTAACAATACTTGAATGGTTGGTGATTGTTATATAACTAAATACTGTGATAGCTCTATCCTCAGTATTCTTTTTGGGTTTTACATACCTGTTCGTCATATCAACTCGAATGGCAAGCATAATGAGACTTAGATGTTTTTGCCTACACTATTTCAATGGAATGTAACGTGTTGTTGAATACACCTTCAGTCAAACTAAGTTATCAAAAAGTTAACGAGGTTAACCCACGGAGAGAGTGTACAAGGAAGTTTCGGAGAAACCTTTTTTATATTTAAATAGTAGCAGTATAACATTTGATACTAAATACGAATAAAGTATTTTCAGATTAGCAGACATGTAAAAGTAATTAAAAAATTAATAAAATAAGGCAATTTAAAATGTTCGGTTGACATTTGTGTATTCACACTTAGAAAATTTGTGTATTAATGACTACAGTAACATGTACCAAACCGATATTACAGTAAACATGGCACAAAGAACGACCCCGAAAATCGTCCGTTTAGGGAATTTAAAGCATTTGATTAAATTATTGTCTAAATTTTATCTTATGACTATTTCAATTTTATTTAAAAATAAATTTGAGTGGAGGGATGTTTTCAGAGATATTATCAGTCTAATTTGTCTAATATTAATGTTTATGATTAATAATGTTAGAAAGAAATATGAGTATGTAATGATTTTTTAAAATCTTTATACGTTTTTGATATTTCGAATTTCAAAATTTGTTTTTTATATCATAAGTTTCAAAAATTTTGATGAATTTTCAAAACCCAACATGGCGGATCTAATTTGGCTGTCCAAACTCGAAAAAAAACGATCATCAGTTTTTTTCTCGCTTATTCTTTTCTTTCTACGAGGTTCGGATATAATTCGTATTAATGTCGATTTTCAATTATAACTTATTATCTAGAATTGCATAATGTATTAGTTCTTCTCAATCACTCTGAAAAAATAAATAGATATGCTTATTTATTGGCTTAAAATGTTATTGCAGTAGACGTCTTTTGATAAGGTAACTTTAAACTAAAATTCTACCAAGTACTTTTGAACTCCCTAAATGGGGGAAAAATGACTGTTTTTGGGGTTGTTTTTTATGTGAATACCATTTATTTAATTTTCAGCTAAACTTTATTAATGTTTAAGCAAAAAGTCAATAAATCTTACCTACTACGTACATTCTTGCATTACTAATTTCGTTATGTTTAAAACAGTCTTTTTGATCACGTTTCTACAATGTAGTGTAAATTTCAACTTAGAGCTATACACATCTATTTTCCTGTGTAGAATTAGAACCAGTATCTCTCCTTTTCTTTCTATTACCGTTATAATTACTGTACCCCTCCACTTTCTATTATCTGCCGCGTCTCTGCCCCCTGTATCGATAGGTTATCGGCGCAGCAGCGAACGCCGTCGCGAGTACACCGCCGCCGTATCGCAGCAGCCGCAGTGTATTCACCCCGGTCGCCGTACCCACGCTACTGATACTCGTACCACGAATTAGTCTGTTGTTGCTATGCTTTGCTGCTGCGTGTTTGTTTATGCAATCGAAATGCTTTTTTTAAAATGTTATTTAGTTGCAGTGCTACTGCAACCATTATTTAGTAGGAGGTTACCATTACTTCAGTCGTGGGGCACCGTTCCATGTCTTTCAGATATTGCAACAGGAAAAAACAAATTTAGTACAGAGCACAAGTAAGATTTGTAGGTTTGTTTCATTCGATTTCATTAAATATAATTAAGGATATTAGACTTAATTAAGTAATTTGCCCACGTAGGAACGTTTTTACGTATCAGTTATTTTAACATTGTTTTTATAGTAATTTGGTTAAGTTTCAGCAGTTTAAGTAAGTCTTTACAATAATAATGTTTATTAACTTAATTATTAATGGTAAACTGATGTTATTAGTGTAACTTAATACATACTCTAACAACAACAGTTTATCATTTTATTAGCTATGTATATCGAATATATTTGGCGTTAATTTTGTAGAAATTTATTATTTACAATTAAATGAACTCTTTGTTAACTGCCCACCTGAAGATGTCGTCATATGGTCATACAATGAAACCTATTGATACAGGGGACAGAAAATAATTTAAATAAAGTAGAAATAATACTACATCACGTAGTTTCATTTAACTGTAACTACGTATAGTTACTCAAATTATATATATATATATATATATATATATATATATATATATATGTGTATTATAAAACAATTTCGCGTGATTTTTTTAGTAACTACTGTACGGATTTTATTGCAGTTTTCATTCGTAAACAGATTGATTACGGGTATACAAGAATAATGCGTAATATCAGAAGCTGTGAAATGGGTAATAAGTATCAGTTCATTTTTTATTGAAAATTTAAACACTTTTATTTAAAATATAGTTAGAAAAAATGATTTCATTTAACTGGATATTATTCGTTATTTTCTCAAACATTTTATAAATGTATTGTCATTCTAAATACAATTACGGTACTTTTCATCACTGGCAATCATAATACAAAATTAATAACGATAATCGTATCGACAAATCGCTTCCGTATTTTAATTTAAATTAATAAATCTTTATAAGTTAATTAAGGTAGGCAGGAAAGTTCAATATTATGTAAGCATGATTTCGCCGATTTTAGACCATACTTCCTTTTGCAATTAGGAATTGAAGACTTACCCTGTGTGATATTGAAGACTTACCCTATGTGATATTGAAGACTCGCCAATTCAAACATTATGTTTAACAAAATAAATTATATTATGAACATTTTGTGAAAATTAACCGAGCCATGACGTTGAATGTCAATAAAATCGAAAAAGCATTCTTCGGGGAGGTATTTTGGAATGCGCTACTTAAATCGTTAGAGATACATAGAAACAATGTATGACAACATTGTTTTTCCCAAAAAGTTCTACAGCATATGTAAATACATTACGTAAGATTCATAATAACCATTGAGTATTAAAAAAACATAAATTTTTAACTTAATTTTGTAGAGCTTGCTGTGCAAGACTGTCTTTACCCTTCTCAACCCTTACCAAATTAAATTTTAAACTAATTTTGCTTGCATAAATTTACCTTAGATACCGTAGTTTTTTAACCAATAGTTTAAAAGTAAAGACGGTGTTTTAAGTAAATAAAGTTATACGGGAGGACTATCACGCAGTAGTACGGGACGTGGTAGTACGCGATTAGCAAGACGAAGATTTTATTGTGCAAGACTGTCTTAACCCTTATTAAATTAAATTTTAAAGTGATCTTCCTCAACTTATATAGATCAAATTTACCTTGATTACCGTAGTTTTATAACGAATAGTTTAAAAGTTATGACGGTGTTTTAAGTAAACAAAATTATTCGCGCGGACTATCACGTGTTACGGGGCGCAATCGTACACGGTTAGCAAGAGGAAGATTTTATTGTGCAAGACTGTCTTAACTCTTAATAAATTAAATTTTAAAGTGATCTTCCTTAATTTATATAGATCAAATTTCACTTGCTTACCGTATTTTTCTAACGAATAGCTTAAAAGTTATGACGGTGTTTTAAGTAAACAAAATTATACGCGCGGGCTATCACGCAGTACACGGTTAGCAAGAGGAAGATTTTATTGTGCAAGACTGTCTTAACTCTTAATAAATTAAATTTTAAAGTGATCTTCCTCAATTTATATAGATCAAATTTCACTTGCTTACCGTAGTTTTCTAAAGAGTAGTTTAATCTTTATGTTGGTGTTTTAAGTAAACAAAATTATACGTAGGGGATTTCTTGCATTGACGTGTTTCGTACCTAAATTTTTGCCTGCCCATGCGAAATTCGGGTCAGATGGTTAGTTACTATTAAATATACATGCTTTATTACTGTCTGATATTTCTTCAGAATTTTTTAATAAACATTCCATATATATACGCTCTACTGTTGTATCGTCGTTCCTCTGTGACAAAGTGTCGCACAAATATAAGGTTTTTGGCTCGAGTCAATAGGCTGTTTGAATTTTCTTCGACTGTGGATTTTTTTGGATCTTTAGTTTCATGATTTATAAAACTTAACTAGAATAACAAAGATAAGTAGCTTCTATACGGAACATAGTGACAATTAGTGTATTTTATGCTTATATGTATAATAATTTCATCTTGTTCAATATATTAACTTCAATTTTATAACTCTAAATTTATTTGACTGTATGTTTTATTGATTAATTGAAATGTATGCAATTTATAAATCGCAATTATATACAATAAAAAAATTAAAAAATACTCTATTTTGTCTTTAAGTATAGGTTTTTAATTGTTTCTTGAAAAAAGGGGGTATAAAATCGGCAAAATCCTGCTTGCGGAAAATTAAACTTTCCCACATACGTTAATTATCTTACAAATATTAATTAATTTACAGTAAAATACCGAAGTGATGTGTTGATAGAATTATCAGTATTATTTTTTTATTATTACTTACGGTGATAAAAAATTCGATAATTGTATCTATAATTGAAACACGTTTATAAAGTGTCATAAATATTAAAAATAAGGAATAATGATAACGTCTACTTAAATAAAATAATTGTTTTTAGCTATATTGAAAGTAAAACTGTTTTAATTATAAAAAAAAACAGTTACAAAAAATGCGACCGTCACCGACTAAATTTCAATCAAAAATGAACTAGATTTACTTGTTATCCATTGCACAGTTTGTGAGATTACGCATTATTCTTATCGAAAACACACCGTATCGTATTGTCACCGTATTCTCTTCTAATATTGCCATTTTTCATAAAGTCACTCCGAATCTTTTCGCAAATATCCCGTAATGTCTGGTTTCAACAGCTTTAAATTTATTTTCATCTTTCGTTTGAATTAAGTAAGACTAAGTTTTGTAAATAACTAATTTATTACGATTTGTTCCAGATAATCAAAACGCTAAGAACTAAAATATAAATCATTCTAGTGCACTGCAACTTTTCTTACAAATAAAGTGTGCTCGAAATATTAATAACCATAAAAAAATAAAAATCTCCTTACGCGTTGAAAATGTCTTTAGATTCAGATGAGTAATACATTTTGCACAATTGAATGCAAAAAGTACAATTCATGTAGGTAATATTTAATGTTGCCTTCTGGCATCTCGCTACAATAGTCATTAATAATGAATCTGCTTTAAAGAAGTGAAAAATAATGATTTTAAAATATTTCTCAATGAATTGCAAAAAATTTAATTAAAATTAGTTAACATTTCATTTTGGTTTCTGAAATCTCCCTAGAATGTTCATTAATAATGAATCTGCTTGAAAGAAGTAAAAAATTATTGCATTACAATATTGCTCAATTGATTAATATTATGTTAATAGGTTAATAGTATATTGTTTAATATTCATGTTACTTTTTGGTATCTTGGTATAATGTTCATTAATAATGAATTCACTTCAAAGAAGTAAAAATGTCTTATGACATATTTCTTGGATAAATGGAACATGTTAAAGTAGTAGATTGAGATTGGAAAATGGAAAATATTTTACAAACAAACGGAGAACAGTGACAAAAAGACAGGCGATATGTTTATGTAAGTTATTTAGTTGGGAAACTAAATGTATGCGATCACTCAAAAGAGAACGAATAATTTTCGCCACAAATGTAAAAGGATGTAAAATAAACTAGAAAATACAACCAGAAAATAAAAACAGGCAAGAAAGAGAAAGGAAGGAAATAAAAAGGAGAATGGAAAGAGGAAGAAGGAAACAAAATTATAAAGAAAGAAGCGATTAAAGAAACGATATTTATTAATTTACCAATTTTTTCTCCGTATATTTTTGATTAAGGCGTTGAGGTTTCCAAGGAAGTTTTTGGTTCACGAGTTTTAATAAAACTTTTAACATAAAATTTTCATTATTGAGAAAAAACCCTAATGTTCATTCCATACGAATTATGACATTGCCCAAGTTCAGAAGTAGCCTATATATTAAATTGAATCATAAGCTATGTTTATACCAAGTTTAATTAAAATATTTTCAACTCTTTAGGCGTAATTGGTTCACTTTTCTTAGCATTAATATTGCTCGCCAGTGAAGCTGCTGGTAACGTGTTATTCCACTATGGTATTTATATATATGCCAAATTTTCTAATAATTTCTTCTTCTCTCGACGAGCGACCAGTAATCGAACCTGGAACACAACGCTGAGCCGCGTCGTCAAAAGACCGTAAGCCTGTCATCAATCCAACACACCACGAGGATAACAATTTGAGAAAACATTTAGAGAGATGACAACTTAAAGATGAGGATAATTTAAAAACAATGATGGCGATAAGACAATAAAGTCAAATCCTAATCGTATTGTTTTTATGTGGCGTTTTTCAAAGATTTAGTTATAACCAACTTGCTTGATTAGGTAATAAAGGAGAGTTTATATTATCGTAATATTTTGTGTTTAGCTTAGTTTCCAATTTTCTATTAAGTTTAAGTCTACATTGTATAAATTAGTATTAACAATTCCTGAAAATGCCTACCCGTCAGTGGAGACGGACTTGAAATAAAAGATGTTTCACTTGAGTATTAAAACTTTGATGATAAAGCGAGTAAGTAAAGGTTGCTATAGATAGAAATAACTGGGTGTACAATTATCTCTATCATAGATTTTTATTGATGGTATTATTTTGTAACATCATACGTTTATGTTCACCTATTATAAATTTTATGTAGTCTACGTATTTAAATATTAATTTTTACGCATGAGTACAATTAGTTTGACAGATGTGTGTTCACTATTTTATTTTTTCTGCTAGCTTTCTATTGTATACCAATCAGTTGTAAGGCTGATTGAAATTATTGTGCTTTTTTTGTGAATATTTTTATAATGTAAATTTTATGAAAGCACTTCTCGGCCATTTGATATTTTACATTACTTGAAAATTCTTTATGGAATGAAACACAAAACGGAGGGTAATAGAATCCGAGGCAAATAGATGTTTGATTTTTTTAGTGTCACAGCTTGAACATGCTATGTTTAAGAAGTTAAATAGAAGCCGTTTATAATTGACTTTTTTATACATGATGTATCAAAGAACATGTCTACTATTCATACACCAGACTTAATACATTTGAAGTGTTTTTTTAAAAAAATGTAATTTTTTTCTTTGAAAGTGTAAATTAGAAAATGTCTGAAAAGAACTGCTTAGTGAGGGTGTTTATTTTAAATGATTTCTGGCATGTGACATTGGATTCGTGAATTGACTATTAGACTATGCTTATTTGTATTCGGAGAGGCATTTGAACTGTTGTTAGTTATACTATGAACAACCTTAATGAAAATCAATAATATATCAGGATTAAGAATCAAAGAATGTTTTAATCACAACTCAAAACATATATCAAAACTTCAAATGGATTCATGTAATTTTGAAGTCCAAAGAAAAGGAAATCTCGAATGTTTGTGATCAAATTCGTCTTTGCAATACAGTATTTAAATATGTAATGACACCTTTTGTAAGTTTTAGTTGAAAACAATTAATCGGTGCTACATGTAAGTAGTAAACAATACTAAGGACGTAGCTCGAAGGCTACAATGCAAAAGCGTCTAGTAAACAGCGGCACAATTCACGAGTTAATTGTTATCACGACGTCGGGCAAAACAAATCGCCTTCAGGTGAAGGTGCCGGCGGTGAACGACCGATAACAGCTGATATCGGTCCATGATCTCGCGCGAGCGCGAGCGCAAACACAGCGAGCACGAGTGTGTCGAAACCTTCCGGGCGCTGAGACGAAACGTTTCGTGTGCCGTAACGCGCGCGTTGACATCATTTTCGTGTCGAGTGTCGTTATGTCACTGCCGTTTTAGAAACGTTCTGTCAATGGTCAACGATCTGTCTCAATTTGTACGTCACATGACTCTAACGAGATGGTATAAAACCGAAGTGTCATCTCGTTAGAGTTTCTGAAGGAGGGGCATTTGGTTGCACAATGTTTTGTTCTATGTGGCCTTTCGTAGTTTTGCTTATCTGATATGCATAAATAGAAACATGGTTTATCTTTTTTCAAATTATTGACCTATTTATATTCTAGCGAGTGATATATTTCGAATCTTTTGTTGTGGATTAATAACATTTAGTAGGTGCGATTAGCTCATATTTTTCAGATTAAAGACTGAAGCGAACCGTAAATTTTGTGGACGTATCACTATTATCACTTAAAAACAATAGAATTTTGTGGGAAAGTCTGTATTTTCTTTGAATAAGAAAAACAGTTTGGAGACCGCTTAGAATTTTTTTCTTGAAAATATGATGGCTAATATTTTTTACTTGAGGTGGTAATTTCAAATTTTGATCAATAAATTAAAACTTGGGGTATTTAAGAATTAGCACTCAACGTCAGTTGCAGTAATATTATAGGACAGTTTGATTTCTGAATTTGGGACTTTTGACGACGATTTTTCAGGACGGTTCGGCAAGCTGACTCTTTAGTGAAGTTACCAGACTTAAAAAAATAGCAGGAACATAATGATTCAAAATATGTATAGTTTATAGCTAAAGGTTTATAGCTAAATGTATACGTTTAGTGGCCTTGAAAAATTCAGTTAAGGTATTGAGACCAGTTTTTGAAACGGGGTTAAAGTGGATTTAATATCGTGGATTAAATTTTCGAGGACTGGGGATAGAAGCGGAAGAATAAAAATGACCGAAAATTTAGTAGGCAAAGAGGGTTTATGTTACATAGGCGATATAGTTTTGGATAAGACGCAGTGAAATTATACAAACAAAAATTGTTACAGTGTGAATTGCGGTTAGTATTAATATTTAACTGAAGCTAGTTGTTCTTTGGTTCTAAAATAGTTAACACACTTGTTATATTTATATATGAAGCATGCGTTTATCGATTTATTATAAGTTATCGATGCATCAAGGCAAAGAAGCAAGTGATATTAAACGATAAAATTACAGGTAAATAAAATTGAAGGGAAATCACTGATTTTTAAATTTTATCTAATTTATATCTATCTGTTTGTTTCTCTGTCTGTGCAAATGGATTTTACTTGAAAACTACTGAAGCTTTTGCCATGAGTTTAACAAAGGTTATAGATAGTTAACTTGAACCAATTTAGCTTAGCTGTCTTTTATTGTGATGATCTTAGACGATCCTGATGTTATGATGATTAAAAGTTACGTAGAAAATTAAACAAAATCTCCGTCACATGTGTGGTAGACAGTAGCAGGTTGAACGGGTAAGGAAATGGGGGGGTGGGAGGGGAGGGGCAAGTCTGCTAGAGTGGAATTAAAACTTAATTGTTTGGGTCTAATAATATGCTTTAAAACACTGTACTTGTATTTCGGAATTCGCAAAGTACCGCTAGGTAAAATAAATTAAGCAAAGTAAAAAATAAATTAACACAATGATAATACATTCTTATTGGCAATAAATATATCTTAATTGAGAGATTACTTAAGGGGTTGATTACGTATGTAGGATTAGATTATAATGTGATTTAGGCGTCAAATATAAAAAAAGTTCGAGTGTGACTTTCGGAGCATGGCCGGTAATTGTTTTAGAAGAATTAGTCACGCCCGCCGATTATCTGTGGTTGGAAAATTTAGAAATAAAACGGTATTTAAAATGAATTAATTTTATAACTGATTACAATTCTTTTTAGTACATTTAGGGCAATATTTTCTGGTCGAAACATTATTAAAAATGTAATAAACTGCTCTTTGCCTTCATATAGATTTGTTATATTCCTTGCTGGCTTTTCGGTGAGTACACTGAGATATTATGAAAATTCTACATTATTTTTGATTTAAACTATTTTTTGTTAATGAAAGTGTATAGAAAGTTAGGTAATGTATATTCAATTGGCAGATATCGAAGAGAGATGTCAATTTATACAGAACGGACATCATGTCATGACAGAATGCAAGATTCTGTCATGGCGTGATGTCCGTTCTGTGGATGTGTTTCTGCTGACACGTCAAAAACAAAAAGAACGTCAAAAGTAGAAAAAGATTTAAAATTCACACTAAAAAAATTACGTCAATATAAAAAAAATTGGATCAAGGAAAAAATTTGTGTCACCCATTTGTTTTTAAAATCATGTGAAGCTTGTTTTTTTCTTATGCTTTTAGTTTCAGAAAATATAACTACGTAAATTCTTGTTTTTAGGCCACCTTTTAATTAGGCGGCGATTCCTTTCAACCTTTCAAAATTAGCATACCCTATATTTTCTTTTCAACATTTTGGACAACTCTTTTGGTTCGTTTTACCTTAATTCTAGACTTAAAGCCTCGGAATACCTTAAAGTCCTTATATTCAAACGCTCTCGCAAGACTTGGTACAGTATCGACTTTTACGATAAATTGTTTGCTGTAATCTTTGGAATAAATTTAATACTGACATTCGAAATAACCTCATTGTTTTGTTGTTATATCATATGCTTTAAACCAGCATGATGGTAAGGATTACTTTATCTGAATCCAATATATCGTTATAAACAAATACTGGAAATACTCTATTTACATACCAGAAGTTGTGTCTGTCGTACAGGTTTGTCAGTGGTTCCGAACTAAATGACAGTTTTCATGTTGTTTACTTCTTTGTGAACACGGGGTTGACGGACCAAATCATTTTGTGGCAATTCTGAATGTCACTAAAATTTGTAGAAATAAAATATAAATAATAAAAATTCCTCAATTAAATTGTACATTGAAAATATAAATTAAAACAATTTTAACATGCAATATTTTAAACATCTCACTTTGCAGAACTTTAATTTTTATGTTTGTAGCGCTAAAATTTTACAGTTAAATTTACTGTTTACTTAAGTTATAACAAAATAATAAATATCATGACCGAATATGATATTTTATTCAAGATTTTTCTAGCTAATGTAAAATCAATAAAATATGTCAACGTTTTCATCTTTAAGAAGAGTTTTCTGTTAACCGCGGCTTAGCACGCAAAAACCTTTTGTAGGTTTGCTGCAAAAAAAAAATATTCGGTAATTTTTACTTTTCAACATGTATTAAATACTTATATTTCTAAATTCAGGTTTGAAGGAACTTTGGTTGTAAAGAAGTATTTAACATTGGAAAATAAAACTTGGAAAATGCAATTATTAGATAGATGCGTCACAATGCCATATATCAAGGGATAAATGGACGAGGATGTGTCGGGACACGATCGCTAGTTTGCAAGGTAGACACCGAAGATGAATTTTATTTTCATTTGGGTGCGTGACGCATCAACCTTGAGGTGTCGTGTCGCTAAAGTGAACAACTTGCAGAGTCCGTTGACGCTCAGCATCGAACATCCGGGTGTTTTTGAATTCCTCATCTTTGGATATTTCTTTCTAATAACTTTTTTTTTCACTTTATTTTAATATGTAACACGATGCATGTATAAAATCATGGAAAATAGTAGTACATAAAATCATGGAAAAATAAGTATAATATATAATCTATATTAATTTATCTCTGGAACTATATATTCGATTTCAAGTAACTCTTTTTGTGTTATAAAGCCCATTATCCAAGGAAGATTAAAGGTTCTTTATATATGATTATACTACGGTTCATAGAGACAGAGCAGAGATAAAGCAGAAAAGTTTTTTTTGTTCGTGCTAATGTCTGGAAATGCTTGTCCAAACTTGTCTAATTTTAAAAATGTAATGCAAAAATTAAAGTAATAAAAATGTACACCCTTCAACTCCAAAAAAATAATTCACTCTTAACAACAGAATGGGGGCACTCATTATGAAATAATTACCCCGTGTCTGAATTTTATATAAATGCATTTTTTTACGGAAACTATTAAATTTTTCTGAGAAACAATAAAAGTAATTTAAGGTAAAAAAATTTTAATAATTTTTTCAAAAAATAAAGTTTTTATTTTTTATTTTAAAATTGTTGAAACTGCCTTCATTTGGCACTAATGCATGTGCGACATTAAAGCAATAAAAGTTACTTATTGTTTCTAACCTAGAAACAATTTTAATTATGGTTAAAATTATGCAAACACTTAGCAAACGTTTCTTGCCACTTTTTAAACATATTATTCTAAATGGCACAATATCAGGAGCAAATGTACGAGCGAGAGGTACGATATATATGTGGTATTTGTTTATGTGTAGCTTACAAAATATTTTGAATTTTGTAATTTTTCGAAAATAGCCGAAAAATCATCTAAAACTCTTTTTTTTTAAATTTATAAATTGTCAGCAATCGCCTTTTATATATGTAAACCGCAATCGCCTTTCATGTATGTAGACGCTGTTGAATATTTAGGTTTAGTGCTGTTAGACGTTCTATTATTCATATGAAGCTCTTTATATCTTATTTAAGGGATTTGTTTACTATAAAACTGACCCCATATTTGCCTGATGTATATTCTATATGTCACAGTATAAATTTATTCTTTTATTTTGTTGCCACATCGTCTCGTTTATGATATTCGTATTATATTATTTGTTATCTAATTTGGTTTGGGTTTTGACATTATAGGTTACAATGTATAGGCGATGTGTTGAATTTTTCGAAATATTCCTGTTAGGTTTTATTGTTGTCTTTGGGGGGCTTTGGTCATAATCTCTTGAGCTCTAAGGCTTGGAAGAGTGAGTTTTTTTGTCTGCTTATTTTTGCTTTCTGGGGGAGACCACGCCATTCGTTGCTATATGATCTTATCGCGTTTACTGTAATATTTGAATTTTTAGCTTATAAAGAAATTGAGTATACCTGGTTTAACTTCTGAAACCTGAAACTCTGAAAACCTGGAGAATCTTTGGCAGATATGAGCGGCGAAGATTTTATTTTTCTTATCGACCTTAATCCCTCGGTTCATCTGATAATGCAAGTTATTTTCAGGAGAGTTTGAAAGGTTCCTCTTTTATGACCCGTTGTGTAGTCAGGTTTATTTCTTAGTATGACTAGCTTGTCATATTTAAATAAGACACATTTTATTTTTCTCATTCGATTTCAATTTGCATCTGCAACTCTTTCTTTTTTTCTAATACTTTCGATGTAAAGTCTTCTTTTGTGAGTTACGAAGTGTTTTTGAATGCTCCTATATGTCAGAGTATGTAAATTTTTGTATCTAGTGTTATAAACTTTATGCCAACCGTACGAGTTTTATCGTTTTTTTCCCTAGTATTTTATCACTTGTAAGTCTCTATGATTAAGATTCATTGAGAGATATTTATGGTATTTTTTCCATGTCCTTCTCTAATCCTGAGAATACAAGATTGTGTTGTCGTGCTTCTTTTCCAGATAGTAAATTCTTTGATCGTAGTTTTTCACTGTTTCTTTATGGTATTCATACTTTACATCTCATAATCGGAATTTTTCGTCTATGATTTCATTTATATTCTCGGTTACGTTCTCAAATATCTTTCCCACTTTTTAAAATCATATTTTTGTATTGTTCTATCTTCTTTTGGACCTTACAACGTACTGTCATTATTTTTTCAATCGTTTTATGTTTAATTTTAAAGTTTAATTCGTTTCTTGAGAAGATTTGAACTTGCGGACAAAAATATGATCTCATGTGGAGTTGGTATTTAGTTATTTGATGTTGTTCTTATCGAGCAAGGAAATTAGTATAGGTAATCGTCGGTAGATAACGTGGTATAAAAAACAATTTTCAATTGCACAATAAATTAATTAAATAATTAAAACAATATTTATTTCGTTTTTTTATTGTAAAGGATTTGATGTATCTTTGCATAATGTTCTCAAAATTGGTTACGTTACATGCCAGGGTAGACATATTTATAGAAATTTTGTGCGATTCTATGAACTATATTATTTTTCATCTTTAGAATACAAAATTTTTTTAGATCTATCTACATTTTTTGGTGTATTAATATTTTTTACAATGTGCAGTACATTGTACAGATTGCTGCCAAAAATCCTAATACCGTAGAATAGCCCTTTTAATTATATTTCTAAATAATCTATAGAAAATTATTGTACACCCATCATCATCTCAAACACTATCGGTTTGAACATTTGGAAAAAGAGATCTTGGTGATGTGGTCTAAATTGACCAAAAATGATCAGCACCGTATAAAATTACCAATATTCACATCTGAAGTTTTTTTGTGCTAAGCAGTTGGATATTTAAATGTTATATTATTCAAATCCATATAATCGTAAAAACTATTTACGAAAACGAAGGAATGATGATCTATGTAAGTTCATCATGTTATCATATTGCAACGCTAACATAACTTGGTTTGTAGGGTTGAAGACCCAAAGGTTGTGACTGGTACGCGTGCACACTAGCAAGAAACACAGGTCAGGTTTTTTCATGGCACAGTCTGTTTGTCGGCCGTACTGTCATAGGAAATGAAATATGATGCAAGCGTTGAGTATGGTAGCGGTCGATGTTACACGAGAGGTAAAGCATTGTAATTTTTTTGTATAATTATATCCAAAATGTCGCCTGTCATTTTTCAAAAATTACAAGATCTGATACATAGGTGTAACAAAGAACAAAGTTGCGATTTTGACGAAAGCAAAATTACTGTGAATCCAGTGGAATATGTTAAGGAAAAAATCAACGTCAAAGTCGCGATTTCAACTAAAACAAAATTAAATTGTTTCCAGAAACACGTTTCACTAAAGAAACACGTTTCAAAGTTTGATGTACATAAACATCTATAAGAGTAATGTACACTTTCTTTGTTACAACTGTTCACATTTATGCAGGTTGTAATAAATAGGTGTTTATTATTTATATAGTGGTTCTGTGCATCAAAGTAAGTAGAAAATATCAGGTCATTATGCGAAAATTTTCATTCGTTCTTGAAAAATAAAATTTTGAAGTGATTTTTAAGGAACGGAAAAAATGAATTTTTTTTATAGATGCTCTAAATGTACACAGATTGACGCATAGAATCTGCTGTTTGAAAACTTTTTTGAAACGTTTTTTGTAACAACCCATGTATCAGCTTTGCTTAGCTGTATAGAAACCCACTCATTTCAATCGATTATTACAGGTGAAAGAGGTAATATCCTTTATCTTACGAAAGCGATTTCCAACAAAATTTCCACCCAAGTCGAGTTAGGGCAAGTTCTTGTCTATCATCTTTGTATTGTTGTTGATCATGGTGCAAGACGATGACGTCTTGTTTATGGTCAGCGAGAAGTCTTTAACGATAGTCTTTAGTCGATGATGCACTGACCAAACGAAGATGCGTGTGATTATTACTAGGGCTGCCATGGACAAACCGGAATAGATACGGAAGAACAACGACAACAATGAAAACCTGACTCGCTCGAGCATTAGTGTTATTTTCTTCTACATTGCAACATTTTCTTCTACATTGCAAAGACGTGAACGCTACGTGAAAGCGAGATAAAACAGGAAGATGCCTTAGAAGTGTGGTATTGGAGAATTTTCAACTGAGTATCTTTAACTGAGTTTTGTACAAATATTCCAAGAACTCGGTATCGTTTGTCCAATATTGTAATAATTTGCATTACTAAATTCTTTAGATACATGTGGCAGCATAGGGATGCTAGAATTTAAAGCCTGCTTATATTGGACAAAGTGGAAGAAAACGGAACACGTGAGAGAGCACCGATGAATAGATTAGGTCATGACAGCAATGGAGTTCATCCGGAGAGCTGCTGCTAGAGAGGAACGACGACTTATCAGGTGAGGCGTCATTCGTACCTAATACACTCAACGCATGACCATGACTATTCAGCTAAAAGTCTAACGACTAAGTATGAAAAGGTACGATTTTTTCCTCTCATAAGCCTTCTATTTAATAACGTAGTAAATGAAATAATCTGAACAAGAAGCAATGCTATCGATATGCTATTCATTTTGATAGGAATCTATATTTCTCATTCGTTTTCATTCATCATTCCATATTTATCATCATTCAAACTCCATGTCCATTCTTTCCTTTCTTTCTCGCAATTACTTCCCTAATTAACATTCGTACGTCTATCTTTCCGCAGGCCTGCTTGAGTTACTCTCGTTATAAAATTAAGCAAATTTGGTTGTTCCATGCGTCATTTACATTCACCACGGCATTGCCATTATTATTACACTGACAGTCTCTACAAACTATGTAATCGGAACACCGATAAGACTTCCGCGTTCATTCATTATTTGAGCTGTGATACCGCAAAGCAGGGGCACTCAAAATTTCCACTGTCACACTAAGTCCATTTTCTAAACAACTCACATTATCGTAGTCGTTAATTTTTATTCGAACGAATTGAATCGGCCATTAAAATGGGGCAGGGCCGCACTTATCTCGAGTGACCAATGGCTTTGGTATTATCGCGCAAACGACACAGTAGTGAGGTTTACAGGACGGAGGATCGAGTAATAAAATATTTGATTACCTACTTGTTCTCTGAGTCAATTTTAGATTAAAGTTGTAATAAATTTGTAGCGTAAATTGTTGTTTCAATTTTTGTCGAAAGTCTTAGGATCTGGCTTGACGAAATCAACCGTATTATTGAACTGATATTGATTTATTTTACGTGGACGAAAAACATTTTTGACAAGATGAACTGACAATATGTTAATATCCTTGGGCTAATTATAATTAAGTTTTAGAATAAAATTGAATTTTTTATGGTTAGAAAGTTGTGAAGGAATATTGTATTAATGGAAGATAATTAAATTACTTTTTCTATGTGTTGGCATTGTGAATTTCATTTAGTTGTTCCGAATATTTCATCTGTCTATTAGGTATACAGGTCTTGAAATATTTTTTTTAAATTTACTTTCTTTTCAATGTTTCTTCTTCATGATTTTTTAACTTCATGATTTTCAATGAATTTTGATTGTTTGAAATTAGATCATATTTCTCAAGATATTTATTAATTAAACAAATTAAATTTCACGCACTGATTTTCTTAAATTTCATGAATTTTTGTTTTCTAAATCTCGTGACATGAAACTCAGAAAACATGGAGATGTACATCTTTTAAAAATGTGGATCGTGTGGGAAACTATTAAAATTAAAAGGGAGAATATTATTTATAAGATTAGGTTAATTCTAGATGACTAGGGGAGAATGTTATCTATAACATTAGGGAATATTATTTATATGATTTAGGGCAAATTCTTAGTAACCACAAATGCCCACCAATGAGGTTGACCCATTTGCCGCATGTGTTTGACCCATTTTGCCGCGTGTCGCGCCTTTGATCCATGGAGTCGTAGCAGGCTATCCTGTTGCGACTCTATGGATTGTTTAAGTGCATTGTCGCGAGAGCTATTAGTGCATTGCTGGATTGTGGAACTCCATAGAATGTGGGGCGTAACTACTATGGGTATGTTGAAAGGTATACTTTCGTAAAAATTACATATTGATAAATTTTATTTTTATCTGTAGGTGGGTAAACCAAATATTGTTGTGTTCGACTTACTTTCTTACTTACTTACTTACTTTCCATTTAATTTTTATATCAAAGATCCCAAGTAAAAAAAAACAATCCGGTATCTTGTTACATTCGCCATATTAAATCTATGAAAAGTTTTAAGTGACAAGTTTTTTATTTATAAAATTTCATTAAATTTCATTTCGTCGTTAGCCGTTAAAACGTTCACGTTTTCAAAACAGATAGATGAGCAGACAAACTAACTTTATAATATTAACATGGATAAATGTGTTTATCGGACTCATCATTATTTCTGAAGGATGGCATATTTAGAATAATGAAAGTGCACATATGAAATTTATATCAGATAAAAATTAAAAAAAAATACTTCGCCTTGCTAGTAATAATGGCTCTATAGTAGGAAATTATAGACCCCGCATATTTCATTTTGACAAAGAAGCCTTTTACAAGTTGGCCATATAGTATATAATTTAATTACTTTAGTAAAAACATCTAATTGCATAAAAACCCAATATCATAGGTATTGATTACCGAATAATTATACCGACAGAGTAGCAAGTCGTGTCTAATAAAACCCCAACGTCGTAAATTATACGAAAAACACACGGCATGCGTTCATAGCATTGTTTCCGGTTTTTTCCTTCCGTTGCAGCTCAGCAACCGGTCGACGACTGAAATTAAAAACGGACGTTTTTAAAAAATATGAAAATAACATAGAGTGGGAGTATTTTGAAAGACGAGAAATACTTCTGGTCACAAGATCCAAAGACGCAACAGGCATAACTATTTATACCGTTATGTCATTTTAGATTTGTGTTATGCAGCTGTGACATAATTTCACTATTATAAGTACATTATGCAGTTAAAATGATTTATAACCGTAGGATCTATGGAAACGAACGATTGGAAGGAAATGTTTTCGATACAGTCCTGTATATGTTATACTTTTTATGTTATACTTCTTTAAACGCGTTATGAAAAAATGATGAGACTGAAATTTTACTAATGCAAAATAAATAGATAGAATGAAGTTGCTCACTATGCAACAAAAATCTATATGAAATCAACATGATGAAGTTGTTTACTAAACATAATTACATAGTTTATTTGACAGAAGAGTGGTCCACCATTTTGTTTTTCTTTTATATGTGTGTTTATATTAAATTTAACGCTGAGTATTTATGTAATTATTTTGCAAGCTACTGATCAATATACAGCATCTTTCATTGAATTTGGCAAGTTACCCAGAATGTGATCCTTAATAATATTAAAAAAACAACTAAATTAAAGAAAAAAATGCATTATGAACGACCGTTTTCGAACAATTTTATTGAAAACGGAACTCTTATCATCCACGTATCCGTTCGTCTGTCTGTCACAGCCGCTTTTCTCAGAAAAAGTTTGACATAGAAATTCGAAATTTAACACGGTAATCAAATATATAAACCCTCATAAATCTGAATAGCTAAATCCCAAAAATATTTTGGAAGGGGGGAGGGGGCGCAAATTGTAAAAAGGGGCAAAAATTATATGAAAATTATATGACCTATAAATTAATTTCAAAAATAAATTTACTATAATTTATAACATTTTATTATATTGCGTAAACACAATCTTCTACATATCGATCTTTCTCCTTCTTTCTTTACCTTGTCCACCGACAAGTAGTGATGTGAAAATTTTACCTCAGTGACAATTCGCAGTGTCGAACTATCGAATATGCCGGATGGTAAAATGTTGGACTACGGATACTCGAATGGAAATTAAATTATTTTGGAATTATTTTGGGGATGATACTGAAGTAAATAATTATATTATCAATATTCGAGCTGGTCAAGCTTCAAATAAAAAAATATGGCATATATTGAAAAGCACACATGAAAAAATATATTTTACGAATTATATCAATAACGAATCAATCGACAGTTCACGCATAAATATTAAATGGAAAAAATTAAATTTATAGTCATTCATAATAATTCACTATATTGCAAAAACTTCATCTTCTATTTACCAATCTTTCTTCCCCTCTCTCCCCCATTGACAAAGAGTATCGGACTTCTAGGATTACTCAATGTGTCGGGCTGGTAGAAAGTTGGGTTTCAGAGACTCAAATGTAGATTAAATTGTGATCGGAAATATTTTGGAGAAGATATCGAAATAACGTAACAACAGTATCGATATTCAAGTTGACCAAACTTGAAGTAAAAGAAAATGATATATAATGAAAACATGATTCAAAAGCTCACGCACCTGAAAACATGGTTAATGAGAAAACATGGTTCAAAATTTCACGTTTAGCCACTCAGTATTGGACTACTGAATGTACCGGGCGAGCAAAATGTTCGACTACAAAGACTCAAACGTAGATTAAATTATGATAGAAAATGTTCTGGGGAAGATATAGAAATAAGGTTAGTTTTGTATTAATATTCATTCTGGCCAAGCTGCAAGTAAATACTACTTTAATATAATTTTCTGGCGATATTCCATCTCTTTTCTGGTGTAAAACATGTTTGACCATATCTATGTATAATTCGAAGTTAGAGGTGTTAGACTTCCACCTCTACTAAACTAGCTATGAATGTCCACTAAATCACTTTGAATTTACATTCTTGTCTCAGCGCCACAGCATGGGAAATTCTGAGTGCGAAACACCGAGGAGAAATTAAGGAACGCGATAAACTCGCGCAGCTTTGCATCTTCGCCGGATGCAACTTTGTATTTCTAGTACAACGGTACAATCACTGAAGCCATAAAAATTGTTTAAGACTTGTGCACACACAAGTATTTATTTTCCAAGCTTATACACGATCTTACTGCACCGCCTGCTGCCACTCTGGTGCTGCACAACATTATAAACGTCTCGCTAATAACACTTTCGAAAAGGCTAGAAGGCGGTATTAAAAGATTTGTATTGGTACTGCCTCATTTATATTCCACATCCGGCTTATTTCATAATATTTGTTTTACAACTGGTTTAAAAGTTACATTTACTAATTGTGTTATGCGTAAAATATGTTATTTTTTACGCGTTAAGTTAAAGATTTTCACCAAAACGCTATGTTTACGCGGCACGCATACTAGCTTGTCGGGAGTTTACAACGTAAACACTCGTTATAAAGTATTCAACATTCTTTGCTTGTTACATACTGGAATTTTTCATACTTTAATATATTAGTCTTACGTGAATGAAACTAAATAAAACCTTACAAAAATAAAATGTAATGGTTATTGCTATATTTCTGTAAAACCTTTTGTCACGAGTGCCAAATGTTGATACGCAGTGGAGTTGGAACAGACTAGAGGGTAATTAGTATGCAGTAAGCACTAATTAAGAGTATATAATATACTTGCTTGTCCAAGAGTATGACGTGTCACGAATATGAGCCTATTACGTAGAACTATTTTTGTTTCATTCTTTCTTAAGAAGGGATTTATGTGATGAACGGGACAGCCTGCGTACGTCTTGCAGTGGGAAATATGATGAAGTTTGGATCTCGTTGCATATTGTAGATATCAATAAGGATATGAATAAGGAGTGACCTTTGCGTAATTTTCTAACTTTTCGGCATAGTAATCAACGCGGTGGTGTTTTTGAAATGCGACAAAATGACGGCGTATCCACCTAGCGTAAAGCTTCCTGACGAAAAAATGTTCATGTAGAATTTGCTGTATGTGATTCATACCGATGACTAAACTTGTTCTAATTTTCTGTTAGGTTACTCTCTTGTTAGTCTTTATCATAATATACACAGCATTGATGCTATTTTTAGTTGTCGTTGTTGAAGCATGTCTCTCACGCAGATCACAGCTGAGATTGGTACGACAACGCTCGAGCTTGTTAAGCCAGTTGCAAGAGGTAGCGCTGGACGGGCTGTTGTAGTCAATTGATTGTGCAACAAAAATCATAACACACTATCGAACGAAAATTTTCTTGCGTTAAATTCATTTTGAAGTGATGCATACAATTTTCAAATTGCCGCCAATTTGCAAAAAACAACTAACAAATTCTAGCAAAGTGCTCCATGGATTGATTACTGAAGAGATCCATTTTTAAAATTTGATTTAACATTTTTATTACCATTATTACAAATGGTAAATACTAAGAATTTTCAGTGCTACTCTTGCATAAATTATGCCACCCAAAAATTTTGTTTTGACCATTGTTTCACCCAAAAAAATTTTCTATTGAAATCGGCGCCCACAGAAATCGGTTTACTATATTTATTTAACAATACCTGTGTATCGAAGGTAGTGCATTTTACACAAGTTGTCAAAATCAGTCTTAATTTTTTTTCTTTAAAAGCAATTGAGAAAAAAAATCGTCGTTAATTAAGTAAGTATGTTAACAAATTTGTATTTTTGTGAATTGTTTCAGTTGAAAGTTTTCTTTTTTAAGGTTATTCGAACTTGTACCAAGTCCGCAAATGTACATCATTCGTATGTCATGAATGTACACATGTCGTTAATATTTACCGAGAAATAGCGTAAAATTGTACACCTTTAGCTGTATACAGATACTTAATCCACTAAGCATAAGTAGGTACGTATGTACCCAATAATAGGCATGCAGTTTCGCTGACTCTGCGTTAATGATTAGTTATTGGCCGGGATTTTTTTGGCACTTCCTTCTATCTACTTTCTCTTTTCCTTCTACTTTTAATTTACCACATGATTGTTAATCATATAAATTGTTATGATTGTATGGTTAATTATTTTTATTCATCATTTCAATCATCGTTAATTGTGTTATAAAGTTAACTTTTCATTTTGTTTATTCGTTAGCAAATGTAAGTATCATTTTATAAAATTGTATAAACTCCAGAAGAAATTATACAAGGAAGTATTTGTTGTGAAAACTTAGATTTATAAACAAGAAAGGTTTTTTTCATTTTTTCTCAGATATTTATTTAATTTTTGTCTACCTATGAAAGACAGAAGTGAAATAAGTTTTGAATCATGGCTGTCATTGTCCACGTAGGTTCATATTTCGGTAACGTCGGTTTGGTGTACACAATCAAAAGCACTTGAGTGTCTTGAGTCCGGCACATACAGATTATAGGCTATTCGAATTTCAAAGATTTCATGGATTTACTTTTAATCCTCCCTTTCCTTAAAATATTTTTATAAATATTTTTAAAGTTAGCTATCGAGATATTTGCACATTTATATGCTTTATTACAATGCCAAAATTCTAGTTTCTATGTAAAGCGGTTTCTGAAAAAGAAAACGGCTGTGACAGATGAACTGACGGATACGTATGCAGTTTTATAAAAGTATTTTTTTTTCTTTTCAGGTATAGAATCCTAAAAATTAATTAAACAATATGGTATAATTGTGTATAAAAAAATAAAAATAAAGTACATATATGTATATACATTAAAGGAAAACAATTTACGGCAACTTAGAATAATTATATTAAATTAAGTTCAATTTCTACACCAATATTTACATCAATTTCTGCCACTCGTACATCAATAAATATTGATAAGTAAACTTCACTTGGACAGCTCGCAAATTATCGGATTACTGTATGTGCCAGACTGGCGACGTTGTGGACTAATGGGACTAAACTGCATACAGGATACCGTTTTCATTTGAAGCTGTATAGAAGTGTCTTAAGATACGAATGATAAAATATATAATTATTTAGAGTCAACACCCCAGGAATAGGAATAAAATTACAGTTAATTTAAAAGAATCTACACTACAATTCCATTGAGTAGATACAAATTTTGGATGTTACGTGAGATTTTATTGAAAGTTGTGCTATGAGATTTATTGAAAGTTGTGCTATGAGATTTATTGAAAGTTGTGTGACGAGGAGAGATGCTGCCTCGGCGGTGAAGTCATTTGTGTTTAAATTAAATCGTAGATACAAACTTTTCAGTTCGAAAGTAACTTTATTCTTGTTAAAACCACATCATTAACTGTTACGTTCTTAGGAGTTAAAATTATTTTATACATACGATCGTTTTGGTAGCAGTGGCGCATGTTGTCTTCGGATATTTTTTAAAATCTTTAATTCTATATTGGTGTAGCCATGGTTACAAATTTATTACTGAATTTTTTCTCACAATTTGTGACTGCTCACTCTGCTGATACCAACTCACTGCTACGTAATGACTAGGCGTAAAAAGGTGAAATGATAAAATTGATAAAATTGAAAGTGAAACTATATTTTATGTCACAGCAGACTAGACGTTTATTTGACGCAAATTATAATTAGACTTATTATCCTTTATGGTGTGTCTTACGGAAGTGGAGTTTTAATGAGATCATTAACGCCTACTCATCTTACGCGAAGCTGACGTGAAAGTAAATTTAAATATATGGACCGAATTTGCATTGTTCGATGGTATTAATATGACAGTTATTCCGAAACAAAAGATTCAAAACATAATCCGCATCAGCAACAGATTCAGTCCGTGTTTCTGCGATTAGCGTGACGGCTATCAGGCGAGGCGGCCGCGGCTGGTTACGTGAGCGGCGCATGCCACTTTCACTGTTAGATAACACTGTGCGCGCGTGCATTATGTAGGCGCCGCGCCCGCGACCGACTTGCATCTGACGTGTGTTGGAGGCAGTTTGGTCAGAGGACTCAAATGGAGCTGCGATTTAAATGCAATGTTTCCCAAAGTAATGGAGCCTTATAAGTGTTGTTTTATAATTATATTATAATATTTCTGCGAAGGTTACACTTTAAATAAATTGAAAATATCTACAAAGAAAATGAAATTGCCTTATTTTCAGGGAAATATTCGTTAACGTTGTTTTCTATATTTTTGATGTTTTTTTTCTTTTTCTTTTTTTAAGTATTAATAGGACATAATACTAACTAAATGTGACTTCAGTTTAAATTTTAATTACTAGAGAGTCTATAATTACCAATTAATCATACGAAATTTAATTCACATGATGTATTTAATTTTGTTATGGTAGATTTAGGATTTAAAATTATGATCTAAGGTTTGCGTGTCATATGAATATATCAGAAATTATGTAAAACAGAAATTATTTTAAGCACATTTCGGGTTGTTCACTGCAACCTGGTATCAAGTGAAACTTTGATTTTTGAGCGAGTAATACTTTTGGCGTTAATCTGTTGTCTCCGGAAATTTGTATAAATATATCATTTGTATAAATACATCATCTGATGTATTTTCTTCCATGTTTTAAATTATCTTATAAATATTTTGTTATTTTATCTATTTATTGTTACTTTACATATTGCATTACAATTAACAGGGTCTACATTTATCTGCTGTACCTTATTAGTGTCCCATAAAAAATTAGGGAAAACAGAATACTTAAGAAATCAACTCAGTCTTCGTCTATTCGCCTGTATGTCCGTCCGCTACAGCCTATTCGCTCACAGACCATGCGGCGCACATACCTAATTTTTTTAACATAGTTAAACTCATTCAAAAAAAGAAGAATTTAAAACAACATTTTTCCCGTCCTTGAAGAGTTCGCCATATTGCGTCACAGAGATACGAAATACGAAACCTTCGACGCACGCGAGCTAAGTGTACAACTAAGTCATAGTGAATGCTAGTAAACAAATTACATGGAAATAAATTACATGGAAGAACGAAGTATAGGAAAAGGTAAACAAATATAAAATAAGTATGAGAGCTATGACTCGATGTGAACGTGTGTATGAGAGTTGTGACTGAGGTGAAAGGAGTATTTCTGTAGAGATATTTATCCCAAAAGCCTCTTGCCTTATTACATTTTTTACCGCTTCCTGTTTGTGAATACGGTGTTAACCACTTCCTACACTTTCACTAGTTACTCATTGTCCGTTTATTCCATGTAACCAAATCATCCAAATCGATCTCGGTTAATCTTTGCAGTTTTACAGTTTCTCAAAAAGTAAAAAAACAGGGAAATCGTATAACATTACTCTGTGTTTGCTTGTTTGTCAACTCACACGAAGAGTTTAATCTGTGAAAAATTATTGTATCCAAATATAGTTTTAGCAGTAAATTAAGTGTTCAAAAACAGTGGTATCATGGTTAGGATTACCATAATAACTTTTAGAAAACTAGAATTTGTAAACTAAAAACCTCAGACATTTTGTTTGCAACCCCGTACACTTAAATTATTAAAGTAAAAGCTCATATTATATTAAATGCAAATATTACTAATCATGTAATGCCAATTAAGGTTATTTTGTCTTAATAAATTTTATTTATCTTTCTGACAACAAAGAAAAAAGTATACCTATGATTACATATGAAATAATTATGTTGTTTCGTCTATTGCATAAACATTAAAAAAAATTCGATATCAATCTACATCTTTAACTTAAACTGTGTAACTTAAATCATACTCATATTAACGAACTTTAAAAATGAAATCAACAGTCAAATAAATTTCAAATTGAGTTTTAAAATTCCTGGAATTCCTTATAAATTTATATTTAATCTTAGCAATTTAAGATATGTTTTCTGAGACCGATAAAACAAATAAAAATTTGTTTTATCGGTCTATGAATTAAATTAATATGGAAATAATATAAAAAACTGCATTCTTTAACACCTCGAATACTAAAAAATTCCCCGGGTTTTTTAAAAAGATGACAGTGTCCGGGGGAAAGAGGACGGTTAACAAACCTCGTCAAGGTTAGATTATTTTAGAGCCGTTTCAAGATTTTCAGGACAGGAAATTCATTTGTAAATTAGGTAAGAAGACCATTAATTGCCAAAATGTGATAAAAGTTTGAATCGTAGAAACGATTTTTTTTCACGTAATTTTAATATTGTTTCTAATGTTGCTTGTTTGTTTAGTTTGTTTAATTTTGTTCCAAAACACCATGCAGCATGCATGGTGTATATGTCACAAAATCTTTTTTATGTTTATATAAAAAGTAAATTCTCAAATTAAAAAAAAAAACAAATTTTTGGGTACAGTATTATAAACAAACGGCACGTGCGTACATTCTTGTTTAATAAAAACAGCATAAATTTAGATTGGTTTAAACTCTAGGCCACTGAAAGGCCACATTTTTTAATTGCGTGAGTTTCTAGCTATGTTAATGCCACAATTTTAGTTCAAAATTTAATATAAACTTTTGGAGGGTTATAATTTTTTCTTTACTTTTCACGTCGCCTGAAATTAAAAATAAAAGGAAATCTATAACGTTTTCCCTAATTTTTTGGTTTTTAGTTTAACAATCTTGAATATCACAGATATAGTATAGATATAGTACATGAATATATTAGTGTTTTAAATTCAAAATTTTGAATTTATGAACGTTTGTTAGTCTACAACTATGTAATTTGTAAATGGATCTGCACGAAAAATGGTATATGAATATATTATAGCTTGGAATAATATTTAGCCTATTTTTGACTCGTAAATTTAATCTTATTTTTTATTTAACTTTTATTCAAATTTTAAGCGTTAAGATTCATCTTTTAAGACGTTCATTAGTTTATTGATCGCCAACTTTTAGACTTGCTCATGTAGTATTCTATGTAAAGAATATTCTCTAAGTATGATTTTAGCAACTATTAAATCATACTATGTATCCCGAATTCCCAAATCCAAGCATATTTTTCAAGGGATAGAATGAACTATTTTATATCTTTTATAACTCAATCACAAATACTGAAACCGACTGGATTTTGAAAGACTTGGATCATAGGTAAACTATAGTCTGGATTAAAATATATACAGCAAGGATACGTTGCTGTTGTTACTGTAGTCCATGGGAACTAAGTCGCGGGCAGTATATATATATATATATATATATATATATATATGTATATGTATATATATATATATATGTATATATATATATATATATATATATATATATATTTATATATATATATATACATACATTACGTTGGCATTTTTATTCCCGCATTTTCGTAATATATTGATAATATTATTCTTTTCGAAGAAGACGACATGTTTTAGTATCCATTTCCTTCCGTTTCTCTGTATGAGGTACAAACTTCTGTATGAGGTACAAAGTGAAAAACGGAACTCTACGCATCTGGCTCTCAGTAAGCCGATTTTCGCTGAAAGTATGTAATGTACAAACTTGAAATTTGGCAGAGTAATATAACTTATTAATCCATGCCTTTTTAACTTTGTTTTTTGTTTTTAACTTTATAATTTAAAAAGATATTCGAATAAATATACGAAAATAGGACGTCCCCCTTCTCATTTCCCAAAAATCATGAAAAGAAGAGGGTTGGGAAAATTAAGCCATTTTTAAAAAAATAATATTTGTAAATATTTTAATAGAAATACTATAATAAAATATAAATATATAGGGAACTACTCGTACTTGACAAGTTTTTTATCTTCTTGTTCATATATAGGAATCATATCTTTCATTTTTTCTTTCTTATTTAGAGTTTTGAAATCGAGATGACCGTAAGTTACACGGTTGATGACTTTGTATTATTCATGTTACACAATTCGCCAACTGTAATTGTGTGGCCTCAATGGTAAGAGTTATTTTATATGTGGCTTCATCTATTTTGCATACATATGTGTGGTATCGGTGTAAAGTGAATTTAACCGTCTCATTTAGTACGTATTAATTTAGTAAATAAAATGTTTATTGTCGCGTATTGTATAATTATATATGTATATTTAAAATTGGTTTTGTTTGAAGCGAAATACCCTTAATTGAAATAAAAATATTTTCTGTCTAAATTTGAATAAAGTCTGCATCTCAATAGTGCTTTTGATCGCTACGAACATATGCAAATGTTAATTAATGAAACGACCTGTCAAGCACGACTAGACCTTAGCGACACGTCTTTATTTTATATTCAGAATTCATTTTACAATTTTCTGTAACTGCTTCCTTTTCGGCGTATTTCTTTTAGGCTTGACATGAAAATAACATATTAATCGAGAGCATTGTTTTGACCCAAACCCTCATCAGCAACATATACCCGATAAACCGATAAGGGGCGATAAGCTTCCCAGGCAGGGCAATTGAGCCGATTCTAGCCGATTCGACGCTTATCAGACCCGGCCTGTCACGTCTCGCTACAGGCGGGTCGTTGACCGGCCTCACGTCAATCAGCCACACTGGACGCATTACACAATTATTGATTACTTATCAATTTGATTGAGAATTAGAAATTATAGCTCTGTGGCTATTTTAGGGTTAAGTTATAAATTTATTCACCTGTACGTGAAGATTGAAATGAAGTCGTTTTGTGATCAAATGATATCATGAATTGGCAAGGTCACTAGATAATGCCCTTATGGAAATAATGTTGTTTGGAAACCAGTTACGATGCTCTCGTTGGACACGATGATAGAGTAGTATATTCATATTAGTATATTCTTTAGTAGAACGCCATAAATATATAGAAGACTTAAAATACTTAAAATATTTATATGCTATAAGACTTAAAATATTTAAAATATCTATATCTCGAAATACTTAAAATATTATATGCCAGAAGGACTTGAACACAATAGTTGATTGTAATGTAGTTAGTACTGAACTTTAAGGTAGTTATCGTGCAAAATGCATTGCCGACGAAATTCTTTGAATTTTTTATATATATTGAAACTATAAATACTTAACTTATTATAGAATTTAAAAATTATTTACCGTGTAGTTTCGGTAAAAATCGCACTAAAATATTGTTCAATTAACATTGCAGGAAAAGTAGTTTCTTAACAACACTTTTAATTTTACTTAAAAAACACGTCGAGCGATTTGTCTAAAAAACTAAGTCTATGTTATATTATAATTTTGAAAAAAATATTTAAATATAGTTTTGGTAAAAATCGCTCTCAAAAACTATACAATCAATATTATAGTCACCTACATACAGTAGTAATCACATCACTCTTTTCATTTTGGTTAAAAAACGTGTCAAGCGATTTATCTAAAAAAGTAAGTCAATTTAAAATTAAGTTATATTAAAGTTTTGAAAAAAAAAATATTTATCGTTTAGTTTTGTTAAACATTGCTCACAAAAATAGTACAATTAACATTTACAGGAAAAGTAGTAATTTTACCATACTTTATTCTTTTTTAAAAAACGCGTCGAGCGATTTGTCTAGATGATGATCTAGATGATGAAGTCAATGTAAAATGATGTCATATTAAAATTTTGAAGAAATAATATTCATAATTTAGTTCAAAATCGCTCTCAATAGTTGAACAATTAAGATTACAGGAAGAGTAGGTATTTCACCACACTATATTTCATATAAAAAATCCAAAAATAATTTTTTTATTACAAATTGTTAAAATGATGTTACATTAACAGTTTGGCAAACAAAAAAGAAATAATTTTCAATAAAAAATTATAAAACACCATAAAGTTACCATCAAACTAGTTTAACAAGGTTTATAAATACGCGGAATATAATATGTGGAAGAAATAAAGAAGAAAGAAATAATAATCCTCCTTTTTTCTAAATATGAAACTAATTATTTAGGAAATTTTACTTCTTTACAATGCTTTGGAATCAAATGAATTTTTACTTTTGGAGTTCGTCCTCCATAATTTTTTTACAATTGTTCTATAAAAAAGGTCTGCCATTTGTAAACTTTCATTTTTTCACTCGTTAACTTCATTACTCTCATGTTAATATTTGAAATATTTTCGCCAAATACTTTTTACTTTTTATTGTTCTTTTTTAAATAAAAATATACTCATAAAATATCAGATTGACAATTCTGTTTGTGATTGACAACAAAGACTGTTTGTGATTAATTTTGTAAAAAATAGATTCAAAAAGTGTTTTACAGACATGTTTTCACGAAATTTTTTTGCTTATTTAATTTTTTCTTTTTCTTTAATATTTTCTTTTTCACAACTTGTTTTTTTAGTTTTTCATTCATAGTTTACGGGGAAAAATATACAATTAAGTTATATAGATTTATTTTTGTTAAGAATCTAGACCTCGTAAATCAAATTCAGATCCGGATTGGAAGTTGGAGATCTTGCTACTGATCTCACCCAAGGTAAGTTGTAGAGGCAGGAGGCCTTCTTATTGATTGCTCATTGCATCATAATTACGCCTTTGTCTCCTATTTACCAATTTATTACAATTATATCTTTTAATCTTTCTGTCTATACAGTCATGTTTTGTCGAAATAGCGTTTTTATTTCGTTTATAGATAATACTCTCAAATGACTTAGATATTTCTGATAATATTAGATTTTAGAAGTCGCGTAGACATAACACTTATAATTGTCGAACTGTTTCGTTCATTATCAATAGATTATATGGATGAATATGCGTAAACTGTCGACATGATTTTATCAGAATAAAATAATCAAAATACGATTGATGACTTTCTTCATTTGTTAGTGAAACAATTAAACGTTATAACGTTTGACCTTACAATTAATTTGTGTATGTATCAATGACCTGCAGTCAGACCAATTCTAATAACAGCTTATAAGAGATAGCGAAGTCTTAATCATTGTTATATTATTTGATGCCAATATGATGAATAAGAAGTTACCATACACCGATAGTTTATAAGTTAACGATGTAAAGAAAAAGAAATGAGAATTGTTTTCTAGAATCTTTGCGTAGAGTTCTAAAATCCTTCTTCTTCTGTGCCTCATTTCCCATGTCTTATAGGATTGGACCTACTTATCTTAATGCGCCATTCTTGACATAATTGAGTAATGTCCAAATGTAGACCCATCATCATCATGCTCCTTTCCAGTTTTTTGAGAGCCTTATAATAAGCCGTTTAAACGATATTATACATGGAATTAAAAAAATCGAGTACTTAATTTGCTGCCCTAAAATTTCCATACAGATATTTTTAAATGTTAGCTGGCTATAGAGATATGTGTAAGTTCATACGTTTTACTAATATGCCAAATTTTAAGTCTCTACGTCAAGCGCTTTCTGAGAAAAACGATTGTGGCAGACATGGACATGTGGGTGATCTCATAAGAGTTACGTTTTCCCTTTTGACGAAACTTTAAAAAAGTGTTAAAGTTTGAAGCGGAAAAGGAATGAAAGTGTTAATTAATGGAGAACGTAAGGCTACGTTGTAATTTTGGTAACAGCTACGTTGAAGATTCTATTTTTTTAATAATTTGTTTATCGAATATCCGTCAGGACTCTATTTCTCAGGAATGGCCAGAGAAATAACAAGTTCATAGACATGGAGCTATGACACTGTTATTTCTTTGGAGTTCGGTTCCGGGTTCACCCTCTAACTCGATACAATAAAAATATATTTAAATGTTTGGTTTTTATGAGTGAGTCGGTATCAATATATTCAAATTGATAAAAACCTCTGGGATATTCTGATTGATCTGAAATATTGAAATTAGGCAGCAAGAATGTTTCACAGCACAAGGAAAGTAAAAAAAATTAAAATCATTAATTTTTAATTTAATGTGAAATTAGTACGTGACAAAGTTAATTTTTTTGATTTTTGTTTTATTTAAATATTTGCTATGTACCTATTTACTAAGTTTTATGATAATATAACAATACGATACCCTAAGGAAGCGAGTCTTACTCGCACTTCATCGTCTTTTTATCTTCTATTATGAGTAACTAAGATAATTTAAGAACAATTGAATGAAACTACGCGATGTAGTATTATTTCTACTTTCTTGAAGTTCTTTACCACGGCTTAGGTTTCGTTGTATTACATCTTCAGGTGGGCTATTATATAGAATCTTTGCTAATAGCCCACATGAAGATGTTGTAATACAGCGAAACCTAGGTCGTGATAAAGAACTTAAAGAAAGTAGAATACGTACATCACGTAGTTTCATTAAATTGTGAATAATGAATTTCCACAAAATGAACGTCAAATATATTCAATACTTTAAGAAATTATTTTTATACAGCAACGATATTGCAATATAATATTGACGGATCAGAATCTTGCTCTGTATTTAAAACAGTCGGTCAAGAGTAAGTCGAACTTGCGCGGTTAGTATTCCGTACCATTGTGCAAACGCTTATTGTCATCCAAGCGTAATCGACAGTAATAGTCAGACTATGGGAGTTGCTACGTATCGTCGTCAATGTATTCTGTATTTTTGTTCCCCCATTATATGTTAGACTTACGAAGACAGCTGAAGGAGATCAGACTTCTACAATCAATGCTAATACTAAAAACGGAAATGTTGTTTATATGTTTGTCTGCGCTAATCTTTGGAACCACAATTTGATTTCAAAAATTATTTTGGTGTTAAAACATTCATACTTTGATGAAGATTATAGACTATTATATTCATAGGGAAAGACTTACATCAAGTTACAATCCATAGGAACATAGCAGTGATAAAATATATCACAGAAATCGGAAAAGATTGTTAATACATCACAAATTAGAGAGACTCCGTCTTATTAATTGACTAATTATCCTGGCTAATTGACTAATACCCCAAAACAATGGAGTTGATGCGTTCAGTAACCGTGCTGAGAGCAATATTATTAAGATAATCAAACGTGTGCTGAACCTTGCGGCGCTGCTATTCCAATGATATATCAAAAGAAGTGTGAAGCTGATTAATTTCAAATATTCAAGAAAATTCTTCAATCCTAAAAGTTTATACTGGAGGAACCAAATTATCGGTGAAAATTATTTCAGCGATCAATAATAAAATATTTAAAATTCACACTTTCTGGTGTTTATTGTATTTGAGCAGAAATAAACATCAAACCATTATGAAGAATATAATAAATTCCTTCTTTTTCCTCGGCATCTATCAGCAAATAGAATGTATACTTTTATACAAACGTATTTCTTTCACCTTATTTACATACACGTATACTTAACTTCACATGAGAAGGTAAGAGATAAACTCAATATTTAATTGTTGAGACAATTAACAGATTAGTTTTCCATTTGATGTCGTCATAATTGCCACTGACAGATAATGAAGCACGTGCAGTATTATTGGTGTTGGGTTCAAAATAAAGATTATTTTTATCCCGATAGTAATCACAATTTTGTTAATAAATAAACTGGTAGAAAATTAATTAAAAATTCAAGTTAATTACAAATGAAATGAAATAATTATCTCAATGAACATGGGTGCTAATTATCACAATGAACATCCTTAATACATTACCTTTTTTTTAAAGTTAGATAGGTATCATAAGGTCTGAATTATTTTGAATATTGTCAGTTTTATCGTTTGCAGTTGATGGTGAATTACCATCAAGCCAAAAGTTATTTTAAACGAAAACTAATGATTTTATTGGTATAGTTCATATAAGCAAATGGCCGCTTCATAACGCTCAATTACGGTAAAGTCGAATTTAGAGCATTCATTTTCTTTATATCAACTTTTTGGTTTTCGTACTGCAAAAGGAAAATCGGAAGATAAAATTACTCACGTATCGGACTGCCCACCTATAATACCCGTTTTTCTTAGAAATTGACTGATGTGTAAATACGAAATTTTACGTAGTAGCAAAGAAATTTATAATATTCTATATATGGTGTTGGGTTACTTTTGAAAGGGATAGCTATGAGGTTATTTTTTAAAATTTTAGGTAGTTTATATTCAAAGATATACTGAACGTTATGCAAACAAATTCTGTATTCCTCCAACTCTTATTTCCAAAATCAATGGCACTCAAATTATAAAAAAACAGTGTTTTTATGAGCCTACCGAAAGATTGTAGAAAAACTATAATGAGTATATATGATTTTGAAAGTCATTGATTTTGAAATATTCACGATGATAAACGTCACCCTACTGATTTACATTAGATATTATTAAATATTTATTGCACTATTACGTTCATATTTGTGATAATCTAGGACAAAACAGAGCGATTTAATTTCAAATGAGATACGGAGCCATAGATGCGCCGTTTATCCTTTTTTTCCGTCAGTTGCAAGCTGAAATTTTCTCTATACAAAGTGCTAAAGTGATTTTCCAATTTTCGCCGAAGGCATATGCGGCACATTTATTAAACGGTTAATAACAACGATAAGGTTTTGGAAATTTCCGAGAAGCTATTAATTCTATGAACACGATGACCTCAACGCAACTCGGCGGCTGCGTTCGCTGCCGCATGCAAATGAATCGAAGGCGAGTTCACTTCCATGTACCATTTATGATTTATGACGTCGTTCATGCTTTCCTGATAAACGTCCTTATGTGCTAATGTTACATAGGTACTTTGTTTATATGCAGCCGCAGATTACGCAATGAATTGTTGTTATGCTCTTTACATATTTTAATAAATTGTATGGCTGTGCGACAAAATTATTTATTACCGGTATCAGAATTGCGCTTTCAATATTATACACAATATATTCATTGATATAAAATATATATAATCTGTTCCGTTTATTCATGTTTAGACAAATTTTTATCATCAAAATTACGATGAGGAAACGTTTTTAATGTCTGTTAACAATAATTTCAAGAATTACAATTATTTATTCTGAATCAAATTATATACAGGCTGTAATATATTGATGTATAAATATTTGCATACATTTTGTAAGAAAGATCGTTTCTATTATTCATACAGGTAATTTTATACGTCAAAACTATTTTACGAAAAATCGGTCAAAATTGCTATTCTAACGAAAAAAATTCACATTTTTTTTACAGAAATGCGTTTCAAGTATATTAAGTTTGATGCACGAAGTAATCTAAATAAACAAGTTCTTTTACGTACAACCTTTTTATACAGATTGTGAAAAAAATATATTTATTATTCATACAGATAATTCTGTGGATCAAACTGAACACAAAATGTTAAGGAACAATATGAAAATTCTTAACCATTTCCGAAAAAAATTCATTTGTAACCGGAAAAAATTAAATTTTTTGTAGACACAAGTTTCAGTTTCAAGCACAGAAACGCCTGTATGGATAATATACACGTTTGTTACATTTTATTACGCCTGTACCTACCTGTGAATAGGTTCTAAAATACAATATCTCAACACGTTTATTATATCTGTAACAAATCTCTATATAGCTTATATAAAATACAATATTTTAACATGTTTATTACATCTGTATCATACCTGTAATTACGTTCTGATATACAATATCTCAACACATTTATTATATCTGCAACATATCTCTAAAAAAATTCCGAAAATAGGTTTTGATGAATAGTCAAATGAAATTGTTTTCAATAATCCTCGGATCGGGAAAACATTTTTAAATTTTCTATAGGTCTTAAAAATATTTTTTATAGCTTGAGGTACCTTCGGAGACGTACTGTAAAATATGAAAAGTAAATATTTCCTCTCCCCCCAAATTTCTGGTCTTCCTGGTCGTCTTCTTCATTTCTGGAAGTCGTATCCTTGAAAGGCATTCGTTGCTTTATGTACAAGTTTCTTCCATTTTGTTCGGCTTTCAGCTTCCCTCAGGTCAGTTTTTACAGGAAGACCTGTGACAGTGGCTACTTCACCACACCAACGGTTGCTTGATCGACAGCTGCGAAGACATCTAGCTGCCCGGGTAAGCACCGGGTAATGCCCTGGCAAGTATTGGCTCTGTTAAAAGAGTTATGTGTAATATTTTTTTACCACTTAATTAGAAAAAGGACGTGTTTCACGTTTTATTTTAACGAAAATTTATTCCTTTATAATAAATAGCGTCTTTCTTTATCCGATACTTATTTTCGAACACCGTGTGTGTGAGTATATATATATATATATATATACACATATATATATATATATATATATATATATATGTGTGTATATAAATTAATTAATTTAGGTATAAATAAAACGCATCGATGTCTTCTAACGAGGTACGAAGACATCGATGCGTATTAAAGGTACTCTCTATGGATTAATTACTTTTTTTGGACTTTGAGTAGTGAATCTTGTGATCTAAAAGTCTTATAAAAATTTACCATGCAAATCTTGAATCTTAGTTTTGTAGGTTTTGATATTGTCTACTTATATGTCACATATTATTTTGAGGTAGCTAATATAATAGTTAATATTTTCAGCACACTCCACTTAAATCACTCCAGTGAATTTTTTCAACATACTCCATTTAAATCATTATCGCTCATTACTCTTATATTCTATGATAAATATCACGGTAAAGTTATAAAAAACGATAGAGTGAAGATAAAAAAGGACAGAGTAAACGAACAAACAAACAAAAGACAGAACTTTTTCCATAACATCAGCTAGATGATGTAAACTATTACTTTACATTAATAGAACGCTGCGGGAGAGCAAAATTGAAGTTGCCTAAAAAGTCGAGTTTCAATATAAATACTTCCTGTTTAAATTTATCTATACGTTGCTGTCAAAAGGCGTACTTCCGTTTAATAATCTATGACTGATAAAATGGTGTGCTCTTTACTGTTAAGCACGCAATACGGATGAGAAAAAATTAACAATAAATTTCGTTAATTTATGATATAGAAAAACTATGTTAAATATCAATTATTAACATAATCTCGATTCATTATAATAAATATTTGACTAACAAGTGTCGATCGGAATTTAATTTCCTGCTTCTGAATTTGAATTATTTGTATTAACTTTAAATTAACGTATTTGCTAATACAGTCAATATTCCTCCCACCTCAAAGTTTGCGTTTACCAAACTAAGCGCTTGCCAAATTTGGTTTACAAATATGTGTTTTATATATTTGTTTAGATCCTTGTGGCTCTAGAGTTAAATGATTTGACTTATTTGTGATCTCTGAAAAAGACGATTCAATTTCTAATAACCAAAAAGTTTTTTTTTATACATAATAAACTTTTTGTATTACGATTAAAGATATCGAAGTATTCTATTTTTGCAGATGTGTTTTAATAATTTTCTTAATTACTACCAACTAAAACGAATTCCCTGGAACAGTATACTATGTTATATGAATATTTTTTCCTATGCATAACTTTTGAATAAATGAACTGGTTCAGATACGCGTTTATTTGCTAGTTGCATCAAAGTGCCCTTTAGGGAAGAAAATGTGTTAACTTGATGTGCAAAATAAGATTAAAAATATTCGCATTAAATACGTTTATGCTCACATGTTGTTCGCGTGCTAAAATGGACTTCAGTATTTTGAAAATTAGTATTTAATATATTTTTCAAAATAGTCTAACATTCCGTGTATAAATTGTGGCCGATCTCCAGCTAGCACGATCTCCAAGTAAATGAAAGAATCGGCTATGTATTTTCCTCGTGAGATTTTCAATCCAATCATTACTTTCCGTAATCATTATGTTTTTCCGATATATACTGTTTGTTTTGTTTTATTTCTGTTCCTTTGCATATTTACGTTTTGTTTGCTTATATACTAATTATTTATATATTTATGTTTCTAAGTTGGAAGATCAGTTATGCAACATTAAGTTCATAAAGATTATTTCTTAGAGGTAATTAGTTACGCCCAAATTGCGAATTATTTCGCAATTTGGAGCTTGAATGATTTTTTAAAATATGCTTTATCTAACCAGCTGTAGGGACTGCCGTACATATGTTACCTCTGATAAGAGTTTTAACAGATAAATATTTATAATGTACATACAGTCCTATCCAAATGTACAGACTAGTCGCCGAAGCTAGGAATTCAGAATATGCATGTCATGGCACATGGGTAACGAGTAGATACCCTAGCGGTGTGGTGCGAAACTAATGTACGATAGACAATTGAAGTTTATAAAACTATTGTTTTGTAAGTCTAGCTGCATATGCATATTTTTTTAAGCAGTTAAAATATCGTTCGTCTTCATGAATAGATCTAATAGTATTTCGATGGTTTTATAGAGATTTAATAGCGATATGATTACATAATTAGTTCAAAGTATAGTAAAAACTGTAACAAATGTCTAACTACTGAAATGTGAATGATGTCAGATTTTAAAAAGTATCTGTATTTTATCATACGTTATTTTATATTACGTTAGTTCCTTGGTGGTCTCTCGGGAAATTTAACGGTTGTCAATAATATAGGTGCGAATCAAGTAAAGTATTTGTGGCAAATAAAGCTCATCTATAATTGATATCAAAGATTTCTGATATTTATTATTTTGAAGTCAGATAACCTGCTTTAGGGAACAAAAAATATGCAAAAATGTAATTTTTTGTAAACAACACTACAATTAATATTAAAAAATGTTTTTATAAATTATTTTTGTAGATTTTGGTTTGAGTAATAGTCTTGTAACGTCTTAAAATACTCAAATAGATATTTGTGGCATATTGGTTTTATTTCGGTTGGGTTTTCTTAATCCCCCTCTGTGTTTTTGTTGGCGTACAAATTAGTAGGTAGTTCATTTAAGAACTTTGAGTACAATAAAAATTAATAATCTTAAATAATTTGAGAATCTAAAGAGGCCAAAAAGCAAATTCCCTTTGCCGCATTAAGTCTATGGCATTATTTTCTAAAATGTTATGGTCAAATTATTAAAGAAAAAGATGTCAAAAATCTTAAGTAAAAATAGGCAATATTGAAAATGCCAAAACGATAAGTGAAAATGGTTGCTTTTATAGGTTAACATTAAATAATACAGTAGACGCAATAGCTTAATCACGAAGGCGACGTCACTGACAAAATGTTAATAGCACGAGCGACATGTGAGTGCATTGTTACTATTATATTGTCCCATTCTATTTGAATGTTGAGTATTAAATGCAGATACTTTACTTATTATTATGGTTACTTGATCGTTCTCCTATAAGGGTGTACAAAGGATTTTCTAATCTGTTTATTTGTGTGATTACTTTCATTTTTATTGTATTTTTTGTTTTGCGACAAGGAAATATGCTAGTGTTTACAGTTTCTTTTTTAACATTTTGCGTAGTTGAAAATATTAGTATAAGTAGAGGGTGCTTGAAAATATTACCTTGGTCTCGGAGATTATTTAATTTTCCAGTAAACTACTTTATTACATTACTTATACGAGTAATTAAGTTAATTTTATGTGCTTATGTTTACAGTTTATGTGTATTTTAACTTAATTTTATGTGCTCATGTTTACAGTTTCTTTTTTAACCTGATGCGTAGTTGAAAATATTAGCACAAGTAGAGGGTGCTTGAAAAATATTGCATTGGTCTCAGATTTTATTTAATTTTGTTGTACTTTATTATTTATACTTTACTTTATTATTCATACGATTGATTAACTTAATTTTATTAAACCAAAAAATAAATGAAGTTACTAGGAAGTAAAGGGACAATTTAATTAAATTCTGCTATGGATTTGATGATCCGCGATTATCAAGCTTTAAGAATAGGCTATATAGTTATATAGCGTCCACATAGTTTTGTATTACTTCTACTTATAGAAATTTAGTCAGGAGTCGGCTTATTATAATATTTTTATGAACGTACTCGCAGAGTACCTATTTCGAGTTTTTTCCATGTTAATCCACCATATCTCGCAATGACAATTTTTGCATTTATGAATCACGAACTAAATTTTGATTTGATTCGTCCCATTTTTTATAACAGATTTAGAGTTTTTTTAAGATTTTAAGATTTTCTTCTCAACTTTTCTAGATAGTAGCTTTTAAAGTTTCCAGTTTTCAGGAATTATGGAACGATTTCAATTCAAAGTTTTCGAGTTTCCTAGTTCGTGTGTGTTATTAAAGAAACTACTTTTCAATTTTCAGAAGTAAAACTAATCTCTGCTTAGTTTGGTTAATATAAATAATATAGTAATATTTATATTACTATTATAAATATATATAATAGTAATATAAACTATAGTATATAGTAATATATAGTAATATAATACTATTATATATATATATATATATATATATATATATATATATATATATATATATATCTAATATTTGTCGTCAGGAAAAAATGCGGATAGAAAAATGAGACGTCGAGTTAGAAAAATGCGCACAAGAAGAGATAGTTGTAATTTAGCATTGCTGCAAATCAGATTACATCATTCCTCATAGAAAATGGAGGAAATCATTCTAAATTACTATAGTTTCGACAAAATTCAGTTCGGTCTTGCACTGTGTCAGCAAGTGTGGCAGAAGAACCTTAATATTACTGACAACTATTGTTTTCTTACCCTTATCTTCTATTGGAAGAAATCAAATTCCACAACTGGAAAAAAAGTAAATTTGAAAAAAATTAAATTATATATTATTTGTACTCAGTAATAATACGAGGTTCCCAGATTTTCGCTGCCAGTAACCGAAAAAACCTTAATGTTTTCGGCAGTTAAACAAATTGTAGTTTTATTAGATGTGTTCAATTTACATTACGATATCACGAATCTACAGAGATTAAAAATGTTTTATTTATAGGAACAAACAAGCACACTGTCTGTATAATCTATTACTTGGTTGCAACACTGAACCAAATTTACGAAACATAATGAGTAGATTGATTTCTTTTAATCAGTAAGCATGCATAAAGCATAGTAAATTAAGAAATAACTAGCGTGACCCGTGCGAAGTCTTCGCATTATTTATTCCATTATGAAGCTCAGATGACAGATCAAACAAATATTTTACTAAAATTGACATATAGAGGCGCAAGTATCAAAAGCATTGAGCTAAAGCGCCACTTTATTTATACGTGAGTGGATTTGAAATTAAACAAAAATTTTACCGACCGTCAATCATATTGACGTTGAGCCGTTAGATGGCAGCATTGCTGTTTTGTGTATATAATTTTAATAATTAATTAATTTGCAAAAACAATAGCAATAATACATTTTTTAGTTGTGGATGCCGGTAGAGCAAGCAATTATCTATAAAATGATATATAATTTATGTGGATTAGTTATGAGGTTTTTTCTAAAAACGGAGAGTAACATCTTAACCTTAGCGTATTAATATATATGATGATTGAAAAAGTGTTTTAGAGTTCGAAATTAAATATTTGTTTTTTTTATAAAATAGAATGTGGATAAAAAATTACTAGCTTTATTGCTTCGTATGTTTAAGCAATTTATTAAATTGAAAAAAATGAATTCTGTATGAAAATATGTGAAACCCTCCTTTTCTTTATATTCAAAAACACGCAATAGAAATATCTGATAATTTTCTGTTTTAATGATTGTACTCCAATCATACCAGTTAGTACTCATAGTTACGTTTCAGTTTCGTCCGTGTGTAACAATTCTTTATATTCTTGTCAGTACTAGATATAATTTGTATTATATATATATATATATATATATATATATATATATATATATATATATATATATGTATATATATATGTGGAAATTAAATACAATTCATTGATACATCACGATATCTTCAGAATTATGAAACCGAAAGACTTGAAATTTGGCATGTGTTTTTCTAGAATTTAAACTCAAGAAATCTAAGGGTGAAATGACATAAGAAATTTATATATTTCTTTATTTTTGGAAAATGCTAACCGTAAATAATTACTATACAAAAAAAGAAATAAAGTAAATGCAGTCACAATCTTTATGCCCGGGTAGAGTCGGGACGAGCAGTTAATTATTAGACTGAGCGAAACCAAGTCTTAAAGTTGAATAGTAGGGCTATTTGGCTATTTGTAACGTTGTCCCACAATATTTCCGTAAAACTAGCTAGAGTTTAACGAAATTCGTCAGGGGCGTTCTTTATTTCCTCGATTCAACTCCTATTTTATCAAAAATCCCCAGATTTCAGCCGCCATTTTGGAAATTCGAAACCTATTTTAAGTCTTTAATGCGGTATCAAATGAAAGGTATTGACGAGTAGTTCACAAACACTTTTTTAAATTTGATTTTGATGAATATTAAAAACAAAAACTTTTTTAAATGTTAAATGTGGTGTTAAATAAAAGTTATCAAAGTGTAAATCACCAATATATATAGCATTCTGGAAAATTTGAGTCTTGGTAGCCACAGTGATGAAATATTATGGAAATAAAAAAAAAACTTTTATTGTGGTATCAAATAAAAGGTATTAAAAAATAGATCACTACTGTATAGAGTATTACGGTTTTTTTTATGGTTTGGTCGTAATTTTGACGAAAAATTTTTGTTAATTAAAAAAGAAATATTTTTTGGAAATATCGAGTATTGTTAATATTGATTAAGTTTTTAATAATACATAAATATTATTTAAAAAAGTCTATTTCTTTTTAAATTGTGGGCGAAGTTTCTCTGCGATGCAGCACTAGGTTTTAAATGAAACTAATATTTTAAAAAAGGAAAGAATTGTTTGGTTTTTAAGCAAATCGGATTAGTTTTTAATAAATGGATGGCTCAAAGAGTTTTGACGTTTATGGAAAATATGTTTTTATGGAATAATATGTTTTTATACTATGCGAGCAATTAGTAAAAATGTTTAAAAAGGGGCACTCGAGTCATACCGAATACATTTTACAAATATAAAGAATATTTATTGAATCTAGACAATACCAAAATCTACGACAAATTTTAAGATTATATTGTACTAATTATTGCTCTGTTTTTTTTTGCGAAATTTAATATTATTTACGAGTTTATAAATCTGAACTGTTATAGCTGTATTAAATTAATATCGGAAGAAATGTAGACAATACTAAACCTATAAAGATCTTCCAAGATATTTGTATATGTATATTTTCTACCAATTTTCATAAATGTTTTATTATATGAAGTTGCTTTAGATATATTTATTATTGTATATAATCTCTATAAGCTCTACTCTCAACTATATAGATAGAGACCAAAAAGCTATATCATCGAGAATACCATCAATAATCAGCCATGTGTTGTGTCATGTTACTTTATGAATGACGTAATCCTTACGGAGTTATTAGCCTTTAAAGCAGACGTCCGCATTTTATATCATCGTGAAAACTTTATTGTCTATATACGTTCAAATTGTGCCTTACTTCAATCTACGTAAATGTAGCTAAAACAGTGGTAAATTCAGACTTAAGTATAGAAATAACTGGGCGAATAGAAAAAAATCAACGTCATATATTTCATCTCATAAAAATGATATTGGATTCACCGAAAGGCCAATGAATTCCGTTGTGTACGGTGTACTAAAAAATTGAGGAATACGTCAGATCCGTATGCCACGTCACTAAATAATACTCTTGTAAAATACTTTCGACTATCTAAAGAAATAACAATACATATAATTGACAATTTGAGATAGATGTTGAAAGTGACACGACGAATGAATATGCTCAATGAAACAAAATAACCTACCTATAAAAATATATTTCCTGCATCCATCCACAAAACTGCTCCATTTTTTTCTTTCTCTTCATCCAATCATATGATGCTATTCTTTTCTCTCAAGCTAAAGAAAAATAGCGTTACTTGAACGAACAATAAAGATTAATGTAAAGCCAGTGCCATATAACATACCGATTTTTAAAGCCAACTTTAAGACGACATTTATTGTCATGCGTTAGCTAACGTATACGTTAACGTAAAGTGAATTATACAACATATGGCTGAATATCACCATTCACAATCAAAGTTTCTTCTTGTATTCTTTTTTTGGGCAAAGCCGGGCCGGCCAGGATTTATTTACCTAACAGACTCGCATAGGTGTGTCGCACGCTCGCATCAAAATATAGAGAATGCACATACTTCTATGTATGTTAATTTATAGTTATTACGTCATATTTCGCACCGTGATATACTGCAGCCAGTTAAACAGATCAGACGATTAGTAGACAACAATTATTTGTGACTCGTGATATAAGATGCTCCATGCAATCGTTAATTTGATCTGGATGTCCGTCGACGTTCGTTGCGAACGCTCCTTTCACTGACGCTCGCTGGCGCTCTCCGCCGTGGACTATCACCGACCCTTTCTTTATGCTTTCAATAATGTTCACTCGATTTTATATCGCTCTCATCCCGCGCTCTAATCGATATTAGTTATAATCAAACTCGAATACGATAACGATATCGTTGCAGTTGGAGTTTGGAAAATCACAGCGGTCCCATGGACTTTAACATTTTCAATGCGAAATAAGTAAAAGTTCATTGTATAAGTGTACTAAAGCAAAAGTCAATTATTCACTACATTATTCCAATAAAAGGTTAATCTCAAATAAAGTCGGTCAGTGCGAGTAAAACTCCCACTACAATGGTTCAGTACACATTTCATCTGAGGGTGCTTCTCCAACTAGTAAAGGTTGGCAGTCAGCTCAAGTAAAGACGGAGAGAGAGAGAGAGAGAGCGAGATATTGGATGTCTCTCTCTACTCGGTCTTGTCTTTGGCAAGGCGAAAGAGTTCTTCAGGACTCGTAATATTTGTATACTCTTAGATTATGCGCTACCATGACTTTCTTCTACGTCTAGTTTTACTTCTTCATCAAATATTCAATCTGTCTCAAATATGCAACTTTATGCTGTTTGATGGTTTGCAAAAGCTTGCGTTTCTGGCTAATCCATCATCGAACCTCCTCATTAGTAACTTTCTAAGTTCAAGATATGCACATCATACATTCGAATGTTCGCCACCACACATTTCGAATGTTTTTAAATATTTTCTGAGATCTTCCTTAACCAGGCCAGTCCAGGCCTTATATCCATATAGATTGCAGAGTATCAAAAAAGTACAAAAATAACCACTTGGACCTTTTTATCGTATTGTCGAGAACTACATTAAGTAAAATTGTGGAAAAAAAACTTATTTGAATATTTATTATTTGATTTTTGATGGGTATTCGAAACGACGATTAAGTTTCGCTATAAACATTTTCGAGAATTTTAAAAAAATCTGCGTAAAAAAACCCATGCTTCATTTCTGTGCCAAATTTCAAGTATACAGATGAAACAATTGCTAAGACAGACAGACGGACGGAAACGTTTTTCCTTTTGAGTTACGGGCTCTAAAAATAATTTATTTAAGGCCGTTTTCTACGTACTTTTTACTTCTTTAATTTTATTTACGTTTTTTTGTTTTTTTTTTATCTTGACAGTTTTGTGTACTAGGTATTTAGTGATAAAAAATACAAGTTATGTTGAAAAACTATAAAAAAATATTCGTTTTAATTATAAAATTTAGTTACTTCAAATTTTTTTATATAATAAACAGTGAGCTTACGTGTGAAATCTGCTGTAAAGTAAACGGTGAACAGACATCGTAACCATTCAAAATAACGTTTAATCTTTATTTTTCATTGAATTAAATAAAGGAAAAATGTGAAAATTTTCCTTTTGTTAAACTGTGCTTCTTGCAACCGTCGCTTGATGGTTCGCATTATTGTATGTAACTTACGTCGGAAAAAGGTTTAAATATCAATTGCTAGTCATCATATATGTAATTCAATTTTTTAACTTCAATTGTTTTGTTCTAAATTTATTTGACTCTACGTTTTATTGACTAATTCTTTTATTGATTATTGACTTTATTAACTCAACATTTGGCTACGTATTTTATTGACTAACCATATTATTAATTATTTCTTGAATTTATTATAATTAATTGAATGGTAGACACCATTCAATTAATATTTGGAATAATATTACATAATAACGGCAAAAAAAAATTAATCACACTCTTCCCACTATTTTTAATGTCATAAAAAAATTGTATATATTTATGTCTTTTCGAATCGAATTGTGATTACTCTTTGTGTACCAATAACAAATAAGTAAATAAATAACATGTTTATAAATTATCGTAAAATTCCAAAAGTATGACAGAAAAGTATGGCTGCATTTTAGAAAAGTGATTTTTTCTTTAATAAGAGTGTAAATGCAATTTAGTATCAATAATAATTTTTCTTTGGTTAAATGATTCTTTCATTATGCATAATTTTTCTTTTATTATACATTATGCATAAAAAATATTCGTCGTTTTAATAAAGAAATTAACTCGTGATTATTTCAATAAAAAAAATCGATTTGGAAAGTGGTTTTACTGTGAAGAACCGGCTCTTAATTAGCAGTCAAACAACAAATTTATTGTTTCGCTTTTTTTGCATATTTCAATTTTTTTATTTTTTTGGGTTTGTTTTTATCCATTCTTTTTTGTCAGTTCACAGATACTGAATATTTGCAGATTCACTGTTTATTTAATCTTATTTACAAAGGCAATTAATTTATGTTATCAATTTATATCGCAATTTTTTGTTATATATATTTTTTGTTAAATATGGAAATTGAATATAATGGCGAACGAATTTTTTTTTTTAAATAAATTTTTTTAATGTATCTTCTTTTAATTAATAACAAATGTCTATTCGTTATAGTATACTTTTCATTGGTGTTAAATCGTGTTTGTTTTGAAATAAAATTTATTTTAAATCTCGAAAAATGGATGCCAAACGTCAATTTTCAAACGTCAGTTGACCTGATGTAATTTAGAGTGACGTTACGTCATGTATCTTGGGAAAACTCTTCTCTCTATTCTAAAATAGATGCTTACCGCACGTTAAACATTCAATTTCACGAGTATTGAGTCTGTTTGACAGATTGTGGTTCGCCGTATTTTATTCTTATCTGACTTTCGCTTGTAAGCCTACCATTTGCTAGAGTGTGTTTGAATTATTACATGTCATCTTTATTATCCGACTTTTTAAGCGTATCCAGAGACGCTGCATGAACCCAGAATAATTTTCGAACGTTCAACATTTTTTATAACTGAAATTGTCGAAATGTCAAAGGAAAAATTTTAGAATGAACGAAATGTAAAAAAAGAGTAAATAATGAGACGAATGAGTTTTTGAATTTCTTTCAGTGGAATCAAAAACATAGATGAAACATCGAATCCTTTCAGTGATGAGTACAATTTTTCGATAAGGATACTCGTTCCGATTAATCTATACTTTTACTCCTATGAGTCTGTCTGTCCCAGCTAATCTTTCTTGAAATTCTGTTCTCAATATAATACTCGAAAAATTTCCAAAATATATTATCAAAGTATTATCATATTGGCGCCACTTCATGCTGTGTGTTATTGGTGAAAAGACGTCGATCGTTTGTTCCATATCAGATGAGACAACAATCATAGGGTTGCTCATGTGAGTATTTTACAGTAGATATCACATTTGAACTCTCTTGAAATGTTGTCCTTAATATAATACTCTAAAAATTCCCAAAGTATACTATCAAAGTATTGTTATATTGGCGATAGCTCATGCATTTTGAGAAAAAACATCGCTCTTTGTTCCTTATCAGGCGAGAACAAACTTAGAGTCACTCGTATGAGTACTTTACAGTAGATATCGCAATAATCTTTCTTGAAATTCTGTCCATAAATTCTCAAAGAATACTACCAAGATAGTATCATATTGGCAACACTTCATGCTGTTTGCAATTTAAGAAAAGATGTCGTTCGTTTGTTCGCTATCTCACGAGGTAACAAACTTAGAGTTACTCATGTGATTACTTTACAGGGGATGTGTCATTTAAATTCTGTTCTTAATGTAATATTTTAAATTCTGTTCTTATTGTAATATTTTAAAAACTCCCAAATTATTATCATATTAGCGATACTTCATACTGTTTATAATTTGAGAAACGATGTCGTTCATTTATTCCGTATCAGGCGAGAGAACAAAATTAGTGTTAAACACGTTCCTGTAACTAATCAGAGTGAAACCACGATCGGACAACATACTATTTTAAGTGATTAATTGAGCAAAGAAAGAGAAGGAAGTTTATAATTTTATTCACTTTCACGTTTCTCTCGAATCTTTTGGCTGATCTGTTTCATGTTTTCGTTTTCCCACATTGGTTTTTATCTTTATTTGAATAAAAACTTTGATTAATTAAATTCTTGTTTTATTACACCTAGGGATATAATAATACCTTGAGGTATAGATATTATTCATGAGCATGTACCTGTGTGTAATGTTCTTACATACTTAAAATACTTTTATCTATACTTTCATATATTTATACATTTTATTTTCTTCTGATAAATTTTAGTTGTTGTGTTTATAGTTTTATATCTTTGATAAGCTAAACTCTAACCATATATTAAATACATTTTATGAAGTATTATTAAAGATTAATGTTTTCGAAACTTATGAACGTGCAGACATCATGATATGTACAGAGCCAGGCTCTAAGTTAAAAGCCACTGAAATTTAATTTAAAATTTATGAACTGTTTTCTATTTATAAATTAAGAAATATACCTACTAGTAGATCTTACCAGAGATCAACTTGAAATTCTATTTTATTTTCGTTTTGTTAATGCTTATTTTCCACTAAAGTATTTGATTTTTGTACGAAACTAACTGAGAACTCTAAATTTTTTTATTATTTCTAAAATTATGAAAAATCATTAAAAAAATAATTAATCATCATAAAATTTTATTGTGGCTGTGATCAGGTGGCTCTACTATCGAATACTAGTGATGAAGTGGAGAAACCCTGTAAGAATCTACTATGCATCTACTATTACATCACTAATTCGACAAGTAGATTTTGTACAAAAAAAACTGTGGATGTGAATAATTTAATTTTTAATGAACAATTTCAACTTCATTTGGAAGGAAATATTTTTTTGTTTAGAGATGGGGCTACGGCGTTTCACTAGCGTATAACGTTACACTAACGCCATCTATAGATCAATTTATATAAGTAATAACAACAATATTTTTAGAATTGAGAAAAATATTTTTAAAGAACAAACAATACTGAACCTGACGAAATTTGGACACTCTTTTGTGTTTACATACTTTGTTAGACTATGATAAATTGTGATTTTTTTTAAATAACACGCACAAATGAAATATGTAAAAATAATTAATATTTATATTTAAATATCTAGCTGCAATTGTTCAAATTACCCGAAAAAATTCCGAAAAAATCTTTTGTAGTTTTCATCTGCATTAGTTATGGAATTCCAAAAAAAAACGGTTTACGAAACATTCAACTTCAAAGACGTTTGTAATAATTTCCAAGCAAGACTACGTACAAGACCGGAAAAATTCCGATAAAAACTTTGTAGTTTCCGTCTGCATTAGTTATGGAACTACAAAAAAAATGGTTTACGAAACATTAAACTTCAAAGTCGTTTGCAGTATTTGCCCCTCCTATCATTTCCAAATAAGACTATTTAAAATTTTGGAAAAAATCCCGAAAATAAATTTTATGCGTACTTTCAAATGAACTTATATCGAGGTATTTAACGGCATTAGTTTTGGAACTATAAAAAAATCTTAAGTTGCGGAAATAAGGTTGATAGAAACTGCTAGACAATTGAACTTGCTAGTGTATTTATAATAAATTAATACGAATTATTAAAATAAATTTTGCAATATTTAATTAAAATAAATACAGAAGACGAAGTGCAATAGCAGGTCCTGTCGGTATTTGAATCTTTATTCAATTACTACGGTCCTTCTCGGGCACAATAATTTCTGCGTGACATAAGAATTTATAAAATAGAAATAATTTCCTACTTTGTGAAATGAGTACAGAACCCTGATTTATCCCCTTATTCTTTTTCAGCCTAAATTTTTTCGTTTTGCTTAATTCTTTTTTTAAGTACTCTGTTTAATTTTCTCGTCCACATTCGTTATATTTTATTTTTTAAATGTGTTGTTAACTCAAGCTAAAATTTTTCTAGAAAAACATTGGATTTCTAGGTCGCAATTTAATAAAATAATAATTTTCCGTTTACACAATTTGTCTGTAAATATTTCTGTGCGATCTGTTTTCTACACTATTCAGTTTATTTCCAATTTGATATTTACTGACTAATATTAAATTATTGTATTTTCATTGTATTTTAAAGTAATAATGATGAAGATATAGTTAACAAACAGAGTGAAGTATGAATGCCACTTTAGATAAGGTCGTGAAGTGTTATTTTATTCTGGAATAGTTTTAATTAAGACAAAGTGGCATCTTGAAGACCTTTATCAAGTTGATAAGATGTATCTTTCCTCGTAGTTAAAGGGATTTGAACACAAAGAAATAGCATGGATTGGAAAGTGTTTGAATAATAGATATATGTATATATATATATATATATATACGTATATATATATATATATATATATATATATATATATATATATATATATATACATATTACATTTTAAATTGAATTCCCTAGATTTTGTTCTATTTATAAAATATCCATTTTAGATATACATATACGATATTGAATTTCGGGCATTTTCAACCAGCGCATGGTTGACAGAAAAATGCTGTTTATCGATACATCACAAGTCATAGGTAAGACTTGAGTGCATCCATATTCACCACAAATTTACCACATTCATGTTGTCTCCTTACGAGATATTTCATGAAATTTATACCGTAACAGAGTGGAGAATGTCGATTTAAATAAAATCGAGATGAAATTATTATGAAATATTGATTGTTTATATTTTTGGGACAAAGTACGAGACATGATTTTTCGCTTTAGGGTTATTTCGCTTTGAAGCTTAAAAAATGCAAGAAAGAGGAAGAAGGAAGGAGAAAAAAAGCATATCGCCTTCCGTATAAAAGACTTTAAAAGTTCTCATAACTTTTTCAACCATAAACAATACTTACGAGTAGTTACTTGAGAACTGAAGATAGTTACAGGTGATTCTATCGTATTGCAAACTATCTTATACTGTATGATTATATGCATAAAAGTTAAAAGAAAATGTTAAAAAAACTCTTAAGACATTACATTATTTTGAGGCAATCGCTGTCTAAGATGCGATTTCAATGACAAAAATTTCCCTTTTTTCCAGAAACTTGTTATAATTACACTCACTTTAATGAGCACTGTCACTATATTAATAATATACAGTTTTATTACACTTGTATACAGTATACAAGTTGTAACAAAAATGCGTCTGTTATTCATGCGCGTGATTCTGTACATCAAACTGAGTAGAAAATAATAAAAATGGAACGACACGAAAATTTTCAATAGTTTCTGAAAAAAATCATTGTCAAAGTTACGATGTATTTTTTTTACAGAAACATGTTCAAATATACTCAGTTTGATGCAGAAAATCACTTACAAGAATAATAAACGCCTTCTTTACTTTTTTTTATTCCTTTATAAATAAAGGAATAGAAATCAATATGCGAACATCATGTAATATGAGAAGAGTATGTCGAACAAGCGGTTAAGTCAGTGACTGATCACACAATGTTGGCTCTATGTTGAATCTTATATCCAAATATATGCTTTTTAAGTAAATAGTGCCATTGCAATAATTGTAGTTTATAATGTCAACTCACCACCGAAATATTCTTCGAAGCGTTCTGAAATGCACTTCCATTACATCGATTTACTCCATTCAACGACACTGGTCATGTCCTAATAATCAGTAATCTAAGATCCTGCATAAATCTTAAGTTCATCAGTGAACATGAAGTAAAGTGTCTTTCTAGTCGTATAACTCAACCTATTTCCAGTACAATGATTAATGAAGCATCATATAAATACAGTGAAAGATATGTCTAGCCTTGATAGACCTCGTTTACTTCCTAGACTGGTCGGTTGTAATTAAGGTTACGTTCAACGTGCTTGCCTGTTATTAGTTATCCCGCTAATCATTTGTTTTAGTAATTCTTGAAGTTAGTTATTATTTATGTAAGTTTCTTGCTGGTCAATTCTATTATGTTTGAAATTGTTTTACAAATAATATGTATGTTTGGTTTATCACAATAAATTATTTAAATACAAAAAGTATTTTCTATTGCTTTTACTTCGATTTGTAATTACCTGCGTAGATCTCATAAGTATGGTTTAAATATACGTTTTGAAAATCAGCATTTCATGTATTTAAATATTGTTGTTCAATTTGGTACTACTGAAAATTTCTTGTGAAAAAGCAAATAACACCTATTGCTGCCTAGCTACCTACCGTTAGCTGCCAAACCAATTAAAAATTTAACTTTATAGCTTGTTAGTTTTTTAACAGTAAATACATATTGTAAGACTATTTGGTTCCTCCATAATATTGATACAAAACGAAATTATCACCGTTTTTCGGGTAGTTTACAATCATAAACTAAAAAATATGTTGAATATTGGAATCTATGGTTTTACGCGGATCGGTTTCACGATATTGTATGAGCTATTGACCGTGGCGATTAAATAAAATCACTGTCATGGGCCTTTTCATAGAAATGGACTACACAGTCTACGTGTTCTAGTGTGTCTCTACACGTGGACGTTTTATGGATATACTTAAGAGCGAAGAAGGAACGTTAGTAGCCATTGGCTAAGCCGAGTACTTGTATTGAAGAGTCAATTGATATTTTCATGAATATTGGAGAGCATATACTTATTTGACAAATTGACCCAAAAAGTCATTACTTTTCGTGATGCGTTTGTGTTTGTCGTTGGCGTTAAATTAATTTTTTTAAACTAATTTGACAGCTACTCGATAATGAAATTTGGTTGCCCCAATAAATTTATCCACCAGATCAAAGTTGCTCAATTTTTTCAAACACTTGTTTCTATTGTCAGTTACCCAGATAAATAAATTATTCCTTTTATTCTTATATATTGACTGTCTCACCATCTTGTTAGACATTTCTTCAGAGGGTACCAACTGAATGATAATTTTTAAAGAGATATCGGAAGTTTTTACACTATAAATCTCAGGCAAGCATCGCATCTCTGACATTGCTGCTGAGCTTCGTTGTACCAACGACCTGGAAAGCATACAGTGGACAACAATACTATTTCTTGACTAAACTTTAGTTTGATCTATTTAAACTCTATGTCAATACAAAAAGTCAATTATTATTATGAATATGCTGTCCCAAAAATAAAAACCTTTCATAAAGACTGAATATGGTTATTGAAAACTATCACTTCGACCCTGCTTAGCAAACATATTGCAACTTTAAACTAGGGGTAGTTCACTAGTCACTTAGTAAACTGGCCACCGGTAGTGATTGCCCTACGATGTTCCCATAACAACATTTAGGGGTTCGTGCGACTCCGAGCGTCGGGCACAATATGGCTCGATGTGGGGTCGCGTGCAAGTCGCGTGACCCGCATGCGAAACGCTCGCAATGTAACCGCCCCTATAATGCTGGTATTTAACTACAGTGGAATTATCGGGGGATGGTAATCAGAATATATATTGAATAATTGTTAGGTTCAATTAAGTGTGCATTAATTAGTCGTTAATGATAATTGTTAAAGGGTAATGTTAAGTATTTGAACTTTTGTTAATTTATATTTGGTTATATCATTTCCAATAATTAACTATTATTGAAGGACAATAGTGTTTTACTGTCAAATTTTTGGAGTTTGATCTATATTAAATAAACAAGAAATGACAAATATTCATTTATCAATTTATTATCTTTTTTTTACTTTATCAAAAGGTTTGAGTTCATTATGGAGATTAACTTACCGGATTTACAACTTGCGTTGGAACATTACTATTGACATCACAAATTTTAATTTTAAGACTGAGTAAAAGTTTTTCCGCAATTACATTCCGGATATAATATTTAATATGTAAAAATATAATTGATAAATTTTCTTATTCAGTAGTCGATTACACACGTACCGTACATATTCTTAAATTTTATACAATTTAATATACGTGAATTAAAATACTCCTTGTTTGTTCTAGTTTCACTTTTTATTTTATTTATATTGACTTTAAAACTCGGATACTACTTATTTAACGGATTGATTAGATAAGCAATAAGTTTAGGTTATTACTATGGATTATAATATCGATTAGATATTATTACACTCTGCAGTTATTGTTCACAAAAAAATCGTAACATATTAATAAACGTTTAAGCGATAATTTGAGATTTTTATTGTTGATCTTTTTTTTATGGTTTTTCTCATTACTAATATGGTTATCTGTATTAGGAATATAATATAATATAATAAAGGATAATGTACCAAATAGAGAGTTGTGGTGTATTATTAGTTGTATAAAGTTCTGCGAATGTGGGAAGTGTGAAGAAAATTGTTGGTCCAATTTTTCATTCAGGAAATTTGTATTCTTCTCTATTTCAACAAAATAATTAAAATCCCCTCTTTTTTTAAAAACTTCGATTTTTTTATTTATTCTGTATACCGATTTGGAAATTAAAAATGAAAAGCTGCACAAATAAACAAAAATCGGTCCAGTGCGTGTCGAAACACGCGTGAAATAAGGTTCTGCAATTGTCTGGAGCCCTTAAAATGTTTACGCAATTTGTCCATTCCACACCACTTTTAAGGTCAGTGTCTGGCAAATATATGAAAAAAATGTAAACAGAAGTTCAATATAATTTTAAAAGACCTATTCAATGGTACCACACGGGATGTGCGAAAAACACATTCGCTCGCACTTACATAGGGGGGTACGTAAAGAAACAATTCTTAAAACTTTACTACATGTTACATTCCACTCACCAACGGATACGCATATACATGTATACATACATATGTACATTTGTTAATTTCACGTTAAATTTTTTAAGCTTCGTTAATGTTAATACTTGTTAATTGTTAATACTTCTCGTCTCTGTCGTTAATGTTAATACTTCTGGTGATTTAGTGCTTAAATCAATAATTTTATTGATTTAAGCACTAAATCACCAGATATACCCATATACGCGTACATAAACACACACATTTATTTTTCATTTACCTTTTTTAAACTTCGTTAATGTTAATACTTGAACAGAACATTTTATTGATTTAAGCACTAAATACACATATACGCGTACATAAACACACACAGATATTTTTCATTCACCTTTTTTAAACTTCATTACTGAATATATTTGGCGTTAATTTTGTAGAAATTCATTATTCACAATTAAATGAAACTACGTGATGTAGTATTATTTATACTTTCTTTAATTTCTTTGCCACGACCTAGGTTTCGTTGTATTACAACATCTTCAGGCGGGATAAATATCTCACCTGAAAATTGAGAACTTCATTACTGTTAATACTTGAACAGAACATTTTATCGATTTAAGCACTAAATCATCAGATATACACATATACGCGTACATAAACACACACAGATATTTTTCATTCTCCTTTTTTAAACTTCGTTAATGTTAATACTTGAACAGAACATTTTATCGATTTAAGCACTAAATCACCAGATATACACATATACGCGTACATAAACAAACACAGATATTTTTCATTCACCTTTTTTAAACTTCGTTAATGTTAATAAATTAACAGACACTCCATCGATTTAGACACTAGATCACAAGATATACACACATATACGCGTACACAGGTACACATTTGTTTTTAATTGATTTTTTTAGACCCCGTTAATGTTAATACATTAGCAGAACACTCTATTGACTTGGACGATAGATCATCAGACATACACATATATACGCGTACAGAAACATATATTGATTTTTTAATTCACGTTTTTTAGACTATATTAATGTTAATACATTAGCAGAATTCTTCATTGATTTAGGCGCTAGATCATCAGATGGACATATATGCACACAATTGCATACATTTTTTAGTTTCCCTTTTTTAAACTCTGTTAATGTTAGTCCATTGATTTAAGCGCTAGATCACTACGTTGACACACTTATATATGTTCACATATATATGTTCACATATATATACATATATTTTTCGATTTTACATTTTTAACATCTTAAGTTAACAACAAATTGAGGTAGGTAACATTTTTTTTGTTCGATTTGTGTTTTAAACTTGTATACTTTTGTACTAATCAGTGCTATGACCTTTATTGGTATAGGTTCTGGATCTTTGAAAGAAATTTCTCCTACATTAGATGCCTCCTACTGTTTGCAGATTAATAGTGAAAGTGTCAAGTCAGTGAATGCAAGGTCTTCATATCAACCTTGAGTGAACTCGAATTGCGAGCAGGTTCAGACTAAATATGTTTTTTGTCAAATAATTTGTACTTTAAATAACTTCCTAGTTTAATTTGGTTTCCTTCTGATCTTTGCTTAAGCTGATAATAAAACTAACTGGTTTTTTACAATTATGATTTTATTAAAACCGGGTTTATGTATAAATGTGGCCTCTTGGTTTCTCAACTTACAGTCTTTTTTGGAATGATTTTATACAACATAACTTGTATACATACGGAAAATCGGAAAAGTTGAATATTTATGGAGTAGCCATGCTGTTTGTTTTTTTTCTCATAGACACTTTCCTCGCAACCTATTTAAGATAGAAAGTTGACATTTGGCGTAATTGTAGAGAGCAGTTGCTAAATTGAAGGTATAATATATAAAAAATTGAGTTCTCTTGTGTTGCTTTTTAACGCCGTTGGTTTCTAACAGAAAACCTTAAAACCTCTGAAAATTCGATATCCTTTCCTTATTACCTAAAAAGCTTTTGGTCAAAAAAATAAAAAAAAAACCACGCATAATACTGGTTAGGTTTATACTGAAAAATGAAGAGGGCGAGTTTTTTTATAAAGTGAGTGATCATAAAAATTAAACTATTTGACAAATTAGTGTGAAAAAAATAACATTTTATTCTGATAGTTAACTAATCGATCGAAAGAACAACTCAAAATGACGACTCAAAATCCATAAAAATTGTGACTTGTGGTGTGTCCTCATACGTACACACGTGCATAAGTGCATACATACGTACATAGGTGCATTAGTGCATATGTACGTACGATGGACGGACACGCATGCCACTTTTAAAAGGTAAATTTAGATCATAATAAATATTTAATAAAATTGATAAAATATACTATTATTTAAATATCTCCTCTTTCCGAAAAAACCATATAGAAGTTGATTAAGTTATAAATATTTACATCGTCAAAATGCGCCGGTGGCGCGCTAGTCGATAATAAAATGCACACCCACATGTGATACGCAACAGTTTTTGTTGTATGTAATTTAATTACAAAATTAAATCTAAATTACAAGTAAAATATTAATAAAAATGAAAAATGATTGCTATCTATTAAAATACATCAAACATTTTATAGTCGTTTTTGTCATATTTTCATTATTTTTCAGGTTATTACAAAGTTAACATTAAGACCGTTTATACAGACGCCGTAGACCCAAAAGTTGCGTCTGATACGGCCATGCGACTGATACGGCCTTCACGTAAGTTTAGATGTCTGCATTTCACGTGTACGTAGTCGTAAATAATACATAAGTTTATAAGTTTATTTGCTACATGAGTTATACGTCTCCAAAATTGTGTAGTAACTTGTTGCTTGTTTTCAGAGTTATTAGGTAACAAACAAACTTTCACAGTTACATTGTTAGTGGTATATAATACAGGTAGTATTTCATAATTATATGGGCACATTTAAATATAAAATTAGGTCAAAAATGTTTTTTCATTTGTCGAGTGAATGCGCAACATGACTCTTTGAAAGAATTCTATTGCGATAATCGAAAAAAAATACTTTTCATTCCATCTTAGTCTAGGGTACGAAACAGCAATAGTCACAGAATAGAAAAACAATAGTTCAAATTCGACTCAGACATTGGTCGACTTTTTATATTTTACTGTCTTTACTTTAGCTCTAATTAGGTTTAAATTTAGAAGGACGTATTCTCTATTTTTATATTTCTTTTAAATTTATCATAGGTTACGTTCGTAGTCCATACGTCTCGGAATTTTTAACGTGTTCAGTTTCCGAATTTATTTTAGTGTGAGAGGGCATATCTCGTAGAGGGCATTATTCGTCGGTTTCATATGCAAATGCTTGGCTGTTAACCCTAATTGTGCGTGCATTGACCTTATTTAATTTCGCATTGACCATGGCTCCTCATCTGGAGCAGTTTTTTGTTCAATTCATGACTTCAATAACGTGATCGTGACTTATATGTGTAATTTGTGGTTCAATATAACCATAGTAGTTTTTTTATGTTGTTATGAAATCTCTAACATGTGATAAAATATTTGTTGATTGTACAATGCCTTAGTCTATAAATTGTAACTTGAATAAATAATTTGTAGAAATAAGTAAACGTTTTAATCAATCTGGTAATCCATCGCTATTTGCGGTTTGGAGTATTCGCGGTTGGCGATCTTAGACAATTTATTGATTACTGATTAAAAACATGTTAGAAGGAGATTAAATTATTAGAAGAGTCTGTCAAATTCAAAACATAGATATTATTCGATAGTTCTCTTGTCAAAAATATAATATACATCATTTTAGTATTGTCGATTTTACCAAGTTCAGCGACATCGACTTTTTGTTTTCTGTTTGTTAATATGCATATAATGTATTAAAAATAACTATCTTATTTTCAGTAGCCTACTCTCTCTTTCTTTTTCCTTTATTTTTATACGATCCCAGATCAAATTTCCCTGCAATCGACTTATCGTTGTGTTTTCATTGCCAATTTGTTCATTATGGTCTCCCATTATTATTTGCGTTTTTTTCTGAAAAATGTTGGTTTCTTCTAAGTCTACTGTAAAATAATTGTAATAATAATGTAAAAAATACTTCTTCATCATTAACATATATTATTTCTGCATCTACTAGGATCAAACAAATGTCATAATTCTAAAAAGATTAGACTAAGAATCCTAACACGAATCGAAATACTTCGAAACTTCATAAGTTCTTTACACAGTTTTTTTCTAATAAAACCGTAAGGGGTCATAAATACTTTAACATTTTTTTAAACTTTATTGACTGATGTAATATACCTAACATTATGTTAGTTGTAACTTTGTTATAGTTCATATTAAATATCGTTCGAAACTATAATATAAAAATAAAAAGTTTGACACACTGTAATCATGTTTTTCCTTATTATTAAACAAGCCTTTACCTAACGTTCAGTTTCTCGCGGTTTGATTATTTGCGGTTATTTCAAAGAACCTAACTTACGGGGATAGGGATAACTGCATTTATAATTATCAAATTCATAGTATTTTTGCGTAAATAAACAAGAAATGCAAGTCACGTTTTTGTTTTAGTGCACGGTGTTGAACCGAGTTGTTGACTCTGCTTTTTACCAGCCTTTCATAGATAAATTGTTCATTTTACCGGTTGTTCATTGTTCATTGATTCCTTGTATTCCTAAGTATAAATAATGAAGTATCGAAGATTCATTCTTCCACGTAATTTTCATTTCAACTCTGTCAAACTTCGGATGTTTAACAATGGATGTTGGTAAGGTATTATTAATGGTTAGATGCACTGTAGAAAATTTAAAGTCGGAATTCAAATATAGATTTTCCGATAAGAATTTTAAGTTAACAAGTAAATGCTTAACCTGTACACCTCTATAGAATGTTATATATCAAACCATATATATATTCGAATCTTAGATAGCAAAAAAATTTAGGATGCCCTTGTACGCTTTAATAAGAAAAAAATTGTCATAATCCGCTTAAGTGGCATGACGTAAATGAAAAACTTGCTCCATTTACGTAGAATTTGTTATTTCGGGGTGTGGCCCAAAGCCAAATCTTTGTCCACCGTTTACGCGACCCGTCCGGATGTAATTTATTTATTTATATCGTCAGTGGGCCAACTGCAGTCGAAAATCGGGTCGGATGCTCGTGCAGCATTGCCGGCGTTGCGTTTCTAGACGCGCGCTATGCAAATGCATTTACTGCCTGCTATGAAGCGACACGCGATGTGGAGAAACGTACTGAAATGCATTTTATTGCGTGTGTTAAATATCGTTGCAGCGATAATAATAACTTGTATGTGTTTGTCAGAGGTTGTATAATGCTGTGGTAATAGGACAATTGGGTCGGCTGTCATCAGCTAATTGCATATAGGGTTATCATCGACCTCCAGTTTTTTTCGGATTTAATCTAATATCTAGGCCGTTTCGTATTAATTTTGGGGATCTTTTTTAAATTAATCCAATTTGCTATTAAGAATTTTGCCTGGTACAATACAGTTATTTGCGTTTTTTGTTAGTATACATAATCATAAGTCATGATGTTGGTATTGATATTGTTTGCAAAGTCCAGTATTTTCCAGGTTTTAGCCGGTAAAGCCCGCGTTTTAACAGTTTCTGTTCTAAGATAATCCTGTAGACAAAAAGACTAAAATTAATCTATCACCTGATTTTTTATATACGTTTGAACAATATGTACTTTACTTCAAATATATACTTTTAATTTAAGACTTTTTAGTACCCACATAGTGTCGTTAAAGTTGTCATGAAGCAAAGTTGATGCAATAAAATACAATTTAATGAGCTGTATGATATAAAGCTATACAAAATTTCATTAAAAATATTATTTTGAAATTGAGAAACAAAAAACAATTAAGATTTATTTCTTTTTGAATGGTGGTGCCATTGTAGTACATTATCGTATCTTAAATAATGAACGTTATGTGTGTGTGTGTGTGTGTGTGTATTTGTTTTGTTTTGTTTTACAAATATACATTTCTGGCTGTATTTGTCATGACTTTAATTTTTAAAATTTTTTTTAATGTAAATTCTTTTTAATTACTTCAATTTTTAGGTTTACTGGTTTGTTTTTTTAATATTAATCGGTGTTAGTGTTTGCATATTCAGTAATTAACACAAAAAATAAAAAATAAATCGAAAAAATTATAACGAGCACTGCAGTTTGCGTGGAAAGTGTTTATTAAATATTTTGTTTAAGCGATTGTCAAAAAAATTATTTTTCTTTCCGATGTATATTTTTTATTTTTAATGCATGTTTTTTTAAATTTAATAATAGTTATAGAGTGAAATTTTCATTGTTGTTAAAATGCGTTTGTTCACATTTATTAATTCATTATATAATACTATAAACTAAAAATCTAAAAATAAATTCTTACAGGTTCAATAATTGTAATGGTTATTACAAGAAGACCAGTGACAGCAGTTACATGTTCACACCAATGGCTGGTTGACGGGCCACAGGGTCTATTTCCTTGCCCATCACAATCAACTTGTCGAGGTTATCTGATTATCAGCGGGTAATGTGATCAAAGTAACTCTTTTAGCAAACTCCTTTGGCAACCGATCGTTGAAGGTCTAGTTTCGATGTTTAGCTGCTCGAGGATAGATTTGCTCGTTTTTTTGGTGGTCCATGATATGCAAAACCATCGCGAAGACCTAAATATTTTTCGTTGCACTGATCAAATCGTCCACTTTTTCGAGCCATACAGAAACATCGAAAAGACTAGACTACTACCGGACGACGGATCGGAACTAGTCTCACTTTTTTGATATTGGAGAACTTCCTATCCTGTCATAGATGTGTTATTTGGATCATTGCAGATTTGGCCATCTGATTTCGTCTCTTGATTCGTCTCTCGCTTACTTTCAAGTCAATCAGTAACAATCCGTAATAGAGAAACTCGTTGACAACCTCTAGACCTGAGAGCTCTCCAGTCCTAAAGAGTTGACCGATTCTTTCTCCGATCATGACTTTTGCCTTCTACTTGTTGATAGTGAGTCCAACTAGTACACTATTTGGACTAGAATACTCTACTCTGCGAAATAATTCTGCAAGCTCCTTCTTCGATGACGCAATGTGTGTGTTGTCATCGACATAACTCAGCTTACTAATTTTCAAGCCATCGTCAGAAATATCCACTTCCCATCCGTCCAAGGCATTTCTCATTATTAAAAATATTCAGATATAAAAAGAATGTGAGACAAAATATATTCCTGTATAACTTCGTTTGCTGGCTTCAAAGCGCCTGAGGTGATGTCGTTAATCCCTACCATGGCTTCACTGTCTTGATACAGATTTGCGATAAACATTATGAGGTGCAAGGGTACACCCATTTCCTGTAGAATGGTCCATAGGCAGTCCCATTTTACGCAATCAAATGCCTTCGAGTAATCCATGACCACGTGACGATCGGCGTATTAAACTACCGGCCATCCTCGATTATTTGCCTCACATGCACGATCTGCTCTCTTGTGCCTCGCCCCCTCACGAAACACGCTTGTTCACTGGGTATTAGCCATTGTAGGAAGGATTGTAGTCGGTCATTAATTATGTAGAGCATTACTTTGCTACCGTAAAATATAAGTGCCACTGTTCGATAATTCTCGCGTGTTCTTGTCGATCTTTTCTCGAGTAGCGGAATCATCAGGGATTATTTCCAATCAGTGATCCATCTACCAGTTTTCCCGATTTGATTGCATAGGTCGAGTGTTATTTTCACTCCTTGGTTCTCTAGGTACTTAAGGTTTACAGCGAATATTTTGTCTCACCCGGCTTATCTGAAGTATGTTACAATGCACCTCTAATTTCCTATTCGAAAATATCGGGTTCCATCCAATAATCGTCTATCGGCAGAATATTCGCAGTAATTTGTAAATTCCTTTATATTCTCTTATTTACCTTTTATTATTAATATTTTTGTTTGTAAGTTTGCTAAGTGTGCAGTATCTAATGATACACTTCGAGCGATAATATAAATTTAAAGTTAAAAACTATAGCCATAATAAAAAGTATTTAATTACCGTAATTAGTATTTTTAATTATTTTTATATAATGAAATAATTGCGACCGAGTAATATTAATTTAAAGGTGTCACTTTTAAGGTATGTTCGTTTATTTAAAAAAAAATAAGAATAAACTTCCCATTTTCGCTAAATTGCACTTGTCTTAAAGATTATACTCTTTAAATTAACTAAACCTCCAGCAAGAACCAACAACAGAGAACAATGTCTCACCACGATAATAAGACAAAATGTAAAACAGAAATCTAAAGTGTTAAACGATGTAAATTTCATTCTACTTCACATGTGTGGTTATTATATTCTTTTGGTGCCAAATCTGCCAGTAGTAATCAAGATATGGAAATGTTCTGCTTTTGTCCAAATCTTCGTAATTGCCTTATTAAAAATAAAAGTGTCATCTGTGTATCAAAACAAAGAGTCTGAAATATATTTGGTTTGCATCGAATGATTTTTTCCAGTATTTCTAGGATACAGGTTTAAATTTTAAGGAAACACATCTCGAAAATGGTACGGTTTTCCAAATATTAATATGTATACACATAGATATGTATGTGCCACCGAATATTATATAACGACACAAAACAGAAACTCATTCCAAATTTAATAAGCGTTTAAAAGTACAAACTTATGTACGTGCATTGTAGTTATAGTTATTATTAAACGCTATAACCCATGAAGGGTCTAGCTCTTGTTCCCCGCTTTTTGTCTCCAGTTATATCTCGAGTCTGCCAGTTTTTCCTAATTTCGGATACTCAACTTTCATGTCTGTTTACGTCGTCGGGTCAACGTGTTTTTTTCGTCTTACTGAAAGTTACCTGTTGGTCTTTCATTTGTTGTATATAGCCTAGCCATTTAAACTTACGGGTTTTGATATCCATCAAAATCGAAAGATTATCGTAGAGGCTGTAAAGTGCCGTGTTACTTCTTATCCTTCGCAAAACATTTTCACGAATGGTAATATAATCGTAAATAAGATTTTCTGCACCAATATGCTCAATAAATTCCATCTTTTTGGTTAGCGTACGAGTTTTCACACCGTATAAAATTATTGACTTGGTAATCGTTTTGATATGATAATCGTAGACTAAGTATTTTAGTAGCATCATGAAGAGAGAAGATCGAAGGAGGTTTTTGCGATTCAATTGCGATTTCATTGTGATTCCATGCTGCCAGCCTAGCCTTGAGTTTCGTAAGTACTTAATTATCTTATGTGACTGATGTATATGTGTACACATACATTGTACATATACAAAAATACAAAACTTCCACCTTTTTGATCAATGGATATAAAAAGTAATAGAAACAAATTTCTAGTTACAAAACAATACGTAAATTTTAATTAAAAAATCCATTCCTTAAACAAGTAAATCATTGAATATATTTGGCGTTAATTTTGTGGAAATTCATTATTCACAATTAAATGAAACTACGTTATGTAGTAATATTTCTACTTTCTTTAAGTTCTTTACCACGACCTAGGTTTCGTTGTGTTAAAACATCTTCAGGGGAGCAATTAGCAAAGAACGCAAAGAAAGTAGAAATAATACTAAATCATGTAGAATTTTTTTTTTTAAATTGTTTAATTGTGACGAAAATCATTACCAAACTATCAACAATGTACACATCTTTCACCTCATGAAGGCGATCTCTGCATATCTAAATGTTTCCTTTCGATTGTGTAAAACGTAATACTTTAGCATCTCAATTTACGAGTTTCTATATATTGGTCTTTTACTAGTGAAACGTTTGTTTCATACAATACTTTTATCGACAGCAAACTATTTCTTGTCGAACACTCGGTGTTCGACAAGATATAGTTTGTAGACACTTTCCCTATTTCTGATCAGTATCAGCTCCTCGTTTTATGATTTCCCATAGATCAACCTTTTGTTAGTAAATATTTCTTTGATTATATTTTGAAATGTCTTTTATGGTTCAGTCGGCTGAAGCAAAAAAAACAGACGGCCCTTTTCCGATCTTTCTAACATTTATTGTCATTGCTCATTTTATTTTAAATATAGCGACGTATAATCATCCCGAAAAATCAAAGTGTAATTAATGTCTAGATATGTAGAATTAAGCAATAGATTTCACACTTCATAAATAGCACTCATGGATAAATAGTTATGTTATTTATTCCTTTCCAACTTATTTTACCAAGCTCTTCTAGTATTGCCACTAGGGAGTTAGCTGAATGATATCTTGTTATCAGCAAATTATAAGAATTCACATCCAAAATCGTACAAGGTTTATAACCGCAATTTGCAGCCATTAATTCGGTTGCAATTTCGACACCAACAGCTCGTACATGCGGGCGTTACCCAAGACCCCATACGATCTGTGTCACACTTCAATGGCGATATTACGTTTTTATGATCGAGTATAGTGCGCGCGCAGTAGTAGCGTAGTTCGAGTAAACGGCTTTTTCCCACACACTACTCGCACCCTTCCGCGTCGATGGGTGCTCAATTTGCTGGCAGAATGGGGGAGTGGTCGTGCGTGTTAGGTTTATAAGCTTCCGGTGCTAAGTGCAGATGACTTTTTTACCTTTTAGGTTTGAGCACTGCTTACTGATGCGAATCATATTTTTTGTACCACAATGAACAGAATTATAGTGCACGAAGAGATTCCAAAGGTTTTTAATACGCCTGATGCTGGTATCTACTAATGTAATGATTCTCGAATGTGGAAAGGTGCTGAGATTGGAAACTAGAAATGTATTCGATATGGTTAATTTCAGGGCATTTTAGGGTAGTTGTAGATTTAAGGTAATGATATTTGTCTGAAATGATTCTATATACTTCAATAATATATCGCAGCTGGGGAATATATTATGATGTAAATGACCACTTCCGTTCAGCTCTAAACACATTTCGTTAGCTTCTTTCTGTAATCTTCTGATTAGATTCTACCAACCCCTTTTAAATTTTTGGCTCCGTAGTTTCGTAAATAAAGGTTGTGGAGAAATTCGCCCTTTCTGCACGTTTTAGTGCATATATATGAATGCATGACACTAAAAATTTTGAGAAAAATATTTTTGATTTCTTTAGGCTAGTTATATTCCTTTCAATACGAAGAACTGAAACGATATATAAAACCAAAAATGTTTATTTCGAGTATTTAAATTTCCCCTCTAATCTTTTAGTATTAGCTAATGCACAATGTGTGGATTATTTCCATCTATTATTATGTAAAATTTCAAGTTTATATGTCATAGGGTTTCTAATAAAATCGGCTGTGGCCGATAGACAGACAGCCAGACACGTGTGTGATCTTATAATACTGTTTCCCATTTTGAGGCATGAGGCGCTAAAAATTATTTCCATAAATTAATTAAAGCTACTTTTTTGATTCTTAAAACAAATTATTATTTCTTTCTATGTACATAATTTAATGATGTAATTGGATGAAAGATACTGAAAGAAACTATAAATCGCAATTAAATTTATACGCCAAGACGAACGTTACAAAGAATGTCTGTATTCATTCTGTGCAGGTTATTTTATGCATCAAGCTTGATGGAAATGTTAACGAACTGAATGAAGATTCTTATCAGTTTCTGAAAATAATAAATTTTTAAAGTTGCGATTCCGACACCAAAACATATATTTTTTTACATGTTTCTGTACTCAGTTTGATACAAAGATTCATCTGTATGAAAAATATATACTTTCTGTGTTATATTGTTTATATGAAATTCTTGAAACATACGATAGTGTTTATTACTAGGGTTAAACATTCTCGCTTTATGAAATTTAAGTTGAGCAAGAAGAAAATAACAAATTTATTACTTTTACTTGATGTTCATAATAATCATCTTCCTGGGACACCACAGAGCGGTGCTTTTGCTAATTTATTATATATATATATATATAAATATATATATATATATATATATATATATATATATAAGATTTAACGTAAATAACTAGTATATAAAGCGAAGTAATTACAACAAGACTGATATCTTATATGCAACAAACGCGCTAGTAGTAGAATGACCCGTGTTTATGGCACATGGTAATCGCTTGTGCACACTAAAGTAACAGTACAATTTATTCCCTCGAAGAGGAAAAAACTTTACTACGTTATAAGTTTAAAAAGCAAATTTGAAATAATTTTTGCCACCCGTCATAATTCTATAATTTTTCTGTTAACACTTTAAGCTTGGCAATCAGGTTTTTAATTCACACATTATCGAATGACTTAAATTGTTGCTTGATGAGTTTAAAATTGTTTTATTAAATGTCGTATTTATTCATACAATATACTATATATTAATGAAAACTCCTAGTCGTGTCTTCAATTTTATATCATCTTGATATTATTTTTTAATCTTGGACACAGGTACGATTTTCAATCGCCATATTGGATGGATCGTGACGTCACCTACCTAAAAACACACGAAATATTAAAACGATTCTAACGATAACTTATTTATCCAAATCGGATTATACGTTCCGGCTCTAGAAAATACACACCCATATACATACATACATATATACACAGTCCGATAAACACAATACCCACCTTGGTATAACGCTGTAGGATAAAAAGCGAGGATAGGTCCGTGGTATGTCCACTCTCATTCACGTATATATAAATAGAATGATCGAGAGCGAAATAGATGATTATCTTTTCCGCTCGCCGCTAATTTCATCTTCTCTCTAAGCTGTCGAAGTGGTGTCCATATAAATAATTATCTATGGAATCTTTATTAAGACCGCCGAGAACCGGTGAGGCAATCTTAATGAATATGCCATAAATGATTCCTCTATGGTCTGCACGTAGAACAGTATTATGCTAACCTCTTAATAAAAAATTAGGTATGTATGTCAAGCATGATTTTTTTCTCTAGCATTAAGGTTTTTATTGTAATGTATATTTAAATATTTAAATTAATTATAGCAAAAAAACTACCTGATAGGTGTTACACCACGCTCTTAATTTTTGGTCAATCATTCTCATTACCAACATCCTTGATTATTGTAATTTTTTTGCGTCGTAAGATGAGAAAGTGAGTGTTCAGATATTTTTATTAATTATGTTTGAAAGAAAATATATAAAAAACAGAAATTTTACATATGTTTTTGGAGCACATCAATAAGTATCATTTTATACTTAATACAAAATACCTTGAGAAAAAAAATGTTTTGGTGATAAATTACTTTCGAGAAAAATACTTATGATGTACTTATACAGATACTCTTTGTGATTTTACATATATTCCGGTTTTCCGATTTTATTATGGAACACTAAAATGGAATCAGACAAGCAACAGACGTATCTAAACGGCACATTACAATTGTGCCAAAAAATACTCAAACATAACACGACCGCAATTTGGAAGTCGTGACTGGGACAAAGAAACAGGTAAAATGCGCTCTATATTGCGCAATGTAATGAAATGCAAGGAATACTGGTCATTTTAAACACAAATTTGCACGGGTACACGTGATAGAATGAAGAAGAGAAGTGCTTGTGAATAAACCAAAAAAACAACACAACTTACAACATCTGTAGGTCACCAATACTGCGAAGTAACATTCAAAGAAATTGAGTCTTCTGCGATTTCTTCCTCAAAAAGCATTGCACCGACCGTGCTCACGAATAATAAGGATAACTTTTAATAGAATGTGGATACGGATCTAATATTTTGTGTAGTTTTTCATCTAAGATCAACTTAAGAATATGTGAAGAGCTCATTTCCAACTAATTGTGAATGCAAAAAACGAAACGTTAAATCAAATAATTGTATCGAAAATTAGAGGGAACCATAATTGACATATACACAGTCTTTTTACTATTCATAATGTGAATTGAATGATGATGTTGAGTTGAGTGGAGGTTGTTTTTTGTTATCGAATATGATTAATTAGTCTTAGTTTAAAATCAAATAGCAGCTTGTTACTCAGACTCCGTTCTAAATTAGTTTTAAAGCATTTATAGTCAATAACAATCACCACATTATCTATGCCGAGAAACAGCTTCAATGTAAATCATAACGTTTCTCCTAAAAACATATGTTTTTTAAAATATATTGTTTTTTATTTTTTGTTAGTTTTCATCCTATTTCTTCTTAAATTATATTTTCTAGTTTTTATTTTAGTTTATTTAAAAATATAACAGAATAATTGAAGTATGTATTCGTACATTGATAATTAGTCAACGTTAAATGAAAAAAGGTTTAAACGTAATATTTAAATTTTTGAATATACCTGAACGGCCAAAATATCTGGTAACATTATGCAGCAATATCGATTCATAAAATATTAAAGCAAAATGGATAAAGAACGAAGCGAATACTCTTCGTCTATCTAAACATGAGATGCTGAAAATAAACTAAATATTGAAAAAAGTTACTTTGTCGCTTTCCATAGGTCACATATAAATTTTCGAATATTTCTACATAGTCATAGGGCAACACTACACAACGATATCGAATCATAATAGATTAAAGTAAAATGTGTAAACAACGATACAAATGCTCCTAATCCATCTAAACGTGAGACGGCTGAAAATAAATTAAATATTAAGGAAACGTCACATCGTCGCTTCATCGCGTTTGATCTGTCTACCCGACGATCTACCGGGGCTGGATGTTATCGATGATATTGACACGCCTAAGTAAAGAAGGCGAAGGCCATTTACATGAAAGAGACCTCTTCATGTGATATAATATTGGAGTTTACTCGATAAACGAAATATCAATAATAATGAGGGGGGAATATTTTGTTCGTATGTTTGTCTGCATAGTCAGCCGGTCAACCAAAGTAGTCGCATAGTGTAGGATGAGATAAAAAAGTTCATAGAATTTTGGACGGTTGTTAAAAAGTTGTTAGGTAGGAATTAGCAAACGACCTTAAATCAATCAAAGAGATTACACAGCAGAATTAGGTCACAAAGTGGGTTGTATTATTGTATGAAAATGTGTCAGAAAATGGCTCAACTTAGATTCTTTATATTCAGTGGAGAAACTTTGGAAAAATTGAGAACAAACACAAATGATACTGAAAATAATATCTATATAAAACTAACTTTTGTCCGTCGCCTTTGTTTGCTAGGTTTTTGGTTCATGTGTCAGTTATTTTTCAGTTAGAATATTTGTTTCCCGAAATAATCTCGAGCGGGATAAAACTAACTCATATCTCAGCTGAAATTTTAAAATATCGCTGCGATAATTTCAACAGTTTCTATTTATCGGGATTTTCGCCCCGCGCCTTCTTTTATTATTGTGTAGCCGTCAATAATAGGATTTTACATACTTAGGACATATTTTATTGAAACTAAAGACTGTCTAAATTTTTCCCCAAACATTACGCGCAATGCAGATGATAATCAGAGAAAGTAAAACATATGCAAGATCACACATGCACAATTTCCTCAAAATTTGATCCCACGAAAAGTTGCAGCGACGTTGCCGATTTTTGCCAATCCGAACGCTTAAGTTAAAACGCATCAAAGGAGAAAAGGATGAAACATACGACTGAGCCCGTGCTAACGGAGAAGGCAGACATTTGCTCCGTATTGCGTGCGTCCCACAAAAGTTAACACATACAAAAGTCGCTCAACTGCGTTGTGTGTTATTACAGAGAAAATAGTATTAAACCCGAAAATATATCATAAATAGGCTCCTCAAAAAAGATTTCAATGTCCGTAATGGCGAGATATTTTAGACGTCGTTATTTATTCTATACACTAAAAGGTGTTATATGGATATAAACGTACAGTTACCGTCACAATATCGCTTAATTTATTTTATTTAAATTTATTGTTGGTTATGTTTATTTTTAATATTTATTTGCCATTAGAATACTCCCATTTAATTATGATAAAAGCATTAAATTATAAACAAGGAAAAATAGTGTAAAAGATCATATTTATGACACTCGTAGATACCATTTGCAATCGGAAATAATTAATCACTGTAATTTTCAAAAATTTAATATTGGTTTAAATATTATTTAAGGAAAAAAAGTTTAATATTTTTTAAGGAAAAAACGTCTAAGTGATGAAATAAATTGAAACAGATTAATGTGAAAAGTTTACAAATTGTGCAAACTTAATTTGTTGTGTTGTTAATTCTAAAGTTGATGCGAAAGAAGAGCGCAAGTAACGCTAGACAAATAGATATAATTCAAGTTGTAATAAACCTTTCAAACTTTCTTATGTTTCAGCATTATCTTGTATTATTACTGTTATTTACATTTTAGTGGTATATTTTAAGTAGCGTGTTCATTCAATACATTAACGTGATCAATGAAATAGATCTGAGCTATCTTTAGCACTGTCTTTTAAAACCGTTTTGTTAACAGGAATCTTAGTATTTTGGAGTTTAACCCAAGGTTATAAACGTATTGTACTGAAAGCTTTATTTTTGCAGTGAAAACTTCTTTTGGCACGCCATGCGCACTTTTTATGAGCAGTGAACGAAACTAGTCAGGCGCGGGTTCGTGGCGCTGAATCGAATAAACTCGGCTCTCTTCGATATCGGCCAAGCGAGTTCACTGTTTGGGTAAACTCGGCTCCCTTCTGGCATCAACCAAGCGAGTTTATTGTCTAATACGGAGTGTATCGTTTCAAGAACTACGTTTTGTTTCTGATTAACATTTTATTAGAGTATTATTGTATTTTAAAATTATTACTCAATTTTTTTCTGAAATGTTAGTCTTAAGATAAATGCAATTTTAGCAAAATTACGATTATATGCACTTTTTACACATATGTACATAAGAGCAGTAGTCTAACTTTTAAACCAAAATGTAATCAAACATTCTTTAAAATACGTTTATTACTTGTTGCGTTGAGATGACGTCCAGATTTTTCTATTCTAAAAAAATTATATTCTCACTCATTTTCCGGAGACAACCTTTATCATACGGGTTAAAAGCACTCACATTTTAAAATAATTTTTTTTTATTTCGGTGTGTTGAGGTTCCTGAGTGGGTCGGGCGCAGCAGCTAGTAATATAGAGGGGCGCCATTATCTAATATTTACATACCCTTACTTACCTCGCGCCAACTCAGTTGCCAGACCCTTCCTGCGCTGGATCACGGCTTGATATCGGCCTGGGTAAATATGCACTCGACGATTAGATAGACGGCAACGGGCTGGAGAGATTAAGTAGGAAGGAAGGTATGTGATAAGGAGCGCGTTTCCTATCTGGCGTTTGCTTAAGATTATGTTGAAGAAATTATTACGGTTTTGATGTTAGGTACGTCGTGGTTTGGGTCAAACGAGCTCGTTTGTTTGTGGGAAGTGGTGTGTCTGTGCTCGTCGCAAAGTGTTACATTAGCAATTTTCTTTTGAACTATTTACATTACAAATCAATGACAATATTTTATAGTAGCACATTCGAATGATGTTTTAAGTACGTGGATATCTGTAGTCAAATATGAGACAGAAAGTGTCACCTTAACTCAACATTTTGATATTAGTGGTCAATATGCAAAGAGTTCACCGCGAAGTGTTACTTAGCAAGTTACTTTAAACTATTTACAAATCAATGGCAATATTTTATAGTAGCACATTAGAATGTTGTCTTAAGTACATGGATATTTGTAGTCAAATAAGAGACAGACAGAGTCAACTCATCTCAACATTTTGATTTTAGGGGACAATATGCAAAGAGCCCCAACGGAATTTTATTAATGTAACAACACTGTCTGTCCGTTCTTTAACTTTTCGTAGACCTTTACTTTTGAAATGAAAAAACTATACAAGTATTTCAAATTTACACATATTAGTTGGCTTTGGCTTGAAACTAAAAATCGTATTTAATATGGGAGTTGAATTTTCATTCTATCTACTCTTATGTGGAACCCACGATTTCCAGAATTTATTGACATGGTGAATCAACGTTGATAAATTTTGCTTCATTTAGGTTACATAGGAAATAAAGGAGAAGATATATATTATATATCTTCTGAAGCAAACCTAATGAACCATATTCCAGCTAAAAATTAGTAAAACTGAATGAATAGAAAAATTGAAGAGTTAATTTTATTGAATGATTCATCAAATTAAAGAGGTTGATACTAAAAAAACAATATTTGGATCTGATCAATGATGAAATTAGGAATGAACTTCACTGTATTGTTAGATACTACCTGAATGTCCGTATTATTCAGATCTTCGTAGTGGAGTTTTTACACGTATATACATTTAGTAGAGCGGAAGGTATTTGAGAAAAGTAATACATATTTAAGTAAATTTTGTATAATGTGTTTTTTTTAATTAATGTGTCTCTAGCACGAGTAGTGCTAGCAAAATAGGGGTAACTCGCAATACGATGCACCACTAGAATTATTTTAGACTTAATTCTGTAAAAAGGTTAAGAATTAATGAAGTTTGAAATTACTTTGACCGAAACTGTAGCTTATTTGAACGCGATTGCCTCTCCACAATCGGCATCAATTTTAAAGCCGTTTTTCTCAAATACCTTCTGGTCTACTAAATGTATACACGTCTAAAAACTCCAATACGGTCCACTTCCAGTGAAGTTCATTCCTAATATCATTATTGATCAGGTCCAAATATAATTTTTTAGTATTAACCTTTTAATTTGATGAATCATTCAATAAAATTAGCTCTTCAACTCTTCGATTCATGCTACCAATTTTTAGCTAAGATATAACTGTATCTTCTCCTTTATTTCCTATGTAACCTAAATGAAGCAAAAGTTATCAACGATGATTCACCATGTCAATATATTCTGGAAATTGTGGGTTCCACATAAGAGTAGATAGAAAGAAAATTCGATTCCCACATTAAATGCGGTTTTAATTTCGGGCCTAAGTAATACTAATAAGTGTAAATTTTAAATACCGGCATAGTTTTTTTTTGTTTCAGAACTAAAGGCCTACGAAAAGTCAAAGAACGGATAGATAGCGATATTACAGTGATAACATTCCGTTGGGGCTCTTTATACATAGACCCCCAAAATTGAAATAATGATATGAGTTGACTCTTGCTGTCTCATATTTGATTACAGATATTCATGTACTTAAAGTATTACTCGAATGTGCTATCATAAAATATTCGATCGGATAATAAGTCATCTGTTTTTGCAGACGATATTTAGTACATAATTATTAAATCAAAAATAGCTTAAAATCATGCAATACAGAAAGTATACTTCTGGTACAGTTTATTGAATATAGGTTCCAAGAAATATGTGACAAAGGAAGATAATTTTCCTTATTTAAAGCGCAAAACGACGTTAGACTAAACGTTTCCCTGGAATTCCATTGAACCTGAACAATTAATATAATTTTGACAAAATTAAAAACGTCATCCAGATATAAATAAATAAATCACTGGGCTGGCAGATTAGTTTCCGCTAACTCGAGTGTGAGGGAAACTAACTTATCACAGTACTTATTGCTAACAACGGTACCACTTTTCGTGTCATGAGATCGATACAAGATTAAATCCAACGTTAAACATTTTCAACACTGTATTGAATAAACACAATTATCAGAAGATTTGGGGTTTAATATTTTATACATATTTTTCGACGATGATGCCTTTCGGCAATGTGATGGAAGAAATATTTGAACATGCACTCAAGTGAGTGCTTTTTTAAACTCTTGATCGTAGATTTACTACGTTCAATGCTAGATAAGAGCGACAACTAACTTAACTAGAAGATACTGCTCATTCAACAACGAGTCAGTTGAAGTAATTTTTTATACATTACAAATTTTAAAGGATTAAATATATTACAAATTAACATAAATATATCGTATAGATGATAACAATTTTGTTAAAGAAGAAAAAACTTAATATTAAAAATTAAAATAAATATTTCTCTTACATCTTTTTTTAAATTCTTCTCAGGCATTTTTATTACTTTTCGTAATTATAAATGTAACGGAAATAAATTTTTATATGGAAACTTCAAGGGTTTAGCCAGATTTTTACAGTGCCTTAATAATTATCTAGAAAACTTATCTAAAAAAAATTTACATAAAAATATTTTTTTACAACGCTCCACCGATAAAATCCTATTAGAAACTCGATTTTATTTATTTCCCGTTATATTTGTTGACGTTACTCACATAACAGTTTTCTTTAATTTACTTGCCTCTTAACCTACACATCTAAAGTATTGTTTTATGAGCTTTTCTCATAGAAAATTAAAGTTTATTTCAGTTCTTTTAGAACATTATAATTATTCATATTATTGAATGAGTATTGACTGCTATCAACGATCAAAACAATAAATGTTTCCGATTTGACTCGCACCCACAATTGCCCTCTTCGACTTAACATTCCCCCTACTCAACGCCGTAATTGATTGGGGTGCTTGGGGTTCCGACGCGGGGTGCGCGTTCACATGCGGGCGCAGCCTCGTACTGATGTATGGCTTTTGGTAACCGGTTATGGGGAAGGCAAATTCGGTGCTGTGTTCGTTACAATGCTCGTTGGGAGTGAATGATTAATTTATGCGTTATGCTTTGACTTGTGTCCTGATTTTTGCGATTTGAAATGAAAAGAAGAATATTTGTATGTGTGGTTTGTGTAAGTATGTTATTGAAATTGCACAATTTTAATTAGGCGCACAGATTGTTTTTAAATCTTTATCAGAAACGTAAATTTACTTTAGCAAAGTTTGGCCATTTACCTCGACGAGTTCTGAAATACTACCTATTCTACCAGTATGTTTTAATGTTTTTCTTACATCGTCTGATATATCTAACCAGTTGCATAATCCAGTGTACTATTTCAAGAATAAATGTATTGTTTATGTTAACACTTGCCATGGTAAAAAAAGAATTAAAAAAATTAAACTTTTAGCTCAAATTTATTTAATGCTACAGATATTCTGAAATTATAGGGAAATTAATGATGCCACACTATGTTTAGAAAATTAGTTGATGTGAAATTTCCTTAATAAATTTGTTTGTTTTAAAGAAAGTAGAAATAATACTACATCACGTAGTTTCATTTAATTGTGAATAATGAATTTCTACAAAATTAGCGCCAAATATATTCAATATTTCAAAACTTGTTTTAATAAACATTTCTTTTGTAATTTTTTTTAATGTTTTATCATTTTTATTCCCTTTATAACGTAAAAAAATATGTTACCTTGGCAATGTAGAAAGCAATTTGGGGAAACTTCAAATGACATAAAGTCTGAAATTATGAAGAAAAACACTGCAAAATGTTGGAAGTTACAGAAAGTCTCACCCAATTCATCAAACGTCAATTAACATATGTTTACGTCGAATTCTCAATATCAGGTAGCAAGTGGTAATTGAGTTGAAAATGAGTTATCGGCCGTTACCAAGTAATGTTTGAGCGGTGAGTAGCTCTTATAACAGAAGTTGAGGTGGATTGGGCGTATGCTAAAGGATAAGATGAAGTCATCGAGGAGATTGTACTAGAGAAAAACCAGTATTAAAGGAGTCTAAGATGATAAGGGAAATCGGGAGACATGGGAAAATCTGTAGTCAGGGAGATCGGGATAATCTGTCGTGGATAGTTGGTGGAAAGGTGGAAAATAACCAAAAACCCGGTCAATTTTTAAAAGTTCATGAACGTCTTTTGGACCATTTTCGCTAATACATTAAAGAATCCATGAATTTATTATGATGTTCATATATTCCTGATATAAATTCAATTCTATGTGAACTCTATTTGTAATGTAATTCTATTTCAGTTTTAAATAAATCTTTGAGGTTTATGCAGTCAAACTACCAATCATTATAATTTCGTTTTGTCTGTTCGTTTGTAGCTTTACAATTTTACTTTTTACAATTTTAGTGTTTACAGTATTAAACCTATTTGTTGAATTTATAGTAATATATTTAGGCTACAAATCCTACGGATAGGACTAATTATACAAAGTTTTAATATACCATCCACACGTGTAAATTAGGTATCATTTTTACCTACTCTATAAATTTAATCATCATCAAATAAAGGTTTTAATATGAAATTCAGTTTCTTTCGACTTTACTGTGAACCCTCATTTGAGAAATACTAAGGACTAAAGGGGCTAGGACTAAACTTTTTTTCCTGTCGTTCTTGAAACAATGCAAATAAAAACATCTTAAGAGTAAAGGTACACGTTCATCCGAGATTATTTCTAGCATGTGATATATGCACTTATTTAAATATTAACAACTGTACATAGTATTTCGCTCAGATCAATCATGTCGACGTTAGCTATGCAATGATATATAGCAGTGCTAAATTTGAAACAATAGCCCATTGCCTTTTTAAAATTTAAATTAATAATCATAATTTATTTCAATTCATTTTTTATATTTTACAAGCAAAACAAGATTTTCTTCATTATTGTCATAGTTACAGAAGTACCGTATATTATTTAGGCTATGGCCCAAAAAGTCCACTTTTTTGAGCCATACCCTTGAAGATCGGAAGTCTCAGTGATAAAGCTGAGACATTGAAAGTGTTATATCCTGGTAGAGACCGTAAATACAACTTGGCGGCAAATGTACGTACTTCTGTAACTATGGCAATAATGAAGAATTTCTCTTTTTGTTTATATAATATAGAAACTGAGCAATGAGCTATTGTTCCAAATTTAGGACTGCTATATATCATTGCATAGCTAACGTCAACTAATACTTGTGATAAGACAAAACGTCTTAACAGTCCTTAAATACATAGTAAAATTGTATAATTGCTACTACCACAGCTGAAATGAAAACAGAGAATAAACCTGATATGGACGAGTAGAATTCTACACGATTGGGATTACGTACATGTATAAAATAAAACGGTATATATATATATATATATATATATATATATATATATATATATATATAAATTAATTTAAGGGTTTCTGTTAAACTATTTGCAAATTTAGGTTCAGGAAAATGTTCGTTGCGTTTCTTCAACAAAATTCAAAGACATTTTTTTTATATTTCAAATGAACTTTATTAATCCAGATATGTGCCATTTTGATCGATGACCTTCTGCTATTTTTTTGGTAAGGTCATTAATGTAGAACTTCTGTGATTTCTGGGCAAAAAACTGAACTAAACCATTTTCACCGTCCTCTTTTGGAGTCAGCTATACACTATTAAGAGAGTTCTGAAGAAAGTGAAACATATGATAATCGGATGGAGCAAGGTCCGGCCTATATGGTATAATCGTATTAGTTGGTAACTGTAGAGAGTAGAATGAATTGTCTAGCTAAGTTGAAACAGATCATGGTGCACGATTCCCTTCCGATCCCACTAAAACCAAAACTTTAACTTGCATGGCGTCAAACCTTGGACCACGATCTTTTTCGCACATTATTGTCATACATGATCCATTTTTTATCGCTTGTTATTTTTTAATGCTCTATAGACTACTCTGCTCTGTTAGACCCATCTATTGGGGAAAACGCTACGAGATATTTCCTTCACCACATCAATATTATTTTTTTTTTGTATAGATATACGTAGATTGTCAAGTGCGTCATTACAAGCGTAAAAATATATTAAATTTCTGAAAAATATGTTAGTTTTATTATTGAAACTTTTTCTATTTTATATTGAGGACTTTTTAATATTCGTTGCTCAAAAACGGAATATGAAAAATATTAGAGGTAGATTCCTACGTAATGCCATTTTTTACAAAATGAATTTAAAATGGAGATTTGGTATTAAAACCAGATTTGTATTCTACTTAAAGAGTTTTTTCAACGAAATACCACATGCCTGGCAGAAAAATACTCGCTTTCGTGCATAAATGCTTTCTTTCATACGTACGTGAGGTATCTCCAAATATAATTTAAGTAATTTTAAACGCTATCTGAACTCTCTACCCTACTCTAATTTCAAAACGATATACATTTCGATATTAGAAGCCTCGATCAGATATCAGATGCACGAATGGGTCGGACGATGGACAGCGATGTTGCTACAACAGGCGTTAATTCTGGAGCAGAACTCCAGAAACGTATGCGGTTTATTAACTTCTGCTGGAAAGTCAATGCTAAAGCAATACAAATATGTGTATTACATATAATATCGTTATCAAATACAGAGGTACGTGTTCATTAATTCGCATTATAAGTCAAGTGACTAAACACACGTGTAAAAACATCTTATAATAAATTAATACAAAGTTAATTACACAGAAGATCTAGAACAGAAATCACCTAATTAAATAAGGAATAGAAAAGATATTAATTATAATTTCGAGTAAGTGAACTGAACACTTTAAATTAGTTAAAAATCAATAAAATATTACATCAGTAAAAGTAAATATAATAATTCAGCAAACATATAAACTAAATTATCTTTATAAATTTTATTTTAAAAATGAAGTCTTTTACTAAAACAGTTAAAACTAAAATATACAAATCTATTATTCGACCTATATTTAGATTATATTTAATTGAAACATGGAAGACGTTTATTGAGAGGAATTTTATTTCCAATTTTCTAAAAGATTTAGGTTTAGGAAAATAAATTACTATATAGACGATAAAAATGGATCCTAGGTGATGGAGAAGAACATAGTAATAAAAATAAATATACTGTAATAAAAAGTAATTCTTACACAACAAGAAATTAATATTGGTAGAGAAATTATAAAAAAAAACTATAATTATATGATACAGGACAACCAAATAATTGTAAATTGAATCCGAGTGTACACAGTAACCATTACAATTATTACAAAGGTATTTTTACGATTGTAAGAACGTAGCTATAGTACACAACTAACAACCATAGAAATAAACAGTTGCAACTAACGGTTTTCAGATAAAGTGCTCCTATAAATGACATGGGAAAACAGTGTGGGTAAAATTGAAAAACACTCATGAATTAAATTGAACGCGTGAAGGATTATTATCAACAGCCTGTTTAGTCCATTGCTGAACATAGGCCGCTACGGTATAATCACTACACAGGGCGCTATCTATAGCTTCTCACACAAATGGTGCTACTGTTCATCACTGATACGCAATTACAAACACCACTCCAGTCCTGCTTGACGATTGGCCGCAAATCGAACTCGAAATCCCACTGTGCGCCGAACCTTCAAAGGCCTTAAGTTTTGTGATCACCATGGTGTTGATAATGATCATGTGATGGTTTAAATGTTAACACTCGATATTTATCTCGCAAATGAAAGAAAATCTACCTTTATCCTTTTAAGTCAGAGAGAGAAAGAGAGTGGCCACGATTTAATGAAACTCGGTATGACTCGGTGCATCTATGTACGTATATTGCATTGGCGCAAGAGACCGATAATATTGTATAACAGCTGAGGGGCAGCCCTGGCCGCGTGACTTTCACTCTCTACGGATCGCGCGCGCTTTCACTGTGGCGCGTCACGCGGCGCCTCGCGTTCGCGGCGAAGGTCACAAGCTGCTGCGGGAGACGTTGCCAAGAGGTGAGCTGGCACGCTGTTTATCCTGTATCCATTCGGATCCAAAGTTGTTAGGTTCAATAACCAATCGTGTTTAATTGTGGAGAGTTCGGATGGGTCACGGTATAAATGCAATATGTAATTCCTGTTTTCGTTTCGAATTTATCACTTCTTTTAGTGTATCTTTCGATTTGGGAAATTGGTTTCGAGGTTAAAGTGTAATCTATTCTAGTAGATCTACTCGAAAGTAGTAAATTTATGTCAGTATACTTTTAATACATTGATTTTTTTAGTTCTTCCCTTTTTTTCGAATTGGAAAACTTTTAATTTTTTGGAAATTTTAATTTTAAATTTTTTTTTGCTCCTTTGATCCGTAATTTCTTTCTACTCAAGTTTAAAACACATAGGCCTAGAGATCGATATAATTTCTAGCAGGCTATTCCAAGTAAATAATGTTAGTAATCGAATTTTAGCAAAATATATTACCTAATCGCTTACAAATATATTTCTATACAACATATTCTTCATTAATTCTTTATTCCAACTTTATTCCAAATTTAACACTTTATTCCAACTTTAAATAGAGTCTCCTTTTCAAATCTGCAACCCATTATTATTCTTGCTTGGTTATGAGTGAATTTATAAATGCAACGTTGACTTCAATGAAAATTAAACAAATTCGCTGCCTTAGAAATTTATGCATGATGGATTAGTTCTCCTTTCAATTGGATGAAAATATGTGACCAGCGTAACCTTTGTGCATAATTTTGTACTGTTTTTTCCAATATTATGAAAATCCCCCACAGTCCGCCCCATCCTAATTATAAATTGAAATCATAGCCTTGAATTCCCTCATTTTGGAAAAAAATTTATTGGGAGGTCTTAAATCTATAGCTAATTTACATTTGAAAAGTCCGTGAAATTATGCCTACCTTGAACAATTGAAGAAAATTTGGCTTTTGACCTTTATTCGACCTTTGTTCTAATTTATCCCCCTTTTCCGTCCGTGTTACTATTTATATTATTTATTGATAATTTGAAGAATTTATTACGTTTTCAATATTCACTGACAACTTTTTGCAGTTTTCGACAATACTGAGTTCCCAGTGTATAGAATTTTGTTCGACCCTTAATACGGATGAAATAATAAGGACGGTCGAGGTACTAGGACGTAGGTACGTAGGAGGATGTGTACGATAATTTTATCAATACATATTTAATAAAAAGTTCAGAATCCCTGTAGCGTCAGAGCAATATCTATTTAATCATTTAGTTTTGCTTGTTTGTAACCATGCTTCTTAATGCGATATTCATTGGTTTTCTTTACAAATTAGTTGATTGTCTTAAATATGATAAACTATGTTAATTATGTATTCAAGAAATAAATACAGACACGACATAGTTGTTAAATCGCTAATTGTATTTACTTTACTTAAAGTGTAGTTTAGGTATATAATATTCGACAGAGACAGTGGATATAGTGATTAATGAAAAAAGGCCAAGTGTGAATTTTGATGGTTCTACGACGGTTCCGTACCTGGTGGGAAGTGAAATTATTTTATTTATCATAATTTATCACTAATGTGTACTTCCTTCCGTAATAAATATTTAATAATACCTAACGTATTTAAATATGGGCACATACTTATTATCGTGAATATCTCAAAAACTAAGTCATCTAGAATCGTCGTCCTAGAAACTGCGCATACTTCGAAAAATTATGTTTTTTATCATTTTGGGTTCAGTAGTTTTGGAAATAAGGGGGCGGGACCTATTTGTTGCGTATTTTTCAGTATATATCTGAAGATATATTACCAATAATTAGGAAAGAAAATAATTGTATCTCTTACAAGGAACTTTTAAATTATGCCCCGCATCATGAATGGAATTTAAAAAAAATTAATACTTTATATATCCCTAAACCCCAACTCCCCTCCCCCCTAAAGTTTATACTTCTGAAATGAATTCTTCCGAATTGTACACCTTTTCTATTGAAAACTATTTACCGATAAAGCACTAGCAAGGGTTAGGCGGTCCGTATAGCATCGTGGACAATGATATCGAGAGTAGGGCTAATCTGGTCGCACCAAATTAGACTAACATATGGAATTTCCAGCTTTGTTTTCGTGCAATATATAAAATATATAAAATAACAGCAGTAATACAATATATTCCGATCCGAAACAGGAAAAATAGGAAAGATATAGAGAGAAATTATGGAGTAATGTATAGAAGGAAATGTTATTTCGTGTGCAACTCAACTTCTTGGAAGCCAATCGCTACTTCGATTCAATGAAGTATCTGTAACTTAGTTGACGTAAAATCATAATACCCACCAGGTAGACTGCCTAACGGCACGAGGTTGTTCGGCTCGGAAGATCGTCATCCAAATATGTACGTAAACCAAAAGGCGGGCCTTGGGAACGCGGCGCTCCAAGCGCGTCACTCGCCACTTCGCAAGCGTACATTTTCTCATACGTTTTCCCGTTTCCATGTGGGCCGCTGTTTACGCCGCTCCGTTTATGATAATGGGCCGCTTGGCATGTGTCGTGACGTCACCTGGGTCCTTTGCACTTCGTTGTTCAAATTCGCCCGTCAAGGTCGGCATCCTGACGCCGGGCGTCCTCCCGCCTTTTACGACGCGATTTCGATTTTGTTTGTGCCGGTTGAGAATTCAAATTTATTTCGTTGAACAATGGGTGTTATTGTTACGGTAAATTTGTTTATCCACCACTAATGTAATAAAAATGTGTTGACAGTCTATATGGACGTTTTTATTTCGAAACCTTGAAAGGGTTTTGTGATTTGCTTGATGTTAGAACGCTGTCCACAATATCTACAATTATTATTTTTCATATTAATTTGGAGCAAATAAGCACAATAATAAGACATATGTTTTAAAAACTTGATTACCTTTGAAATTGATAACAATACCCAAGTACGTATAAAAAAATCCCTTATGGCTTTATACGTACTCTCTTTATACGTAGCCCTCTTTAGTTAATTAAAATTTTAAGCTAAAAGTTTAATATCTTTAAATCTGTTCGTACACAATGACCTGCTGAATATGTTTTTTGCATACATATACGCACAACTGTTCCTCTATAAATAAGCGACTTCGAATGGATTGCAGCTTGTGGAAACACATTCTTCTGCAGTTCGTTTAAATTCAACGTGCCAGTTTCTGAAGGTTAAATCTATTGCAAAAATCTATACGTGGCTCTTTAATAGTTCTGAATAGAATTGAGAGCTGAAATGAGCAATGTCGAGCATGTGTGCAATTCCCCTTATGATAAAATGCTGGGATCGTTAATGCTTCTTTACAATTCATAAAAGTCAAAATTCCGTTGATTGCCTGCCAATCCATGTATACTCTTATAACCTCTGACTGTTGGTTTAATCTGCATATGGTTTGTTTTAATTTATGGATAAATTATCTGGTCAAGTTTTGATATTCGTATTATTATATGGTTTAAGAGAACTAAGCAGTAATCGTTTTTGTGAAATAAATTAATCAAATACATACGTAATTTTTATATTTAAAGTAATTTTTATTGTGAAACAAAAGATGCGTATAGCTTTTGTGTCTCTGAAAAAAGTAAACTTTAAATCACCTATATCCTCGTAGGCAAAGAAGTACGCAGAGTTTGTTTTGTAGAAATTGAAAAATTATGTTGATAATATTTCATACGTTATATGAGGTTATTGTCATTTCCTTTACTTAGGAGAACATTGCGGATCGCTCGGAAATACACAATATTTAAAATTTCACACGAGGGAAAAGAATACAACTAAGATATTTTGGTATATAATCAGGTATAAAAATATCACTTGTTGTAAAACATGTTGTAAGGATAAATGGAAGATAGACATGGTTTATATTGTGAGCAAACTTCCTGATCAAAGAATCTTAAGTTTTTGTTGATGAAGGTCAATAAGATTTATATCGCACTAGGATAATTAATATTTGACAAGTTTCGAGGGAAAGTCAGTTTCTGGATCAGCAACCGTGTAGTTTATTTTTTATAGATGAATTAATTTAATTTCGAGTTTAAGCCGTAATTAAATTGGATTAATTAACTTAATTAATTAAATTAGTAACTGGTATCGCCTACATATTCTTTTGTTATTCTATGTCTTAAGTCCTTCACAGTCTGTCTCGTCTTGCTTTTTGATTTTTAAATTTGTTATCATTCAAGGAACCCGTATATTTTCAATCTTTCCGTCTGTTCTTTGCGAACCTAAGTGTTATACTAGTTCAATTAATTCTATTAGTTCAAATAAAACTTTTTGTTTTTTTTTGACTCCTTGTGCCATCTTTATTTTTAATTTTATTCCTGTTTCTGCATGTTTAAATTAAATAGATAAAAAGCGGAAATGGTTTTTCCGTAAGGTTACGAAAACACCTTATATTTTGTTTCTTCGTCATACAAGGATAAGTATTGATTGGCACAATCAACAGAATTTTGACACGTGTATATTTAGTCAAAACTTTAATAAAACTAACTGCCAAATAGAAATTATTACTCTATTTGTATGTACATTTTCTATCATGTTGATAACACTAACACAATATGGCAGCCTTTGAAGATACTTGTCACGATTAAAGGAACCTATAATTATCAGCAACGTTAGGAATTGTACCAATATTTTTCTTTCAGTTTCAGGGAACTTGTGGCTTATCATTATGAAGAACTCTTCGAGCATAGTAAAATGTATTTTTTTTTATTATTTCGTTCTAAATATGGATATAAGAGACTGCGGAGTTGCTGAAAACCCACAATTTTTGTTATCAGCTCTATCTTAGTAACTTTAGATATCAATTCTTTATTGTATTTAAAACTTGTGAAAACACAAGGATTGTGTCTAATTATAATATTTTGTAGATTATGGAGCAATATAAAACTCAAGTTTTTCTTAGATAACGTGACCATTCATGGTATCACTTATATAGCTAAGTAAACCTTGACCCCACATAGACCTCTAGTCATACCAAAAATATCTTGGGTCTACTTTATCAAAGTAAATTTGAATTTAAATAATGTAAGCACGTCACCCTTGTAAGCGAGGTCGACTATTATTTCAATAGTTAGTCAGTTAAGGGTTTTGTACTTCAAAGTGAAAAAAAGGAGCTCTTATTAAATTACTCACGTGTCTGCCTACCAGTCTGTTTGATACCATAAAATTTAGTATAGTGATACAAGTTACGCACTGTTATGTACACACATATATATATGTGTATATATATATATATATATATATATATATATATATATATATCATCATTTAACACTCAAAAATATTTGTAAGGAAATTCATGAAGGAGCAAATAAAGTGATCATTTTTTTTACGTTTCACTTATCGTTACAATTGAAAGAGCAAGTTATGACATTATAAATTTTTTTTGATGTAGTGTTATTTCTATTTTGTTTAAATTCTTTACCATGAGGTTTTGTTGTACGACGTTTTCAGGTAGACAATTTGTAAAGATGGCCCACCTGAAGATGTCATATAACAAAACATAGGTCGTGGTAAAGAATTTAAATAAAGTAGAAATAATATTACATCACGTGGATTCATTTAGTTGTGAAAAATGAAATTAAAAAATGAATTTCTAAACAAATAATGTGAAATATGTTCAATGTATGGGTGTCAACTATTTTATCTAAGTTTAGCAATATCAAAGTTAGATGAAATTGTTCAATGTTTCAACTATTTTTATCTAAGTTTAGCAATATCAAAGTTAGATGAAATTGTTCAATGTTTCAACTATTTTATCTAAGTTTAGCAATATCAAAGTTAGATGAAATTGTTCAATGTTTCAACTATTTTATCTAAGTTTAGCAATATCAAAGTTAGATGAAATTGTTCAATGTTTCAACTATTTTATCTAAGTTTAGCAATATCAAAGTTAGATGAAATTGTTCAATGTTTCAACTATTTTATCTAACTTTGATATTGTTAAACTATTGTAACGTGAGTTCTACACATATTAAACACATTTGTTTATATTCAGTAATTTGTCTAGAATTCAAACGTAAATTTATGACCACTCCCTTACGCTTACTGAAACAACTCGTGAAATTAACTATAATGGAATTATAGAGCAACGTCTTGAAATAATAGTTTAGTATTCTATAGTTAGAATCCCATAACTTATTTTAAATGACTGTCCTAATTGACTATCGATCGAGCTCAGCAACAGTTGAACGCTGCGCAAATTTCTGATTAAGTCAAAACAAGTCGCGAATAAAGCAATTTGGCTTCGTTGAGGTGCTCACCACGTAGTTCCGTAACTCGTCTGTTTACATCGTCCAACGTAGACGTGCCGTACCTATGACATCACGGTATGGTGACCATATAGTTCAAATTTCTGTATCAATAGTCTCGTTTCAAATTTTATAATTGAATAAGGCGAAATAAATTTAATAAATATAGTTGAAATGCAGTCGATTTCTAAATTCAAAGCTTATATAATGAAATTAACCCCGATTGTATACAAGAATTATTATTAATAGTATAAAATAGTGTGAATAAGATATTTTAGTAATATACGTGGTAATAATTGAACTATGGACTAAAGAATAAGGATACAAGCAAGGCTTGCGAGTAAAAGAAAGTTTCATTCCGAAAATTAAGAAACCTTTATTGTTTTAGTTGAGACACGTAGAGAGAATAGAGAAATGCGACACAATCACTTCTATACGTTTTTCGATTATATTCTTTATGGCTCGTAGTGGTGGAAAGGTTTTCCGAGATGGTTTGGATGTTCGGAAGTAATAAACATTTAGAAAATATATTTTTGGCAGCAATAACATTTAGAAGGATAAAGATACAATATTTTGTAATAAAGTAATTTTTAAAATTTGAGTTTGTTACCTTCCTGCCATCATTCATGTGTTGATTGTAACGTATACGTTACACGTGATGCTATTTGTCACGATAATGGAAACGGGACATATTTTACTTAAATTCTATAGACACTGCATGAAGTACGTAAATGAATCTTGCAAAAGGTGTTACGTTCTTTTTGCTCGTATGTGTGTATGTAATTATCGAAGAAAATTCTTTTCAAATTTTTAAATTGTTTACCAATGAAAATATTAATTAGAAAAAATAAATGTTTCATATTAATGAATGAGTGTGCGGATAACATATTTCATTTCTAACTTTTCTCAGTTCTCACTCAATTTACAGAGCCGTGTCGAGAACGCTTCACGAGATAGTTCGGGGAGATGATGGCGGTGTAGAGTGCACACCGTACACAAGGGCAGCCCTGGTGCACGTATCGTAGACGGCCACGATGTACTGGTGAGGATACAACCTCATCTTGCGCAAAGCCTCACTCTATTCCTCCAAGGTTGCCATACCTCACTTGCATGCTGATAAAGCATCTCATCTGCTTATACTCCAGATTGCATAGCTATTTTCAGTTTCCTAAATGCCCCCAGAACGTCGCCTCGTTCATTGTTATAAATAATGTTCGACAAATTTCTTACAAACTAATACTACACTAAATGTGAAATATCCTCTATTTTATTTACGCATTTTTTGGAGCATATTACCTTTGCAAAGACGAATATCATTATTAGAAATAAACATATTAGTTTTTAGGGTCCCGTAAAACTTTAATATAGATATCTGTCTATCTGCCTGTCTGTATTCGTGATTGAATCAAAATCGATAAAGCTAGAAACTTAAGGTTTGGTTTACTGTTATTGTCTGTTACTTTAAGTTACCAGAAAAGGAACCAAAATTTCTAAACTTAGGGACTATTTTTGAAATCCAACATATGAAATATCACATGTTTGGAAACAGATGTTAGCTGTAAGTTTGAAAATTTTAAATTTTAAAAATTCTAAATTAAACAAGACAGATTTAAAAAAAAACCTGTCAAGCAAAAGTGGAGCTACACGTTTAGATATTTAAAAAAAAATAATGGTACATGATATTTCTATTAAACTATTTACAAAACTTTAATTTTTAGAAGGAGAATATATCTTTCACAGGTGCATATTTAAAGAAAAACTTTTTCAAGTGATATAACTACAAACGATTTTTGGATTTTTTCCTTTACATTTGCTAGGAGACCTTGCTTCTTGCTAAACTTCATGATTCTAGATCCACGGGAAGTATCCTATAGGTTTTGATTTATTTGCGAGTGTCAAAATATGCGGCGTAAATGCTTTTTTACTGCGTTGACTTAAAAGCTTGATTTTACAGCTCCAAGGAATCGCAGACCTAAGTATTTGATATTAATTTCTCTGATCTTAATTACTTGATACTTCCATGCGTTCCTGAGAAAAAGGATCTTGTAAGACAGGCGAACAAGGAAACGATCCTATAAGGGTTCCTTTTTCCTTTTGAGGTATGGATCTCTAAGACATGGCTTTATGAAATAATCATAATTCTTTGAGTTCAATCAATTGATAGTACGCTTAAAAAAGACATGTTTTTAAATAAATTCAGTACACGTCAATAAAACTAATATAATAATGAACAATAAAAGCAATTATGTTTAAAATAATGTGTATTGTGAGGGAAGAATGTTATTACCGAATCTTTATTGTATAACTGTTTGTCTGTATGATTGCATCTGAAACATTGAAACTAGAAGCTTGAAATTCGGCTTCAGCATTTTGGACATAATCATAAATACATTGTTTATCTTCATTTATGTACAAAATTCGCTTAACAGATTTTTTGTTCACATAAAAACAATATTTTAAAGATGCAGATAAGAATTGTTTCATTTTAGCTTATGCTAATTAAGTTGGTGCCGAATAGTGTCATTAATAAATGGAAACCCTATAGGTCGTAAGCGTCTGCCAATAGTTGCTCCGGGAAGTCCTGGTAATGTTCCATATGTACGTGAATTTATTTATTTATGTTTCGCAAAGCGGTTAATGTTATGTATATCACTTCTTGTGATGATGACACATGTTTAGTCCACCTTGCACAGTACGACACAACGCAATGTAGTGCAATTTCGACTTGAGGCGTTCAATGTCACAGAGTTCTTAAAGACATTCGAATGTCAAATGGTATCTCGTAAGTGTCCACTTATTCTTAACTAGAATAGGCATACTATATTGGAATTAAACAATAAAAATATTTGTATTTTTTGAATGAATGATAAATAGGCATAATATTTTCATGTTCGTTTCATTTCCGGAAAAGAAAAACTAGTAAATATTGTTAAATATAATAGATCTAAATGTAACATTTTTATATTTACTCAATTTTAAATTTGATTCAAGTATGTAAAGTTTAGTCAACTTACATTTTTTCTTGTCAGATGCTTCATGTTTATGTATCACAAGTATACATATATATGAAGCATCTGACAGAAAAAAATGATCAAATGAAAATGTCAGCCTATTGTTCATACATTTGTTAAAAATTGTGTATGTTTAAATGTATGGAAAAGACAAAAGCCATTTGACATAACCCCCGAGGTGGCATATATGCCAGTTGTTGTAATCCACGACATTTTACGTTTAGAAATATTTAATTTGGTAAAATTAGAAGGAAATTTCTGAAAAAAAAAACATCTTCCCTAAGTGACAACATTCACAAAAAGTTCTGTTTAATTTGTTCAATATTCATGCATACTTATGGGCTAGGCTAGTTGTCATTTGCACCACTTTGTGGATTTGAACTGTTTTATACCCTCTATATATAAGGGGATTTATTTCTTGGACCTTGGAAACTCTCAAGTGACTTATTTTGGGACCTTGTAAATAACAAGGTTCAAATTTGGAAATTTAGTTACGAAGAAAAGTAAAAGATTTAATTTAACTTAAATATTACAAAATTTTAAAAATTAAAAACAAAATCGATTTTGGAAAAATAGGATTGAAATTGGTGAAAAATAACACATATAAAACAAATCAATTTTCCAATTTTGACATGGTTAAGGGAAGGAAACAAGATGAAATTTATGAAGGATAGGAGTTAAAGATCAGGAAATGAAATAGTTTTTCAGATAGGCTTTGAAAACATTAATAGAAGACCAGTTCCTGGTGCCAAGATCATGCTGATTATGAAAGCACAGCTTAAATTAAGAAAGATTTTTAAGAAAAGATTAATTATGTGTTTTGGGAGAAATCAAGTGAAATATATAGGATACTAATAATTTCAGAAAACATAAAAACGAGAAACTTGAAATTCGGCTTCAACGGTGTAGATGCAATCATGAAAACTTTCCTTTGTGCGAAATCCTAGATGCGTGTAAGATACACTTACATATAATGTTCAACAAATGTTTCGATTCTTACTTCACTGTGTATTCTTTCCTCTATATTTTTTCTATTAGCATCAAAATCTGATATTTTTTTTTATTTCGTTATTTTCGTTATCTGACTGCTACGCTTTTGCTCTTCGTACTATGATAGAAAAACAACTTCATGCTTTGGGGCAGAAGACGAAATATTCTGTTTACTTATCATTTGACTTAATATTGATGAGCTGAGACGATGAGTACTGAATAATGTTGGATTTTTACACATTGTTGAGCAAGAGTATATTTTTAAAATACAATCTGTTTATATCTATGAATAAATTAAATCTACTAATATTTATTTAATATAAACATCTGTTCTGTAGGATTTCCTTTCTTTTTTGGACCCCTGCTAACACTCAATACGGATATAGATTTAATAGATTTAAAGTTTCACGAATAGTGACATGACTTAGAGTCTAAGATGAATTGGAGAGATGAATTTGTACAAATATCATCTTGATGAGGATTCAATCTTATTTTATACTCAGACTTTTTTTTCAGATATGTTTTTTCTGCAATTTCGTTTTTGCCGTTATGCTTATCGCGTTCACATTGCTCGCCACAATCCATGATTTTCTTGTTATCGAAATTATGACGACGAATGAACGAAGTTTTTTGTTAACTTAAGTGTTTAAATATATAATAGAATCATTAGGCTTTTCAGTAAATATTGCCAGTTCAGGTTGGCTTAGTGATTCTGTGTAAAAAGTACGGACATAAAAAAGAATTATCTAACACAAAATGAGCGCGTTAATGGTAAATATTACTTATTTACCTCAATTGGCTTGCTTTTTTCCTACTGTTGCCGTGGACTGCACGATTGCTCAATTACCCACGCATTATCGTCTATCGTTTAAAAATAGCAAGCACGTAAATAGCACCTGCCCACTGTCCATGCCGTGCAGCTGGTCCTGACCAACCATTATGTAATTGTGTGGGTCTTTAATAGCAAAAGAGTTTAGTTGCGAAGATTGTATTGATTACGTTATCATTATTTCTTCATCTTAACTTTTCTCTGCGGAATTATTGAAAACTTTTATAAATTCATAAACGTGTCCAGTCAGAGATGGGGATCTCAATTAAATTGTAACAACGTTAATAAAAAAACCTTTCAATTACGAGTAGACTTCTCGCACTACCTAAGGCACTACTATATCTTTCAAAGGCTTAGAAACATCGCTATACTCGTAGTTGTCTCGCAATCTTCGCGTAGGTTTCTAATAACTCTGTCTTTTTCATAATTTTGCTTTGAGTAGTCTAAGATAAGGGGGTGGTAGTCATGGAAGACATGTATTTTTTGCATATTTTTCCGTATGAGTTATACTACCTAAAGATAAAAAGATATATCTAAAGATATAATAGCTAAATTTATGATTAATACATTTCTAGTCCTTTCAAATGATGCGCCACATTATATGGGAAAGTTGACTCTTTTTAGTAATTATTTTATTCACCTAATGAAATATATGCGTTACATGGTTATTATTGTGCGAAATTTCAAATTTCATCAAGCGGTTTCTGAGAAAAACAACTATGACGGACATTCACGTGGGTGATAAAATAAGAGACAGGTTTTTCCTTTTGAGGTATGAAACCTTAAAAGTGGTTTAAGTTCCTTCCTATATACGTAAGCGGAAGAGAATAATTTTTTTCCCGAATTTTATCGAGCAGTGTCGCCGGTTTTTTTTGGGATTAGTCATTTGAAATTAGTTTCCCAATTTTATAGATGTAGGTCCGAATGTAATGGAGATAGATTATTTGAAATTAGTTCCCATATTTTATTGAGATAGATCGTTTAAAATTAGTTTCCGAAGTTTATCGAGATAGGTTATTTGAAATTAGTTCCGAATTTTATAGATATAGGTCATTTGAAATTTGTTCCCGTATTTTATTGAGATAGGTCATTTAAAATTATTACTCGAAATTTATCGGGATAGTCATTTGAAATTAGTTCCCGAATGTTATTAAGGTAGGTTATTTAAAATAATATCCAGGAATATTTCCAGGATTGAAATCTTGTTTGCGAAATGTTAAATTTCAATGCCGTGATCGTGATATAAAATTTATAATTAAGCCTGTTTAGTGAAAAAATATACCTACTTCTGCTTTTACAATACGCACTTGACCGACTTTGATTAATATTTCAATTAATAGAAAATTAATAGAAATATTAATCGAAGTCGAAATTAATTGATATATTAATCAATTGTGAAATATTAAACATTGAACCAGTAACAGGTAATTTAGTATGTGTTTATAATTTTAGCTTTCGGAATGATTAATTTTAATCAAAATAAATGCTGTTTTTTGAATTCGTAAAATTTTCAGTAAATTTTTAATATAAAGGACGAAACTTATGTCACTTTGGATGTCAGTGTATAAATGCGTAAAAATAAAAAAAAATGTGTAAATTAAAAAAATATTTAAAAAACAAGTTCTTCCTTTCATCGTGGGAAATATTTTTTGTCGGAAAACTTTTTCTCTAAAACTGCTGGTTCAGCAGTTCTAAAGAAATAAACAATTATGTTGTTTATAACAATTAATCACACTAAAATTATTTAATCCTGGTAATTATAGTTCGACTTATACCTATTTCGCAAAGTCCATGATTTTTTTTAGATTTTTTTAGAGCCACCTATTTGGTCACAAGAATGTTGGACAAACATTTTTAAGCGTTTTCCCGAATAGCATTGAACATTTTTTTATAAATGTACATAATGTGGATTGATGGAATAGTAATTCAATAGCATTTCACAACCTGCGGTGATCACTCCTTGAGAGTTTTTTATTTATTTCCCAATTTACCTCTTAAAATTAACCTCAGAATTAAACTTAAACATTATGTACTTCAAGTTTATTAATGGGCCATCATAGCTTACATCTGTGCTACATTTCCAATTTTTGCGTCAAGCAAGATCGTCTGTGATAGACGGACTGACCGACACCGGAGTGATTCCTTAAGAGGTTCTTTTTGGCATTTCTGTTACAACACTACCAACAGCAGATAGTAAAATTGTCACATATAATTATCACTCACTTCGTCCTAGGTGTTCTCAAGCAATCTTGGGTAAATACAACAAATTTCAAGATGATTATAAATTTAAAAATATCGTCGCATTCTCAGTGATTTTGGCTGATAAGAAAACCACTCAACTCGTTACTATTTGTTACAAGCTGAGGCTAGTCCCGACATGTCTCTGTGAGTAGATGGAGATACTTTTCTTATAAGGAAAAAGAAAAATCGATAATTGTTTGACTACACGTCTCTCCTTTATAAAAAAAAATAAGCCTTTATCGTTGAATGACGGAAAAATATCCATTTAAGCATTTAAGAACACGATGAATAAATTCAAACTAGCTTTCGATCCAATGCTCATATTTTAAATAATTAGAATTTAACATCTGATACTTAACTTTTCACTTAATAGATAAGGGAAGCTTGAAATGTTAAATTGACACTTAAATTTCATAATTTTTACACAAAATTATCGCCTAATAATAAGATGGGGTAAAGACAGACCAATAGTTAAATGTGGATATTTTTTTGCCTTAAGACGGTTGATTTTTTTTTAAAGTGGAGAACAATATTTTTTCATTACTAATAAATTATGAGAACAAAGTAATGCATGAGGAGTCACTGTGATTCCACTTGGCAGACATCTTTTAATATGCATCCATATTTTAATATGTAATTGCCGTAGAAACATATAATTAGCTGCAAGTTTGGAGATTGTTATATTTTAACTTTTATTACAATATTACACGTGTCATTCATAAATGCATAAGTGAATTAGGTAATTTAATAGATACTTAACCAATTAATTATACCTATTCACTAAAAATATTCGTTTTGAGTGTTTTACGCTAGCGTGCATTCACTTATCAATTGTCTATTCATAAGTTATTAAACTCAAAGTGAAGAAAGTTATGGAGAATTTAATAGTCTGAGATGAAGGTTGTAATTTTTTTAGAATGTTGAACGGTTTGCGTGATATTGAAAATTTCTATTAAAAAAATTGATGCTTGAAAATTTTCGCAACGATAACCGGTTTAGAATTACCTCTCAAAATCGCGTCTGTTTCACAAATTACTCAAGGTATGACTATTAACAAAATTGACAAAAAATTAACTTAACTGGACTAAAAGTTGAGTTAGATAAATTGTGAACCAAAAGTTGAGTTAGATAAATATATATCGCATTACACCAAGCTATAACAGAATAATTCGTAGGTCGGCGCCTATCTTCAAACAAAAAACGCCCCGCTGATAAAGCAAGCAAATGGACGAGTGTCAATGAGTAACCGGGGCAAAAAAGAATTATCAGCAGAAGTCGGGACGGCGTCGGGCGAGCGGCGCGCGTGCTGCCGAGTCACGGTGCCCGCAAAGAGCAGCACTAACCGCTGGTCCGCGGCTCCGAAGGCCGAGGTCGCGCTTCACGCTCGAAGCCACCTTTTGATAATCACTCTAATTACTCATTACTTGCTCCGTGTAACGAGCCACGAGCGGCGGCGTTATGTGTTACGAAGGTGAACGCAAAAAATCAATGAAATTTAATTTGTTTTCGGCGCTTAGCGTTCGGGTGGTTGTAAGAGTCGCTCTTGAAAGTTTGAAAGGTGATAAATATTGTAAACGTGGAGGTTAAGTACGCTGAAGATGAAACTTAGTTAACTTTCTTCTGTTGAGAATATTGTGACGCTAACAGAACTCGTTTTAATGTAATTTTAATGCGGATAATTCGGTGCAAATTTATCAATTACCCGTTGTTGCAATTATCTGTTTCCCGCGGCTTCGCTCGCATTGAATTAGTTACATAAATATATATATATATATATATATATATATATATATATATATATATATATATACCAACGCATAGCGGGTATTGGCCTTAAATAATAATAAATAAGTAAGTTATATGAACTTCTCTAGAAACTTTAATCACCCCATTTTGGGGGTTGATTTTTTTAAAGTAGCCTATGTCCTATTCCAGGTCATTGTATATTTGTATGATATTTAACACAAATTCATGCAGTATTTTTTGCACGACTCACAGACAAACATCCAAACGGACAAACAAATGTATAAACTTTCCCATTTGTAATATTAGTAAGATTTGTGCACAGAGACACATATGCTGTGCATGTGTAAGTTTTCTTGTAAAATATGAGTGTTATAAATATACACACGTGCTAATTTTGATGAAGTTTTTGTAAATTTTAAAAGTTGTTAGACCAGGATCATTGAATTTAAAGACTAGCTTTATCTCGCGGTTTCGCTCATGTAAAATTATTTTAATTATGAGGCTGTCCTCTGCAGTGACTAAAATATTAAGTTTCAAAATGTGGTGCAATAAGTTGCACCACATTTTTCTTTTCCACCAAGTAATATTATATATACATGTTATGATGTCTGAAAGGTGTTTGACTTGTCATTGAATATGTAATTCCTTGTACTGTTACTGTCATCATATGTGCAAAGAAACTATGAGATACCTGTGTTTTTGGTTACTTTCTTATGTGATGCCTGTATTTTTTTTTCGAGATTTACAATCTCCTATTATTAATTCAATTCAAGATTAACATGTTCGATATAGTGCATAAAAATACTTTCTGATATGCTGATTAATTTTCAATAAGCGAATTAAGATTGTCTTTTCTCTTGATTTATTTCGTATGTTATACATTCAAATTTGTTTTCTATTTAATGGTATATATATATATATATATATATATATATACATATATATATATATATATATATATATATATATATATATATATATATACTCTGGAAAGTTATAGAAGCTCTTAGAATATTTCTTTTAGGATATATAAAGAGTGCGGCATTCGAACTTCTATATAGTTTGTAGTTTAATAATCGGCGAGTAAAGAATAAATTAAAAATGGAATTATTTGGAAGTAAACTTAGAGGACTCTTTTTTCGTAAATGTCGTTTAGGGGGGAAAACTAGCGAAGCATCAGGCATTATATACACAACGATGGGTGAAGGTATTCCCTCTTACGACTGATGACAGCCAAGCACAGGTTCCAAAGATTGAAAGAGGGGAATTTTGATCTGGCTGATAAACCTCATTTAAAGCGACCTCCTACAATTGATTTAGAAAAATTTAAAAGCCTTATTGAAACAGATATCAGATTTTTAAGAAGTTTGCATTGTTTGGCAGACCTATTTTCATGCTCATATACTGCATTGGAAAAAAAACTTCATGCTTTGAGAAAGAAGTGAAAATATTCTGTTTGGCTACCACACGAGCTTACAATCTTTCAACTCAGTAGCTCCAAGCGCTAATGTGTGCTTGGAGCTACTGAGTCCCCATCATTCTAACGAGAGAGTAAAGTATCTGGTTATAGGAGATTAAAAGTGGGTGGCTTATGTTAATTTTTAGCATAAATGCCAGTGGTTAGGAGCTGGAGAAAAATATGTATCCACACTAAAATATAATATTGGACAAAATATACTTTTGAGTTCATGGTGGGGTATAAATGGAGTTATTCATCAAGTTATTCATAGGTAACTTTTTCAAGCAACAGTATAATTACAGCTAAAATTTATTGCGAACGATTGTGCAAACTCACCGCTAAACATCCTTCAAATCAAAGCAAAAGTTATTTGTTACATGACAATGCTCGACCCCACGCAGCAAAAGTAACGCGTGAAAACTATTTTCACTTGGATGGACTATGCTACTTCACATAACGTACTCTTTAGATCTTTTGCCATCTAATTACCATCTGTTTCGCTCTCTGTCTAATAATTTACATGATAGAAAATTTAAAGATGAAAGTCATATCAAAATCGAAGTTCACCAGTTTTTTAGTCAAAGTCCCAAAGATTTCTACAAGGATAGAGCTTTAGCTCTGCGTACATGTTGGCGACAAGTGTTAGATACGGTGCTTATAAAATTAACGATTGATTTTATTGACTACCTATAAAAAGTTGAAGTTTGTGTACAAATGGCGAGTTTATAAGTTGCCAACCTATTATATATGTACATATACTATATGTTACACTTACTTGTAGTCAGTAGGCAGTTGTTACATTATTTTGTACTGAAAAATTATGAGGTTTATAGTACAAAGTGTCAACTAACATTCTATGGTATCTTAAATATTGAGGACGAAAAAATATATTCCAAGATTTATTAACAGAGCTCTAACCGATAGCTTAGCGTTGTCATAACCTCACTATAAAATATACTATGATGAGTACTACCTGTGCATTCACGGAGACACGCGATAAACCGAATCAAAGCAGTGCACATTACGTACGAACTTATCGTATTTTAACCATTTTCATTCCAATAAATAAGATATGTGAATGCATACAAATACTCTCAAATAAATTTATAAAAATTTTGCAGTTATGTGCAAGATATACCACATAATAAATACATTTGTCTGAAGAGAAAATATACGTCTTCATTATAGACGTCGCGTAGACCTGCGCGTGGGAGAGAGGAACTTATATTTGAATTCTGTTAATAAATAATATTTTTATAAAAAAAAATAATACAAAAAAAATACTCGCGTGCAATTTAGTATACGTGACAGAAGTGAAACTTCTTTAGCGATCTAAACCTTGACAAAAGTAAGTATAAAGTGTGAAAACGGCACTGAGAATGAGAAAGATTATAAAAAGTGTAAATCCATAGATTGTACTAAATTCGCATAAGAAGATTTTAATGCTATACATTTAGAAAAATTAATAAAATATCATTACAAATCGATGTAAACATCTAATCGTTATATAAATTTATATAATCTATTGTCAATTAAAAAAAATAGCTGCAATTTAAGTACAAGAACACTTTTAACTGCTTCTCGTGTTGTAAATTATATTTACGACTATTTGTGCGGCTTCATTGCAGATTTATAAACAAATTAAGTACAATTTATACCTAATATGTAGAATTAGTAATAAATCGAGCATAAATATATAAATTAATAGACAAAAGTTTGATAGTCTCCTTTTGACCCATGTAACGTAAATAACATAACATATGTATGGTACCTCAGCTGTTCATATCTAGCGTTTGAGGCGTACATTGTAGATGTACGTGACTGTAGATCGGACACTATCTTATTAAATCGCTTTGTGTCATTGTACATACGTCGCTCACTTTTGCTCCACTTCCATGGAATATATAGCTCTCTTTCTTTTTCTCGATACGTCATATCTTTCTTCTCTCTCATGTAACGAAATGTGCCTAAATGTGACGCGACCATCAAATTTCACTCTCAATTCTCGTCCAATTATCGATTATCAAATCGCCGCCTAAGAAGTTCACTTCACAAATTAAAGAAAACAATAGATATAGCATCGAGGTTCGAACTGAGATTTCCATCGTGTTCCGTACTTAAACTAGTGCTTTAAGTACGGAACACGATGGAAATCTCAGTTCCTCGTGCCAATGATACACAATGGGCAAAGTGACGAAATAAAAATACACTTATTAACTCGGCTGCTCGGTTCGGCTGTATTCAGCGTAACGCCTAGTTTACTCGAAGAGCGTCAAACCGGTCGGCCATATTCCGCCTACCGCCGAGTATACCCGAACGCTTAACGTGACGCGAAATCGCGCGAAAACGCGTGAGTTTGAGAATAGAAAATGGGAGCGTGGCCGACAGTTAGAAGTGAAACTATATTATAAACAAGTAATTGTGTCCTGCTATTTCACTCTACGCTGCTCTTATACCCCTCCCACTCGCGATTACTAAACGCCTCCGTTTCATTCGCCAAACGACATCGATTATCGGGATTGGGGACGTATTGGCAGTACTCCGGATGATAAATCAATAAAAAACCGATCAGTCTCTCTGACGTCACTTAAGCAGTTTCCTCTACTTCTGTACATTTTTTATTTACTATGCTGTCCCTATGAATCGAGGCATGATTATAATTTTTGTAATCAAATAAACAAACAGACTTTTCCGCTTTATATATTAGTGCAGACTATTCTAAAGAGTCTGTGTGATTCATTGGCACTGATGCAATCTTCAACACGATTCATCTCAATAATATTAACAGATATAGATGTTTTACTACGACTTACTGTCATGCATTACCAATGCATGACGAACACCGAAACAAGCTATTAATTTATTGATAGTTCAATATTCACTGACACTATATATGGTCTCCAGTGCAGAATGCAACTTCTATCGCTCGCTTTCCTCACTACAGATAGGTTTAATTTTTCGTTACGGCTTTGTTTTCTATGATATCTTTTGTTTATATTTAGGTGATTCTTGGAATTTAAATTAGTATATTTAAAGTGTGTTTAAAAGAGATGTGAATTTTTTTCGTTGAAATCTTAACATTTTTAAATATTAACACATTTCTTAACATGTTTTACTCAGTTTAATGCATGGTATTGCCATATAAACGTACTTTGTCATGCCCTTTATATTAAACTTAAGAATAAAAAAAACGATTTACGTTTTTAAAAATATAGTTTATCCTTTTGTTTTTTGTGGAGCGTAAAAATAAAAAAAAAGAAACTACTTGTTTCTTTATGTTCTTTACTGATTTGTGAATAAGTTTTTATATAAGGGTATGTTTTTCTAACAATCAATTTATCTTCAACTTGTCGATAGATTAACTATATTAATTAACGTAATGATATAATGACATGTTTTTTTCTTATGTTAATTATTTTCCATTGTAATATTTTTCCATTTCGAATTCGGGTTCCAAATATTAAAGTCATAAATGTAACATGTGTTCCAATGGAGGCCGCGTAGCAAAGGTCCACGTGTTAACTTACAGTTACGACACGTCCATCTAATAAACCTTAAAGTGCCCGTCCTTACTCCGTTACGTACTCCGTAACGGTTAACATTTTATGGAAGTGTTAAAAGTTAATCAACATTTAACAGCGACTTAACCGACGCCTTGCGGCTGCCGTAAGTTAACGTTTATTACCGCCCAACTAATGGACATACACGAGTTTAAGGATCATCACATAGATTAAAGCATTACCGGGAACACTGGAAGGAAATAATTATTGTAGAAGGTGTGAGGAGCATAGAATGTTGCGGGAATATAATTGCGCAAGTGAAATAAATTTTAATAAGTTAACGCGTCCGCTTGCATAATAATTAAAACTTGTTAAGTATGTTCTAATCATACTTAACAAGTCTTAATTATTACCTCGCACTACGAGGGTTCTACACGCATTTAGACATACATACATTTAAGGATAAATATCATTCTATTAAACTATTTAGAAACATTAATATTATTTCTCACCATGTAAACATACTGCCTAATATAATGTACATTAGTCGATATATAAATCATCAAAGGCGCAAAATAGCGTGAATTTCTAAAAGAAAGCATGTCAAGCACAAGTAGAACTCATACTACGAGGGTTCCGTATACATTTAGGTACTTATAAACATATAAGAGTTCATAATATTTTAATTAAATTATTTACAAATATTAATTTTTCACAAGACTAATATATAACCTGCAATATCTTTCACAGGTGTAAAATTGAACAAATTTTAAAAACGGGTAATTACGCATGAAATTTGAAAGCAATTATTTTTGGGTTTTCCCCTTTATTTGTGCTAGAGGACCTCCCATTATGCCGACATTCAAGATTGTAAGTCAACGAAAAGTACTCTGTAGCTTTTGATAATCAGTAAAACTCTTGAATGAATAAAAAATACGCTTTAAAGGCCCGTATCTTTTTGTTGCGTAGAGACTTGTAATTTTTACAGCAATGTAAAGCCATAGACCCCAGTACGCGATATAATTTATATTTTCAGCCGTATTTATTATTTCAAGCCGTTTCAGAGAAAAAGAGCTGTGAAAAGCAGACGGACAGGATGACCGACGGACTGTATCGGAGATTGGGGAGGGGGAGGAATGCAGATATTTTTATGGATAGTTTTAAGAAATTTCTGGAAAGGTCTTACCTAAAATTTTCAAAGTTTTTAAATTTTCTTTTTCTATTGATATTCCCACACGATATATACGTATGGAATTAAAATATTCTTTTACTTCACTTCGCTTATTAATTTTTTTTGTAATTATTTCGGAGTATTACTGGAATATTCTCAGTTCTACATTAAAGGTTTGTAAAATCTATGGATATGGGAGGTAATCTTCCAAACTATTCATTCGATTTCAAAAATTCTTTCACCAGTATTTAGAAAGGAATTTCAGGATTTGTGTTTGTAAATTATCCCGTTAAAAATAATTTTCATGGAGACCAGTTTTACAACGTAGGTCAACGAAAAACAGTCGAGCGAATGCGTTTCTTATGAATGCTGCCTTAACTATGAGAGATTATTAATAGATGATATTGATATTTATATTATATACAGTGTTACCTATTTTATACATTCCAAGACAAACGTAATTAACGAGTAAACTCCAGTGGCGCAGCTGACACGCACAATATTCGGGTGGATGTGTCACGGAACCTGGAAATTTAGGGAGATTGCCATAATTATTGACGCTTCACAGAAATACCAAATAAAATAAGTACTATCGATGATTATCAATTATTAATCAGAAACAATTATTCTTTAATTATTAATTTTGGATATCGACAGAAATTATGAACCAAAAATTACATAATTATGTAATATCATTCAAAATTTAATAATTTATAGTTGTTTTATTAATAGATTTAAAACCTTTAAGTAAATAATAATTTATTAAAAAAATCATTACTGGTATTAGTCAAAGTAATTCCGGACTAATTTATAAATAAATCTTCCAAGTGCAAGTAGTATTCTTACGCCAACGGTTCCGTGCTCAGCCCAAATGAATCGCAACCGGTTTTTTATTAATTTATAAATCTTACTTATAATTATTTATAGTGAATGAAAATTAATAACAGTAATTTAACATAGGTACAGTCGACAGCACATCAAGATTTACACCTTAACTACAAATCCTCTATGCAGGTGAGATAAGCCCAAAATCTATAGTGCTGTCAACTGTACCTGTCTCCTAATTTACTCTCTCTTTTTTATTTCATACGAACGTATACAATTGCACTGTCTTCTTCAGGTTAAAAAAAATACAAATTTTAAAATACAAAGTTTTATTTGCAGTTTCCACTATTTTTATGGAGTTTCTATGAACTTTTTACAGACTCAACTATATGTCGTAAGTTGGTAGACGTCTACACCTAAAGTAATAGAACCTACTTAGCCGTGATGACTTTCCTTTTAATTTCTTTATACAAATATACGACTATTGTGAATACTTTTTAGATATTCAAAAATAGCGGTTTAGTTGGTAGGGTGTGGGCACTCGCAAATATAAGAGTAATGATCATTATATTTCGTAAACGAATCCCTGTATGGAAATACGTTTGAGATTTATTCAACGATACCCAACATGTTTGACATGTTAAAACCTAAAATAATGTTTGAAAAGGTTTTCTTTCAAAACTTGGTACGCGTTAAATAATAATATGCCAAATTTCAGCTTTATAGACTAATAGTTTGCGAAAAAAATCGGAAAGACAGACGGACATGGCGAGAGAGAGAGAGAGAGGACATTAAAATATTATATTTTGCAACAAAATTGGGAGAAGAAAAAATCAGAATGAAAATATCGAAATTTCCCTAAGGGAATTGAACATTCTTTAAGTGATTTGAATATGCTCTAACAGACTTGCATGTTCTTTAAGAAACTTGGCTATTTTCTAAGGAACTTAGTTATACTCTAAGGGTATTGAATATTCTCTAAGAGATTTTAATATTACCAAAGAATTTTAATATTCTACAAGGAATTTGGACATTCTCGAATGGATTTGGGTATTTTTTAAGAGATTTGATTATTATCTAAGGATTAAAATATTCAATGGAAGTGAAAACATCGTATTTGGAAAAAAAATGAGTCGAAGTAAAAACACGACACACGATTTAACTACTCGTGCGCCTGAGCTTCTTACTCATATTTTACATCAAAAGTACATTAAAACATTACAAAAGATTTTATGACTTAATTATAAAGTACCTTTTTACATTATACTTTAATAACGTCAGAACATTACGATATATACAAGTATCTCATTATATTTCTAAGACGTTAAGTTTTACGATATGTTTTGAATCCTTATTAATAAATGTATTATTTCGCATAAAATTATGATTATGATCAGGATAATGTGGGATGAACGAGCGTAAAGTTTTTGAGTAGTTTTTTTGGATGTTTCCCAAAGTTTGATAAAATAAACAAAGGATATCTTAAAATATTTTCAATCAATAACTTATGAATTTTCTGCAGATTAAAAAACAATACCAGGTAAGTCGCATTGTTTTTTAATCGACAATACATTCAGCAATAATAGACAATATGTAATAATTTTTTTTTCAAAAACATAATCCTAATATTCTCTAACTTAGTAACCTTATATATTGATAAGGTAAAATTTTGTGAAGAATATTACCATTGCTTTGTTTTCGATAGTATTTTGTTTTTTTTAATGAAATGATGGTTATTCTATATTTCAAAAAATGCTTTTACAATAATATAATAAAACAAGCTTTTGACCTGATAGTTAACAGGTAATTCACAATATTAACCCGTACACACAATACAATAATCACATTTACCGACAGACTAAGGCGTTTTACAATTTTGATGCTTACAAATTAACTGATGCTTTGTATAACTGTATTTGTCTGTATAACTTATCATCCAATAACAATTACTTTAACTACTACCTTGCATTTATACTCTGATCCTTACGTATTATATAATATTAATTTCAATAACCTACATTGTATAATTTAATTTTTATAAAATATGTACAAAGATTAAACTATACAATACACAAAGCTGAACACTAGTCTCATTATTTGTAGCACATAATTTAAAACCTCGTAGTGTTTAGTCTCAATTTTTGTATTGAATATTATAACCCAAGAATACGATGATATTCACTCCCGACACAAGAATACGATGATATTCACTCGTTGTATTGATTCCTCCCCGTGACGTGTTGGACATAAATGTCTCTGTTCCATTTGATCGCGCCTGAGTACATGAGTTTCCTCACGAGGCGCGCCTATCCAGGACTGATGGCTAGACGTCTCAGGACCGCCTCGTTTTCTTGATCCCAGCACCGAGAGGTCCCACGATGACGGCGTCTACGAATGCTTCATAGTCTTGTCATGTGAAGGACTCCATAACTCCCGCATAATTGGGACGTTTTTCCTCGTGTGCCGCTGCGAACGTTGTAAGGCGAATTTCGAATGGCATTGCCATATCTGCGAATTTAAAGAGTATTGTTAACCGAAATGCTTAGGCGGTAGAGTTTTTAAAATGATACGACACTAATTTTTTTTATAAAAACAAAATTACTTATTACATTGAAATAAAGTCTTTACTATTATGTTATGCACTAGCTGTCCCGAAGACTTCGTCCGTGTGAAATTCGAAATAAGAAAAATTATTATAATTTCTTTTTTGTTTCATATGTTGCTCATGGTTATAAACTATTATCATACCAAATTTTATCAAAATCTGACCAATAAATTTCACGTGACTGACGAAAAAATTAACATACAGATAAAAATTCTAAAAACAAATTTTCCGGCTTCTGTTATCATTCTTCACGCTAAATCAGTAACTCTTTTTAAAATATTTTACAGAATTCACTCAGTTACAGTTTATTATATGTACAGATGAAAACAAAAGTGCTTATTATAATGAAAGTCTCTACTATTATAATTTATAAAATATAATAGTAGAGAGTGTAGAGAGATTATATAATATATAAAAGTAGAGACTTTAACTATAATCTCTACATTATCTCGCAAAATCCTTATTACTATGTATTATTTTTAAAATAGAGTAGTTGTGGCAAAAATATAGTAAATAGAAGATAAATTATTATTGGGGCGTTTGTTATTGCTTATGTAGTTCGAACGAGGTGATTAATAACGAGGTCAAATAAAGTGTGGAAGAAATATTGGAAACAAAAACATTAATAACTAAAGTTTGCAACAGTATATTTATCTACTGCAGTAGGTTGCTTACTACAATTTATTTTTATTTGTGGGGTGTAGTAATAAATTAAAATCAAATTCGGGTACTTTTATTATTAATCAATGAACAGTTCTCGGGTTCAAACAAAAATATATTATTTATTATTTTAACTAATTATTTTCTAATTAATTACTATGGATAAAAAGATACTTTAAAATGTGATTAACATGTAATGTTTAAAAGGTATCATTTTTTTACCTGACTACGGCAGAGGACGATTATTGGTTTCACAGGCTATGAATGTATGTACATATGTGAGCAAGTTTGGTCTCTCGTAAAGACTAAACTACTAAAGTAATTTCAATAAATGACGTGTTCTTAGATTCGTTTTGATCGAAAGAGTGTCCTTGAATACATAACGTTATGAATTTGTGTGTGTATATATATATGTATATATATATATATACATATATATATATATATATATATATAATATATATATTTATATATATATATATATATATATATATGTATATATATATATATATATATATATATATATATATATATATGTGAATAAGTTTGTTCCATCGTACGGAAAAAATTTCAACAAATGAGGTGTCTCTAGATTTGTTATGATCCAGAAAGTGCCGTAGGGTATAAAACGTTATTAATTTCGTGGGATATGCATGTATTTCGTGCTTTTCAGTTATTTTTTCTTGTATTTGTGTTTTACTTTTTCCTCTTGTACTAAAATTGAGCTGCGTTTTTTGGCGTCTACCTAAAAATAAACACGAACAGAAAATTCGATGTGTGATTAGATATAAAAAAAATATCTTATACTTTTAAAAGGAAACTTTTAAAAGTTTAAGATATTTTCTTCAATAATAAATGTGTATATAAATAAAAATTATTTAGCCAGCATTGGCGTAAAATGTTCTTTTACTCCGTTACATTTAACAACTGAAGGAATTTTCACAAAGTTTTATATGTTTGTAATACTATATTGGTAATATATACTAATAAATAAAGTGCAACAGTTTGTATGTTTGTTCGCAGTAATCTCTGAGACCACTATCTCGATTTAATTATTTTTTCCGGATTGAAATCTCATACTTTGAAGAATATTTTTGGCCATATATCAACATGCTACGATTTATATGGGTCAACAAGTGACAAAACATCTAACATAAGTCGGAGAACAGTGTTTAAAGGCGCAAGGTAGAGACAAATCGTCTTATTTACTGACTGAACACCCCGAGTATTCCCGCCGATATAACCCCAACCCCCGATGACCGATGTCGTTTGGCAAACGGAGCTGCGGGAGTTTTGTACCGCAAAGGGATAGCAGCATTTTAAAGATAGTACTACAGATGTTAAGCTGCGGGATACAGCTAGTAAGTTACAAACCGCTAGCCGGACGTACCATTGTTTCAATAAAACTTAAGATCGTTGAGTCACCTGTAATTTGTCAGTTACTTGATATCTATATAACTAAGTTATCGATTTCGAATACTAAACAAGAACTATTTTCTGTCTCTTTCTTTCTTTTATTGAATTAGGAAATATCTTCTCTCTATAATTACTCGTAATAAACATTTTAGTTTCATTAACGGTTAAACATAATTTGCAATTGTGTAAACTTAATCGTTTTGTAATTAGTTATTATCCAAATTGAATGTAATAAACAAGTTATTATTTAACTTTTGTTGTCATTATATTATAATCATTGTTATAGTTTCGTACAGGTCTTTAAATAAGTATTAAATTATTTATTGTACACGTATTTATTTTTAAATCAATTAAGAAATTACTCTAAGTTAGGTTTAATGGTTCAAGGGATGAATCACGGTATTATTGGAGAAGTAAAAAATAAAGGAATAATAAAAAAGGTCTATTGCATGTTACAACACATATAAAGTAGGGTTCTTTAGTTGTTTGTATCCTTTGAAATTGTTAATGGAAGTTGTTTGAAATTATTTTAAATTAAATTTCTATCAACACCTCGTATCCAGATTTTTTTTTTCAATTCGCGAATATATTTATCAAACGTTTCTCTTCATTTCAAAGTTTACTATTTCGCATACGGGGTCAAAAACTAAAAATGGTAAATAAAACCTCAAGTTAATTTTAGGAGACCTATGCAATCGAATATTTCAAAACAAATTTTTACCCCAACCTTTTAATGATTTTTGTTTTATATTTCGCTATTTATAATAAAAATAATTGAAATGTTCATATGGGGCACTTACTTGCAAAATTTCATGGGTAAAAAATTCAAAATTGTAAAGCTACATCTGATGAACGGTTCGACATAACAAAAAATAAGGCTAGTAGGCTTACTTGCGTTTCGGTAGTAGTTCTCCACTATGATATATTTTATTCGAATAAATTACGTTTAGAAGAGATTTTCGCATTAGAAAACGATGAATGAAGAAAAAAAAAATTAACATAAATCGACGTGAAATATTCGTAGAGAAAGAACATGTTAGAAGTAAGGTCATAGAGAGAATATTGGTGATAACGGAATATTGAAGAAAATGTTATCGTTAGAAAGAATAAATGGAGACGAATAGGCTGTGTGGAAGCTACAAGAGTGACAGCGTGTCACTTCCTTCGGCTCTGGAATATTTTGATGTGAAACATCTATAGGCGCAGGTATAAACCGGATCGTTGGCGTGGGGATGCTTACCGTGGCGACGGGTCGCCACGCTATACTAAGTTATATATGTAGTCTATATGTAGTACAGTGTACGGTATGGCGACGTGTCGCCATACGCAACCGACTACGCGACCCCCTCCTCACTCAGTTCGACGCTGTTGTTTACTGCGGTTCACTTAACCTGTGCTTTATTATTTTTGTATTAATTGTAAATAAATGTTTATTAAACAAAATCATCATTTTCTGTAAGAAATTCGTAATAATTTATTTTTTCATTATGCTATTTAGTTCCTGTAATAATCTTGTCTTTTATGCATATTACTTGTACGAACACGATGTTTCATATTTGCCAGGCGTCCCGTGACGGCTCACTGTTTTTTTTCACTTCCATTGGCAAAATGTAGCCGTAGCATGTTACTTTATAAATAATGAAAACATAATGGAATTATAAGACATTCAGCATACGTAAACATGTTGCATCCTAATGAAACTTTTATTATGACCGCTACAAACTTTAAAACGACACCTTATTTCACTTTACGTAAATGCACAGTGAACGTGCCGACTGACTATAAAGGTTATTTAAATATTTCTTTCGATCTTTAAGTCAATTTAGATTTACTGGTAGATTTAGATGAGTGAACTGAACGGTAAGACAACATTTTTTTAATGATGCCTTATAAAAATACGTTACGTATTAAATTAGATACTAAAAACATTGTAATAAACTGTATCATGTAAATAATATTTCACAAATACAGAAACGCCAATAAAGACCGTACTTGAGAATTGAAGGATATCTTGGATCCATTTACTTTATTAAATAATAATTTCGTAAAATACTTTAGACTATATGAAAAAAATAATAAAATTTCTAATCGATAATTTGTGGTCGAAGATGAAGTATGACGACTAATAAACATTACTTGACGCGAAATACAATAACATAACCTTTAAAAATGCATTTATAGACATCCATAGATAGAGCATAGAACTGTCATTCTCGACGAAATAGTTCCGTTCTTTTCTTTCACCTAGTAAAATTATATGATGCTATTCTTTTCTCCAAATAAACGAAAAATACCGTTAACATCTGGTACGTTAACGAAAAACAAAGGATAGAACAACGCCATTGCGATGCAAATGTCGATTTTTAAAGCAATGTTAAGACAACCATAATTGTCATACATTAGCTAACATCAAATAACGTAAATAATGAAACATAGGGCTGGTTGCCTCATTAACATTTTGTTTATGAGATTTTTATGTTATATGGATCCGGGTTCAATTCTCGGTTGCTCGCCGAGTGAGGTTACATTGATGTTTCTCTTGTCTATAGGCCGTTGCTTTCGTAGCAATAAATCAAGGGTAATAATTGTGTACATACAAGTCTATAAATAAACGAACAAAATTTGGAACAATACGTAAATAATATATAAATAAATAAATAAAACTTAGACAAATATGTGCATGTGTTCTAGTCAGACTAGGAAATTAACTACTTAAAATTGCCCTTGTAAGCGGAGATAAAAAACCAGATTAACAATTACTGTATGAGCAGCGTAATTTTGCTCGGAGCATCTCGATTAAAGTCGAGATTGTAACGAGCGATAATCACTTCATTATTCATTGGCGAGGCGGAGGCGAGCGTCGTTTAGCAGTTGCATCGTGGAACGGTCGGTCTATTGTGAATTGCGTTTCGCCAGTTTTAAACAACACACTGAGAATACATGTATGTATGCATATTGTTAAGTTTTTGGCTGCCCATTCGCGGTATGGACCACTTTGTTCTACTACGCTTACCCAGGTATCGGCAACGTTGAGTTGCATACCAATACATTTTATATGCCATACATTTTATGGCCAAAAATTTTTCTTCAATTTTTTACATTTTGATCTTATTTCAAGACATCTGCATTTGTTTTCAAGAAATTAATAAATTCAAGCGTAGAAGAAGGAACACAAATTTTTTGAACAGTTTCAGAGTGTCACGAGTACAAAATAACAAATAGGCAAACGGATACATAGATTGATAGACAGAAATCAGAAAACACCTCAATATCTCATGTCTTTTCTCAGACTAAGGAATAAAACAGTAAAATCTTTCACTGAATTCATCTAGTAGTTTTACGTGCTGCGAGGTCAAAATGGAAAACAGGTTTCAGATAAAAACTCCAAAAAACCATGACGTTCTGTTCTGTAATGTATTTATTGCAAATAAACTAATTTTCGTCAAAAAATATTGGATATGTTAATTTTGCTTTTTCATTCTATGTACTTTTAGTGCGGCATTTAATGCGTCAATTTTTTTTTATTGATCATGGATTTTATTATGTATTTGTTTGCTGACGCATGTAGCAATATCGATGCACCAAATTTTTCTTGGTCGGTTTTTTTGTTAAGACCTCATGGTAAAATAAGGTTTTCATCAAGTACTAAGGTATAGTACTAAAGTTAAGTCATAGCGTTATTCAGTGTCAAAGGGGCACTTGGAGTTTTTATCCTTTTCTAGCGAATGGAAAGGGAATATTTCCTTCTTGGATATTTGAAATAATTTTTGTCGTCTGTTGCCAAAATACGTGGAAAAAAGAATTGTAGTATTCAGCTGATGAGCAAATGGAGAGGCTGAAGACATAAAGCATTGTAATTATTGTGAGTAATGATCATAAAAATACTAATGTAAATAACCTAATGATATTTTTTTGCATCGTTGCTTTAAAAACTGAAGACGGTTACTTACGTATGGTTCTTTTAACAAGCATATTCACCTGACGTCGCTGGGTGTATCCAAGGTTAGGTAATTCGAACGGAGTGGATTTTCTAAAATTTGATATCCAAGATTGAAGTTCAAGGTTAGACACACATCGATAGAATACTCGAATGAGTTTATGAATTTGGTTTATACACTTCATAGAGGTAGCAAAATGAACGAGGGTAATTGCAGGAGACCAAAACGGTTTTAAGTCGTGGATTATAGATGAACTTTGTGTGAGACATGTTTATTGGTAATGGATGTTACTCTCTTATGACGATGTTTAATTTTGGATGATAACTTTGAATACTCTTTTATGACGATGTTAACAAAACAATTAAGGTGAATGCAGTGGAAACGTGATCGAAGACTTGTTATGCTGTTAAAAAGGGGAATTTTAGAAACTTTGAAGTAGATTATTGTTTTTGTAAAATTAGACATCTGTGCAGCAAGCGACAAAAGCTTGGTAGAACTATTTATATGACTTGCTATCATTGTTTCTTATCTCGGTAAGTTGGAAGTTCGCGCGATAGTTTAAGTAGGTTCTATATGTATGTATATATGTATATATATATATATATATATATATATACATATATATTAGCGTCATCTATTGAATTCTATTGTAAGCGATATTAAAACATGAATTAGTGACATTTTTTGACATTCGTTCATCCTGCCTAATGACAAAATAATAAAATGGCAATAAAAGAATTAAAGAAAAGGCTTTTTTATAGCAATTTTAAGAATTTATTTTTATATCGATAATTGACGTCATTACAAGATTAAGTGCACCTACCTCACTCTGCTCACATGACTATAAGCTGTTCAATATTGAAAGTCATTAAAACCCATCTAGTATTTCTTTTCGTGATGTTCCTACAATGTCAAAGAGATTGAAATTTCAAAAACGGTCGATTTTTTCCCCGTGGTCAATTTATAGTCATCGAACTAAATTTTTCGAAAAAATCTTTAATATATAAACTTTTTACGTTTATTTCTTTATTCTAGAGACTGTCATAAAAAAATAAAAACTGTTAGGTAATTCTGAGTGGAAGTAATTCTGCGCAACGCACTAAGTTTATTTAAAGTGTATTTCCGTAAAAAAAAACTTCAGAAACTGTAATTATTTAGCTTTTTAAGTTTTTCTCAATTTAGTGCATAGAATCATCAGTATGAACAAAAGACACGTCTTTTGTTGCACCTTTATACATATACATAAAGAGATTAAGAATTTTGACATTTTTTATTAGCACATTTTCGGTTTGGTCCATTTGACAATATTTTATCGCTTCTTCCATTCATTTTGTTACCATGTTTATTTATTTATTTTTTGCTACCTGTAAGTAGTTTATTTATTTCTTCGGTCCAAACCGTCGCAATGGATCGATCTTGCCTTATATTCTCGCACAAATGTGTAAAGCGTAGCAAAGCACGTATCAGCTGAATATATTTGAAGCATGTTTTGGTAAAAAAGATAATTTTTTGTTAAATTCCCAACAATGACATTAATTTTTTTCGGAAATGATTGATCTATTGAGGATGATGCATAGAGTCACCAGTATGAATAAGAGACACGTTCTTTGTTGCAACTCTACATACATCTATAGATGAAGAAGTTTGGCATCGTTTATTAGCACATTCTAGATTTGATTCATTCGACAATATTTTATCGTTTCTTCCATTCATTTGATTAATACGTTTGTTTATATATTTTTTGCTACTTGTGAGTCGTTCATTTATTTCATTTGTCCAAAACGTCGCATTGAATCAGCCTTGCCTTTTTTTTTCGCCTTTTGTTTCTTTTGTGACAATTACAATCTACTTAATCGCCCAATTTATTTATTATTTGGTTTAATGCTGATTACATCTAAATTAATTTCTTGTATTTATTTTTTTATTCTTTGTTTTAATCCATCTGACTTGCTCTTGGCAAATGCGTTGCATCAGTGGGGTGCCTGATTAATTATTTTTTGTGTAGTTTTTATTATCGTGCTGTCACTTCATTGATAGTTTTTATATGTTTGATGTGTGCAGTTCTCTTTTCTTGTTACGAGCGAGTTGTTTATTGATTATATTATCTATACCTAGAGTAGGTATGGACCACTATGAGTAATATAATTGACGACAGTTTTAGTCTGAAGATGAATATTAATTAATTATATCAATTTACTTCTTGCAAAACATTAAAGTAATAAACTTATTGGAATCAATATAGGAAACGTCCAAAGAAATAGCAAATAATGATTACCAATGATTGGTTGAATGATGAATCAAAGAACCAGCTAGAAATTTGAAGATTGCGTCGAACAATTAATGGAATAGATAATAAAACTGGCCAAAGCTTGTCGAATTCGCATACCGAGAATTCCGCACCAACATTATTTAAAGTCATGGTATTTATTAAATTAGACCTATGTTCTTTGCTTCCGGCTTCACCCCCGTGATATTTGAGCAGAAACTTTCATCACTCTCTTCTCCTCGTATACATATGCTCGGCCTGTCCTAATTATAGACCTTGAGGAAATATGTAGATACTTCATAAATATTTGCAAAGATTCACTCTAAAATCGCTAACATACAAAAACATTATCGTCGCTAAAAATGTTTACTTGCTTAACAATAAAATTCATTTACATAATGGCTAATCATTTAAAAAAAAACGACATCCGAAAACATCATGTCGAGCCATAAAACAATAAGCAATAAAAGCTATAGTCGTATTATTACATTTTTCTTATTGTTTTGGCAGCCCATTTAGTTTTTCCTAGCCAGGCGTAATTTTTTTAGCGTTTATGTTGGGTACTCTGCCCCTGTAGATGACAGCTTAATTGTATGTTATCTACGTGCAATTTAAACCTAATTAGAAACTACTACATTTGAGGTAACTTACTGTAAGTTATTTACATCTAAGATATTTTTATTATAATAGCTCAGAAAATTATGAAGAGAGGCTTGATAACAAAATAGGTGTAAGAACAAAAATTTTGACCGTTTTCTAATCACAATTAAAAGAAAATACGTGATGTAGTATTATTTCTACTTTATTTAAATTCTTTACCATGACCGAATATTTGCTAATTGCCCACCTGAAGATGTTGTAATACAACGAAACCTAGGTCGTGGTAAAGAAATTAAATAAAGTAGAAATAATACTGCATCACGTAGTTTCATTTAATTGTGAATAATGAATTTCTACAAAATTTATTCTAAACGTATTCAATACTCGTCTTCTAATTGTTATTTTTAACGAAGCCTTCGGCGTATGGATTAATAGATAGACAACGTTGCCACAATAGGTTTTCGTTAGAACCCTCCGAGCAGAGAATCCTCAAAAAATTCTAAAATTTGGTGGCACAAATACCACCAAGTGAATATAAATTGAGTGTTGCAAAATATCCAGCGTAGCAGAATATAAATTGAGTATTGTAGAATATCCAGTATTGCAAAATATCCTATATGGATCAGGCAGATAGTATAACATTTAGTATCTTGAAAATAGACAAGCGAAGAAAAAACTGCCAACATTATAATTCGCAAGTTATAACTTTGATTATTATAAAAAATTTAGTTTGCTGGAAAAATGTGTGTGTTCATGTACGTGTTTCAATGTGTGTGTGGTGCATGTGCATCCGTAGTCTTTATTTTTTTATTTTAGGTATTAAATATTTGTTTAATATTCTTGCAAACATTTTTCCTTCCTAAGAATTTTCTTGACTAAAAGTGAACGTAACTTCACGAACAAAGAATATTAATGAAATCGGCTTTCGGCTATGAAAATGTATTAGGTAGAATATTTGGGAAAGACTTAGAGGCGAGATGAGAGACGGAAAGATTGATATGGAAAAATGGAATACTTCGATATTTTCACAATTTCCCATTCTTTCAAGTTCCTTGCGTATTTTATATCTTAACTGGTAATACCCCACGGTTTAACATACATGGAATTACGTTAATTATGGATTTAGTTTCTTCTAAATCGGACAATGAGACATGCCACCGCGTGACATGCCACCTCACCCCTCCTTTTCCCCAAAGCTATCACTCCATTTACCAAGAGACATTGGTCGTCGGGTCGGGTGTATGTCGACGGGAATGAGATGATCTGTCGTTTAATAAGTCTTTTTCTCCCCCCGAGTGTCCCCCTCAATATACTATGACCTTGCACCGTTTAAACAGTGCTTCCTGACTTCTTATACAGTGGTTCCTGACTTCTTATATTATACATTCTTGCTACTCTAACTTTGCCAATTATAACTTAATGATGTAAAGCCTATAAACTTCCTCGAAGTATGGGCTTTTAATTCCAAAAAAGAAATTTGAACTCAAATAAAACGTTCCAGAGATCAGTGCGAACAAACAAAAAACTTGTGAATGCTATTATTAGTGAAATCTCAAAATGTGTATTTACCCTTGTCAATAGCTCACTAATTTCGTCTTAGACATAATTAGCTTTAAATTCTGTTAGACAAACGTTGCTTGATGTATTTTATGAAATTGTTCAATTAATACATCATAATATTGTAGTTAAACAATATTATGATGTTTCCAAAAAGGACAAATTTCAAGGACTGTAAAATGTAAGGCGACCATCCACAATCATGAAAAGGATCTATAAGTCTTTATTATTCGAAACGTTTAAGGTGAATTTTCGCTAGAGAACTTACAGTAACCAGTATAATTATTAACCTTTTTTGTTCTCTATCTAGGTTCAACGCAGTTATGCTTAAAAATTTTTATCAATCTCAGATTGTAATTTTAATTAAATTAGTGATCAATATTACTTCAACATTCGCTATAAGTCTATAAGAAAGAATCTAATATGGAAGAAGTCAAAGAGCATCATCACGATTATCTATCTTCTATAATATGTTATATAATCTATAACATGTAATCAAAGGAAATTACTTTGATTAAATATTGAATTGAATGAAAATGTAGATTTTACATGAAAGAATGGCAGGAAAACAATTGTAGCAAGAAAATTGCTGAGGAGAAATCTGGTTGCTACTGTATTCGTAGCATGAAAAATGAGGGCAGAAAGAAATAAACTAGCCAAGTGCGGGTCTAGATTGCGTATCGATGGTTCCGTAACTCAATGGAAAAAAAACTACTCATGAATAGTCATTACTAATATGGACTTTCTAGAGTAAAGTATTTTATTATATCTATTGTAATTAATTGCGGGAGGGGACACATATATATTTTCGTGAATACTTAAAAAACAGTAACACCTAGAATCAACGTTTTTTTCATAGTTTCAGAAGTGTAGGGGGTATGTTTTGCATATTTTTCTGTACATCTCTCTTCAGAGATGTACAGAAAAATATGCAAAATATATCCCCTATACTTCTGAAACTATGAAAAAAACGTTGATTCTAGGTGTTACTGTTTTTTAAGTATTCAGAAATGTTGATAATCAGTGTTAGTAAAACTTGTTTTTTTCCTCAGTTTTTTGAGCAGTCTTTTTTTTAATAGTAATTTTTTTTTACAATTTTTTTAATTAAATCACTTCATATATTTAGTGATACTGGTGAAGGAATTCATCCAAATTTCACACATGAAACTCTGTGAAGCTGTTCAGGCTACAGGAAGAAATCAAGATTTATACTTGCATAAATGCTTAAAAATAATACTACCCCATTTTAATAAATGAATGATATAATTTAATAATATAGACCAATAGCCTTTCCAGAAAGGTAAAAATAGATGTATTAATACATTCCTTCATATCGACTCTTATGTGAATAACTTTCCTTATTAAACCATTATCTATCACTGCATATATTTACAATTGTACACAACACAGTTGTACGCACTCTAATTGTATTTTCCGACACCCAAATCGCTGAACAATACAACCTCCCACCGCGGCAAAAAACACTTCAAAACCGACCAGGCGATAGAGACCGCGGGGCCGAGTCAATATATCCTGGTGAACGTAATTATCGAAAGAAGTTTATCCTTCAAGCGACCCACAAAATCGGCTGACCTTGCCCTCCGCGCGGCTCGATACCACTGAGAGACGACTGTAAGCTATAACCTGTTCCAGCGAGATCTAATCGTACAGCCTCCGGGCGGTTTGGACCCTCGGACTGAGCAGTTCGTACGCCAAAATCCACTGTCCAAAAACAGGTAAAAAGCTGGGTGTAGAGTTACAACTGTCTGTGACTAAGCGAAGTCAAAATAAATGTATTGCTATAAATATTACAATGTATTAGAGTTCCATACTGCCTGTATGTCAGAGTCGGTTTTCTCCAAAAACTGTTAGGCGTAGAAGCTTAATATTTGCTGTGGATATAAAATACATTAACCCTTAAATATTACATATCAAGCATTTAAAATATTATAGTAAATAATTATAGAGGTAAAATTTGATTTCCTAATTTATCATTTAATTTCCTATATCGTAGCAATTGCAAGGGTGAGCTATAAGAATCCAAAAATATTTTTATTAGAATTTTAATTTTATGTAATATAGTTTTAGAGATCATTTCTATTCTTTTTAATTTCATATAAAACTCGATAAATTATTAAACTTTCTTTAAACTTAAAATGTTTTATTTCTAATGACCCTTCGAAATGATTTCATTTGAGATTTATGTTAAAAACCGTTTTGAATCCTGAAATTCCACCAGTATTCAGTACATTGCATTTGAATTCCAAACGATATATTATCCTTACTGCAACAAAAAAAAAGCAAAAAAGCTATTTGAGTACTAACAAAAAAAAAGCAAAAAAGCTATTTGAGTACTCTAACGATATTATTATGTTTTTTTATATCTCATACTAGATGGGGTACCCAGTTTCATTCAAGAGTCGACTTAGGCCAGGGAGTTGATATGAGATTGTGTGGTAGTTGGAATAAAAAGACAAAACTTTAAATTATAAGAAATAAAACAATTTTATTGAAAACATATTCTAACTATTGATAATACTTGTTTATAAACAACATTTTTCATTTTGTTATCCGGGGTATATATTTATTTATTTATTAACTTTTATGTATAGTACATATGGCGAACTTATTGCTACATTGCTCTTTCAGTCAACCATAACAATTCGTATTGAAATTTAGTTGGTAGACTGTAAGAGATTTAACAATGAAAATTCTTCAAAGAACATTAGACAAAAAAAATACAAAAGTAAATTAAAAAAGAAAACAAAATATTGACATGATTTGGAATGGGAAAGACAGGAAAGCGCAAGGACACAAAGGAAAAGGTTTTAGAAGAAGCAGGACTTTTCACTCGATCTTTGAAAATATTTAGAGATGTGGTTTTCCTGCTGTCAGGATCCAGGTGATTCCAAATTTTTGCTGCTTGGACAGTGAAGGATTTTTCGTAAGTGGTAGAGGTATGTTTAGGAATAAGTAGGGTGCGTGAACTTTCAGGTCGCAGCCCAAGGCCGTGAGCAGACAAATCTTTAAATTTGCCACTAAGATAATTTGGGCTATGAGGATTTATTAATATGTTAAATAGAAGTATATATGTATATGTGCACAAATTTTTCGAATTTCCTTCTCGAGAGCAACCTAATTATAGCTGACCGTGAGAAAAGCAGGATTCTTTGTTACTGATGCCGCAATGTTTTAAAGTTTATCCTTGCGGTTTGTTAATTGTAAAGCTATGGGCTAATTTGATTGGAAATTGCAGTCTTTTAAATTGGAATGGCAATTCAGTAGAAATCAGTGGTATTCTGGGGATAAATACTGTATGGCCTTTGTCCTTTCCATTCATAAGGTCGGTTCGATGATGTTATTCGGTAGCTGTTTTGTTCCTTATTCCTTTACATAGTCGTGGTGAGTTGAGATTTTTGAGTAGTATGATCGGAGATCCAATGTTCAGTTGAAGGCAGTGTAATGGCATTCCTGGTACTTGCAAAGGGTTCAAATATTCAGTAGTGAAGTTGACACTTTCTTCAACGTTTAACATCGTGTCGATCGATGTGTATATTCTCGTTTCACCAGGAATTTTTTTTTAATATTAGACTTGATATCGTCGATAATATTATTTTCAGTTGCCAAATTTGCTCTCTCAAATAGCCACTCCGGATTAGCATAGTTGTGAACAATGTTTGCATAAATTTGATTGATGAGTTCGTCCTCAGTAGTGAGTATGTTATAGAAATCATTGTTGAGTTCATTTAGACCGGTCGTCTGATCTGTAAGTTATGTGCCTTCGCCTATTTTTAAAAAAAATTGAGCAAAATGTGCTGTTGTTTCGTCTGTCGATAGTTCAACTCTCATATTTTTTGTCAGTCGCAGTATTTATGTGTGGCCAGAGATATGATATTTTAAGCATGCATTCATGTCGTCTGCTGCTGTTGATTTGGGGATAACTAGAAAGAAGTGTCTATCAAAAATCTCCTGAGAGTATGAGTAGAGCTCCTCCCATCACTTCAGAGTTTCCTCCCAAGTCTTGTAATGGTCTGTCCGTGGCTTTGAGTGATTTTTCATGTGGTATTGTGCATTCGTCCCAGAATATAATTATAGCTTATTTTAGAAGTTCACCCCGTCCAGATGCTCTTGAGATTTTACATACCGGGAATGTTCAACGGTAGTTTTAGGGCTAAATGGGCAGTTCATCCTCCTTCCTTAAGTGACGGCAATACCGGATGGTGCCAGTGCAAGCACGATGTGTTGTTTAGCACGTATTCCTGCCAGCAATAGATTTATTAGAAACGTTTTCCCGGTGCCGCCTGGTGCGTCTAAGTAAATATTTCCGCAAGTATTGTTGTTGATCTGGTCAATGACAATTTATATATTTTTATATTATCATTGAGGAGTGGTTTGTTGTAAGCAATGTATAAAAGTGGTTCGTTGATTTTGTAGCTTTTCTTCTTTGTAATTTCGAAGTTTAGCACACTAAAAGCTTTTGTTGTGGTGCTGGCATCTCAAGTTGTACTAAGGTCTGGTTTTTTATTGCTAAACATTTATCTTCTAGGCGAATGAGTGTTTCATTAAAGATGTCATTGAATTCGATGACCAGTTCTGATGTGCTTGTCGGATTTGGTATCACTCATACTCTCTTTGAAGGAGTCCATAGCTGTTTTGCGTTCGATGGGTTACATGTTGTTAGTATTATGGCTAATAAATCTCTGATTTGTTCAGCCGAAGCTGTGAGTGAAGCTTCTTGTAGTGTTAATTCTCAGCGGTTGTTCCAAGTAGTTCCAGTAGTCCTAAGCGTTGGCATGCATCTCTGTACGTCTGGCATAGGTAACCGTCAACAGTCTTGAGATCTGTGAAACTTGTTGGTCCCCGTATTTCGTGTAGCAACATCCGGAGATAGAAACATTCGGCATTGTTCGGGTGTACGGTGTATACTCGGTTTGGTGCTCTTCTGAAATTCCTTGTTTTCGAATTCCTTGTATCCAGAAATTGTTGGAATAAATGGCGAGTGTTGAGAATGTGATTGTATGTTTCATTGTCTCTGGTCATGAAGCGGTAAGCGTAAAACTCCTTGGAAGTGACTTTTTTTGTATATTTCTTCGCCTATTTCAGGTTGAATTTGTTTCACATTAAAATGATATTCGTCCTCTCGGTGCAGAAATATTAATGGATATTGGAGGGCATCATATGAACGGTGTGTCTCTGTAACACGTTGTAGTCCTTCTTTTCTTCGTTGTACAATTATGTTACGGCTTGTATTTTTATTGTCCACAATTACGATGGTGACTTTGTCTATCTGAGGTGCATTAAATCGACGTTCGTATTCTCCAGTTGGTCTCTTGTCGACTCGAATTATAACTTTATAGTCGTCAGAAATCATTCGGTCCTCTGCACATCTTGGATTATTTCTCGTCGCAATCCACTAATGTTTGTGCATCGTTGATCAATTTCTATTTATTCTTTTCCCGTGAAATATATTGTCTTCGTTGGGTAGTGGTAATAATGATCCCATTTTGTGATAGATTTTTCCTTGGATGAAAAAAACGTAATTGGTTTCATCTCTGTTAGTGTTGATCGAAGTGACACTGAAAGAAGTCAGTTGGAAGCAGTCGTTGTACGCTGTTATATTTTGAAGAAAGTGTTTTGATTCTGGATGTTTGCCGATCTTGTAATGTAAAAATTCGTGCGGATGCGCTTCCAGTGGTAGTAATCGAATTTTTCCATTCACGCAACAGATTCCTGGTGTTTCGCTACTGAATTTTTTCGCGTTGCAAAATTGGCAGATGTTATCCATTTTTCCTATTACGATGTGTTTGTGTTTATATTATTTCGTCGGCTCGTAGTAGAATGGTTCATTTGTTAGGTTGTACTGTTTCTTTTTTCCTTCTTCTTTCCTCATTAGCGCTTCTTGCAAGGTGATATTTTCATGGCTTGCGTTCGCAGACTTATATTAGAAGATTTTGTCGCAATTCTTGATTATTCAATTCGTTAATTTTTTTGTTATTCGGTTTCTTTGCTTCTCCCGGCGCTCATTCTCGTTCGTTGGGAACGTAAACGTGTTTCGCGCTCTTCGACTATTTGGTTTTTTCGCTGTTCTTTTCGTTTTCGCCGTTTTGCTTCAGAACTGGCAAGATCTCCTTTTCTTTACCTTTGGGCATTGTATAAAATATAAATCAAACCAATTTTTTATTAACAAATACACTAAGTATACTTTAAATACTTTTCACACTTTATTTTCGATTTATATTCAGTCACTGTATTACTTTCATTACTCACACTTCACTGTTTGTTTTTATTCACTTACTTCACTTCACTGATAAGAAACTGACGTTCGAACCCACGATGGATATTGCTTTATATACCCTTACCAATACAAAAAAGGCTTCGAATGGTCCCCAATATTCCAGAATATTTCACAACATTCGAGAGTCTTCTGGAATGTTCCACAATGGTCTGGGATATTCCGGGATGTTCCCAAGCGTTCCCGACTTTTCCCAAACATTCCACAACATTCCCTCGAATGTTCTGGACTGTTCTAGAAATTTCTAGAGGGCGAAAATTCCAGCCCTTAAGGCTCCCTTCAGGTAAAAATGGAAGCCTTTTCGTGGTTGGGGATAGACGCTATCACATCATACAACTCTCTTGATCATACTGGACTCGTTTCTTAGTTTTAGCGGCGCACACATTGTACACTTACTTTTATAATATATATTGGTTAGATATGTAAGTAATTATATATTTCTGAATTATTTATTAATTTTTATAAATTGCTTAACATTTCTTTAATGATCAAAATTCATTAGTAATAATAGAATTGCTTATATTATTTTGATTTAAGTAAAGTACGTCTCCTGGAATTTTAAAATTATATTTAAAAACTCATTTAAACTTTTTAAAATTTACGTTAGGAGAAATGTTATAACGGGCATAATATTTATGACAAGTCTTGGTCTGTATATGGCGCTAAACATGATAAACACCAATGAGTATATAATATGCGACAAAATTTTCTTTTTTTTCTTTTTCATTACAAGCAAATATAAAAAGGAAGTTCAAAGAAATATTAATGTTTACAAGTTTCTGAAAATATCGTCACGTTTTGTGAAATATTTTAAAAGAAAGTAAAAGCCGTATAATAATTGGCTGACAGTAGTTTTCATAAATCTTTATCACTTCCATCAAAGGTATAAGGTAGATGCAATCAAATGCCATGTTTATTATTTACATCTTGTAATAATCATAGTAAGTTAGATTATATGAAAACTCTAATAGATTCCTAGAATTCCTTTCGTCTTTATAGATATTAGAGGTAGAGGTGGGGCGTATACACTGAAATCCCTACGAGTATGAGTACTTACGTGGAACGGAAGCGCTAGCGTATGACATTCTACAGATACTTGTTGCACAATGCGCACTTTCTGTCTCTGTTTTTAATGATGCAGGTACTAAAGAACAAAAGAAACAAAGCGATTATCGACATACGCAGGCTATCCCGTTTATCATATAAAACCCCTTAGGAAAAAATTAAAGAAAAAAACGTTTCGCGTAATAGGTTCATATGGGTAACATGTCATACTAAAGAATGACATGTTACTAATACGAGTATCATATACACTCGTGCTTTATGCTCGCTTTATACTAGATATTCTTTAGTATGTCTGAACTCCATTGCCTATCAGCAGTTGTCTCTGAAGATTTTCTCTGAAACCCCGTGACATAATGCCATTCCAATAAGTGAAAAACCAAAATATGAGAAATCCGGCATTGAATTTCTCATATAATACGTAACAAGTAAAAAAGTATTAAATACTTTAAGACGAGTGTTTAGGTTTTGTGCTCTCGATAGAACACTCAACAAGCAAGTATGCGTATAACCAATATTTTATACCAGGTATACGTATCTATTATTTTTACAACTCGTAACAGGATCACTTAGTATGGAAAAATACTGATATCGCACATCTCTAACAGATATGCTCAATAAAATTGTAGTTTAAAGAGACAAAATTATGAGGAAATAAAAAATTTTAATATACCTACCGTATAATTGGAAATATAAACCTACCAGTTTTATCGGAAAAAATGTTGGTGAAAATATTAAAAAATATAACCATAATTTTTCGTAGCACTTCTCTTACGGCTTCATGCATTTTAATTTTTTTTATTTTATTTAACGCATGTATTCAAATACATTTTTTTGAACCTATTTCAATATTGGCAACCTCGTTCAGTTAAGTGCAATTGATAAATTAGAAAAATTTTGTAATGTAAAAAAAGTGATTGCAAAAAAAATTTTATGAACCTTCTCTATTATGGAAATTGGTAATCAAAATATATTGCCTTTAAAAAAGAAGAAAATAGTATAACAGAAAAATTTATTAGAAGACAACATACATTAAAAAAAATAATTGCAAGACAAAATATATTTAAGAAAAATTAACTGCAAAATTTAAAAAAAAAATAATTACGGGACGACATATATTTAAAAAAATTAACAATAGATGTTGAGTGCCATATCAAAGGTTAAGCAAAGGTGAGAAAAGGGAATGAAGAATTACGACAGAAACGATTTTTCCAGACGACTTATGAAAATATTCATAGACGGCGAGTTCCTGGTATCAAGATCCAGTAGATTCAAAAGTTTTGCAGCTTAGATGGAAAATAATTTGTCATAAAAACTGGTTGTCATTTGGAAAAATTTTGGAAAAACGGATATTTAGCCGATTTTCAGAGCGATACTAGATTGTGAGCCGACAAATAACTGAATCTGCTTCTAATATATGATGCAGAAGTTGGATTATCGTAAATCTTATATAGAAGCGTTAAAATATGTAAATTGCATCGATCGTGGATTTCCATCCATTTAAATTTCATACTAAATTATGAAATAAATTCATATTTGCTGCAACTAAAATTATAGCGGATGCACATATTTTATAGGCATTATAATTTTTTAGGAATTCCCAGCTAGATCTCAATAAAATCTGGATAACATACATCTTCGCACTCAAGCAGAAGTAGTAAGTACTATAACAGCTGATTTTTGGCTTCAACACATAGAAGAATTTTGAAGACGTGTGAGAGAGAGGGCATTCCGCTGAAGATACGACGATGAACATCATTTACTTGAGATTGTCAATTAAGATTTTGATCGATTTTTAATACTTGGCGTAAGTCAAATCATTGTGTCATTTAACGCTAGACGCGGCAAATTAGATTTAAGAAAAATTTAGAAAGCAGTCTTGGTCTACCGATGACGACAGCTCGGGAATTTATTGGATATATGGGTATATTTATTTTTCATAAACCATTTGTCATAATTAATCAATTTAAAAGACCTGTCACCCTACATTCTTGGAGTTTATCCTTATTACAACACTATCGTGCATGATCTTTATGTTTTTAAAATATTTTTCAATGTATTTCGACTATTTTGATTATTCGAGTTTGTACATGATATATTATATTGTATTATATGTGGTCTCTCACATTTTTATAGATATGTTTTGATTCCTTGCTACATTTACCGCATGTGACGTAGTGGTATAATCATTCGAAAGGTGAACGGGCGGTGAGTGAATCAAGAGATTACAAGTTGGAATTCCGCTCAGGTCAAGAAAACAATTACAGTGATATGTACAATTTGTATTTTTATATATATATACTGCTCAATAAATTTAGGAATATTTTTTTAATACTCATAACTTTGTTTGTGTTCGACGTATCGAGATGAAAAAAACCTAAAAGATTTACTTAAATTTAAAGAATAGAACAATTGAAGGAATTTTTAGCTTTTTTTATCATTAAGATCATACTTAGTAGATAAAATAGAATTTAGTCATCCATATCTCTGGATATCTTTGATACATAGTAAACGAAATGGAAAATGTTTTCTATTTCGTAGTTGAAAAATTAGACGAGTGGATGGTGCTCAACTACCTCCATTTGTACACAATATACCGTGTTTAAAGCCTAATATTTCTTGAACATAACTTAAAAATGCCTAAAAAATAACACGAAAACCCTAAATATTTTAAATAGTGATTTTTATCTCTTTGTACAATTTTCTTTCTCTCAATTAAGAATGTTTTTCTTGTGAAAACTTTTTATTCGTACGTCAATACAAATATTTGCTTATAAATAGAAATAAAGACTTTAAATTAAGTTTAGTTTTTATTTAGTTTTCTTGCGTGAATAAAAATATTCCTTTTAATGTTAAATTATTTTCTTTGTGCGTTTAAAAATATTTCTTTAATATTTTTGTATAGTGCAGCCGAACACATCAAAGAAATCCTTAACTAACTGACTTAATCTATCAATGCAGAGTTCAAACCGCTAGATCTAGAAACTTAAAATGTACAAATTTTTTAAACGAAGTATGCATCTAGTTTGGAAAGATTTTTTTAAATTACATCTCAAAAGTGTTAAAATGGAACTTCGAAATATGTATGAAGAATAGACATTGACTCGAAACTTCTGGCAAGTACCCTAAAAAATAAATAGTTAAATACCTGTACATATTTTAAACATTTTTGTGGAAATCAATGGAGCAAAATGAAGGTTTAAATTTCCTAATGGAGTGAAGTAAACAGTTTTATTAATTTGGGGGAACATTTCGCATATCCGAGATAATATATAAGCGTTGTCAGATGTTCCATATTTTCCGAGAAGTCGGTTATTTTTAGCAATATTTTAAGTGTACCAGGACAACTGCAATTCATAGCGAACAATGGCCGCAAGTAGGTAAGTATCATAGCTTGCCCTATGCTGGCGCCACCTGAGCCTAAACAAAATTATATTTGTTTTTAATAATGCAATGCTTCAATTTTGTTACTTGAATGTAATTTCTTGGATGTTATTTTGAAAATAGTGATTAAATATTAATACACACTACAAAATAGCAGAAAATAATTGGAATGGAAATAAAACTTGTTCGTACATCCTTCAGATATGACAAATATTTAAAGAAATACTACCACGTTTTTCTCAACTACTGCAATAATTCTAAACTACAATCTTCGTTTTTTCTTCGTTTGGTCTGGAACTGGCGGTCCCTTAGCCAGCATGTTGCTGTGAGTGCTGCGCGGTTTCAAGCCTCGTTAACGATCTTCTTCCATAGCTAGCGATCTTTGAGGGCTTTGGCTTTTTCCAGAGTTAAACTTTGATTTTGGAGATCTTCTTTAATGGACTCCAGGCGGCCGGTTTTTCCCGTGAGGGAAGCTTGAGTGATAATAAACGATTTGAAACTAAAAGTAACTTCTAATCATAAAGAAACTAAAAGCAAATTCTAACCTTTGTCGTTGCTTTACGATATAATAAATATTTAATGACAAAACATGAAAATATTAAACATAATCACCATAATTTAATTGAATGATAATTGATTATATTTTAATTCAATGCATATTTATTCAAATTTTTTTTCGCTGTCATTTTTTTTTCTAAATATATTGTAAGAAATTTCACAGTATCTAGACGTGCATTGCATGAGTAATTGTATTATGTTATTATTTGTTCTGGGTGTATTATAGTTTAGATTTACGTTCATTAGCATAGTCTTAAGATAGTTCATTTTAACCTCAACTTATTTAACAACCAGATTAAGTTATATTATTAATAACTATAAAGATGATCCATCATTAGCATTAATTATCTTTCCATACTTTTCAAATGATCATATAACAATGAAACGTTTGTACGTGTGTAGCTATAGTGAAATAAACTGACGCAATATTGACTGTCAAAGCGTTCATGGTACAAATTCCAACAACAAAGTTATCGGTCGGCAATGAAGGACATTCTTGTTGGTGTTATTTGTAATCGCTTAACATTTTCGAAAGCACAGCCTTACATTGCGAACTTGTTTCTGCTGGACCACTTTACACAAATTAACCAGGACAATTAATTACGATACTATCAAGTAAAATAAAGAAAAATAGAAAGGATACATAATATTATTCACTTGCTTCATACAATAATTTATCCCACGAACAGTATAATAAAATATTTTCATGTGCGCCGGCAGTCTACCTCGAAACAAGAATGTCTCTTCAGCTTCCTTATTCCGAACATATCTATGACTAATACTTCAACTCTTTTGAAGCAATTAAGACCAGAGAAATAAACTGTTTGGAATAGTCTGTCATTTTTTTAAATATTGACTTTAAATACAGATCTTTCAATACACTAACACCTATGTTATAAATATACTTAATTTTCATTGATAATTAGTTGATTTATTACACCTATTATGAATAAGTTTGTCATATGACATTTGTGAATGTCTTTTTGGTTTCGGGATAAAAGATTCAAACTTTTTTCTCCTAAATTTGCAGGTACTTTGCTTTATTTTTTTATAAACTGTCCTTTTCAACATTCCGTTACCAACTATTAGAAAAAAATAAGCTAATAAGCATCTCTGAAACATTTTTTTGTCTGTACAGGGAATATCTCAGATAATGATGAATTATTTTAGCCTTGTAGCACGTTTGTCACGTAGCCTTGTATCACGCATACACACATTATTATCATTTTTACGTAAAAAGTATAATAATTACTGCGTTGTAGAAAAATACAAAATTAATTATAACCTTCAAGCTGGTACTTATATCAGCCAAAAAACTTAGCCACTTCAGTACTAATCTTTGCAATCTTCCGAAGAACCAGTCAGAAAAGAGTAAACAATTAGTAAAGCGCACATAGGTGGTAAGCAGCATATGATATCAATAAACAGATAAAAAACTGTTTAAACATGTAATTTAGCAGATTTGGTTCTATTTTTGTCAATGTTATTATGTTTACAAGTAATGAGATAAAATGTATACGCCTTTTCATAATGATACTTGTATATGCTACTTATTCGGTGCAAGCAATCACGATGTAATTGGTATTGTATTTATTTATTTTCTATTTATATCTTACAATATGATCTTTGTGCAACTGTAAATTGACACAAATTGTATTTAGTGCCTCATTAAATTTTGTATTTAAAATATTGCCGTGATTTTAAAAACTTGTCATCCGCTACATTTTTTAAAAAAATAGACGATACACATATTAGTCCCTTCATAAAGAAATAAACGTTTAACAACTTCATTCAAAACAAGGCGTTTTATCATTGTGAGTCAGAAAGCATTTTTACGAAGTTTACATCACTTAAAATAGCTGATGCAATTAAATAGAAATAACTTTATTTGCTTTTTTTTATTTTGAATAAATTCAAGCATTTAAAATATTTTACAGATTTTTAAAATCTGTAGTTAGAAAACTAAAGGGAGGGAGGAGGGGAGAGGACCGTTGTACCTCAATTTAAAGCTTATTATTTCGTAGCAGAGTTCAAAAATAAAAAATGAGAAATATAACCTCATTGCTATTTTAAGACATATTCAATGGAACCCAAGGAGAGGTACAAAGAAGGCTTTTGAGACATCGAAATATATTTGAAGCTATAGAAACTGCAAACAGATGACAGACAGGTTTATAGACAGGCATATGACAGTATAGACAGGCATTTGATAGACAGACCGTACGAATGTAACAAAAAAGGTTGCGTTTATTTCATTTAGCCACGAAGGAAGAATTTTTAAATTTAGTATAAAGCAAAATTGTTGTTAAGAAAGCTTTCAAAAATGTTGGATATGGAGGTTTATATGAACGAAACAAAAATTAAATATTTAGACGAAATAGTAACGCCATTTATTTAGAAAACGAAATTTGTTGTAGTTAAGACCACACCATTTTGATCTTATACACAACACGCCATGACCACTTAACCAGTATACTATTAATGAAAATAATTAAAATTAATAGTAGTCTTGTATTACACGTGCATTCACAGAGACACGTGAACAAACCAAAACAATACAGTTTGCTATTTCTGTTTGTTCATGTGTATGACATATTAATGCATACAAATATACTCAATATATTTATGAAAGTTTTGCAATTACACACAAAGTGCATCACATAATAAATAAAACACATTTTTTAAAAGAAAAAATATAGGTTTTCATTCTAAGCGTGGACTTTATATATGACTATTCACCGGGCGCTGCAGAGAAGAAATTTTATTTTAATTCTGTAAATAAGTAATATTTTTTCAAAAAAATGAGAAAAACAGGAGCTTCGAACTCAGATGTCCGTCGTGTTCCCTGCATAATTCGGTGTTTTAATGCTGCGCCAATAACTCACTGGGCAAAGTGATGACATAATAATAAATGTACTTACTAACTCGAGTGCACTGTATTCCTCTCGTTCGGTCGCACTCAGCCTAGCGCCTAGTATACCCGGAGTTGAACAGCCTGCCGCTGAGTATACCCGAAAGCGTCACATTTGGCGTGACTCAACATCGTAAATTTTTGTTATCAACAATTTTTGAACAAAATGAGATAGAAGTTTTTCCTTCAAAAAAGAATTTCTAGATATTTCCTAAGATATTGCTTAATTTTCCGCTATTTTTAGTTATTGAAGTGTATAAAGAGGCAGTTTTCCTGATCTCGTGTTGTGTTAATTTTTTTCTAATTGTAAATTTCCTTTTATCTACTAAAATTGGATTTCAGGAATGTGCTACTTAAAAATTTAAGCATTTCTGAAACATTAAAGGAACCAACATCACAGTTGTTTTAAACAGTAATGGTATATTTCAATAAATCCTTAACTATTTTCCCTCTGGTTCGATCATAGTAGTTGAACAATTGAATACTGCGGAAAATGTCTTAATGTGGAATAAGAATATTCAGTAATTTAAAATGTAATATTTATTTTAAGAACCAAAAAGAGCAAGAAAAAAGAATATACGTCTATGGAAAGAGCAGAAAAGTGTCATGTCCAATTGGACATAAATAAGGGAAGCAACCGCCACTAAATAGCAATTACAAAAGATAATGCCGTATTCCCTTTACGATCTCCTACCCATCTACTCATCTTTTAACGGAAGATAAGCGGTTTAATCAATTATGGATGTAATTACGGAATTGTTAGCTGTGCCCTTTTGTGAGTCGAACATCTCGATGCAGGAAATTCCATCATACCCACGTCGCATCGTATGACAGGGCATACAACTGACGCACCGCATCGCCGATCGATCATAGCGACGACCGCCACCGCGATGCCGGAAGGAAGCGCGCGTTGCCCGCACAAAGACGTCAGTGGCAGCAGCTGAGCCGCGGGTAGTCGCTCGACGTGAGGCCGCCCGGTATGCTAATAAGGAGAGCGGGCCCGATGGCGGGGCGCCGTTCAATGTCAACGCGACTTGACATTTCGAGTCGCAATCATCGCCCGCATTACCATAGAATACGAATAACACACGTCGCCATGTTCAGCGTTAGATTTGTGGTTAATTTTGTTTGCTTTGTCCGGACGGGGAAGGTGATCGGCGGTTATCGGTTCCGAATGGTTGAAGGTGCCCGCTGATGACTGCTGCAGAAGGAGTGTTTTTCTGTTTACGCATTGTGCCTTACAATAAATGCGACGTTGTAACGTCAAGTTCCCTTATTCTCATACTCATTCTCATATACGCTTCAACACTTTTATGAATTCTAACGTAACAACATTTTGAATATACGGTTGAGTGTTTATAGTCCGACACTGCGAATTGAGATGTCGGACTATGGAAATATCGGACTGCAGAAAATGATTATTGGTATGAAATATATTACTGATTTTTTAAAAAATTCAATATGTACGTATGCACCAGTAATTGACTAATATTTGCACAGTAGTTTAATAAGCCAACGTAACATGTTTTATTAATAAACTCTATGTATTCGTAGTTCAATTCTTTCGTTGTACATTCAATAATTCGACAAATCTCTGAAATCCGTTCCAATGTATCAAATTAAAAAGGCTGTATCTCGCTTTCTGGACCTAGCGAAATAATATTTTATAAGATTTTTTATTTATTTACAGTGACTTCATTCATATTATGTTGTTAACAAATTCGATATAATGAAACTATTTAAAAAATACTTGGTATATACCGACAATAACATTTTATCGGATTGCCAATCTTGTGGACTACCTTACTCAGCGTATCACATAAACTCTCACATTTCATATTGCTGAACATTCAACAACTTTTAATTTGCCCGTTAAACGCCTTTTATATTCTTCTCTTCTGTATATAATTACTACAACTAATGAATTATTGCATGTAAGTATTTTTTTGTATAGTAAGATACCCATAGCTAGGCCCAATATATGATATAAGGTAATATACCAAACAAACTAACAAATGATGTTACTAATACTGATAATTTAAAATCTCTTGTAAAAATATAACAATAATAGATGATTAATTTTATTATTTTATTAATTTTATTATTTTATTATTTTTATTGTTTAAATTTGAAAATCTGGATGTCAAAGGATAAGTAAATAACACAGCACAGAGCTTTTATTCCAATATAATATCGAAAACTATGGAACTAGTTAATTCCTGCTTAATTTTTCCAGAAGAGACGAATGATAGCTTTCTAAAGATGTTTTTGTGGCTAAAAAACTTTTAGACAGCTACCATTCGTCTCTTCTGGAAAAATTAAGCAGGAATTAACTCGTTCCATAGTTTTCGATACTAACTGGAATAAAAGCTCTGTGCTGTGTTATGTACTTATAATATCGCAAGTGTCGCTTTTAAGATATTTTATGGAGTATCGTTAAACACAATTGGGGCTAGTAATTAATCAAATATGTGTCCCAAATTTTATTGTAGTAGTAGCTACAAGCTGTATTTATTTGTTATTATCATCCCAGGTTTCAGCGCTTGTGGCAGAAGTGTTAGTAGTTTATTTAGAAATACAGGTTCAAGGTTATATTATTCCCAAAAGAAGATACATTGTATTGTCGAGCTTTCTTATCGGCCAACGTGGATTCTTTAACCTTACGTAATCTCGTATCTCTATCGTAAACCTTACGTATCTTCTCCAATATTTCTCGATTTTTTTTCCTTCAATAGATTTACGAGTATAAAGAAATGAGATTTCGCTTGTCGCCATCTTTAATGTGATTCTACAATAATACAACAATTCACACTATCTATACTCATATAATCAAAATAAATTATATCTGTCTGTGTCTCAGTTTTTAATCTGTAATTTTATTCAGTAGAAACAATGTCCATAAATTTGAACTTTCAGCTTATGATTGTGGATCTGTTTCAAGCTGATTAGACAAGAACGATCTAGCATATTAAAATTAAAACTTAACTTACAGTAGAAACTCCCTGAACCGACTGGTTTATATCAGTATATTGAATTCTCCAATTCCAATTCTTCAATCTCCGTATAGTAACAAAAGAAATATATTTTTAATTATACTTGTTTAGGCAATTTTTGTGAGGCAAATATGTAATAGTAATTGAAAGTACATTTTGACTTATAGAAGTGTAAACCTGAACTAATCTATGTCTTAACCATTTATAGTTTAAAGTAGATTGCAGGTCAAACTTTTTTTTGAATTGAGAGAAAAAAGTTCAAAGTTTTTTGTCTCAATTCACATATTTAAAAACATGTTTATGGAGTTTTTAGTGTTCGAATCGATGTTTGACGGTAAATATGTTTGTTTTGTAAATATATCACTAATTTGTTACAACTAGTCCAACGTACTACATCTATACTGCGCATAGCCACTTTACTGAATATATTTAAATAAAAATAAATAATTTTACGTAACTAAATCAATGAGGAAAATTTCGTTCTATATAAAAGTGCAAATAAAATGTATATTTTTGATTTTAAGCAGATAAATTCCTTATTAACTTTTATTTTTTATTAATCAAACAGAGGATTATACAAGGTGTCCAGTGGCAGATTTCAAAGTTTGATAAACATAGTTTCTGAACGCAACACATAAGAGGGGCGTCGTTAGAAGCGCAAGCGGTGCGGATGTTTTAGTAGTCATGGAACAGTGGAGTGGAGAGCACCGTGCTTTTGCCATCGAGGCGTACATTTCGAGTAGATTTTTGCAGTCTGTATCACGCCGTCGATTTAATAATAGTTACAGTATTCGTTGATTACGTGATGGACCATCGATCAACCTCATTCAGTCATAGGTAGCAAGGTTCAGAGCTACAGGATCAATATTAAATAGGCCCAGGCCAGGACCTACACCATTGGTAGCCACGGATGAAAATGTCGAACGTGTTATGGTTTCTGTCATTAAAAATCCCCGTTTATCGCGTGCACGTTCATCGCTATTGGGAATTCCGAAATCAACTTTACAGGTAATAATGCGAAAAAAGCTCAAGTTCCATCCATATAAAATTGAAATTGTTCAAGATTTACACAATTCTGACTTTGAATTAAGAAAAACTTACGCGGAGGTGATGTTGTTGAGATTTCGTACTGCTACCCGGATGGGCAACATATTCTTTAGTTGCCGAAGCTCACTTTCACATTGGAGGATATGTGAATAAGCAGAACTTTCATTACTGGGATGTCCACAACCCAAGACAAATGCATCAAGAGCCTTTACATGAGCCTAAAGTAACAGTCTGGTGTGCCATGTCTGCATCTGCAATCATAGGGCCTTATTTCTTTGAAAATCAACGTGGCCAAACTGTAACTGTGAATTCGGAGAGATATACCCAGATGTTAAATGACTTTTTCAGAGTAGAACTACAGAATAGTCCATCCTTCAACCAAAACACATGGTTCCAGCAGGACGGGGCCACAGCTCACATTGCTAATGTGTCCATGAATGCAGTGCGGCAGTTATTTCCAGAAAAAAACATATCCCGAAACGGTACCGTACCGTGGCCACCTAGGTCACCCGATTTAAGCCCATGTGACTTTTTCTTATGGGGATACTTAAAATCCGTTGTTTACAAAACAAATCCGAGCACTGTGACACAACTTAAAGAAAATATTCGAGCCGATGTCAGTAGGATTTAGAGTTTCAATCGTGTTCATCGAGTCAAATAGTGTGGCGGGCAGTAGTTTCAGCCACCTATACCACTTCTTTACTGTAAAGTTTCTCTTGCAGGGACCTATACACATTTAATAATCCGCTATGATAGCCGGATACATATAACATATTTAGAAATTGTTCGGTTCTGGACAATATCTGCAATTTATATAGGTTTCTGTTTCATCTCCGTTTAGTTTTGTCTCTTATGTAATATTTGGTTTCTTAACCTTGTAATCGCCTTTGAGAGAATGCCGTTTTCATTTATTTTACAATTCGTTCTTTTTATTTTATTATTTTTAGGTTTTTTTAACTGTATTTTATCAGGTAGTAAATTGAGATGTAATTAGGATGAGTTTTTGTCGAGTATTAGTTGAGTTTTTGTCTAGTATTTCTGGTCGAACTGTCAGCGTTTTGATTTCTCTCGGTATCGACATCCGTATTTACACGTGCATATTTTTCCAAGTTGATAAAGCCGGTAAAGTAGAAGACGTATATCTCCATTATGTCTTATGTCTCTTGATTGGGTTGTCTCAAGGACAACTTTGAGAGTTTTTTTATGTGGAATATCATTCAATTGCTCATTTTGCTTGCTGATTTATTATTGTAAAATATAACTTGTAATCATTTATTACCTAATTTAAGATCTTGCCCATTTGTTCTAAGTCAGATATTACTTTATTTAAATACTTTCGATTTTATGATTCTGTAAAAAATCCACTTACGTAAAACAATTAGTAAAACAAATGAGAAAAAAAGCAATAAAAAACGCAACTATCAATATGCATTAGACGATACAAAAAAGACATGATGCAAATAGAAAATATCAACTCCAGCAGTATAAACAAATTAATTGACCTTCATATACTCGCACGTTGGTCTCTCAGACCGACAAATCAACAATTCGTTGTTTTCTCAATCAATATCAACGTGGATTTTGCGATTTTTAGTAGTTTCTTAATTTGTTGTTCGCCATTGTTTAGTGCGGCGCAACCGCTGGTGCTGAGTGGATGTGCGTAAGTTACTGTTTTTTTATTTTAGATTATTACTTAATGAAATTCATTTTTATGGTGTATGATATTTATTTAATATAATGTATAACATTATTTTATAACCGTTTTTAGTAATTTTTGTTACCACGATGTACGAAGAAAGTATAAGGGCGCTGTTAGAATGTGAAGATTCTAATTCAAATTATGATGACAGGAGTGACAATGAGGCGCAGGATGCTTTAGAAGTGTAAGAGGAAAATACCGATACTGAGCAGGAGGGTGATTCGGCAGACGAATTTGAAGAGGTTTCGAATACATCTGTTTGCAGATGTTGATAAAGAACAAAAATCTAGTCATAGAACAAGGTCTCAAAATATTGTTACGCAACTTCCTGGCGTAAAGAGAGAAGCAAGAAATCCAAAGATCCAGGTGAGATTTGAAAATTATTTTTTTCTGATAAAGTAATCTATCTAATTACAAAGTATACTAACCAACATACTGAGCGGCTTTCACCTGAATTCCAACGAGCTAGGGACTGTTAACTTACTGATGAAGAAGAGATTGAAGCATTAATTGGTCTTCTTGTATTTGCTGGTTTTAGGAGAAATGGTCGGCTGAATGCTAAAGATCTGTTCAGGACTGATGGTACATCTCCAGAGATTTTCCGATTGACAATGAGCTGGAGTTGATTTTACCTTCTATTGCCATGTTTGACGACAAGGAAACAAGAAATCAGCGTGTTTCAGTAGACAATTTAGCTCCAATATGAGACCTGTTTGAAGACATTGTGTGATCTTTCGAAAAATATTTCAGCCCCTCTGAATTTGTAACAATCGACGAGAAGGTGGAAGCATTCAGAGGCCGCTGTAGTTTCCGTCAGTATATATTTAAAAACCAAAAAAATAAGGAATAAAAATATATGAACTCACCGATGCCAAAATGTTTTATACGGCGAATCTGGAAGTTTATCTAGCACAACAACATGAAGGGCCATATAAAGTCGATACTGAGACTCCAACATTAGTCAAGCGTCTTTGTATATTTGACAATTTTTTCACAAGTCTCCCTGTAATCGACAGTTTGATGCTGGATCACATCCTAAGTGTGATAGGCACAATTTGAAAGAAAAAAGGAACTGCCAACAGGAATTTACTAATGTAAAACGCTGTAGAGAAAAGTCCAATTTATTTGGACCCCGAAAAAAACTGTACTCTAGTTTCATATGTGCCAAAGAAAAATAAGAATGATCAATTAATATCTAGTATGCACGCTGATAAATGAACGTAAATGAACAAATTGGAAAACCAGAGATAATTGTGGACTACAATGCTACAAAAGAGGGCGTTGTCACCGTAGAAAAAATGTACGAGGCCTATAACTGTGCTAGAGGAAGTAATCGGTGGCCGATAGTTATTTTTTACAACCTTGTAAATGTTGCGGGGATAAATTATTATATAATATATGGGCTAAACAATGTCAACATATAAACAAGCCGCAAGAAGTTTCTAGAGATGCTTTAATATGATATCATTATGCTCCATCTAAAAAAACAGGCATTAATTTCAAGTTTGCTAAAACACTGAGGCAAAGGATGTTAGAAATAAGCAAACTTGATAATCTAGAAGCTTCATCTTCTGGTAACCGCCGAGTAGGTCATTGTTCATTCCGCTCTTCAAAAAAAAAATTCGAAAAATACTCGAGACAAAAGTTCGAGACAACATTTTTTTTTGTATGAAATATAAACAATATTTTTGTCTCGAGCATGCGATTATTGTATGTTCTGATTGTTAGACCAATGAAACCATTAATGGTTAATACTTTTTTATGCTATTTCATTATTATTGTTACTTTCATTTATTATATTTAATAGTTTTTCTTTCGAGTTAACAAAAAAAGTTTAATTTTGTTATTTAACTTAGAGTGCCAAAAATTAAAAACTTTTTCTACCAAATAAAATTAAAGTACTAATAATTTTGCAATTTTTATAGTCTATTGTAACTTCTTTTTTAAAACAAAAAGCAATAATATTTTAAAAGTACATAATTATAATAATATAGACGAGATCAACTTTCGGTCTGAGACACCATGCTTGAGTATACGTGTAATGTATTGCGTGCGAGTATACGAAGGTTAATAAAAAAATACAAGTATCTTAGTGCAGCATTGTAAGTGATAAACATGGACATTAATATGGAGTTGTATGACTATTACAACTAAGGTAAATTATTTTTTAGTTTCTTGTCTCAATCTAAGTGGGACAATCGCCCAAACAAGAATATAAAAAAATAATTTAATTCCTGTCATATTACGATTTTCTCCCTTCACCTACTTATATGTTTCTAGCAGTTGTGGTTATTTTGAAGCGCAATTATATCGAGCTAATAAAAAATGTACAGAAACTTTGTATAGTCTTTAATGCTGCTTGCAAGAACAAGTTGTCTACGAATCAGTTTTATTAATGCATTCTGCACTAACAAAACTGATTCTCAGACATCAACATTGAACATTAAAAATTAATTATGAGATTTTTACTTAAATAATTTTGTATATTAAATTATAGTGAAAATAATGCTTTCGCGCTAAATATACCATACTACACTGCACTACAGAACTCTAGGCTAAGTTCTTAAAAAACTAGTGCACCTCTTAAATGACATAATTTAAAATACTTTGTTGCCTGTTAACTTCGCTAACTATTTGGATGAATCCTTTAAATGGTAGCAAATATTAGAAAATCGAAAGCTGAGCAATACTACATTCTGCCGAGAAAACGTTTAGTTGTTTAGATAAATGACATGAATTTGAAAATTTGCAAAAAATCGGATTTTAGTAATTCATCAATTCATCAACTATTTCCGTGGGTGAATAAACTAAAATAGAAGAGAATTTGGCTCTTTAACTGATAAAATATTGTTGTTTCACGATTAAATGGTTATTGTAAAAATATTACGACACATAAATATGTTAATATTTCAATTTAATTTTTCTATAAAAAAATATTTCAACCTGATCATTCTCAGTTCATAGTATTTGGCCTGGACAATCAGTACACTATTTGCTTGGCTATACACTGGTAAATCCGGCTCTAACTGCAGTCTAGTGATAACTACTAATAGATAAAAGAACCCTCATTGCAATGTCATGTGTTTAATAGAAATCATCATGACACAGAAACAGGTTTGATCAACCCACTTACATTCGGTCGCATTTTTAGTGCTTAGTTAACCAAAACTTAATGTTAATTAGTTTTCTTTAGTCAAGACACTCATATATGATCCGTTAGCCTATTAGTCTTTTTGGTATCCATTTCGCATTTCTCTAGCCGAAATGTCGGAAAATATTTTTTTTTCACTTTCCTCTTTTCCCTACCCCTCAGACAACAGACGGGAAGTATCAGAATATAAAACTCTTCCTCCCTCCTTTCCTAACTGCCTCGCTACTTTCCTCTGCTTATCAGTTGGTATCTCCTGTTGACTTAACGCGCTCCACCCTCCACCACGGTTCCTCCTATTCCTCACTCCTCGTATATTCCCTATCCTTCTCTCCTTTCCTTTCTTCCTTCTTTCCTATCTATCTTCATTTAACTCTATCGATATCTCGCTCACTTTATAACCGTATTCACTTTCAGTTACGTTCTCAATTCTATAGTTAAGCACTTATACTACCGTGGCAAAGACAGTTTCGCTTCAAAACACTTAAATGCAATAACTGGTTCCATTTATACGTATGTTATTCATAGCAAAACACATTAATACAAAGCTCATCAGAGAATCAATGACCGTTGAGTGTGCGAAGGTGCATATGTTCGAAGAAATTTCCAAGAAACAAGCCCATTCATCTATTCGTTGAGCATTTCCTTCCCTTGGCTCTAACTCTTTGCATAGTTTCTGTTGGAATTATATGACACATTAAAATTGCATCATTTTTTATTGCTCGTCACTTCTTAATGAGAATATGCTTAGGTATTTATGCATCATTGATTTCATAACTCTTTTATGGTATTGCATAAAAGTTAGTTAAAATATTAATAGCCGATTAATAAGATGTTTATTTATCGTATATTTTTAATAAAATACTGCAATATAACTTAGTAACCACTATTAACTGAGTAGCATTTTTAAATACTAAGTTACAGGTTTTGCCTTTTGACAGTTAGTTAAGAGAACATAAAAACCTTGCTTAGGTAGTTTACTAATTCTACTAACACGAGTCACCTGTTGACGATGACGGTTTTTATAATAAGTCAGCAGATACATATCCATAATGCTGTTAGATCTTTTATGGTTTCAGGTAATTAATTTAAATATATTTCAGCATATCCATATCCCCGTTTTATTAATTAATTAGGATAAATTAAGGATCATGAATTTATGTAGATACTCAATTTTATAAAGTAATATATAACAAAGCCAAAATAAAAATACAAAAAGGCGTAGTTGTTGAAAATATGCATTATCACTTGGTAACGTGGTACATATTTTTTTTCAAATTTGAGAAGAATGGTGTGAGAATAAAATGTATTTCTTTACGCTATACATAAAGTGATGCCATAGAAAAATAGGAATAAGGCTAGTTGTTAGAATTAAGTTAAATAATTTAGTAAAGAGACAAATGTTTTTTTTAAACTTGAGGAGCATGATATGAGCATAAAATTAATTTCTTTATGTTGTACTTAAAGTGATGCTGTAGCAAAATACTAAAAAATTGTAGTCGTTACAAATATCCAATACCATTTGGAACCTTGATACACATTTTTTTAAATCTTAGGACCATGATGTGAAAATAAAGTTTATTATACATATTTTTTTTAAACTTTAAGGACACAACGTGAGTATAAAATTGATTTCTTTACGTTTTACTTAAAACGATGCCATGGAGATTTAGACAACTAAAAAAAATATCAATATACTATTCATAACTCACAGACTATTATAGTCTTAACTCGCAGACTATTATAGTTGAACATAATCTTTAGTATGTTTTGTTTAAGCATAGAATATTTGTGATATTGACTCAAACTTTCGGGTGCCTACTTGTCAGGAATATTAAGATAGATCAAGTAATAATATAGGCCTAAAAGGCAAATCATTATTATGTACTCTATTTCAAAGAATTTATTTCAGTTATATCCCAAATACCACGGTCCTTGAAATAAAACAACACAACCCTTGAAACTCTAAACTGTTTTATATACAAAATATTCTCAGTTATGAAGACAAGTTATACACAACATGTATGAAATTTAAGTCTCTACTATATTGCAAATACGAATGCAGACGGACAAAGGAACAGACAGCGTTGCCATTACAACAGGTGTATCTTAAAATCCTTCGGGTACAATTAAAAAAATGAGTACTTCCATTTTCAAAATTTCTCCCAAATTACATATTTCTCAGCCCACTAAAATGGGCGGATTATTTAATTTTCAGAAAATTTGTAACTAGGATTTTGAAAAGTTCAATCACGGGTGTCCGCGTCTTTGAAGAAATGTATCCTTTGAATTTGTTTCAAAGACCAATAATATGGTCAAATCTACAAAAAAACACCTTCACCATTTTTTATTCCTTTCGGGTTGGCATTTCGAAAAATTATTTTTGGTGGGTTTTAAAATTGAATGTCCTCAAAACTTCCAGCCTTCATAAATCAATAAAATTTAATTTAAGGAGTAGATGTATGAATATATTCTGTTTTTATAATATATTTCTTAGGTTTTATTTCAAAATTCCATCCAGGTTATATCACTGACAATAGGATAGTGTTTTAATTGAATATGGTGGTAGCATTTTTATTAAATTCTTTTTTAATCAATTATGAAATGGAATATTCCTACAATTTTATGTGTGTGTGTGTGTGTGTGTGTGTGTGTGTGGGTGTGTGTGTGTGTATGGGTGTATTCCATTTCTCCAATATTTTTATTTTACTTTTATTTTATAATTCATCCTAGGAACACCATTGACAGATGAATAGTGATTTAATTCAATATGGTTGTGCATTTTGAAAAACCTTTTTTTAGTACCCGTCTATGTTATAATATGAAATATCCCCAAAATTACTGTTTTTGGACCAGGTTGAGTGTTGATATTCCCGTTCATTAGGTAAAAGATAAAGATATATTAATATATTCTATTTTTCGAAAGCCTTTCCTAAAATTTTATTTTTTTATTCTATTATAGGAATATCATTGGTTGTTGGATACTATATCAACATAAAAAACATAAGAGAAACGGTCAATATGCAAAATAAATATTAAGTACTACGAAGATCAAATCTCCAAATAAACATGTCCAACCCGGATCGATAGACGCCTAGATACTACTAAAAGTCTCAAGTAAACTATTTGGACAACATTTTTTATTCCAACTCAACACTAATTGATTTTCAAATGACTTCATATGTTGAATCATGACGTCATTCTGATTACAGAATTTCCCTTAAGTAAATACGGTGGGAGCCAATAATGCCTTGATAAATCCGCGAAAATATTTAATATATGCATCGTAGCACATCCTACGTCACTAATATAAAGGACTTAACCGGTCCCGACAACATTAAACATAATCGCTTGATAATAAATAGCTCACTGGTTAAACCGACACTTCGCAATTAATAATGTACCACGCGCTGTTTACAAGAGACTAACGCGTCATTCTTTTTTTCTGCCAAATGTGCAAGTCACTAATATTAAAATATTTATAACTAATACATGCTTGTTTGTTTCACAGCCCTATAGAATAACACAGCCTTTATTAACAAGGTGTTTGCGTAGAAGATAGAGGTCTCGACTATCGTTATACGTGGGAATGAGTGAAATAAGAGGTACATACGTATACTTTTATGTTTATGGTGTTTTGTATTACGGCCGTGTTATAAATTTCGCGCTAATTATCATGCTTTAGGCTCATGTTTGTTTCGTAAACCTTTTTTATAAATGCCGTTAAGAATCGTTTGTTTTTTTTCTGCTTTTACTATGTAGAAATATTAATTGAGTTGTTGTATTACATTTGTTAACATTGATACCTTTTGGGCGGAATGATTTATATACCAAAAACAAATTCGGTTCAGTGAGCAATGAAAGAGATCTCATCAATGAAATTTATTAAATATTTATGCTCTGAGAGCTCAAAAAGTGGTTTTAAAAAGGCAACTTATTGCCTTATTTCACTACAACTATCTCTTTTATATTCTGCCATCAGCGATACTCTTTTTAATTTTTCTATTTTTCCTTTTTGTACATTCCGTGAAAGAGTTTAATAAATCTATTTAATGTCATTGGGTCGCATGGAAATTATAATACCGGTTTTAATTGGGGATTCCGGAATTTCGAAATCTTTATACATTATCCTGCGTTAATTCCGGGATTGTAGAAATTACTTAAAATATGGTATTAGATTAATAAAATATACTTTTAATTAATAATTCGGAGTTTAATCATTGTCAAAAAACATAAAATTAAACCATATGCCTTTCTACTACGTCACTTAGTTTGATCAGGTACGCTGCGCTTGTAGCAGTTAAACATATACCGAGTAAAAATTAACTTCTTTCTCTTCTTTAAGCAATAAAACATTAAACTTATTATTTTTCTTTAAACAATAAAAACAACATAATATTTAACTACTTTCTCTTCTTTAAACAATAAACATTAAAGTTCTTTCTCTCTTTTAAAGAATTATAAATTAATCTTTCTTTAATTTAAACAACAAAAATATATTCATTCGATAAACGTGGAGCCTTGTCACTCTCACAGACTGTAAAGTTCGTAACAGCATTTAATTTTATTTCGGTGGTATTAATATTAAATATATATCTGTATTTTATACACGAAACATTATTATGTTATGATCCCAGAAATCTCATAATTACAGGTCTCGAAACTCGGGACTTTCTGAAACTGGAAACTGATCGAGGTCCTCAAATACGAAGAAATTCGTTTGTTATTTGCAGCTCTCAATACTATAATTTTTGTCCTTAAGGTAATTCAACCTAAAGACGTACTTTTTTTCTATTCAAACTTAAATTGAAAAATTGATAAACCATTTGTATAAATTTCCAGTGATAATTAACTGTTTTTTTTCATTTATAAAAGCATATTAAAATATAAAATCTCTATCTAAAATCTCATGCATTTTAGCATGAGATTTTAGATTGATTTTTAAAAAACAAATATTCCCTATCATTCTGCCCTTGCATGTCTTAATACAGTTCGTTGTGGCCATGGAAAATCTGTTATATTGTGTTATTGGTCCTTGTATTTCGTCCTTGTATTTGGCGGTTCTTGTATTTGGCTTAATAATGTCGCTCGTAATGGCGAGAATATTGAGGATTTCATCAGATCACCTTTCGTCTTTCAAGATTCCTTTATCTGGCTTCTTCCTCGTTCCCGTTTCTTCTACCGGTTTGCCCAAAATAATCGGAATTTTTTTGAAGGTAACCTTGTAATAATTTTTAATTCTTGGAGGATTAATCTGGAAGAAGTAATTTTATGTACAATATTTTCAAAATATGCGATCGGATGCTTCGATGAGTATTGAGACATAATGGAGTATGTCAATATGTCTGTAAATACATTTTGATTTTACCTTGACAGGTCTTCTGAAGTTAAAACGCGCGGCTTTTTTGCCAAGAATGCGTTTTCACATTTTAACCTCGCATGAGGTTTGTAACAAACACAAAAAATAATATCCGATTGAGTACCCCAGTTAGTTCTAATTAATTTGCTCTATTTATTAAATATACTGCATCGATTTTATATTATTTAGTTATTAGGAAAGATTTATAATAGAGAATAAAAAAAGGGTCACTATGATCGCTCTAGTTGGTAATCTCTGACAATTTTCATGTAGGTAAATCCCAACGAATATTAGGAACAATATAATAATCTTCAGTTTTTTTATCCTTTTTCAATTTATTATATTTCTCTCATTCATTCATCTCAGTTCATTATCTTCTTATATGCAAGCTTCTATCTTCTTTCTTCATCTTCTCGCGTCTTTCTTCTTTTCTTATCATTTATTATAATACCGCGGGGTTTTATTTGATCACATTTCTGGTAATGCTATATATATATATATATATATATATATATATATATATATATATATATATATATATATATACATATATATATACATATATATATATATATATATATATATATAACGTTTAAAACAGTCGTTTCGGTCGAAGTGGTTCTTTATTTTTTTTTTCATTTAATTTAATTTCCAATAAGTATATACTGAATACCAAAACAGTGAGTTATAAAGTTGTGAAACCAATTCAAACCACAGGTTTTCCCAAATATCACTCATCGGTACTTTTAAACCGGCCAAAACAGAAATTCGAATATTGTAAAGTCCCACTACAGTTCATTAACGCTTCTTATAAATTGAAACAAATTTCCCCGACATCATCCAGAATATTATGAAGACGAGACTTAGTCATTTCAAATTTCGTTAGCCTTTTCATATTATTGGATTTAAGCCAGAGGATACACGTGCCGCAGCTTTCCTCCAACGCGCTTAGAGCTGTTGTAGTTCTCTGTAATGCCAAAAATATTTAGCGGATATGTGGATGATTTAAAGAATATTCCTCATAGGGGTTCTAAGTGGAAGCCACACCCTTTGATCAAATATTGTAATCGGGTATGAATCTGAAAATGTAAAGGTAGATAAGATCCACAGCCCGTGGAAATAATGGTAGAGAAAAGGTTGATGATTCGTGAATACGAGTAAATTGCATCAACTCAGCAAAGATAGTCAAGTAATTCTAGTACCGGTCTTTTAGTATGAAGTTGGTAGAATGAAGCTTAGTTGCTTTGTTGAGTGACAACTATAGAGGTAATTATAGAAAAAACTCCTTTAAACAACCTTTCGTTGCATATATTGCGAGATGCAGATATCTAAGGACTTGCTGAATAAAATATAAAGCATTCAACTAGTACTGAGAGATAACAAATACATACTAGCAATATTCAATCTGTAGGGAGTGTTACGTCTATATGAAGTATTGTGTTAATTGAAGTAACGTTGAAAATGTGATCATATTGATGGAACCTTTTTGCAAAGAAAATTCGCAATTTCAAGTCTTTCATTAGTTAGTTGATTAAATGAAAATGAACGACGTTATTCCAGAGTAAAATATTTATGATATGACTAGAAATACTTTTAGAAACAAATGGTCAAATTAACTTATCAAAATCTCATGTAGAAAATTTGGAAAACATTAGCGAGTTTAAATTATAAATTTAGTAACATTAACTAAAAATTAACCCTTAATAATTGTTCCATAAATGTTTACACACACATACATACTCTCGCACACATATACATACATAAACACACACACGTGTGTAAATATATATATATATATATATATATATATATACATACATATATATATATATATATATATATATATACACACTATAAATATTAAAATTGCCATTACACGGATAAAATAGATCATCTTAAATTATAATATATTGCAAAGATAGATCGCCATTTTAAATTACTTAGAAAATCAACATCATTGGAAATATTTTGATCGAATTTTTAGGGCCACTGACGGTTGATAATAGAAGCTGCACGACGTACAACGTTAAAAGTTAATGATTTAATTAAATGTAATAATTTCAAAACATTTAGTAACTTCTATATTTTATTAGTTCTACTGAATAACTATTAAATGTTCAATTGAGATTGACAATTAAAAAAACATTTGCCAAATTGTATTATATTTCATTGACATTTTTATGGGCATATTCTGTGAGTACATCTGTTGAAATTACAAGTCATGGCTTTTACGTATCGTTATGTAAAGTAGTTATAACGTACCCAAGTTTAACATTAGATCTGTTTTTATAAAATTGAAAATTCTATACAAAATAACCTAAATATCAAAATGGAACAGACGTTGCTGAACATTGTTTTTGTTGGTTCATTAAACGATCATTTATCCTCAGGGGCATGTAATAGCTAGATGTATTTGCTGCATACTTAAATGCACTAAATTATTTAAACTCTTAAAAATGCAGGCACGTCATTCGATTCATTTGAATTACCAAGAACAATGGACATAAAATTTTAAGATGCAGTCACGTGTTAAACTTGTTCGATGAAATAAATTATGCTTCATTATTGTTACTACGTGCACCAATGATTTTACTTTGTAAATTTACTTCGTAATGAAGATAAGAAATCACTTGCCAAAATTTTGTTCACATGATGAACTTAAAATTGTTTGTTAATTGAGGGGCCGCGTTAATATTAAGGTGAAATAATTTATTGTCTTGTTTTTAAGTGAAATATTTCCTCTTATAGAAAAAGAAATATTTTGAACACTGCAATGTATCAGAAATATATGATGCGTTTGACAGCATACAATTTTTATGCCACAAGTTCCAAGCAATAAAAATCTACTAACGGTATATTTGTCACACTTAGAATAGCTATACCAAACTTTTGTCAACCCTTTCCATTACTAAGATTGATTGATTACTAAGTTTGATATCTAAACTGCCTCAAAATAATGGAACGTTTAGACAGTGAAGTAAAAACCATCATCCGAAATACCAAGTTTGAAATTACTTATAGGTAGTTGCTCGCGGGATATTTTAACACTGTATATTAGACAGAAGTTTTGAAATCATCCAAGGAATAGAATTACTTGCTTGAATTTGAGTGATATTTGCGGCGCATCAAATATTTCACAATATGAGCAATTGACGATAAAATTATTACTTTAAAATTATTGTAAGTATTCAATGACAAGGGTCCTATTTCACGGTCAAATAGCTTCCTTTGAAAAAACGTGAGGAACTATAACAATAGTTGCTGGCGTTGGTTTAAAAATTGAAAAAAAGCGTGACAATATTTATGAATGGAATTAATGATATTTGTTCGTGCTACGCCTCCGCACGAGCTGCTACTTTGTAATGCTCACATTAATACGTCGCGCTCGCCTTGACACAACGTCACTTTGGACCCGACGCGAGGTTCGATCATTGAACGAGCGGGCTTCCGCGCCGGCCGGATAGGGAAGTACTCGTAATGCCCGCGAGAACATTTCCGGCACTATCGGAAGTCCGCGGAACGAAGAGACGACTACTTTTCATTTGTTTTGTTTTATAGTGTGCGTGGAAGTGCGTATACTTAAGTCGATCGTATGTGGTCGGTCAGAGAGCATTGCAATGAGCTTTTATTTCGTGTATGTTTGACATACATCTACAAGCAATATGTTACGTTTACGTCTATCAAATGGCAGTCGAACTTATAGTAGCGAGGCTTTTGTATTAATTTATCAAAGGAAATTAATTGTCAGCACAATGGAAAAAAACGTTCAAACTAATGTTGAACGATGCAGAGAATAGCTCAAGTACGTCAATAATCTCAAGTACGTTAGCAAGTTTAATCGTCTACTAATTTGGATTACTTGAAATTATTTTGTTCGTAAGTACTCAACAAAACCTATTTTCAGGATTTTTCTATATTTTTACATACTCTTATATGAAAATAGAAGGACGGGAGTAGGAGACACGTCGTAAACGAGTAATGAAGCTATCTCATAAACGTTGTAATTGGAATCTAAATTTCATTTTCAAAGACTTTTATAACGATATCCTCGAAACTGGATTTTTGTCTCCTCTTCTTAATAAGAGAAGTTTCATCTCCCTTTCTTAACAAGGAAAACCCTAAAAAAAGGGAAAAAAAGATTCTTCGTGTCAACTCCGACGCGAATGTATAAAATAGGTATATATATAGGTCACTTAATGTATATACTTTTTTTAACGCTCTGAACTTCGTACATTCTGAACTTCTGATATTACTCCTCATAAAACTTCATACCGGGTGCTATATATGAAAATCGATTCTTAAGGAGTAAACTCCAAAAATATTTTTAATTGAGATCTTTATATAAAACATATACTTGCAAAATTATATGGCCATAGATCTGAAATTGTAGCAACTACGAGGGTGTGATAAATGGACGGACGTGGCATGACGAAATTATAAGGATTTCGTACAAGCACAAATGCATGCACAAAATCGGGTGGGCCTATTTCGATGAGGGGTGTTATTAACTTTTATGCACTATTGTAATATTCCCTATTTTTTATGCCGCATACACGTACTATTATGCTGTTACGATCACCAATAATTCTCATATTAAATTTACAAGTGCTTCACTTCGAACGTTTTATGAAATAAATCCTTCGACTTAATGCTTAAAAGTTACCATTGTTGAGTGCTTGGGAATTTCAACGCGCACTTACTTCTGGTGAACTTGTCTCCATAGGTTGCATTTCGATTGATTATAGTATCTTGTTTTTAGTTTTTCCTTTAATTTAATACGTACATTAATTCTATTATACAAATTTACCTGATATACTTAGAAATAGAATTAAGTATCATCTTGGATATGTAAGAAAGTTTAGAAATTTACATTAACCGATGGTTCTTGCCAAAAAAATATGTTTAAAAACAGTAAGAGTACATCAACTACAAAAAATGTAATTTTCAAATGATTCATTACTTTTTTAGTGTTTTATATGTATGCAAAAATGAAATCACACTTTATTGCAATTTAATTTTTGTGTGAAACAAGAAGCGATTAATATTTGCACCTCTCTTAATAGGCTGGTTTTTTATTATTAAATTTTCTTTTGACTAATTTAAATATAAATATTTATCTATTCGTCATAATATTGAAAAAAAAAATTATTTTAACGAAGCTTTATAATTTTTTATAGATTATTTCATTTGTCATGTTTTGTAGTATCAAATATTTTGTTCTTTGTTCTTTGGTTTTTGGAAATCATTACTTTGCATTTGTGTACACTAAAAACAAAAGCATATAAATACCGTTAATAATCAGTATTAGTTTTAGGTGAAAAAATGAATGATACTCGAATTTACTGATTTAATAACCCTAATATCGTTCAAAGCAATTTTTGACCTGATGACCTATATGTTCAAAGCCATATTCACCTGAAGACTTATATTTTTTTACAGATTTTGATTAAGGAACGCGAAGATGCAATAGAGAGTAGATGGTTATTTGGTGGAGTTTAACAGAGATTTGAACAGTGACAGCAATACGTATGGATTTATAAAATATTTAGATTTGAACATCCAGGATGACACAAATTTTACCACTAATGACTCATGGTGAGTCAGTCAACAAGCAGCTAGCATCCGTCCTGTTGCATCTCAACGTATTGCTGTTCACTTATTTTATGGACCAATCTAAAACTGTGACTGTCAAGCTGTGACTATCATGACTCACATGTGGATAATTCCTGTTGAGATTAAACACAGGCGAGTCACAGTGGTAATTTATCTGTAGCCAATTGCCACTAACTTTAATTGCTTACTACATCAAACCATTTAGACGTCTGACATATTTTATGTAAATTAAATTCAATCAATACTTTCATCTGAAGAAATGAGGAAAATTGATTAATAAGTTGAGGGAGGGAAGAAAATAACTGGGAAATTATCCATGACATGAGTGCGGTAATTTTTTTTTCAAAATTGCCTGCGCACAACTTTATGAGGTTATCATCCTTGTGAGGTTATGTCAGAATCATTATGAGATTACGATGTACCGTATTACTGCCAACCCCACCTTAGAGATAACTAATATAAAGATGTAGATAAAAAAATTGAAGATTGATATACGTGTCTGGAATATAAATTTATGATTTTTTTAGATTCCTTCTTCTTCAATTTTATAGGTTTCTCTGAGCATCAATTTAATGTGAAATTTTCTTCCATATGTGTCTATTTCTTGCCTTCTTCTTCCAGTCTTTATTTCTTTAATAGCATATAAGACATCATCGAACCATCGCTTATTTGGTTTTCCTATGGCTCTGATGAGTGTCTCTAGTAATTAGCTCTGGTTTTTCAGTGTACCATAAATGGGTTTCAGTGGCTGTAAATAGGTAGGCAAATATTTGTTACAACATATTTACAAATTTTTCGACGTATTCCGAAGCTTATTGCTAGGCCCGGCGAGTCGCGCGGCGACCTGATTACTATTTCGCGTCGTGTGCGCTGCCTGCGGCGCCGCGGCACCATTTGAATGGCGTCAAGGCCGACCGACAGCCGGCATCTTTTATACATGAAGCAGGCACTAATACGCAGTACAGATCGGGAAACGTGCTGGGAAAACTAGGCGGAACAGGGACGTGTACACGGAATAGGACGTCTCATTAATATGTTATACCACCATTAATACATGTTATACCACAATTCGTACACAATATAATTGTGTACTAAAATAAGTTTTGACGAGTCGAATGTATCGACATTTATTCCTTAATTTATAGAGCCATCATATGATGAAAGAATTGAAGGTATAAACGGAAACCACAAAAATTTTCAGTACCTAATTTATTTCCAAAGAGGGTTTGGAATTTTTAATTTGATTTGGAATGGAAATTATTAATTTTCTTAAAATCTTTGATACCTTGATAATATTTCCTTAATTCGCTCACCGAGTTCACTACAAGGAGTTATGCATTCTGCTAGAGATTTTACGACAACCTTGAACTTGATACACTAGATGGCGTTATCATTATGTCAAGATGCATACCGCTAATTCCGAGAACTACGTCCAACTTGGTTAGCTACTAGTAGGTTCACTCAAACCAGACAGTTTGTAGAGAAGATTCCACACAAATATCAAAGATCTGATTCTCTTGGTGAGAATTTGGTGAGGGGTTTAATACCAGTAAAAATTATCTTGTTATAACAAACAATGAAAAAAGTTTTCTTATAGAATTAAGAGCATAAATTGCCTACTCAATAAGGCTTGGATGATATTTCAGAGAATAATCTGCATATCCGGAGTAGCTACGCCAGTTATGGTGATGTTGATGATGGAAGATGACAAGGTTCCGTAGGGTTGCATATATTCACCATGGTGCTCCAAGATTACTATTTAGCTTACTTCTCTTCTAAAAGAAGATATAGATATATACAACTGTAGTTCAAATGTCGGTATTATTACATATTGGTGCTACGTATTAATTGTAGGGCAATCTGTTGATTATAATCGTCACACAAATACCAACAAGTGGAAATAAGAGAGTGCTAGCGAGTGCTAGTATTAAGATTAACCAAAGGAGAGGAATAAACGTATTGACAAAATGAATGTTGGATATGACAAGTGTTTTTGTATTTCTTTTTGCTTTCAAAAATAATATCATTTTCCTATTTACAGATTGCTTAACCTAACGGTTGTTCAGCGAATTCGAGTGAGTTTTTCTTAATTTAGCATGCACTTTACTCATATTTGATATACATTTTTTCGACTCCTATTTAAATCATTGTATCAGCCACTACCTTTATCAGTATAAGTTGTATTATATAAGTAGCATAGAGCTCTAGTGAAAAACTGTAAAAAGTACGCAATAGAATAGTACATGGAGGAACACATGTTGTATACTCGTAGCTCTGCAGGATTTCTCCAAAACTATCAATATGGTAACATCTTTAGGGATACGTATCTAGCATCATTATGGAAGGTCGTAGTATAACACTCAACAACTAGGTTTTCCTTTTATGCATTTACGAGCTCTGTACCGATTATCGTTCACAAATACTTTCTTTGTGTTACCATTTGCTTTATTTAATTATTACGTTTCCCTAATGATTTCTATTAGGCTTTTTTTCTAAGAATGATTCACTTTACTACCCATGTAAAAAGTAGGTAACACATAGGCTGACTTTCATCAATAACCTTGAATCAATCATTCGAAAAAATGTTTAACATTCCTTACATAGATGTAGGATACTGCTTACGAGAACTAGTCGAAGAGAAAATTTTTTTTAAAAAATATCATAATTTTAAGTAGTATATTTTTTAGAGATATACTGAAAAATGTGTGAATATCTCTTATTTTTAAAACCATTACACCTAAATTTATGAAAAAAATTAAGTTCTTAGAAGTTTTTCAGGTTTTAGAAAGACTATAACGGTGACTCTAGACGGTTTCATAACTTTTGGGACTTATACCATAATATTTATGTCTCCACTGTTTAATTGTATTAGGTGTTACTAAATATCTATTGTGCTAGGAAATAAAAATTATTGCTGACTTGCGATAAATAAAGTAATTTCATTTCAAACGAGATGCGGAACCAACGATACATAAGCTAGATGGGCTTTTAATAGTTTTTTCCTGAAAGTAATAATTCAGCAAAGCAAGCTATGCAAGCTATGACTTATTTTAAAATTCTCTATTAAGTTTTGTTAGACATTTCTTAGAGAATACATCCCATTATAAATTTTCACTTCTTTGATTACAAAATTTAAAAGTTTTTAAGAGTTACCTAGAAAAGAAAATAAAATTTGTTTTTCTCACAAAATGTGCTGAAGAAATATGGTAATTACAAGTTAAATGCGCACAACGAGGGATCCATACAAAATTAGGCCTAATTTCATATTAAATTGTTTGCAAATATTAGTATTGTTTTTCACCATTATTACTTTCACAGATATATCGATACTGTAGGCATCACAAAAAATATGTGACTTCGAATCACAGCTACTGTTTTTCGATAATCTTTTTATAAACTTGTAGTAACGCTGTTTTTCCTAATTTTGACTTTAGCAATTTCAATGCTGGAAGAGGAAAATATATATTTGGACTAATTTCAGAAATATCTCTAGAATTCCTGAATATAAAATTCAGAAAAAAAATAGTTTTGGACCCTTTAAACACGTCATTCGCCTTAGTAAATATAATAAAACTTTCCATGAAAAATCAAAGTTATTAATAGTCCTTAAGTCACTCAAATTTAAAATGTCTAGAATTGTATATTAAAAAGACGATTCAACATTCCATTTTCTTCAACTACCAGTTGAAACGTAAAAAACAAACAATTCAGTGATTAAATCTCAGGAAAGAACAAACGATAATACAAGGATATTTGTCGTTTCATTGACTATAAAGTAAATGGACTTTTGTCGGTTTTCTTTGACTTAGATTTAGGCCGAATTAAAGATATGAAATAAAAAAGTTTTATGAGCCTGTTTCATGCAAAATCGAGGTCATAATTTATTTCGTATGCCTAGAGCGCGCACGTACATCCCGCAACGCTCACCTGTTTTTCACGCACGTAAATGATCAACACAACATAGCGAGAGGCGCCCAATCCTGATTTTTTTCTGCTCAATTAACCGATTTGATTATGAATTGATTATGAAGTTGCTTCATAGCTTACATTTCATACTTAGTTATTTTTACGTTTAATTTGAATTTATGTTTCTTTTCTTCGTTTCAATTATTGTTTCTTTTTTTATATTGAACTTTAAACTATTGTACTTTTGGTGCTTGCATATGTCTAACGCTTTTGGATGGAGTTTGGGGACATTATAATGAAATGTATTGGTAACAGTAAATCAGTGTGATTTAGGGCGCTTTATAAGAGTAATTATGAATAAATCTAAGTCCAATTATTTTTTCTTTTCACAAATTTAACTAGCTTTGAAATGATCATAATATGTGACCGGATATCCGCTCCTCGTAGTTCAAGAAAGGTGGCGCTTGCAAATAAGAGATTGCGCCAGGCAGTTACTTTATCCCAATACACATTTCACTAGCTTTAGAATGATCGTAATACATGACCGGCCGAGACCCGCTCCCCGTTGTTTAAGAAAGGTGATGTTTGCCAAATAAGAGATTGCGCCAGGCACTTACTTTATCGCAAAATAAATTTAACTAGTTTTGGAATGATAGTAATATATGACCGGACGATATCCGCTCCTCATAGTTCAAGAAAGGTGGCGCTTGCCAAATAAGAGATTGCGCCAGGCAGTTACTTTATCCCAACACACATTTAACTAACTTTGAAATAATCGTAATATATGACCGGCCGAGACCCACTCCTTGAAGTTCAAGAAAGGTGGTACCTACTAAATAAAAGATCACGCCTGGTGATTACATAATCCCAACACAAATTTAACTAGTATTGGAATGAATGTAACATAATGTAGATTTACCGAGACGTTTTCCCCTAAAGTTTAAGAAAGGTGGCGTTTGCCAAATGAGAGATCGCGCCAGGTCCATCCAAATGCGCCATTTCTTTTTACCTCGAGGATGGTGTCGAGGGCGGCGGCACGAGGCGACGCGGAAGCGCCTCAAGGATTTGACGTGTCGTTGACTCGCGCCCGACCGAGTGAGCGGACGCTTTTTGCGCGCGCGCTCACGGCCGCCGCGGCCGGTGCGTCTTGGGGTCGCCCTGCGTTTCTGACCATTAGTGACCTGTGCTAATATGTTATTTTTGATGAAATGTAACGTGTAATAAGAGAAAAAAAAAATTAACAGTGTTTGCTCTGTGGATTGCATAGCAGAAATAAAACTTCTACAATAGTTTTATTTGGCTTCATAAACGTCATAAAAACATTAGTTGTAATAGAACAAATTGCGCGTGCAGTTATTGTGGTTATGTTTTTACGTAATCTTTATTATAATACCATCTTCACAGCCGTGTTATCGAGTTTATTCACTTAACTTATTTACGCTTATTTAAATATTAATATATATTAATTGTAAATTTCGGAGATTTTTGCATGATGTTCAAAAAATGTTACAAATTATCATTGTTATTTCAGTTGTTTAGGCATAGGATGAAATTGAAATCTTTTTAATAAGTGTAATATTCATTCTACAAATTTTTGAAGTGAAACTTCTTTGGTCGCGATGAGAGTGCAAGGTCAAGGTAGAATTTCGTGAAACGTTTTTATGTAATGTTTTCATGCAACAATTATTTGTAACGTCTGAATGTAACGAATCTACGCAGAAAATACAGAAAATAGGTACTTAGCTAACAACTGAGAGAGATGGATGAACACGATAGAATAAGACAAGAAATGTATGCATGTTCGAAAACAAACAAGTGTCGCTCACTACTGATATCAGCTGTTTTGTACGATATATGTGTCAAAATTAAACTCACAAAATTTTGTTCACTTACTTATCTATTTATGATTGATTTATTACTAATTTATCGTGTACTTCATTCATTGCAAGACTAACAATAATATATATATATATATATATAAATCCGCAATAAACCTGCACATATAACTGTTGTAAATATAATTTACAACATTAGCAATATATCCCGACTTACTTTAGCTGCATTTAACCCTGTACTGGTACTGGCATAGGTTATCTTTTTTATTGAAATTGTCTATGTCAATTTATATGCAGATTTTATTGGATGTCTACATCGATTTGTAATGAAATTTTATTAATTGTTCTGAATATATAGCATTAAAGTCTTCTTATACAAATTTAGTACAATCTATGGCCTTACACACTCTCTGTATCTCTCTCTCCTTCTCTCTGACGCTTTACCCTTTACTATATACTTACAAATCGAGGTTTAGATTGGTATTAACATTTCACTTCATATTTTCCTTTAACATAAACTAGTGATCCGTTTCAGCTATGCTTGGGTAAGTAAGCAAAGATTTATCACGTATTTACGTATCCCGTATCAATACGTGAAAACTCACGTATTTAATTTGACTTACTTGAAAATACAGTCATAATTGTTAAATTATTCGTCAGAAAACTACGGTATGTAAAGGAAATTTGATGTATAAAAATTGAGAAAGATCACTGTAAAATATAATTTTACACAGATTAAGACAATTTTTGCACAATGAGCTTTAGAACACTGAGTTGAAATTTGATTTTTTTTTAACAAAAATTCGTTAATTTTCACAATATATTTTTAAATTATACATTTTAACCGTCCTCGTGAGTGAATCTAAGTATTATTGAAAAGTATAGAAAATGATGGACATACACAGAGACAGGCGCATCGAAGGACTTTGTTTTGTTTTGTTCCAGCATTCGTACCAGCTGCCCGCCCTGGCTTCACATGGGCAGGCAGCTGGTTTCATTATTTTATATAAGAAGGTATTGATAATTTTTTCTTCGTTACTTCGTAAATATAATAATAATTATTTTATGTTTTTAATTCGATATTTTTTTTAGAAATAGGCAATGTATTTTCACTTATACATTAAATAAAACACTTTTAAATATTTCTTTCTTATACTACATAAATGACATTAATTATTTCAATTTTATTTTTCCATTTGTTTGTTAAATTATAAATATATGGAATATCACGAGTGACGTTACATTTCACATGTAAATTCATATAAATTTATATGTATGGTTGTGAATAAAATTTTGATATGTACAAGAAATTTTGATATGTGTCAAAATAGCGTAATTTTCTACATATGATTAATAATTTGTCCCTTTCGCCTAAGATTAAGTATCAAATGTAATAGGTGGTTAGATTAAATATTACAAACCCCCTTTGTAGTATCTGTCACTAGAGGAGAAGCGTATATACTATAATCTGTACGAGAACTCATTATTTGAGTGGAACGGAGGTACTAGCATGTGACATTACGTAGATAACTGTTACAAAATACGCAGTTTTCTGTCTCCCTTTGTAATAACTCAACTATTATAAACGCAAAAGAAATAAAGCGATTACGGACATACGCAGGCTACGCCGTTCATCGTCTAAATCCGTTTTTAGGAAAGAAACAAGCAAACAACTTTCCACGTAATAAGCTCATATTAGTGACGTGTAATGACAAGTTAGTATATCATATACTCGAACTTTGTACTTGCTTTGTACTAGGTATTCTCTAGTCTGTGTAAGCACCATTGCGCGCCGTTATTTGGCGCGCACGTGTTTATTCACAGTCTCTGAACACCCTTGACAAAAGGTTTTATGAGAATAGAGCAATTACCATGCGATTTTACTTTTGTAATTTTTTTGTTTAGTTTCATTTAAAAAAGTGAAATATCAAATGTGAGAAATATGGAAAGGTAACAAGTAAAAATATATTGAATACTTAATGACGAGTGTTTATGTTGGGTGCTCGTGACGAAATATCTGACAAGTATGCGTGCCGCATAAAATCTTGTATATTATAACAGGTATACGTACTCATAATTTCCACAAACTCGTAACAGGATCCTCTAGTATAAAATAAATACTGATATCGCATACCTATACCTGAAATAATACTAACTTATTTTAATTTCACCTACCATATTTTTTTAAAAAGTAATCATATTAAAATAATAGGTTAAAAATAGCAGAAAGTGATGAAATGTTTGTTTTTTTTTTTGACAAATTATTTTCGATTTTTTAACATAATAATTATAATTATGAAAGTAAAGGAAGGTTTGAATATATTTAAGAACGAAAAAATAAAATAAAATAAAAATAACACATAACATCTTCATAAGTTTTATAACCTCACCAAAATAGAACATAGACAAAAATAAATAAAAATTAATTACCATATATTCATCTACTGTACCTCAAGGAGTAATGACTTTAAAAATTGGTCATGTATTAAGTTTACAACGAACATAATTAACTAAATATCAGGAGTAATTACGATGTACTAGTGGATGACAGCAACATAAAGGATAAAAAATAGGTTTCTTACACTGTGTCGCATTCTTACAAAACACAATGGTTAACCTAGTGGTGCGTAATCGATTATTTATATTGAGGACTGTGGCGATGGAGAGTGTGGGCGGTTCACGCGGGCCGTGCTCGCGTGAGGAACTCCCGACGGCTGCTCCCATGCATTCAGATGTCTCCGTGAGCTCGAGGAGATTAATCGTTTATAAGTTTAAGGCGATGTAACAGTGATATTTTGCAGTCGGCAACCTGGATTCCTGGAAGAATGTTTTGTTATAATTTTACTGATAAGAATAATGCAAAAATTTAATGCCTTTGAAATGATAAAGTTATTGAATATCTGGATAATTGTGGTCGACGTTTTCTTTAAATCGAATTCTAATTTAACTCAGATCAGAGTGACATTTTCTGTCTTTTTATTGTTGCTAATGAAAATATAGCATCAGTCAGTTTAAATTTTACCAGTAGATTGTAGCTCTTTAGCTTCAATAACAATTTTGAGTTAGCATTAAACTCTCAATTTTCAAAATCTAAGTTTAGCGAGTGATAAACATCTTCAAAGAAAAAAGTCTGCAGTTCATGTTATTATTACCAAAGAAAGCTAGTAATTGGTATACTCGATGACCTGAAAAGCCACTAGTAACTGATAAGCTGTTAAATATATGAAACAATTCAGTCTTTCCTGACAAACAAGTACAAATATAACATCTTTAAAATGTTTTCGTATAATACGAATTTCAACATAATGTCTCTTTAATATAATATTCCTTGATGTCTCGTACTTTTGAATTTGTCTTTATTTTAATGTAACTTATTCCAAATATTGAATGTATTTAGCGTTAATTTTGTAAAAACTCATTATTCACAATTAAATGAAATTACATGATGTAGTATTATTTCTACTTTCTTTAAGTTCTTTATTACGACCTAGGTTTTGTTATTTTACATCTTTAGGTGGGCTATTAGGAAAGATTTAACTTCAGGTGGGCTATTAGCAAAAATTCATCTTCAGGAAAATAAAGCAGAAATAATACTACATCACGTAGATTCATTTAATTGTGTACCTTATTCCACTAATACATTATTTCATCCCGCTTCCAACACCATAACGATGTAATGCAAGAACTAATTCAGAACCAGGCAGAAGCAGTTAAAAAAGAAGTTTGATATTGGATAAGGAATGAGATGAATCACCAACATGAACAGATGGCAATTTAACGGCAAGTATCAACATGTAAAGTAATCATTTGAAACATTCTTATTCCATATTCCTAAAAATGTGTGTGTCGGATGAAATTAAATCTTTATTTTAACTACGTTTCTGAAACTTCAGGGTTCCGGCAAGTATGACAAATGTTCAAGGTGTGCTTTAATATATTTTTACGCTTTTTTCCTACGGTCTCTTGAAAATTGTAGTAAGTGGGTTCTATAATATTAACTATTCTGAAGAAATCTATGTCAAAATCGGTCAAATGCCTGCCGCAATACGCAAAAGTAGAGTTTTTAAATAATTCTCCGAAAAAAATTTGCAAAGCAACCGAAAAATTTTTATGTGAACTCACTAAGCATTATTTTCGAATTTACTTTTCAGTTTTTTTGCGTCAGCACTATAGGGTGAAAAACAGATGATAAACCACATTGCAGTTTAGTATACACTAAATAAGACTTGAAATGAAAAAAGCTCTAAAAAGTTCAGAGTTTATTCGAGAAAACCTATCCAATGCCACCACAATCATTGGAGTATGTATAAAATTATTTGCCCAACTTTACACGTGGAGAAGAAAATCAGTTTTAATTATAACTATGATATTTTGATGCATTTTGTTGATATTTGACTAAGAATGCAAAAAACTTTGAAAGTATATTAAAAATGACAATGTATTTATTGGCAAACATGAATAGTAATAATAGAAGCAAAAAAGAAATTAAAAAACTCATTTTAAATATACTAAAAAATTAGAAAAAACTGATAAACACGAACGGAAAGAGCCCAAACAATGGGTCGTTTCGAACTCAAAGACTGTGCCAAACTATTCACCGTTACTCAGCAGATTCTGACTTTATCATTATCGTCGTATGTAGTCATCAGAAACAAATATGTGTGCCAAGTTTCAAGTCTCTAGCCCATTAGGAAATGTGTGAAATATCGATCACAAAATTTGTAGCAGACACAAAATCAAGCAAGCTTAGTAAAGCCTTTAAAACGGAACTTGTTCCACAGTTCAATTTCCCAGAGACGGGTTAACCAGACTGATGGATACATTAATTAAAGCAGTCTTAAAAATATAGGGTATTTTAACTGCGGTATCCGATTTCTAAGAATGGCCGTTAGTGGCTTCACTTACCATAAAATATTTTTAACCAACTATTCTTTAATGCGTTACAATACATCAAAGACTTGTAACCATTCACTCTTATCTTGATTACTAATTTTTAAAAAAAAATTATAATCAATGCAAATTATATTTTTATAATTAAGACAAATTATAATTAACATTTTATTTAATCCATTTCTGTCTTCGCAAAACATTTCACATATTTTATAAATTATAGAATTTCTAAGGGTTCCGTAACTAAAAGTGAGACTTCGGTTTCAGACTGTCTATATGTCACAGATCTTTTTATCAGCATCTACTATGGCTTGTCCTCGCCTAATTCAGAATTTTGGGATTACTTTTATTTTTATTCTAAATGGTGTCCGAAAAGAGGATTTGAAATATAAAAGTTGAGCAACTCGATCAAGTGTAATATAATATGAAAGGTCTTTTTACACCTTTCATATTATGTCAAAACTATTCCAAAACTATTCTTCATTTAATTTAATACATTCCAAAACTATTTTTCATTTAATTTAAAACATTCCAAAACTATTTTTAATTTAATTTAAAACATTCCAAAACTATTTTTCATTCAATTTAAAACATTCCAAAACTATTTTTCATTCCATTTAAAACATTCCAAAACTATTTTTCATTTAATTTAAAACATTCCAAAACTATTTTTCATTCAATTTAAAACATTCCAAAACTATTTTTCATTTCATTTAAAACATTCCAAAACTATTTTTCATTTCATTTTGAGGCGCGCAGTGTTTAAGTTATGATCAAACATTTGGGAAAACACCGTTTCTCCCTTTCTTATTCCTGAAGTTTGGGAGCCGAAAAACCTAAAATGATTCAGTTTGATAGAAGTTTATATACAGTGTAATAAAAAAATAATAAGTTCATATACAGTGTAATAAAAAAAAGTGTCCATTTTCATACGATTAATTTTGTGCATCAAACTGAGTAGAAAATGTTAAGGAACTGTCTGATAATTCTCAGCCATTTCTAAAAAAATCACGATTCTTATAATTTCAATGAAAGTAAAAATTAATTTCTTTAGAGAAACACACTTCTAATAATCTCAGATAAAATCGACCGTATAAATAATAAAAACTTTCTTTGTTACACTTTGTATATAACAGAAAAATAAAATAAAGTTCCACACCTTCATAATTTTTAAAAAATATCATATATATATGTATATATATATATATATATATATATATATATTGATAGAGCTGTAATTTTATCATTGCAATTCATATTTTTCTAAGTACGGAAGCTTCAGCGCGAGAGTTCCGTACAACTTGTCTGTGACAAGAAGGAATTGTATTATGAAACTATTCCTGCACCAGAGTGAAGAATGTAATTACCAGTATCGTGCTGAATGAAGGTCACTTACAAATCATTATCAGACATAGTGATAATATCCTATTTAGCTGACAACGCATATTCATTAAGGATATTATCAGGAAGGCATTAAACAGGTGTTGGAAATGTCACAACAGCTGTCTAATAAATTCTACTACATTCTAAAATTATAAGTTTAGTCACAGCATTTTCCCAAGTCCATAAATTAAGAAATAAGTAATAACATGCTTGCAGATCGCGTCTAAAATAATTTATGATAAATTTTAAAAGTAAATAATCATTACAAAATTAACTATGATCTTAAATCAAAAATTAAATACACAGTGTCACATTTGACAATTTTAATTATGTAATGGTGATAAAGTATATAAAAAAATATTATAGATGAATAATTTAGCAGCTACGATATAAATTTTACGAGCAATAGATTAATAAACCAGCGTGTGTCCGTTAATAATCTTTATGAGCTGAAATCTGTTCGAATTTATTTCGGATGCTGCGTCATTTGCCTATTTGATTAATTTACGCAGATTGTTTTGAAAATTACCGATTTGTTTACAAAGCTAATCATTTTTTATTTACATTCATAATATAAAATACCAACTTTTTTCAGGGACTACATGGATGAAATATTTTTATTTAATGCCTGGCGTTCAAAAATATTATAGACGCGAATACCTCAAACTAAAGATAAACGCCACTGATATATTTTTTTAAACTTTTTGTTTAAATCGTCCCTTATTACTTACAAACAAACTTATTAATTGTATGAGAAATCTTCAAACAAGTTTAAGGAGAGTATCGAATTATAAAAATTAAAAAAACCTTTTCTGTTTTGTTGAGATTTATCTTGTTACAATACGTTGTTCATTAAAATCAACCTTGCAGATCTCAAATTACAATACAATACGTAGATGGACATACAAAATTTTCTAAAAACGTGTGTTAATATTTAACTATACATATCTAGAAATATAAAATGAAAAAAAAAATTAGAAATATGTTAATAAATTAAAATCACACTGCGTTTTTTATTGTTTATTAAATTGTAAGCAAAGGTTACATATAAGAAAATATTTAAAGCAGCAGAAAGCAGAGAGATGGGGTAAGAAGACTGGGCCAAAACGAAGACAGAGAACAAAAAAAATAATTTTTCATAAAAAATATTATAAAATTGAACTATTTGACAATTAATTCTATTCTAATAATTAACCGATCAGAAGAAAAAATGATCACCAAAAATCGGTAAAGAATTGCAAATTATGGCATGTCTTCAAACATATAATGACTTTCGAAAGCCAAATTTATATCATAATAAATATTTTATAAAATTAAAAATATATCATTTTTAATGGAAGATCTTCTCTTTCCAAAAAGCCATATTAAAGTTGATTATTTGTAAAATTACTCGAGTTGTAATCACGTCTATCGTTAAAATTCGAGGCTAGAGCGTTACTTGATAATGAAGCACACGTCCATACCACTAAGTGGGCAGTATGTTTGTGAAATTTAAAAATAAACATCAAGGTTTGAGTGTGTCAAACTGCAAATATTAGATTAAACGTTAAGGTTTGAGTATATTAAACTGCCAACCTTCGGTTAAACATTTAAGTTTGAGTGCATCAAACTGCTAACATTCGATTAAACGTTAACGTTTAAGTATATCAAACTGCCAATATTCGATTAAACGTTAAAGTGCATCATACTGCCAACATAGGAATAAACATTAAGGTTTGAGTGTATTAAACTACCAACATTCGATTAGATATTAAAGTTTGAGTGCACCACACTGCAAACATTCGATAAAATATTAAGTTTTGAGTGTCTACAACACTCTGCAGTATATAACAACAACAAAAATGTGGAATTGGAATTGTCTTAACCGTGACATTAGCAATTCCACGCCAGTGAACGTTTTCGAAAACCGGTTCGTGATAAACAGCGATATGGACAGATTGATCACACCAATCAGTGAAAGATTGAAAAAAAGATACGTACAGAAGGAGTATGCTGCAAAAAAGGAACAGATTAAGAATGATATTAATCGATTAAATTATAGAATGTAAATTGAAATCATAAAAAAGGCTAAGAGCATGTCGAATACGCCCACGAGAAAGTTTTGTGGCCATTTTCTAATAATTTGTGTAGGAACCGTTGAAATCCCCCTTCAATCTTATGTTAGTTGCGTATGATTTCACGTTGTCAGTTATAATACATCTGTTTGCCGCGTACAAAAGAAGTGAATAGTTTTGTTGCAAATAGTTTTGTTAAATACCGAAATCATCAGACTTATTTATGAAGTTATCCATTCACTTATCGAACCTTAGGTTTCGTTTAAATTTTTATATGACAGTTCATGAAAGCTACTTCACCTTAACAAAAATGTCATCGTTCTACGATGAGATCAGAATGTCTCTTAATTTCTTTGCCTCCTTTTCATTATATGAAAGGGAGCGAGATGAGGAGAAAGAAAGATGGACAAATCCCATTCTGATTTTAAATTATTAATTTATCTCTCCATGAAAGTTTCAATAATTGAACTGGGACATGCTGACGACAGACATAATGAAATTATAAGGACTCTTTGCTTAACCACTGAACCCTCAATATAGAAGTGAGCAGTAATAAAAACAGAAGCATTTTATCCTTTAACTATTTTAAAAAGGTAATAAAGTCAAATATTAATAAAACATTTCATTTGTATAACGATAAAGGGTCAAAATAAGAATAGAATAAGGAGCACTTTTCCTGGGAAACTTCTATTTTGGATTTATCCTCCTTTATATCTATAAAACTTAAATGAAAATAAAGAGGAAAAGGAATTGTTCAAAAATAAATAATTCAACTATATACTACATTGTCCTTGGACGATTACCGTCTGCGTTCATTTTTATTTTTTATTTTCTATGAATAAAAAAAAATATTTGTAATCACATAAGTGTAAATCGTCAACATATATTTCAATAAGCTTTGGAACTTTAGCTGATTATTGACGTTAGAAAAATAGAACTAATTACGGAAGATTTAAGAATGTAATAAAAAGCGGTGCAAGTCTGGCTAGCGCCTCGAGGGTTCCGTACCTTGCTTGAAGTGAAATTATATATTTATCGTAAGTTAGCGCTAATATGAACTACTTATTGATATAAATATTTAATAATATATAATATAGTTAAATGGGTGGGGGGGGCCTCCATCTTTGCCCTTAACTATTAAACTACCACTGTCAATAATTGGAAAAAATACAGAAATATAGCTTTCAGTAAATTATTAGGATGAAAACAAACAATAACGGATAATGTAGTGCATATAATTTTAGAAAAATATTAAAAAACCTCCTAATGAAGAAATTTTTATCGAGGTGAAGTATCTTTCATGAGCTGTCATATTCAAATTAAAAAAAACTTAAGTGTCGATGTATACAGTCGTGAAAATGTCAAAAACTATCTAAAGTCATCGTTATAGTTTTCACGCAAACTTTCCGTAGGGTAAATCCCTACTTTATTTATAATTTTTGTTCACTATTTCATTTATTTTTGTATATATTCTCAGGCTATAAAAAAAAATAGTCTTAAACCCTTGTAACTAGCTCTTTCAAACGATTGTTGAGTACTAATGCCGACTCTCTTACCCTCCCCAAAAGTTTCCATATAAATATTTTTGAATATTAGATATTGAGAGCTATATGCGGTTTATTAGAAAAACGGCTATGACAGATGATTATACGGACACGCGAGTGATTTTACTAGGGTTTTGTTTTTCCTTTTGAAGTACGGAATCCTAAAACCTGAAGAGAACAAAAGATAAAGAAAATGAACAAACTGAACGAAATGTTGTATCAATGTTATCGTTTTCAATGGATATAACGTTTCAAAGTGCGTGAACTTAGGTTGGAGGAGGTTGGAAGTAAATTTTCGTGAAGAACTTCCGTTTTTTCTTGTATGACATTTTCTTTTGTTACTTAGATTTTTCTCGAGAGTTTTTTTCATATTTTATATATACACTTTGTAATAAATAATAGTAAACTTTTACCTGAGTATGTTATAACTTTTATCAGACGAGAGCTGGAACTTAAAGTAGTTACGTAATAAAGTATACTTTATCTTGATTCTTAAGTTTTTCCTAATAATTTATAGATAAATTTACGTATATTGCAGTCAAGAATCAATCAACTTTCTGCTATAGGAAGTGTGGTAATATTTCGATAAGCAAACTTATTTTTTGTACCTTATGTACAACGTAATATAACATTTGCATAAACGACAACAAACCAATTCCCAACCTGTCTAAAGATACGCTGTCAGTTCGACACACGAGATTATTCAACAGCTGTAACCTTGTAGCTAATCGAGTTCAAAGCACCTGCTTTACAGAAATAGATCAATATTGAGCGACGGACGTTTCGGCTCGAACGTAAAATTTGTCACTTGGGTCCGAATGATGGAGGAACAGGTTGAGTCAGCTGCGGGCTACAAATAGCAAAGTCATTCCAGTTCACGCCGTCATCCCGGTGCGGCTGTGAAAACGTACAGCTCATACTTTCTCTGTCGTTGACTGTTGGCCATAAAAATATTTTTTGTGAGCTAATCGCTAATTGTCCGCTCTTGTATATTGTTTCGTACAAGGCGTCTAATATGTTTCGGAAACATCAAAAGCGGTATTATTTTGTAAAGTTTATTTATATAAAAGATAAATATTCAGTAAAAACAAAGGTATTGGCTAATTATTCTGAATAATATTTAACTGTATATACGTTTTCTTGCCAAAGACTAAAAAGTTGAACTTTTGCAACCTTATCTTTCAAGAGTACGTTAATTTTCAAATACGAGAATTTAACGAAATAATGAATTTTGACTATTGCAACATTATATAATTTCACCTTTATTTTAGCCATCCCTTTTACACTTGACATTGGAAAAGATTCTCTATGGAGAAAACGAACGCCATATAATGAAAGATAAATACCTTCGTTTTATCTAGCATTACTATATTACTCCATTCGGTTAAAAAGGTTGATAAACTGAGAAAAAATCCAAAGACTTGGAAACGAATGAAAAATGGAAACAAATACCTTAAGAAAGTACAATTTTCCTTACTTGAAGAACTTAGTATAGACCCAGTATAATACTTTGATATCGAATTTATGGAAAGTTGTTAAAAATACGAAATAACTTATTTCTTTCAAGGGTACTATTGCTCTTCGGCGATTTATTTTTCCAATTCCATTTTTATATTTTTTGACATTTTGTACACTTTTCAATAAGGTGAGACTGTTGATTTTTCATTGTTGAGTTATAACTTGTAGTTAAATATTTAATTTAATAAACAAATTCAAAATACGTCAGAAATATTTTATAATTAAACGAGGAAGAATGAAAGATGAAGAATTAAATGTAGTATAGGTATTCGTGTATCTGGAAAAACATATCGTCACACTAACGCGCAACGCAAATAACCGATAACAACTGATTCGACAGTAGTTGGAGAAAATAGAATACATAATATTAAATCCTTTAACGTATATGTCCGACAAAAGTCGGTCCTACGAATAAATCGGAGTGACTTACGCCAATTCGAACGTTACGAGTTAAAGCGCGCTGACGGAGAAAAGGATAGAATATATGACTGAACACGCACTAAGGGATATGGCAGACATTTAGTCCGTAGAGCGCGCGTCTTTACTTGAACGGTAAGTCGGTGGAAAGTCGGCCACCGAGTCGGTCCAATAAAAATCGTTAGTTGTCGGTCATCGACTCGCTACGTTGTTCGCCACCATTTCCCGCAGATTTTAATTTTGTAAGTAAAGACAAAAGTGAAATCAGCGAGAAATATAAAGAGAATAGGTAAATTTTTTCATTTCCTATCGTAAAATGAAATAACTCCTCAATAAAACCACGTAGACCATATCAGAAATATTCATAATACTAATAATGTTTTTTATAATTATTGAATTACTTAATTATTATAGATTTTAAAAACCTAACCAAGAAATATTGAATAATATGTTTTTAAAACTTTATCCAAAAAATGTTGCTTAATTAGCATTTAAAAATTAATATGGAGTGGTTAATAGGAATAAACTTAAAAAACATATATATATAATTTTAAAATTAACGGCAATTGTTACGATGATAAGGAATAATATATATATATATACATATATATATATATGTATATATATATATATATATATATATATATATATATATATATATATATATATATATGTTAATTAGAATAATGTCAGATACATTGCGTTAATTAACATCTAATTAACACTTATTTAACTCAACGAAAATATAGCTTGATCTTGCAGATAAGAATTCATATAATAACAATCGGAATTATTTTTTATGAATTTAATGGAGGTTGAGATGATTTGTGGGTAAATCCACGAAAAACGTGAAGAAAATGTTTAAATGTTGGTTATGATATTTAGCATTTATCAAATTTAAAAATTTGACTGAAATAAGAAACCGTATATAAATTTGCAATAATAAAAACTGGTCAAATACATGTCGGACCACACATAATTTAGGGTTCCGTAGTGATTCCGCAAAAGAAAACTATGTTTTTCATAAAGGTGTTGTAATTCATCTACTGATTTTTTAAATTGAATATTAAAAAGATAATATAATAATCCATATTCGTTTCCCGTACGTACACTAGCAAACTCATTCGTTTCTAACTGCCTTAGGTCTACATACTTAACGGTTTTTCATAGTTCTGAAGCTAATGAAGTTGGAACACAGGAAATCATTTCATCCGAAAATATTAATTCAAAATGAATTTCCTGGATTTTCTTTTCCTCAGGTTTTTACATGTTTTTGTTTGGAAATGAGTTTGACAATTTTACACTTTGCAAACGACTTTGAGTCTTATAGTCTATGTAGTCAAAGTGATGTGTTGGGTCAATCGCAAGGCAATCACAAGGCCTCTGGTGAGATACGTGTTCTGATTGGCTGTAAGAGAATGCTCTCGCAGCCTTAAGTCTTATATATATATATATATATATATATATATATATATATTAGGTTGGAAACTTATAAACCCGCCATCTTAAAACCGGCTATGTACACAACATTTTCAACTTTTTAAATGTAGTCAATAAAATCAATCGTTAATTATATAACACTTGTCGCCGACGTGTAGGCAGAGCTAAGGTTCCATCCTTGTAAAAATCTTTCAGCCTTTGACTGAAAAACCGGTGAACTTCGATTTTGATATGACTTTCGTCTTTACATTTACGTATTTCACGTAAATTATTAGACAGATGGTAATTAGATGGCAAAAGGTGGGTGAAGTAGCATACTCCATCCAAGTGAAAGTAGTTATTCACGCTTTACTTTTGCTGCGTGGGGTCGAGCATTGTCATGTAACAAATAACTTTTGCGTTGATTTGAAGGAAGTTTAGTGGTGACTTTGCTCAATAGTTCTCAATAAATCTTAGCTGTAATTGTACTGTTAGCTTGAAAGAGTTACCTATGAATAACTCGATAAATAACTCCACTCAAAAGTATATTTTATCCAATATTACATTTTGGTATATGTATATATTTTTCTCCAGCTCCTAGCCACTGACGATTCTGTTAAAAATTAACATAAGCTACCCACTTTTCCTCTCCTGTAACCAGATACCTTAGCCTCTCGTTAGTACGATGGGAACTCAGTAGCTCCAAGCACACATTAGCTCTCATCTGAAGTTGAAAAGGTGTTAGCTCATGAGGTAGTCAAACGGAATATTTCCACTTCTTTCTCGAAGCATGAAGTTGTTTTTCTATTATAGTATAAGAGCATGAAAATATATCTACCAAACAACGCGAACTTAATCTGTAATTTGTTTCAACAAGATTTTTTTCTAAATCAATTGTAGGAGGTCGCTTTTGATGAGGTTTATTAGACAGGTTAAAATTTCCTTCTTTCAATCTTAGGAACCAGTACTTGGCTGTGTCGTCAGAGGGCATGCCTTCACCCATCGTTGTGTATACATTGCGTGATGCTTCACTGGTTTTTCGCTCTAAACGACATTCATGAAGAAAAAGTCCTCTAAGTTCACTCCGAAATAATTCTATTTTTAATTTATTCTTCACTCGCCGATTACTCAATTGTAATCTGAACAGTAGTTCGAAAGCCTCACTCTTTATATACCCAACAAGAAATATACTAGAAACTTCTATAACATTCCAGAAATCGGTCAAAAAAGTAGCGGTTTCATTAGTTGCCCACCTTACATATACACACACATATATATATATATATATATATATATATATATATATATATATATATATATAAAATAAATTCACTATCTCACCTTAAGATACGGGAAAAAGATATTTTCTTTATTTTTATTTACTACATATTAATTGAAATTTTTATCTGTAGATAACTCTTCTTCTTACAAAATTTCATTGTGGTAAATATAAAACTATAGAAACTGCGAGGGTGTGACAGACGGATATATACACATAAGAACATAACATAATTATAAGAGTCGTTTGATTACGGAATCTTAATAAAAATATAGTTAACTAGTAGGCTTCTCAAACTATAAATACTTGTCGTATTTATCAAAACGTTTTTCTTTCAACAGCATATTTTCTCTTCACTTTACATATTTAGAAACTACTAAAGGTGAGACGTAGGTATATACCATAATACGTATGAGTACTAAGTATTTGCGTAGAAAGGACGTAATAACCTATGATATTCCGCTGATACCTGTTACAAAATACGCAGTATTCTGTCTTCCTTTATAGTGATTCATATACTATAATATCAAAAGAAAAAAGCGATTACGGACATGGGCAGGCTATCCCGTTTATCGTATATATTCCTTCTTAGGAAAAAATGAAACAAAAAATGTTCCACGTAATGGATTCATATTTGTAAAATAAAATCATGGACAAGCTAGCATATTATCTAATCGTTTTCGTGCTTGCTTCATATTAGGTAATCGATAATCTTTCTAAACTCAAATGTGAAATGACATTTGGCGTACATATGTTCATTCATTGTCTCCGAAGGCCTTTGACAAAAGGTTTTACAAGAACATAACAATAATCATTAGATTTTGAGGATTGTAACTCTTTGTTTCGTTTCATTCATATAAGTCAAAGACCAAAATATTAGAAATCCCAGTAACCAGCAAAAAATATTGAATAATTTATGACGAGCGCTTAAGTTGCGTGCTCGCAATAGAACACCCGACAAGCAAGTACGCGTGTCGCGTGGGGCCTAGTATTTTGTAATAGGTTCACGTACCTATTATTTTTACATAAGTACTCTTAACAGTATGAGCTAGTAGGAAAAAATATTGATATTGCACACCTCTAGAAACTATTGAATCTTTTTCACTACTGGCACCACAGAGCTGATAATTATTACCAGAACAAATCTAATACAAACGTACAGTAACGAGACATCAACCTTAGTGCCGGATAGGGATTGAACCCACGGCCGTGACATTTAGTAGATAACTCATGCGAGTTATTGAAATATCACCTTCGGTTGCGCAATACACCGAAACCTGCTTGCAACCGGCCGCCTGTGAAGCTGCGTCTTGACATGCAAAGACAAGGCATTGACTTACTATAGGATATGATTCTCTTTTAACTTCAATGTCACAACGAAACATTGTCAAGTGCGACATTCCATGGAGCAGAAGTTTGGACGAGTTAATTAAATTTGTCATTAAATCTGTTACTTTATTATGGATACAAACGTTTATAATGAAATAGTTATATATTAGTCTAAAAAATTTCTCGTCTTAGCTGTTTACTGTTTACAAACATTTTCTCGAAATGATTATTATTTGTTAAAGTTATAAAATAAATAATTACGTATTATTTTTTTGTCAATATATTTAGCTGACAACTTTGAATAAATGATATTGATAAAGGAATTTTCAGACGGTACGCTCGTTAAAATATGTTTAACCACATATTTTAAATGAAGAAACGATTATCAATTATTTTAAATACACTGATAAATATAGCTTCATTGTAGATATTTACGTCAGTCTCAAACTTAACAAAATGTTAAATATTTGATTAAATACCTTAGTGGCTGAGTCAACTGTGTAAACCTTAGTCTTGCATATTTCAATTCCACGTTTACAGATTTAGAAATTGCTGGCCTTAAACTAAATTCCGAAAATAATTTCAATCTTTTCCTTGTTTAGTGATAATTATATTTTCATCCCAGTCCGTACTAAGGCAAGTAAAAAGCAATACTAAAAGCTAATGTTGTAACTACATACTAGGTGATACGACATGTTATAATCTAATAACTTTTTTCATTAAATATGTTAAGATGGGTGGCCAGCCTGTCTTTTCTAAAGAATATGCTACTATAAACTATATTTTACAAATATTCCTTTATTGAATATATTTGGCGTTAATTTTTTAGAAATCTTTGCTAATAGCCCACCTGAAGATGTTGTAATACAACGAAACCTAGGTCGTGGTAAAAAACTTAAAGAAAGTAGAAATAATACTACATCACGTAGTTTCATTTAATTATCAAATATTCCTTTACTGTTTTGCACTTTAGGATAAATTGAATACCGTCGTTTCCAATATGATTTAGATTGTTCCTTCAAAACACTTCTATAAATTTATAAATATTACGTCTCTTTTCTTCATGCTAATTTACAGTTTTCAAGTTGGCATACGAGTATTGGCAAAATTAATTTTTTTACACATTTTTCTATGATTTTACCGACATTATTTCTAATTTATGGTTCGTTGATTGATCAAAATAAAGTTTATTCGAATTTTCAGTTTGTAAATTAGTTTTACATATTTGAAACAAAAAAGAAACCTGGTTTTAACAATCGACGTGTTGAATATATAAGTATAAGCAATTGTTGGGGCAATTATTCCAAATTAGTTTGATGTGTCGAAATTGCGTAATGCCTTTTCTATCTGACGATTTTAATTTTATCAAAAGGATTATAACTATGATTCAGCATCATAAGTTCCGCAAAATTAAAATTAAGAACCGAAATAATAAAAATAATTATTTTATATAGTGTAACCAGTTTGATAGCTGAATCTAGAGTATTTGAAGATATGGTAAGTCTTACTTATCATCAAATCAAATCTCAGTAAAAAACCAACACCAATGATATTTACTATAGTAAATGCTCCATTTTCTAACGGCTTAAATGAAAGACTGAATCAAACGCTTGTAAACAAAATTAGATATAAAATAAACGAAAAAAGTAATGAAATGGCATGGACGACAATTGTTTATAAGTGCGTAGATAAATATAATAATACAGAACACACAGTTACTGGCTTTGCACCTTACGAGTAAGAAATATACATTTCTTTACTCGTAGTTTGCACCAAAATACCTGTTAGATTGTACAGATGTTTCTTTCTTGCCAACTGTACTAAAAAAAGATAAATCAGAAGGTTAATGGGTCAGAAATAAGAAAATAGCATTTAGAAATTCAATAAAATCGCATAACTACAATAAACAAATATTTAATAAAAATAAAACTAAATTAAATTTACATACAAGGGATATGGGTATATGTAGAAAATGGGGACAAACTAAACAGAAATAAATTAGATGAGCTGAAGGTGGCTCATACCAATACCTTCATAAAAAAGTAAAGAAAAACTCGACACAAAATGTTGTAGATGTCATTATGAAAAAATTACACACTTTAATGCTTACATTTATTTTAGTAGACATTTTCTGCGTGAATATCACCTCTGTCTAGGCTAGATGTATTAATTGTAGGTCGTAATGATATAACGTATGCTTTTCAAGGATCGAGTAATAAATTTAAACTCATTGTGGAAAGAAAATGATATTAAAAGTAATTATAAAAAAAATGTTCAATTAAAGAGCCACGCGTATATAAAGAACTTGAGAAAATAATGTATGAACTTGAGGAAATTATGTATGAACTTGAGAAAATATTATTAATATAAATTGGTAATGCATTCTACAATAGAATCACTAATGTAAGATAAAATATTGGGGTAGTCTCAGTCAGTAGACCAGCGCTAATTTTTAATTTAATGTAAATAAATATTTACAATTAATATAAATAAATATGAAACGTTAAAGAAATTTTTAGGTTAATATAAATAAGGTTTATGTAAATAAATATAAAACGTTAAGAAAGTTTTTAGTTTAATATATATAAGGTTTATATAAATAAATATAAAACGTTAAGGAAGTTTTTAGGTTAATATAAATAAGGTTTATGTAAATAAATATAAAACGTTAAGAAAGTTTTTAGTTTAATATAAATAAGGTTTATATAAATAAATATAAAACGTTAAGGAAGTTTTTAGGTTAATATAAATAAGGTTTATATAAATAAACATAAAACGTTAAGCAAGTTTTTACGCATTTGTTGTATTTTATTTGGCATTATAAAGGTTTCTCTACACAATTAGGGGGGAGGGTGGGGGTTGAAGGTATAATTAACCTTTGCCTTATTTTTCCATGCCCTTTTTAATATTATCATTATCAATACTAGATGATGTTTGATTCTGAATATGAGAGAACCCGTCTCCAAAATAGAGATCGTATACTAATTATGCATAGGACATAACTCAAAGACAGCACCAACATGACATTCTCAGGTTGAATTTTTTGAAGATTTTATAAAGACTTTAGAAATGTTTTTTTACAAAATGTTTTTTTTTAAATAGTGTTAGAACTGCATAACGGGTCGAAGCAGGAAACACCATTTAGAAAAAGCGTGTCAAACAGAGATTGAAAATTCCCTTTATGGAAGGCTTAGGAGAAGTTTTTGGTAATTGGTATTTCTCTTCCTTCCCAATGCATTAATTACAGTTTTTTGACTCGCGAGACAGTCGTGTAATGATTAATATTGATATAGTCTTTATCATATAATAAAAATATGATGATATGCATCTATGATACTTTTTATGTGTTTAAATTGGAAATTAATATAAATGTGAAAAAATTATTATGTGATGGACTTCATTAAAAATTATCGACTACGAGGTTCAGGTCTATTATTAATCGTACAGTAACAATTATTATATGATATGAATATAAAATTACATGTCCTCTAGAGCAGGAGTTCCCGACCAGGGGGTGGCCTCCCATGGGGGGCATAGAGAGATGTCAAGGGGGCGGAAAGCGTTTGCGTTTTAGAAAGAAAAAACAAAAAAATATACAAACAACATTAACAAATAACATTACAATGTAATGTTTAATTTACATGCATAAAATTAATGAAATTAAATATCATATTCACTATTATTACCACAAACTTGCGAAAAATTTGACGTTTTGGTGTACATTTTTTGTTGAGAAATCAGTTTGAGTGGTGTGTAAAATTATTGCGTCTCACTGTTAAAAGGTAAGTTTGTGTATTTACAAACTTCAGTTACCATTTTTATTTAATTTACTAAATCAAAGGAGGGGGCATGAAAACATAATTTATAGTCCGGGAGCCTCAACAAAAAAAAAGGTTGGGAAACCCTGCTCTAGAGTGATTCGATTTAAAGTGCAGTTGACATGATGAAAGTCAGCAACTGAACATCCCACAATAATTTTTTATTCTACTATATAAACTAAGATTTGTAATTCAAAAATGCCCTTACATAAATATTTACATGACTATCCAAGACTCCCACTCACGTGATGTATTAATTTTTGTATAATCCATTTAATTACAAATAATATTATGAGTTAATTTCGAGTAATATCATTACCTATATGGGATAAAGAGCTTTCTCATTTGATGTGTATTTCTGGAGATCATACATCATTATTACGAATCTTTATGTTCAAGAACATTCGAAATAGAAATAATTCATAAGTAATAACTTCAGTTGGTATTTTGAAATGAATTAAAAATGTTAAAAAAATATTGCGGAACGAACTAAATGGATACTTCTAGTAATATGTACTCTATAATATATGGCTAGCTTATTTTACATTATTTTGTAATATGAAACGTAAATCAACCCGCATGTAAATGGTTCTTCCACCATTTAAGGGATCGTTGAAGAGTTGAGCAGCTTCTCTGCAATTGGGATTTTTCTGAATCGTAGTGATATTAAACTTCTCAATGCCCCGGTATACGTCGCTTTTGTATCATAGCGGAGAAGCACCTTTGGAATATTGACAAATAAAGGTAAATAAATAATACGATCTCAGTACGACTGGCCGCATCGTACGCAGCGGATTGTGAGTTAGAGCGCTACGCAGGTAGCGTCTCGCTCCGTATGCAGCCCGCGTGCTTCCTGCCGCCGGCGGGGGTGCGTCGCGTGGCGTGTCTACGGCATACGACGAGGCGACACGTACGTACAAACGAGTATTATTTTACATTTCTTTCAATGATTAATTATTGAAAAATAGTTCAAAACATTGTCATGATGACGTTGGTAATGATATTAACTTATTAATTGAGTAAGGGAAATCCTCCTGCTAATTACAAGTATAATGAAAAAATTTTAAAAAATGTGAGCCATGATGGGACGCCTCGCACATGTGGTACGTCTAAATTTTTTTTTACTGTCACTGTATCTCATATTTTATATCAATAAACGCCTTTTATGTTTAAAGACAGTCTAATGCAATATATCCGATATAAACGAGTAACGTTGTAAATGTTAGTAAAAAAAGAAAATATTATAATACACTATACGTAAAGTAGCGTTTATAGAGAGTATAGTAGAAAAAAAAACGTTCAGCCGGAAAGAGCCGACAAGAGACGAAGCTGGCCGAATGGCACGTCGCGACATGCCATTAGAACGTTTTAACTCCCATCCAAATACGCCATTAGATGATAAATAAAACTCCGAAGTTATGATGGGAATTTACATACAAAACTTCTAGAAAGTGTCAGTGATGATTATATTATAAATGTAAGCCAAAATTATATCTATCGGAAAACTTTGTTCTTATTGTGAAAAATGAGGTAAATTTATAGTAATTTAAAATGAATTCGAGTTGGAAATTAAAACAGTTCAAAAAAGAATTTAATAATCAGCAAACAAGTGGAAAAAATATTTTGTGTAAATTAAATTATTCATTTTGGTAATTACTTCATTTTGTGTTGTTTAATTTTTTAGAAAAAATAGCTTTAAATCTGTGAAATTTACGTTTTCTAGTAGCTACATTATTTACATCAATGATGTGTTTTGAAATGGAAAAAAAATTGTGAAAGGGGTGGAAACTTTCTTTTGGTTTGTATTCAATTCGAAACACACCACTTAAACAACAATTTAATTAAATTTTTATTTATGAATTCCATAGATAATTTTTTAGGATTTTTGTCTTATTCTATTAAAAATCTCTACGCGATCATTTCACCGAACACAACTCTTAGGAATCAATAATTTATAATAGTCAATTTTGTATTAAAATTTGACTTAACTGTAAGACCTATCGTAGTACCGATCAACTTACAAGGGACGACAATAAATAAAATGACTAAAGCCATGTCATGTTTAGCTATTGCTTCTTCGGAGATGGATTTGTATGCGTCGATATGCAAAAGGGCATTTACACGCGCGGATTTTTTGACGAATGTTACAATATTTAATAAAAGTTTACTTATTTAGTCATAGGCAACTGGCGAAAAAGGACTCATTATAGAAATAAATCTTTTTTAAAAAGCTACTATTTTTTTAGAATATAAAAATAAACAATTCAGGGATTGACAACATGTAGTAAAAATTAACTCAAAATTCGTACACAATTAAATGAAACTACGTAATGTAGTATTATTTTTATTGATTAATAATGAATTTCTACAAAATTAACGCCAAATATATTCAACATTTCAAAATGTTTAATTATAACACAATGCAAAAAATATAACTTCATCAATGTGCATGTATTATATTTTTTTTTATTAGAAATAATAATAAAAATTGAACGTAGAATATAAGAACATTTAAGAAACTTACAAAAATCATATCAATCGCTTTTTTTCAATTTGTAACCATTGCCTAATTAAAAACAAACTCACATTGATATTACACACACATTTATTAAAACTTATACGCACACGTTTATAGATAGATTACAGATAACCTTTTAATAGTCGGAAAATAAATGTCATAAGCGCGACGTTTCTTCTGAGTTGCAAGGAATGGAAGTATAGCATACCCACGAGGAAATCAGTAGGAATGGAAAATAAACATATTCTGATATACAGACATCGGAGGAACGTCTTTTGCACACGTTTTATCTTCAAGCTATACTTGGCTATGTACTGGCTCCAAATAATGGAGTCAGATTCTAATTCTAATAGGATGTTAGTACTGTGCGGCGTGTTAAAATACACGTTTTTTTCGCTCTGTTAGTTTTGCGTATTTTTCTTTCGATGACTTCAGACCCGCTAGTTTTATGGATAAATGTGCAATGTGTGACATCTGTGTAAGTATACATCGAGAAACGACCTGCATGTTGTTTCGTTTCCCTGATTTACACAGACCCGTAGAAGTAATATTTACAAATTGATTTAAAGTAACATTTATAAACTGTTAATATGCAGCGAAGAAGTAACATTTACAAACTGTTACTATACATCGAGACACAACCTGCATGTTGCTTCGTCTCGCTGGTTTACACAGACCTGTAGACGTAATATTTACAAATTGTTATTCGAGTAACATTTAAAAACTGTTACTATGCTGCGTAGAAATAACGTTTACGAACTGTTACTATACACAGACACAACCTGCGTGTTGTTTCGTCTCGCTTGTTTACACAGACCTGTAGAAGTAACATTTACAAACTGTTATTATGCATCAAGACACGACCTGCGTATTGTTTCGTCTCGCTTGTTTACACAGACCCGTAGAAGTAACATTTACAAACGGTTATTAAAGTAACATTTACAAACTGTTACTATACAGCGTAGAAGTAATATTTGCAAACTGTTAGTATACATAGAGACCAAAGCTACATGTTTCGTCTCGCTGGTTTACACAGACCCGTAGAAGTAACATTCACAAACTGTTATAAAAGATACCTGACTTTACATAAGAAGATGTAAGGTTCTTGGTTCATTCAATCGACGATTTAAATAAAACATTTAAGGGGTTATGTTTTCATTTTTCCTATATAAGTCATTTTCATTCGCATAATGTCATTTTCATTCTTCTAATGTCTTGGTCTAACACTAAATAGACTTTTTCCTCCTTTGTAACGTCCAATTAAATAAATTTTGACGCTAACTCCGAATCTTATCTCACAACCACTTACGGAGACCTCCGGGTATCTTTCAAACATTAATTTTAGATATTAGCTCTCAAATTCCTCCAAATTATGTTCTACAAACTATTTTTGCGATAACTATATTTCAGAACTTTTATGAAACCACAATTTTGTCGCAGTTTTATCCCGTAGCGCAAATTTTGGATTTCATTGTCGATTCTGTCATAGTTCCATTTTACTAATCAAAGAATTTCAAACGAGATTCTAGTAAATTTACACGATGCATAAATTTATTAGATGCATAAGTTTTATAAAATGTACAAATGATTATATTACTTTCAACCTGTACAAATGATTATATTAATTTCAACTTCAATATACATTTTTAAATTCATGTTATGTGTGATTTTAACACAAACCAATAGGGTTCCGTAGTTGTCTATATCTCTCATTGAGGTATTATTTGCATAGAGGAGACATTTCAATCAATATCGAATTACAATTGTGTTACAAGTTTACCACTAATCAATCGGTAATTATCGTATTTTTTCCGTTATTTCCGATAAGGTTTTTTATTTCTCGTTCACTCACATAGAGAAGTGAAAGAGAAAGTAGTTACTTTTTCTCACTGATTATCTTACCTTGTCACGCTGATCGGTAAATACGGGCTGGGTTCAATGTAACAGAATGAGTATGAAAATGGCCGTTATTGCCAATGAATAAATAAAATAAAATTTATTTGAAAAGTAAAACCAATAAGTGGTTTAGTCCCAAAAATTGATATTTATGTAATTTATTTTCCTTCATTGCTTTTGCACGTTTTTCTAATGTAATTTGTTCAGTATCTTATAGCACGTTTTAATGTCTATGCAAATCGCTTAAAGGTATAGATGCTTCAAATGTTCAAGAACGACTAATGCAATTGCGGTCACTGGACCGCAATTCGGTTGCTCACGGACCGTGTGCGTACAATGTTTCTATTCAAATAATATCTTAAAGAATGTATCTCAAAATTATTCAAGTATTATTTCAAGTTAATGAAACAATTTTAATTGAAAGTTCCAATCAAACGCTAATATAGATATTTTTTATGAGATTTTTCGGATACATAGTTCAAAAATTAAAGGAGACAAGGGTTCTCCTGCTGCCCAAGCTTGATTTTTGACAAACTAAGTCAATAAATTAAAAATGGTAAACTAAACTCTAATTTCATTTTGAAAAATTAGCCCAAAAACATTTGATGGTTCTTATTCCTTAGTGTATTAAATCTCGACGTCACTTATCCCGGTTTTGTATTTCGTACCAAAACTGTTTAGCAAGTATGTTATTTAGCAAGAATGCTGATTCTACTGCAATTCTATTACGAAATAATCTACTCCAGCGGATATTTCAAGGATATTCCAGGGTACTTATTCTTTGGTAGGATTTATTTCGGCGTCGCTTATCGCAGTATTGTATTTTGTATCGAAACAGTTCAGCCAACCATTTATTATATGTTATACCCAGAAGAGCTTGTGAAGACGGAATTTTGAATATATTTGGCGTTAATTTTGAAGAAATCCATTATTCACAATTAAATGAAACTACGTGATGTGGCATTATTTTTAATACAACAAAACCTAGGTCGTAAGACAATGAAACCTAGGTCGTTGTAAGACAACGAAACCTAGGTCGTGGTAAAGAACTTGAAGAAAGTAGAAATAATACTACATCACGTAGTTTCATTTAATTGTGAACACGGAATTTGCCAAAATTCTATTATTAAATAATATACTCTAGCAGATATTGAAATGTTATTTTAATGTATTTATTCCTTGATATGATTATTTTTGGCATCATTTATCTTGTTCACATTATATTTTGTTCAGCAAGCAATTTATATACCTCGTACCCATAGACATAATAACCTCGTACCCAAAAAAACTTGTGAATAAGGATTTTGCCACAATTCTGCTATATAATAATCTACTCCAGCGAAAATTTCATTGATATTTAAAAGGACTTATTCCTTGGTACGGTTCATTTCGGCGTTACTTATCACAATGTTGTACTTCGTATTGAAACTATCCAGCTAGTTATTTATTGCTTTAAGCTTGTAAACACAGACATTTTACCGCAACTCTACTGCGAAATAAGCTATTCTAGCGGACGCCGGTCATGTATGGGCAGCCTTAGAGGAGTTACTCTTTGGAAGGTGATTTGAATACGGTCGAGACAATGTCTGCGCGCTGGTATTGTTGTCGGCAAACGACGGAGAGTACGTTGAGGGACCGGATAAATATAATATGGTATTATCTGCAAACTGACTTTTAATTACGATAAACATCCTTTTACTAAAACTCCATTTCTGATTAAATAAAATTTCTTCCCTTGTTCGGTTCCATCAAAACTGGAAACCATACTAAGAAAATTTATGCATGTTTCTATCTGCGTGCGATATATTTCTAAAAGTTTTAAACATCCAAGTCAGAATACAAATATTTAAATGTCCCGTGAGGTAGAAGAGAACTTCGACAAAAACGATCTGATTACTGTTTTTATTTCGTTTTTTCTATTGAAATGTATCGACAAAAGTAAAGAAATTTATATTTAAAAAGACATTTTTGAATAAAAAATAAATTCAAAAAGTCTTTTATTGCTAACAAAGGGCTGTCAAACGTCAATTTCAAATATATATACTTTCACTTTTTAATTTTTTTTTTCCGTTTAATATTTGACAATTTATGTTCTTACGTCCATATTAAATATATAGTGAGATAGGAAGCTGAATGAGTCGAAAAAATATTAAAAAAAATTATTATTTGTATGGAAAATATTGTGTCATGGCTACTTTTTTACAAAGGTTGTGAGAGTTATTTTTAATTGCCAAAATAATCCACAATTAAATAAAACTACGTGATGTAGCATTATTTCTACTTTATTTGAATTCATGACTATGACCTAGGTTCCGTTGTATTACAACACTTTCAGGAGGGCTATTAGCAAAGATTCAAAAATAGCAAAGATCTTTGATAATTGGTTAAAGTTTTGTTTCAATTAAATTAAGGAAAATATCCCTTCGGTGTCACATTTTCCCGGTGCCACATTTTCCCCATAAACATAACCCCATTTGAAAAAAGATAAGTTAAAAAGATTTTAAAGAATTCATTTTTTCTTAAAAACGTTATGATAAAATGAGATTTTAAACGATAAATCGCAAAATATTTATTTAAATATTCACTAATTGAAACTGAGACCCAAAAATTATTGTCTTTTAATGGATCGAATAGTTTTTGGTCGTTTTGCACACAACTCGTTTGCGTTTCAAAAAGAACGAGCGCTTGTCATTATAATCCTAGTGAGATACGAGACTAAAATATACTAACTCTACATATTTTCTAATCATTTTGTGTTATTTGTACATAATATTTCAAACTTCTTGTGGTGATGTCTTTAACTTCGTTCTTAACATCGTGTTAGCTTTACCTATTATATATATATGACATTTTATGGAAATGACAGTTTTACACGCAACGCAAACGAATTTTGTAGGTGATGAGTCGGCGACCGACAACTGCCGACTTTCGTAGGACAAGGAAGATGGTCGGGTTTTCACCGATTTACGTCCCAAGTTAAGCGCGCGTACCACATACCTTATCGCGTGTTAGTACGTGTCAACGCGTAACATTAGGATAGGTGAGAATTGGTAGATTCGGTTTTTTGATAAGACCGATTTTTTGGTATATTTTCTCCGGCTGTTATCTGATATTTGCCCATAGTTTCATGCTTTAGATGAAATAAATGATTGTGCATATTCATGAAGTTTCTAGTAAGACAGTGAATAAATTCGTTCCAAAATTTTCATATTTTTATTGTATGAAAGTTCCTAATGATCCCTTATTTTTTATTATGTTTGTGGTTGTTTCATTTATATAACGCTTTTATAAGTATTTTAGTGCCCCTGTGGCAACAGTTTTGAAAAGTCAAATACCCGCTTCTGCGCGGGCAGTGGGGATCTATCTTGGTAATTCAGTCACGTCGATCGGTGGTGTGTTTCACAGAAGTGGCTTCTGGCCCTGTGAGACGTAATGCGTGTTTGGCTGCTATTCACCATGTCGCCTGACCCGCGCTTGGGTGATCTGTACGGCGCTATGTTTACAACTGCAACAACTTGTTGCTCACGTGCTTCGAAAGGAACTAACTTGTTAGATATGAAAAGAAGAAGAAACGTGAGTACGTTTGCGTCATAACGTTTTAGAAAAATTCAAATATTACAATTACGACAGCGGCTCCCTAGTTTTACGAGCACAAAATCAACATATATATATACACACACACACCACACGTGCGTGGTGTGTGTGTGTCTGTGTGTGTGTGTGTGCGTATGTAGGTATGTATGTATGTTTATAATGTTTTTACACAACTTATGTTTTAATTGACAATCACACACACACATATGTGTGTGTGTGCGTGTGTGTGTGCGTGTGTGCGTGTGTGTATGTATGTATGTATATGCTCATAAATTTTCTAAATAAATTGTAAGGATAGTCATAATAAAGAGTTACACTTCATAGATATGGTTCGAATTAATAGAATGAGAGATGATTTTTAAGTTTTTATTAAGTAAAATATTGTTTGTAAAATTAAGGCATGTATTTGATCTATCGATTCCTGAAACAATAATATTGCGATGTAAGTATTATTTTGGATTTCTCCCATCATAATTCTTGAAATAATTGTTAGAATGACATTTATTTTTACAACATTATTTTTTTAAACCAAGGTCACCAAACTTTACAAGATTATTTTTTTAAACTAAGGTTTACAAAATTCTTTTTTTAAACCAAGGTCACCAAGGTTTTCAAGATTCTTTTTTTAAACCGAGGTCACCAAGGTTTACAAAATTCTTTTTTTAAACCAAGGTCATCAAGGTTTACAAATTTGTTTTTAAACCAAAGTCACCAAACTTTACAATATTCTTTTTTTAATACAAGGTCACCAAGTTTTACAAGATTCTTTTTTAAACCACTCGTCAAGTACGAGTAAAACTCGTACTAGGAAGGTAAACAATTAAGATTACACATATTGCCTAGTTTCTTCTTTTACAGACGTAAAAATATGATGAATATCTCATAATAATCGCTACAGTTTTCCTGTAATCTTCTAATCACGTTCTACAAGCACTGTTTTTTATGATTATTTATTCAGGCATTTCGAAAATGAGAAGAAATGAATTCGCTTTTTTATACATTTAGTAAGTCTCCATAGGCAGTTGTGGAAAAATTATTTTTTTTATTTCTTTATAACTTTTACTTATTACTAATTCAAAAAAATAACTTCAAACAATAAATATCTCATATAAAGTTTTTGCATTTGTAAAAACGCCAATAAAATACAAGCTCGACAAATAAAGAATGTCTTGGATCCATTTACGTTACAAAATAATAATTTAGTAAAATAATTTCGACCATCTAAAGAAATATTCAAATCTACAATTTGAGGCCGTCGTTGAAAGTTACAGGACGAATAAATCTTACTTGACGCGCAACCGAGATAAAATAACCTATAAATATACATCTCATATTATCGTCGATGAAATCTCTCTTTCTGTTCTCATAAAATCATATGATGCTATTCCCTTCTCGCAAACCAACGAAAAATAACATTAACATGTGGTAAGTTAACGACTATTAAAGACAACGCCGGTACAATACAACTTGCTGATTTTTAATGGGAACGTTAAACAACCCTTATAATCGTGTGTTAGCTAATGTGTACGTTACGTAAAGAAAACTATACCTACAACATAGAGCTGAATAACTAGTAAAACATAATATTTAAATTAGACTACTATCTCCTTCTGATTCTAGATACTATTTTTTCCTTTATTTTATTACTTATACACCTAGGTATTGTGAAGCGATACACGTAAAAACTCACTATAGATTGCAATGGTTAACTATTGTTTCATCAGAATAAAAAGTTATCAGAATTTATTGCGATATTGATTTAAATAATATAAATAGCCAAAAAGCGTAAAAAATGTATGAAAACATGGTTTTTAAGTATGCAAAACCACTAACACAAATATACATACGTGTATAAAGATTTTCGTCTCTCCATCTCTCTCACATGCGTCATAAGTTGTATTATGTAGTTCAGATCGATGTTAGCTAAGTTAATCGCCTCTTTCTTACGCGGCATGTATCGTATTGTTTCTCTCTCTCTTAGTGTTTATGCCATTTTGTAAACAGTTAAACACGTAATTATTTCTAAATAAGTAATTACAATTTATACATGTACTTAGGCGTAGAAAGTAACATCTTTTGATTTTATTTATGATGATTTTTCTTTTCTACAATGAGAATAAAAAAATATTAGCTCCTACGAATTTTATTTTCTCGAAAAATTCAAATATACGACCGCTCACAACGGCTGCCGTAAGCAACTGATTCTAATATGTGTGCCTGCACATGATTTATCGTGGATGTTTTTTGTGCACTTTATGTAATCTATCTGATATTGTTTGTATCTTTGTTTGAGACAAATCATGCAGTTTTTAACAAAAGTTTAACTCAATTCACTGGTGCTAATGATAGACATACTAACATGTAAAATCAGCTGGCCAACATTTTTCAAGTCATTTATTTATACTATTCTAACAGGTTTGTCCTAAATAATTAACAATGTTAAGAAGGGTAACTTTTGTCAAAATGTGGATTGAAAGGTCCATATTCTTCATTTCCACCCGTCCGTCCGTCTGTCATAGCCTTACAGTTTTTACAAATATCATACTTGTAGGCATACCATTTTACATAATGTGATGGAGATTCTAATTGAGGTACAGTAAAAACAAGCATTTTTCATATGAATATCTTAAAATTCAATTCAATTTCTTCAGAATTGTCTCCAATTTACAGTTTCTTTGGTACAAATGTACCAGTGTAGTGTCACTAATATTATAATAAATATAGTAGACTAGTTTTTAAGTATATGGAATATACCTAATGATCACCTTATTATAAATAAGTTTATGAAAAAATTGGGCAAAAAGTCTCAGAAAATAAACAACATTTCAAAACTTTCCCCAAAAACCATCATTAAATCAAACTACCAGCCCAACTCCAGCGGCGTCGAGCGTGCAGGCAAAAAATCCAAAACAAATATCGAAAATAATAAATTAGGACGCGCCATGGTTATGCGCGTCGGCCTAACGGGAACCCCGCATGGGATAAGGGTCCGTAAGGACCTGGCGGGGGGTGGAAGGGACGAGACCCTTGGCAGGTCAATAATGCGCGTGGGCGATTGCTGTGGAAGATTTTTAAATTTAACAACCCCCAAGATGCGGCATTAAGGGTGGGCATTACGAATCGTGCTTAAGGAATATTTTTCATATTTATTTATTTATTTTTTATTTATCTACTTTAATGAATCTAATCGATACATATGACTGACTTATTTCTACGAGAGAAATCGCTTACAACAAATCTATCATTAATTCTTTATTATTTCTACGAGAGAAATCGCTTACAACATTACCATCGCTTACAATCACTAATAATTACTTATTTCTACGAGAGAAATCGCTTACAACATTACAATCGCTTACAATCGCTAACAATTACTTATTTCTACGAGAGGAATTGCTTACAACAAATCTATCATTAATTACCATTCCTCTAATTTAATTGATTTACACATTTTAATACTTCACAAATTACAATATTGTTATCAAAATTAGTTTGAACCGTAACGACCAATAATGAAAAAAAATTTAGCCTATTATTAACTCATAACCGACAACATAAGTGAATCTCCCGATTAGTGTCCTAGAAGCCTACTAAATTATTTTAAATTGTATGAATATTAACCGCAGTTACAGAACAAATCATCAATTTTAATTTATTTTTTTGGATTTATGCAGGCAAACCTACCTTTTGTCTGGTCACGCCACTTATTGGATTCGATCCTGATCCAATGAGATTATTGCAACACTTCTCATAATATACGTGCATAATATACGTTGTACAATCTGTTAATCTGCAAAAGTACTGAATTTTGATTGTTGACTGAAAGACATACTCAAGGAATTTTGTTATTTCTCAGGTTAAAATGTATATTAGCCAACGTTATAATTTGAAACATAAACTCTAGTTATAATAAAATGCATAAAATATGTTTTCATGATTTAAGTATAGGCTTAGACGTGATTAGGTAACACACATCTAAACATGCCTTTCTCAGCATGAGTACTCCACGCATATGAAATCGTAAGTAATTGTCTCCGTATTACTCCGTCACACATCCATATAATGTTGGTCACAGGTGTTACAAAAATAAAAAAATACTGTTATATAGAGAAAATAAGCTTCTTAAAAGTTTTCTCTAAATCGTCAATCAGATAAATGAAGTCTTGTATTTTTCATGAAGTCAGGTTATTTTTCACAATAATTTATAAATGCTATTTTGGATCAGCAGGATGAACTAAAGTACAGATTGTGTTTCCTTGTACCCTCCATCCGACGATGTACCATATTCACCTATGAAACTCAAAGGGTCGATGAGGTTGCCGAAAAAATCACGTAAAATTCGAAAAGAATGACGTAAAATTTGAAAATGGTATTCATTTTGACAACAATAGAACTAGTGTCAATATCATGTAACAATTTATTTTTATGGCTACAAATAAAATAGAAATCGGTATTGATTATTTTTAAAAACTTATTATGTACATTAGATTTTCTTTCATGTTTTAATTTCTCATTAATAATTTTTGAAATTATAAAAATTTAACATATGCGCAATTTTTAAGATATGTTTTTTGTTTTCTGTTATGATCAAAAGTCGTATTTTACTTTTAGCTTTTTCCTGATCGTCAATTGTTAAATTATTTGCTTTTTTATATTCTAAAAAGTAACAGTTTTTTTTAATTATATTCCATTTCTGTAGCTATATATTAGGTGGTTGATTGCAGGATTATTAAATAATAAACAAAAACGCTTTCACATTTATAGCAGGAATCATATTTGGTTCATATTTAGAATTCTGTTTTCAGAATGAATTTAAGAATGAAATTTTATTGTATTCTATGTCTATCATCTAGTCAGCTCCAACTGCTTCAAACTTATTTCTTGCTTCTTTAGTTTTTATTTAAATCAGTGGGGTAAAAGCTTTGTTTTACTAGTTTATTTTACTATTGACTCAAATGTGGGAATGTTCGGAAAAGGTAAAAAAATTATGTTTTTTTCATTATATAGAGTGACGTCATATTATGATAGAGTGACGTCATATTATTTTTCTACTTCAAATATACAGTTAAAGAATAGGAAAACTAGTATCTGACCGCGACTTCATTCACTAGATGATGTAGCCTATGTGCCAATCCGGGCTAATTGATTTCTGTTCCAACTTTCTTTTCAATATCCTTTCCATTCAGTACTAAAGTAATCGAGTCGTAAAAAGGAGAAAAATTTGTATGATGTCTATATTCTTGGATTTAACCGAATGTCCAAATGCTAAACCAAAATTTACAGAATTTTCCATGCCGACAAATATCAAGCGATCATGAAGGCACATTATTAAAGACAGATAATCATTACTAAAGACAAAAGTTATTCTTCACTAGTTGCATCAGATTTCAAAATAAGGCATCCTTTGCGTTAATCTAGGCCAGAATCTATTCATGTGTACTGGCTTAGTATCTGTAAACGATAAATAGTCACTTACTTTGATACTATCTGTCCTTTGAGAAACTGGAGGAATAATTTATGCTAAATAAAAGTATATATATTTTTTATTGCTAGTAACAATCCTATTAATACAGAGGATTATCTGTTTGATTTTTTTCTTTTTTATTTACGATGGATTAGACCAAAAATCTAGATATGGTCGATGTTCAAATTTAGCTTGAAACTTAGAGGCCAGTAAGCAAAGAGAAAATTATGAGTTCTCTAATAGTTAATAAATATCAAAATACGAGTTCGTACCTTTTAGTTAAATAAAATAAAATTGACTATCAACGACAATACTGTCGATATAACTGAAGGTTCAAACAAAACAAAAAACTGTATTGTTGTCAAACTCGAATTAATCGTGCAGAGTGAAACAAGAATAAATCGGAATTTTAATGTATAAAAACTGTGATAATGTATATATCAATGTACATAAGCAGGTTTAACATAAGGTTACAAAACCTTCATATTTCGTGAAAATTACTTATTTTTACTGCTAATTTTTATTCATTTTGTTGTTGTTTATCATAAACAACAATATTAAACATTTGCAATAAAATAATAAATATTTTAATCAAAATTAATCCAATTGCGACATTATATTTACAAGTGACATGATATATACACCTAAATGTGAATTTTAATTAAAGTTATGTCTAAATCGAAATGTACCCAATTGCCACATTTCATCTACAATTTTAATACTCCTCTGTGCCCCAGTACCTGTAAGTGCAGTTTAGCAATAGTAATTTATTTACTCTTTATTTTTGCCCTGAAAACGTCTTTAAAACTGTTTCTGGGTGTGAGGAGACCATTACCACCAAATAAGCGACAGTTTTTGTCGAAGTAATTTCAAATTCGTATGACTCATTTGCACGTAAACATAACGCCATCATTTTGATTTCATTTTAAAACGGAAGTATGAAAATTGATACACATTTAGTGAATAACTTTAGTAATTCTTTCAATTTGAATTAGTGAAGAATTTGGGCAAGCCAACCACGCAAGACGGAACGTGTTCTCAGACTTGGACATTTGCATGAGCTATTAAAATGATTGCAAAGCCATTATATATCCTATTTCTAAAACTAGTACCCTGTTTCAACTGATATAAGTTGCATATGCATTAAACGTCTTCCAATGTTTCTTTTATTTTCAGTACACTTACACACGATTGACTTTTTTACGAAAATAACTGACAATGTTCGCCACCGTAATTTTTCAAACAAATAAACAGTGTTCGCCACCGTTATTTTTCAAAAAAATAATACTCATAAAAAGTTAATCAAATATCAAATATCTTTTCATGCAATTTTTTCACTGACTGCATTTTCATGTATTTTTTGTTTATTTTACGTTTAATACAATTTAATATTTGTATTCTTATTTATAACCTAAGTCGAGAAACTTTAAAAACGTATCCTTGTAAAAACATCGTTTATACAAAAAAAAGTTTTTATTCGTTTTTTTAAATGAAATAAATTGTGTTATAGTAATAATCAAACTGCCCCAAAACCAAGAATAATATTAAGTTAAGAAATGAAAACAGTGCAAAATTCACTTTTATTAAAATACACTTAATCTCCTCGAGTTTATTGGCACGCCTTCAGAGTTTTATGACTAGATTCCTTGTTAATCTCAAATGGGTAAAACAAATTATAGCACCGCTTGCTTCTAGCCCATCCTTAATGATTTGAGTTATCTGCGGCGTGATTGGTGCGGGGCGCGTGACGCTGCGAGCCGACCACTCTAGGCCTGTTTGCTTACAAGAGTGCCTTTTAGACGCACGTCTTTATGTTTTTGTATATATTCGTAGCTACACATATAGCTGTTACATGTTTACTATATACTATATAACAATGTTTCGTCTGGATTTTTACTAAGCATCGATGTACTGTCTATGTTACTAAGAAATCGTAAATTCCGATGTACTAATGAAATATTCTATAAATTTTGTTTTTCTAACGAGTACATACATATTTATAGACGATTAGACATGATTAAACAAACCTAACCCATCAGGTTAAAAATTTGTTTAATGATGATTGTTTAATCGTCTATAAATACATTTATTTAATAGTTAATACCGGATAATTTATGCAGCTTAAGATTCCTTATGAAGTGTAGATATCTAACTAGTTTAAGGACAATAGGTATAAATTGAAAATCATACAGAACTGAATTATATATTTTTAGGTAGTTCTAAATTGAAAGTCGGGCCAAACAGAACTATTTATTTTTATACTACCGAATTAGCCGAACTGAATTTTGCACTTTTCGTAGGTTTAAATTGAAAATCGAATCGAACCGAACTATATATTTTTAGGTAGATATAAGTTGAAATCGAGCCGAACTGAACTATATATTTTAGGTAGATATATATTGAAAATTGAGTCGAACGGAACTATATATTTTTAGGTAGGAATCAATTGAAAATCGAGTCGAACTGACATGCTTTTCGAACGTTGATTTTGGTGTTCGAAGTAATATCGAGTGCGGTCTGTACTTAAATGAGTGAACATTTGTAAACGTTATTTGATGTTGATTTTCTTTAAGAATTTATGATTTTTTCTACAAAATTTCAATTCCAATGAGTGTGCTTGTTGCACATGTTATAGATTATAGATCATAATCAATAGAATATCAACTGCTAGTGATATTAAGTACTAGTCTGTAACCACTAGGTAACCAATATTCATATTCTTAATGGACCGACAGCAGCAGAAAAAATATGAACATTTTGTTATAGTTAAGAAGGTAGTACAAAAACAAATGATGTTTTAAGGTAACTACTTGACTCCGTAATAATGTCTGATGGGTGATGCACCATGAAATGTAGAACAGTCATTTTAAACCCATCTTAATAAATTCCATTCGGATAGAGTCGGGTGACACTCGTAGTACTTTTAGAGTACTGCATCTCAAATTGAAAAAAACGGAACTCTTGTAGGATCAGTATCCTGTCCATCTGTCTGTTGTTAAGACACTGTTTCTCAGAAAATGTCAAAGGTTTCAAGTCTAAATTAATAACAAATACATAATTTTTATTTAGCTATAGACCCAAAATCCCGTTAAAAATTCAATACAAAAAAGATACCCCTTTCAAATATTTAATACTGACTCACTAATTAAAATTACTATGAGTACTTCCCGCTGACCTAAAATCTTAACATTTGGTACGAAGGAAGGTCTCGTTGCACCAGCAAAGGAAAAAAAAATTTAAAATCATTAAATTAAAATAAATTTAAAATGTAATAAAAACGACTTTTGTACCAAATCCGTTTCAAAATAACTTATTGTGGAATAGTAAGTCTTAAAGATCTCGGCCATAAGCTCAGCACAAATAAATTTTTGAAAAAAAAATAACAGACATGTTACATTCTGCGACTATGGGATACTCGGTCATCACTGTCTAGTAACCAACTTTTCTTTGATGATGTCGCTGACTAAATTTCTGTGGTCTTCAAACGCAGAAAATCATACCATTTTATGATTTATTTTTCACGCCTAGAGAAGTACCCAAACTAACAACTTCAAAAAGAAAACATTTCATTTGCTTTATTAATGTATAATAGATATGAAAATAACAGAAAGTGATACGATATATATATATATATATATATATATATATATATATATATATATATATATATATATATATACATATATATATATATATATATATATATATATATATATATATATATTTGTAGCTGAAGTTAAAAAATACCTTTTTTGATCGCAAATAAATCCATATGTGTAAAGCGAGTTTAAAATTTATTTCACTTTGTAATAATAGTTCTTATTATTTGCAGCGATTGTGTACATAAATAATAACATGTTTTTGTGAGGTGTGACGTTGATGGTGTCAAACATGTTTATTTTGTTCATAATTTTACAAAATAATTAATTTAAATAATTAGAAAGAAAAGAAGATACTTCCTTTTTCATGAGTAATGACGTATGTTCAAGTTACCTCATTAATTATAATCAATGAATTACGTTTTTAAATCTATGAAATGCATAAAATCTTTCCTGTGTTTTATCATATTTAATTCTTAGAATAAATGGAATACAGTACTTTTAATCCCTAATAATTAAAAGATCTTCTGAAAAAATATCAAATAAATTTAAATTTTGGTTGACAATATGACTCATGTTCCCATTTCAAAGTTATTGTTATAAATGTCTACCACTATAACACTGGCCAAAATGATGGTAATCGACCGTGCAAACAACAATTCACCTGAGCTTACAGAAATAGCGAACTGTGAGGTAGTACAATCATATATATATATATATATATATATATATATATATATATATATATAATATATACCTATATATATAAATATATATATATATATATATATATATATCTGGCGGCGCTCATATACAAAAATCTCCAGGTTAGCTATGGATATGTTCCTCTATACTGCTGAAACATGGACTCTAGGAGAAATTGCAATAAAACGGGTTTATGCCTTTGAGATGTGGTGCTGGAGAAGAATGCTCGGTATATCGTGAACGGAATTCCCAACCAATGAGTCCATTCTTCGAGAGCTGAGCATCAAACAAAGACTATCAAGCACAATACAATCTCATATTCTCACTTTCTTTGGACATATAACACAAAGCGGATGGAATACATAGAGGGCCTAGTAGTGCAGGCATCAGACCACGTGGACCGATGAAATAAAGAAGAACTTCAACGGACCACTGCATGAATGTACAAGGAGATGGAGAGTTCGCGAAGAGTGGCGGCGCATTGTGAAACAGGCCACTAATGTCGAGGTGACGATCACGACCACTCTGCGTAACGGCAAAGAAGAAGAGACTATAAGGCTGAATCAGTGATGTATGAATGAAGATAGGGATCCATCGATTCATTCCTCAATCAACGATCAAAAATCAGTACATCTGTTCCTGATCACTCCTGTAGTTGTGTTACACAATGAAAAGTTGCATTTTCTTAGTTGTAGTAAGAAGCGATAACTCTGTTCAAAAGTAATACTAAGAGCCAAAAGCATTAGAGTAGCAACTGTGTCGTAACTTTCAGCGTAGGATTATACCGCTACTGCGTCCCTTAATTATTTCAAATATGAAATATAATGAAATAATGTTTTTATTAAGTAAGTAACTCCCATTGTTTACTTCTGCAGATTATTCTATTAGTATTAGTGGAAGTAGGAAGAACAAATCGTATTATATTAATAATAGAACATAGTGCAAACAATATCGGATAAATGTTGTTAGTTTCTTACGATTGCTAGTTTGTTTCTTCTATAAGACAACGCATCATACGAACACACCATCGTATGAAATTTAACTGAACTTTGTAAAGCTATTTTATTCAAAATAAAAGTGGAGAGTTGAAATTGTCCCTACTAATATAAAAAAAGTGAAAGTTTGTCTGTTTATGTGTTTTTTTGTTTTCTTTACGCTAGATAATATATATTATAAGTTAAAAGATAGCCTATGTATAATTAAGCTTTCATTTACAGTAGAAAAGCATTGAATACGTAAAGAGCAATAGGTAACGCACATTAAGCGTTTTAATGACGAATAATAGTATATTATTGCTGAATATCAGTTAAAGGATGTTTATTGTGAAAACTAAGCAAGTAAACATATTTACTGCGAAAGCTTCTTTGATATTAGATATATACTTATATCATTTATAGTTTAGTAATTTTAAAGCTAATCACTTATCCTTGTGTACATTTACGCGAAACCTACGTGTTTCGGATTCTGGAGGATGGAGCCTTTCCGCATTTAAAAAGAGTAGAGAGAGGGGGAAGCAAATCTGTTTAAATACGCGGGCGAAGCCTCGTCCAAAGGATATTTAATTTACTGTTGAACTTTTATCCCTCGCAATGATTGTCATAGTTTTAGGGTATAATAAAATAAATAATTGTATGTTGCTGGGTCCTAGTTAGTGAAGATATTACGGAAAAAACCTTATATATTCTAAATATTTTATTGCCTGCCATTCGTCAACAAAATGTATACGACAAAATGTAAACAAATTTAAATAATATTATTGTTTTGATCAAGTAAACCAAAGTTCGTATAACCGTCTGTTATTCTTTAATTGAATTATCTTTTTAAATATTTATAAATTTAATTATATAATATTTCATAAACATTATTAATTACAATTATAATATTCAGAAATGTTGTACTCATTGCGTGCTATTCATGTTATTGACAATGTCTTGTTAATCATTTGTGTTTGTCATTTCAATACGACGTCTAATTTGTTTCAATTCACAACCGTTATCTTGTTTACTGTTATGGTATTATTTTATATAATATAAACAACTTAATTTAAAATGTAATCGCTGTATTTAATTATGTTGTTTTTGTTATAAGGAACCTTCTTAAGCCTCGTTTGTTGAGCATGAACCTTGCATTTAAATAATTGAAATTATGATTGTAATTTATTCATGAGTAGGATAAGTTGTTTTATTATATTATAGTTACTGTGGAGTTGTATAACGGCGTGACTGAGTACGTCCTAGAATGGAAGAATTGCGATAATAGAGAACTATTTTGACTAGTACAAGGTTGTCAAGTTGTATAACTTGACGGACTGCTTAATGCCTTTGTAAAACTACTTTTGTTATGTGTTCTATAAATATAAATAAAAATAAAATATACATAATTATTTATTTATATAAATATTTCCTAAAATCCACGCGTCAAATTTTGTAGACAATTTATAAATTGACCTAAGCGTTGAACACGTGCAAGTTCTATACATAATAATAATTTTAAAATGTAACACAAACAATAGCAAAAAAAGACACAAAAAAGGGGATTGAAATTAATATCACACTAACAAATGATCGATTGTGAACTACCAGGCAACTCCAAAATAGCATTCGTGAAGCGGTTACCTGAGCAAAAAAATGTCAAGTCTGGGTGCATTTTTATCACTCAGTAGATCGATACAAGTACACGAAAGACAGGTAAACGCTGCGAGATTGACGAGGTGATGCACTGTCCAGGTGAAATAAACTCCCTCATCTCATTCAGCCGGGAGCAGAAAACGCCACCAGATCGGGCCTAAGGAATCACCAGCACTGATATGTTAATATTGCTAAATTGATATGCGGGCAAAATTTCGAACTGATTTAGAAAATCTTTAAATTAACTTGAAGCTTGTTCAGTATCGAAATATTTATTCAAGCGTCTCTAGTAACCACATAACACTTACCTAAAATTAAGTGGTTGTGTATGTGTAGTCAACGCTCAGTAGCAACCAACCACAGACCCACTTATCCAAAGTTAAGTTGGTTAAGTGGTGTGTACTAGTAACAGAAACAATCTGCGACATTAATTCGCAAGAATTTTGTTCAGTATCGAAATATTTATTCAAGCGTCCCTGGTAACCACATAACACTTACCTAAAGTTAAGTGGTTGTGTATATGTAATCAACGCTCAATAGCAACCAACCACAAACCCACTTACCCAAAGTTAAGTTGGTTAAGTGGTCTGTGCTAGTAACAGAAACAATCTGCGACATTAATTCGCGAGAATAGCGCCGACCCTTAGAATACAGGCGTTCGTATCTCCACGCGCTGGCCGTTCGTGCGTAACACTGCAGGGGGCAAAGCGCGGCACCTCTGCCAGTTTTACGTACCATATCAAGATAACATTTTTTTGGTCCAATTGACCGCTTCAGGAATGTTATTATGCAGTTGCCTGGTAGTTCGCAATGGATCATTAGTTAATGTGATGTTAATTTCTATCCCCGTTTTTTTTCTATCGATATGCCTCGTACGACTGGCGGACTTTAGCCAACTCTTGCCTATTCGAGCAATACGAGTTAATACTAAGTAAAGGATAGAAAATACGACTGAACACGTGCTAATGGAGACAGCAATAACTTTGTCGGCGGCGGGCACATCTTGACTTTTTGAAAGTCGGAGGAAAGTTGGTCACGGATCTGTGCCACAAAAGTCGAAGGGTTTTCGGTCGCCAACCGACCATCTCTAAAGTCCTTCATCTGCGTTGCGCGTTACGGTTTCGTAGTTACAAAAAATAGCTTTATAATTTCGTTTTATAATTTACTTTTAAATTTTACAACTATATGTATGAAATTTTGCAAACAGATATTTTAGGTTAAGATTCCTATAGCAAAATATTAAGAGAAATGTTCATGCACTGTGAGTATCTATTGTAAGATGAGGATGAAAACATCTTTTTTCTCCTATCTTATCGAGAGAGAAAACATTGGACTGTAGAGTGGGGGAAAAATTATTTTTTTTTCGATTAATATGATGGAAAACAGGAAAAAAACGACTTATAGACTCATTTCATAATAGGAAAAAAAATTTTATGTAATTTTGTATTTAGAAGAGTCCCCTATGTAATGTAGTTTTAAAATATTTATTACGTGAAATAGTTTTAAAATATGTATTACCAGCTTTTTGTTCGCGACGTCGTTCGCGTGGATCTTCCATTAAGATGGTGGGATTTGACTCTAATCCGATAACTCAATAGAAACACCTATATATAAATAATAATAAATACTACATACACGGTGTCCGGGAATAGATGTCGGACAAAAGAAAGACGCTATTCGTTGGTTATAAAGGAATAAATTGCCACTGAAATAAAATGTGAAACACGCCTTTTTTATAATTGAGTGAAAAAAAATATTACACATAACTCTTTTTAACACACCCAATACTTGTTCGAAGTGCGCTGTTTCCCGACAGTGGCGATGTTTTCGCAGCTGTGCGCGGCTTATTCGCCTAAACGGCTCTGCACAGTGTGCGCAAGTACCGTGTATACGAAAAAAAGGACAAATAATTATGATTATTATTTTCAATCTCCTGAAAGAGTCATGTTTTAAATTTGATTTTAACGACAATCAAGTATTTCTCAATCAAAGAATAACGTCTTTCTTTGTCCGACACTCATTCCCGGACAACATGTATATACACGTTGTGCCATCTGTTGACATGTTGCGATACTATGATAAAATTTTATTATTTTACAATATCCTTAGTTTCATCCTGAAAGAATGTTACTTTTCAGATTGAAAATACTTAATATGTTAAATTGAACTGTGAACTATGCTCGTACCAAGTTTTAGAAACGTCTGTCATGCCGCCTAGGCATGATTGAATAACAATCATCCAAACATACATATCGTGGTATTAATATTCCACGTGTGCGAGGCGGCGGGTAATATATAGCCTTTATGTTACTCTGTTACACGGAATATATTTACGTCAACTTTGGTAACTAGGTAACAAACATACAAACTCAATAACAAACATTCAAACTTTCAAAGTTGGATATGAAAATTTTAAAAATGTCGCTAAGCTTATCTGGTGTCGATTGAAATTTTCGTTCAAATAAAAATAGACGTTTAAGAATAGACTACTACGTAACCTTTCTCTTTATCGACACGCACTCGGTTGTGCTAGAGCTAGATAGATGCAACGTATATGTCACGGCAACTTTATGCGCCATGGGTAGTGTTGCCAGATATCCCGATATGCGGGGATTTCCCGATTTCTAGGAGTGTCATGACACTTCCAGCGAAGTCTTACGCGGAACACCAAATGTGAATATTTTTCGATACTACTAGTAGAAATTTTTACTATGTTTATTAAACAATTATTTACAAAAAAACCGGTATATTTGGTATTTTAATTTATAAAATTATGAAATTTTAATCACTAATTTTTCATAACAAAATAAATAAAATAATATTGAATTAAAGTTAAATAAATGATATATACCAAAAAAGACATAAAAATACATTGACATTAGACATGACAGCTAAATATAATTTTTTACATGTTTTCACTAATCTATGTATCTATTTTAATTGAAAACTATTTAAAAGTTATTTGTAACTTTGGTAAAAAGTAATAATATTATTTAATATTTGTTATTCGCCAATTATGAGCAGCGGAATAATTTTAACGATTAATTTAAAACCTATATTATTTATTCCAAATACTAGTATGGCGAAAAAATTATAGTATTGCTAATAGGAATAAACAAAAAAAGTTCCATTTTAAGCATTTTTATTTCTTATTTTCTAAATAATCGAGATTATACAAATAATTGTGAATTCGTGCAAATAATTGTGTCGGTACAAATAATCGTGAATTCGAAATAATGGTAATTAGCGATTTTTCCCCTTTCTTAGTTTCAAAATTAATAGCCAATAGTTTATTATTGTTTTTATAGTATTAAGGTTAAACCAAACACTTTTGAAGACCACTCAGGGCTCTAATTATATGTCAATATTATATAACGTCATTTATTGTTACTCTATACTCTTCATCTACCCCAACTTAGCGGGACATAGCACAAAATATATAGTTAAACTGGTCGAACATATTAAATCGATCAATGTAATCGGGTTTAAATGGGGTTACCATTCAAATTTTTGGATAAAAAGTTTTTAATTTGTTCTCATCCAGACCTTGGACAGACACAGGACTTCTGATTTTTTAATGTATCTTATTTTTTAATATACAAATTTTATTCTACAAAAATGTTTTCACGTCTCACGGTTTTAATTAAACTATTTAGTATCTTCTTGAATGTATTTTCCAATTTAAAAAAATCATCACTGATCTACTTAACTTTGTCAATTGAAAATATTTATGAAAAACTGGTTGAAATGCGGACTATTTTCAGGTGTCTGAACATAAAAAAGAAAATTAAAATTGATGTTAAAAAAAAGTTGTTGATTAATGGCTAATCACGTTATACTGTTTATGAACCTGCATAATTTACAACCAACCTAATACATTGAATATCATTCTACAATGATTGTAAAAAATAGATAATTATTTTCGTTTAACGATTGAAAACTTTGTTTGTAAAGAACAAACAATTTTTGCTGTTGATAGACTTTTTTACCATTGTTAACTGAATGTTAATCTTTTTTACCATTTTTTTAACTATGAGTACCGATTTCTGCAAATTGAACCTGGCAACACTAAAAGAGGAGTCTGCATACACGCAAGTATATCTATAACATGTAACATTTAAGGCAACATAGCGCATTTATTAACATATTTACAGGCATAAAACAAACGACGGCGATAGTTCAAGATGTCGCAAAGCATCAATATCTTTGAATTTTCATCTTAAAAACCTTTGCATTTGATAATTTCCTGATTTCATTTTTCCTTCTATATTCTGTTCTTCCGCCGTTGTTATTTGTAAGTTTACGTATACGAGTAGTGTATATATATAAACTCGTGCGCGTGTATTTACATATGCATGTATGTATGTGTATGCATAAGCGTACATGAATATTTAGGTACATATAAGTGCTTATGTCTATATATTTCACTCAGTACTATTAATAGTCTTATAAGTATTTGATTTCCTGTAAAAGATTGCTCGTGTAACGATAAGACCGCCACATTTATCGATTGTGTGGGTTGTGTTTAAAAATAAATAAATAAATAATTCCTACACAGACTTATAAAGTCTGACGCCATTACAGAAACGTTACTAAATATTTTCGATTATATTTTAAATGACTTCTTTAATGACACTACTGGATGAAGTTCATAAGAAAAAAATTAAAAATTATTGCTTTGGGTTCGTGCCTTGCAAAGGAAATACGTGTTTCTTTAAAATTACACGCGTAATCAAATAAATTACAGGCTTATGTCAAGCATTCTAGATTTCTGAATCATAATACAAAATTTTGACCAAGAATATTTTCCAATATTTTCACGGTCGCATAGTTTCGAAAGCAGCGGCGGACAACATTTTTACAAACATATTACCAGTGTTTACATTTACCAGTGTTTTCCAAAACATTTTACCAGTGTTTACTTAAAATTTGATAAAACAAATATACTAAAACTAAATATCGTGTAACAACTTAGTAGTTTCGTTACTAAAACTCTCGTACAAGTAAGTACCTCACGTTTCATATTTATTGCACACTTGGCCGCTGTGTTTGTACTTTACTATTGACTAGCATACTAGTTTCAAGTTTTGTCGATAGATATAATTATAACTCGGGTAATTTTACAAGTAATACAATTTTAACATAGTTTTCATTTACTATTTAATTTTTTTTAATATTTATTATGATCTAAATTTACCTGTGAAGAATGACATGCATCTCCGTCCATTGGTCTATGTGTATTTATCTACATATGAGTCGCATAGACTTACATTTTTGATCGATTTTTGTGATTCTTTTTTCTATCGATTAAATGGTTATCAAGATAGAACCCTATCAACTTTCACAATGATTTATCAAACAGTTTAATTATCATAAACCATTTTCTATAAATCTGTATTTCGTGCGTCCGTTTTGTACGGATATTCTTGGCTCGTCCCTCTGCTAACTGCCGTCAAACTTTTTTATTTGTATGTTTTTTTTATTTGTTTATATAATAAACAATAAAAAACAGTGTAGAATTTAAGTTTTACCGACAACTTTTTCCTTTTTAATGTACACTTACTTTCAGTTCCATTAACTTACTTTATGCATAGTTAGTTATACTGAACTACACCAATAGTATCATGCGTAGATGATTTCTATATAAATATAGATGCCCACCTTATATTTCATAGTTATATGTTCAACATTTGTCACAAGACCCTCAGGAAGCTATGATTGTATTATAATTTCCTGATTTCCATGACATTGATTTTTATTTACTTATTTAACTATGTTATTTACTCCAGTCCGTACTCTGTAGTCCTTCAAGTAGCCATCTGCTACCCATATGAAACAAGTTATGCCATTATGCTGCAGACAATATTTAAAAAAAGCTTAAATAAATATTGATGTTATAAAATAGACGGTTACTATCCTTATTTGTTTGTTTCAGATTTTACAACCAGCATGGTCGTGCGTAATTCCCTTTGCCCGTGACGCAAATTGTTTTAGAATATACATTCTTTTTATTTATTACGTTATGTTGACAATTTATTGGTCTTGGGTTTAGCGACTCTTTATAATTCGGTTATTAAATGAGAGGACTGAGTAATAATTATAAGTCTTCGTCGTGGATGTGTTGGGTCGATCACAAGCATAGGGCCTTCGACGGCGCGGTGCACTGCGGGGACCCGGGTTCGATTCCCGGCCGATGTTCGGGTTGGCTGTAAGATATTGCTTTTATAGCAATAATTCCACCATATGTATCAATTATATACATTAAAATAAATAAATAAATAAGTCAATAATTTATTTTACCAGCTTTAAACATTCACACATAGTCTTTAGCGAACATTGTTTATCGCGCAATTTTAATTATATGTATTTTGATTAATCCGGTCTTATGGGATTCTTTTGCTCTATCGACTGCCCTACGAATGCTGTTACGAAGTTGCTTTCTAGTTAACAACAGGTCACTAGTCAGTGCGATGTTTGTTCGAATTGCTGTATTATTCTGTTTTATTTGTTATTGTTTTAGATCTTGTGTTCAGAATGGGATTTTGAAAAATTAAAAATATAATATCAATAAAAATAGAAACTGAAATGCAAATACCCATGAAAAATTTGAGTCTGAATAGGTTTTAAGTTTTTGTGATTCTCTTCCTTCTCTTGGAAAAATACAGAAATTCGTCTCGTGATTATAAAAATTAATTTTTGTTATTTTTGACATGAAACCCCTATAAATCAACACCGGGTGTGGCCAGATAATCGTGCCCAAATGATGGACAGTTTCTGTCGAAGTAATTTCAAACTTCAATAGTTCGAATATAAATAAACATAGCGTCGCCATCTTAATTTCGTTTTAAATAAAAAGAGTGAAAATTGCCAATATTGTTCTGACGTTCTTGACGGTTGGACGTCATGAACTGCGCACGCGCAACATGAAATGCGCACGCGCAACATGAACTGCGTATGCGCAACATGAACCCACCATACCATGGAAGGGAAAATTTGTATGGATTTGATATTTGCAAGTTATTTAAATAATTTCAAAGCCATATTTAACCTACTTTGCATACCAATATCTTGAATTCATTAAGTGTAAGCAAATGTTTGCAAATGAATTAAATGATGCAGAATAAAAATTTTATTTAATTTCAGTATACTATACGCGGGTGACGTTTCACTAAAATAACTGGTAACACTGCAGTATTAGAACACTCATATGCACAAACGTGAACACACATCCACGCTAATAATTATTTCATGAAAAAACGTATAAAAGAAAATATATTCATAGTCCTGCGTTTGCTAGTTACTAATATTTATAGTCCTCCGTTTGCCAGTTACTAATATACATAGTGCTGCGTTTGCCAGTTATTAATAGATATAGACAGTTACTAATACTTATGTTTACTTATTTACTATTTTTACTTATTTATTGAAACAATATTGAGCTGACAGGAAAATACACTAACATTTCTACTACTATATTGTAACATGATACTATAATTACTTCGAACTTATTATAGGTGTTTTTCCAAAGATTTCCTCTGGGGTAGATTTCACGTACTACACATAAGATTATTGCCTATAATATAAGTTTACGGACTACGTATAGTATAAGGTACGTCCAGATTGAACGTAAAGACAGCCACCGATTATGAACTCGGGTATTGTGAACCACATTATGAGCTTTAAGAATCGTCACAGACTACAGACCTTTCTATCGGCCAATAGTTTAGTTGAGTTCTTAATCAATATGAAGATATATGCAAACGCACACATTATAACCATTCGGTATCAACCGATACGATAAATATGTTCGATGGGCTATGCAATTGCTTTCAAACTAAATTGTCTACAAATTATCAGTCGATTGCTTAATTAGTATAGTGATCTTCCATACGAGCACACTTGCTGACTGTTTAGTCGGCCGACTGAGTCAATAATCTCATTTCACTCCTAAACTTTTGGTCCGGGATAGTCGAGCGTATGTTTTATGATGGCGGTGCTACTTAATCGCGACGTAAATTTGATAGAGGAAATTGAAAAAAAACCCGCACCCATAAAAAACACTTAAAAGAGTACACTAATACGAACGTATATTCTACTAAAAAAACATAATCCGTAGACTTAATTGAATAGTAACACTGAAAATTTAAAACAATTAATAGAAAAATTTATTGTTTTTCGATGAAAATTAATACTGACTTCGATGTCAACGTAAGCCTTTTTATGAAAATTCAAAAGTATATTACAATATTAGTGATTAAAGAGTTAATACTCAATAATAGAGAGACAGACAAAAGATTATGGAGAAACCTGAAGACAAATTGTATCTTTTAATTATATTTTTTGATGTTCCTAAACGAACTAACACAGTCCCCTTCACAGACTTAACACAAATAGCAATCCTTCGTGTGTCTTCAGACGTAGGATCCATATTCTTCAAATACGAGCCTCCGACAAGAGCTGGCCGCGACGCTTATTCAGCCTCGACTTGGTGTCCTCGCGTCGTGTTGACGTTGCCTCGTCTCGCCTGGGCTCTTGCGAAAACTTCACAGACGTCATCCGTCGCCGATTGTTGCTCGAAAAGCGAGCAAATATTTGGAAATATCTCGCGAAACAATGTTTCTGAGAATCGTCTTTGATTGTATGTGTCAGTGATGTTCACAGATACACCAGCCAAGAGTAGAATTATTATATGCGGCTACACAACTTGTGATTTGCTGGCAGACTCTTTGAACTTGTGTTAACTCCAGAACTTTATACTTGAATTAGGAATTACTAGGGTTACGTTTTAGCGGTGGCCATTTGTGTATATAGATATTTATGTGAGTTGGTGCTCTTGTAGCTGCAAGTCTGTAGATTCTTCTAAATGAGTAAAATATCATACACGTATACTACAATTAAGTACAAAAAATAATTGAACCATTTTGTTTAAAAACACTGGTATGTGTTTATGACCACACGATAGAAGTGCAATTTCATTGAGGATCTTCTTCCCATGACTCGTTTCTGGATGGCGTCTGACTGGCAGAGGGCGTGGGAAAGATCATCCCAGATTACAGGTGCGAGATATTTCCAGATCCAACCTTTTATTCCTTCAAAACCTTGGTTCTCAACATTTACTTTCTCTCGAAAGGAATCCTCTGTGGTATCTCGCATGCGTTTGGGTCATTGTTCTGTTCCTACTCATTTGGCTAGACTGCGGGTCAGAGAGTCTCCAATTTGCGATTGCGGGTTTGGAGAAGGCGATTTAAATCATCTCATTTTTTCATGTCCATTAAATAATAGATTTCCTTCGTTTGTTTCCAAATTATTAAAATATATTAAATTCAATTGCCCATCAACATAAGATCACTTTTATTTATTGCCAACAAACCCATTTTAGATTAATCATTCAGTTCATAAGAAAGAACGACATCAAAATTTAGAAATTTTTATACTTATGTTCATGTTTATTTTTTTAAGTTTGTATATTTGTATATACTTATTTTGTACTTTCTGTATATTATAATGTCGTTTTCTTCTTTTAGTTTAATTGTAGCCAACTTCTTATTTAGTTTTTGTTTTATTGTATAGTTTATTCTTTTGTTATCAAGCAACAATGACAAATATCCGAAATTTGATTTAATCAGTGTTGCCATAGCCTTTTTTCCACACTTGACATTGGCAAAGGTTCTCTATGGAGAGAACGAACGCTATATAATCAAAGATAAAGATAAAGAAGTGCAAGCTAAAATAAAAAAGATACAATGACATACGCGTATTACATTAAACTACTCCCAAATAAATATTAAAACAAAAACAAATGCGTGGTATATTAAATTATTTTGTTCAAAAATAGAAAGTAATTTTTGAAGCGATGAACTCCGCTTTAGACAATAAACTCGTTCGGCTAATGCCGAAGAGAGCCGAGTTTACTCGATTTAGCGTCACCGATCCGAGCGTGACGGTTAAGTTTCGTTCATAACTCAGAAAAAATGCGCGTGGGCCTAAATGTTCCTAAAAAATTTTTCACTTCAAAAAATCGGGCAAATACGAGAGGAACTTGCATTACGAGGTTCCGTACATATTTAGACCCTTATAAATAATAAGGGTGTGTGGAATTTCTATTCAAATATTTAAAAATATGAATTGATGTTATTTACAGTATATACGTAAATATTATTAATATTTCCGATATATGTGGAATTACAAAATAGAAATTCGAGTACTTAATCGTCTTTTCTGAAATTTCCATACAAATATTTTAGAGTATCACCTATGTGTTGATTAATATGTTATATTACTATCCCAAATTTCCACTATGCAAGGTTTCTACGTCAAACGATTTCTGAGATAAATACTGGAACAAAGGGTTTACAGACAACTGAGTGATCTCATAAGGGTTCGGTTTTTCGTTTTTTTTTATGGCTTTCTTTTTGTTACATAATTTGGACATATAAACACGAAATTGTAATAAGAAAGACGGTCAAGTGTGAGTAGAACTCGCGCCTTGAGTGTTCCTTACCGTTTTATCATATTATCTCAAAACTTAATAAATAGGTATTTTATAAATGCGTAATAAAAGGAATGTTGAAAAAAAATTCAGTTTGACACCTAATAACTATGCATAGAATTTTAAATGATTGATTTTCAGATCCTAGGTCCACGAAAAGTGTCCTTAGTAGTCTGGTGAGTGAGTCACCATAAAAATATGGTGCTAGATCATAAAAAACCGTATCTTTTTCTTGGATTGAATTTTATTAATAGATTTGTGGCCACCGTTGTTCTGTAAATTAAAAAAATTAAATTAGGCGGCCATAGATATGCTTAATAAATTTCAACTTGATACCGCTGGCCGTTTTCTCAGAAAAGAGGCACACAGGTAAACGTACAATAAAGTGAAGCTTCCTTTTATACATTCTGAGGCAAGAAATCCCAGAAATACAAATTTCAACCAAATTCAATTGTCACATTAGACTTAATTTTCACTTTGTATTATTATTTACGTTCTAATTTTCGAAATAGTGCAATCATATTTTCAATAGTCTTTACGGCTATCTGTCACACCAAAGTTTTCAGAAACGTCACTAGCTAATAATTTATTTATATTATCAGGTTGGCAACTTATAAACACGCCACTTTTTTCTACCGATTTCTGGAATGTATAGAAGCATCTAGAATATCATTTGTGGAATATATAAAGAGTGCGGCATTCGAACTTCTGTTCAGTTTGGAATTGAGTAATCGTCGAGAAAGGAATAAATTAAAAATGAAAGTATTTTGAAGTGAACTCAGAGGACTTTTTCTTCATGAATGTCGTTTAGGGCGAAAGACCAGCGAAGCATTACGCAGTATATACACAACGATGGATGAAGGTATACCCTCTTACCACACAGTCAAAAAACCAGTACTTGGCTGTGTGGTAAGAGGGCCAAAGATTCAAAGAAGGGAATTTTGGCCTGTCCGATAAACCCGATCAAAAGCTCCTACAACTGATTTAGAAAAAATTAAAAGCTTTCTTGAAACAAATTCCAGTTTGGTAGAGATATTTTCATGCTCTTATACTGCAATGGAACAATAACTTCATGCTTTGAGAAAGAAGTGGAAATATTCAGTTTGGCTACCACATGAGCTAACACCCTTCCAACTTCAGAGGAGAACTAATGCGTGCTTGGAGCTACTGAGTTCCCGTCGTACCAACGAGAAACTAAAGTATCTGGTTACAAAAGATGAAAAGAGGGTAGCTTATGTTAATTTTTAACGGAAGCGTCAGTGGCTAGGATCTGGAGAAAAAGGTGTTCCTAGACCAAAATATCATATTGGACAAAAGACACTTTTGAGTTCATGGTGGGGTATAAATGGAGTTATTCATCAAGTTATTCATAGGTAACTCTTTCAAGCTAACAGTACAATTACAGCTAAGATTTATTGTGAACAATTGAGGAAAGTCACCGCCAAACTTCCTTAAAATCGAAACAAAGTTTATTTTTTACATGACAATGCTCAATCCCATCTAGCAAATAGTAACGCGTGAAAAACTACATTCACTTGGATGGAGTAAGCTACTTCACCCACCGTATTCTCCAGATCTTTCACCATCGAATTACCATCTGTTTAATAATTTTCGTGATAGAAAATTTAAAGACGAAAGTCATATCAAAATCGAACTTCACCGAACTTTTTCAGTCAAAGGTCCAAAGAAATCTACAAGAACGGAACTTTAGCCTTGCCTACACGTTGGCGACAAGTGTCGGACGGTGCTTTTAAAATTAACGATTGATTTTATTGACTACGAATAAAAATTTTAAAATTTTATGCACAGAGATGGCAGGTTTATAAGTTACCAACCTAGTATTAGTAATTAATTTCTTGTCAACCTTTATTATTGAATGTCGTGTTCACAGGTAACACATGAAACGTACTGTCTGCAATAATAATAGTTATATTTGTGTATAGAAAATACAAGAGGTGAAATAATAGATATGTGCAGAAATTTTCTTAAAACCAATAACAAAATAAAAATTAAGTTACATACCTCAACTTTGATTTTAAATTATTCGATATTCTATCCACAAAAAGCTCAAACTAGCTTTAACTAGTTCGGCTTGAGCAATTATGCTACAAGCATCACTGACACGACCAGTTTACAGCTAGCACCTGTTGCACACACACACACACACACACATATATATACATATATATATATATATATATATATATATATATACACACATTATTACATAAGGAGGAGACATCGCACAAAAGAAAGAAGTAAAAACCAAAATTTTAAAAGCAAGAGAAAAAAGAAAATACTAATAATAAATATATTTTGAAGTAAATAATTTCAAAGTGTCCATATTTTTCGTTTATTCCGTTTGCATTTGCTGGGTCAAAAGCCACATACGAATTGATCTTTTAAAAGTAGTCATTGATCCTGCGGTCTTCAGGTGCGGAGGGAGGTCATTCCAAATTTTAGTTGCAGCAAACTTGAAACTACCCCGATAACCGGTGTTTCGGGACTAAGGAAAGTCGGTCTTTGGACCGCGTCACGTGACGATGAGCACTGTCGGACCAGTTTAATATATCGTAAAGATATTTCGGCTTCTTTGTTGCGAAAAGTCTACACAAAAAGCAGAGAGTGTGATAACTGCGACGGCTCAGAGCATTCCGTGCTCATTTTAATAGCTCATTTTAATTCAATATTGAGTAAAGAATTCCTGCAAATATTGCTAATTATCGACCTATAAGCTTATAACCATGCCTCTACAAGTTATTTGCTTCATGTTTGGAATGACGCATATCTGAAATAACTGAAAAATTCCAACCAATAGAACAGGCGGGGTTCAGGAAATCTTTTTCAACAATAGATCATATTCACGTTCTAGAGCAAGTAATAGAAGAATATGAAGAACAAAGACACCCCCTATATTTGGCGTTCATCGACTACGCCAAAGCTTTCGATAAAATCTCCCACGCTAATATATGGAAACCTTTACACGAATGTAAAATGTCATTAGAAACATTAGACTTGGTTCAATATATCTACGAGAAAAGCGCTAGCCGAGTGAAATTAGACAAAATCGGTCCCGAACTAGACATTCGAAGAGGTGTAAGACGAGGCCACCCCGTGTCCCCTACATTATTTACAACGGTTTACAAGATATCATAAAGCAACGTAACTGGTCAAATAAAGACATAAATATTAAAGGAAGCTACCTGAACAACCTACATTTCACACACGACATTATTTTGTTCTCACAAACTGTATTATAACTTGAACAAATGATCAACGATCTTAACCATGTCAGTCGCAATACTAGACTATATTTAAACGTCGAAAGAACTAAAATCATGTCCAACAAAGCTCAGAGGTCCATATTCGTGAAGAGTCAGCAGTTGGAGTATGTCCAGGAATACATATATTTCGGTAAACAAATATCTTTCTCAAAATCCGGACACCGTAATGAATTAAGAAGACGTGTGAAGATTATATGGAATAAGTTCTGGGTACACAAAGAGGTTTTAAAATCTGATCTACCCTTAAGACTAAAAAAGAAGGTGCTAGACTCATGCCTCTTACATTTCTCTCGTACGCAAGCTAAACCTGGATCTATAATACCCATGGACAGAAATAATTTCAATCTGAAATTTAGAGACAAAAAACAACATGGCGAAATAAAAGAGAGGACAAAAACGATTGATTCTTTAACCCATTGCAAAAAAAATTTAATGGAAGTGGGCCGATCACGTTGCACGTAAAGACAAAGAGAGATGGACTAGGAGAATTACTACATGGGTTAGCCCTCCCGGTAAAAGAAAAACAGGTCTCCCTCTGAAAAGGTGGGGAGACGAACTCATAAAGTTTACAAATAACGACTAGATAAGAACAGCCCAAGACAAGAAAGAATGGAGGGAGATGGAGGAGGCCTACACTCGTCGAGAGGTCATTAATATATAACTACCTTAAAGCATAATGTACAATATATAATAGAATTAAGTATTAAGGAAATAAAAGGCATAAATAAATAATTGAGTAGATAATACTAAATTTTTATAACATACATTAAACATATTCTTAAAGTCAAACGGACGACACTTTTACGATAATAAAATAGTCGAAATAAGGAGAATACACAAAGAACTTAAACTAAAAAATTAAATATAGTTATATATATTTATATATATATTTATATATATATATATATATATATATATATATATATATACATACGAAATGGTCATAATTATGTTGTCTATTTAAGCAAGTATATAAACATAATAAACTAAGTACGAGTATAACTCGGTTCCGTACACACTTACGCGTATATAAACTGTTAAGCGTACATGGTATTTCTATTAAACTATTTACAAACATTAATATTATTTTTCACCATGTAAATATATAAATATCTTGCCTAATGTACCTTACGCAAACGTAATAGAAATAGAATATAAAATATATAGTTACTCTTGCAGATAATTTACATAATTTGTATGGAGTTTCTACGAAGTTTTTACGGACCCAAACACATGTCATAAGTTAATCGATTATTTTTCCTAAGCCAGTAGTGTCTATCTAGTTATTATAATTTTCTTTATAATTTTCACTGTATTACTACTATTGCGTATACTTTCGGACATTCAAAAATAGCGATTTAACTGATAAAGAATGAATGAGCCCCAGCTCTAACTAAAATGCCCATTTTAAAGTTCAGTATTTTGTAAACGGACTCCTGTATCGAAAAAGTTTTCATAGAATACGCCCAAGTAGAAACAAATTTTAAAGAACTATTCAACGAGGTAACTATTCAACGGGTAAGCGAAAAAAAAAATTTGCTTGCTTTCCATATGGCGAAAGTAGCCTAAATAAATTTTTATTTACGTTTTATTTCATAACTTTTAGGCGTTACAAATATGTGTAAGCATGCCAAGATTACAACTTTATAGCAATAATAGTCTGTGAGTAAAACGACTATATCACGCAGTCAGATACATGAACTTGGCGAAACTAATGGTTTCCTAGTTTGGCTAAGAAATCTTCACATTTTTAGTTCACTTGAGATCTACACTATTATATAAATTAGAATATTTGTTTGCTTGTCCGTATTGATACTAATCTCGGAAACTACCCTGTGAATTTTAATAAAACTTATACTTCGGAATTGGTCAGTCTTCGGAATTGTTAAAAAATTGGTAAAATTGTTAAAACCTATATTATCACACTATCCCGGAAGCGGGAAGCCGTTGGATGCAAGTTGCATGGAAACGATCTTTGTGGGAATTTGTGGGGGAGGGTTATGTTCAGCAGCGGATGTCTTCCGGTTGATGATGATTATGATGACGCTGACGCTATATTTAAATTTACCTAAATACTGACGAAAAGTGAAATAAAAACAGTTTCTCGTTTCCGTCACACGAACCATAATATCCACATCAACGTTAACGTTATTTTAAAAATAAAAGAATAAAAGATTTATTAATAATAAAGTCGGTTCATAAGAACCAGTAACGGTTGATAAACTTTATATTTAACATGTGGAAAATAATGTTTTACTCTACGAAGTTATTTAAGTTGATACAACTTTCGTTTATGACGATAAGTCTTACATGTATTTAACACTAACTCAAAAGATAGGAGTGCGTCTGCACCGCAGAGATTGATAGAGATTGATAGAAAAAATGAGTTGGAGCTTTATTTCTTTTATATGCGGTCATGTAATGTAATAACTGTAAAAGTAAATGTAATGTAATAACTGTATATACATATTAGAGGCTACGACTTAACACTATTGAATTTATTTGATGCTGAAATCGAACTGAAATAAACTCTGGTAATACTGGATATCATATTTGTTAAAGCAATAAATGCAGAAAGCAATTGCAAACATCGTACTCGGTGTATTTTGTTTTCAACTTTTAATATTATTTTAGAAATATCTATGTTATTTTTCACAGTGAAAATATATTATGTATATCTTACACAGTTGTAAAAATATCGTGATTATCTCAAAAAGTATGAAATTTAAAATCGTTGCTACAGTTTTTCAGAAAATTTAAGGTAATTTTCTTGTAACGCTGTTTATTCATATTTGATCAACAGTTTCTGAGATGGGGTAGGGAAGAAACATATTTTTGTATATACTTCTAGCAATATTTTCTATTTCACATTAAAATTCTGAAAAAAACAATAGTTTTGAAATTCTTTTAACTCACCCCTTTAATTGATACATAAAATTTGAAAAAAAACGACTGCGTTATTTATCTCAAATAAAATTTTATTATAAATATATATTTTTTAATGTTAACTATTGAAATACATGCCAATTAATACGCTTTATAATTAGGTCAAATGTCAAGTTTCCACGTCGAACTGTTTTAAAAAAAAATCGCCCATTGTAGACGGACAGAAGGGGTACGTGAATGATTTTAAGAGTTTTTCTTTTATTTTTAAAGTTTGAAACCTTAAAAGCAACTGGTGGATTAAAAACATAAGAAATTAACTGGAAAATGTAGATTAAAAAAATAATCGATGTGAAATCGAATATTTCCACCGTGAGTAGCAATGGTGGCTTAAAAAATATAAACAGCCATTCACCACAGAATAAATAAGCTATTGACGATAGTGGAGTACGTTCCTCTTTTGAACCTGATATTGACGGAATATAGTTGATAAATAAATTTTAAGTTTATGTGTATAAAATACGCACTTCAAAATTTATTGCCTCTTTTGTATATAGCTACTTTTGATCCAAAAAAATTATCGAGGTATTTGCAAATGCAGTCACTATTGTTAGGAACAGCAATTCTATTTATTTTAAAAATAATTATTTTCGTACCTACTTTTTATATTTTGCTTTAGCAACGAAATTTTGCAAAATCCCAAAAAAAATGTAAAAAATTTTCAAATAACTCTCAATTTCTCAAAAAAAATATCTTTTTTCAAAACTTATGTCGTTATTCTTGTTAATATGTAACTTTTACAGTTCTATAAACTATTGCATTTTTTTCGATTTTTGTATATAATTATGCAAGGGGAGAGCGGTGAAAAGCGAAAAAATTCTACATGTTCGTATCATATAATCTACTCTAGGTATATATGGTATTATTTAAAAGAGATTTTGGGGTAGAGTATTAGGGTATTTTAATAATTTTATCGTGGAAAGATGATGTAGGAAGACCGTAAAATATGTCATTTTTGGACCTATTTGATTACTATGCCTTAATACCTAGACATCTGAAATTCTTGGTCGCTATTGAAAAAATCTTATATTTAAATAAAAAATACTGGATTGCGAGGCAGTTTCACATTTGCTGCCACAATAATTTGAAACAATGTTCCTCCAACCCTTGACACACCTACATCCACGGATTTCATTAAAAGATTTCTACGCAGGTAAATTTTTAAAGAACAAGCTTTTAAATTTTAATTTTATTTATCATCTTGTTTTAATAAAACAAGATGATAAAAACGTTTACCTCAGTCTCACAAATATTTTCATTATTCTCTTAATTCTAATTTACATATTGGGTTTACTGTAGACGTATACGGATGTATGCATATATAAGGGTGAGTTTATGTATATATAATTATTAATGTATTGTCAGGTGCTAGCTATAAACCGGCATTGACGCTAATGCTTGTGGTAAAACTGCACTAGCCGAGCTAGCCATCTTTATGTGGATAATGAAATAAATAATTATGTTTATATGAAATAATTAATTTTCCTCTCATCGTTTCTGTTTTAAATGTAAACTTGCAAACTCTAGCAAAAGTGTCGATTAAAATCTTACAATTGTTTCGTACTAGCCCTCATTCGCCAAGTGTGCAACGTTGCGATTAAGAACTACGTTCCGAAACAAGATGATATAAAGATAAAAAAAATATAATAACGCAAAAATACAAAAATGCAAAAGCAGATGTAACCGTAAAAACCACAAGGCTTAATGAACGTCACTTGTGTTATGAGCGATTAACAGCCATTTTGAATGCATTTTGACAAAAAGAAAGTTCAGGAAAGTGAAAGTACAATGAAGTTGACTGTGTTGGAAAGAGATAGCACATAAGTTCGCTAAATTTGTATGAAGTCCTTACTGTCATCATACTGTCAACTCTTTCAATTTTTCGAGGTTATAAAGGTGGTAAATATTTTAAAGATGTTTCTGGAAATTTTTAACTCTTATTTTAATTTACTTCGAATTTCGTATTTTAATTTATTATATCTTCTCTTCTTACTTCTTAAAATTATTCTCTAAGATGGAAATTCAACTTTCTCATCTCCTTTAAATAGGCGGTGGGAGTTCCGTTTTTTTCCAACTCTGGAGGAGATGGCCAAAAGGCCGTCACTAGTGCAATATTACTCTTAATCTATATACGCGTGTCTCACATGATTTTCTGCTCATTATTTACCTGTCACATTTCGCATAGACGTGTTTTCCTCGCTCGTGTATTGTCTATTCATTATAAGTAAACAAATAATAAAACCAACTAGGTTTTATTCATTCAATATACCACTAACGATTATAACAACCACGCGTTGAATAATTCCACTTCATATCCTTGCTTTATATCCTCGTTTAATAGCGCTCAGTAATCGTATATCAGATAGGAAACGTGACACCTAAGTTCAACGATAATCCTTCGACAGGTAAATGGCAGGACGGCTCGATCGTTATTATTTCGCCGGATCATTAGACATGTAGCCCCGCGGCGAGCGGGCCGAGGTGAGGCTTCGTGCACATATTCCACTCTTCCGGTTTGTACGAGCGCAAGAGTGAATGACTTCGCTTGAATGTTCGCTTGAGAAACGCAGGTTCCGGTTGCAGGCCGTAAGGTCGCGCGTCAGAGCGCGTGCGAACCTCGCTCGGTCGAATGTCCAGTTGACATTTCTTTTTCAATCGATCATTGGTGCGCTTATTCGTCTGACTGGCAAAATGACAGGGCAGGTATCATATAAATGTCAAACGATTAGCATATGAAGAGCATTTTGCCAGACGATCGATTAAATTTTGATACCAAATTCAATCGATCTTTCAGTCGGCAATTTCAATCAGCCGAGTTTTGTCACTTTTTTCCATTATGGATATTTTATTATGGATATTTATTTTTAAGCGGTACAGAAATTGAATACGCAGTCCAAAAATGTAACTCTCATTTTGGATCAATTTCAAGGTTTCCAAAAAAAATAGGTTTTCCAAAAACTGTATTTGTATCTTCTGACGTAGCGACTAAACCATAGTTAAATACAATGTAGATATTGCATCAGACAAAACACATGAATATCATCTACACATAAATATTATGTCACTTCCGAGCTTTCTTTTATTTTAATACATCATTAAGACAACTTATTGATATATTAAAAAAAATAAAAGAGAATAGTCTATAATTCTCTTTTATTCTATATACGTTTCTCTTGGATTAATGTTATGCATTGATGAAACAAATCTACGTATGGCATTGCTATAATCACGTTTGTTTGTTCTTTTTCATCCAGAAATAACTGGAGAATCAATTGAACGTCCAGTAATATTTAGATAAAATTTGGTTGTAAACATAATTATACTATGTCATAAATTATATTTCTAGGAGAACAGGAAAATATAGTATCTATGCGTTACATGCCCCTAACAAGGTTTTAAAAATGAAGAAATACTGTGCCTTTCTATTTATTTAGAATGCCACACGTTGGAAAAACAGAAAGGCATAATACTTCTACTCAAAATAGAGACAAAAATGTTATTTAAACCCGCACTATTTATTGAAATATTTTACGAAAACATTTTAACAATACAAAACATAGATAGCAAATTCATATAAAAAACAACGCCATTTATAATAGACTGGCCGCATTTCTCGTTGATTTTTTTTGGTCACAAGCAGAAACTACATTCACCATTCATTTAATAAGCAAAATAACCTTTTTTATTGTTTTTAGGTATCCTGATCATCTTTAACTTCTTTCCCAAAAAACATTTACTGCTTACCTCCTTCCATTCTGAGCCACATCGCAATGATGCACATATGAAAATGTGTGTAGATAATATTTGTACATTTATGAATTTAAAAAGAAATGCTTCGAAACGTTTTATAATATGTAAAGATGAGGGTTAGTGTAAAATCTTATAATAAATTATTCGTTCAATGATCCCATTGAGAAATACTGCAATAAGTTTTTGAGGTTTTCTATAGGACATAATAAAATATCAAGCCACAAAATATTATAAGTTCACATATAGGTATTTCTCACATAATGAATAAAAATTTATGTCCGAGTTATCTAGGTGGTAATTCACTAAACATTATTTTAAAAAGTTGAAAACTTTATTCTAATAATGAAAGCGTCTCCATAAATGTCTTCTTCTTACCAAATTGCACATGAAAGAAAATTATCATCCCTCTTTGAGGGACAATTTGGTATCCGGGAGGGATATGTTCTCTCACCAACCATGTTCATCTTCATCATTGATGAGATCTTACGGTAGATTATTCAGAAGAAGAGGTTGAATTAGGTTTGTCTGATAGATTAGAAAACCTCGACTGTGCTGATGACATTTGTCAAGCAGTGTAATCTTAGGGTGGAAGGAATCGAGAAATCTAGGAAAGGTGACTAGAAACTGGGTCCGTTGGCGAAAGTTCATAGAAGCCTTTTTCTTGCATAGCAGGCAGAGGACGTAACTAACCAAAACTCCAAATAAACATTTGAAGTCGCCAGTATGCTATTTGTTTTCATAAGTTGTAAATAGGTATATGTAACAGGTTATGGACCTCCTTTACATTTTTTTTTCTTTAATTCTTGAAGTTGATAAAACAATACCTAAATTTTGTACCCAATTTCAGAGAATTGAATGATAACAGCTATTTAATTTATTAAATTCTTGAAGATGAATGAGCGGAACGATGAAGTTATCGAAATTAATGGATGTAAAAAATGATATACAAAGAGACACTTTATACCCAAACGGCGATAACAAATTTGTTTTGCCATTACAATTGATACGTAAATGTATTTTTGCTAATTCAAAAATGATAAAGAAATCAATTGTAATGCTGTAACCGAATATTTTCCTTTTTGATGTGATATGCAAATTATGGATATGAACTTTTTGGTAACCTTCCGACAACCCGGGTCACTGAGCTTCTCAGAATTTCTCAAACGTTACTTCAAGTTCAATTATCTTGTTCTATGTCAGATAATTGGATGCAACAGTCGAATATAGCAAGTTATAAGAGAAGTACTTAGTTTGCAGTGCGTCGTTTATTACTCTGATAAAGCTCTTCAGCGGATGAGCTTCCGGTTTTAGTCTCTTGTTTGCCGATCTTGCAATTGTGGAATGCGTAAGTAGTAAGCAGGGCTTTTGTTTCGATATGGGTCCGTCATAATTTGAATTTCCGGTAAACCGATCACTTTTTGTTAAAAAAAGACACATCCTGGCAACAGTTTGTGCTCACTGAAAGCATTTGAACTTTTCCATTTAGTGATCCAGGGGTAAGATCGCTATATTTTTATTTCCTGATTTCTAAACATTCGAAAAACACCTGTGTGAAGTGGCTCGTAAAGGTTCCAATTTCTGCCAGCGCATGATACTTTCTACGTGCCCTCACATCGTTTTGAACTTGAAAACAGCTAAACGTGTTCCTGCGGCTTCAAGATACCGAACATGCAACTTATTTATTCTGTATGGTTATGGTGAACACAACGATATGCTTAGATTTTTGTTAGAGATCATGCATCACAACGGTTAATTAGAATCGCGGTCACCTTTAGGACGTGTTTCCTTTAGTCACAAAGACTTGGTTTAAAGTGGACCAATCTTTGAGACATTTAATGCGTTCTTGAAAAAAATTGAGGTAAGTACTTCATGGTTCATTGAGTTGAGGCATTTTTCAGTCCTTTAAGGTGTAAGCGCATACTTATGAGATGAGTGGATGATTATGGGCTCGGAAAGGTACTCTGAGATAACTTCGAATGGTGATGAGCATAGTGTTTCTTTAAAGCGTAGTCTCTTTTAACAAATCATACCTTTGGCTGTGAAATATCGTCTTTTACTCAGTAGATTTACTTATTATAGTACTATATTTAATCTAATTAGCCAGATGTCTGTCCCTCTTTTCCATTGTTGTGCATTATTTTTGATCATGTATCAAAATTAACTGAGGAAAACCTATAAATACTATATATCATTTATATCTTAAAATTTAATAAAGATGCGACGAAAGTCTATGGAAAATTTTATTAAGAAATACTTACGTTTTTTCACTTACAAATATGAAATGCCCGCTGATTGCTATCGGAAATTAAATAATACAAAAAAGAAAACGTAGAAAAAATAATGTAGAAAAAACTTAAATGAATGTTTTTATGTTTTGATTTGTGTTTGAGATATAATAATTTAAAAATAAAAATATTATGTAAAATTAAGTACTTTAACGAATATTCAAAACTTTTAAGTGTATTAATTCGGATAATTTTCAAAAACATATATTTAAAAAAATTACCAAAAACACTAGAACTTGATTTATACAAGGAATAATGGGAAAAATGTGGACTAGGGGTAAATTCGGAAAATGCAATATTTATTTATTTCACATATCCCTTTCGCGATGCATACCGTTACTCGACTATACTTCCTATTTGCTGTGCGAATTATAATCTAGTAACGGTATCCATTCGCGAAAGGAACAATAAAACCGGAGAAAGGGAACTGTGGCAAAGGGTTGTCTTCCCAAAATTATTCAAGCCTTTTCCTGTTATACTTACTATTATATCACCTATTATACTACCTTTTCCTATTGTGCTTACTATTATTTACCCATTATACTACCTATTCCAATATACTTACTATTATATTACCTATTATGCTACCTTTTCCTGTTATACTTACTATTATATTACCTATTATACTACCTATTCCAATATACTTACTATTATATTTCCTATTATGCTACCTTTTCCTGTTATTCTTACTATTATATTACCTAGTATACTACCTTTTCCTATTATATTTACTATTATATTACCTATTATACTACCTTTTCCTTTTATTTTACCTATTATGCTACCTTTTCTTGTTATACTACCTTTATAAAGTCGTATCGTAAGTGGAATCTGATATTAATTAAAGCTAGTATATTAATAGCATAACTAGTAAGTGACAAGACCAGCCTAAATGCTGAATAGCCCGGGTAACCAAATAAAAAATAATAAAAGGATAATGTATTCTATCAGATTATTTCTATTCATTAAAAAAATTACCTTGCCTTTAGGAGTATACACACTCTATAATAGGCTACGAAAATAAAAAAACGTTTGGAATACATTCGGTTACTGTGACTTAAACAATTTACCTAACGCCGCTAAAATATATCAACAATACAAAAAAAACATTAAAATGCTATTATAACCATTTATAATTTTGGTATACACCGTATAGAAACAACTTTTGATGATTAAATTACTAAGCACAATTTAAAACTTGTTAACAACCGGAACATTTTTAAACGTTTATTCCACATTCTACTTGTACATCTCTCGGCCCGACAAGACTTTAGACGAAGTTTTTTATTGTAATTAAGATTTTCTGTGCTTTTTATCTAAGTGTGAACATTATGATTTGATTCACACTATAGTTCCGCTCTGGGCTCGTGACACATATATATATATATATATATATATATATATATATATATATATATATATATATATATATAAAGTATTACTTAGAACAACGGTAAGCATATTGTGAATAAATATTCCTAAATGATTTTTATGCGAGCCTGTACATTTATATAATGTTGGTCTAAACTTCCGTTTCTGGTCGATAAAAAAGGATATTTTCAATTAGGACCTATAGTAACTTGTATCGACAATAACGTATTTATTAAATTAGACTTGTTTATTAATAACTAAACGAATTTTAGTAGTAATGCTGAGTTCATCATCAACTAATTATACAATTGTTTTACTATACTATTTACTATTGGAAATTTATTAAAGCCATGCGTGCGTGTCAACTATCAAATGACCCGTTTATGTGTAATTTCAATATCCTAGGCGCACCTCTACTAATAACGCTGTTACATATTTCAGACGAACAGGTAAATGTACTGGAAGGTAATTTTTTACTTCAGTACGCATTTAATAATAAGATTTAAAAATAATAGTCATCAAGACTATGGGTAATTAAAAATATAAGTACATTCTTAGTTTTAACTAGTAACTTTTTATCGAATGTGGGAAAAAGTTATTTATAAAAGTTACTTTTTAATTATGATTATTGTAAATTTCAAAAATCAGTAACTAAATTATTGTTATGTATGGTTCTTTTTCTGTTATTTTTATGTTGGCCACATCGTTGGGTATGTTTAACTCAGAAAAACTTCTAGGGTTCCACACTGCAACCGAAAATGGATAATAAAAGAAAATCTATACTAATTTGCAATAGACACCGTTGATATATTTTATAGATTTCATGTTGTCCACTACATTTTCATATATTAACTAATGACCTTAAACATTTATAAAATTAATAAAATTTAGTTCCAACTAGTGAGTACACAAATACTATGAGACTTAACATATACGTACTAAAAATATAGATGTTATATTATAGATGAGCGAGTATAACATAAACGCGAATGGGATAGCATTGCTATGCTTTAGCATGCCGATATGCTTTAGCATATCGGAGTAGATAATAGTGAAAATCCAATTTCGAACGACAAAATTCAATTTGGTCTTGTCATACTAGTTGGTGAAGTGCAAGTGTGTGAAGAACAAAAAAATGTAGCTATCTCACTATGGTTATTACATACTTCTCGATAATCAAAGATTGAAACCGAAAATTAATATAAAAATGAAAACTAACTATTTTTTCGATGTATTTACGAATGAAATGTTATTGTCAGTGGTAACCGTGTAATTAAAATACTCTCCGAATTCAGAAAGAAATTTTAAAAGATGTTTCTGTAAAATAAGACCCTGATAAAGGGTAGTCCATACAGTATGAGTCGTAATTCACTGACGGGAGTTAAGTAAAATTTATATGGATTATCTCAACTTTTGATATGAACTTTAAGGGTGCTAATTCCATATCCATAAAATATAATGTCACTGGCCCTAACGGATGGAAGCTATTACTTCATAAAACATTTTAAAAAAAAAATTGAACCGACTTCAAATAACCAAAAAATAAAGAGCGCACTAAAAATAATAAATAATGAAAATACGAGTGCTTATTTTGAATTTCTGCGGTACAATATCATTTCCGCAAATAAATAAATTTGCCGACGCTTTTCTTTGTCTCTGAATATGCAAACCCACATACTCACAGAGGAGTACCATATTTCACTTCACTTCGACCCTTTTAATTAAAAAACGGAATCATCTGAATTGGTTGATTAATGCCGGAGACATGAGTTAACATATCCAAAAAGTTGCTTCATGCCTTTGTACGTGCCTGTTTATATTTACCTACCTATTTACTTTATTACTTTCTTACTTACGTCAACACAAGAAAAACGAGCCTAAATTCGATGAGTTACTCTTCATTACTGAAGCATTCCTGTTTCCATCTTCCGTCTTTCTTTAACCCTAATTTGACTGAAGAGTAAATTTATATTGCTCTTAGGTGTATCTTTTTTAGATATAATTAGACCTATATCATCAAACTCGACCCTGATCACCTGTGCTGTTCAATGTCGAGAAATTCTATGGTGTATCTTCAAATTCCAAGTTATAATACTAACCATTTTCAAGAGAGTATACCCTTCCAAATAAAAAAAAGAATCATCCTAATCGACTGACGACTACCGGAGATATGAGGTAAACATACAAGAAAAAAGTGTGCGTGTCAGCACCGACGCGCGACTGGAGTTTACTCCTTAAGTATGATTATCTTGAAATGTATAAAATAGATAACAATGTATATAATTATAAATATCAATATCATTAAATGTAAATAGAAAATTCTTTAATAAAAAAATGCTTACAATATAATTATTTTCAAGTAAAACACAAATGAACAAGATCAAATTTATACAACAAAATTAAAAACATTTAGTAATGTCAGACTAAGAAGTTTAAATTAAAAGAGAGTTTTTAATTTTGTGGGAATGAAGACGCCAAACATTTACACATAATGACATTTAATGTTTACATTTTGTTATAAGCGAACGATAGTAAACTATGTGTATCACACTCCGTGATTGCGATTACGTCATAAGTAAATGCGATATAAACACACTGATATCTCACTCTAAAGCTGCGCAGAAATGTTTCACGGGGAGGCTACCTAACGGTTACACCTTTTTTTAACTCTTAAAACTTATTACTGGGCGCTATATATGAAAATCGTTTTTTAAGGATTAAACTCCAAAAAATACAGTCGAACTGAAAACCTCATTTTTTTTAAGTAGATTATAAACGCACTGGGCATACTTTGAATCTCTTCACTTAAATCCCTAATGCACATCACCCACACGTAAAAAGGACTTGTTCATTTGTAGGTCATCATCAATTATACGATGATCAAAATTTCAATTTTAATTGAATAAGCCGCTTTTACTCCACAAAATTTTCCTCGTTATAATCTTGATATGGTTAAAGAGTTCCTTAAACTTTCACTTTTTCCCGATTCTCCCCTACTCATTTGCCTATATATACTTTCGACTAGTAATTAATGGTATGTTATTGTTGACAGTTAGATGTCGGTCAGCGGGTTTTCATAATATCGAGCTCGCGAGGGAGCGAGGTCAGTAAGACAATTCGGCTGTATCTCATGTTTTGCTCTACATATTATAATATTTTTCTTTCGATATCTCCCCATATCGCTAACTTTTGAATAATACGTGTGCAGAATTAAACAAATCGGAACGTGTACTAAATACCTCCCGGACAAAAATATAATATACACGACTGTTATGGAGTCGACACTACTGCGGCATTGCTTATCTCGTCTGATAATTCTGCGTCGATTTCGGGTATTTTTTTCTACTGTGTATGTTATCGAAACTATTCCTGGTACATAATTTATGGCACTGTTTGCTAATTCAGCTGCGCAGCCATACAAAAGTTGTACAGGACACAGAAGGTATTATGTTTGTTACTATCGCGATAGATGAGACTGGAATATGTTTTGAATCAATTCGTGGCATGAATTTGTTTACAAGGAAAATATATTGATGTTGGGCAGATTAAAATATTCCATTGTTTATATAAAAAAGTGTCTTCAATAAAATGCTCGTAACAGTAATGCATATGTAGATGATGTTCCGCTGTTCTAACCTGATGGAATAATTATATAAAGTAATATAAACGTCTTAAATATATTCGCAGAATATTTGGCAACATTATTACATATATCTCAGCATATCGGGTTCTTTTATTAACTTAAATAGCTTACGAGGTTGGCATAACTGCTGGAATTCATAAAATAACTTTCAGAAAAATATAATACAAACAAAAATGGGTCAGAAAAATATAATACAAACAAAAATTACACGAGAATACGCTCTCGAACTCTTAAACCGCAAGATAATAATAACAATTGTTCTTCTGTGTGCGTGCGGTTTATATACTGTTTACCGCTAACTTGCCAGTAATATATAGAAAATGAAAATATTTGGGACACAGTATAGAAAATATTTTTAGAAGAAATTTAAGACGAAATATAATTAAAATGTGGCTAAAAATACTTTTTGAATAGTAAATGATTTTATATTAATTAGTACATTATTTCTGGTGTAAATTACTAACAAAAGTAATAAAGGTTCACAAACTGTGCAAGTTTTGAAACAATATATTAAGTTTGTTTATTTGCGACCTTTAATTACTAAGATGAATTGAAATTATAAATAATCACAATCTCATCAAAACGCTCAAAATAAAAATAAGTAATTTGGTGTTCAAACTAACCATCATCTAATGAGATCTATATCAAGCATGGTTGAGAGTTAAAGTAACGTTATGGCAGATTCAGGTAATTTTGAAAAAATCGAAATGATTTACAATGAATTGTCATTACTCGAGCCAATAAAATTAACTCTTAATGAATCAAATAACACAATTAAATGAAACTACGTGATTTAGTATTATCAACAACATACAGTTACAATTGTATATAAATATACAACGAAACCTGGGTCGTGGTAAAGAAGTTAAAGAAAGTAGAAATAATACTACATCACGTAGTTTCATTTAATTGTGAATAATTAATTTCTACAAAATTGACGCCAAATATATTCAATTCAAGAATCAAATAACTTGGAAATTATTTCTTTGACAAGATACATTTCCTAATAGCACATAGATGATATTTTTTGTTTAAAGCCAAATTTTTGCAGATATAAATGTTTCTCTACTATTATAAATTTAATAAAAATTTTCAAAACAAATAGATAATAAATTTTACAATTAATAATAATTTGAAAAAAAAACAAGTTTTCATAATTGTACATCTCTCTCACGGAGAAGATTTTTATTACTTTCATCGTCATCGTTTCATTGTCGAAATAATGAAAGTATTGCGTTAGCATATAGTGAGGGCTCCATGAAAATAAGAGATCCATGAAAATATATATTTACACCAAAAATAAAAGTTAAGAAACATAAACCAGTTAAAAGTCTGTGAATATGTATGTTAGCAAGTTTGTATGTAAGTACGTATATTTACAGAATATCCAATTACAGTCTGACCTGTTTTATCTAGAGCCCTAATGCTCGGGTCGGTAACGCTGAGCCTTCAGGTTCGGGTCGGTGACGCTGAGTCGGGTAAATTCGGCTCCCTTCGGCATCAGCCAAGTGATTACATAACAGGAATAACAAGAAATTTCTCGGAAGATTTAAACAATCTGAAACAATGTTATACTTGCAATTAGTTTAGAAGGCTTTAGATTTAAATGCGTGGAAGTACAATTTTGTTTTAATTTGTTTCAAACTGACCAAAAATACGAACATATGTCTAATCATTGATCAAAATCCAAAAAAATGCTATAATACAGTGGAATATAGTGAGATACATATTTAATTTAAAAAGAGTCAGAAAAATTGCAGTGAGATAATGGGCTTTACTTCATACGTTACCGCGTTACAGACACCACTGAGAAAAGATTGCTTTGAAAAGTGAATATATGTCCAAATTCAATAAAAAACCAAAGCTCTTAAAAACACTGATGAAAAAATATGCTAAGTTCTTATCGAACTTTTCAGCCAAAAATAAAAAGATTCGAAAATTCGAAGTGCAAAAATAATATTCAAAAATAAAAAATTACAAAAATTAAAAGTTCGAAATAAAAAATTACAAAAATAAAAAAAAAAACAAAAAAAATTCGAAGTGCCAAATTAATAATTCATACCAAACTTGTAGTTAAAAAATGTATAAGTGCAAAATAAAACACGTTTTCAATTGAATACTGAGGTATGAATTTGGCAATCGTTTTACACTAACAATTAGCAGGTACTTAATTGAGGACCAAATTTATTTTTTGAAATATCGAAATTTTAAAATATCTATTACTTACATAATTATGAAAACCATGAAAATTTCAAATTATGAAAACTGGAAATATTTTAGAAATCCTTATAATTTTCTATTTCAAATAGTAATCCACACGATTATGAAATTGAAACTAAATTTTTTTATTAATCTATTAAATAACTAGTGGTAACCTCGGAAATATGGGCGTTTTGGAACATTAGCATGCTTTATAAATTTGTTAAATTTAAGGTTCCTTCGTCGATCGGGTTCTGAAAAAAAGGGCTCTGGCAGAGGATAAATACTTGATCTTTTGGGAAACTGTCCTTACCCTATAGGATTTTTTAATATTGGCTTTTAAGGAGAAAATGAACAATAATTTGTAGCTTTTCTCAGAGAAAATGAAAATAATCGTTACATCTTCATGACATCTCTTACTAAGAATTTTTCATTAATACGAAATCTTAGTATTAAATAAAATCAGGGGATGGGGGAAGAAAGGTGAGTTTTGTCACGTTTTTTCGAAAATTGATCGTGAGCGCGTCTCCGACCGAATAGGAGACCAAAGAACTTTTTTAGAATTTTTGCGTTTGTCTGACTTGCAAATCGCCATGTCTGCTTGCTAAAATAGTTGAAACGTTTTAAATAATATTGTTCTCTATCAGATCTTATAATGACTCTGTTTATTCCTTTTGAGGTACAGAACCTTATGAAGTATTTGTTTAGGATATCACTCAGTTCGTTTTCGAATGTTGAAATTTGTGCTGCACCATCAGTAAAAAGGTTCATTCAATTAATTCCTATCAGATCTATTCTTGCATCGTTCAATTTTCCATTTTATGGTTTGTCACTTTTTTTATATTTCTTTTCTTGTTAGTTTTTCATTTTATACCGGTATTCACAATAATTTTCATCTTATTCTCTTCGAAAGTTCTTATTACAATCCTTTTACCATAACTATCCTGAGATATTTAGAAATGACCGCATTTCATTAGGGTTAAAGTGTGGTAACCGTTCTTCGTTGTCTATGTTTCGCACAGTAAATATTCTATTTGATAACCCTTCGTTGATGGGTTCAATATTGTTTTCATATCATAGTTTCTGGTAATATTAATAAATGTATGCACGTATTTTAATGGTTTGTGGTTGCCGATTATATAAAACCTTTTTTTGCGTATATCAATAATGTAACAGTGATAAAAATGTTTCCATTTTTAGTTTTACGTTACTAGTAAGGCAAAATAAGGTCAAAAGGATGCTAACGCCATTACTAGCCCCATATCCGTGTGTCATATGTAGGTAATTCGAAATCAACAGAAATTGTTTGATTGAAATTGTACCAAACATTCAAACAAAGATTTGTGCACGAGTATGTAATGCCTCTGTGCAAACGTAGACGCTTAAAAATTAAAATGAAATAATCAGATCGAAAGACTCAAGTTAATCTGAAGAAAAATAAATATGATATTTGGGAATGAATATTTTACTTCTTAATTAAATATATCTATTTTTCCATTCAAACTTTTTGATAAACTGCTTTTATCTTTCGTAACTCTCTATTTGTTTTAAACAATATTTTTTTCAAGTAACACTATTGAAGTCTCTTTTGACAAGTCATGGTCTATTATAGTTTACAATCATTATAATCAAACACCCTTAAATTCTATATATGTATCATTTAATGTGTTAATCCTACTTAACAAGGGACATAAAGCGCAGGTCAGTATTGACCATCTTAACCTTTATATCAACATAATCATTGATACTGTAATAAGCCTTTTAAATAAGCATGAGCTTGATATGCGATTTAAATATCGTCATGGAAAGTTCGTTACATCTTCAGGTATTTTGTTAAAAAAGCAGACAACGTTACCCAGGAGAAACTTATTAGCTATTTGTAATCTAAATTTAAGATTATTAATTTTATTCTTGTTTTTTGTGTTAAGAGCATAGATGTCATGGATGTTTAGAAAGTAAAAAGAATTTAAATCTTTTTAATATAAAATAAGTTTCTTAGATATATCACGACAGCAAGGTTAGAATATTTGTCTCTTAAGATTTCATGTTATTTATAACATTAATGATTCATGTTATTTATAACATGTTATTTATAGCATGGTTCGGATTGTTCTCTTTCACGGAATAAAAATAGTTTAGATATCAGCAGCACGGCCCCACAGCATAATAAATGGACCGTGGATATAAACAAAATAAACTTAGATACCTGGCCATTCATCTGTAAACTGCCGAATGTTTCTAATCGGAAATGCAGATGAACTTAACGTACTAGTTAGTATCTGTACTGTGTGGGCCACTCACAAGTCACCCACTGTAATTTTTAACACTGATCATATTTTCAATTTTCATTTGCTTTTGGGTATACTCTTCTATGTTGTGTCTTTTCATTGATATTTTACACTTTTAACTCTTGGTTTTCCTTCAAAATTCTTAATTTCGCTGATCTTTTTCGAATTAATTCTTCAATATTAAATTTCCCAACCTTTCCATATACCGTTCTAACGTATTTTTATTTATTTATTTATCTACTTAAATGAATCTAATTGATATATAATGCGGACTTACTGCTACGAGAGCTATCTCTTACAGCCAACCATATAATCTCTTACAGCCACCCGTCCAGCCCTGTCCGTCCAACGGCCGCGAATCGAACATGGGTCTCCGCGGTGCACCGCATCGTCAAATGCCGTATGCCTTTTGATCAACCCAACACACCACAGCGACAACTACTCATGATTTTACAACAATATGTTTTTCCGCGTACTAGATACCTATATGAATTTCTATACCCTATATAGATAAATTTATTAACATTTCTTAACATTCATATTAGTTTAAATTCAATATTTATCATTTTAGAGAGTTTTCCATATTTTTAAAGAAAACTAAAAAAAACATGTTTTTTTAATATACTAAAACAAAATATCACCCTCTTCTTTCACTACATTTTAGCAAACAATGGTTAATTTTCTTTTCCTTTATGAACACAAAAGGAGACAGGTGAAAATTGGTCTTGCGTTACAGAAAAAGAACAAAAATTTTTAAAAAACCTGGTGTTTTTTAAAATAAGAAAACACAAACAGTTTAGAGATTGGGAATTAAAAGACCAAAAAAATGCGATCTGTAACCCTATTACAAAAAAGAATAACGCGTGTAAGTTATATGTTTAATATGTCAATAATTGTTAATGTGAAATAAAAATAACAATAAAAATCAACAAAGTATGTAAAAGCTTTTCGAAGTTACATAAAAGGAATTGAACAAAAAAAACTATTAACTAACACTGATATTCATTCTGTGTTTCCAAAGTAAATGTCTTTTTCCGTCTTCTCGAATTTTACGTAACTCTTTTCGACGAACCATTCAGGCCTGCGAGTTTTATGAATTACTAAACTACATCTGTATGTGTACGATGCAACGTGACACAATCTGCACTTTGTTTGGTCTTGCTGGTTCAAAGAGTTCTGTAGAAACATTTACAAAAGTATTATAGAAATAACTGGCTTTTGGTACATTTACAAAGTATTATAAAAATAACCTGGCTTTTGATAAAAAAAGATTTAAGTAAAATTGTTAAGGGGCTTATTTTTTAATTCTCTCCACATAATATTATAATTTTTATTCAGGTGAAACCTGCGCCCAACACTGTATGTGTCTTTCTACCGTCTCTTTTTTGACACTTCCCTTTCTCATTATAAATCATAATTGTTTTCCTCTTTATCTTATCTTTAAGCACACATGTATGTAAGATCACAGACACGAACTTATATTTAGTAACAAATATTTTGACGCACTCGATAATGGTCGTTAATAAGCCATGTGCGGCGTTGACTAACGCGATGCAGATCATAAATGTTTACTTAATTTTGAAGTCCTCAGCTGAAGCGCGTCACCAGAGGTCCAGCGGTGACGACGCGTCAAAGATTAACGCGAAGATCATTTAGTCTCCGGGTGGATTTGACTCATTCAGCCACCTCCTGCGACTACGAGGATGGAGTAATTTATTATTGTGTTTAAATTGAATTTGTTTTCTATGAAGCTTGCTGTTTATCCTGCCTCTGAAAGATCGACGTGTTAAGCTGCGTTCACATTTGGATCTTATATCAATCATTGGCCAAAGTATTTATCTTGCCAAGTATTGGTCCTAGCGGGGTGATTCCTTAACGTATGTGGTGTTTGTTGTCTTGAATATTTATACTCAAGAAATATAATCGGAGAAAATAAATGTTTTATCATCACTAATTTTCTTTATTTTAATTTATTTATAATTGAAATATATAATGATTTTGAAAAATCCTAAACAAAATTATATATAAAAATATAAAAAATGATAAAGACCTAAACAAAATAATACCAAAAGAAATACATCAAGATTTGACATATTACAATCAACTGTGTGCTGTGAGAGAAAATACAATACGAAATCGTGTATAATTTTCTTCATTCATATACACCTCATCATGAGCATTTATTTATCTACTGCTAGTTTTCCCAAAACACATCAGCACGCACGATTCTCCACTTTCAGCATCCAGCCGCATCTTATGGATATCTTTAAATCCTCAGTTCATCTTAAGGGGCGTCCTACATTTCGTTTCGAAATTTGTAGTATCCACTCGATAACTCTCTGTTCCATCGATTACTGATTCTTCTGCAAAAATTACCTGCCCATTGCAATTTCAGTTTACTTAATTGTTAGTTAAGTGTCATATCAAATATTTTGGTTCTCTGTAAGACTTCTACATTTCAGATTTTATCTTTCATAGACACTTCGAGCTAGGTCTTGTCATTGCCCGCTGTCGTTACGACATTCAATTTATCGATCAGCCCGACTGTGAGTATCGACGTTTCAATATAGTAGGTCATTACGAACGTTGGTTATTATATATGCAACATTTTAGTGCAAAGGAAGAAATAAATAAGAAATGATAAACAGAAAAATGTTCAAATATTCCACCTATAATACACTTATTTTTGCCAGTAGCGGGGATTTTTTGTCTAAGCAGTGATATCTATTTCTAGTAACAATATTAGTAACTTTTGCCTTAGTTTTAAACTTTTACTTAAATAGCTTTGATAGTCTCGACAATTTTTATACATCAGCTCTTAAGGCCAATCTTTGTTGGTGTAGAGGAAATACTCATGTCACCTGCTATTGCATAATAAGACCTATAATTTCGATAGACACCAACCTTGGTGGTTTTACCAAGGATGGTATCTATTACTTAAAAACATTTGTTTGATCTTTTTAAATAACCTCGTTCCCCGCGACCAAACTGTTAAAGCTTCCCTCATTTATAGGCTATTGTCATATATAGTTCTGTCAAATTTTGAGCCATTTTTCATAAAATTGTTGTAACTAAATCAATCTTTTATTATACCTCCCTCGCTTTCTATTTTGATAGACGTTATTTTTCTCATCGTCTTTTACGCATGTTATATATAGCAAATCAAATTTAGTTACAGTAAAAAGAACACAATCACCAAGAAGTGTTAATATTAGGAATATTGTTTTTACTGCTGGTGAGCACCGTTCTGGTGAGGCTTCCATTTTATTTCATGAATCGAATCAGAGCCCTTGCATAATCTGTTCCTTTTCGCATAGAGGATAATATTAACAAAGGCGATATAAATACAAAATAAAAATCGAGTATGTTTTTTCTTTAATGTTATTCAGAAATTTTCTTATTGGAAAAATTATACCATAGATTTACCTTTTTTCAAGAACTGCACTGGCTATTTAATCGTACCACTTTTAATCACCATCGCTGATTCGACGATTAATTGATGCTCTGTCTTCGTTACCATGAAGATTTAAAATGTCAACATTGTGTTCTTTGTCGCTTATCGAATTTTCCAAAACATCCTCAGTCTCGTTAATGTTACTCATTATCAATTATTTATTTTTTAAATGATGTCTTTAATACCAGGGAGATTCGGATTAGGTGTAATAATTTGTTTATCGAATATATTTGGCGTTAATTTTGTAGAAATTCATTATTCACAATTAAATGAAACTACGTGATGTAGTATTATTTCTACTTTCTTTACCATGACCTAGGTTTCGTTGTATTATAACATATTCAGGTGGGATATTAGCAATATCCCAGGTGGGATATTGCTAATATCCCACCTGAAGATGTTGCAATGCAACGAAACCTAGGTCGTGATAAAGAACTTAAAGAAAGTAGAGATAATACTACATCACGTAGTTTCATTTAATTGTGAATTTGTTTGTCGTTTCGTGAAGGTAATGCGAGTCTTAGTGGTAGTTCGGTTCTCATTGTGTGTCCACTAATAATTGAATTACAAGTTCATAAAGCAATAGTGGATCGATGTATGAGATAATTTAAATTCCATGCATCGTTCCAACGAAAGTTTAATTTAAACCGGTTTAGAATTTTTGTGTCATGTTTTACCAAACAGACAAAAAATTTCCAAAAAAAGTTCTTCTAACTCCGACTCGGTCGCAGACATATCTACGACAATATTTTTCCAAAATGTGTAAAGTACAGAAATCACACCACCTCCACTCTCCCAGCCCATACCATGTTTTATTAGGGACACTATAAAACGCTACCCAATGATTTGTAGTGATAAATTTTAGTTACCTTACTGCAATTTTTTCATGTGTTCCACAGCATAGATGTAATCAATCAAAATTATTTAAAATGCTTGAATATGGTGTTGTATTGTACATTTTAATAATTGTGAAGACAATACATTGTACGGTTTTTTAGAAAAATCAATCACTTTACATTCAATGACGCTTACTATTTTCTGTCGCGTTCGTACAAGTCACGTATATTGAAATCCGTCTTTTAATGTAAATATTTTTCATTCAGAGTAAAATCTTTTACCAAATTTAAAATAATTAACACTTATTGTGCAATTTTCATAGTCTGTAACGATTTTGTTTCGACGTTTCATTTGAATATGTATTTTTTTTTTTTGGATAATTAAATTCTATTCCGTTAATGACATGGTCGATCTTAATTAGTTTTTCCGTTTTACTTACACCCTTTCATATTTTTAAAACTGTATTTTCTTTATATCCTAAAAACAAAAATACTACATTCACTGATATTGAAAACTTCTAGTTCAACATTCTTATTTAGTGGTGCTGTGAACATTTTCAAGCCACCTCTATGTTTCTTGTACGGTCCTTCTAGTATAATTGTCTATTATTGAAAAACTCGAAGTAATGAAGATGTAATCATTATTTTCGTTCTCTTTGAGGAAAGCTAAAAATCGTTACCCCTTTTCTCTTTCCTTCAACTTGGTATTTTAATATTTGAAGGACATTTTCCCAAATGGTCGATTATTTACTTCCATATTATTATAAAATTACAAAGGAAGTTATTCTGTAAATTTGAGAAAAATATAGAAGACTGATTACATGAAGATCTATTAATCCAAAAATATTGTTTTTAAAATTTTTGTTTAACTGCTTTTTTGTTTGTTTCTATATCATAAAAAAATACTAAACGGATTTTTACGAAATTGTGTCTGTTTAACATCTCAGGGTCCAACTTAAAAACAAAGCTGTGATTCATTTTGCTATCTTAACTTATGATTGGAGCAAAAAAATAAAATCAGTTTAAAACATTAAAACTTTGTACCAGCATTAAGCGAAATTTAAAAAACAAGTTTTCATGAAGTTTTCTGCTTTTAAAAGTTTAAAGACTTACTTAAAAAGTTAGAGATGTCACATGATTAGACTTAAATTGAATTGAACGCGAAAAAATTTCCTGATAAAAACTTATCAACTCATATTAGTATATCACATATAAACCTTGGATAATATTGAGAAGAGTCATATTAAGTAAGAAAGAATGGACAAAGGCAGCTCCAGATAGAAAAAGCGTATTGTCGAAGCAGCAGCCTCTAGTAGGCTATTTCGTTCTGAGAAAAGTTAGTATTTATGAAGTCTATCCTGATTTAAAAAACAGTTATTCAATCATTCTATGATTTCATCGAACATGCTTTATTTTTGGTTACAGCTAGATTCATAAATGCTATTTCATTACATATTTTGACGTGATTTTCCTTCAAAATCTACTTAATCCTTTCAATCTTCTACTTTTTTTCGATACATAATTCTTCTATATTTTTTACTTCATTATTTTTAAATGTTCAGTAGTTATGACATATTTTACTTGGATGAATCATCGTAAAACATTTCGCGATTTTTACAACGCTGCTTTTATCAAAATCATAAATATACAGGTTTTCAGGTTTCAGTAGTGAAACTATATCCGTCCGTCTGGTGGGGATCTCAATTAGTAAAAGACAAAACATTAAAAAAAAATAATATATCTCCCCGTATGTAAAAAGGGGACTAATATTTGTTGTGCACCCCATTAAGTGGGTGCCATTATAAAGATCTTTCAAAATGAAATTAAGGTTTCATTTACCTCTTTTTACGTTTTTAAGCGTCAGTTACCTACTATAATTTTTCAAACAACAGATCTGAGTAATTTTAAAAAAGAAAGTACCTAGTACTAGCATTTGAGAACTACTTAGTACTAACATTTGATCGGAACTTTCGATCAAAACTACTTTTGATCAACTTCATTAACAATTTCAGGGGATATAGACAACTAGAGAAACCGACTTTTTGAATAGTTCAAAACGCGTTTGGTCTATGTTTTTTATATCCTTCCTTTTCATTTTCGTTGCCAAAATTACCATTGTGAAATCGTTTTCTCGGTATTTGTTTAATTAAAATCACGAAAAAGTAAACTTGGACAGATCTGAAATATACAACTTACAGGGTTGATTCCTTTAAATTAATAACAACTCAACTCTGTGTTTCCGTTCCGTTAATTATTAAATCATTACGTTCATAACTCCTGAATCTTGAGTCTAATGTCACTTTATGTTATTTTTTTACTTTTGAATTTTAAAAATGTTGTCCTTGTAATTTCGCAGTTTATCAAATGCGTAGACTAAATGTACAGAGTCATATTTCGTCAAATATATCAAATCAAGTGTCATCTGCTGTGCCCTCGTCCTAAGATGAAGCCCCGAACGGGCGCTCAGCGGAGAGCGGCGAGCGTGTGTCGGCCACATGTTGCGAACGGAGCGTTCCCACGCCGCCGGCGCACATGTGGCGCGCTCGCTGTTTACTGTGTGGCGCGGCGGTGAACGGTTATGACGGCTACGTTTGACGAGCGCTTTTTGCTCGGTACGCGGCTGGCCTTGGCGCGTTGTGGCGTTGATGGTTGAGCGCTTCGGTTATGGGGTGACCTTGGACTCTGATTGCGAGGGTTTGTCCCGTCGGGCAGGTCCGATGTGAAGATCGATGTTGTTCGGTCACGTTCGTGATGCTGAAATTTGGTTGCTTGATATTTTTGTGTGACGAATTTAAGAAGGTTTTTATATGAGCTTGCTGTTTTATTTTTATTTTTTACACTCAACAATTTATCAGTGTTTAAGTTCGCACAATGGATTCCTACGGCGTGAATGCCAATAATTAAATTTGAAATCTGTTGGAGAATATTCAGTCAGAATATTTATTTATTTATTCATTTTTCATTTCGTTTTAAAACTAACATATATGGTTAAATTATTATTACTAGAGCAATCCCTCCCAGTCTATCATAACAATATTATATTATTATAATATTGGACTTTTTTTTGAATTTGAATAAAAAAAATTTAAAAATAATTGTTAATAAAACAAAAGCCTAATCTCAATATTTAGGATGGAAAAAGAAAATGATAAGGCATGAAGGAAATCAGAATATGAGAAAAATGGTGCAGGTTAATTGAAGTTATGTATAATTTACTCCGAGGACTTTTGAAAACGTTTGTGGGCGGTGAATTTCTGATGTTAGGATTCAATTAAATCCGTAAGAGTAATAAAATGTTCGCAAACAATGTTTAAGAATGAAAATTATGCGTAAGTTTCCTAAATGCAAATAGAGTCCAAGGACAGATAAATTCGTTAATCTGGCGCCGACGTAAGAGACGGTTTTGAGGATTGTTTAAAATAATACAAAGTAATGAAAATGTGAAGATTTCGCCTATCACGAATCGCCCCCATTCGAGTCGTGATTTAAACTCAGAAATAAAATCGTATAATTTGAGGCCAAATATAAAAGGGACACATACATCTTGCAGTTTTTAAGATAAAAGATTGCCTCGGTCTTGTAGTTTTTACGCGATACTCTAGCAAACAGACAAATAAATAAACTAAAAAAAGTGTTTTGAAATATTCAATCACTGACACGGAAATTATACAAAATTTCCCAATCATATTCAATGTATAAATTCAACCAAAACTATTTTATATAATGGAATGATAAGAGGTAGTTCATCATTGCCAGCTTAATAAAAGCCTTTTTCCCAATATCATCGATCCTTCAAAGAAAATCAACAGGTCCTTCTTTTAAATAATAATGATCACTTTTATTTCAAAAATTTTCTTTGTAAACTCTTTATTTTCAGAGTAATTCCCAGCACTTAATATTTTCCCTGCAGTGTTTCGTTAATAAGTTTTTTACTAAATAAAATATAACGTGTCAATTTTACATGGGCAAGAGTTTTTATTGAAGTTGTAAAGCATAAAATTTGACCCAAATTTGATTTTCTTTTTTGAAAATTTAATTGTTCATTAAGTCTAATAATCGTACTATATGTTAGAGTGAATAAAAACTTCAAAGCGGAAAAATAGGTGCACTATTTTTGAATGAAACTGGTGAAAAACAAAAATAAGTTTAAATAACTTATATGACACGACGAAAGATTGACGCAATCTACCAGGGATATATAAAATCCGCTGGCATACTTTAATCGTTTAAGGAAAAAACAGCTAACATGATTTATTCATAATCAATCATTTTCAAAATGTAATCTGGTAAAAAACTTGATTCAAAATAGTTTCAGTAGTTTATGTTTGGGATACACAGGGGACTGACGTTGAGACTTTTTAGTGTTATTGATCTATGAGCTTTATAGCTCTTTGGTAGATTAAGAATATTGACATATTTGTTTTTAATAAATTTTGAAAAATTTCTTACTTTGTTTTATGAAAAATAAACTAAATGAGATCTAATGTTGAAATAATTAAACTTCCTTTCGTTTTTTCATTTGTAGAGATTAGATTTGTGTATAGTTATTGTCGAAATATGCCTAATACAGATCTGTTTTTGTTTTTAGTATTCTGTGACAATCACACACACTGTTGGCAAAACCCATGTACGTAATTCAATGCTAATCTGATGTATACAGAAAATTATGCATGGCAGAATTTTCTGTATACATCAGATACGGGACTCCCCATTCATATGCCACATCCATTGACTGCCAATTTTTTGTGCAACTGTTGGAGTACAGATTAAAGAAACAACGCGTAAGTAATTCATTTTAGACCAATACTTTTGATAATGTCAATATAATCGATCTCACAGACTCAAAATCAATAAAGATAGTAAATATTTATCGTCCTTCGTTGGAAACCTCCTTGAGCATCAGTTTCGTCTTATGCGTCATAAAGTATTTTCATTCGACAATAAGAAAAATACCTGATAATGAATAATAAAATAATATGCTCCCAATTTTATGAAGTTAGGTAAGTTTGTATTTAATAGATCACTAGAATCTTGAGAGTAGAGACCTAATTAATGTATCCCCTTCTTGCTTGAAACCTGCTTATGCATCCCACAGCATGTTATCAGTATTTTTATTTGGCAATAAGAAGTATAGCTAACAATGTACAGACGAATGCATATTGCTCCCGCTTTTTATGAAGTTAGGTAAGTTTGTTTTTAATAGATCACTAGAAACTTGAGAGTAGAGACCTAATTAATGTATCCCCTTCTTGCTTGAAACCTGTTTATGCATCCCATAGTATGTTATCAGTATTTTTAATTGGCAATAAGGAGTAAAGCTAACAATGTACAGACGAATGCATATTGCTCCCGCTTTTAATGAAGTTAGGTAAGTTTATATTTAATAGATCACTAGAAACTTGATAGTAGAGACCTAATTAATGTATCCCCTTCTTGGTTAAAACCTGCTTATGCATCCCACAGTATGTTATCAGTATTTTTATTTGGCAATAAAAAGTATAGCTAACAATGTACGGACGAGTGCATATTGCTCCCACTTTTTTGTTAAATTAAGTGAACTTGTATTTTAAAGATCGCTAGCTACCGTCCTGGCTTTGCACGGACAAAAACTTGACTGTGGCTCTAATTCGTTTTATTCCTTTTTTTGACATGACAACGTCTCACTGAGTAAGTTAAGCTAGCGTATTCAAAAAGTTTGCGGTACGGAAATTACTTTGTTACTACATTAACTGTTCCTCGGAAAATATGCTGCTAATGCTACATGTTATAAAAAGCAATGCCCAAGGACGGCATCCAAAATTGTATTGTCTTGAAACCAAAGTCAAAACTAATTATATATATATATATATATATATATATATATATATATATATATATAATTTTTTTTAATAATAATTTTTTTTTAAATGCGTCAAGTAAAAACGACTAACCGTAACCCAACCCAAACCAAAGCAAACCCAATCTAGCCCAACACAACCCGATTCAACCCAAAACAAACCCAATGCAATCTGCCCCGCAGCAAACCCAACACAACTCAAACCCGACCCAAGGGCCAAACCCTTAAGAAATACAATTATAATAACATAATTTTCCAGACCTTTCTTTAAACATTTTGTTGTGGTGCAGTATGACGCGTCTATACGTAGACTGGATTAAAATGCCGTACAATAATTAAACCATGAATTTGACATGTTAAATGCAACAAGTTCCAAAACTTTTAAAAGGTAAATTAATAGCAACACATTTACTTTTCTGTCCCTGGCCACATTCTTTTCTAACCTTTATGCACACTGTTCTGCTCCTTAAATACATATATATATATATATATATATATATATATATATACATATATATATATATATATATATATATATATATATGTGTGTGTGTGTGTGTGTGTGTGTGTGTGTGTGTATAAACATTTTCAAGTTTAGATTTTTTTACATTATGAAACGAATTTCACAAAGAGAGACATGTTTTCTGTGTTGCGAAGCGTTGAAACCTTCGATGCTCATCGCGTGGAAATCGGTTGTAAACAAACAAAAAATGTAACGATATAAAGTACCTGGTACTTCGTTACATTCGTAACCTTCGTCAGACAAATTTATTATTTCCGCACAGTTTTTTTAATTTCCGTAACATGAATGTAAATTACATTTAGAAATTAATAGTTTCCATAATATAAATGTAAAGTGTTTATATGAATGTAAAGTAGAGATGAATAGTTTTTGTAATATGAATATAAAATATTTGTAGAGATGAAAAGTTTCCGTAATATGCATGTAAAATTTGTTTAGACATGAATAGTTTCCGTAAGATGAATAAAAAATATTTTTAAAAATTAAATATGTTTTCGGTAATAAGAATGTAAAGTATTTTAGAAAAAATTAAAATTAAAAAAAATTTAAAAATGAATAGTTTCGGTAAATGAATGTAAAGTATTTTAAATTTACTAGCTTTTTTCTTTCTATTTAACAACTAATACTAGTGAATTTGAATGCACTTATGGGAAACAATTTTCAGAGTGTTGAATTCATATTGAGTATTGAGAAAAATAAGATCAATGAGGTATGTACACTCAAGGTTTATCGTTCATTTGACGATTTATTAACTTTCACTAATTCAATTAATATCCAATCTAGTCTTATTATCATACTCAAATTAATTAAATCTGAAATAAGATACTCTCAATAAAAAATATAAATGATTGTTCAAAGTAAAGGAATCGATTCAAGGGACAATCACATGAGCTACGTGTCGGTATATCTGCGTCCGCACGACACAACAGTGTGCGTGTGTTTACAGATAGACAAACGGGGATTGTTGTAATAAATATTACGGGTAATTATTTCCGCGTTCACTCGTTCAAAACGAGTTCTGTACGTATTCACAGTGCACGCGTGTTGCGTACCACTTACGAATTTCTTAGCATTCGTCTCGTTCGCAGTTAACACATTCATGGCTGAAGGCAGGAATCGATACAATCACGCGGATTGCGATCAAAATACGGTGGGAACAAATACACTTTAACGAAAATTAATTTTTTCCTGATGATGCCTTTTAATGAAGAATAGGGATTTAATACTTTAATGTGCGTGATTCACGCGCATCAAATCCCTATACTCAATTGAATGTCACATTCAACAATATGAGAGCGAAACCTATCATTGTAGCGTCACTAGATGGATCTGATCAAGGTTTCGTACATGTTTTGCACTCGCAACCGAAACGGGGAAGAGGATGGTGCGGAGCATCGTTTCGAGCGCATTCCAGTTCACTGTCGCTCATTGTGCAAGTTAATGGTGATTACAGTGAGACCAGTTCTAATAATATGTCAATTAGCGAAGTGAACAAAATGAATACCAAATGACAGCATGGGATAAATATTAATGAGTTAAAAAGCCGTTTGTCGGTAGTAATAAAACACTTAACAAACTGATTTTTTACTGAATTAATCGTGAAAGGTCTTTGTAATTGTTAAATACATTTTGTTTTATCAATATGCTTTGATTAAAAAAAAACAGTGAGATATGTATTGGAATCACTCATCTAGGTTTTCTTACCGCGGTTGAAGTCAAATTATTATAAGCCATGATCAAAATGAAGTTCCCATAAATATTTAATAAATACCTAATATAATTAAGTGGTATATTATCATGGATATATATATATATATATATATATATATATATATATATATACATATACTATCATATAATGCATGTATATTATCATGAATTTCTCCAAAATATGACATCTTTACAGTTTTTCTACAACCTTTGCGTAGGTTTCCCAGTACTCTATTTTTTCGTAACTTTTAGTCCAGTAATTTTGAAAATGAAGGGGTGGAACCTTTCAAATACCATATACTATATACGAAATAAAATAAAAATTTCGAGTACATAATTAGAAACTTTGTGTATTCATTTTAATTAATTTTTAATTCTTGATTTTTGCAAATAGTTTACTGCTTTTCATTTTCTTTGAAAATTACCCTTTTCCAAAAACTTATCGAAAAGCAAGAATTTTTTGGCAAAAAGCCTATATCTATCAGAAAGTATTGTTACAGAGATTTATTTTAAATAATCTTTTTATATTGCAAAAACCTACAAGTATTGTAAAATTGTAGAATTGTTGTATCTCTATGTTGAAGATATTTACGAAAAAATGTTTAAGGGTTACACAATAAAAGTAAACGAATTCAATAATATAGTTACCAATTTTTTTTCTACTTGTTTGAACACGCATCTAATGAAAACTACTGACTTAATTAATATAGGATTGGAGAAAATATTGGAGAAAAGTTGAAGAGGTTGATTTGAAGTAAAATTTAATTTATATTATTTTATCGACATCGGTGATCGGTGACACTCAACCACAACATTTCACACATTTCATTTATTTAACAATAAAGAAGTAGCTAGGGAGCTACTCAACGCGTAATAATTACACAAATGTACTCGTATAATGTATTTATGTATATAAATAGATGGACATACATTGGCAGAATGAGCTTAGTAAGAGGTGAAATGTGGAGTGGTGTGGGATAGGTACGTATTTAAGTAAGCAATCTGAATGCGGTCTGAAAGCAGTTCAAAATTGTGCTTTAAGTTGAAAAAAACAAATTTTAGGGTCTGGTTTCCAAAAAGGGGGCACTTTTACGCTTACCCTGGCGATTTTTGTGGTTGTGGGACCGCTATTGTTTTCGATTTTATCGTCCAGTATGTTGAGAAAGGAAGCTCCGCGGGTCACCAATAAAGTGTGTTGTTTCGTTTACTGTAAATTACACATACTACTCTGATTCCTAACTAGTATTATTTTTTAGTATTTTAGCCTTTTAGATATGTGTAAGTTTTTAATTATTCTGACAGATGCATTTATTAGAACAGGATGCATTTCAAAAAATAAAATGTCAACAAGTTATTCTTTTTAAAATATTAATTCGTGATGCCAGGTCTGTCCCACTACACAACAATTAAATTTATACAGCCGAACCCTAAATCTATGTAATTAAATTAGGTAAGCTTATGATGAATACATACAATATCGAAAAATGTTACGTGCCGAAGATGACTGACAATTATGTCTGCCCTCAGCGCCTGCCCGCGTTCAGGTTGTTTACTCAAGCAGTTACCAAACTTGTATCATTCTAAACTTTAGTTCTGGGCACGCTCATTTTACCAATGTTTGTCCTGGTCGAAAACTTCATAGGGTGATTTAAAATATAAGTAGCGCCATTTATTGATGTAAATATGTACTCTATACATTACTATGCATCGGTTAGCTAAACACTCTTTTGTTTTTGTTGTTGTTGTACTAATACATGTTACAGTGTCATGGCTAATACAACAGTATATTATACGTATAGACAATAAAGTACGTATCAACCAAACTTATACAGCCTAATTCTAAACCTAGCAAAGTAATCAAATTACAAATATGGACAATAAATTCATATTATAAACAAATTGACAAAAAAAAGTACGAGTAAGCTTATGTCGAATGCATACATAGACAAAATTTGTAATGTGCATGTACATTAGCGTCTGCAATTATAATTGAAACACTATAGAAGCGCGGCAGCCCCAATCGTAACCTGCAACCTGAAAGCATTATTTTAATGGACGCGCATTAAAAAAACACGGGATACTAGCAAAAAGCACGGCTTTCGTGAGGGCTCACGAAAGCCGTGCTTTTTGCTAGTATTCATACGAAACCGATGGGTATTATGACTTTTTTTTATATTGGAACCAAAATTTCGATTGCTTTACAAATTTAAGATTAATTTTCACGCGCATGCAAAGTGTTAGACCAAGTGATTGTGCAAATACGCACTTCGCTACGAGTTGTTAGTTGCTTATTGCTTTTTGTTGTTTACACATTCAACCCACTGATCACGGTAAACAAGCGTAATGCGATTATTTAATTGGCCTCTTAGGAAACAAACAGCGCCGTGGGCATGCCTCAATTTTTACGATGACGGAATGTCACGGTTTTATAAGCTGACATTGCAGGATGTAGATAGGAACCGGATTGCCTTTTTTCGTGGTTATAATATATTAAGGTTTATGGTTAACACTGTGGACAAAAAGATCTTGATAACAAGATCGGAATTAAATGTTCTCTCCTCAAGTTATTCAATGGTTGTAAAAGTATATTAGCCAAAGTTCAATTTCTAGGAAATATCGATTATGATGTATCAGGTATCAGATCAGGTATCTTTAAAGTTTGTTTTATAAATACTGATTTGTAATTGTGAAATTCTTGATAATTGAAACAACCTGATACTTTCAATTAAGATAATGTAAATAGGCATGATCCGCTGAATATAACTGTATTTTAGCTAAATTTTCCTCCGATTTATTAAATGTAAAAATCGAATTACAACGTTTTTTTACTATTAACAAAAGGCTGTCAACTATAAAATTTAAAACTTCCTTTCTCAATTTTTTTTTGTGTGTCTTTCTTTTTACATACTTCTCTTAGTTTTTAACATTTGACAATTTGGTTGTTATTTGAACAACAATTGTAGTGACAATTCAATTAACCATGGTAATTTTTAAAATATCATTCTGGTTATTTTCAAACAAAATGAAAATAATATTAATTTCTTCCATTGGGACAATTAATATAAGGTCTAATTCGATGAGGAATGTAAATACGTAAATGAAAAAAATGAGAAACTGTAAAAGAAGCTTGTTTCCCATGCTATCTCTGGAAGTACGAATGAAAAAATCTAAAATTGTTTTTAATGATATTATCATTAAACTCATGATTGTCTATCATTAGCGTAGTTCTAAACCATTAGTCTTAGAAATAAAGAAAACAAAACGGTGAAAAGTAACGTATTCAAAGGTCATAAATAAACATTTCAGTTTTGATAACGATTACGTGCTATCGTCAAATTATGTCGAATCGGAAATTATTTGAAAATTAATCAGAAAAGTTTAATACACAGCTCACTAGCTGAATTTGTGTAGATTGCGAGAAGGTGAATATTGGGTCGTATTCTAAAATCTCTATGTGACTATAAGATAAGACAATTTTAGAATTTTCAGCGGGCCACGTCCGGTCATATAATTATAAAATGTGAAATGTTCAGTACGTCACAAATAAAGTCTTTCAAAAGAGGCTATATTCCATTCGTAATTTCTACATTCCGCTTCCATCAGGTATCTTTATTAATATTAACGAAATAAATGTAGCAAGATAGAGCAAAATTCGCTAAACTGCAAGACAAATCCCCCTCACGATTCGATCTCGCCGCTCGTCTCACTTCTGTTCGACAATATCTTCAACTCGAATATGTGTAGCGTCATGCTAACTATGTCATCTTATTGCATCAACTGCGCCAAATTCAATATTACTGTCCAGATCTTGGATATCATGAGTTTGCGTTTTATGTGATTTTTTTAAGACAAATGAGCGAATATAGTCACAGAGAAAGGAATTTTAAATAGTTTGCCGGCAGTTTTTTCATGTTACAATTCCACAAGAAAATGAACATTTTACATGACACTGTGTCCTGCTTGCGACTTTTATTTAATTATCAAAGACAGTGATCCGAACCGTACCTAACAGAGTGCTCACGTCAACAATTATGCACGGGAATAAATCTTGCGTTCTTCAAAAGAAAAATGACAGCGGACTAAATGCAGCGTAAATGAGATCATTGCGAAAATGCGCGAAAAGATTTGAAAATAACAATATACGCCGAGAATGCGAGAGGGAAAGAGGCGTTATTTGACATTAAAACATGCGTTGAAATAGTTTAATCATTTAGGACAATGAACCATCGACAAGGTGTTCATGAAATAATCAGTACAAATAATGAAAGGTAATTTAATATCGTCATACTAAATATTAACGTTAGTACTGAATAGATTGTCGATTTGCATGTGTTTACGATATCTTTATAAATAAATCAGAAGTAAACACATATTAATAACAAACAACAATGGCTAAGGATAAAATGTTCGGAGCGTAACTGAATGTATCGATGGGTGTTGATTAATATGAAGCACCGTATTATATGTGGTCATAAAGTCGTACTGCTAAATGTTTAAACTTATAAAAATAAACGAAAAACAAAATAAACCCATGTATTTAAAATATATGGACTTGTTTCTTGTTTTATTGTCACGTAAAATTCAACAACAGGTTACGACATTTTTTTATAAACTGCCTCCATAATCAAATACTAAAATCCAAACTTTATGGCCGTATAGCGTGAAGAAATTGATGTTTTCCTTATCATAAGTTAATACCATAAAAGGCAACCTTTTGTGTGGCACCATTTATGAAACACTAAAAGTATTATAGGTTTGCACCTATAAGACTTTTAGTGTTTCATAACTCAAAAACTACAGAACAAAATCCCTATTCATTTATCCGCCAATATATAAAGTTACCGAGTCGTTTACATTTTAATAGTTGATTATGGACTAAAAATTAGGGAAAATTAAATATAAATTTAAAAAAATATAATACGCAGAGTGGAAAATTTGTTGGAATGCTTGTTTGGCCGTAGATAGATACCAATATCCGAAATTATTCGATCAATTTTAACGAAAATTGCTGTGTCTTATACCGTGATCCATCCATACACCCAATATTTACAAGGAAATGTTAAAATGCGATGATTAAAAATGTGAGAAATAAAGAAAATAAACTTAATTCAAATAAATTGTAAAAGAATTATTTTATTAATAGAAAGATCGAATCGTAAAAAAATACACCAGTTGAGTAGCTGATGAAAACCGGGAAATATTGCCTGAATTTAATGAATGGGAGTGACTGGAAATACCAAGCAACAATGACAGAATTTCATTTCTTCCAGAAACATCAATCTTACTCCAGCTAATTTACATATCACTTTCATCATCTCATCATTCTCATCATACTTTGAATTACTAACACATTTTTGAAATAAAATCCGGCAAAGTCGTGCAATCACTTGACGATACTGAAATAGAAGCTTATGTTATTTTTAATGTTTTATTTATAAAATCTAGAACTTTTAACCTAAAAATATATGCTCAATTGTAAAGATGACACATTGAAGGTTTATATAACGTTCTAATATTTCACATTTATTTCAAATTCAGTTTCAAAAAGTTGGCAGGTTGTTTTCTCTGGTTACGAAGAATTCAGCTCACAATCCACCGATATTTTTGATTAAAAACCTCACTATTAGTAACAATCAGTTATTGGAACTATGAAAAGATATATCATTTTTACTATTGTTAATATTTTTCTAATGCGAGCACCTAATTATGCGATGTTAAACTCGTTGGTATTTTGAAATTAGATCCACAGCTTCGGAAAAACCAAAAAAAATACTTAGCATGGACATGTTGAGCCGATAATATGACGTTCGATAATTGTATAAATTTATGTCACTACCTAATATTGGAGAACCATTTTAGAAATATTCGTGCTACACTTCTTTACTTGTTTTATTAATGTTTTTAAACCAGCCATTTCAGTAGTGAAAATTATGGCTTGGAGCATAACAAGACTCCAAGCGTCTTTGTCGCTGATTGTCGATTGTATTTAATGAAGACGTTAGTTGGACATTGTGAAATTAACTTATCAAATAAGACAAAGTTTTTCACGTTTGATAACATTTTCCTATGGCCATATACAGGCTTTATATTTAGGCTTAATTGGTAAAGAACAAAAGTTGAAAAAAAATTTCCTTATTTTGAAAAGGAGTTTCCTTATTTTGAATTAAATGAGATTTTTGTAGCTCGCAGAGTTTTATGCCGCTTTATTAAGTTGTTAAGAATTGCTCTAGTAGTTAGGAAATTCAAGAAAACATTGCTGTCAAAACGACTCAACCAACAATTGTAATATTAAAAGACAGTGTTAACATAGACGAACGACTTTTGTAGGTGGTGGGTAGGCGGCCAACAACTCCCGATTTTTGCCAGACAAGGTCTATGGCCGAATTTATATCAACTCTATGCATACATAAAGGGATAACACCGCATACTAAATATCTCTCGTCTCCGTCAGTCGTATGTTTTGTTCTTTTCTCTATTAGCGCGTTTGAACCCATGACGATCGGATCGGTGAGAGTCGACCAAAGTGTCTGGGACTTTTTAGAGGATCCAGTTTTGCAGGACATCGGTCACCGGCGATGTGCTTAGAAACAGTTTTTCTTAAAATCGATCTAATAATATAGGAGGTTAGTAAGAGTTAGCTTGATTAGAATAGACAATTCATTCATTATTTTAGTTGCAACCTTCTTTATATTCACACCAGATTCTATCGACTTTGGATAAAACAGTTGCCACATGTTGATAAACATAGTTTTTTGTATAATGCATTTATAAAAAAATACATTAAGATACGCCTGTTACAACTGCATGTATACATTTTATAAGATGTCCCACGATGCATATTCTCAACCAGTAAACAAAGTGTTATATCAAAACCAGCGGCCATAAAATCGAAACTAATTAATATATAAATAGCCGATGACAAATAGCACTCCATCCTAATGATTTCCAGCGATTTGGTCCGTCTGTTTGTTTGTATTATTTTCAATGTCACAGTGCAACGTACGGGCAGCGTATAAGCAGAGCGAACGCAACCGAACGAGCGGTGGCAGTGGTCCAAGATTAAAAATATCTAGAACACAACAGATGCTGCCCAAGATAACCTCAATGGCTGAATGCATCCGAGGTCGATGAACCGAGTGTTTACTAGAAATTCGACGAGATCGTAAACAAGAGAGGAAATTGAATTGTGATGAGTGTGCCGAGATGATCGGTGCTTTGCCCGTTTGGGAATGGATTTCGTCTCGATCGCGACCTTTGAAGGAGTTTATTGTCGGTACTCTGTTTACGTTTGTTTACACAATATGCTTTCGGTTTAAAGCTTTGAATGAAAGCTTTGACCAAAGCTTTCCATACGGTGAACTTTATAATTTAATAGACGTCTGATGCTAACGTCTGCGTTTAGTTCGTAAAACAGGTATATTTTTATAAATGTTTTTGCATTGCCAAATATTATGATTTTCATTACTGCGTTGAGTTGTGTTGATCATAAGGCTTACAGCTCTTAACGGCGCGATGCACCATGGGCTCCTGACTTCGAATCCCGGCCATTCATCGAGGCTGGAGTGATATTTGCAATAGCGAAACTAAAATGCCACAGATCTGTGACAGGCGAGGGAGTCACTGGTGCGAGAAACTATGCGCTGCAATACGCCTGCCCAGCTTGGCGATTATGGGCATTATCTCCAATGCATCCAACAGTAGACTGAAGATAGGATGTTGATGATTGATGATGATAGTTTGCAATTATTTACTGTTTTATAGTTTAATCATACCATCGTATGAAATCGTAGGAGAGGATGGGAGTGGGACCCTGAATATTTACATTGAACATTATGTTTCAGGACTGTGCCGGGGATTTAGTAGATGCTTAAAGATTTTCTTTTAAATTTTTTTATCGGTCTGCCTGCCTATCTGTTTATTTGCCTATTTTTAGAGCACCTATTAAAAAACCAAGTAATAAATCACAGCTTGAGCAGCAGGATTTTAAATTCAATTGTTGGCACTCGTACGGTAATAACAGAATACCTGCGTTCAAAAGGCAAAAATTGTCGAGGTTGTGAGAGTCATTCGATCAAATATTTAAGCTAAGATATAAGTTAATTTTATTCTACTTAAGAGTCTTTTTGTGATCTAAGAAATATTTATGACCCATAGAAAGAAAATCTCGGTAACTAAAATAAAACATTATTTATGATGAAAATTTTTTGGTATCGACAAATACGCTTTGCCATTGCTATCCATTTTATACTTGGGAGGGCGTCGAAATGTGAGTAAAGTCGACATTTTAGTATCATATATGCGCTTAAATCGTATTCGAGCAAAAATAAACATTTCTGTATTAAAAAGGTTTCATTTTGATGTAACCTTTACGGTATACATTTAAATCCCTAACGTGCTATTAAATTACATACATAGTTTTACTTGATATACTTCTCTCGGATCTCACTTTCAAATCTTTCGTAAATATGATTCGTAAGATTTACAAAAGGTTTTGATCAATACCATTAAAATGACATTTAAAGGAGTGATCGGCTTGGTATATGATAATACTTGCTAATATAAAGCCAAGTAATAAATCACAGCTCGTTTTTCCGAGGAAAACCTGACGAAGTAAAAGTTGAAACGAATTACTTTACACTTCGATGACTACAAAATAACACCTCTGGAATGAAAACAAATTGAACATAATAAATGGGGAAATAAATTAATAGAATTAAAATTCCCAAGAAAGTTTCATAATAAATGCGCTTTTACATTAGCTCTCTCTCAAATACTGTTTAAAATTATTTTTGACGATGATCTATTTTTCTAAATCTGTATAATGTATTTTTAATACAGATTATCGAATTTCTGTCGATTTTCAAATAACTTAAATAATTATGGCATTAGGCGGAATAAATATTTACCCGTTGAATTTCTAATTTGTTAAAAAATTTAAAAAAACTTGTGATTTTTCCGTAATGTGCAACATGTTGTGATTAATTAAAAAAATTATTTAAATATTTCACTTTTTCGGAGAAGAAAATATGATTCAAAATTAGAATGGAACATTGGTGGAATGATGAAAAATCTAATAAAACAGGCGTAAAGCACACTATAATTGTTATTCACACTATAATTATATTTTTTAAACACACATTTCATGTTTTTTTAATCTAATCCTCACTGACGTATACTCACACATTTTAAATGAACAACAATGATAGAACGACTGTAAGAAGTTGTCACCTCATTCATTCTGGTGGGTGTAAATACATTTATTTCTTTTAATCTAACAGTTTTTACTCTTAAAATTTTCCAACCTAATCCACTATTTCAGCTTTCCGGATTTTTTAAGATTAACTCCGTTTTTTTCTGACACTATTTTTTATATAAAACCAGTAAGTTGTGACGTTTTTCGTATTTCTTTTTTCACTTCACTCACAGAGATTGTACTAGAACTAGTCTGACTGTACGACGTACTAACTCCGATAAGCAAAAGTGAACTGAGACGAGCATGAAAACATACATCGTTTCATCATTAGGAGGTCCGAGGAGAAGTAGTCGTGCACAAGAAGAGTTTGACGCAAAATATAGTTTGTCAAAAAATTATATCTAAATATATCAAGTGTTTTTAAAATAATCGTCGGTCAACTAAAAGTAATTGTAATCAATTAAAAACACAAGCGTCTGCTTAAACTATCGAACCGTGTACTACGAGAGGAATTAGGATTACGCAATATAAAAATCGAAGCAGAAAATGTTTTCAATCTTAAGCAGTTTAATTTAGGTAAATTACCAACAAGCTTTAGTTTCTCCAATTTTTCCTTTTGATTTTGTATGTCCTAAAATTTCAGACAGCAGTATATATCACAGATTTTTTTTCCTAGGACCGTGACGACACATGATGACATTGGTATCGACTAAAAGACGGATATCTATCTCACTTTAACGCATTTTCCACTTTAACCATATACCAGTCTCTGGAATCCATATATACAAAAATCCATATATATATATATATATATATATATATATATATATATATATATATATATATATACATTTCCATATAATTAAGAAATTCCTGAAAACAGTAAACATATTTAAGTATTTGGCTGTAATAGTTTATTCACTGAAAGCCATTAATTGTTCCGTAATACAATTGACCATCTCTGTGAGTGAAGTGAAAAAAGAAATACCAAATGATGATATTGGATAAGTGTTTTGATAAATTATTATATTTGTTATGCTCACCAAAAAATCGGAACATGACCATGAAATTTCAAATTTTAATTTGTAACTTTTTTGTTCTGGGTCCTATTTTTTCCTTCTTTAACCAACTTCATTAACCGATGTATTTGTCTTGGGATATAATTTCTTCATTTTAATCTTCATCAGATTCGTTCGGTATACATCGAAGGCATTGGGATTATATAATTTTGAAATGATCGAGTTTCGATTTGAACGCGCGTTACAAATATGATCACTTGCATAATCCTGTTAGAACTTGTCTCACTATTATCACACGATGCACTAACTCACATGATGAGAAACAGTGAATTGAGACGCGCTCAAAAACGTACTTCACGCCGTCCCCACTTCCAACTCAGACGCCTTATATCGAGTAGGAAGCACCTTTTAGACTTTAAACCAGTCTAACGAATAACACTACAATGATTCATCTCATTCTTGCATCGCGCAGTGTATGACAGCGCAGTCTCAGTTTTCGTACTCATACATGACTGCCCCATAACGCGTTGCAAAAAGTTGTCACGTCAGTATAATAATGACTGACCTTGTCTAAGTAGTCATACGAATACTCCAAGGAATAAAATATCCTGACTAAAATAGCAATTTGATTAATTTCCACTTATCTTTACGAAACTTTTAAATTTACAATTACTGCCAGCACCGTCTCCACATCCGTTTCCTCTAAATATTACGGTATCCATCAATAGCTGTTATTAGATCTCATGTTCGATACTGGCACGTTGTTAACGCTCTTATAATTAATTGTTTATTTGTATTATAACGTATCATCATCATTTATGTTACATCACGCCATGCAACACGCAGAATCTTTACTCGTAAAGTAACACCTGCCCAACAGGAAGTCGCATATCGTTTGATCAGTCGTCGTAGGTTCTTAGCAATGTGCCAACCCGTTACGCGATTTGTTGCTCCACGTTTCTTAGGAGAGTTTCGAGTTTCTCTCTTGAAAGTTTGTAGTAAAATGAGATAAATTTACGATTTGACTGCTACATTTTTTGCTTATGACAGGAAAGGTCGTTTCTCATGCCTCACATTTTGTTAACAGGTTTTGAATTTCAAACAATGGAATACCTTTAAGTTATCTCAAACTTGTCACAATGAAGAAAAATTGTAACGATTTGCACATTTTTCCCAGTCACGATGTCGACGCAGTTTATTTTAAATGTTTGAAAACGAATGATTTAATTCAAGAGACTTGCTTTTGAAAGTGTCGCATAAATTATTCTACCTATAAATTAGCATAATGTTTGGTGTTCTTGGCAGAAAAAACTAACAAATCATAAATTAAATTGTGTACATTGAATTACTTAATAATGTCTGTATTTGAATAGTTTTGTTGTATCCTATAGTAAGTTTGTATCCTTCATATTTACTATTTTACTGGAACTGGAAGAGCTTTATATCTGGATTTAAAAGCACTGCATAGAGTTCCAACCTCCCGGAATTCCAGGATTGTCTCGGAAATAGTATTTTAATTTTGATTATTTTCCGTATCCCGGTATTTACAAAAATCTCCCGCTTTTAATCGCTGCACCAAGTCACAAATCTAAATGACTGAGAGTCAGTAATTATTTGCTTTAAAATTTATCTTTGAATTGATTTAATTTTAATGAACACAATGTAGAGATTTTACTAAAAAGTAATATTACGCTGAAAGGAAATGTCTAACCCTTTTCGTTATTTTTTTTATATCACTTGTGTTGCTTTTATATAAGAGTCGATTTATTTTGAGTCGATTTGTTAGCATATGTCTTCTTCGAGGCTATTTTATCTCTCGAGTTATCCCCCTTATTAGCAGGCATAGTTGATTACCCACGAAAAAGTTGACAATGTTCTTTACTGTCAAGTTACCTCACAAAAATGCTTTTAGAGTTGATTGGCGCTAAGGTTTGTTATACGGACAGTTTGTCTCACGAAGGTGATGGTCATTAAAATGTTTTCAAATGTCAAGCATGTGTGAGCTTAGTTTTCTTATCGATCAAGCAAAATATAAGAAGTTTTATAAAGATACTCGTCACATTTTATGTAACCGGCAGGAAAACAATACTCGTTCATGCGCGACATGTGCGGATATTCAGTGGATGATTGCTTTGTTGAGATGACGTAACTGGTAGTTTTTTAAACCAGTAAAACGATCTGTTAATTAACATAAACTTTTATTGACGATGCATCCATAAGGGAAATAAAAATATTAATATACTTTCAAGGATGCTTGATAGATTGTGATAATGAAATTGTGATACACCACATTACGTACGGATATAGAGTCTAGATGCTTTATTCAAGAAAGATGAATAGAAATAAATTGCATTAAGAATGAGATTGTCGGGAATATTTACGAATAAATATTAAGAACGCTAATGAGAGAATGTAACGCATGACAAAAATTGGACTTAAACAGAATATTTCTTTACTCCCATGGAAATAATGGTTGATGAAACAGATATGTAAGGAGAGATATTTGATAAAGAATATAACACCTTCCGTAATATTGTATGTATTGTTCTCTTAAAATATTCATAAAAACGAGTTAGAAATCAAAATATACCATAGATTAGGATCGATCGACCTATTTTTTTATCGTCCTTACTTTTCTTAATTCGATAACAAATATTTTTAGTCCACATGGATGTAGGTAAGTTTAAAACTTTCGCTACAGCCTCCTTTTAGGGAAATATGAAATGGTTTAATGCTTCCTTATTTAGGGCGATAAGTCACTTTGTCTCATTAGGTTAAGTGATAAATGACTTTGTCTTATTATTTAGGGCGATAAGTCACTTTGTCTCGTTATTTAGGACGACAAGTTGCTTTATCTTGTTAGCCCGGCTTTCATTTTTTTTTAATTCGAGAGGACCAGTTCTCCTTTATTGTTCTAATAATATAAGGACTATTGTTATTTATTGTTGATTTTCCCATCAGTTTCCATTATTTTGCAAGTTATAATACAAATGGACTTCTACTACATTGAAAGTATGAAGTACGCTCATAAAGTCTGTGGATATTATTTAACATCAATTGGTAGAATTATAGGAAATATAAAAAAAATATAATTTCGTTCACTAACATTAAAACATCAGTGAATAGATTACTAGGTTCTCTACTAGAAAATCACTTACCAAATCAGACTGTGCTGAGTATTGGCTATAATGAGCAGATTATTTCAAAATTGGCTATCTATGTCTAACCTATAATTCAAAAGAGTGAACGAGATCAACAACATCCGATTGAAAATAAAAAAAAAATTAACTTGGCTTCGACCACTGATGATAAAGAATTCGTCATACACTAATTGTGGTCAAACCTCTTAAATTTTTTTAACAATTTCGCAATTCGTTTCAATAGTTTTTCACGCGATTTCTCATAAAGCATTGATTAGTTTTAAGAATCACATCATAACGTGTTTTCCTCAAAAATATAAAATTTCCACCCTGTTTCCATCACACTTATAATCAGAGCAAATCTCGCTAGACTTCCATCAATCAGAAATGAGTTGGCCAAAAATTATCGTATATTTCTGTAGCGGCTGCTAAAATTACACCTCAAGCATGATACAATAACCGACGTCATTGAAATTTGAAAATAGTTCTCGAGACTAGCAGTGCTCAACCGGATTCTGGTGGTCTGCCAAATAAATCAGACTGAACTTGACATTGACTGACATTTTGGTGCGTAACATTAATTTTTTTCATATTTAGGCGAGTTCATTCCTTTCGTTTTGGCTCATTTCTGGTCCACTTCGCTTTGTGTGTAATAATAGGAGTCGATGAAGGCTGGTATGCGCGCGGGCTTAGCAACACGATTCCGGAGAGTCTTCAAGATCGCCGCTTTTGCTTGTAAAATTACCGACATGGTTATTGAGAGAGGCGATGGTGTTTTACGAAGTACAGTTCGTGTAAAAACTGTTTATCGTTTATATTTACTTAATAAGAGCTAATCGAAATCAAGTGATAATGTAAGTAGGAAATAGCAGCTGGATGCTTTGAGAAATTGGAAAAATCTAACGTCTAAGTGGTATTACTGAGACAAAATTATGACTGCCTCAAAATGTAAGAATAAAGAGAATTTTTTAAATAATAATCGACTATTGGATATATTTGGCGTTAATTTTGTAGAAATGCATTATTCACAATTAAATTAAACTACGTGATGTAGTATAAACTAAAATTGAGAAAAGAAAATAGAAAAAATACTATATCACGTAGTTTCATTTAATTGTGAATGATAATCGACCTTAAATTTATACTTATGTAATTTGAAATAGTAAATATTTTGGAAACTGAACAATGTTTTTTAGGTTATTTTTCTTATTTAGACCTTTTTTCCTCGTCTGTAATAATCATATCACTTTTGATCCATGAAATTATGCCCAAAGTCTGTCGCATCCTAAAGTCAGCCGCCCAAAGCCTACTCATTTTGGCGGTAAAGAAGAAAAGGTCGATGTACAGTTTCAGGTAGTATTTGGTCTGTTTCTAGAGTTTCAGAGACTTTTCACTTTATTTCTAAAAAACAACAGAAGGTCAAGTCGAAATTAATATCAGACACTTGTAATAACCAGTTTAGTTTTTTCCATGAAACAAAAATGTCGCTGATAAAAATCATATTGATTGTACATCTGTAAGAAATTATTTAAATTGTAGTTTTATAAGCTAAAATTGAGAAAAATAAACAAAACCTTTACTATAACGTACAATAATTGACTTACATATCCTATTAGATTTTGCCTGCGGATTCGACCGCATAAAATTAGGAAATTGTAACAAACATTTTTTGAAAGGATAGGTATCGATTTTAGTGTGGCCGGTTATGTAATTACCAGGTAAGTATTATTTTTTGAACCTATTTTGCCAAACCTGATTTAAGATTAGTTGTGCAGTATTCACCTAACGAATGAATTTGGTAATACTTTAAAAATTAAGGTGATCTTTGCTAATAGCCCACCTGAAGAAGTTGTGAAATAATTGTGAAAAATACGTATTTTGATACCGACTCTATGTGACTAACTAATCCATGAAATCTATAGAATACATCTTGTTGACTTAGAATTTTAAGATTTGGCACGAAGGAAGGACATATGCATAAATGAAAATCGTTTACTTCTTTTAAGTAAATGGAATTATTCATGACAAAGTTGATTTTTTCTTTTTGTTTTTTTTTTATTTACAGCAGTAAGAAAATTTCAGGACGCGGTCTTACTCACAGTTGACTCACAGGTCTTACTCACAGATTACTCATTTTATATCAAATTCGTTAAGATGGATATCTTGCATTTACGTAATAATAATACAAATTCATAATTAAAATCTCAAAAAATAATTTATATTTCATAATTCAAATCATTGGTCAGAACCACCCATTCAATCTACATTTTTTTATTTGTTGGTAAATTAATTAACCAGGTTTTAATACACACACTATTGCACTGCGATTTAGAGGAGCGAAGTTATAATAATTTTAATGAAGCGAATCAAGATAAAAATTAACAGGATATACACACAATGAATGTTGTCTCTGTTTGACCGGTTGTTACAGAAAAAGAATATAATTTTTAAATATAAGACAATATTATTCAGAACGTAAAAATTAAACAATCAGCGATGGCCAGTGAAGAAAGAACAAAAATAAAGTATAATTTGTAAACATAACACAAAATAAAAAAATCTATATCCATATTGAATTGTTAATAAGAATTAAAAATATAACGAAATATGTACATGTTCACTTGGTTGTCCGTATATCCTGTCTGCCCCCTCTTAAAGCGCTTGAAATATCAAGTTAAAATTAATATGATGACAGTCTCATCCTGCAGTACAAATTTGAAGTTTTTGGTTCAATCAACAAAAACATATGGAACTTTAAAGTAATTTTTTTTGTTATTTATACAATCATCAAAACCTACGATCAAATACAAATAGTCAACCTACAATCTTGAAAATCAGCATAATGGAAGGTCTTATAGCAAAAGTAAAGACAAAAATCCAAAAATCAATGTTTTGTAATTCAATGTTTAATTAAATATTTTAATAAAAATATTATGTAACATACGTTGTAAAACGATTATGATATGTATTTACGTTACGTATTTTTGAACATATTTGTATATATTTTTGAATATGTATTTACGTTCTGAAAAATTGAAATTTTGTATATAGTTTAATAGAAATATTATGTAATATACGCTGAAAATATATTTACGTTCTCAAAAATTTAAATTTTGTAAAGAGTTTAATAGAAATATTATGTAATATACGCTGTAAAACGCTGAAAATATATTTACGTTCTGAACAATCTTAATTTTGTAAATAGTTTAATAGAAATATTACATAAGATATGCTGAAAACGCTCAAAATATGTTTACATACTGAAAAATTGAAATTTTGTAAATAGTTTAATAGAAATATTATGAAACGTACGCTGTAAAACGGTGAAAATATATTTGCGTTCTGAAAAATTGCAATGTTATAAAAAGTTTGATAGAAATATTATGAAAGATAGTGTATGTACAAAAATATTTTGAATCTATCGCTTGATCACAACATGTCATCAGCGTAGAGCTGGTGATCCCAAGCAGACGTAAAAACAAACATATACCGATGATTGTATTAAAGATGTTTTCTATACTTTTACTCCTAAATTTTCTAAATTTCTTCTATGAGCAACTATCGCTTTGCTTCTACACAGCGATTTTAAGGTTCTTTTATTATAGGGAATTGGATATGACACCGACCATTATTCTTTATCGTTCATGCTTTTTCCTTACCTCAATACATTTATGAGTAAATTTTTGTTGATTTTCTTTGATTCTGGAAAATTCAAAAAGCTATTTGTTGCAGGTGAAATGGCTAATTTATGGGTCAATTCACTTTATTCATAACATAGATAGTGCAAGTTGTTGGTATCGACCGGGTTTTCTGATGATTTACGGAATTTAACTATTACATAACGTGGCGAAAGATATGAATTGAAGCTGAAGCAAAATATTGGCAATTTAAAGGTTTATCTGTATAAAGAACAATGTAAAAATAACTTGGTAACTGCAAAGTCGTTTCAGCGTAGATTTTTGATACAGCTGTAGTTGAAAAACTACAAATTTCAGACAAATAAAACATACATTTTTTCATAACTTAGTTATTCAAAGGATTTACGTTAAACTTCGTGTAAAAATAAGTTCAATATTGATACGATAAAGAAACTCGCCATTCGCGTGTTTTCACTCTTATGTTTCGATATACGTCTTTTAATTCTAGCGACTACGGAACAGAAATGAGGATAAGCTTCATGTAGCCATTAGTCATAAAAATAAATTACTACAAAAAATACAAGAAGACAGATAACAAGCGTTTTCTTTTGTATGTATATATGTAAAATAATGAGTATTTAAAAGAGCGATCATTGTGGAATGCATGAGCAATGACAGTTCGGTGCAGGTCTTCGACTGCGCGAGAATCGACCATCTCTTAGCGTGGGAAGAGTCACGAGAGAGATCTAAGTTGAGCTGCAAAATTTATTTTTAATTTGACATTTTTACATCAAAATACTGAGTCTGATTTAATGCAGCGAGTCGTTAATTTAGAAATGATGTAAGGCAAGAAGTAAGACTTTACTCGATTCTGCCATAGCTTCTGTTTCTGGGTGATAATAAAAAAAAATAGTAAAAAATTATTTTTAAAGTAGAGGACATACCAGTAAAAAATTACCAATGAATCAGAAATTACGTCAAGATTGCACAATAAGCGCAGTAGATAGAGAGTCTTTCAGTTTAATGGTTGTGGAAAGGTGATATTATTTTAATGGAACTGTCAAATGGCAGTCTCAAAATAATTAATAGAAAAAAGGAAGGAAAGAAAGAAGACGGAAGGAACAATGCAAGAAAATAAAGAAAAGAAAGTGCAGCGCCTAATATGGAATTATGGAAGGTTTCATTTTTAAACATAACACTTGTTTATATATTGGCGAACTATATTGGAAGTTATGAGACAACTTTCTTTCTTCTTTTTCTTTCTCGGTAAGAGTTATTCTTATGCAACCATGTTTTGAAATATTTATTCAAATACTTTACGTCTTAAAGGACGTTCTTCGATCTAAAGCGAACTGTGGAGGTTATGTAGTACATTGTGAATATGACATTTAATTCGGAAATCTCGCGATTTTTCTTACATAACAATATACTATACACGGTAAAAAGGGTATTATATCCCGAAATTGCGCGATTTTTCTTACGTAACAATATACTATGCACAGTTAATAGGTCGTATCAATATACTATGCACATTTTATCCCAAAATCTCGCGGTTTTCCATACCTGACAATATACCATAAACTATAATAGGGCATTATATTCCGAAATTGAGCGATTTTCTACATATTGCGATCCCGATAGTTTTACCTTGTTAAAGTTAAACTTTCAGAGTCGTGATTAAATTATTGTCTTATATCATCCCGCACTTGTTTCTTAGTTTCACGAAAACTACTGATCTGATTTTAATGATACTTATAGTTTTATATCTTAGAGATTAGGTCAATGTTTGCAATATAAATTTTGAAGATTATTATTTCACTGAACTACTATTTAATTAATTAATAGCGACTTCTGTTTCTTCCATAAGGAAATGTCATGCAAGTTCTATAATTCTCCACAAGGTGGCGGCATTTATTTTAATTGTAATATTTTTTACACTTCATAATCAACTTATATTTAGATATAAATAACTACAGTACCATCATTATCTATCAAAGTCTGGGTTGTCCTTCTGGAAACACATGAGAGAGAGAAAGTTTGAAGGTCTAGAAGTGTGTAATATAGCACAATTTGTTCGCACTAATAGTGAGCAGAATTGCTTCTTCTTGTCAATACAATAAAAAAGATACGTTGTCTGTTTATTTCTTTGTTTGCCTTTTTCTCATTTCAATTACCTTAGGGATTTCAATAAAATTTCGCATGTATATCTTAAACTAAATATAACTGTGTTATTATTTACAGAAGCACAGCAGTATAAACGATAAAAAAATTTTACCCGCGAACAAAAAATTAAATGCATAAAAATAATATTAATTTTGTATTTAAAAATGTTCCAGTTAAAATGCCAAATTCGTGGATTAATTATTGCACGGCTTTTTTATTTAGACTGCCAACCCACAAATCTCACCGCGCGCCGCACTACGCCGCAACAAATGTTAAATGTTCAGGTCTGACAACTTACGTACTTACTTAGTAACTATATGACTAGTCTGATTTATATCTGCATCTATTTATTTAAAAAAGAGGTTTTTTACATTTTCCTGAAACCTTAGGATCTAATCCGCATCAACTGTTCATAAAGGAGTAGTCACAAAGTCGAGTCCTGCAAAAGAATGGCGAAAATATTGACTGAATGATTCTCCGTTGTAGAGAAATAACAGCAACCTGTTTGGTCGGGCTTCGCGTGTTGAGCGTTCCGTATCAGTAAAACGAAAGATACTGGAAGACGAGCGCGGCTCGCTCGTCTTCTAGTATCTTTCAATAAAACCGTAGTTTTTAAAGCATTTTCCACCATATGTCATCTATTTTATTGCTTACCTCTACTAAATTACTACTTGGTTTGTTTACTTGAATTCCACAGCAAGTGTCACATTTTTACGTGACGGTTTTTTTTAAATGTATTATTTGACAATTCAACGTTTTCTTAGTATGAACAGTTAAACACTCAAAACTTAATTTAGAAAGAAAATTTATCTTTTTTTTAAGAGTTTAGGACAAAAACATAAATCATGTGAAACTTTCAGTTTCAGAGTTAAACGAATAATATTATATAATGGTGTGGCTAACACCTTTCAATGTCAAACGATTTCTGAAAGACTGCTTGGAGATTTTCAACAATTTCTTTAGAACTTTCTACATACAATTCTAAAAGAATATTTTTGGACACAAAATTCAAAATTTCATTTGCTCCAACGAAAATGTTTATATGAATGTTTTTGAATGTTGAATAATTCTATGAAAATACATGTGGGTTAACGTGCCAAATTCCAACTTTCCACCTCAAACAGTTTCTATGGAAATTTAGTGACAGACAGGTACAACAAACGAACAAGTCAGTGATCTCATAGGTTCCGTTCTTTTTTTCTTTTTGAGATACAGAATCTAAAAAAAATAATATTTTCGAGTACAATATAAAGTAAAGATTAATAGAAGGTGAGAACGAAGTAATGCTAAGACGATTTCTCCAAGAACTTATGGATGCAGAATAGTAAAAACCGATAAAAATAAACTGAACAAATCTGAACAAGTTTTTTTCATAATTTTATGTACAGTCGTTTTGGAAATAAAGGAGAACATATATTTTGTATATTTTTCTGTATATCTCTAAAGATACTGTATCAAAATAGTGAAAAAATATTTTTGAGACCTTTATACCTAATTCTTTTAAAAGCTCACTATATACCCATTTATTTCAATAAATATTTAATAAAGACATATGAGGTTATATGTTGTGTTACTAAGCCCATGTTCCGAAGTCAAGAGGTTTCTGAGAAGAAAAGCTATGGCAGAGAGAGAAGTGGACACGTGAGTGACCTTATGAGAGTTTCGTTTTTCCTTTAGAGATACAGGACCCTAATAAAAGACCGAGAAAATAAATGGTACATCCCCATTGCTCATGCACTCTCGTAAAACGCATGCCTGTATATATATTGTTAAGTTATGATAAAATTGTGTTATTTTATTGTATTATTCATTTTATGAAGTTTTTTATTATTGACATCATAAAAAAACTGATCATTGGAGTGGCGCAATGCACGTTCCCCACCCTCACTGCAAACTACATAAAATTTACTCAAGTTTTGTATAACACCTACCCAAATTCGATTTTCCTAGAATTACTACTCATCTTGCTTCAGTCGGCGATATCCCGATGTATACAAGTTAAGAGTAAACCATTCAGGAACTTAGGATCTATTATCAATATACCTAATGTATCTATAATGGATATATCTTGTCAAGGAAAATGTGCCTAGGATACGACTATTACGAGACTGAGCAAATATGTGCACAGTACCGGATGTGACCAAAGGAAGCCACGGTCAAATCGTACATTGGTGCGACAATAGGTTAAAGGCCACCGCAGTAAGATCGCTCATGAACAGCGCAGATATCGGTGTAATTTTATATGAAGGTGATATACTCAAATTTCAATACATATGCATGCCTTTTCATTACATATGCATGCCCCGTGAAATTCTGCATATGAATCCTCCAATCTACCATAGAATTGTGTTCCGTTATAACGGATAGTTCTATTTGTATTAAGGTTTTAAATTGTGAAATGTGTTTTTAAATTGTAAGATGGAAACAATTTTAGGTGGAAACAATTTAATACATAATAGGTATAATAAATGACTGGCTCTAAAATATGAAAAAAAATTATTAAAAGCCTCCATAATATATACAAACGTTTCTGCTGTCTCTAGTCTCTAATTTTAGTTTTTGTTACTTCAAGTTTCAAAACATGTCGACCAATTTTCAAAATTCAACACTTCAGCCAGGGTCTACTAAAACTCACAATTATATAAAACTGAACACAAATTATTTCTTGGCTAATAATGGATATACATTTTATAATAATGGTAAAACAATAATTACAATATGAACTTAAACAATATCTGTATGGATATTGAATTTATTTCACGTCTTTAACTCACATCTTTCAATTCAAGTCTTTAAAAATTGTTTGATCCATTCCTGTTCTTAACTTAAAATTATTTTGTAGTTTATCTCATTATAAGGTAATATTTAGAATAAAAGGCTATTAAACATTTTTCGGATCCCAAATAATCGAAAAATTCCTTACTCTTTGGACCACTTTTTAATTAAAGGTCTTTCAATGTGCACTATCGGCACTGATTTTAAGCTTTTATTGCTTTTGGTACGTAAAACTATTTTTATAATAAATTTCAAAGTGAACTGCAGGAATTTGTCAAATACAAAAGATGGGAGAGGTTTTAATGTAGGTACTTTGAGGGATCTAACTTCAGAAGTACAACAACTTATTCTGGAGAACCAAAATGTGATCTAATACTGTTTCAGAAAAAAAACAAGAGTGTCTACTTAACGTTTAAAATATATGTAAAGGGACTCATGTTATATATGTCCCTCCTTCCACCCCTTGCATATCCTTAAGCAAAAATAGTGGCCACCGTTGAGCAACACACAGCGACTCCGCAGGATATAAATATGAGGATATTTATAACCGAAACGTCCTGTTGACCGAGCCCGTTCTGCCGCCACATCAAACGGTCGGCCACAAAGGCGGTGAGCATTGCTAGCAACAAACGGCGTTTCCTACGACCACGGCCACCGTTGGCATTGCGCCAAGCTTCCAGATCATCTCCGACATCTTATTTATTGCAAACACATTCGTGAAGAGCTTGTGGGGCCATTTAGCTGCCTATACACAGGTGAAGCGGACGTACCAGGACACGAGGACAGTTCGATAATTAACTATCTATTTTCAGTAGTTCGTCTGAAAATAGATAATTATAGATTGATTGATGATATGATTGATGATTATAGATAGACACACTTTGTTTTATAAGGTCCCGCAAAACATATAAGGTCCCGCAAAACATATAAAGTCCCGCAAAAGTGAAATGACGATAATGCCATTTCACCACAATTTTACGTTGCGTTGCACTATTACCTCTGATCATTTTACCTGAATCAAACTTTCGATAAAACGCAGACCGTGAAACTACTTGTTTTCTTTTTCATCCATTACTATTAAGTTGGTTAAAATTTACGAATTAACGACTCTGAAATTATAATTCTTCGACATATTTACTAATACTATTAAATCTTATTTCATCACTGTCACAACTTTTGAAACAAAAAAACTTACTTATTAGGCCAATTATCCAAAGGAAAATACATCGGAACAGTGTTTAATTACGTAATGAGCAAGCAATATAAGTTGATGTACTGTCAAATATTTTTCGAGTTTAACTATATTGAATACTTTCGTGATACTTGACGAGTAATCATGAAAGGAGTTTAAAGATTAAATAAATCGATCGAATTTCTATGAATTTAATAAACAAAAATAACCAAAAACTATCTAGAAAACTTATACGTACATTGTTAAAAAGTCTTCTTTGATATTGAACGAAACACAAAAGGCATTTGTTGCTTAAAATATTTGCCCTATAAAAATATCAATATTTTTGATATCAGAAATATTCCAATCATCAAAATGATACAAGACGCGACGGACCAAATACGTCATTCGAGCATAGATATTAAATGATACGAGTTTTCACAGAAAGTAAGATCGATCAGATAATACGGACTTTTCCTTAAGATATTTTTTTCATGGAGGTTCTGTTTGTGTTTTTTAATGGAAACTCTATTTATAGGTCCTTTAATGAAACAAACATTTCAAGGTAATTATGATCTGGAAAATGTTGAAAATTAAAAAAATATTTTGTTAGTAATAAATAAATTATTTCTCCCAAATAAAAGCCCACATTCAGAAAAATATGCTAGATTATTTTCATCTTACCATTTCGAGAGGATTCCAAAACAATCTTGCAATACCAATTAACCAATAATATGTATGCCATTTGAATACATATTTTTCGTTTTTAAAAAATGGGCCAATATTAAAATTGTCTATTGTGTCTAATTCTAAAAGAGGACCCAAAATATCACTTTGTCTGTATTCTTATAAAAGAACGTATGAAAATTCACGCGGAACAGGTGAAGATATAAAAAATGTTATTGCCCCGTAATTACAGATTTTCAATCAAATTAATTCTAAATCAAAATTTAAAATTTTAATAATAAAATTTCTTTAAAACAAACGAAATTAATGAAAAAAGTATTCCTTTTCAAAATTGACCTAATCAATTTATTTAGTGCTGATGAATCAGATCCAACAAAATATCCTCTCCAATCAAAAACCAAACTTCATCAATTATTTCCAAACATCTTGTTCGGTAACAAATTTATGAAACACTTTAAAATAAAGCATAAATCTAGACTAATTTTACTGATGTTACATGCCAATGACCTTCTGCCGCCCAGTAGATGTGATTCGTCAAAACTCCATCTCGTGTGTGAAAACACAGTAAAAAGGTCGGTAGCTCGCCACAACTGCTGCCAAATAACAGTCCGCCAGTTCCTCCCGATTTCGTCTCCTGACGTTGCCTTCCGACACTTGATTCAAGGCATTTGTAACGAATGTTGGCGCTGGGACCATAAATAATATGTCGAAGTAGTTTTAATGTCAAGTTCTGGTGACATTATTTTTGTAGTGACAAGCCGCTTCGGGTTCTAGGTTACTACTGTTCGAGATCCTCATCGACTCTTCCGTCTCTCGTAGCATTGAGATTAGGTAAATATAGTAGCGGAATTTGGAATTATACGGAAGGGCCGAAGTTAGATTTCGCTTTATCATTGTTGATTACTTGGATTTTTAGCTTTTCGACGCGCGCTTTGCCGTAGGCGTAGCGAAGTATTTATAAGCGACTTTGAATTCCGGGCGGGGCTCCAAGTCAAAAATATATTTACCCAAAAAACAAATTATGAGCGCTCGTTTTTACCTTGACAGGGCAATTCTTTGTAAATAAAGGGCATTCTTTAGTGTCTAAAATCAAAGCCACCGTGGACGCGGATGTATGCCGTAGCTTTTTTGTCCAATTCGTTTTATTTTGATTTTTCAAACCCACCATTTAAAAATAGAATTATTTTTTGTAAATGTTTCAATCGAATAATTGAAATAGTTTATATTTAAAAACAGATTCACTGACTTTTAAAAGAACAAAAAAGAGGTCGCTGCGACAAAAAAATAAAAATAACTTTCTCAATATTTAAAAAAAATTACTGCTACCTAAAGACAGAAATAGTGTTATGGTTATTCGAAGGTTCGCATTCTAAATCTACAAACCGAGTGCAACATTTCTTGCCAAAAATGCACGTCACTCTTTCCATTCGATCTTACCAAACAAAGAAGAGACACGAGACAGAGTCATTCGATTTGTGTTTTGAGCGAACGAGATGACTCGACGTAAGTTTGTTATGTGCAAGCGAGAACAAGCTAGTTGTTTTTCAACAATAGCACGCGTTCGAATAGGACGAAAGAGGATCGAACCCGCACGCTGCCGCCCGACCAAGTTTTGGCGCGATTATTTTGTTTTTGTTTACATCATGGCGTCATAAATGACCGACTTCAAGGTTACTTATAATATTATTTTTCATAGTTTTTGTTTGACTCGCTAACATGGCGTCTGATTACTAGACCGGTGTATCGCGTGTAATTATCGCATTAGGTTTGTTAATATACCGTACTGTTATACTTGTCGAGGTTATTAATGCGTGTATCGTTTTTTATGTTGTGGGGCATTACTGCGTTTAATTTATTTTATGTATTTTAAATATACTTTCTCTTGGATACTAAAGGTTATATATTCATAAGTTCACACGTGAAGTAGTATACTGACGAGTCTTATGTAATGTGACTACAGTGAAAGCTGTGTCAATTGTATGAACATAGTTTGATTAACAACCGGTCTGTTGTTCGCTGCCTCTGAACAAAACCTTATATTTAAAAGTAGCATTGTCAGATAAGGACTAAATAACCCTGATGCACAGTCTCGCTAAGCTATGAAAAACAATCTCCTGATTTCTCCCATTAATTCAGGTGGATTAGATTTTAGCATTTTTATCTACCCTAAACTATCGTCGATAAAGAAATTTGATATATTTAACTATGCTCTTTAATGGTAATTTAAAAAAATTAATTTGACATGGATATTTTTTACGTTATAATTTCTATGATATAAGATATCAACCACAGTTCCTTCCTTAGATGAATAATACGTAGCTACGCAATCCTCACAGAAAACACTATACAAAACTAGCAACAGTTTAAAGACACATTGGCAATAATTAAAATTTAACCTTGTGTGCGTGCGTGCGTGCGCGTGTGTGTGCCTGTATGCATGTGTAATTTAAGAGTTAGAAATACGTCGATAAAAAGGACACGCTTAAGTCAAACAATATATTGTTGAGAAATAGGTAAAAAATAAAGCGCAACGGCTTGACTTGCGTTCCCATTAGATAGTAAGTGACATAAAATCACACTGCACTCAAGTAATATAGTAAGAAAGAAAAGGGAGGAATTATTTTTTGTTTGTTTGAAATAAATCTGTTTTTATTGCGAGTTATAAATAATAACATTAAATTAACTGACTTGCTCCTAGTAAATGGATGAGTTAAAATGAATTCATTTAAGAGTTGTGTAAACTTTCTTTTAAAGTTTTGTTAATGTTGCTTCAGCGGATAATAAATATTAAATTAAACAATTATTTGTGTTAAGAAATGTTTACATTGATAAATACTTGACTCTAACTATACTTTGTTTGTTGTCTGTACTTTGTGAGCGGGCTAGGTTGTTATTGTTTTGTCCTAATCGCACATGTTCTCAACGCATATATTTTATCTCGCTCACTCATAGGGTATTTTAAATAAGATATTAGTAAATTGTTCTAAAAATACGTAAATTAGATATATGTGAATGTATTTACGAAGAAAAAAGTAATTCCTTGAGTTACATTATTTTTCCGAAAGTGATTTTAATAATTTCCATCAATGAACATTAGGGATTTTTTAAATGTTTTTTAACAAAAACTATTGTAATCGACACGTGTAAAAACGGTAACTGACTGGTTGCTACAGGAAGATTGATCCACTGGACTCAGTTTACGGAGTTCAAGGGCCATATGCGAGTAACATATATACGTATTATTCATATACGGTTTGACCTTTATATTTGGAACCATTTGACTTATAGATAAGAATTTTAATTAAAAGATGGATTTTGCTAGAAGCAGCTAAAATAGGAAAAAAAGGAAATTGAAATAATCTAGCAGAGCCTAGAGTTCAAAAAATGTTCGTTTTAAATATAACTTTGACATTCAAGCACAGATTTGGTATAAAAATATTTTTTTCCAAACTCGTTAAAACTGGTTTTGAAAACAAAATAAAATTGTACGAAATATAATCGCCACAGTAATCCAACAGGGCACGCCATGGATAAGTTAACCACTGGATAGCGCATAAGAACACAGTTGTATGAAAATCAAGCTAGCCACTACTCATTAGAGTAAACTTACCACGTGACACCGTTAGCCAATCAGTGCTTTGTCCCTTCGGGTGGCATAGAGGTGTAGTTTGCTTGATACTTACGTATTTTCGATATATTTCAAATTATATATATATACATATATGTCGATTATACAAAACTCAGAGATATAAACAATTTTAATAATAAATGCCAAATAAATCCATATTATATTATTAACATGAATAGAAAAAAAAATTTTACAATCCCTGAACTGTCATCATGTTTTATTTACAAAAATTCCCTTTTGGAATGGAATGGAGTATACAATAATAACATAATATGCATTATTTATTTATTTACTTTATTATGTTTACAGACATAAGGCGTATTTATAGCTACAGAAGCAAGCTCTTCCAATCGACAACAGATAAATAGTTTTATTAACTAATGAAAAAGTTGGTTGAAAATATAAGAATATATTAACAATAAAAGAGAACATCTTGATAAAAATGTTAAATAATCGACAAAAAACACAAAATAAAATATGCAATTTTTTAAATAGCTATAAGTACAACAAATTAAAAATAAATTAAAAGTTTCGATTTTCTTCCAATTCTGGATGGGAATAATAATTGGAAGGAAACTTCCGTACTCAAAAAAAAATAGTTTCTAAACTACTAAATTGGATGCGAAAACTAACTTCATTGGTTTACGTCTATATAGTCAGGAGAAAATATTTATTTGAAACCTGGTCGTTTGTTTAGTTGATAAAAAGAAACTATAAATTTGGGTTGGGTGTGGTTAACTTATCCACGGGGCACGCTGTTCTAACCACTTCTTTTCGCTCGCTTTAGACAATTTTGTGAGTAGATTATATATCCCATTCCACGAAAATTTACTCTACTGTCGATGAACTGATCTCGATTGCAACAGAATGTAATTTGTTTATTATCAGTGAAACTAAATTTGTTGAATCGTGTCGTCGTTACGTGCGTATCGCGCTATATTAGCACCGTGCTAATCCAACAGTTTACATTGCATGAAATGGCTGATCTCTCATTATTGGTCGGATCATAGATCATATTAAAAATGTAATTTCCGGTATTAGATCATTCAATAATGTGGAATACCTATGTTCTTAAGTTTCCACAAGGATTTCCTCAAATCCTTAATTCAATTCAAACAAAAAATTTACGATTTATGACATAATTATTCTTATTTACTCATTTAAGAATAGTCCTTAATATACAAAAGTAACCTACGAAAAACGCAGTAAACTAGAAGTCGTGTTATTTTAATATAGGAATAATTTCGCCATTGATTATTAAAATTGACTTATATTAAAATTCTAGCCGCCAATCACGATTTGGCTAAACTGGCCTACATTAACTTTTATTTATAAAACTTTTATTTACAAAATCATTTTAAATATGCCTTAAATGCATACGCAAATAAAAATCAAATTATTTTTAATTATTTTGCAGCTATATATTACGTATATATGAGTAATAGAAATACAATATTTCTGTTAAGAACACAGGCTTTTAAACTTTTCAAAATTACTTTAATTCTCAAACGGTTAAAAAAGCATTGTTAAAAATAAATGTAAAAGTAATTAATACTTTAATACCACTCTTTATTAATACACTTTGTGTAGAATACTTTACGTTTATTCCAATACACCAATAAAAGTGATCATTCATTTAATAACTGCAGACAGAAAGTTTCAGTTGCCAGCTAACTGTTTAGAGTAAAAATATTTAAAAGTCTAACCAGCCATTTGTGTTAAAATAAAAACTGTTCCATAATTAAAATTTAAAAAATAGAATAAAATTCAAATACCCAATTGTCAGTACTAAATATCTTATTATTAAAAGAATGAAAAAACCAATCCATAAAACAACAAAATAATAAAATATATGAAAGAGGAAATCAACCCCAGACAATATTCCACATCTAAACATTTATAAATGTATATATATATTAAAATAATAATTATATTTTTGAAAGGTTGACAGCCATTTTGAATGTAGAATGTAGGTTGACAGCCATTTGTAATTTGACAAAATAAACTTCATAAAGTTAAAGTACAATTAAGTTCGCTGCATTAAAAAAAAATAGGATGTCAGCTCACTAATTTTTTTCAAAAATTTCTTTTAATATTTGAATTGCTGCACTAAACAAACGTCTTCAAACTTAATGGTCAAAAATCCGCTCCAGCGGAATATAAGAGTTTAAAATATGGCGAAAGTCAGATTGTCATGGCCGCACTGTCGTATCACAGAATTTATAAATTTTAATTATATGTAATGAGATTAGTCCCTATATCTATATTACCTATAATTACACATCTATAATCAATTCACAATAGTTTTCTGTAACCGTAAATAAACAAATGTATAGATGCTAAAATATTTATATTATATATGAATAAACCAGACCCTAGAGTAGCATCACATTTGAATATTAATACAAAACATAATCCATTCCCAAAACATTGTTAGTTATTTAATGGCTTCTGTCCTCAGCATTTCCTCTCGTGTGCCTTGCAGTCTTTAAGATTTTCCAATAAAATTCTTGACAATAACTTCAATACACTACGACCTTCTAATTTTATACCAGCAAAGATTAAAAACAATCATCATATTCTTGTATATTATTACTAATTCTCCGTTAATGGGTTATTATCTTTAACGATTTCTCGTTTAATATAATCATGGGCAGGATCAACTGAATTTTTCTTCTTACTGGGCAAAAAATGGTCCGTATCATGCAGTTAATTTAATTACTTAAAATTTATTGCGACATTACTTTGATGCCATTCCACGTTCCTGGATGTTGGAATCAGTTATCTAAAGCTAGTCCAACAGAATATCTTACAAAACTCACCGATCGCCTTGTTTTTATATCTTTAATATAAATATTGGATGCTGGGTCGATTTGAGTTGTGTCATCATTAATTGTGCACTTTTCGCGAGATTCTTAACCAAAGGCTTGTTTTTAGTTTTTTTGGTTGTTTTTTATTCTGTAATAGTTTGACTTATGACTGTCTCCTATTTTTAAAATTTTAACTAGTTTAATATCTAATTTTTATTTGCTTTCCTTGTGGATATCTGAAATAAACGAAACGAACTTTTCTTTTCTCTTTTCTATGCAACGAAAGCAATTGTACGCTTTCGTTTAGCTTTTCTCTGTACAGTTCCTCTCACCTCGTACTCCCGATGTAAACTAAAAAAAATTCTTACCTTAAAAATCTACTTACCACATTCACATCAAGTATTACTTCCTTCTATGGATAAACGTCTAACGTTCGCACCATCGAGTTATGAAGAAATTGGCTATTCCGTTTTAGCTGCTATCCAGACTTTCTCTAGTGAAGAGTTAGGAATTGAGAGCAAACCGTGGGAGACCGGCTAACGTCCAACGAGATTTTAGTACACAGTTAGGCAATTAATGTATTAAGGCTAATTAATTAATTTTTAATATAAATATCTAGCCTGCTATATCTTTCACAGACATGAAAACGTTTTCTAAAATTATAAGATCTAAAATATTCGCTACAGTTTTCCCATAGTCTTCGAGTCACATTTTAACGACCCTGTTTTTCTCGATTTTTGGTTCAATAGTTTCGAAAATAAGGGAGATAGGGTAATCACTGTATATAATCCCTAATAGGTAGGGTGACCCTATAAGGGTTCCGTTTTTTTTCGATTTAGAGAGACATAATCCTAAAAATGACACTTTTAAATAGAGTAAATAAAAAAACCCCTTAAATTTTTTATTTAAATTATCGATTAGAGGAATGAGAAATTTTATGTTTTTTATGAAAATATTTATAACAGTTATTTTTCATAATAGTTTGTAAATGCTATTTCTACGGAACCCTTTAAACCAAAAATGAAATAAACAGATCGTTATATGCTCCAAAGACAAATGTAAAATATTAATCCATGAAGTCAAGTAAAGAATAGAGCGGAGAAGGATATCAGCTAACAGTTTATTTTTATTTAATTTAGGCAATGTGATATGTTAAAAAAAAACGATCGGTATCGTTTATTCTTTTTCATAATTTCTACAAAGTTGTCTTATTGACTTTTATTGTTGTTTTTATTTGTTATTAGCAATTCCTAATGTATTATAGATATAATATAGACGAAGGTAGTTTTTGCTTTCTTGTAGGGTTACAAATAATATTTTATTTTTCGCTCTTTCCCTATTGTCAATAGCTGAGTTTTTTGGTTTTTTTGATCTAAAATATTCTATTTCTTTAACACCAAGTCCATTTCCACCGGTCTCTTTTAGTTCTGCTGGGTATTCCAAGGTAAAGCATCATTTATGTTTTACATGTTTTATATTTTGCTTTGATTGAAGGAAAAAAGGATATTTATTCCTCTAGTTTTTATGAAGCTAATAAAAAGATATTAATAAAGATTTGGTCGGGTGTGAATCGTGAATGTACTGTTCATTTCATCCTCCCGTCCCATCATCACGAATTACATTTCATCCTCCGTTTCTTTGAACATTTCGTTTCCTCGATACTATTTAATCTAATTTTAAAATTATCCTTAAACCTACTATCGTGAACAATAACTTACGTTTAAGTTAATTTAAAACAAATTTATCATCTAAAATTCCAAATTGCTGTTTTACACTTGATACAGCGGCATACAAAGGCTACATTATGACATTGTCTACAAGATCATTAAGTCAAACGACCATTGTGGCCATAACGATTTAATCACATGCAGTTTATCCCTCGCCATGTATCTTTATACAAAAAAACTCCCCTTCCAAAACGACGCGTCAACATTAAACCTGCGCCAAGACCCTAATTTCTCCCCTCATAACCTCCAAGCACCTGTAACATTACTAAATCAAAATTAAGGTCGTTTATGAGAACAAAAAAAATGCACCTTATTCAATGAAATAAGAATGCATTAATTCGTACTTAATAACAACTCGGCGCTTATAACGTTTCTGGATAAGAGGAAAAACACGTGGGGCAAAACTTGCTTTGTGCTATTTTCGCCCTTGTGCCCTTTCCCATAAACGCTTTTTGTAGATTGACTGATCTAAATGGAGATAGGACGTTTCGTTTTTAACATAGGGGTTATACCATGATTAACATATTTTAGTACTTGATTTAATTTTTTTGCATAAGCTAAGACACAGTTGCTCAAATATTCATCTTATTCCTAGCATATATTTTTTACAACTTACTCGTGGTAATATTTACATAAATTAAACTTCAAAAAAAAAAAGTATATATATATATATATATATACCGTGTCCGGAAATGAGTGTCGGACAAAGAAAAACTTTATTCGTTGACTGAAAAATAGTCGATTATCGTTAAAATAAAATTTAAAAGATGACTTTTTTCAGAAAATTAAAAATAATATTCATATTTATTTATCATATTTTTCGTACACATGATACTTGCGCACATTGTTCTGCGCCGTTTGGGGGAATAACCCGCGAACAGCTGCGAAGACATCACCACTGTGGGTAAACACCGCATTTTGGGAAAGTATAGGCTGTGCTAAAAAGAGTTACGTGTAATATTGTTTTTGCACTTAATTAGAAAAATGGCGTGTTTTACGTTCTATTTCATCGACAATTTATTTCTTTACAGACAATGAATAACGTCTTTGTTTGTTCGACATCTGTTCACGGACACCGTGTATAAGTAAACATTAAATTATATACTAGAAGATGACTTAAGTTGTTTCGACACGTTTACTTCTCGCGTAGGATACTTATCACCTTGTAAAAACATGGTGTTTTGCAATGTAGATTAACATTTCATGACAAGATGAAATAGCAACCAGTCATTGTACAAGTTCATATCAGTGTGCACGATTTCCAAATTCCTGCTCTTTGAAAAACGAATATAGGAATAAACCGTAAATAAGATGTGCCCAAAGCATATATGCCCAAATATATATATGCCCAAAGCAGACGACTGAATATTGTGGGTGACCGAAATTCCATCAAATCACCGCATACGTAAACAGGCTTTCGTCACCGATTAAATGTCTCGCGTCACCGTCAGCGCGTGTTCAGTATCCTATTGGTCGTTAGAGTATTTTCACTGTTAACGTTTGGATCGGCGAAAGTCGGCCAGTATCGCTCATATATTTTTTACTGGGCCTACTTTTGTAGGAAGTTTGCGTATATTTTAATTGTTAAATATTATATATTTTAATTTCTTCGATTATTATTAGTCTTTTGTATTAGATTTTTGTTTCTGCTGTGACGTAGAACTATATCTTTCTTGGCTTTAGACAGATTTCATTTCTAGTTTGCCATAAAAGAAATATTTACGATTTGGGCGATTATATCCGCTATCCTAATAATCTCACGGCAATGAGATATGTCGTGTAGCAAACTTTGTAGCCAAATTTATAATATTTTTATTTTCGAAAACAAAATGTATTCAACAATTATTTATCCAAATATTTTTATTTTTATTATGGGATATAGTGCTAACCATATTGAATACATTTTTTAACGAAATATATTCAATATGGTTAGCACTATATCCCACAATAAAAATAAAAATATTTGTAGAAAATTAACACAATTTTTTAAAATTATATTTAAAAGAGTATTTCTAGTTGAAAGTTGGGGCAGATTTGCTAATTAGACTAACTGCCAAATATTATAAAGCAGAAATAATTTAAACTTAGATTTGCTTTTAATAAATTTCTTTCTGTTAAATATAATTAATAAATTCTGAATCTTTTTCCCTCCAACAAGAAACATTCTAACAAGAAAAATACATTTTAGACGAGTTACTGTTCTTTCTTCAATCTGACGGAAAAGTGGTTCGGTACAAATTTAAACCTTGCAAATTTCTCTAAAGAAAAGCTATATGTATATATATATATATATATATATATATATATATATATATATTTATTGAGTCAGGTAAACATTTTTTTAAATTATGATTTTCCAAAACGCTAAGAATAAAATAAGTAATTCTACATCAAGATCAGATCTGATTTGCAAATAATAAATAATATTTGTAGAGTCAATATTAATAGCAAAAATTCAACATTTTAAAATCGTGCAATTTTTCATTTTCCACGCGGAGTTTGACGCACAGAACCGCCTACATGAAAAACACACACGTTTTTGTTACAAGCTTTTCCTCAAAAATATCGAGAATAAATTTCCTTTGCTAATTTATTTTAGCTTTTTATCTGTTGACTACGTCCTAACTTTTTTCATTTTAAATCGGTATTGATATGATATTGAAACCTCAATTGAAGACAAACCTTTGACTTTAATTAGAATATGAACTTTCGATAATGTTTGATCAGCACCTTTTAAAAAATAAAATTGTTACATTCAACTGTACAGGAAAAACTACTACTAGGAGTGTCATGTTTTATTTTGAACCTAAATCACTAATATCTAGATTTTATTTATATATTTATAAACCCACATGCAACTTACAAAGTAACAAACAACACTTCTGATGAATAAATGGAACGTTAACCGAGTTATCCTCAATGCCGTAGCGTGTTTTTGTATTCTCTGAATATCGTATTCACATTTATTGGTCACGTACGCGAGTTAATGAATACACTACATGTTAGGTAAAATACTTTCACGAGAAAGAATATTGCAAAATTGTTCTGCTATGAACGCGCCTTAAAGTCTATTATTTAACCTAATTAATATCGTGACACTAAAAATATATAATGATTACATAATTAGTCTTAAGAATAATCACGATATTGCATTTCGCTAAAAATAGAGGAGGGTAGGGAAATTGCGAATGTTTAAGGGATATTGGAAATAAAAAAATTACTATTTACATTAATTTGTATTCAGTTCGAAAGGATTATAAAATTAATAAGTTAGTCATCTTTAAAATTAATAGCAATTATAATTAAAAAACAAGTGTGCGAAGAGACATGCACAAACTAAAAAACACTAAAAAACAAGTGTGCGAAGAGACATGCACACACTAAAAAACACTAAAAAACAAGTGTGCGAAGAGACATGCACACACTAAAAAACACTAAAAAACAAATGTGCGAAGAGACATGCACAAACTAGATAGTACTACGCCACTATTTAGAACCCACTGTTGAATGATCACAGAGGAGGGCACATCACGTTTAAAGCTCGACATTTCGCAAACTGAGATTAAAAATAAAAAATGGTAAATGGAACTTAAACGTTACTTTTCTAACGATATCTTACACAATGTGATAGGGTCTTAAACAATTAGAAAAGAATTGTTTTCTACTTATTAACTTAGATTTTTATGTGACGCATATACTTGCAGATATTCATGTACCTAGATCTAAAGCTGTAGAACTTCTACGAAATAAGGTAACAAATAACTTTTTAAACAAATTCGAAACTTATACATACGTACAGAACTTGAGTCAATAGCGACAGACGTATTTATTTACACAAAATCATAAGCTATAATCCAAATTGAAAACATAACAGTATCCCCTAAACCTTTTATGATATTTATTAATGTAAATAAGGTAACAATATTTCACCTGCCTGGTTGCCGTGACATCCAAATTTTCGATTTTTTTTACATTTAATTAAAGTCGTGCTTCAAACTATCGGCAGCCGCAAAATAAAAAAAATTGTTTCTTAATTTTAATTACCATTCTTCAGTAAAATAAGGAATCCTTAAAATTTCGTCCATACCTATGATCGCGACTTTACATTTCTACGGCTTTAATCATTACACCCCATCAAGAGATGTACAAGGATAGGTATTTTATAACATCTCAACGAAATAGAGTACTGTTGGATAAATATTTTATCACGCCCCATGGAGAGGGTTACCATTGAATAAGTATTTTAACACATCTCAACGAGATGAGTACTGTTGGATAAGTATTTTATCACGCCCTATGGAAAGTGGTAACATCGAATAGGTATTTTATCACATCTCAACGAGTTGAGTACTGTTGAATTTTATCACACCCCATAGATATGGGTACCAATGGATAGTTATTTTAACATATTTCAACGTGTTGAGTACTGGTAGATAAGTATTTTATCACAACCCATGGAGAGGGGTAACATGGGATAGGTATTTTATCATATCTCAAAGAGTTGAGTACTGTTGGATAAGTATTTTATCAAACCCCATGTTGGGGGGAGGGATGGGGTTACCATTGGATAGGTATTTTATCACAGAAGACATTCTAAGTAATAGGGTATTCTAATAATAGAGTTTGATATAAAATTATTTCATTTTAAATTAGTTACGCATTTGACATCTTTTTAGGTTTAATCCTAATAATATTTTCCATTTGTTAGAGAAACCGAAGAAAACTTTCGGTAGTCCAGGAAAAGGGACTCTGTAACATCAACCTTCAAAATTTCTACAGTCTATGAAAACTTTTACTTTTTAATTTATTTTCGAGACGTTTCACACGTCTCGAAAATAAATTATATAAATTTTTAAAGTAATAATATCATTACGATTAATGTTAATCCTTATACTTGTGTGGGCTAATTACATTTAATAAAAATGGTCGTTAAAAATCCAAATAACCTATTTACTTTCAAATATTTAACTTATTCGAAGTAATGACGTTATTATTGACAGAATGAATAAACAATGAACGTTGAATAATTCCAGTATTTATTAATCATTTTTAAAATAGATGTAATAATGTGATGCTTATATTGTAAATGTTAAAATTATGAAATAATTGGACATACTTTGCAACACTGCACGATCTACTGTTTTAACTTTTATTTCGGCACTGAATACGCTAAAAAAATCGCGAAAAGATCCGCACGACGGAAAAGTACCGTTTAAGAATCAAATAATGCATTGTCTGGATTTATCAATTGTCCACAATTGCCTCACTTTCCCCAAAATTTTATACGAAATGTTTCTTCTCTTTAAAAAAACCATTTAAACGTCAACCATTATAATATTGTCCGTGACACTCGTAATAGCTTTTTAAACACTTTTTAATATGGTTATAGACAAAAATGAAATGTAACGTGAAAATTTTAATTAAATGTTGTGAAACGTCTTGCCGAAAATCTAATTCGTCTTTGCATTCGAAATAATGACGAAGGTCGTAGAAAACTTTGTCGATTAACTTGTCTGCTTAAAAAGACAAAGATTGTGACAAAAAAAGTTAAATTGATTTTTAACAAAGATGAACAATGCAATGTTAAAATAGTTTAATGAATGCGATGTACTTAGGAGCTCATAGCGGAAATGTACTCGTTCATTTTACTTAATCAACGAGGTTAATCACTGTAGGTTACCATTCATAACATATCTTATTAATCTCCCTATGTGTTTCTCCGTACTTCGGAATGGACTTTGTTTCCAACTGTATCGTTGTATAACAGTCGTTATATGAAATTCAATTTAAGAAGTTGCTGGTTTCTCCCATAGGTTGCGGCGGTTAGATGGCAGTCGCTTGGTGCAAAGATCCAGCACCCGGCCAATCTAAAAAGGGTCAGGCAGTGGACCTTGATATTACGGAACGACGCTAAATTGAAGAAGAATTATTACGATATACAAAACAAAGAAATTAAAAGATACTTTTCTGTCACTTTCGGGAAATTAGTTCACTCACACATTTGTATGACGAATAGGTAACTATAATAAAAGATAGTGTATATAGACAGGATAGATAAATAGGATACAATAGTTCGCAAACACTTATGTTCTATAAAACTGTTCACTGTAACACTGTAAAGTTCTAGAAAATTGTTCTGTATTTTGAAACAAAGCGAGGGTAAGAGAATTAGAAATGGGAGTATATGATATCGTTATCAGTACAACACTAATGTCATACATAGTACAACACCGAGCCGATGTTTTGTGTACTATTTTAAGTTACTGGTAGGTACAACAGATAATTATCTTGCCACAGCCGAGTTAAATAAAACATTTACACTTAATTCCTTTTTCACTTATTAAAGCTTGTTACTTTAACTACAAATTTATTATCACATTGTTGCACTGAATTGTGGATATCGAGGTAGGAAACCGAGGAATATAAGCACAAAGCATGTTGATCATTTTTTGCTTCAATAATAACTCTATGGTTTCAATTACATTTATGCCAAAAGGCAGTGTAATATATCAATAAAATGTTCATACTTATACTTTCTAAACTTAGAAATCGAAATTTCAAATATCCAGACCGTTTAGTCGCGTCACACAGCACCGAACCTCGTACGCTCCAGTGACCGGGCGCGTTTTTGTGACCATTTCGGGTTGAGCGGGTCAGGTTTGGAAGCTATTCGTTCTATTTTTAAATTCTATGCAGTCAGACGCTATCGTCTCTCTCTTTCGTGCGCATCGCTGGTCTGTTATCTATGCATCGATGATGCATCTGCGCGCACGTATTAGTATTCTCTATGACAGTATAAAAAATAATTGTGTACGGCTCCGTGGACCAGAAATAGACGTTTACGATAGTTTTTCACTTTACTTCATTATATATAATAAGAAATACACGATTTAATGAACTAAGTTGCCCATACAGTGATAATGATTACGTTTTATGTGAATGTTATTGCAGTAACATCTTCACAGCCTTATTGCCAAGTTTATTAATTTAATTACACTGTAATGATATCATGCCTTTCGATATATGTATCTATTTTATATATAAATTAAACCCCTCATAACGACTAAAAAGTTCATACATGTATCGTAATTGCGAAGTCGTAGAATGAAGTAGTTCAAAAAAGATTATTTTTTTATACTTTGCGGGCTCTTTACGACGAAATAGGAATATTTAATTTCAATAGCATTTTACGCTCAGTGCTCTAACAGTATGATTGTAAATTTTTATAATGTAAATGTTTCAAACTAAAAATAGATCCATAATTATTACATAGCATATGTTCCGCCTAGAAGTGGCGTTGGTTAAGTTATTTTTTCTATTAGTGGTTATTTTGGATTTGAAAAGAAACTGTTAGTAACAAGTAAATTTCGTACTACGTGGGTTCTGTGGGCTTATATAAACATATAGATTATGTTCTTATCATCAACAGATTGTCTCCATCCGCTACCAGCCGTAAGCCTCCCCAATATGATTGTCTTTAGAGGTAAGGCTCATAATGGCTGCATCATTTTCGCATCAGTGGGGTCTTTGATCTATAGGATTTTAACTACGCGATTACAAACATGACTTCAACACCGAAGGTCGAACTGGATATTGAACCAGAGACCACCATCAAACGTCATAAACCTGTGATATAAAAACTACGGTAGCAACTTATTCATTATTTTTATGGATATTTTAGTTTTTTTACTTTAGCAGTTTCGGAGATGGTGAGGGGGGGTGGGAGGGAAGGGTATGTTTCCGAAAATATTCTGAAAAAAATAGCTTTTGAATCTTTGTCGCTTTATCTGTGAAATGATACCATGATATCATATGTGTATATAAAGTACCCATTACTTTATTTGCCCTTTTGAAATTTCTATATAAATTTTACTGAGTACCCTTTTCTTCAGTAACTTGGGATCATTTGTTTTAATGTTATCTGTTGACATATATTCGAATTATATGCTTTATTACTATGCCAATTTTCAAGTTTCTATGCCAAATAATTACTGAATCAAATATGTAGCAAACGATCAGTCAATGTTAAAACCTTTATAGCTACATCGAAATTATGTATTCATTTATTGTACAGCATGAAAATTTTATTGAATTGTTACGGTATGATAATCTATTTGAATTTTACAATATCTTAATCTATTTTAATTGTAAAATATAATAATTCACTTAAATTTTAAAATATGATAATGTACTTGAATTGTTAAAATACGATGATCTACTTGTATTGTACAATATGAAAATTTACTTGAATTGCTACAATATGATAATCAATTTTAATTGTAAAATATAATAATTTACTTAAACTTTAAAATATGATAATGTATACTTGTATTATACAATATGATAATTTACTTTAATTGTACCATATGATTTTAATTATTTATATATGAGAATCTACTTGAATTGTACAATATGATAATTTACAAAAAGTTTCAGCAGGATGTATGTTTAAGACTATTTTTCAGATTGTTTATCAAAAGTATTTTTATGATACAAATTGAATCGCAAAATTTTATGCACAGCTAAAACTCTAAAAGAATAAAAAGCGAAATCGTTGAAAATAGAGTAGAGTATCAAAAGTAGAGTAAAATACGTACGTTAAAAAATCAATATCGTTAAAAAATTATTAAAACAAAATTATTTTCCCCATGCAAGGTGGTAGTGTCGAATAATTACTAAATACATTTGAAATACTGCAATAATATTTTAATAAGATATTATTAGAAAAATTTGCCTCGGAATTAAAATTTGATAGTAAAAACTAAAATAAACGTCACTGACTGGGAAAGGTGTTAGTATAGTAATAGCTTTTCAAAATAACACTCATGACTTGGTAAATAAATAATGAAAACACTAATGCAGAGATCAGAAAACCGAAAAAAACTTAAGTTCCCAAAAACCGTCAATTTGTCTTCTAAATATTTGGTATTGAAATAACTATTAACTTATTTAAACCTCTAAAAAGAAACCGCCTGTCGATCATTGTCACCAGAATTGCTCTTTGTTTACGAAATTGTGCCGTGACTTACTTTTGTATTTAATAATTCTATTCGTTTGGGTACGTTTCCTGATCTTGACGAAACTAGAAAATAAATTTCGATCTGAACAAGTCGAACCGACATGAGTGCAGCAAGTCCAGATCTATTCAAATGTTTAGCATTTAGGAAAATTTTACAATGAATTTTGACGTAGAACTAATGTACACTTTGCCCGGAATTAGAGGACAATCAGTTACTTTCCAACACGATGTAGTACAAAGCAATAAAAACCGGCCAATTGCAAGCCTGCATTCACGCATCGAAAAGTACTTCGAAAAATTATTTTCTTTACCGTACGTCATCACGAATGTGAATATATATATATATATATATATATATATATGTGTGTGTGTGTGTGTGTGTGTGTGTGTGTGTGTGTGTGTGTGTATATATATATATATATATATATATATATATATATATATATATATAAATATAGGTATGCGGGTAAGTATGCTTTATGTTACACCAAATTCTAAAAGTTTCTGCGTCGCATGGTTTCTGAGAAAAACAGCTCTAACAGACGGACACGTGATTAATCTTATAAGGGTTCCGTTTTTCCTCTTCAATTAATATACCCTAAAAATATGTTAGGTCAGTAGATTTTTTATTATAATTTATAATAGATCTCTTTACTTTTTAACTGTCGGATATAAGTTTATCAAAATGGCTTTACAAATTTTTGTTAAAATTCGTATGTTTCTGTATGGGATGTTCTCCTACAGTATAAACAAACTGTGTCGTAAGAAACTATCGTCCCTATCAGATGTGGTTCGTGCTGTGTTCTATTACAAATAAATGCTTTAAGTATGAGCAGAACTCCCACTACGAAGGTTTCATACATACTCACACTCCATTCTCTGTGAAAAGAGGATGTATGTAAAAAAAACAATTTCACAGTTCAGGTAGTGTAAACCTTGTCCTATTCAAATTATTAATTTAAAATGGATTTATTTGGTAATAGTGAAGAAAAAATATAATTTTTTTATTGGTAAACACATTTACAATATATATATATATATATATATATATATATATATATATATATATATATATATATATAAACATCACCCTGAAATGTTTAATACGTCTGACTTTCTATAATCAAAATGAAAGGTTGTGTATTTTTCCCCTTCAAACTTTATAATTAGTATTAATAAAATAATGGTGTAATATTGATATTTATACAATTATTTGTCGTAAGAGTTTATTAATTTAACGAAGTAATTACAACAAATTGTTTAATGATATTCTGGTTATATCACAAAAATATTCATCCCTGATTAAATGTATATTTGTGAAAATCATATTTTAACTATCAAATTGGTTTGTTTACACAACTTTTAACATTCTCTTTTAAAATTAAATAGTGTATAGGCACATTTAACATTTAACGGTCCATTGTATTTCTATTACACTACTTATAATAAGTATTAATATTGTTTTTCACCATATGGTGAAAAACAATATTAATACTTATTATAAGTAGTGTAAAAATAGTTTGCGTAAAAATAGTTTTTCGGTAAAATTTAGATAACTTTTTAAGTACACTGTTTTTTACCCAATTTCCCAATTTCGCTTTCAGCAATTTCACAGACAGAGTTAGTTTCAACAACATCTCTAGAAGTATCTACATAAATATTCGGCATTCTTGATCTTTATAATGATATATCACATAACTTTATAATGATATATAACATAACTTTATAATGATATATCACATAACTTTATAATGATATATCACATAACTTTATAATGATATATCACATAATCTTTATAATGATATATCACATAACACACGAAATTTAAAAAAAGATTCGAATATTTTATTTGCTCTCCTAAAATTTACATGAATGCACTAATGATATATATGAGAATGAATATATCAAATTTCAAGTTTCCACATCAAATGGTTTCTGAGAAAAATCTCCTAATCGTTTTCAGCAATATCTCTAAAAACTGCCTCCCATAAGTTTCCTTTAGTTTTGGAATACACGTCACTCTCCTACTGATATCCTACATGATAAATTTAATTTAAAAAAACACGACTCTGTCTCCTCTTTAATTTCCATATGCACATTTTCGAATATTATCTATGGAGATATAAACGGGCTAATATACTTTACCACCATGCCATGCCTAATTTCAAGTTTCTGTCTCAAACGGTTTCTGAGAAAAACAGCTGTGATAAATGGGGAGACAAACACATAAACGATCTTAAAACTTTTACTTTTTTTTTTGAGATACCCTAAAAATTATTTATAGGAAATTAACACCCTCTGTCTCTAGATTGACAGACTTTAATAAGTGCGTAGCTCTACGTCGACAGATACAGCCTATTGAAACATGTGACGTAAACTTTGAAAAAAAAACTTAGATCTGCAGCAAAATAAATGCGTACCAGATACCATTTCCGACTTGCTTCAAACTGTGTGAGAAGTCTGATTCGAATGAAAATCTGGTTCGATGAATAGAACAAGAGCAGAATTTATGTACAAAAATGAGAATATTTATACCAAAAAACAAATACTTAGCCAAAAAGAAGATGAAATCTTTGAAACAAAACACAAAATTACAAATCGTTTGTTTCTATGTATAAAAATCAGCATCTAACAAAGTAGTTAGTTTACATATCGGACCCGATTAAAGAGATACAGGATAAAACTAAGTTGAAATAAGTATTTTCCACTACAAACTTTTTTATGACATCATATTCACTATATGGTTCTAACTAATTAACTACGGATCTACTGATCTCAGTTGACTGCATTAAGTAAACGATATTAGTTGACGTATTTTCAGAATTACTTGAAAATTGTTTATCCATGAAAACAAAATTTCGTCTATTCCATACTTTTCTACCATTTTTTACTAATTATGATATATGTTATTTTGATCTCGATAAATCAGTTTTAAATCAATTATAACACGTGCAAAATTTATTAATTGGATACATCTTTTACCTTAAAGAATATGATCAAGTTTCTAAGCATAATTCGCAACTTAAATGGTTGGGGATTAGTGATAATTTAAATGACCTACAGGGCCTAAATTACCTCACTAGCACACTCCATAAATTGTCTTCTTGAGTTACGTTCTGAAGACTTACTCTGCGTATTGCTAAATATACCATTGTTTTTAAGAAAAGTCGCCATCTCTCAAAGTAACAATATTTCAAAACCAACTGCATCCTGGCATCCTTTATACTCTTTTTTTTTCCATAATTTAAGTAGCCTATAGGATCAAAATTAACTTACCAGCACACTAAAGGAATATCTGCTTGGATTATGTTCTTAGACTCATTGTGTCTAATGCTAAATAAAACATTGCTTTTATGAAAAAATCAGAATCTCTCAAAGCCACAAAACTTCAGAATCAACTGCATCCTGATGTCCTCGATATATCTCTTCCAGTCTTTTGAAAAATGTGACTTTAAATAATATCCAGCCAGCATCTCTGCCCTCCTGTCGCTTTTCTTCCCAACCACAAATTATTTTGGTTTTATATTTATATTTTTTGTTTGTTTTTAGATTTGTAGGTTTTTTAAAAGTATAATCTATTTATCTATATGCCATGTTTTACACAACCGAATTAGCAATAGAAAGGGATCGCTCCTGTAATAATAAGTACACTATGAATATGTACGCGTGTTATCTAATTTTTTCGCTGTCTAACGTTTTCTTCTATAGTTCTTATTTCTGGCTTCAAGATTTCATGGATTTGAATATTTTCTGTATTATTGAAAAGGTAAGTACAAATAAAATAGATAGACTACATTGTTTAAATACAAATACTTTTCCGAAAGTACTTATACGAATAAGATAATTTGTTTCCTTCTAAAGTGAGGTCTTAACAGAACCACTTAAAAATTATTAACGTCATGTTTTCTAATAAATTAATTCCATTAGCTATTTATTTATCGGAGGCCTTCTTCGGGGATTCCAATGGCCCATTATTATTAAAGTTTAAACAGTCATATCGCCTTGAACTTATTTTAAACAATCCATCAATCACTCCGGGCAATACTACGCGGTTTTCCCCATAGTATTCATGTTTTTGCCCTGAAAGGTGACTAAACTCGATAAGATTGTCTCTCGGTCCTCACTTCGTCATAGTCTTAAAGAGAACTCGATTTTTATTCCCAGAATACTTAGTTATAAGAACGAGTTGCCTTTATAAAATCACGTACACAAATGTTCTTAGTTTGATTTATTTATTTTTACTAATTTGCTCAGCGTTTGCGAACGCTCAATTCGAGTATCACCAGATTTTCTCGCTTTTTCTTTCTATGAAATTGTGTAACTTATTTTTTGCCATTCGCTTTTATACACATATTCAAAAAGCTATCAAAAAAAGTAAATCTACATTTGTATTGAACAGAACAGATACAGATATGGATGGAAGCTTCCTATTTCTTGCTCGCCTCAGTTATTTTTATTATTAAAAGCAAATATTTCGTAATCTCTGTAAAATATGGAAAACGTGCAATACTTTTTTTAAGGTGAACGTTCTTACTTATTACAGATGTAACGCTAAATGATAATTCCACGACAAATTTGACAAGTCGCCATCTATAGCTAAATTTATGTAAGTGTATTCACAATGCTATTTGTAAAATTTGAAATACAAACTAGAGATGGCGCTGTTTAAATGGTTTTATAATTTTAAAAATATAATTTTTTGATCCGATATCCTTAAATAATATTATTGGTCGTGTATTTAATGTAAATAACCTTCAAATTTAATCACAAGACAGTGCAATTCAAGTTTACGTAACAAAATATTAATAGTAATTACTATTTATAAAGTACTAATAATGAATAAAATATTTAGAAATAATTTATCTATTTACAATAGGTATTTAAATTTAATAATTAAATTCGTTATAAATAAATTGTACCCAATAAAGAACTTTCACTTCTATAGAAATTGAGCTTTCACATACACATTTTTTAAATGCTTATCCACTGACATATTTATTGCAGTTAACTTTCATCTGTTTCACATTTTGAAAGATCAATGTCAATTTTTTTTAGTTATACTTCTGACTCCATACGCAAACGCGTCGACTTTCAGATAAGAAATACGTCACAGAAAGAACCTGTTATAATTATAAGTACACAAATGGCAGACTTATTGCTACAGGAGCAACATTTTCTTACAGACAATTAGAATGCCACAAGTGAGAAATATTAGTAGAGTGTTAGATAACGTTGATTGATACAATCAATTATAAATAAATACAAATTATATTACAAAAACTGCATTACGTAAACAAAAGGAAAAAAATTAAAGAAAAAATCTCTCTGCGTCTAGAGAGAGACTTTTTCTTGTCAGAGAGGTCGTGGTATGGCAGATGGTAAACATGGTTGGTCTTCGTCCTCGTTCCTCTCAAATCGCATTCCTCACTCCCACTCACCTCAGTCGGTTTGTTGCTGTCGCCCTCTTTATCAGGTGCGTCCATCATCGGGTTGGAAATCGCCCTCATGATTTTTTGCATTTAACCTGTCACTGAACCACTAGACCTCTATAGAAAGTAATTTTTTGGAAATTTGTCATCAGACGCAATTATACAGTCGACGAAAGTCTTTCTTTCATTGTCATACAATTTAGCATGCATCTCCAGCACCACGTTACTAAGCATCAATTTTCCTATGGTTTTTTGATTTGAGGATCCAGGTTTTTGCTCCGTAAAAAAAATAGGAAAAATGAGACATTTTATTAGTTGAATCTTTATATTTTTGGTTATTCGTCTATTCGTCCAAATCTTATCCAGCTTTCCGACAGCAGATCTTGTGATGGCGCAGCGTATTACGATATCCTCTTCGCACCTTCTAACATTGGAAACAAAGAAACCGAGGTAAATATAACGTTATACCACTTGGCAGTTGGCAACTTTGGGCGGGTTTGTTGTCATATGAAAAAAAATAGGTGAAAACCAGAGATGCAAATAAGATTAAATTGAAATGAAACAAAATAACAGAAGCGCCATCTCATACAGAGGGAGGTAGGGAAAGATGATATATTCAATCCGTAGATTATTTTAGTCAATACAATTTTGACGAGATTTAAACACAGACACTGTTTTTAGGAAATGTCCTTAAAACTGAAAAAGTTATATTAAAAAACCTATCAAGCACGATTAGAATTCTCACAACGGGGGCACAGTACACATTTAGGTACTTATAAACATTTAAGTTTCCATAGTGGTTCTGTTAAACTACTTAGAAATATTAACTTTTCACAATATAAATACTTTGCCTACTATATCCTTTACAGAGGGAAAAACACTGTTCGTATATCAGAAATTATGAGACTAGGATAATCGCTAAGGTTTTCCGATAATCTTCTAGTCAAATTTGACCAACGCTGTTTTTTTTCTGAATTGCCTCTCATTATAGAAGCAAATTAAAGACGTATTCACGTCAAAAATGTTAAAGAAATTTTCATAAGAGAATTTAAGAGGCGGCAACTCATTAATTATCTTATGAATATTTAAAGCAAGTCGGTTAGTACAAAGTATGAGAATTAATAAGAAATGTTACTGTGTCAAATTTCCAGTTTTTATGTTGCATGCTTTGTTAGAATATCCCTTTGTGATTATATCTTTCATAGGAGGAAAATCATGGTGCATATTTCTTAAATTATGACCCCTAGAATCATTGCCATAGTTTTCCTGCAATCTTTGCGTGGACTTCTACAAACTTATATTTTGTTCCTAATTTTAATCTGAGTAGTTCGGAAAAGCAGGGGTGAACTTATTTTTTTGCATATTTTTCAATGTCTCTGAAGATATAATATGTATACAGTTATGAAATAATATTTTTGAGACCCTTATTACTACTCTTCCAAAAGATAATTTTTTTTAATACATAATTACCTCCCCCCTTTTAGACCGGCAACATTTCCGAATGAATATTTTTGATATATGCGGGTTAATATGTTTTAGTCGTGTGTGTAAGAAATTTAGTCAATAATTAATCGAGTCGTAAGTGGGCAGATACGTTTTTATTTATTCCTCAATTTTCTAAAATCGTATCAAGATACACCAATTTCGTACCTAAATTCTAATAAATACTAAAACAAAAACGTCACCTAGGTGTTGACATTAAATATAGTGTTGAGGTATCGTTTGAAAGTATTAATTATAAAAGTATCCGTAAATATTTTTTTCATAACTTTAAGTAGTATATCTTCAGAGGTAAATGTGAAAAATACGCAAATTAAAATGATCAAACATGCGAAATTAAAATTATAAAAAATAGAGTTTTTAAAAGCCTACGCAAAGGTTGTTGTTTTATACGTCAAATTGTCTCCGAGAAAAACGTCTTTGACAGAGGTTTTGAAGAAAAAAGTAATTAAATTGATATCATACAAAAAACGCATATCACCAATGAACCTTGTTATAAACCTTTTGCATAGACACTTGCAAACCACTGTTCAATCACATTACTTATGTGTGTGTATATATATATATATATATATATATATATATATATATATATAAACAATAGAGCCATATACCGATGGAAAATAGGTAAAATTGATGTAATTTATATATAACGTAATTTATATATTACGAACAAAAAAATCTAAAAAACTATCGTAGATAACTGATTTTATCTCCCGCATAGCGCTTTGTGCGTCCGAAAAGAAAACAAAAGCCAACGACATAACATGCTGGAAACTCTGTAACCGGAGTAAGCCACCATTAAGCGTAGCCGTCATACGACGTAAGGAATACGCGTCAAACATCATCTGTCGTAAAGCGGAGTAATCTTGTTGCAGTCGATGGGAGCAGTGGGGAGCGAGGCGGCGCACGTGACATCGCGGGGGAGGACCAACGGATAGCAAAGAATAGGAGAAATGAGGGACGTGCACGTAATAAGGACAAAGTTAAAAATGTATGGGGCGGGGAGAAGTCCAAATAGTGTTGGGCCCAGGTGTTACAAGACTAAAAATTTCATTATTATACACTTTAAGCTCTTTAAAACTTTTATCTAACTCGTCAATCGGACAAAGATATTTTTTTGTGAAAAGTTAGGTTATGTTTCATAATTGTTTGTAAATGCCATTCTTACAGCACTCTTTGAACTAGCAAAAAGAAACAAAGTGCATGCTCGTTGTATCATCCATCTATAGACGTAACCATGAAGCTCACAGGTTCGACACGGTAGCAGAAGAAAGTTAGGTAAAGCTTGAAAAAGGCATTCATTTTGGCAACAAAAAAACTACTGTCAACATCAGTCAAAAGATTACTTTTAATTAATTTGGGTAAAAATACACATTAGAAAAAGTAAATAGTATTGATTATGTTTTGTAATCGCTTCTAAAAAATGATTATGTATTTCATTAGATTTATTATTTTTATTTCTCATTGATAATTCTTGTTATTTTAATAAAAATATTATTTATGAACATTAATGAAGATAACTTTTTTGTCTCTGGTTATAACCACAAATAGCATTTTATTTATAAATTATATTTCTAAACAATATCAGAATTTTTTGAAATTATTTTCGACGTCTGTCACTTCGCCCGTTTTTGCCAGTATCCTTTTGCAAGTATGCGCTTTGCAATTATATTACGCAGCAAAAAACTGTTTTCCCTACATTTTTAAAGCACTAATTATTAAGAAGCAGGGGTGAAAAATATTTTTTAATGTACCCCATTGCGTGGGGTATCGTTAGAAAGGTATTTTCCAATGAAATTTAGACTCCATTTATCAATATTATTTTTTTTTAATACCGTTTACGAAATACTAAACTTAAGTTATTTGCAGTATGGGACACATTCCTTCCTCCCGTTTCCCAACAATTCTATATAAAATTCGAGAAAAAATTCCAAAATACAGATGAGTACAATCATATAATATTATTTCTATTGGAACTATCAGAAGAATCTCTTAAGTACTGAAGATGGACATGACTGGAAAACTGAGCATACCAGTGTAGATACAATAAATTAATATGAATTATTAAAATATGTTTAGCAATATTTAATCAAAAGAAAAGTCAAGCAAGCGTAAGACTCGCACTGCCGTGGTTCCGTACACGTTCCGCCACTTACAAGTTCATACTTATAACTTTAGTTTCGACACTTATAAGTACATAATATTTCTATTAAACTATTTACAAGTATTAATTTTTTACATCGTAAATATGTTGCCACGTCTTTTTCAGTCGTAAAATCATAGTGCACCTTGCGAAAATTAGATTATCCTAAAGATAATAGCTACAATTGTCTTGTAATCACTTTGTCATATTTTACCATTTTTTTTTTCATGATTTATGACTCCGTAATTTCGGAGATAAGGGAGCGAAATTCTATATTTTTGAATATTTTTTAGAATACCTTTTTAAATATGCAATTTAAAATTAGGAAAAAAATAAAATTAGAAATTCTATATTTCTGAATATTTTTTAGAATACCTTTCTAAATATGCAATTTAAAATTAGAAATAAATTAAATTTAGAAATTCTATATTTCTGAATATTTTTTAGAATACCTTTTTAAATATGCAATTTAAAATTAGGAAAAAATTAAAATTAGAAATTCTATATTTCTGAATATTTTTTAGAATACCTTTTTAAATATGCAATTTAAAATTAGGAAAAAAAATAGTTTTGTATTCCTCATAACAAACCTTTTGAAATGATACTCCACGTGATAAAAATATTATTTTAAGAATTTTATTTACATCTTTTAATTGTGATACTAATATTGTAAAAGAGTTAGTGATGTAAAATAAGTGTAAAATATGTTGGCTAATAAGATGTATTACTATGCCAACTTTCACGTTTCTGTATAGTTCGGTTTCTGAAAAAGTTGACTTTGGAAACAGAAAAATGTAAATGCATTGCCTACTATATCTTTAGTAGGCGTAAAACTTGGGCAATATTTTAGAAAAATATAACTTGTAAAATCATCACTTTTTTTAAGGAAAGTTAAAGCAATGATTCTAGAAGTTCTAGAGTAGTTTTCCAAAAAACTCATTTTTTCCATGAAGTTAGGTTGAGTAGTGTCGACAATAAAGGCAAATAAGAGAGAAGGAGAATATCGTTTTCGCATCTTTTTGAGTATATCTTTGAGTCAACAACTGGTCATTGCAAACAATACACCGCACTCTACATGGAATTTAAAAAATAAATTTCGAATACATTATTTGCTCCCCTCCCCTAAAATATCCAAATAAATATTTTCAAGTTTTATTGCGATATATGTAGATTAACATTATTTATGAGGGTACAGAATGTCTTGTTTCTATGTCAATCAATTTCTGAGAAAACGACTTTGACGGAAATACGGATAGATACATGAGTAATTTTATAAGAGTCCCGTTTTTGCTTCTAAGGTACATACTTAAAAAATACAGAAGACGAATTGCAATTGGTCCAACTGTTGAGGTTTTAGAATTCTTATTTAACTGCCATACATCTTCTTCGTGTTTGAATACAAATTCTTAATTTGTAAAGTAATACTCGTATAGTTTATTTTATAAAATAACTACGAACCCCAAATTTGTGTGTGATCCAACAAGTACTTGATAGGTTTTTTCAGAGGTCAGAGATTCAAATTTAATTAGTGTACTATAAAGGAATCCTTCAGAGCTCTTATTTTTCCACTCTGGTTTTTTCGTAACGGTGCAAGTCTCTATGAAACCTACACTGATTAAATTCATTTTTGGTTACCGATTAAATAAAGGAAAAAAAAATGAAATGATTCTTTCGTACTAATTATTAACTTATTATAATTGCGTTGCTCATTGTATTTTGGACCTTTTTAATAGTTCTGTATTTTAAATTTTCTTTTAATTTTACTTTAAACAGTTAAACATATAATAAATGAAAATTGGAAAATTAAATTATGGCATCGATATGCGATTGAAGGTTCACAGCCAAATGATTAAAATTTATCGCAGTATAAAATTGGGGCAAATCTTTTTTGCCATACCGAATTACTGATAAAACTATGAGAAATAACCTGTAAATAATTTGAAATCATATCTAAAATATTACATAAAAAAGCCTAAAAGCAATCAAATCAGGTTTTATTTTGAATTATACTATGAATTCGTTTTTATTACAGTTTAATCTCTATCAATCAGATACAGATTGTTCTTAGTTTAAGTTTTCCCACAATTCCGATGCTAAAGCAGTAAACCCTGTCTTGAATACATGTAAAGATATTTTTTTTTCTAGAGAGCGTCTTCTTACTAGTGTTCCGTGGTGAAATTGGCAAAACGTAACACTAAAGGAATCACTTCGGTATCCGTCCGTCCGTCCGTATGTCACGGGCTATTTTCTGGGAAACTATTCGACATCAAATTTCAAATATAGCAAAGAAACAGAGTATTAAAGACCAATAGTAAAAGTAGAAAAAATTCAATTCTGATTTTGGGAATCAATGTCGGTGGCTAAATTGGAAAATTAAAAAAAATCCTTCACTGTGTTAAGTAAAACAACGGATAAAAACTCATTGAAGCACGAATTCAGCAAAAGCTATGACGTATTTTTTTATTAACGTTTAACAGTTGCTGTCCCCCATCCTTATTACCAAAAGGATTGCACAAAAAAATCTGAAAAAACATGACTAGAAAATTAGATAAAGATTGAACCAAAATTATCAGGATTGTAACAATATAATTGTTTATTTCCTTGTAACAGATGAAACATTGGTTTTAGGGAAACCGATTTTCATTACGCGTTTTTCAAAATGTTTAATTTGGTTCAGTCGAAATGCTCTCATTACGGATGCTATTCCGCGGTACGGAATGCTGATTATGCAAGCATAGCTTACTTACACTTTACCGATTTTTTAATGTACATATTTCAAACACGTTAAGAAGACAATGAAGCATATTTCAGATGTAAATGAAAAAGACGAAGTTTGTAAATTAAAAAAAGCATAAATAGAAATAAAATTGAATACGTTCTTCTTTTCGAAAATTCTTCATGTATTGTACTTCCTTAACCCATTTTATAGAGTTCCAAATGCACATGACTTTCCACTTTAATACTTCTACCGTCCACCGTGTAAGGGTTATGCTAAAACATATATGAAAAAGATGAACGAAGATACATAAAATAATTTGACAAACCTGAGATATAAGTTCATGTAAACAATACTTAAAAATTATAAAAAAATCACTTGTCTAACTCGGACTACACCTGAAATTACTCAGAAAATCATACCAAAAACTATCGAGCACTTTATAAAACTAATAAAAAGAAAGTTATAAATATTACATTATAAATTTTAAAATATTTGGTTGAGAAATATTATATCATTTATGGGACAAGTTTTTAATCACTATAAACTTTTTATACTTTTATTATATGTTTTATTATTTATTTAATAATATTTATGAAAACATTACAATTATTATACGTACCCGTATTTTATATTGTAGGAAAGAGGGGGATCCCAAACGAATTATTCGTTCCTAGATGCTGGTATTGCAAAAAGATTATGAATACCCAAACGCCGGTTATTATTCTTCGTTTAATAACTGAACAATAAATTTTACGAAGGAAACTTCTATGTCGCTACTTATGATAATCAAGCATATATAAGAAAAGTCAGTCAGTCGTGTCCTAGCCGTAAGATTTTCTATGAAAACGTCATGTTCTCCAATTTCTTTGCATCTTTGAAGGAATTTGATCAAATAAATACAAGTCTTTTATTCCGATAAAATATATTGTCTTTATCAATACCAAGAACGTTTGTAAAACGTTTCTTCGTTTCTGGTCGTATTTACGTCCCATGTAAGCCAATATCCCTGAAGAAATGTAATATTTCATAAACACCTCAACCGGCATCTAAGCTTCACGCGTTCACGAGGTAGACCGCCTATAAAACATGCAGACTTCTATATTTCTGCCTCTGTCGCACACGGCCGCTATACATTACCTTAATTGTTGAAATAACCTAACTAAAATTACAAAAGATTAAACTATCTCAATGTAATCGGTAATTTTCTATCGGTCCATTACTCACAAAGTTATCGCGTCGTGAAATTCAGCAAAATTGTATTCATATTAATATGTCTACTAAACTGATTTTATAGACGTTTTCACGTCAAACCGTAAAACAGTTACGAAAAAATAAAACAGTTATGAAACCATATTAGTTTCATATCCCCTAGAACATGACATAATTAACCGCATTGTTTCTTCGTATTTTGTTTGCAGGAGTTGTCTACTTGACTTCTCTTCTATTTTCTCTAGCTTTCCCCTACGTAACGAACACATGGTCCGCTTTCTTAATTGCTATTTTAGGGTTAATCGTATCGAATGAATCTGGAAGTTCGTCGGTCCGATCAGCTATGTCTGCAACGGTTTTCACAGTCGCTGCATGTTTTTGAAACAGTTTGGAAGAGATATATATAAAGGTAGCGATCAGATTCCAACATGTATAAGATGACAAAAAAATCGTGAGTATTTTCTGATTCATTTATGTGAAATATTAATACGTTTTATATCGATCTCTTTCAATTGACCTTCGCTTGAAATTTTGACACTAGATTTATTTTAATTTTAGAAAAAAAATCAAAATTAATAAGTTCAAATGGCGAGCAAATGTAAAGATTACAAAATTAAGTAGTGCCTGTTTTTTATAACATTAAGGACTTCACTAGTTCACTTTCAGAAATTTTCAATCGGTATACGCCATATTTTTGAGATCTTACTTACTTCAGAGATAAATTTACTGTGATTAAAAACCTATTAATCACGAGCAGAACTCGCATTACGAGGGTTTGTATACATTTAGGCAATTATATACAATTAAGGGTACATTTTGTGCCATGAACACACGTTAAAACAAATTATGTCATAAACACATGTTAAAACAAAGGGTACAGGGTTATTATGTCATGAACATATGTTAAAACAAAGGGTACCTATTATATCATGAACATATGTTAAAACAAAGGGTACATATTATGTCATGAACATATCTTAAAACAAAGGGTACATATTATATAATGAACATATGTTGAAACAAAGGGTACATATTATGTCATGAACACTTGTTGAAAACAAGGGTATATATTATGTCATGAACACATTAAAACAAAGGGTTTATTTTATGTCATGAACATATGTTAAAACAAAGGGTACATATTATGTCATGAATACATGTTAAAACAAAGGGTACATATTATGTCATGAACATATGTTAAAATATAGGGTACATATTATTTCATGAACATAGGTTAAAACAAAGGGTACATATTATGTCATGAACATATGTTAAAACAAAGGGTACATATTATGTCATGAACATATCTTAAAACAAAGGGTACAAAGGGAATATATAGGTTAATTAAAAGTAAGTAACGGAGAAATTATAAAAGTCGAATAAAAAGTAAGCAAGTTGTGAGCGTTTAAATATAATGGTAGGGGTGAAGCGGGGATACCTCTCTATCGCATTTCCTTAAGCAGAATTCAATGAGCTTTAATAGAAACACGGCAATTTAGTATTCCCTAAAATTATAATTTATGAAAGGAAATTAGTTCCTATCCTTAAATTAGGAGTACAATGTTGCAATTAATTTTATATTAACGATTCTGATTATCATAAAGCCAAAAATGTCTTCCCACACACACATTTAACAGTTAGAGATGTAATATGAAAATGATTTAAACGATTACATCATGCGTACGATAAACTAAGGCAACAAATATTTCCAACAGATAAATTCAAGGAAGTAGAACGAAACAAGTAGTTAATTCATTTTAATTGTATATATTATTTTATTCGACATATCTTTATAAAGTTTAGTAATTAAATTTGTCTATGTTTAATTAATACGATCTATTTGCTGATGTGTATTAATTAAACATAGACTCAAATCATTATTAAAATTTTCAAATTTAGAATAAACCGACAAAAAGCGACTCATTTAAGTGAAGTACATTACAGACAGTGCATTTCACGCCATATCCTGGTAAATTTACGGGCGGGGCTGGTACCCGGCCTTGCGCGGATTCATTTTAGATAAATGTTAGCAGTTCAAAGTAATAAATTAGCCGATATAAATTTGGTATTTCTCGTAGAAAACGAACTCTCTCATTGTTGAAAACATATTCGCCGTTTCACTTTCGCCTTCTTTAAGTAGACTCAAACATCGCCGTTTTCCTATTCATCCAGGTTCTTCAGGTTCTAATATGGATGTCTAAGTATTTTTGCATACTCTCTACGACTCTTGAATTGACGAAGTTCTAAGCTGAATTTGGTAAAAGGAAAAAAGGTTCACGGTAGTTTTACCCAAGGGTAGTTGTGATGAAGCCAAGTGATACGTTGTTCAACTTGGCTATATTTCTCGCACTTGAAGTTTAAGCTAAACAATAATTCCTCTTCGGACGCTGATCACTCCGTATGGAATGAAAAATTGCTATCATTTGAATATTATGTCAAATCTTTGATATTTTAACGTGCATAATATTGACATTGTCTCCAGAAAATTTATGCAAACTTAATTTTCAAGAAACTTGTCGACGCGTCGTCGAAGGACCAGCCTGAGATTTAAGAATTTGATTGAATCCTGCTATTTCCTTCCTTTAAATGGAATTGCTGGCTTCTAAATCAGCTTTAGAGATTTAAATAATACTCTTGTTTATAGCTCTTTCTATAAATGTCCAGATAAATAATGTACTTCGAATTTTAAACCAAATTAGGTGCAGTAACATATAGTCATTTTTTTTACTTACAACTCAAGAACACAAATGTTTTCTATATTTACTCCGAAAGTTTAACATCGTTTGCATAATTTTTATGATATCCTATATTTTCTACCAAAGTAACATATCCTGTTATTCGATAAAAGATAAAAAAAAGGATAAAAACTTGGCTGTCAATTCTCGATTGAGATCGATTCATTCATAAATTGTTAATTGTGAACTATTATAGTCATTAGCTACACAACTTCTCCAGTTACAAAATAATACTGTTTAATTGATTAGCATTATTTAAAAAAACTTAAGTGGTCACCGCTTCATAGGGGTGAATTGTCTTGATCGGTTATTACAGGTTTAGGATAAAAATGGTTTAAAATGTTTTTAGAGTTTTCAATTTTGAACCCAAGAGTTCGTCGTTTCCGTTCATGTAGGAAGTGGTACCATCCATTGCTTTCTATAATCCCAGTACCTCGATCATTTAAACTACAGGTCTATTGAAAACTATTAATGCAAAGAAGATCCGCAAATACCGAAGAAATTTGTATTCAGGTATTTTAAGGAAAGTCAAATAAATATTATTTGAAGGCTTTCTAGGATGTGGAATCTATTTTTTTTACATTTGTGTTTAGTTTTCCACATTAATCTAAGATTGCGTCTTCCATAGCCTACTCTGTCTCTAGGCCCATGGTCGCTAAAGCGCGGTACGACTTCCCATTGCCTCAGAGCAATCAATTTTCAACACGGAAATCGTTGACCCAGAATATTTTGATCTAAAAATCAGAGTATAAAGTATAACTGTGTTAAATAACAGTTTCCAAAGGTACTTTCTCCATCAGTTAAATCATAAATGCACTTTACAGCCCAGATTTCCAGTTGCCAATTGACAAATAGTCGTTACGATATCGTTAACTATCGTGAAAGACGCGATGAACAAATCTGCATTTTTCTCGCAAGATGGCCTGTAATGATTCCGCTGTCTGACTGTGGCGATTGCATTGTAGCTGATTGTCATTTATCGTCTTTTAATAGAATACTTCTTCCGCCGTTTCGCGATTAATGTTTTTTAGACCAGCTCTTGGAAATGGTCTGAGATTGAAAAATTTCCGCCCTTCAGCATCACAGTAATAGAAAAAGTTTAATTTGCATCAGTCGGTTTTAACACCGGCAATTGATTTTATCTTATGGCATCATTTTATTTTGAAATTAACAACCTGCTATTCGAGCAAAAACTGGAGCGTTAAATAAATTGTACTTAATCTTATTGACGATAAGTAACTACAAATTGTTTGTAAAAACGTTCCTTTCTATTATTGTGGCCACTGTATTGAATTTTTAACTAATTCGGTTATTTCGGTTTCGTTTCGCGTTAACCAATGAGGTACTAGACGCCGAAATAACTTTAAATTGATTATGTGATAGTATGCAACTTTAAGTTGCGTTGAATATCGAATAATTATAACGGAAAGCTTATTAGCGAACATGATGAATGAATAGCATGATTAGCGACTATGATGAAAGCTCAGAAAGCTTTCCAATCAAATTTTATAATGTATTTATTAATAATATCTTATATGAGAGTTGGTAAGATATAGATAAGTATTTTTAAATATTGCTAAACTAATTTTTCAGACAAACGGAAACACCAAAAAAAGTAAAGAATCAACCAAATATATTTGGAAAATCGCTTGATAACTTAGTTGCCTTTCATCAATAATCAATAACAAAATCTTGCACAATAAACACTGTCACGTTTATTCGATATTTCGCCTATATTGAATAAATGTGACAGTGTTACAAGAAATATTGTAAATCAATTTAAATAAAAACAAAATCTTGCACAATAAACACTGTCACGTTTATTCGATATTTCGCCTATATTGAATAAATGTGACAGTGTTACAAGAAATATTGTAAATCAATTTAAATAAAAACAAAATCTTGCACAATAAACACTGTCACGTTTATTCGATATTTCGCCTATATTGAATAAATGTGACAGTGTTACAAGAAATATTGTAAATCAATTTAAATAAAAACAAAATCTTGCACAATAAACACTGTCACGTTTATTCGATATTTCGCTTATATTGAATAAATGTGACAGTGTTACAAGAAATATTGTAAATCAATTTAAATAAAAACAAAATCTTGCACAATAAACACTGTCACGTTTATTCGATATTTCGCCTATATTGAATAAATGTGAGTGTTACAAGAAATATTGTAAATCAATTTAAAAAAAAAACAAAATCGAAGGATCAAATACATTTTTGGGAAAAATCAAAATTGTTATAAGAAAAAAATAATAAATAATACAGTGTCCGTGTCTGAAATGGAAAAGCAAATTCTTTTACATCCATCACAGTTTTCTAACGCGCTCATATAAACATTCCGCAAATATCATCTTTACAGTGAATAAACGTGACAGTGTTTATTGTGCAAGATTTTGTTTTTATTTAAATTGATTTACAATATTTCTTGTAACACTGTCACATTTATTCAATATAGGCGAAATATCGAATAAACGTGACAGTGTTTATTGTGCAAGACTTGAACAAATCAAATGTCAGAAATTACTTCTGTTATTTATTAATATTTATTAGTCTCGACCTCGGTTATGCAAGATGTGGAACCCGTCGCCTGCAAATCAGCAGACGAAAAATATAATGCGCAACAAGACCAGACGTCGTTATGTACGAAAATGACAACGTGTTTCTAATAACATGAATGATCTTCAACAACCGGTCTTCTATAATAATGGCGTCTATCAAATAACGAATCAGACACTAACGAAACCAGCAAGCAAAAACAGGCCCGGCCTTATCTCGGACGGCGTAAGCGCTTTAAAAAAGTCAACAATGAAACGGCATCATAAATATGTAAATAAACTCGAGCGGAAACAAAATTACAAAAAGTGCGACGCCCGCGTGTCTCTGTATGTATACTACCCGCATTTCCTTTTAGAAGCGTCACGTCGCCATTTTACAAGATGGCGGCGTGACAGATAGTCATAATAAATACTATTACGCCTAGTCGGGAGGAGACTGAAATGGCGCACTTTGAAATTGGCATAATGGCGGGCCATTACGCCCTCGTGTTTTCCTAGAGATAGATTCCATTCCACTGATTTCCGAGATCTCTATATAAATTATATAATGTACGTACTTACTTGGTACAATAACTGAGCATAAACGTGATCGATAAACTTATACTAATAAAATAATTGGGAAATACTTTCAACATAGAGGTGGGGCGTATATATTGTAATCCGTACGAGTACCAAGTGTGTGGAACGAACGTACTAGCGTATGTCATTTCGCAGGTACCTGTTACATAATACGCAGCTTTCTGTCTCTCTTTGTAATGATTCAACTACTATGAGAGCAAAAGAAACAAAGCGACTACTGACGTACGCTGGCTTCATCATTCATCGCGTAAATCCTTACGGACTCATCGAAATAAAAGTGGTTAATATTTGTTTCTATTAAAACGTATTTGATGAGAGCAGTTTTTAATTTTTTCGTCTTATCACTAAAATGTTTTTTCTAAATATTCCTTTCTTTTATATATAGAGTGTAACAAAGAGAGTGTATATTATGTGAAGATGGCTCTGTGCATCAAACTGTATATACCTGTAAAAGTGTATAATTCCACATAGAATTAAAAATAATTTAATTTTGGAATTTTCACTTCACCTATATTCTAAGAGCTCCGTATGTTGATTTTTAAGATTGTTGGTCAACTGGATGTGTTATATAGGTTTCGTTGGAGGCACAAATAAAAAATATGCTTTAAGGCCATAACTTTTTGTGGTATGAACTAAAAAAACTAAATACTTTATGGCAATGTGAGGATATGCCTCAGTATGCGACATCTGAAAGATAATTACTTATGTGCATCGATTCACAAAAGTGTTCTATATCTACAAACTTTTTTTGAATCGTTCAATATTATCTTTACCTTCACAATCGCACCCTTCCAGACCTCATTTCCAACACAACCAAATAAATTCTTTTTGAGCAGCTTTTCTGAAATTATTTAAAATTCGCAAATATTTTTTTTTTCATTAAAATATTATGGCGATGTTTCCTCAATCGGACGAGACGAATGAAAATTGACCAAAACAGTATTTTGGATGGCAAAATATAAGTTTATGCATTTCGTTATAAGAAAACATATGCTATGTGAAAATGTACTTATATCCAAACTATTTATATCAGGTTTCGCACCATGCCGCAGCCCCTCAACGAGGATTGACTTCCAGACTATGAATCAATATCACTATGTTCCTCTTTAAACATTTAGATCTTTGAAACTAAGCGTGTATCGGAAAATGATCGCGCTATATTCTATTACAAAAAGGAAAAAGATTAGTAGGACATTAACGCCATCTGTTCCTAATTTCATAAATTATATTGAAAGCATTGCAGTAACTACGTCGTTTTACGATGAAAGTTCCGGTTCCGTTGCTACTTGTCTATTTAAAGTTCTTGCCATGATAAATTTTACGTTGAGCTTTTTATAGAAGCTGACTGTATTGTTTAAATAAAACAAAACTTATTATGTTGAAATAATTAATCGCTGTATGGAAGTCGTAATTTACTGTTCTCTATGTTTTTCCCTGTCGTATTTTTAATGGAAAACATAGGTCATGTTTTGTTTTTTTAAAGATACTACTTGGCTTTGCCAACAAAAAGCTGACTAATTTTTCTTACTAAATGCTACATCGTTTAGTGTTTTCTAGCAAATTACGTTTTATTTAAGCCTCAACTACTGACGTGTATTTACTTTCACGCAAATTACATTTTATTTAAGCCTCAACTACTGACGTGTATTTACTTTCTCGCAAATTACATTTTATTTAAGCCTAAATACTGACGTGTGGTTACTTTCTCGCAAATTACATTTTATTTAAGCCTCAACTACTAACGTGTTTTTACTTTCTCGCAAATTACGTTTTATTTAAGCCTCAACCACTGACGTTTATTTACTTTCTCGCAAATTACATTTCATTTAAGCTTCAACTACTGACGTGTATTTACTTTCACGTTTTCTTTTTAAACAATTTGAAAAAATAATATACATAACGTTATGTTTTTCTGTGTATATAATAAGTAAAATTCAGATACAATTTGTTAAAATATTTTTTGAAAAATTGAAAATAAAACTTAGGAAAAATCAACAAATATAAAAGTGAAACCAAAATTTTGGCTTATAACCAGTGGCGGTCTTACATAAAGCGCTGTGGGGCATTACCCTCTTGTCTAAATATAAAAAAGAAACGACTTTTATTTTTTATTCACCCATATATAAATGTAAGAACAAATTTTATTTATTTTTTAATTCTAACTTTAAAGTCAATCCGATAAAATTAAACTAACCAAAAATGCGTATTAAAAACGAATGCAAACATTATAAATGTAACAAATTACGCAACGAACAGCGTACGATATATGTAAATACTTACGTACATATATATATATATATATATATATATATATATATATATATATATATATGTATGTATATATATATATATATATATATATATATATATATATATATATATATGTATGTATATATATATATATATATATATATATATATATATATATATACACGCACGTAGAAACCTTAAACCTTAAATTTTTAAATTAATTAAATTAAATGTAATCGACGCTAAATGAGGAATTATGGATCTATTCCGATCACACGAGACAAAGACATAACACACATATACATAAGTTATATAGTTAATAGTTATTATTGTATCTAAAAATATATGTATCTATATGTACTGTTACCATTTATCAAAATATTATTTATAAATTCAGTTTAAAATATTAGACACGAATTATGGTCGTTTTACAGAAAAGCGTTTTTTTGAGGTTTAGTGAAATATATACAAAAAGGTTATGCATTGTTTTAAAATGTTTTAACAGCAACTTGTGTACTGTGGTTGCAACTAAGTTAAGGCTTTCTTGTTTTCCTTGTTTAATTTATTTTAGTTCTGGTTAATAGTTACCGACCACAAACATCTTAACAAGAAAATAAAAAAATGCTACTCTTTAAGTTACGATAAATCAAATGTTATTAATTTGGTGAAAACAATAATCGAATGATAATATTGCAATTAGATAGTTTACGGCCATGTTTTTTATCACAGTTCTCAGGTATGTATAAAATTATATAATATTAATGTTTTAATTTTCTAATATAAATGTGTTTCTAATATAAAATATAAAATCCGGTTGTTTAGTAATAGTGTTATTCAAAAATATTGACTGACAGCAAATTTAAGTATTAGCTATCTGTTTTTTATAAGATAATGCGTTACGAAGAAATGTTTAACTTGTTTTCTATTTATTTGACATTATGGTAATGCCTTTACCTAACCACACATTTTTTTTGGACATAAATTTAATTAAAACGTCGATTATATTGGCGCCTGTCAATAAGAGAAACGGCGCCACTTAGTGTCGTTTGGTGCCCATTTTTGCACACAAATGAAAGAGCGAAACAAACTTCATTAAATCGTTGTATTATGTTCTTTTATTTACATCGCGCAACAAGTCTAAAGCTTCACATTCAGGGTTTTACATGGAACGAGTTTACATAGTTTAATCATCATTGTGACCATAGATACTGCCCTCCCATAATTATATATATATATATATATATATATATATATATATATATATACATATATATATTTAATTGTTTACTAATTGTCATTTTTTACCCTATACGACATATACTAATTATGATGCTATCAGTGTAATTACCAAGCTTTGATTCGACATCGATATGTTTTCTCACATTCTCTTGCTCCAAAAGTCTCAGAAGAAATTGACAGTAACAGATTCTCTCCGACGAGCTTTAAGTTAAACTTATCATTTTGTGAAGTAACTTCAACCTTAATAATATCCCACAATAATTCTATAGGGTTTAGTTCTGTTTCATATAGAGGTGAGCGCAGTTGATTGTGTCCGTGATTTTCTAATATATAGATATTAATACAAAATATACATATCTTTTGGGTTCTGACTTTTTCCGTTTTATTATATCGTATAAAACTGGTTTTGTGTTTTACTCTGAATAAAATAAATTATTCTTGTATAGCCAAATTAACACCCCGGCTTTTCTAGAATTATATATGATATAATGTTCTGATAGGATGTACAAACATTATACACAATTCACGAGGTCATCCTCTGAGAGTTTTGTCAGATCTGATACTTTTCAAAATCGTTTTTGCCCAACTGAGCTTTAAATCAAATAAACAATACAAAACGCGATACACCAGTTCGTGCCCTTTAATCGACTGATTATTAGAGGTGAGGCGTATTTCGCCGGTAAAAATACATCGATATACAAAATACTTGGTATCGGAAATACTTGTCTGGTATGGCCAGTCGTACTTTCGTACACTGGTACTTTATGGTTGGGCTGCAGCATAACCCTACCCCTCTTTGTCTAGCTAGCTGCAGCTATTTCAATCACGCTTATCGTACTCAGGTTTTCTCGCTCTTTTATATTTAAAACGTATATGAAATAAGGGACAAACTGAATATTTAAATACTCGTAAGTCGTAATACTTTTAAGGTATGTAATACTAGTACGTTGAATATACCCGTATACTCGTTTTACTCATTATGTTAAGTATTGCTTCACACTTCGCTGTTCGCGGACAAATATTTACTCAATACGACAAGTAAGAGTATTTTAAAATACTGAATTTTAAGTACGATGCTCTTTTCGCCTAATGATTCTCCGTTTTTCTATTGGCACAGTTGCAATATTCACACTACATCATTAATTTGTAGTGTGAATATTGTAAATAAATAATGTATATAAAAACTAACTGTTAATTAAAAAAATTCCAATACCGTATGAGAGTATTTTCCAGGCTTAGGTAATTATTTTGCTACTTGCAATATTTACAAAACTAATTATTGTAAATAATGTGATCCATTTTGTAAATATTCTTATATCTAAATTACTATGCCAAATGAATCACTTAGTTACAGTCCTTAGCCTGGAGCTATAAATATTTATGGTAGTATGAAACACTGTATTTTATTAAAAATGTCTTATTTAGAAATTATAGGAATTCCCGCCAACTTTAGCTGTAAGAAATAAGGGATATGAGCATTGAACCCTTCATAATTAAGTAAGTCTATAGCCATTTGTAATATGGTCCTCTCACAACGGAATTACGCCGCCCATACTCGTCGAGTATTTTATCACTGATATTTTATGATACTCGTACTCGTCGTACTCAGTATTTCAAAATATTTGTATCGCCCAAGTCTACTGACTATTTCAAAAGATTCAAACAAACAAAAGCACGTTGTATTTCACATTGCTAGCTATAAAGAATGCAATATTTTTCTCTGTCATGCTCATAAGGGTGAAAGAGAGAAAAAGAGTATTTTAATAATGAGTACACAATATTACATTACAATGTCCAAATGCATGGTGCATCTATTCACAGATACTATACACGCACAGAGTGTGAACGTATTGTACACGCCAGCTTTGGGTAATCACCCTATACATCCCCACTCCCACCATCACAATTTTGTCCGTGTTCCTAGGTCCTTTCTTTGATCTGTGCACCTACCCTAAAGTTGGAGGAAAATAATAAGCAAGAGATTTTTTTTATTTTTCGTCTTATTATAAATTTATTCATTTTTATTAATTTCTTACTTCTTTATAGCACTTTATAGATGACTGAGAAAACAAATTTTACTTATGGTTAACTTTTTACAAGGACGAACTCTCACAATCATCAACAATAGAACAAATCCGAAATATTAATAATGTAGAAGGCTGTTAATAATTGCTGTAGTGCAGGCTAATTTACGACAGTAAACAGTAAACAATAAAGGTAATATCAAATTAAAGTTAAATAAGACAAGACCAGAGACAAGTCTCAACGTTTGGGAATGGATAGGAAAAAGGATGATATATGGAAGAGATTGCGACCCGTAAATCATCGTTTAAACGAATTAAAACAGAAAAACCGAAGGCCAGTTCAATGTACTTATATTTAGTAGTTTCTATAATTTAATTAAATTTTGTCCTGCGCTCATTATTTACAAGGTACCCGTCGCCTAGAGGTACACTCTCTAGGAAAATATTACCTATATTTTCCTCGGAATAGAAATTGTTCATTAATTATAATTAACTGAACATTAATTATAATTAATTAACCGCATAACGAAATTAGATTGAAAACAAAAATAAATCTGTAAGAGATGCACATAGTTTCTCATGAAAAACAAGAAAAATCTTACATGCAAATGTATGATTTTTCGAGCTTCATAATAAAATTCTATTATTCTATTTAATTTTTGGGCTTATAAAGTATTAACTTTGGCCCGCAGTTTAGCTCACGTGGAAAAGGGAAAAAAACTGTTGTAAAATTGTTGACCTGAGTTTACCGAAACATAACTTGAAAGGCTTAATCAAATTCTATATTCTATTTTTTTCAGATTGTTCGAACACATAGTTGCAAAATGAGAGGGGAAGAGAGGACATGTTACACACCCCTTTGAAGCTTAATATTTCACAGACGGAGCTTAAAAATGAAAAGCAGTAATTGGCCCCTAAACTCCTTTTTGAAAGACTTTTCCAGTGATATCCTACACGATGAGATAAGTTAAAAAATTTCATTCCCACTTCTTTATAATGCATGGTACCTTAAAAACCTGACAGGCGCATGTAGAATCAGCACAACGAATGTTAAGTACATATTTAGGCCCTTACAAATATTTAAGGGTGGTATTTCTAATTAAAACATACATCACAGTATTTCTAATTAACCTCTTTAAATACTAATTTGTCAGAGCTTAAATATATTGCCTACTACATCTTCTACAGGCGTATAAACATGATGAATATTTCAAAAATTGTGACATCTAGAATCATCCCTATGGTTTTCCTACAACATTTGCACAGGATTCTAAAAACACTATTGTTTTCATAAATTAATATTCGGTAGTAAATAACCTTTTTGAAACCCTTGCAATTGGCCCTTTCAAACGATACTATATATGAAATTAACAAAAAAATTCAAGTACATAATTTGTTATCCTCACCCCAACTCTTAAAATTTCCAATGGTATATTTATGAGTTTAAGCTAACGAAACATGTAACAGGTAAATATGTTTTATTATTATGGCAAAATTTCAAGTTTCTACGTCAAGCGGTTTCTGAGAAAAACGGGCGTGACGGATAGACGGACAGACATGTGAGGGACCTTATAAGGGTTTCGTTTTTTTCTTTTGAGACACGGGGTCCGAAAATAAGAAAAAGAAAATATATATATGTATACATATATATATATATATATATATATATATATATATATATATATATATATATGTATATATATATGTGTGTGTATATATATATATATATATATACATATATATATCAACAAATTGAGCATTTCTGTTAGTTACTCTTAATAGTGTCACAATGTTTTTAGATAATGGTTAATTTTGAAAACTTTTTAACAACCAGTTAATTATCCATGTCTAGAATAATTGCGACTAAAACGATATTAATTCTTTAAGAGAAATTTACTTTTCAGTTATCGCTTGCGCCATCTACATTATTTTAACTGTAGTAAGTCAAAATAAATCCCACTCTCTGAAATGGGTTGCAATCAATGTTGCGTCTGTTTAAAATGTTTAGAACAGCCAAGAGATAGCGGTATGTTAATTATGACGTTTGTTTTTTTATAATATATATAACTTTCTTTCAAATATTTTTATCACAACTTTTCATTGACTAGTTATTTCGACCACATATATATATGCGTCTGCACCTTCCTATTTAATAAATAAATGTCAATATCGAATTATTTTTTTTAAATATATTAGAATATTTATAACTTTCATTTTCCGTTTTACCAAATGGTAATTATGATGACGACGGGGGAGGGACATATTTTTTACGGACATTTTAAATAATATCTCTAGAATTACTCGTGTTATTCATAACACAAAGAGTCCATATTAGTTAACCTTTAAAATGATACTCAAGACCACATAAAATAAATAACTAATAAAAAAATAACATAAAAAAAATGAGTTTGCTTTAGACCTCACGACTGAAGTAAAACTTCAAATTCACAAAATATGAACTTTAAAATGAATTTACAATTTTATTCACTTTAAACGTAGAATATTTAATGTATTGAACAATATAATAATTTATAAAATTGTTCAAGAAAGAATTGAAATTACAAAATAATAAAAAAATCACCGTTTGCGTAACGCTAGCAAACTCGCACATACATATATATATATATATATATATATATATATATGTATATATGTATATATATATATATATATATATATATATATGTATATATATATATATATATATATATATATATATATATATATATATATATATATATATATATATACAGTGGTGGCCTCATAATTAGGAACATGAATATTTTGTTAAATAACAATTAAGGATTAATTATTTTTTCAACATCTAAATGTGCAAATGTAAGTCAAGTTGCACTCGGGCTCTTTGTAATAATACCAGGAATCACTAATGACTTTTGGGGTTTACTGTTACTGCATTTCTTGGAAAATTAACAAAAGATCTGACCCTTTGTTTAAATGGGTAACATTTGCTTGGCATACTAATCAAGAACACTACAGTTTACTAGCGCATTGTTGAAGATACAGTTGAATAGTGCAGTTGATTATAATTTTTTTAGTACTTTTCTGTTTTCTGACTATATTTTGGCCACAAGAAAGTTGGTGTGAGTGTCTTTTGCGAGGAAACATGGGAAAAGACACTAGTTGTGATGCATCCACTCGAAAAATTATTGCATCTCTGGTCCTTGAGCAGAAATGGTCATATCAGAAAGTAGCTGACCACTTAAAATGTTCCAGAACTAAAGTATTTAATGCTATAAAATATTTTAAGAGACATGAGACTTATGAAGATGTCCCAAGAAAGAAACGTCCTCGTAAGTCCACTCCGAGGACTGATACCCAAATTATTCGTATTGCGAAAATTAACCCCAAACTCACATCAACTGACATAAAACGCCAACTTTTTGGTGAGGATCCATCAGGACTTGCTACCAGGACCATAAGAAAACGTCTCAATGAAGCAGAATTGTATTGTAGAGGGGCGCGCAAGAAGCCCTTAGTGAGCAAGCAAAACAGGGAGGCCAGAATTAAGTTTGCTTCTGAACACAAGAACTGGACTCTACAGCAGTGGAAGTATCTTTTATGGTCTGATGAGACCAAAATAAATAGAGTTTGGTCTGATGGCCGTCAATATGTATGGAGACCACCAAATACAGCTTTCATTCCAAAGTACACCACTGTGACTTTGAAACACGGTGGGGGTAATATCAAATTGTGGGGTTGCTTCTCCTGGTTCGGTGTTGGACCCTTGGTAAAAATCGAAGGTAACATGGACCAAAATCTCTACAAACATATTCTAGATAATACCATATGCAGAGGAAAATCTGCCAGTTGTTTGGAAGTTCCAACAAGATAATGATACACAGCCAAATCAGTTAAAGAATGGTTCACAACTAATTCAGTAGACGTGCTCGAGTGGCCTTTCTGCAGCCCGACCTTGACCCAATAGAAAACCTGTGGTATGATGTGAAGAAAAGCCTGGTAAATAAAAACATTAAAAACTTGTATGAACTTTTCAAAGAAACACAAGAGGCTTTTAATGCTATTCCAGCAGAACGCTGTCAAGCTCTGGTGGAGTCAATGTCAAGGCGATGTGCAGCAGTTCTTGAAAATAAAGGATTTCCAACTAAGTATTAGTGTACTGCAGTGAATAACATCTTCATTTAACAGAAGTTAATAGAAAAAAAGATTTTATTTTCATATTTTCAACTTCATCAATAACCTGTTCTTAATTAGTAGGCCAGACAATTTTTAATGTTATGACATACTTTTTTTTTTAATAATTATTTTTTTAATAAATCCTATTATAATTAAACATATTATTTAGTTTTAAACACATCAAAATAGTTAAAAAACTACTAAATATATATATATATATATATATATATATATATATATATATATATATATATATACATATATATACATATATATATATACACACATATATATATATATATATATATATATATATATACATATGTGCTAGTTTGCTAGCGTTACGCAAACGGTGATTTTTTGATTATTTTGTAATTTCAATTCGTTCTTGAACAATTTTATAAATTATTATTTTGTTCAATACATTAAATATTCTACGTTTAAAGTGAATAAAATTGTAAATTCATTTTAAAGTTCATATTTTGTGAATTTGAAGTTTTACTTCAGTCGTGAGGTCTAAAGCAAACTCGTTTTTTTTTATGTTATTTTTTTATTAGTTGTTTATTTTATGTGGTATTGAGTATCAATTTAAAGGTTAACTAATATGGACTCTTTGTGTTATGAATAACACTAGTAATTCTAGAAATATTATTTAATATGTCCGTAAAAAATATGTCCCTCCCCCGTCTTCATTATAATTACCATTTGGTAAAACGGAAAATGAAAGTTATAAATATTCTAATATTTAAAAAAAAATTATTCGATATTGACATTTATTTATTAAATAGGAAGGTGCAGACGCATATATATATGTGGTCGAAATAACTAGTCAATGAAAAGTTGTGATAAAAATATTTGAAAGAAAGTTATAGATATTATAAAAAAACAAACGTCATAATTAACATACCACTATCTCTTGGCTGTTCTAAACATTTTAAACAGACGTTACATTGATTGCAACCCACTTCAGAAAGTGGGATTTATTTTGACTTACTACGTACGTACTGTTCCGTAATGTACGTGCCAATAATGAAATGGTTCACTTTTGGCGCATAACACATTTCCTATAGACCGCAGAATATTTATTTTTTTATTTTATCATATTCTAAGTAACAAGTGGATCTCGAGGGTTTTGTTTTAGATTTAACGTCATCAGTTGTTGAACCGTCCATATTCATACCAGTACAAATGTTATGTATCGCTGATGGCATTTATTTGTTGCGGTAACTTTGAAATAGTAAATTTCATAGACATTCTTCCATTTCAATAGTTGCACAAACTTTAAAAGTTCCTCGTCAGACCACTTCTTCGATGTCATTTTTATTTGCGTGTTGAGCGCATCCGACACGACTAAAAACATGGTCACTACCATCGATTTAAAAAAGGAAGATACGGTACGCTTAAACGGTGCGTGGTCGGTGTAAACCAGGTCCAATGGACCTAGTTTTATTTTGTTTAATTCAGTCGTACGTAAATCGGCGGTTCGTATAAACGTGGGGTTTTTGAAATTAGAATTGCCAATATTTTCAGTCAAAAAAATCTCCAAAAACGCTTTCTAGTGCTTTTACCGTATGCATTATCCATTCACAAAATAAAAACAGGACATATGGAGTTACTTTTCATGCATAAGTACATAAAAATGTTATAATTTTTCAAAAAAATATTTTATTACGTCATGTTTGATTGATAGCAGAATGCACAAGCATCGCACCGTGAAAAGCTATAGTACTAGTAGTGTGTTCGGTGTAAATTGTCACTTTGCTGTAATATCTCGATTTACTCGCACTACATTCACAATGCATCGCTTTGTCTCTTTCGGTTAATTTTACATGTGGGCAATTTGTGATTGCAGCTGGAGAGTTTGTGTGCGTGTAGTTGTACCTATGCCCATTTTGTACTTACATAAAGTAGAAGTGTACCGTATCTTCTCTTTTTACATCAATATTCACTAGACGGTTTTTGTGCTAAAGACTAGACCGCCGCCTTCACACAGATCCAGTAAGGCGGAGTGCGCGGCGTGCGGGGCTGACACTGGACCGCATTATAAACTGTTTACATGGATATAGTGACTAACCAGCACTAGATATCAGTTACATTGGATCTACTAGATCAATGTAAACCTGCACTTAATGCTATCCATGTAAACAGTTTACGAACAAGCATACATTTTTCTTAAATTTTATGTCATGTGGATTTGGAAGTCCTTGTTAGGAGGAGTACAAAAATATTTTGTATAACTTTAAACTTAATATTTAAAAAGATATTTAAAAAAAATTGCAAAAACAAAACAAACCCCTCTCTTCTTTATTTCCGAAATTACTCAATTTAAAATTATTATTGTAATAAATAGGGTTTTAGAAGTCTACGTAAGGGTTGTAGGAGAACTACAGCGACGATCCTATGTCATATGTTTTTTTAAGTATGCACCGTGTTTTTACGCCTGTAAAAGAAAAGTAGGCAATATACTTACTCTGAAAACTATAGCGACGATCCTAGATGTCATACGTTTCTTTTAAATACGCACCGTATTTTTACGCCTGTGAAAGATAAGTAGACAATATACTTACTCCGTGAAAACTTTAGCGACGATCCTAGATGTCATGGTTTTTTAATATGTGTATATATATATATATATATATATATATATATATATATATATATATATATATATAGAATATGATGAGCATTACTAAAATGAATTCACAACTGAGCAATATTTTCCTTATCTAAGTGTTAATGGAGACCGTCGAAAGTGGACCTGGAAAAATTACTATTTTTAGAAAGAAAAAAAAATTTGCGAATGACAATCAGGAAAGAGTAAAAATATAATACGATTTGTAACCGTAATAAAACACGAAAAAGCTATCATAATAAACGCACAAATATAATATTTTATATATATATAGAAATGTAAACGAGGAAGGAAAATATAACGAAGTTATTAATAACTTTTAGAAACAATTACAAACAAATAATTATACCGAATGTTTTTTTTTAAATGTGTAACCATTGCCAAAACTAATTAAATATAAAGCTAAACTGTTCACTGCCAAAAAATATCAGAACATTGGTATATTATTTTTTTGTACTTGTGCTGTAAAAACGAATGTTTTTTTCATTGTTTTCGAGTTTTACCTGATTTTTTCTACGACCTTTCCAGGCTTGCGAGTTTCATGGATTAGTATGTTACATTATGTGTAAAGAGGATACAATGATAATCTGCACTTTGTTTCCATCTTGCTGATTCAGAGAGTTCCCTAAAAACAGTATTTACGAGCTATTATGAGCAAAAACCTAATTTTTCATAAAAAAATACAATATTCTTATTTTGTCTGATTGGCGATTTAAATAAAAATTTAAGGAGCTTATTTTTTCATTTTCTCTGTTTAAGAGTATATTTTCATTATTCATATAATCGGCTTTGGTACGGCGGGCTAAATTCGCGAATCAAATCTGTGTGTCACCGAAGCTGTCAGTAGCAGTACAGTAAACAGAGCGAACGGGTGTTCGTTTCCGCTTTGATAAAGATAAGCACACATAAATTGCGGAAACTAAGGCGGCAACATTAATACCGTTTCGAAAAGGAAGAAAGAAAAGAAAACAATAAAGAAAAGAAGGAAAGAAAAATAACGATGAAGTCAATTATATAAAATTGAAAAATCACGAAACCTTCGAATAATGATTAAATTTAATTAAACCTCTCATCACGAAAAATGGTACTGCGAATGATGAGAAAAGCTGTAAAAGTTTGTGCGGCTGGATTTAGTTTTTTCATTAAAAAAAAACAAACATAAATAGAAAATAAAAGGGTTCCGTGCAAATTTAGGCAATTATAAATATTGCGGGTACATAGTAAGTCTATTAAAATATTTACATAGTTTAATTTTTCACAGAGTTACCTACTTTGTGAAAATGTTGCCTACTATTTTTTCACAGGCGTAAAAACACGGTGCATATTTAAAAGAAACGTATGACATCTAGGATCGTCGCTATAGTTTTCAGAGTAAGTATATTGCCTACTTTCCTTTCACAGGCGTAAAACACAGTGCACATTAAAAAAAAACATATGACATCTAGGATCGTCGCTATAGTTTTCAGAGTAAGTATATTGCCTACTGTTCTTTCACAGGCGTAAAAACACAGTGCACATTAAAAAAAAACATATGACATCTAGGATCGTCGCTATAGTTTTCACAGAGTAAGTATATTGGTTCCTTTTCTTTCACAGGCGCAATAACACTGTGCATATTTAAAAAAACATGACATCTAGGATCGTCGCTATAGTTTTCAGAATAAGTATATTGCCTACTTTTCTTTCACAGGCTTAAAAACACGGTGCATATTTAAAAGAAACGTATGATGTCTAGGATCGTCGCTATAGTTTTCAGAGTAAGTATATTGCCTACTGTTCTTTCACAGGCGTAAAAAACACAGTGCACATTTTAAAAAACATATGATATCTAGGATCGTCGCTATAGTTTTGACGGAGTAATTATATTGCCTACTTTTCTTTCACAGGCGTAAAAACACGGTGCATATTTAAAAGAAACGTATAACGTCTAGGATCGTCGCTATAATTTTCAGAGTAAGTATATTGCCTACTTTTCTTTCACAGGTATAAAAATATGGTGCATATTTAAGAAAAACCTGACATCTAGGATCGTCGCTATAGTTTTCACAGATTAAATATATTGCCTACTTTATTTCACAGGCGTAAAAATACAATGCATATTTTAAAAAAACATATGACACCTAGGATCGTCGCTATAGTTTTTACAGAGTAAGTATATTGGCTACTTTTCTTTCACAAGCGTAAAAACACGGTGCATATTTAAAAGAAACGTATAACGTCTAGGATCGTCGCTATAGTTTTCAGAGTAAGTATATTGCTTACTTTTTTTTCACAGGTGTAAAAATATGGTGCATATTTAAGAAAAACATGACATCTAGGATCGTCGCTATAGTTTTTACAGATTAAATATATTGCCTACTTTATTTCACAGGCGTAAAAATACGGTGCATATTTAAAAAAAACATATGACATCTAGGATCGTCGCTATAGTTTTCACAGAATAAGTATATTGGCTACTTTTCTTTCACAGGCGTAAAAACACGGTGCATATTTTAAAAAAATACATGATACCTAGGATTGTAGCTAATGTTTTCACGGAGTAAGTATATTTTTACTTTTCTTTCACAGGCGTAAAAATACGGTGCATATTTAAAAAACATATGACATCTAGGATCGTCGCTATAGTTTTCACGGAGTAAGTATATTGCCTACTTTTCTTTCACAGGCGTAAAAACACGGTGCATATTTAAAAGAAACGTATGACATCTAGGATTGTCGCCAAAGTTTTCAGGGAGTAAGTATATTTTTACTCTTCTTTCACAGGCGTAAAAAAAGGTGCATATTTAAAAAACATATGACATCTAGGATTGTCGCTATAGTTTTCACTGAGTAAGTATATTGCCTACTTTTCTTTCACAGGCGTAAAACACGGTGCAAATTAAAAAAAAATATAACATATAGGATCGTCGCTATAGTTTTCAGAGTAAGTATATTGCCTACTGTTCTTTCACAGGCGTAAAAAACACAGTGCACATTTTAAAAAACATATGATATCTAGGATCGTCGCTATAGTTTTGACGGAGTAATTATATTGCCTACTTTTCTTTCACAGGCGTAAAAACACGGTGCATATTTAAAAGAAACGTATAACGTCTAGGATCGTCGCTATAATTTTCAGAGTAAGTATATTGCCTACTTTTCTTTCACAGGTATAAAAATATGGTGCATATTTAAGAAAAACCTGACATCTAGGATCGTCGCTATAGTTTTCACAGATTAAATATATTGCCTACTTTATTTCACAGGCGTAAAAATACAATGCATATTTTAAAAAAACATATGACACCTAGGATCGTCGCTATAGTTTTTACAGAGTAAGTATATTGGCTACTTTTCTTTCACAAGCGTAAAAACACGGTGCATATTTAAAAGAAACGTATAACGTCTAGGATCGTCGCTATAGTTTTCAGAGTAAGTATATTGCTTACTTTTTTTTCACAGGTGTAAAAATATGGTGCATATTTAAGAAAAACATGACATCTAGGATCGTCGCTATAGTTTTTACAGATTAAATATATTGCCTACTTTATTTCACAGGCGTAAAAATACGGTGCATATTTAAAAAAAACATATGACATCTAGGATCGTCGCTATAGTTTTCACAGAATAAGTATATTGGCTACTTTTCTTTCACAGGCGTAAAAACACGGTGCATATTTTAAAAAAATACATGATACCTAGGATTGTAGCTAATGTTTTCACGGAGTAAGTATATTTTTACTTTTCTTTCACAGGCGTAAAAATACGGTGCATATTTAAAAAACATATGACATCTAGGATCGTCGCTATAGTTTTCACGGAGTAAGTATATTGCCTACTTTTCTTTCACAGGCGTAAAAACACGGTGCATATTTAAAAGAAACGTATGACATCTAGGATTGTCGCCAAAGTTTTCAGGGAGTAAGTATATTTTTACTCTTCTTTCACAGGCGTAAAAAAAGGTGCATATTTAAAAAACATATGACATCTAGGATTGTCGCTATAGTTTTCACTGAGTAAGTATATTGCCTACTTTTCTTTCACAGGCGTAAAACACGGTGCAAATTAAAAAAAAATATAACATATAGGATCGTCGCTATAGTTTTCACAGAGTAAGTATATTGCCTATTTTTCTTTCACAGGCGTAAAAACACTGCATATTTAAAAAAGCATGACATCTAGGATCGTCGCTGTAGTTTTCAGAGTAAGTATATTGCCTACTTTTCTTTCACAGGCGTAAAAATACGGTGCGTATTTAAAAGAAACGTATGACATCTAGGATCGTCGCTATAGTTTTCACAGAGTAAGTGTATTGCCTACTTTTCTTTTACAGGCGTAAAAACACGGTGCATACTTAAAAACATATGACATAGGATCGTCGCTATAGTTCTCCTACAACCCTTACGTAGACTTCTAAAACCCTATTTATTACAATAATAATTTTAAATTGAGTAATTTCGGAAATAAAGAAGGGAGGGGTTTGTTTTGTTTTTGCAATTTTTTTAAATATCTTTTTAAATATTAAGTTTAAAGTTATACAAAATATTTTTGTACTCCTCCTAACTAGAACTTCCAAATCCACATGACATAAAATTTAAGAAAAATGTAAGCTTGTTCATAAACTGTTTACATGGATAGCATTAAGTGCAGGTTTACATTGATCTAGTAGATCCAGTGTTACTGATATCTAGCGCAGGTTAGTCACTATATCCATGTAAACAGTTTATAATGCGGTCCAGTGTTGGTCCGCACTCCGCCATACTGGATCTGTGTGAAGGCGGCGGTCTAGTCGTTAGCACAAACACCGTCTAGTGACTATTGATGTAAAAAGAGAAGATACGGTACACTTTTACTTTATGTAAGTACAAAATGGGCATAGGTACAACTACACGCACACAAACTCTCCAGCTGCAATCACAAATTGCCCTCATGTAAAATTAACCGAAAGAGACAAAGCGATGCATTGTGAATGTAGTGCGAGTAAATCGAGATATTACAGCAAAGTGACAATTTACACCGAACACACTACTAGTACTATAGCTTTTCACGGTGAGGTGCTTGTGCATTCTGCTATCATTCAAAATCAAAATGACATCGAGAAAGTGGTCTGACGAGGAACTTTTAAAGTTTGTACAACTATTGAAATGGAAGAATGTCTATGAAATTTACTATTTCAAAGTTACCGCAACAAATAAATGCCATCAGCGGTACATAACATTTGTACTGGTATGAATATGGACGGTTCAACAACTGATCACGTTAAATCTAAAACAAAACCCACGAGATCCACTTGCTACTTAGAATGTGATAAAATCAAAAAATCAATATTCTGCGGTCTATAGGAAATGTGCATGTGCCAAAAGTAAACCATTTCATTATTGGCACGTACATTACGGAACAGTACGTAAGTTTCAGAATTACACGAATTCATAAAAAATATAGCAACAAAAATAAGAACGACTTACAACCATTATAGCGAAAAAGAAAATTACAAACTATTATAAATCTCTTTAAATTCTTCTTGAATCATGTTATGTAACTCATCGAGTAATATCGTACAAAGCTTTTTTGACAACATGTTTAGTTGTCTTCGCTTTCCAAAACGCTAGGAACTCATTATGGCTATGAACGTGTATTCACCTTAGCCAAACAAGAATAACTACTGGATTAAATGTTAACGGCGTGATTTCTGTTCCAATATCTATGGTACGGGAATCCAGTGACACTGGATCAATATAAATCACCTTTAATGACGGTTGGTCCGGTCTGAACCCGGGCGGATTTCGTTTGATTGGACTAAGCTTGGTGTGTAGACAATTGAACCGCGCGGACCTGAAATAACAATAAATATAGTCGTCGGACACACGAGACGATACAGTTCGATAGAAAATGAAATCCGTTGTCCTCTAGTCCCAAATCCGATCGTCTGTTAACGCTTAACACCTAGAGCTAATACTATATGGACTTTTGTCGATGTCCTTAAACATTTGCAAGTCGGTAAATTTTTGAGATTTATCATAATTTTATCCACACGGATTTGTCACAATTTTACCCAAACAGATTTACCACAATTTTACCTACACCACCCACAGCTTGTACCCTGAAATTATCATTAACAGAATAAAAAAAATATTCAAAAACCCAATGTGTTAAAGTTCAAAAAATATCCTTCCATTAATATTTTCGGATTCATTTTTAATTATTTTGCGGAGAAGAATATAAGGAGTGGTGTTGCTTAATATTTCAAAGAATACAGGAAATAAAATCAAAATTTTGTTTGTTCGTTGTCTTAGATATCATAGATCATAAATGCATATGCTAAGATGAACACTTTAACCATAAAGCAGAAATCTGCCCTCTATTGCTCAAATAATAAAAGAAACACTTTTCTTTATGCTTCATCAGTACTTCAAATTAAATTTTTGCATGGCGGCAATTTTTATTTATTTTGTCGCTGTAAGCTAATGGCGTGCACACTGAAACCATGACGAAGAAGACATTACCTCAAAATCTACACAAGCTACAATATAAATTCTGGCAAATGAAAGTCGAACTTGTGCAATTAGTATTCCATACCACTACATCTATGCCACATAGAGGCATTAAAGCATATGTGGCGTCCATAAATTCAATATAAATAATTAAATTGCCTATTATAAAGAAACAGTCTAACCTAATGCGTTCATAATATACAAAGTGGATATACATCTTATCGTAAACCTGCCCGATATTTTTTAGACTTAAATATGTAAAGTCCATAATTTTGATATAAATAATGATATTGCCTATAGTATAGAAACTATTTAAACTAATGCATTGACGATAGTTTATGTCGATATAAATCTCTACATCAATGTTCGCGATATTTTTCAATCTTAAATACGTAAAGTCCATAATTTTGATATAAATAATGATATTGCCTATAATATAGAAATTATCTAAACTAATCCATTGATGGTAGTTTATGTCGATATAAATCTCATCATCAACGTTCATGATATTTTTCAGTGTTAAATATGCGAAGTCGGTAATTTCGATATACTCGTAAATAATTAAAGTGTCTATAATAATGAAATTATCTAAGGTAAAACGTTGATTATAATTTTTGTCGGTATAAATCTCATCAATAACATCGCTGATATTTTTCAGTCTTCAATATGTGAAGTACGTAATTTCGAAGTAAATAATTAAATTGCTTATAATAATGAAACTATCTAGACTAATGCGTTGATGATAATTTTTTGTCAATATAAATCTCATCATCAACTTTCTCAATATTTTTCAGTCTTAAATATGAGAAGTCCGTAATTTCGATATAAATAATTATGTTGCCCTGAACTAACGCTTAAGGTAATAATATTTTGACGTGAAACGTCTTTCAGTTCGGCAAGTAAGGCGTCACTTGCTAAAACGACATGCAACGAAAACATGTCGCCTCGGTAATGAGTGTAACTCTGTGACTGCGTGCCAGAGATGATATATTTATATATCTTTATAATTTATGACTAAAGTAGCCATTACTCACTACATATAACTCGTGCAGCTAGATGGCGCCAATACCGCGTGACGCATATCGAAATATGGGCTAAAAATTAACGCTTAAAAGGCATTCGTTTGCTTGTAACTCGTCAGTACGTTTACAGATTAATACGAAAGTGGTCGCGTTAGTTAGAATACGTAGCCCTCTAAATACGTGCAAAATATTTATAATTAATAATAGATGCCCACCAAAAGTAAAAGCGGAATTTGAATTTATGAAAGTAACATTTGAATTTAGGAAAGTTGAATTTTATGGAAAATTTCAGACTCCTTCAACTATGGTGCCTCCTATGCGTACAGTTAAGCGACTCGCTGATATAGAGAGACGTTTCACGTTAAACTAATGACCGTACGTGCCTATACAGTTATTTTCTATATAAATCGCATCATCAACGTTACTGATAAAGTCATAGCCATAGTTTTATTCGATATTGGTACATAAAGCACACTCAATATAGTCAGTTCGTACATAATAAACCCGAAAGAATTAAAATGTCGAAGAAGCAAAAAACAAGAAATAAAAAACAATATCATAAATAAATAATTATTTTTCACTCTTAACCAGTCGATAATTTTCGATATAATGAAGGAAGGCAGTGATTATTTTAGAATATTATTTTTTAAAATAAATTACAAATTGTTAAATCGAATTTTATTGAGCTTTAATTTAACATTCAACGTAAAAACCCTTAAAAAGCGTTTTTTCGCCTCACCTCTCACCCACTTTCACACTCAAATTTCTTACCAAATGGAAATTCAACTTCGTATAAATCATTTGTAAGTAAAATATTACTTCCTACGTGTACGAACACCCCAATTTACTTAAACTTTATATGAGAGGTGCTCTAAGTATAGATTAAATATAGATTGAATATTAAAAAAGGATTGAGTATGAGTAACCTTATTGTGTAGTTGAGGTAAAACTTCTTTGACAGTTGTGGCAGGTATTACTAAAAATTGCGCGCGTAACTCAATACACGTAACGAAAATGAAACTTCTTTGGCGATCTCAACCTCGATTTGTAAATATATATTTAGTAAGGGGTAAAACGAACAGAGAGAGAAAGAGAAAGAAAGAAGTAAAGTAGCAAACATCTGGGATCTCGGTTGATTTACTACGATCCGTAGGAAATTCATTGTTCATCTCCAGAACTCATCATCAGACCCTGACCTGTTTGATGGTGTAGTTAGTTTGCAACATAACAACTGTCAATAGCAAATATCTTTAATCACGTTTGATTTACTCCCATTCGTTAAGAAATTATATTTTTCATCTTCTGAACTCATCATCAGATCCTGACCTGATAGATAGTGGAGTTATTTTGCAAAGTACCGACTATCAGTAGCAAATGTGTAGAATCCGGCTGATTTTTATGATCTCATCATCAATCAGATCATCATCATATATATAAAGGACCACTTCGCTAGTATAAACTTTCTAGCAAAATAATTATTAATGTTAAACTTTATAACAGAAATAAACTCAACTATATATGTGTATATAACACATAAACTCACGAAATTCTATAGTCAGTCGATGCATTCAAATACAGGAAACTTCGTAAGCAAAGTATAAACTTTACCGAACGTTATTTCCGTCCGAAAAAAATCTGAGTTCCTCTAGAGTCACGACTAAACAAGTTTTATTTAAAAAAAATCGTGAAATGCGTATTTGGGAAAATTGTATTTTTAAACTATATTTCTATGTAAATTACTTGAAACTTTCAGGTTAGAAAAAAAATAAAATAAATAATCCAATAAAATACTATTGTTTAGAATATTTTATATGCTTTTCAATTCCATTATAGAAAAAATAATACAACGGCGCGAAGGGGGATACTTGCACTGCACGTAATCTTATTGTTTCTTTAATAATTTACGTCGTGAAAACTGAAATACCCATCTAAAGCATTTTCTCGCCAAATGTTATAGGCATATATCTAAAACTAGAAACCTTACACCGTGCCAGACAAAGGAACTGACAGACAGTAAAATTACAAGAGTCTCTTGTTCCACTATGGAGCCTTAAAAAAAAGGTTGGTTTACACACGCACGCACACGTACATACATTTTTTTCATTTTCTTTGTTGCATAACTTCCAGTTGTGTGCTTAATTTTTAACTAACGTAACCCAATCTCGACGTTATGACGATAGAGATAATTATAACTCGGATAATTTTACCAACTTTTAATATAGCTATTTACCAAGATACTTTCTTCTAAAAATGACATAATTTTTTAATTTCGAAAAATGTTTCGGTTCGATCCGATCCGATATTATGACCTAAATTTGACTTTAAGAAATTATATGCATATCTGTCCGTTGGTTTGTATCTATATACGTATGAGAAGACACTACAGGTGGTAATTATCGCCCAATCTTGGCAATGCTTCTTTTTCCATCATTGATTAAAAGCTAGAATAAAAGCTTATTGATTTCCACAATTCCAAAATTTGCTTTTTTCGTACTCAGCGTCTCTTGTGGGTTTACGTTTTAACCTTTTTTTATAATTGTTCATTTATAAATAATAAAAATAAACGCGGTGTATACACTTTCGCTTTTACCAACGATTCTAAAGTTTCTATGCTCTTTTCAGATAATATTATCGGTTTTATATAAAAAAAAATCCAGTTGAAATGATTATAATTGTAATTGCATAATGAAAGTTACATAATAAAGTATTCTTACGTATTATTATAATAGTTTACTGCAAAATATTTATGGTTTGTTTGTTTTGATTAGCCAATTTGGCCTTTCCTTACATGAATTAAATGCGGCTAACGAAGACCTTTTTCGAATAGATGTAAAATGCGTGCGAAGTTTTCATGCATCTCGTTAAATGATAATTTTCGTTAATGAAAATCTAAGATGAAATTGAAGTTCCGTTTTCCATTTAAATAAAATATTAAGCTTTAAAGTGGCATGAAATGAGCCCCCTTCCAATTTTTCAATTACAAATTCAGAAAATCCACAAAACATCCATTTCTAAAATTTGAATAGAAGTTAGAATTTTCAAATAATTATGTTGGTTAAATTGTGTCAATAATTTCACGAGTCGTAGACAAATGAAGCCTATTTTATGCTTATTCTGGTAAGACCTTGATCAGTTTTTTGTTTTTTTTGTGATATGCCGATAGATGTTCTTACGGATTAATCTTTAGAATCGCTTAAAATATCTTCCTTTCTTTATTCCAATAAATATTTAATTTCTTTAAAAAATTTAAAAGACATAAAATAATATACCTATCATCATCTCAAAGTCGGTAATCAAATTATGCAGCCGCCTGGCCCAAGCTAAAACTTTTTATGATATAAAGGTGAAATCGCGCTTTCCCCCCACAACATTTCACTCTATAAAACCTTCATTATGTAAATGAAATGATAAAAAGTACCCAAAAGTAGACAAATAATTTATATTCCACAATTCAACCCCGTAAACAGCTCATCTCATTTCTTTTGAACCCTCTGGAAAACTGGCTTGGCGATTTATATGAACTGCGTCGCGGCGCTCAGTTTGCGTGCACATGGAAAATATAATCTAACACTTTCCCCCCGGTAGGCAGCAGCGCGGCAAGCAGCTGGCTGTACTCCCCCTACTCCCCTCCACCCCTGGCGCATGTAGCGACAAAGAAGCCCACGCTCAATGAAGTAGCGCATGCGCGGACTCACCCTCCGACCGCCGGCCGGAGAGCGCCATCACCATCCATTCGAACCGCACGAACGATAACTCTCCATCGAATTTAGCTTCATTATAAATTAGGAAAATATTTTTTTATTAATTTAAGGATCATTAAAAGCGTTAGTTTAGTAAAGAACAAAAATATTGAAGCTAAATGGTGACACAATAAATAAACGTAAAAGTGCAGAAACGAAACTGTGATGGAAAAGTAGTATTGTTTTGAATAATATTTTAATTTAATTTTAAATTAACATAATGTATAAGACAGTGCGACACGGAGAAAACAGTCTACAATACACCATATTACCCCAAACAGAAGAGGTACTGAGTACCAGCGGCATCAAAGGCAAGGGTCGGGATTACAGCCCGTCGATCCACGTGAAGAGGTCGAAGTCGAGATGTACACTCCAGTTCATCATGTTCTTCATTTTGAGTATCATTGTGACGGTTGTTATTGCGGCTTTTCCGATTTACGTCGTGTCGGGAGTCGTGTACCTCACCACTCCTGCCACTCTGCACAAGGAACCGGAACTGAAGGAGAGCAACAAAGTGTTCGTCGTATTGGACGGCACGACGCCAGGACCCGGTAAAGCAGGTACGGCGCAATCGAGGAAAAAGGAATTGAGCGCCTCGGGCGATGATAGTTTTTATACCGTTAAAAATATATTCAAAATTGACACGACAACCGAGTCAAGCCAAGAAGTGACGAGGCAAAAAACGTCGATGGGCAGTTTGTTCAACAATAAGAAGTTTACTGACTCTTGGATCTTGCCACCGATTACCCGGTTTCTGTCAACGACAACGGAATCATTGAAAGGCGACGACGGAAACGGGGCACGAAAAGCTCCGATACCCTTCGCTCGACAGAGAGCCAGTAACAATGATCTGATGCTGGATCAGGTGCCCCACGTGCCTTGGACAGAAGTTGACGATGTTATCATCAAGCCTACCCTGAGACCAGACGTGCCGATTTCAACAATCGATTATGGAAAGATTTTGCACGACGTTAAGCCGGTATTAAACGTTAGAACATTCACTGACAAAATCACGACCTCTACTTTAGCGCCCCGAAAATTCGAGGATGTTCTAATTACTACGAAAGATAAAATTGCAGTAACTGAATCCATTACCACGGAGAAAACAGGTCCTCTAAGCAATTCTGCGAAATTCAATGCAGTCAAGGAGCAGTTGTTGGATATCGATTCGGAAGACGAGTTCAAAGACGCTCTGGTTGAAGATGATGAAGTTACGACACCTGCCGACGACGTGAAAATCAAATCACCGGCTAAAGACAATTGGCTGCCCAATCGATGGCCTTTCGTGGACCCTTCTTCATATTTCCAATGGACGGTGAGTACTTATGTCACAGTTTCGCAACTTTTTTAATGTGTTATTATAGTTTTGATTTATTGAATTATATTAAGGCCATTATTTAAAACCTTAATTAAGAACAAATATATGTCAAAATATTGCTGCGTACTGATTACCGTAGATAATTTTGTCGGTATTTCTAATACAGTTTAGTTAAACATATTTTATTTACCATCGAGTAATTGTAAATTTAAATTGTTTGGCTGCGTCAAAAATTGCGTCTAAACAAACATAATTGTAAATAACATTTCCAACGATTGTTACATAAAAGCAATTCGATAACAGTGGCGTGACCTTGAGACCTTGCTTAAGTTTGACGCTAAAATGGCTGCTATTCTTAGATTTAACCTAAACATAAGCGCTGCGTACTGAATTCTCTACACGAGTATACGCTTATGCTTCTATACACGTAAGTACGATCGAAGGTTTCGTTTCCTTATTAGATGTAAGAAAAGCTACGTTCGGAGCAAGGTCACAAATTCAACGAAGAGTGTAATGGGGTAGCCGACGGGAAGGGCCTGGGGATCCGTAAGCTGCTAGGGTCGCGTGGGGAATTCAATTATTACCCTCGTAAATGAGTGGAAGTACTTCTGTTAATGTAAACTGTTCGCTCTGGCGTGATATTACCGCATAATCGTTCAAATGAAATATTAATGAGCGCATGTTTATACATAATTTAATTTACATATTCGAGTAACGTTAACAGTTTTTCAGTTATTTAAAGCAAGCTTTTTCACAATACTAACATTAAATTAAAAAATTGACTATTGGTTTTAGGGTCCTGTGGTGAAATAAAGAACTGCGTAATTTCCGTCCGTCTTCTTACTTAGCCTCGCAGTTTCAATAGTATTATATGCATAAAATTTTGCAAATATTTGTTTCAGATATGGATCTAAATTAATATGTGGTAGAATATTAATATTTTAACTCCGTGTATGTAAAGTGCGGTAGAACATTTCTTTCGAGTATCTCATTAAGTGCCATTTCATTGGATACGTCTTCAGAAATGAAATAAATGTTTTATTTGGCATCTTTCGGTTTTAAATTTCGTTTATGAAATTTTAAGCTTCAAAATAATCTACAAAGTGTTTCAGAACTTACCAATTATTTAATTATGGATTTGAAAACTCGGAAGATATATTAAGAAACTGGCGTTGGACTAGAAATTTAAATTGAAATTATTTCTATTAACTTGCATCATTGCATACCCATTCACATGGTATAGATTTATTACCTGTGACAACTTTTGAAAACTTGCTTAACCCTCTAACCACACACTCTCTCACGTTGCAGATTTAGGTTTGTGGTATCTGATATAAGAAAAAACTATAATATACTATTCATATCGTAGAAGGAGAACAAAATAGACCAGATACGATCACGCAACGAATAGTGCGAAAATGTCCTGGATATTAGAGCAATCGTCTTGTTTATCTCACTTGTGTATGCGTTTTGTTTGTTTGCCACACTGCAACTGTGGCAAACAATCTCGACGTAGTTATCGTTTATGCTTTCTTTTTACAGTGTTAAATATATTTACTACGACCACCACTATATCTCTGTAGTTTCAAGTTTGTGAACATTTTAGCTATGGTGAATTATTGTATTTTAGATTGTAAGAACTTTTTTAATCCTATTTAAATTTCTTGAAAAGTTTTTGAGATTTTGACACTGAAGTTAAAAAAATGGACTTAATATAAATATTTCCTAAATGGTCTCCTGGATACTTGGAGCCTTTTGAGGTGGAAAGTTTAAATGTTATGTCAGTAAATTGATTAATAGGAAGAAAACGTGTATAATAACGCAAAAAAAGGAAATATAATTTTTGAACACCTACAGCGAATACTGATTTCTGTCAATACTGTCATACTAAGTATGATTTTGTGAAACAGTTCATCTTATTTTTAAATCAACAGTATGAAATTCTTGAGTACCCAACTTTTGTTGTTAGTTCCCTTTATTTTCTTAGAAAGTTTGCGATTCCTAGGATTACCAGCTTTACCTAGAATGTCAACATATTTATAAATGTTTTAGTCCTAATCTTCAAAAAATTAAATATTCAAAGCAATTATTTACAATATTTCAAACTAATTTCACGAGACATAGCTATTGCATGTACACTGAACTTACTCAAATTACTAGCTCCTATTCAATAACACATAGAAATACTTTAAATATTCTTTCGAGACAAAATTATTTCTAAAGATATTAACCCATATATTTTCTCTTCATTCAGACAAATAAAATCCATATCGGCCCTGTGAGTGTTTAGTAATGTAAATTCGTCCGGGACCCCAATACAAATATAAAACTTTTGCAAACAGTATGCAGTGTCAACGAAAGGTCCTGAAGCGCGCTGTGGTTATTCCCTTGGCCAAAGTGGTTGCAAACGCGATAAGGTGTTAATTTTGTTACATGCATGTATTGTAGTATCTGAATGAACCAATCAGCTTACGGGTTGACAATGTGTTTTCAGTATCGATAGTTATTGCAATTAGGTTATATATATATTATTATTATTATTATATATTTATAATGTTGCTACTAAGGAAAATTACCGCGGAGAAAAGCTTAGCAGGTGGGCAAACTATGAATATACATACTATTTATATATAAACAGTTTCTCTATAAACCTTTACAATGTCAATGGGGTCAAAACAAAATAACTTATTACAATTATAACAATGTGGTTTATTTAAGTTTAAATTTCACTTGAAACAGAAAATTAACTTTCAACTTAATTTCGTAAAAAAGTTATTGAAAAAGGTTGTTCATAAAAAACACAAACTAATTTATTTCGACCAGTTCAAGGTGATCAAAATCAGAAAAAGTAACAATCCAGCTGTCACGTGGGTGTACATCTATACAAGTGGACTTCCACACTGTCATGGTAGAAGACTGTCACAGTAGCTGCCACGACGGCGACTGTTGCAAGTAGTGTCATTCTTCATACTATTAGAGTGTAAACTGTAAACAAACAAGAGTACTTTTCAAACGCGCATTAATAACATATTTTTGGACAGTTGCAAACAATTAAATAACGCAAATAGGGTTATAGATTCAGTTTGAATTTTATTACTTTTAATTTGTTTTTTAAAACATAATGGCTAGAAATCAAAAAGTATTTTTGATTAGAGATGATATGAACAGGTAAACTAAATTGTTCGTCTATCTGTTATTACCATGACATTATCCGCCATCAGAATGGACTAATCGGCGATTGTACTAAACCGAATCAAAACAAATTTTATATTTGACAAATATCAACAACGAGCAATACCAGAACTATTCATTAAGTCAAGAAATATAGTATTTATATTACGATAGTAAAGCCAAAAAATAATCAATGGTTTGATTTGACATCATGAAAAGGGTTAAACCCTTAGACGATCAGTCGGAATGATAATAAAATGAAAACAAGGATTATTATTCTAAGTCGGTCAGGCGTAATTAAGATTACGACTGACCGACTGGTGATTAAGGGAGATAGATTTCTACAAATCCAGAAATTAGAGCATCAGTCACAAGAAATGGAGGAGAGACTAATATTTGAACTGATACTATAATGTCAAACTTTAGTTTTTTTCTTTAGTCGTGTGCCAAACACCACAAAAACATTTCGTATCCCGAGATTACATGCTTTATCAGATGTTTCCAAAGCACCACCCCCTTCCTTTTCCACGTTACATAATTCAATCAGCTCTTGTTGAAATGAAACAGAAGTTCTTCTAATTATTCTATATTATTTATTGCGAATAATAATATATTTAATAATAAAATATCTCATAAATTTATAGTTTTTGCCAATGCAAACAATTTTATATTGCTTTGCCTTGGCTTATCTATCCAATTTATTAATGGGACCAACAATACCTGCAAGATGGTCTTGCATACTTTTGGCTTCCCTGGACCTATTTCTACTATTCAATCCTTGCAAATAATTACATGCAAGCCTTTTATTTACATTACCTTGATCCTTTATTTCCACATTACAAGAAATATAGAATAGACTTCTTCATCGTCTTCTATAAGAAAGATGTGTAGATAGCAGCAACCTAAAACCACCCTTCAAATCGTGGGAAAACGAAACGGAAAACATAGAAACTATTTGGGAGTAGTGAGGGGTGGTAAGTTCTGTCTCTGTAAAATGGCGCTTAAATGAGTATATTTATTAAGTTTCTTTATATTTCTAACTTTTCTTATTATACTGAGTGCCAATACGATTTCCACATACACCTACTTCTTATTAACCATTGTGCATTGCAATAGTGATAGTTAACTTCCAACTGAACTTTAATTATCCCAGTCCGATTGTCAGTTCCGCTTATTAGTCGTATAGCTCGAAATCGAACCATACATCCGAATGTGTCATTCAAAATGTTATTCCAGCTGAGCGTCTCAGGTACCTTCAATGAATTGTTGTCGACATTTGTTATTTTTCACAAATACGCTCTATTAGCACGATTTTACTTTGAAATCAATATAGATAGTTTACGCTTGTAATTTTGTGTACATATATGTACCAAAAATAGGATATTTGACTATATTTTTTTATTACTAGAATAGAATAAATAACAACATTAAAAACGGTTGAAATAAATATATCGTAGGACTTTTCATTACAAAGTTATAACGACTTAAAAACTGACGAACTACGATTCGCGCGAAAACGCTCTATACAAAACACAACAGGCTTATAACGTCACTGGCCAGTTATTTAGCATTCATTATAAGGGAATTTATTAAATATTTTTAGTATCTCGTTAAATATTGCGTTTAAGTCATATGTTGCATATTATAATTTTCTTGTTTTTTGTAGGGAAACTAAATTCATAATAACTTTTTTACTTTAATAAACAAAAAAATTTACAATTTCTACTATTTAGAAGTTTCGATTGTGAATCTTTGTTTATATTATGCCTACGATAGTAGCTCAGGTTTATTTGATAGAATAATGACAAAAATATTTAATTTACTGCAAACACTCTTATAACTAAAAATCTATGTTCCAATCAAAAGCAGCTAAGCAATTGAATAATCGTTGTTCAAAGAATTTTCGGAAAATGGTTTGACCATCTCCATTTGACAAACGGTTGATTTTTTAATTCTGCGTATCCTTTTACTGAAAATAATGAATAGTAAGATTCTCTACAATTAAAGAATGAATAGTAAGATTCTCTACAATTAAAGAATGAATAGTAAGATTCTCTACAATTAAAGAATGAATAGTAAGATTCTCCACAATTAAAGAATGAATAGTAAGATTCTCCACAATTAACGAATGAATAGTAAGATTCTCCACAATTAAAGAATGACTAGTAAGATTCTCCACAATTAAAGAATGAATAGTAAGATTCTCCAAAATTAAAGAATGAATAGTAAGATTCTCCACAATTAAAGAATGAATAGTAAGATTCTCCACAATTAAAGAATGAATAGTAAGATTCTCCACAATTAAAGAATGAATAGTAAGATTCTCTACAATTAAAGAATGAATAGTAAGATTCTCCACAATTAAAGAATGAATAGTAAGATTCTCCACAATTAAAGAATGAATAGTAAGATTCTCTACAATTAAAGAATGAATAGTAAGATTCTTTAAATCTCTTTTTCAAGAAAACCATTACGGAACTCATATTTAGACTTTTATTTTTCTACTCTTTGCTATCTTTGAAGAAATTATAGAATCTATCTAGATAGATCTTTGAAGAATTCCTCTTTGCTACCTTTGAAGATATTAACTAAATGTTGGTCCCCATATCTTTTCCTATAGCCTTGGCAGCTTTAAATAATTTAGATGCATTGAACAAGCTGAAGAGATGCAATGTGTTATCCTTCGCCTCTCACCGAAGCTATCTTTCTTTCTGTACCGCAAAAGAAAACAAATTGAACCTTTATAAGATCGATAATTACCATGTCCATCTGTCGATCTGTCACAGCTGCTTTTCTCAGAAACAGGGTGGCGCAGAAATTTGAAACCGGACATAGTAATAACGCATACTGCCCTGCGCATACCGCAATAACGAATACTTTAAAATATTTATATGGAAATAATTTTTAGGAGGAGAGAGGGGGGGCGATGTTATTTACTCGAAACAAGTTGTAAGATTCCATATGTCGCTTGGGATATCGTTTGATAGGGCTAATTGTAAGGGTGACAAAAATATTTTATTTACAAGTTTAAGTGGTAAATTACCCCATATCCCATCCCTTATTTTTCTAAATATTGCTGAACCTAAATTGTAAAAAGCACGTTTTTGATTTCTATAACAAAGATCGTAATTTTTTAAATATATGTGTGATATTTACGATGATATGTATGTCTCTCCTACTTAATTGTATGTGGTATGGTTAAATATTTATTATGTTAGGAAGTCCGAAATAATAATGACATATGATAATAAAGTAGTTTCGCTTCAAACGAGGTACGGAGCTTTCGATGCCCGAGCCAGTCTTGCAATTAACCGATTTTTGACGTAGAACCCCATCTTTCCCGCCATTTGATGGAGGCAAGGTCATAGCCAATCGGTTAATGTCAGTTTCAGTTTCCTCCGAAATGTTTGTAATTTTAACATTGAACATATTATGTCTTATTAACCCACAAGTATGCCACTTAACCATTAAAAAAAATAATTTTAAAAACTAAACTGGGCTCATTTTTTTATTTATTTAATGTCCCCTTCGTAATATTTTTTTAGCAACGGCCATGGATAAAGGTTATTTCCAGAGTACAATGCAAAGAAAATGTCCCAGTTTGCCTAAATCATCGAAACTTATAATTGTTAAAGAATATGGCATTAGAATGATTCTTAAGTTCAATTTATAATCAAATAAGATTCAATTCTCCAATTTTTATGTCACGAACCATTTTTATTTTATAACGAATTTAGTAAATAAAGTATCATTACGTACAAAAAGTTGGCGTCACCAAAAGGTTAAGGCTTTTTTTGTTAAACCGTCTTCATCTTTTACAAATACGATTTATCAGCCTGACTCTGTTTCACCATTTTACGTACTCTAAACTCCATTGCAAAAAGGAAAACATTTGTACAAAATTACTGCCAGCTCTTCCTAAATTGACAAACTTTATTAAATGTGTTTCAATTACGGAAATCGATAACAAAATATTAAATTGGTTTAAAATAGTAAACATTGGACGAAAAAAATATTTGCTGTTGAAACCGAAAAATGGTTGATTATTATTGCGAATGTTGAATGTAATGCATGTTTTAGAATTTAGTGTATTTTGCCCTATTTTTCCTTCACCCGAGGCACTCGGTATTATGTAAGACCCGGAAAAGCTCGAGTTGGAAATACTTTCTGTAGTTAGTCGTACGCTTATAGTACAAACGAAGAAACTTTTCACTCGTTTCATTCGATACATACAGAAGCTCAGCAACTCCATTGCGGTATTGCGGGTTTCTTCTTTAGCGTTTTTCAAAAACATTTTATTTGTTTTTCACCGTCCACTTCAATCGTTTTTCCACATCTAAGTGCACTGAAGTGCGCAGTTTCGTAACTCGGGATTTGCGAGTTTTGTCGAATAGGTAATAAAATATTTTCAATAAATAGAAACAAGGAGCATAATAAAAACGATAATAGTATTGAAAAAATAAAGTAAATAGAACGTATTTAGGATAAAATATAAGTCAAAAAAGATTAAATTGTAAAAAGTTACAGAAAGGAAGAAAAGAAAGCTCAACAATCAAATGTTCAATTAATTTAAAAAAATCACGGAAACTCACTAAATTGAAACCTAAAAGTTGAATTACTTTACAATACATTATACAGACTTATTAAATAATATCTCACGGAAGAAGTACTTGGAACTTGGAATTCAAACCAAAGACGGTCAAAAGTCATGTTTTCGTTTCTTACGACACACTTTGTACATTAAAATAAGTGGAAGGAGTTAATAAAAGAAAAAAAAAACGTCTCGTTTGTGACAATAATGTCGAATAGTCTTGAAGTTATTTCTCTCCAAATTATTATCATATATTTATAATTCACACTGCCTTGAAATAAATGCCAAAAATCACGTTTTTGTTTGTTATAACTTTTCCCAAATTATGTAGATTAAACTTCTGGGCCGAATTTAATAGCAGAAAAAAATGTTGCCAGATGGATAAATTATTTTTATAAAAAAAATTTACAATGTCCCAGATTTTTATGTTGTTCTTTTTTAAAGAAAAAATATGTATATTATTCGTACAGGTGATTTCGTGCATCAAAATGGCTAAATCTGAAACGAGTTTCTGTAAAAAATGTAATTTTTTTAACTTTAATCTTTTATCTTTTTTTTAAATAAAATTTAATTTTTTGACAAATATAACAATGAAGGGTAATTCCAGATATATTTCACCTATATTTCACCGGCATACTATCCCAGCGTCATTTATCGATCAATTTATATAAATATTGACAGTAATATTTTCAACAACAAACTTTTTTACATGTTTTAATTTTGGTTTTTCCATGTCCCAGCTTTTGAGAGGCGTTGTGACTTAATGAATCACAACGCCTCTCAAAAGCTGGGACATCATGATTTTATATTTACTCACCTTTTCCCTGTTTATTCTGATTCTCTAGAAACCGTTTATTCGTATAGGTCCAAATATCTTATTATACACAATTAAATGAAACTACGTGATGTAGTATTATTTCTACTTTCTTTAAGTTCTTTACCACGACCTAGGTTTCGTTGTATTACAACATCTTCAGGTAGGCTATTAGCAAAGATCTTAGCTAATATCCCACCTGAAGATGTTGTAATACAACGAAACCTAGGTCGTGGATTATATAATTATTATAATAAATTAATATAATGGATTATAGAATTTAAAGAAAGTAGAAATAATACTACATCACATAGTTTCATTTAATTGTGAATAATGAATTTCTACAAAATTAACGCCAAATATATTCAATATTTTATTATACTTAATGCTTTTAATCTGTTGTTATGTTGTTCAATGAAATGAAATATAAAAAATCGTACATTACTTCTGTCGTCTAATAGACGAATCGAACATTTAATTTTTTTTAGTAAGGACGTCTTTTTCAACTTTCTAAAGAATAACTTTTCCTGCTGATAAATTATTGCATTAATCATATATATATATATATATATATATATATATATATATATATATATATATATATATATATATGTATATATATATATATATATACATATATACACATATACATATATATATACATATATACATATATATATATATATATATATATTTATATATATATATATATTTACATAAATGAATGATATATAGGTAAAATAACTAAATTTACAATCTATTGTGTGTATCTGATAAGTCTGTGAGTAAGCCTTTATAAAAACTTATATATTTTGTTGAAATTTAAACTGATGGAAGTGAAAAGGAATATAATTTATATTAAATATTTAATTGTCAAGTCAAATAAAATAAACTAAAAATTTGCTGTTAACCTTTATAACGCTTCCTTCAAAAAATTGATCTTTTTTAGAAGTCAATTTAACTTAGCAAAACTTCATTTACAACCTTGTTATGGTCGAATTTTGTGCTTCCTGAATTTATTTTGAGTAATTGAAATAGGTGAGAGTCGTACAATATTTGGTGGGTTCTACGTTGGATGAAATGCAATATTTCACTTATTCATGTTTCCACTTCAGTTTTCGTAGTTGAAGTGGCTCTACAACTACGTTAAAAGAAATCAATTGGATGCTGCCGTCAATTAGAATGATTCCCGCTTAGTTTTTAGGGCCCGAACGTTGAACGGAAAAACAAAACCCCTTTATCGAGTTCGTTATCGATCTTTGTAACATCACTTACGTTATGTCTGTCTATTTGCCGCAGTCGATTTTCTCAGAAACCGTTTGACTTACAACCATATTAATCTGTATATTAATACATGTTAACTAATCTTTATTATATGATAAATGCAGAAGAAGCAAATCAAATATTCAATGTTTTTAAGTTTGAGTGGGAGTACATTTGAAAGGACTTGATATAAGAAACTTAATTTTTTTTTTCGAAATGTTAGTGGCGTATCTAACTTCAGAGACATATACTAAAATATCTCTGAAGTTACGCATAAAATTACCTCCACATCCCCGTCCTCGCTCTTATTTCCAAAACTATTGAACCAAAAATTATGAAAAAACAGGGTTGGCGGAATCTGACTTGAAAATTACAGGAAAACTGTAGCGATTGATATATTAATACTATTAACATCACATCCCACATTACTTCGAAGCTTAATATTTAGCAAATATAGCAGTTTCCAGATTTCATAATTCTTGGTAAATTTACTATATTTTCACACCTGTGAAAGATATACAATAAATATAAACAACAAATTCAATCAAAAATTTTATTTTAATATTTTTCATATAATTTAATAGGATATTATTGGCGCCAAAGTTTGTTCGGAAGCCTATTAGTATGAGTATCACTCGTTTTTCGCAGGTATATTTTCCATTCGATAGAAAAGTGACATTTTCTATCACATGTTTGCATCGTGCATCAGCTAAGGAGCAAAGAATTAATTTTTCAGACTCAATAGCATATCATAAATAATATGTCTACATTTCTTAGATAATTTTGTTCAACGACACTTGCGACATAAAGATTTAAGTATAAATACACGCTGAAATTGGGCAAAATGTTAAACAATGTTTCATAAGGTTTGACTAATTGAAAAATTTTTGTTGACAATTTTGGATGATGTAACTACTTTGAAGTAGTATAGTAATAGCATTCATAACAATATTCCAAACAAACAAACCCTAATAAAACCAGCCGAATGCATATTACACGCACAAATAGGGTCTCACAACGGTGTACATCTCTTGAAATGAATGCAAGTTAAATAAAACTCATTTAAAATTAATATTAATTACATTTTATTCAAATTTGCGTTTTAAAACATCCAAAGAACCAAGAGGACAGATCCATGTATGTCTGTCTATTTGTCACAGATAACGTGAATACGTCCCCCGGACTCCTGTGATTTTGTGAAAGAATTGCTTATAAAGGGTTGTTGAGCCAAAAGAAGAACATTCAGAAGAAAAAAGTAGAACAAGAAAGAGAACAATTTTTATTTTATCCTCCTGGCCAACTTTTCCTGGTATTCTTTTTTTCTAAATCCATGTCATTGACAAGAAAAAAGTAATATTGAATCCTATAAATGACATTCCCGCCGATAAATGATGTTCCGACTAAATGACGCCCGGACAATTTGCTGGTCGATTGTTTTTGTGACAAATTTTGGACCACTATTTGTAAGGTTGGAAACTCACAAAAATTAGTTTTATGTAGACAGAAAGATGAGTAAATATATATTAGTATGATTGTAGCTTTCAAGTTCTTGTTGTAAGGGTTTCAGCAGTTTTTAAGTACGATTGAAATTTAAAACATTTTGCGTAGCTCTGCTACACCATGTACCTATGTACGTATCGGTTTTTTGTTTTTGTTTCTGATTGAAATTATTCTTATTATAGTTATAAATGCAGTGTCTTGTCGAAGACCTAATTTGAAAATCAGAGAAACAGAATACTATTTACGAGCATGAGAAGGTGGATATTTATTATAGGATGGATTAGAAGAGTTTCACAATGAGGAAGAGATTCTCATTACAAGTTATGTAAGCAAAGAGTAACTTTTACAAGATTTAGAGGATGAAGATGGTGATCATAATAAAGATCTGATCTTTGCATGATGAGAAGATGATGACGATCCTTCACTTATTCAGTACTACATTTAATCTGAGTACAGTAATCCTCCAATAATATAACATCAAAGGTTAAACCGTCTAATGTGCTGCTTGAGAAATGGAAATTAATTTAGAAGAAAAAACATTTACAAATTTCAGAATCTAACATTAAATTCAAAGGAAAGCAGATTTAATACCTGAAGCAAACATAGAAACTCCATATCAATGTTTCAAATACTTTTTCTAGATACTTTTATAAAGTCAATAATAAATGAAAGAATATAACACTGAATACGACACGACTTTAGAAATTTCTTAAGAATTCTTGTTTATGTCAGTGCAACGAATTACTGGTCTCTAAACTTTGGATATGATCTTGTGAAGAACACAGTGTCGGTCAATAAATTTTATAAAATAAAAAGATACATTTTAATGATAACAGTAGATTCAGACCAGCTGGATTACATAGCAATGATCGTTTGCATAAAATAAGACCATTGATTGATACACTAAATGAGAGATATTCATCTGTTACCATGAAACAAAGACATTCAACTTAGCCGCAGGCACGTATCATAAAATTTAGCCACTACCTAAAACAGTATTTACTTAACGAACGACATAGTTGTTCAAATTATACATATTGCGCAGTGTTTTGGATTTGAAATTTATTCAGGTAAAGATCTCACAAATAAGCCGAAAGGGAAACCAGATTTAGGGCCAACAGGTAATGTAGTATTATGATTGTTGAGAATTGTACCACTCGTTGTCGATCGTATTTATTCATTTTTTTTGAGAATTTGTACACAGCTTTGCCTCTAATATTTCATTTGGTTCAACAAGGAGTACATTGTTTTGGCATTATACAGCATAATCAATATTACCAGACAAGAATAATATGATGAAAAAAGTGTGCCTAGAGGCATTTTTCATGAAATGACCACTTCATATAAAGGCAACGAGATGTTTACTGTTGCTTAGAAGGATAACAAGATTACAACGATGTTGTCAAGCTATGTAGAATGAATGAAAATGCCAGTTAAAAAGAAAATTTTGATGAGTTGTCCAAAAGCAATTATAAAATCTTATTCCCACATGGGGGTACTGACTTAATGGTCAGTATTCTGGAGATATATTATATACATCTGAACAGTTGCAAATGGTATTTTAGTATCTTCTTCCATTTATTGGATTTAGCAATTATAAATTCATGGACTATATATATAGAGAGAAAATGTTGTGAAAACTGGTTTGATAAAAATTAAATTTTAGATTTAGGTAAGTTCCGAAATGAACATGTTTTTTACTTTGTAATATGCCGCTAAAAGGCACCAAGAGAAGATGGGCTAGTAGAGTCGAAACCAGTTCCACTAAAAGAAATAAGAGCTAATGGCATAGATTACTGCTAAACTGTTGGAATTTTTCAACAAGTATTCACATTGCTCTGGCTACTCTACTATTAGTTGCGGTAAATAACAGCACATTTACTGCAACTGATATTCCGCTTAAATAAGACTTATAACTGTTTTATGAAATGACATGCATGATTAAGTACCTGTATGCACAATGTTGGGAAAATCCAACAAACCATTTTTCATTTGAATTTTTTAAAATTGTTTTTCTTTTTATCTGGAGACTCCTTTATCGCATAATTTTTTACAGAAAAAAAGAAAAATCATGCAGTTAAAGGTCAATATTGTGCAAACGGGTTTAAAAATGGAAAATGGTAAATGAAACCTTAATTTCATTTCAAAAGAATTTTTCTAATTTTATCCAAATTTACAACATTTGATTCAAATAGACCGAAAACAACAGAAATTTTGAATCTTTGATGTACGGATGAACGAATGGATATTGCGAAACTATAAGAGGTCCTTGTTTTATGCTGGGCTGGCAACACAAAATTTATTACTATGTCAGAGACATGGTAATAAATTTAATAGACCTTAAGTACGTCACGATACAAATATAAACTTTACGAGATAATTTAAACACAAAATGCTAAATCGATCATTACAATTTGAAAGTAGTTACATAAATCAGCGCAACGCTGGGATATCAATAACAGTAAAACATTGAGACATGAATGATGTCTCAGTTTTGCATTTAACCCTATTTTGTTATAAATTATTGAACGATATCACGCTGAGTTAACTTTTCTACGCAGAGTTTAATAATACTTACATAAAACCCCATGCGCCCATTGTCTTGGATGAAAATAGTATTTAATTTAAATCGATTGTATCAGGAGGTACATACTCCAAAATACTCAAAATTTTTAAGCAGGAACAAAGAACCTTAGGAAATTATTTAAATTGAATCCCCTTTGCTGTAAATGAAATCTAAAAAAAACAAATTACATCTATAACTGATTTTTTTCTACTAAAATTGTTTTTTCTTACACAAATTAAGTAATTATTATTTTAATATTAGCATCTATGCATCTATGTTGTAACCATAAGCGACAAAAATATGCATAAAAATACCCACAAACACATATGTAATAAAATTCACACTTTCCTTTTGGATGGTGCCGCCAAATTAAAAAAAAATTTCAGACTCTTTGGCATCTAGGGAAATTCCCGATATTTTACTTTTAAATGAGTTATTTTCGAATTACTTTTTAATAATGTTATGGCTGGAAGTACTGCCATATCATGCTTGCCTTAATTGGTTATGCTTTACATAAACAACTAGATTTATAAGAGTGCACAAGGGAAATAACACTTGTTATTATTTTAACATTTTGTTATTATTTTAATTATCATTATATTGACATATAATTATAGAAATATGACTATGGCAAATTTACATATTCCATTAATAAATTTCTATGAATTTTCTTCCACATATAGTCATATAACCGCAATATATACTTAACCGTAATAAGCCTAATAGTGGTAATAACAGAACGGTATAGAGTACAGAGAACATTTTTTGATGTTATGAGACATAAATTTTCACTAAGATAATTGAAATTTGTATAAGGCCAATATATACTACATTCAACTGGACCGTAATCAGCATATGTTATTTAATGGTGCATGATGGTGTGGTACATAAAACAGCAACCCAAGTCTAACAAGACACGTCTCTTAACGAAACACTGCGATATCTCACTTCACAGGGCTATAGTGCTGGCGACAACCTACTGCTACCAGCTATACTTGGTGCTGCTTTAGCCGCGCTGCTCGTAGTCGCTGTCCTCGCTTTTGCCATCAGGCGCAGGAGATGTCAGACGAGGGGAGCTCAGCACATTGGGGTAAGCTGTAATACTATTGAATTGCGTCTTAAAATATTATTAAATACTCTTAATAATATTATAGAATTGCGTCTTAAAAACTTGCAAAATAAGCTTATTCGTAGAGTGCGTCTTCCCTCTATCTCACTTTATTTCCTGGCTTAAAAGTACTAAGACATTAACTGAGTCTTAATAGTAAGTAGTTTTCATGACTTTCATTTTCAGAATCGTTTAATATGGTCTAACTCACAGCATTTCAAATTCTTAAACTTTTAAGTGCGGTATTAAATTTTAATTCAATAACAATATTTAAAATTATAAAAACAGTATTGTATCAGTAGTTTGTTGAAGAGCTTTCTTAAAATTGTTCTCATTATGCGTGATTTTAACTCGTATTTTATGACAAACTTTGAGGAAAGTACTGCTGGTTTTCTGTGTGGCAAAACCGATAATCGTCTCAAAATTGATGTAGAAAAAATTAAACTTTAACTTCATTGGCACTGCTATTTCTTCTTAGATGGACCCCTAGTCAGTGCCTTCGTGGACAGACCTCAATCATTTATATATATATATATATATATATATATATATATATATATATATATATAATGTTTCCAAAATAGTCATTTAATGTTAATAGTTAATAATTGGATGTTTGACTATTCATTTTTTATTTCATAAATCATAATTTCAAGACATAACCTGAGCAGGAGTAAAAAAAATGATGTACGCTGACGAAAGCTGATACTTAACTGAAACTTACCCTTATCTAAAATAAGGGCAACAATATGAAATTGTGATATCATTTTTAGTAAGTCTCATTGTATTCTCCAGGGGCGAAAGAGGCAGGAAGATAGATATCCCTACTCTATGTCTATAATTAAATTTGGAGGTTTATATCTGAATCAATTTTTAATCTGTTTTTATAATTTTTTCGTTTAACCCATATTTTCCTAATTAATTAGATTGCTATAAAATATTGTTACATATATACATAATTCATATTCTACCGGATAGTTGTAGGCAGCTACGATATGACGATATACCATATGGTTCTACTCACCAATAAAAGATGCCAGTTTCTATATTATATCACTTATCTAGATATAATTCACATTAAATATGTTCACATTCTTTTGTATTAACAACAACAGCCTAATAGACTTATTTTAACGTGCACCGCCCTAATACTCTAACACCTTAACGTTAAGTAGTTTATTGAACAGGAGAACGGCTCAATGCCTCGAGTACCAAGTTAAGCAAAAAAGCGTATATACTATAATCCGTATGAGTACGCAGTATTTGCTGGGAACAGACATACTAGTATATGACATTCCACAGACACAGATTTACAAAATACGCTTGAGTTCTGTCTCTGTTCGTATGACTCGACTACTATATAAGCAAAAGAAACAAAGCGATTAGGATGGACGTAGGTATGCCTGCCTCCCGTTCACCCTATAGGTTCCCTCTTAGGAAAGACTGAAATAAAAAACTTTCCACGTAATAGGTTCATACTCGTGACATACTCTTGGACAAGCTGATATTCCATATACGTCGTGGTCTTAGACAAATTGGTATTCCATATACTCGTACACTACGAGCTGGTTTGCTGGTTTCATAACATGTATTCTCCATTCTGTCTAAATCCATTGCACATCGACATTTGGCGTACATGTATTCGTTGATAGACGCTAAATGTCCCGTCACAAATGGTTTTATTATATGGCAAAAAGTGACGGTTTATTTCATTATACGTAACAGCACGAATTATATTATACGTACAGTTTTGTACTTTTAGCAAGAGTCGTAGCTTTTCCGAGTCAAATATTTATACTAAACAGAAATTATGTGATACGGCGAAACGACCCCAAAATAGTGGCGCGTTTCCCTCAAAAATATTGAAAAAATATTGAATACTTTGTGACAAGTGCTTACGTTGTATACCGAACAACTGATAAGCACGTATGCGTGCCGCGTAGCGCCTAGTATTTTGTATACAGATATACTTATCTAGTATTTTTATACTCGTAAGAGGGTGACCTAGTACGAAAAAATATTGATATCACACGCCTCTAAGGGAATTACTCGTATTTAAAATATTGTCTTCCTTTTTATACCTATTATTCACACAAGTGTTATTTCACAAAACCAAACAAATCGGAATGAAGCACGTAATGCGTTATGTCTAGGATAAGGAACCACATTTACTTAAAATATAAAAGCAAATACATTCACTGTTCGTCAGGAAATGATCATGCAGTTTGAGGCCGCATAAACTCAAAGTTGTTTCCAAAGTCTGGCTAAGAATTAGTAAAAAAAATAATTATGGCAGTATGTTCGATGAACAGATCATATACTAAAGTTCGATGCTAAAAGTATGGAGAGTTCTGGCCTTCAGAACATAATTCGAGTACATATGCTGATAAATGGTCCAAACTGAATCATATCTCTAATACAATTTGAGAATTATAAAGGATTACAATTCCCTCTCGGGGGCTAGTCTTGAGATGGATAAACAGAAAAGAGTGACCCTAAAAAGAATTTTTGACCCATTTTGGGCGAAATTTTTTTATTAAATTGTAATCTAAATGACCCTATGATGAAACAAACACAAACATATATTAAGTTCAAGAATGTTTAAGTATATTAAATACAAGAAATGGACTTGCGCATAGTAAAGTTGTTTATTAGAACTCGATACACAAAAGTTCTAGTTGTTTTAATTTTCTGAATTCTCTCCAATTTACAAAATTGAAATGAACACCATCATATTACTATAATTATTATTATATGCTATAATATTAAGTAATCATCATAGTTACCCTGTTACTTTTTCTGGCAATCACGAAATTATAAGCATTAGTAATAAGTACGCAATTATGATATATCAAATATATGATATGATATATCAAAACAGTATATCTCTTCATAATGGAAAGCTTAAATTAAATGTATATCCATTTTTCATTATAAATATAAAGTACGAATGTTAATATTTGTGAAATTTATAATTTCACAAATGGTGAAAAATATCAAAATTAAAAGTGCCCAACAATTTTAGTACAAATTGTTCTATTTAATTTATCAAGTTGCAATGTACGAGTCCATTTCTTGCAATGCATGAGTCCTTACTATTTGCAACGCTCATATCCCGAAAACGGATGTACCTATCTTCATCTTAATTTTCTTTGTGATTTATGTCTCATTATCGGCTATTTTTTAAATCCCAATTTAATTAAACATTTTCGGTTCCCCAAAGGGAATATTTTTAAGATCACCTTTCATTTTAAGTTCCACAATTGGTATTGTGACTCCAACTGTTAAGTTCGTTCGCTTCACGATAATACAATCCATCTAAGAATGCCGCGTTATAAATACGAGTTTTTGAAGTGCAGTTTCACAAAATATGAATTAGAATATTGAAGTAAACATCGACTAAAAGTAATTTATGTATTAAAAGTGAAAAATAATCTGTGAAAATTATTTTGTGTAAAAGTGGTCAATATTATCTGATAAGCATTGTTTAACATACAAACTCCGTACACCAACATAAGACGGGAGAATGACGCCCGAGAGACAGGACATGAAGAAAGGAGACTCTCATTTAGAAAGCCAGTGTCAAGTTAATTTCGCATGAATTATTTTTAACAATGCTTTTCTATGACCCATGGCCCTTTCTTCCAGAAGCTGACCGCTGACTTGCAGGCGGACGACAACACAAATCTGCTCCAGGCGGAGAACGCGTCCGAGGACGACTAGTTCCCGCGGCCCCGCACGCGCACACGCCGCCAAACGCACGGCACTGTACATACGCAACGCTGTTATTCACGACGGGCATTAGCCGCCCATCAAGCAGATAGTCGGACGACCCTGGGCCTCGGAAATGAAATGCAGTGGCAAAATCAGAGGAGACATCAGCTTTCCGCATCCCGGTGGATCGAACTTGAAGGCACTTTCTTGGAACGACAACATTGCACCGATCTGCAGTTATTATTAATATTTTAATAAAACGACGGAGCTGTAATTCGCTTTTCATTGAAATATATTGCCGCTTCTTTAAAGGCTGGCGAGTCAAATCTTGAAATAGGATCAAACAGACAGTCCAGCAACCCAAGGCCTCAGAAATAAAGCGTAACTGCAAATTCTGAAGATAAAAGATTGGCACACTCCTTTGTAGTAGAGGAATTTTAAAAAATCATTGTTTATACGGCAATAAGATCGGCTTCTGCGTTCTAATGAGTTAAAATCTAGTTTGCTTTACACTGACCTAATGATTGATATCTACATGTACTCTGCCAAGTGGAATTTGCCAAATTTTATGATACTAAGAAGCCACAAATAACAAACCTATAACAATTATTGATAATAATTTTCAATTGCTTTTTATTTCTGTGGTCTTTTTAATTACCTTTGATAATATCCTTGACCGATAACAGGTACCCACTTATATTTATTATTTAAGCTGCACTATATAGACTGGGTAGAACTTGTGATTGAGTCCGAAATGTTACAATACAGCAACCTTCATCGTACAATTGCATTTTAATTCATATTCTTGGTCCATAGAAGCGTCGATGGTAATTTACAAAAGTAACCGTGAATAACATTATAATATTTATAGTTTCTGTCTTACTCTGCAGAAGTTTAAATAAAAATATACAAATTTTCAAACAGGTAAACCTAATAATATCCAATTATTGGTGATATGAAAACAAAAGTGTACTAACCCTCGTGTTATATATAAATGTGCATATCATACTCTTTATTTTCAACAAACATTCTGTTGTGGCTTAACACTCCATATAAATTGAAATATTTATCTAAATAAAAAATGTAACCAACCTTTAGAAAGAATATTAGTTAATGTTTACTCTTTCGAATTTCCCTGTAAATTCGCAACTCGAGTAAAACTAAACAAACATTACTTTTGAAACTTTTTGAAAAAAACTAGAAATCTGTTCTTTTAGACAAAAAATGTAAATTTTCAATGTGGTGATTATTAGTTTAAACAAATTCCACTTTTCTAGTCACACCATCCCTTATCTAAAACTACTGTATAGTGAGGATATCTACTCTTTCGGAATATTACAATAGTCAGATAGTTACAGAGTTACTAGATAATGTACAAATGAAACAAACTTTCGCCACTGGAATAAAAATAAATGGCAGAATTTCAGGAGTTCTCTATATTATATATCCTTAAATTTTTATATGTACCATGTATATTTAATATCAGCAACAATTGGTTTAGACTCTGAGAAAAGTTCATTATTAATTATGTCTCTCAAAACTGTTATTTTCAGAAAATGATAAATTAGCACATTTGAAAAAAGGTTATAAACATCTCCTTCATTTTTTTGTGATATATGTGTTTGTGATTACCATAGAGTTTATATTTAAATTAATTTTATATATTCTTCATTGTTCTTATTTTTAATAAGAAAAATTGATGGTACAGCAAACTTTTTTGTGGTCAACACTAAAAAATATATTGCTCAAAAACAAATACAATTATAAGACAAAAACGTATCTGGCTTACTTCAATGATCTAAGTATTAAAAATAATTCTGAATTCAAGATAAGACTTCTATCAATGGAAAATTATAAAATGAAGTTGACTAGAAAATTCCTAACTTTTTAAGAAGTACAGCAACATACCAGATAGAAGGAATTTCACTATTTAGTGGTGGAATTGAGTAATGACCTGGAAAATATTTCTTAATGATTGTACTATGTCAGTTTGTAAAGATGCATGTGTTAAATTGTATGAATTGAAGAAAAATTAAGAGGAGCAATTGAAAAGTTTTGAGTTAATAATCGGAATACGTTTCTAAGTTAAGAGGGCCTTTTTATCTTAAATCTCTTTCAAAATGTAATAAACATAAGCAGAAAAAGATTTCTGTACTACAATTGAATCTCCCACATGTTAACTTGAGAATATAATAAGAGTTGTTTTGTATTCTGTTTACCAAAGAATTTCCGAGATCAAAGTTTTAAAATTGAAAGTAAATATCACTTAGATAATTTTTCAGAAATATTTCTGAGTATAAAAAAAACGTTGAGAACAGTATATCGAGGCCAGTACTTTGGTGGCGATAAAATTTAATGGCTACGTCAAACAAATAAATTGTTTTTGAAAAGTTGTGGAAATTTTTGGGCGAACACATTTTCCTGCACTACATATGCTTTAATTGATTCCAAATATTGTAACCAAAATTTTTTTGGTCTCAAAAACTAAAGCCCTGAGAAAATATATATGAAAATTAATAACGTAAATATTCCGTGCTTTTAACAGCTCGTTATTCATTTAAAATACGTTGTTTAAAACATTTTTAGCCACTGGTTTTAATGGGTTCAATTAAAGTATATGATAACCTAAAGTTAACTTGGTAACAGAGGTTACATGTCTATTTACATAAGTATGAATTTTCGTAATTATCATTAAAATAAGGATAAAATAATGTTCAGTGACCTTGTTTATTGCTGTTATGATACTATTAAAACACTATTTCATTGTGAGTGCCTATCGATCACCTTTAGCTAATATTGCCGTACAACACTTCTCTGTATGTATTTCCAGTAATAAAACTATATATTAATATTTTAATACTTGACTTTTTTATCGCATTTATTTTTATTTTAATTTGTGTTATATTTACATCTTTCGTAAGGTATAAGTGCACTTTAGCGAAAGATAATTTTAATTGTTTTTTTTGTAAATACTCGTAAAAAGTTTCATATACAGTTATATAGGCTATTTAAGATTAATATAATAAAAACACTATTCAAAAAGTGCTTTTATTACAGACAAACAGATGTCAAATATTAAATTTGAAAAGGAAATTTCACAAGAATATAGGTCAAATCAAATTTCAAAAATCTTAAATTTTTCACTTATTTCATTTTTTAAAATTTTTTTAAGTTCAAATTTATGTTTTTATTTAATAAGATAAAAAATTGGAATTAAATCAAACAAAGCAAATGATTCCTTGGTAAAAACATTATTTGTATTTGAAAAGTTTTGTTATTCCAATTTTTTATTATAATAAACTCTAAGCGGCCTTAACTATTTAAAACAAAGTTCAGTATTTTCAATTAAATAAAGAGAAATGGTGAAAAATTACCTTTTTCGAAAATATATTTATTGCTTATTACTAAAATAAATTAAATTAAAACCAAAAATTTCCATGTTATTAAAAAATAAATATGTTCAAAAAAGAATTAAAAAAACAAGTGCAAATCGAACATGTGTGATAAATATTTCGTAGCATTATTGCAATTTATTGAATACAGGTATGTGTTGTAGATAACTTTCCGTCAATGTACATTCCATAACGTATTTCTCCAGTTTTCTTCTAGGTTTTTCTTATTATTGCTTTAAGAAATAAAGGAGATGAAACATCGATTTTTAATGCCTTTTAAAAACATTATTCAAGAAAGTTTTTGACATATAAATTAAAAAGCTTTTGCCTGCAACTCCGTTTGTGTGAAAATTTTGATGTTGAACTTTATTGATGCAATGATTTTCCTCTCAGTGTTGCCATTGTTTTTATCACTTATAGAGGAAGCACTATAAGTGATAAACACAATGGCAACACTGAGAGGAAAATGGCAACGCTTGCCCGCCCTCCAAGAGACATTTCATAAATATTACTTGACCCTCAACACCGACACTAATATCTATATTTTATACTTAAAAACATTCCAGAATAAACAGCCTATACAATGGCGAACAGACGTTGGATAATTCTGTGCATCAAATTGTGTACATTTAACATATTTTCATAAAAAAAAATGTTTTTTGTTGGAATCGCACTTTTATACTGATATTTTCCAAAATGGGGATTGCCATATAATTCCTTAAAATTACTAATTCCTTAAAATTCTACTCAGTTTCATGCACAGAATTACCTATGTGATTACTCGCACAGATGTGATTGCAGTCTGCATTCTTCATTACAGTCTGCATATACTAGTATATATTGTAGTGGTATTCACACGTACATGCACATGGTTGTATTCACACATTGTACGCCACCACACATTCAATGACTGACAAGTCAGTTCTGAAGAAATCCAGGTCTGTTAAAAAACGGTCAGATAAAAATTTCAAGTCGCAACACAATCAAAACACAAAGTCAAATTCTAATAAGTTATGCCAGTCATGTCAAAGTTGTTCTTACGAGAGCAACACAAATATGGAAAGATGCACTGTAAACAAAAGAGCATAACGTAATGCAGTATTGCAGCGTGCACGCAGGGGCCACTATCTGGCTAGGGTGGTGTCACTATCTTACATTTCGTAAAATTAGCTTCGCTATCCATCTCACTCACACTTGGTAAAATTAGTTATTTTGACACTAAGCACTAGCGCTCTGTCACGAGAAAAACCCGAGTCATACAACTTATTAGGAAGGCTTCAAAACATACATTGATAAAAATATTAACTTATCAGTGTCTCTCAAGGACCAGGGCGAAGAGGACGAAACCTGTAGTTACGTCACCAATTTTATTTAAGTGGCGGTCTGGATTAATAGACCGCCTCCCAATGAATATAATGGCACCTTTACTAACCCGCCAAATATAAAAGAAAAGATCCTGGAAAAGCGGTGTCTAAGCAGAATTTTCCACCAATCTCGCCATCCTCTAGACATAACCAGACTCAATAGAGCAGCCAAAGAACTCAAAATCCCTATCAAGGAGTCGGCTAATGATGCTATTAACAATAAGCTCCAGTTGTTATCTCCAACGAGCACTGGGGAGTATTCTCTCTGGAAGGCTTCAAAAAAACGTATTTAGAATTCTGGAGTTGTCATATTGTAATCCTCCGTATCGGTTAAAAGTATTGAAACTATTATGCATGTCAATCTATATTAGTCTATGCACAACTTGCACCCTTTATCCAAAAAAGGATGTCGACTTCCACATTATAGAGTTCTGAATAACTTTTCACTGTTAAAGTACATGTATGCTAATAAAAAAGTACTTAAATTATAATACTATATAAATACAATTTGTTACAATTAGTTACCTCTATGGATTTTAGAATTCTTACTCCAACACTTGTGGAACTATTCTATTTTTCATGGACTTATAGCAAGTTATACTTAAAAAAGTTATACCTAGAGGAAGCCAGTGAAAATGGGCCTCATGTTACAGAAATACAATACAATTTTGAAAAAAGCTGACATTTTTAGAATATAAAAAGCAAACAATTTAGTGATTGATAATTATCAAGAAAGAGTAAAAATAAGGTACAATTTATAACCAGAACGCAAAAAAAAGAAATTTTTGCATAATAGCATAATATAAAGCTAGTAATAACAATGAAACTCTAAACGTAATGACTTTTTAGAAACAATTGCAAAACACAATCAAGATCCATTTTTTTTTTATTTTTAGACATTGCCTAAATTAATTAAAAATAAACTGTTAACTGACATCACAGTCTTTATCTTTCATTATACGGCGTTCGTTCTCACCATTGAGAACCTTTGCCAATGTCAAGTGTGGAAAAAAGGCTATGCAACACTGATTAAATCATATTTCAGATATCTATAAAAAAATAAAAGAATATAGTAAAACAAAAATTAAGTAAGACGTTCACTACAGATAAAAAAATTTAAATTGCAATATACAGAGGAGTACAAAATACGCAAACAAAACATTAGTCATTCTGTCTTGTCACAATGAATTTACGTAGTTTTTTTTTGATAATTCTGTTGATCCTGTCGGTTTTCATTAGATTAGTATGTTACATTCGTGTATAAAAGATACAATTTGTTCATCCTATTTTGTTTCAGTGGGTTCCGTAGGAAGAGCATTTAAAAACTATTGTACAAAATAATCTAACTTATCATAAAAAAATGCAAGATTAGTCATTTGATTGACGATTTAAGTAAAAGTTTTAAGTACATTATTTTTTCATTTTTCATTCTTGTAACACTTAAAACAAACACTATATGGACTTTTGCCGGTTTCCTTGAAGTATTCTTTAGACCGATCATAATACAAACCTCAGGTTAAAGTCTGCAGCATAGACTATGAGTACATTCCGCTAGCTGTTTGCAATGCTCATGTCCACGACTACGATTATACCCATTCTACTAATTTGTCAGCGTTGCAATTATCAGTCCAAGTGGAATGGGTTATGGACAATGCGTATTCGTAACTGTGAGGAAAGTGCGGGTATTGTACAAAAATAGATTATAGCATTGTATTTTTTCTTGTGTATTAATCATTAAATAATAATTTACACTGACATTAATTGCACAAGTGTAAAATACTTGCCTGGAGAACGATGCTTATCCGGGCGGCTAGATGTCTTCGCAGCTATTTTCAGTCAATGTATAACATCTTTCTTTGTCCGACACTTATTCCCGGACACCATGTACATTAAAAACATTAATTATATTTTTGCATATATCATTTGTCGCTCATTTTAACAATAAAATATACTACAAAAATAAAGTAAAAATATTTAAAACAAAATTCTTTTATTAAAGTGAATTTAGTGTATTTTGTTCTTAAATATTACATAAAAAAATAATTATAAATATTTGTAAAAAAATCAACACAATAAATACTTGCTTACGTTTATTACACATAATCTACGAAGATAAAAATTAGATATATATATATAAATATATTTCAACAACGCGCCCCCTAAAAGATGCTTTAAATAGCATTTAAGAAGACAAAATAATGGGAATGGACATTCTTTTATATATTTACAGAACAAAATGACAAAATTACATTAACTTTGAATATCAAAACTTATGAACTTACGAATTTTGTATAAACATTTTTTTAAATTTTTTAGGTGGTAACATTTTTAAATGTCAAAATAGCTGAAGTACTATTTATTAAGATATATTGTGACAGGGAATGGTATAAGATATTAAAGCAAAGATCTAATATCAATATTCAACATTAAGAATAGAAATTACAATAATGTTTATCAAAAATTATGCCTATTTCTTTATTATTTGTTTTAAATACATGTTCTATGTTGATATAATATTTCTATGTAATAAATAATATCGCAATATATGAAACCTATTATTTTAGTGTTCCAGCATTATATAACCTCCCAAAACGAGCACATTATGTACTGTCTACATAAGTACATAGTACACCAGTATATATTGACTCTCAGAAAATCCCTGTAAAAACTTTAAGTTTTTCCTATTCAGACCCTAAATTGTGAACATGGCTGTCCTCTATAACAATTTATTCTATAGTACAAATCAAGTCATCGCCTTCCAGCTTCTGCCCGTTGATTATCTCAAGAGACTTGATGGTGCCAGCCATTGGCGCCTGCACTATCATCTCCATCTTCATGGCTGATAAGATGGCCACAGGCTCTCCCTTTTGCACCTTATCACCTTCTTTCACTTTGATGGCTGAAAGTTATATGTAAAAGTGTTTATCATAATTTGATATTTAAAATTTTCATATAGTTTTCAGTAACACAAAGTGAAACTATTTGTAGAGTATTTATTTATTTATATTAAATATTTCAACCATTTATCGATACATTACAGTGTAACATATTCATAATGATAAGAAATTAATAGCTTAACAATATTTAACCTTATAGATCAAACTTGAATAAAAAATGCACAAAAACTACAAATGATAACGACACTAAATTTACTTTCACTTGTTATAAACAATTCACACTCTGGTGCGATCAGGCAGTTAAGCAGTTGAATACTGCGGGAAACTGGAGAGTTCTGATATAATTCAATTCTAGAGGGTGGTATAGCAAGAAAATGACGATTGCGAGTGTGGAAAATTGATAGGTACAAAAGGATGAAAGTATACTTAATAATACGAGACGCAGGATTTTTCTCCCAATAGAGCAACCAAATCTCATAATGCCAACGCCTCTTCTAAGTTGGAAAGAATAGAAGACTTGAATACTCAAGAGGAAATCAATAAGGGAAGTAACCGAACGGTCTCGTATAAAGATAATGTATGGATATTTTCCTTTTCTATCATAGAATAAATATTGATGTATGAAAACTCCATACACAAATAATCTATGTCTGCCAGTCCCCCATATATTGTGTACCATAGTCCTCATAGGAACTATGAGGACCAAAAATTTGAAGAAAATAAATGCATTAATAAAACATGGGAATGATTTGATCATAAATACTCCTCACGCCTTATAAATTTGAAAGATTTATATTTACCTAGCACAGTGCCTGGCATAGGTGCTCCAACCTGGTTCTTGTTCCCCTTCACTGCCTTTGGATGAATGTGCATTTCCTGTAAACATTTCATACGATAAGTAAGGGAACATACTGATTGTTTTTAAGTAAATAAATATATTTAATAATATTACTTAAAATAGTTGTTAGCAATATTAAATCACCAAGACAATGAAAGATAATATGGAATACTCCCAAAAATACATTTGAACAAAGTACATTTTAACAAACAAGTATTTGAAGCTGGATATAAATAAAAAAATACTGTCATTAAAATTATGAGAAAGAATGTTCCAAACATATTTTTCCATTATTGCTATTAATAAGGTTCTCCTTAAAATAAAATATTTAGGAAAATTATTCTTTTAAAATTAGAAAAACTAAACTTTGTTTCACTTCAATAAAAAATGCAAAAAAAATTTCAGAAATAAATCTGATACTTTCGCAAATAAATCTAATATTAAAATGTATTTTTAAAAATCTTTTCGGATCTTTTCGGGCACCTTATTTATTGAGGGCTAATATTTTTGTACTCACCAGATAGGACTACTTTGGATCGAAGTATAATGTTATCTGTCAAGCGCAAGTTATCTATCAAATGCAAAAGTGATCGTTGCAGTGTTTTCCTTTTATAAAATTTACTCGTGAATTTATAAAAAATAATAATGCCTCAATATTGTGCTGTTGCACAATGCTCATGAGCGAAAGGTGGTCATAGGTTTCCATGCCATAAATATCATCAGAAAAAAATTATTGATAGCAATATGTAGAAACAATAAATTTTGCTTTGGTGCCTTTTTTTCTCAGTTGGCATTTTAATACTTCATCATTCTTAAGTCCGCAGCTTGATTTATTATTTTTTATGTGATACAATAACGAAACACCGGTACACAAAGAGAAAACACAAAAATAAACACTTATAACATATTTAATTTGAAAGTTTTGACTTAATATGTATGTTATGTTGCGATTTTGACATTTCAAATTTCAATATACCTCGTTCCAAAGTGGCACTACGCTGGTGGCAAGTAAAAGCGTGGTAGCTCTCATTATGATAATCCAAGGTCCAACCTCAAATTTGTTGGTTCTCATTAGCTCTAATGCACACAATTTTCATTTTACAAAATTGTGAAAAATATTTTGGTTATTAAAGAAAAAGCTTCTCACAGTTTAAGAAAAATTACCTACATAAGAAAGGTATTATAACAAGTAACATTTAGAGTTGTTTATCAATTAAAATTATAAGTCGTAATGGCTGCAATAGAATCTGAAGAAGAACACAGCGTAACTGGCAAGATGGTAGTATATCATTTTTTTTAAGTTAAATAGATATTAAAATAAAGTATTAACTGCTATCCCAAATTTTGTCAACTAGCCATTATACTGATTTTAATATAATAACATTTTTTCAAACATTCTTTTCATATAATCCTTGCCTTTTAGTGTTAGAATCGAAAGCACAATGAAAAACTTATAACAAAGTACACTTTTGAAAAATATTTATGATTGATACCTTGCTCGCATTTTCATCTGTGATGAAAACAGATCGCATTTGTCCATTGAGCTCAAAGAAGACCTCTCTCTCGCCAGACGAGGTTAAATCCTCTGATATAGCCAGTGTCTTGATATCCAAAGTTTTGCCCTTCTCAATCTTTACCTCTATTTCTTCACCAATCTAAAAAAGCATGCTTAAATTAGATAGAGAAACATAACAAGTTATTGTATTAGTCTTCTCGGATTACATGACAGCTTACTTAATATGTTTTTTTGCCTTATTCAGTAACAGTTAAGGTCAGTGAATATAAAAACTGCTAGAATAAAACTTACTCTAGGTCCAGTTAAGAATATTCTGGTGCTAAGGTCCTTAACAGGTCCATATTTATCTCTGAACCTCAAGAAGTCGGCTGTTACTTGTGGGTAGAGTGCTGCAGACATGACATCTTTATCACTTATCTGAAAATGTAGTGAATAAAAATATAATTTTTTTTTGTTTTAATAGATATCTACTATACAAATTAAAAATAATATTGAAATGCATTATACAGATCATAAAAATAATAGATGGCCAATGTCAAGTAATTGTGTGAGCAAGGTTATCCCATAAATTGAATTCCATGAACAATATTTGTCTATAAAATGAGGCTAATAGATATGTGTCTGTATGTATATGTGTGTGTATGTGTGTGTGTGAATGAGATAGAACCTCCCATTTTTGAATTAATTATGTTTGTGAGGCATTGTGACGTCATGGAATTTACATATAATATACAAGTATTATGGTGTGAAATTTTTCATGACTGCAATAAAATATCACAATTATAGATTTATTAGATCCATTTCAAATAATTTTAAATACTTCAAAACTATCAAATAGGCTATTATTATTTGTATTACCACAAAAAGCTTGATTATTTTTGTACTGCCATGAACTTTTGCTACTTGCTGGACGAGTCTCTAAATTAACATTACTATAAGGTCCTCCAAGAGGAGCAATTTATGTATTGTTGTGGTACTAAACTTATGTTGTGCTTACATACTTCAAATGCAATGTGTATGCTTTTTAGTGTTTATACAACATGCATTACAATTCATCAATGAATTAAGCAGTAACGGTAAAAGTGAAGTTCATCAAAAAAAAATTGGAAGAGTGGGATTAGCGACAGTGCTGCGACTCAACATAGAACTGCATCCTTTGATTCTATTGAATTTAAAATTATTTTTGAATCAACAGAATTTAATTTTTTATGAAATATTTTTCATTTTGTAATAGAACCTACTACAAACAATATCGAATAGATGATGTTAGTTTCATCTAACTCAGTTTGTTTCATTTATAGCGGAACATAGCATACAAAATTGTATGAAATTTAATAAAACTTTTTAATTCTACTGTGTCTTCATTTTTATTATAAATTGAGTCATACAATCTATTTGATGACATTCCTTCTTTTTTTATTTGTTTCAGAGATGTAAATACTCTAAACGTGACATATTTTGTTGCGTTCTACTTTGAAAGTGATACCTGACTAATGTAGACAAAGAGGTATTCTACAGATTAAGTTTTATATTTATTACAAGTATCTGACAAAAACTTAACCTTAAATTTTTCAACATATTTTGGAAAAACAGAAATGTTATCCAAACAATTTATCCATTTAGTAGGTAAAAGCAAAAATGTTTTCTAAGTAAAATAAAAATATTTGCTACCATACGTGGTTTGTATCAATATTTTAAAAATTAGTAACACAAATGAAAATTTCTTTTAATCCTCTTTTGTTTATGAATATGATTTTTAATGTACAAAATTACATATTACACATATTAAACCATGTTCCAAAAAAAATTATTAGGGCAGAGAGTTAATATATTTGTCAATTTATAATTAAGAAAAAAAACCAAAAAATTATGGCAGGGAATTTGTCAACTTATGCTTAATTCATTTGATGAATTCTAATATTTTCCAATTATAGTTGTTCAGAGAAATCTCATTCAAAGAATGATGTTGTTGATGTATTTGGCAATTTGATAATGAATCTATAAAGAAATTTTTAGCACAGTCATACAACATTCAACTGAGGCAACCTTGCCTTTGGCCCACAGTCGTGTCACTTACAATCATGCTTCAAAAAAAAGAAAAAATTAGGGCAGGGAGATAGTGTGGTACTGGTCAATTATACATAAACTTACTTCAGGATAAGTCTCTTGTAATTCAGTCTTAAGTTTATCAAAGTCTAATGGTGCTAGGTTCTCGCCTGGTCGGCCTTCAATACGCGGCATATCCTTCAGGACCTTTGTTCTAAAAACAAATTAATATGAAGAGGCTCAATAAAATATCATTATTTTAATACTTATTTAATCATAAAATAACTTAAACCAATCAGGAGAACACAATGAAATGAAACTACGTGATGTAGTATTATTTCTATTTTCTTTAAGTTTTTTACCACGACCTAGGTTTCCTTGTATTATAACATCTTCAGGTGGGCTATTAGCAAAGATATCTTTGCTAATAGCCCACCTGAAGATGTTGTACTACAACGAAACCTAGGTCGCAGTAAAGAACTTAAAGAAAGTAGAAATAATACTACATCACGTAGTTTCATTTCATTGTGAATAATTAATTTTTGCAAAATTAACGCCGAAATATATTCAATCAGAAGATTGCAATGAAAAAATTGGATTAGAAGTTAACTGTAATAATAGAAGTAAACTTATTCTCATAATGTTTATTTTTATATGAGATTCACATCTAACACGTAATGAAATTGATTTCCTATAATTTTATAATTTCAAAACCTATTAGTTAATGGCCTAATATGCTGAAATGAAGACCAAAGGATGAACTCCTCTAAATAGGAACTCCTCTAAAAATGGTAATGTTAACCATTATTAGTACACCATGATACTATAATTATGTGTTATAAAAATCAGGATATGAAGGATTTTTTTTCATAAAAGTTGGATAATTTTAAATAAAATATGAAAATTTTAATATTAAATAAATAAACAAAAGTCTTAGAATATAATGCCGAATACACTGATCATATTTCAAATGACTAATTCTAGATATTAAAAAGACTAACCAGAGTCATATTAGGGACCATGCAAGATAACCACTTAAAATTATTCACAACATAGGGTATTGTAAAAAAGCTTTTAAATATTTCATAAAAACGATACAATGTTTAGTTTTTTACATATCAATTTTTAACATAACCTAATCTAAAGAAAATCTTAAAAAGTAAAGATGTAATAGAAATTACTGACAATTATAGTAAAAAAACATACCTCAAAGGCTCCGGGAAGCCGCCATGAGGAATACCAATAGCACCTTGCAAGAATTCGACCACAGATTTTGGGAAGGACAACTCCTCAGCACGCTCCTCAATGTCTTCAGTTGTTAGCTTATTCTGTACCATAAACTGGGCCAGATCACCTACCACCTTGGATGAGGGTGTCACTTTGATGATGTCACCGAGGATTAAGTTTGCATCCCTGCAGTGAATGAATGGATTTACTAAAGTTTATATAACATTAGTGATGAAACTAATATTCTGTGACCTCATAGTGATGACATAAAAGCTGTCACTGATAATAATTTAGATATCCTATATCTCATATACCTACAATAATTTTAATGTATATTGGTAAATATAGTTATACTGAACTTATGGAGCATATAGAACTTGAGCAATATTGACTAGTGAACACAAGAAAAAATTAAACCTGTAAGCCTTCTTGACTTGCTCAAACTGGCTACCTAGACCCAGAGAGAAAGCTTGGAATTGCAAGTTGGTGTACTGTCCGCCAGGTATTTCGTTGATGTAGACATCAGCATTGCCTGACTTCATGGTCTTGGTGCATTCGAAGGGGCCATACAAAGTACGTGCTTGTTCCCAGTAGGCTGAGTAATCTGATATGTTGTTGAGGCTGAGACCTAGAATGGTAGGGTTTTTGCAATAATTAAAAATATTTTATATTCCTATTATGAGAATTGAGATTTTTGTTAGTTTTTGGTTGAAATTTAAAGAAACCTTAATTCATTTTTTAATTTATTTTCACATATTATTCATTTTCTATTTTTGTCTTATAAAAACAATTTACTTTCCGTGCTTTTTCCTCATTTTCATTTTAAATGTCGTATGTATTAAAATCCAAGCTATCACTAAGAAAATATAGGCCCTGGTATCTCGTTTTACAGAGTACTAAATGCTGTCAAAACTGTTATTGAGCTCGGTACCACTGACGACTAAAAACGAAATGCCTATTTTTGTCCATTTAACATTAATCAATGAAGTCTGAGTATTAAATTGCTGAACATGACAAATTGTGCTTAATCAGAACCAGTTCTCATAACTGGTTGGATATAAAGTGACACTGTTGTATAAAAAAAAAATCTAAGACTTGTTTTAATATGTCATAAACTTATTTCATTCATCTATATATATCAGTAACTCAAAGGCCATTCAGATACATGCCTTGACAATATTTTCAAACAATTTTGATTTACATATCTTTAAAAATTGGCATTAAGCAGCATTTGAACTAATTTTGTGTGTGGAAAGTGGTTTTCAACAATCAGAGTTCTTTAGGTCCTAAAAAGGAAAAGTTACAGCCTTTTCATTTTCTCTAGTGACCATAGATCTATAATTCTATTCCCTATCTCCTGCTCCCCACCTATACCCCCCACCAGAACCCGAGGTGCGAATCAGTACCCGATTAAATCAGGATACAAAAACTGGGATGGATTTGTACAAATTTTCCGCCAAGAGCTTGACTCTTATTCAAAATTGTCAAAACATATAAGACTGTCTAAATAATTGGTTGTTGAGTTTCAGAATATGGTGATCATCAGTTGATTGTTGGAGGCTGAATAACTGTACTCTCAAACAGATGCATACAGCAATGTAGGAGTAAGAAAAAGACGTATTACAGAGATAATTTTTGACAAATTCAAACATGGCGCATTCCATGCCAATTGGTTTAGATTTGGCCTCAGAGATAGCTGGCATGTTCCCGTGGTTTTGAAACGCAGGACATGAATCACATTTTGTTCCACTACAGTAGCCACAATATTGCGCGTAGACTTTTGTTAGAGAGCATACGTCTAAATAATAGAATCTTCCACTCTTTTAGAGCGTTTGTAAGGTGCGTTCTTGAAAAAATTTAAAAGTCTTAATGGCTCATTGCAAAGGGACCCCAGTTGGGTGGAAGCACTTGATGGTGGATATGGGACGCTATAGGGAACCTTTGAAGGTCCTCTCTATTGTATGAGGGGGAATGTTATGGGTCTTTGGAGAGGCTCTGAGACAACCCGGGTGGAATAGGTGGAAAGACTTGTCTACTATAACCAGGGTATTTAATAAACTAAACTGTTGCCCATACACATCTCTCACAACAAAATAGCTCTTTAATGACATTAAGAAATATATTAAAATATATTAATTTAAATTTTCGTAACATTAGTGAAAAACTGAGGACGAACTGGAGGAAAAAAAAGAGGACGCTGACAAATTTAATTTTAAGATATACAACATTAATTCTTTGATGTTTTGAAACTTGTTAGGTAAAAGTAAATGAATTATTAAAACGTAATTTACATACTAAAAAAGATACTAAATCCTAGTTACAAATAAAAAGTATTATTTGAATAATATGTGACATAAAGACACGTCATTACCTTAGACATTACTGACATAACGTTATGCCATATAATCTGTAACCCAAATACCTATATATGTAATTATACTTTAACTTTTAACTTTAATCTGTAACCCAAGAGTACTTATATAATTATATAATTACTAATTAATTAATTTTTTTTTTAGTTGTGTAACATAAGGGAATAAATAATCTCATGAACTTTCTCATGTTTGGACTGATTTCTGTGCGTTTGACTGATTATGTGTTGTCAACTTTAACGCAAAAATTAAGTGAAAAATTGAAATTGTTACAATTATGACAATTGAATATGGCTTTGGTTGTAATTTTCACCTGCCAAAGGTCCTCCAATTAGTCAAATTGGAATTGTTTCAAATTTAATATCCAATGGAATTTAGTGTTATTGACTTATGCAGATATAATAATGGTATGCCATAGCTATATTTCGATATGGTATAATATGGCGTATATAATTTGTCCTTAAAATAGTTATATTAAACTTGCATAAAAATTGTCTAATGGAAATGAGATTTTTGCTTATCTTAATTATAGCAGTGTAACTTACAATGTGTATATTTCATTCCTATTAGTAGAAGTTTTGTTGCAAGTAAATTCATAGACGTTTCATTCTCAAAAATAATCTATTTTAATAAACTATAAGACATCTTTTCTCTGTTTTGGTATATATTGCCAAGCCGATCATGAAAAGTAAAACACAAAAGTGATTCTCTTACTGTTAAGATTATTGTTTTTAGCATTAATGCATTATTAAAATTCATAATATATTACCACAAAAAATTGTATGTGTATCATAATAAACGTCCCAATATCCCTACAGCAACGTGTAACATGAGAATGCTAGAATATATTGCTATGGTGACACTGACATCGCTGTATGCAGTTAACGATACTGTCACAATATTTCAGTCACAATATAGCTGAACTGCAACTTTTCTTATTTCTCTAAAATTATTTAACAATAATAATGACAAAGGAATAAAGAAACAGCATTGAAATTATACATGCATATAGCGTCTATTTACCTGTATCCAGAGATGTTCCCTGCAGGGATGCGACAACAGCGCCCATACTAGGCTGACTGGTCATCCCAGACATAGAATCCACAGCCACATCGACAACGTCTGCACCAGCTTCAGCGCATGCCAACATAGATGCCACTCCCGCACCAGAAGTATCGTGCGTGTGGACATGAATTGGGACCGATGGATGCTTCTCGCGGATGGCCGATATGAGGAGTCTGCATAATAATTTGGATTATTAGGGAAACAGGTAATATTTAAAAAAAATTTAACTGATAAGGAAACAAGTCAATATAACGGGAACAAATTCTCATATTGGGAAGAGTGGAAGGCGAAAGAGATATGGTACGGAACGGAGAATAGTACTGTGTTTTCTGTACATGTAACTATAGCATATATAAATACTGACATGACCTTCAATTCATTTGCAAATTTAAATTTGTCTGAATCAAATTTGTAACTGAATAATGCTAATTGCATATAATGCTTTTTGTAGCATGATTATTGTTATAATTGTGTTATTGTAACTAATACAAAAATTTCTGATTAATATATACCATAGTTTTTAGGTTAAGAATTAATCTTAACTCTAGTAAACAATGTATTAATATTTTTATTTAACATTTGCTGCTAAACACAGAAACCTTTTTTTGGGGAAAATATCACAATTATAGTTTTATCATATACATTTCGAATAATTTTAAAAACATTTTCAAAAATTGTCAAATATATTGTATATTTTTGTCTTTGTAAAATATAACAATAGCTTTTGCCTGTGGCTTTACGCACCTTCATTTTTAATTAATGCTATTTCTCTAGTAAAAATATTCATCTTCAAAATACCTTTAACCAGGGTAAAAGTAATTTATGTCATAGTTGAATTTTAAGCGGGATCACCAGCATTCTCTATTTATAAATTCTATTCATTCTGAAATTTGTATTTGTCTTTTCTTAAGTCTGCATACATGTTCTTACTGTGTGATCGTAAGTAATTGAATTTCATATCTCTTAGGAAATATTTGATTACATGTAAAAATATAGTTTAGATTTTAATCTAAACCCAGAGGTTTCAAATAAATCCAGTAGTGTTTTGTACTGCTCTAATAAAGAGACAAATGGGCAGATAAACATTTTAAGGAAAGATTATTTTTTGTAAAATTTTGACTTTTACTCAATCTCAGGATAAGAATGTCATAATTTTTCCATAAATATTCAATGTACATATTAATCTCTTGAAGTATTTTTTATAATACTAATAATTAAATACCCTTATGGATCAAAATAATATGAATTGCTGATTATAGGACACATTATCTAGCCCTGAAATGTTTCAACTATTTCTCTCAACGAGAATAGGTTCCCAAGCGTGTTTGAATATCATTAAAATCTTCAAATTCACCTCTTTTTGTGGATTTAGATTCAATTAAATGATGTATTATAGAGCTTTGATGCATCTTGTTTATAATACATTTTGTGACAGTAGAGTAACGCAAATAGTTAATTATAAGAAATACATTGAGAAACTTCTTATATTGTTTTTATAATTTACATTTCTTATATTGTATTATAATATATTTTTTAATATACATTTTTTAAAAAATAAGCATTTTTGAGAGCAAAGAAACTTTGAGAAAAAAATCAATGTGAATCTATTATTGAGGAAAATAATACCTAGGAAATTCTGTATATTTATACAATGGATTGAAATTTTGAAGTGAAACTTCTTTTGTCTTGATAAATGAAATAATCTGATGTAATTCCATAGCATTTCATTCCATCTATCGCTCAATCATATGTTAAGTATACACAAAAATATTTTCAAAGAACATTAGTGTACTGGACAAAATATAGATATTTCTTTATTTTTAAATAATCGTAATTAACACTTAAATTCACATATTTTCATACAATGCTGCTATGTTATGTGAAACTATTTTAATTTCAGGTATATGTTTAAATTGAATGAAATGCATAATATCTATTTATATTATGATTAACTTGTGCAGTAAAACTGAGGAATTAGCATGTGAATATACATACATTTACATTTATTATTATTGCTAATCTCTTTTATCCAAAAATCATAAACATGCTTACTTTGCAGCTCGTGGTTTCAAAAGTCCAGCCATATCCTTGATGCAAAGCACATGTGTTCCTAAAATAATACAAAAGTCATATAATATTAAATAAAAATATAGTAAAAACTACTACAGAAATACATAGGTACCTTAAATATTAAATATGTTAAAATTTTATTCATATAACTAACCGGCTTTGACTAGCTCATCAGCCAGGTTCTGGTAATACTTGAGGTTGTATTTGGTTTTAGCCGGGTTGCTTACATCTCCAGTGTAGGAAATAGCTGCCTCAACCACACCTCCAGCCTTGCCGGCCGCCTCCATACCCAAGATCAAGTTGGGCAGGTAGTTCAATGAATCAAACACTCGGAAAATATCCATGCCTGATTTTACCTAGAAGAAAATGTTTATCGATATTGACTGGAATCATATTATCGAATTTTCATATAATTTAGAGAAAGGCAGCGATAACCATGATAATTTGTTGCTAAGGAAATAAGAAAGCCATTCTACCTGAAGTTAAGATCAATAAAGAAGCAGTTTTGAACTCTATTGACTTTAGCTCAATAGATAAAAATAAAAAAAAATGGATTTTAGCACATTTAGAGCCTCACCCACGCACTTCCATTAGCAGTCCAGCTGTGCCTTGAGCACGAATCTATTTGTTATAATAAAATGGAGAAGAAAAGATTTTCCATTGAGGTAAAAACAATTTAACGTAACATTCCTATGTGAATACTTTTCTATATTTGTATATTTCATAAATTTAAATAATTATAACAGTAATTATTTGGCATTAAATAATTTATCTATCTACATGAAGTTGAATGAAATGAAATAAAAACTGAAGTAAGGTTGAAGAAAAACAGATATTTTGAACTTCAACCGTGGCCACTGACAAAACTTAGCAAATTGATAGAAATAGCAAAGGGAATCAAAAATTCACATCTTTTCATAACTTTTAGTTTATGAGATATAATATGAAGAATGTATTGTTGATTAAAAAGATTAATACCTTTACTAATAAACTTGGAATAGAAAGTTATACCTTATTATATAGAAAATAGGTAAAAATGTTACTAACAAACTCAGTACAAGCTCATCATAACTTCATTTGTCAAACACTATATCAATCTCGACCTAAATTTATCTTACGTATAACCTAAAAAAGTTGACATTTTGACTAGTACTTATAACAGCATGTTTTTGCAATTTGATTGTGTTTATAACTATTTTAAAGAAAATGACTTTTCATAATTCATTTTGTACTATCAAAACTATTGACGTGAAATATTATTTAATTTATTGGATTTAGCTGCACCAAGAGTAATATTCATTGATGACAATTTTTCAATTAAATAAATTTCAAGTAATATTCATATTTATTAATAGACATACATTTTTGCAAAATTTTTTTTGTTTTCATACATAGCTCATAGTTTTTTTTTATCTCTTTCATAACTGGAAAAAAAAGAAAAAAATTTAACAAGAAAGGATACATGCAAAGAATAATATAAGATATAACGATGCTCTAAAAACGCCTCCTATGTGCCAGATGTAATTTGTATTCACAATCATAGACACAACCACATATGTTAAGCGTTTGTGTATGAAATGCGACATTGACACATTGGATTTTTTAAATAATTTCAGGTAGTTATTCTGTCGTTTTACTGGTTTTATTAGTAGTAATTATACCAACCTTATGAATGGTATAATTATTCTCAAAATAAGAGCAGTACAACGTAAGTTGAAGAATTTTTTTTATTAGTAACGGTGCAAGTGGTAATTTTGTCCAAAAATGAGCATATTATGCCATTAAAAGATCTTATGATGTCCCATCTAGTTATAATTTTAAAAATTAATTTTAACAATTACTGAAAGAACTGTGGAAACAATATTGCTTTCTTCCAATTCTGTCAATTATGCAGTATTTTCTTAAATTTATAATATGTGTATATAAAACTGTTAATTCCTCATTTTGTGTTACACTTGTGTGTTGAACCCTTAATCTCCATTAATGTTTGAATTTAGCATGTATGTAACTATTAATTGCCTATTTGTTTCTAGTTAAAAAATACAGAAGCCTAGTAAGAGCAAGATGATGACTATTTCTTTTTGCCAGTTCTAGCTTTATTCTGTGCAAACCTCATATTTTAGTTAATGAAACTTTTATTTACTTACTACAAGCCATCAAGATCTAGGAGATATTATTTGCATTTGATTTTTTCCACGACATAACATTTTCCGGATAACATATCTCCAACATTCCTAAATTTATTAAAAAAATATGGCCATAATTCTAAAAATGTGAGGTCCTTTTCCGATGACATTTGGAGTTTGACCTTCTTCTTTGGTTAGATTTTCGTTCTCCTTTTACTTACCTGTTTACTTAAACTATAATTAGAAATAATGATGTAGGATTAAAACCTAAAATATACTCACAGCCATATCACAGAACTTGAAAACAACATTATCAGGATAGTTGGTGTAACCAACAGCATTCGCTCCCCTCAACAACATTTGGAATGGAATGTTTGGTATCAGCCTCCTCATGTCTTCCAACCGCTCCCATGGACATTCGTGAAGGAACCTGCATGTGTTATAAATTAAATAGCGATATTCATCAATTACGTATACACATGTCATCAATAACATTATATTAAATAGACACGTTATACTTTAATAAAAAAAATGTGCTTGGACTTTAATAAAAAAAAACATGCTTCAAAAAAACAAAACATGCTTCTTAAAAGAACGATCTCCAACAAAATATTTGCTCAGTATAAAAATTAGCCTAGATTTTAATTTGACCCTCGAGCTGGAAAATTGGTCCAGTAGCTTTTGTTATAGCAAATAGACAAATAAACGAAAATTATAAAAAACAGTTGTTTTGGCTTCTGCTTGCATGCCTCTGACACTTATCTGCAAATCTATAAAAACAGTCCTGTTTAGTCCTCCTCCGAATGAAATTACATAATGATATGATTCTCTTATCATTATCATTAGCAATTTTATCATTAATAAAGGATAGTGTTATTGAGATAATAACAAATGTGAAGGATCCTAAGTATTTTTCTTTTGGACATCAAGGAAAATTGCATTTAAATATTGAAATCAATCAAATTTTAAATATTGTATCATTGACACAGACAGTAAGTATGACTAAGGCATTGGAGAATAAAAGAGAAGTATAATTAAAATAATACACCTACCTCAAAGCAACGTCAAATGTAGCGCCGCCCCAGTTCTCAAGCGAGTATAAAGTGTTAAAGTTTTGTGCGACATATGGCGAAATGGCAAGTAGATCATGGGTTCTGACTCTGGTTGCCAGCAGCGACTGATGAGCGTCACGGAACGTTGTGTCCATAAGCTGGAGGCCTTTATGAGCCCGTACGGCCTTAGCGAAGGCCTCAGGACCTCCCTCTTTAAGGATCTGCTTGTAACCTGCCGGTGGCTGGATTGCTAGAGAGTACAAGGATTGTGTTGATCATTTTTATAAAGATATACTCAAATATGTAAATATTTGTAATAACACAAGACTTTCTACAACTTTATAACATAATAACTTTGCCTTTCTGCAATCTTGGAAGGATTCTAACATTAAAAAGTTTTTGATCATCATGACTAGCCATTGCCACATCTTATATAATTTCTATAATGCAGATGGAATAATGCCACAAACAGAAAGTTTGGGTGTTTGTTACTCAATAACAAGAGTTAAATCAACTTTTTTCTTTTTTTTTATTTAGTGACATAACTAAATATGGAAACTATTGTTACAAAAAAGTATTTACATATGATTATCTATTTCATTTGGACACTTAAAAATGGCTTAAAAGTTTTTCACTCCCAACTCTGTGTGGTTAAAAATTTTAATAGTTTGAAATTGTACAATTATAGGAAAGATCTCTGCAAAACACAAAGTGGCTTCCAAATTCAAGTATATAATTACTTTCTAAACTAATTTCCTTTAAGGGTTTCATAGTGCAAAAGAAAAAACGGAACCCTAATAAGATCACTCACGTGTTTGTCTGTTGAAGCCGTTTCTCTCAGAAACTGATGTAGAATTATAAAATGTGGCGTATGATAAGATATGTATATTAACCTATATACACCTCAATATTTACCACTCAAAAATATTTATATAGAAACTTTAAAACTTCATAAATGAAGTACTTGATATTTTTTTTAATATTGTATGTATTGAATAGTAACTAGTTTTTTAATTTTTTTTTCAAGATCATTCTACAGATATTGTTAAAAATGTCCTAAAAAATATGTTTCTCCCGTGTCTGAAATTGCTCAAATTATAATTAAAAAACAATATCAATTTATCATAAACCAAACATTACTAGCACATTAATTTACTTAAAGTTTACCACAAGTACAGGTAAATATATACATACATACATACATATATATATATATATATATATATATATATATATATATACACACACACATATATATATATATATATATATATATATATATATATATATACATATATATATATACATATTATTTTAAATCTGTCTATTCTAGAATATTCTAATTTTTATGCAAGTATCGCGAAGATACTTTTATGTCTGTGAATGTTATACCATATATTAGTATTTGTAAATAGTTTAATACAAATACTGCGTATTATTTAACAGGTTATTTTTATTAAAGATGTATTTCCAAAAACATCACATTTAGTAGGAAGAGAACATTCTTTTAATTTTATTAACGAATTATTAGCACCTCATTGTAACTAATTCATAGAATTGTCTAAGCAATTTTAATACAAGATAAACTATCACATTTCCAAATGTTATTTTAATAAAATCATGGTGCCTGTCACATGCAATAGTTCTGCAATTTTTTCATCTAAATTATTGATTTACATACCTTAAGATGAACCGTTGTTATGACAGATTCAGCAGATTGTTGGAATAGATCACCGAGGTGAAGTCATGGTTTATTGATACAAAATAGTTAATACACAAATTGAAACAAAAATTTGTTACTTTAGGCCATGCAGAACCGCCACCAGTTGAGTTTTAGTTTTACGCAAATAAATGTATTCAATCGATTGCACGACCACGTTAGTTATCATACGTTAGAGATATACTTCATAATTATTTGAACGAAATATTCATTAAAACAAATGTAATTTATGTTTTTGGAAAAATAATAAATTGAATTGAAACATAAATAAAAAATAAAAAGCAACAATGACAAACATATAAAATTAAGCAAGTAAATGTTAAACATATAAACAGATTAAAATACTGAAGTAGATTTATATTTGGTATTTTATATGACTAAATACCAAAATATACAGATACATCGAAATTGCATACACATAAATGTAACGTTTTCAATTTTACATAAAAGCAAGCATCTAAATATACATCCAGAGTTTTAAAAAAATTGACAATACACAACACTGAATTACATTATTCATCAAAAAGACATCATTCTGACAACAGTATTTTTAATAGTTTATGGTTTTTTTTGGTTATTTACTTTTTGTAACCATTTTTTAAATATTTAAAGTAGTACTAAATACTTTAAATAAGGACATAACATTCCTATTGTCATCTCCTAAAAAGTTTTTGATAGATACCATCAAATCTTCTTAAAGAATTATTTAATAATATCTGACATATCAATTCGAAGTTTTCTTGTGTAAATAAAATTTATCTTTTTCTATTATTTTTATTGATGAAATTTAGATAAAATTTTTTGCATACAGAAAAATTTTGATAAGCCAAACATAATAATCCCAATTTTGAGCCAAAAGTCTTCAAAGAATTTCACAATCATATTAAGTCTTACCTGTATTTTCACCCGTCAATTCGTGTCTTTTCAAAGCTTCAGGGGAAAGGTCTGAAAAATCAAAACAGATGGAGCGACGCTAAGAGCCATTCTACACAATGAAAGGCGCGGTGCAAATAAAAATAAATTGTGCAATAAATTATAAAATTATCAAAATTAATGGGCCACTTCTGTGTAATGTGTTACAAAGAGTAGTTATATGTTAGAAGATATGTGAAGTTCAAATGATTCAGCCAGAAATTAATTATTGCTTGGATATTTTAAAATGTACAATATACTTAACATATTCACTTTCATAGAATTCCCATTTAACACTGAATTTGTAAAACGTTTAACTATTCTGACAATGATTAATAATTAATTTGAACTTCAATTATCTTCATTACACGCAACGCAAACGACTGACTTTTATTTGCAATTGGTTGGCGGCCAATAACTGTCGACTTTTGTGCTGACTTTCCGTTGACACAACACAAACATCAAGAGATGGGTACCAACAACTAAAGTTCTCCTATCTCTGTCAGCACATATTCAGTGATATAACCTAGTTTTTCCTCCATTACTGAATTTTCATTCATAATGCTCCGATTGACAAGAGTCGGACAGAGTCATGCCAATTTTTTATTGGAGGTGTATTAAATTGTTCAATATCATATGTTCTATTTTCTCCAATTATTGTCGCACCAATTACTGTTAGTCGTCTGCGTTGCACATAAAACTGATAAAAGGTTATAAGTGTACTCCAACCAAAATATATGTAAAATAATATTAAATAAAGAACTTAAAATATGAAATTAAAATTTCTTAGCAACAATTAAGCGAACCCATCATAAACATATATTGTATAAATTATTAAAGCCAAACATTTTTCTTCAACCAAATTAAGTATCCGAAACATAAATAAAGTAAAGAATTATTAGCACAATACTCAATGATGAAATGTTAAAATACTTTTTAATTTGGTATGAAAAGAGAGTGAAGAGAAAATTGTCCCACATTGTTTTTAAAGTGGGGGATTAGAAGTATGATGTTACATGAACACAAATGTTGTAATAAAATATCTTACTGTTTGCTTTGTTAAGCAGCTTTGTTGTAGCAGGTATCTTGAACGATATAAAAATTCAAAACCGCACCCAATAAAAGAAAATATTCGTACCTTTTACTGTATTTCCTTGTTGTTATGTAAACAGTTATTCAAAGAAAACCCAAATTTTACTCGAAATATATTCATATAATTTCTATCCATTTATTTTTATTTATTAGTCAGCCTTCAGGTACGTATAATGCTTTACTCGATTAAGACTTTTAAGCAACGGTAACACCAAGCAGATATTATGCAATAGTCTTTTACTCCGTAAAAGTTTTTTTTTGTTAATAATTACTTCAGAAATAATGAAGAGACTTCCATGGCGAATAAACCTTGTCATATAAGCGGCACAAACTATGTGTTTATGACATATTTTTAATGTAACTATTATAATTAATAAAACTTGTACATACAAAATGTACTAAAATGATGTACTAAGAAATGCTTATTTTTGTAAATGTATTTTTATGATTTGATATATATTCATTTCTCACATTAAAATTTTCAATATTCTCCAGTTTTCGTGAGCCATAAACCAATTAACACGTTAAAAAGTTTTTAAAATATTTTTTTTCCAATAATTCTCACTTAACATTGGTAATGATCCCATCATTTCATATAAAGTGAGTGTGCTATTTAAGCTATTGATTACACTATATTATTAAAAAAAATATTTTAATTTCATTTATGAGATCTCTTATACATAATAATTGTTGTAAATATTAATAAACAAATTACATCATAAGACTGTTGAGATTGCACTATTTTTCTGCATTTGCTGAAAGAATTTTTATGAAAACACAGGGATCACAATAAATGATATCAAAACAACAAAAGTACATAGATCACTCAATAAATCTTGTAGGAAATAAATTCTTTTCCAGACCACCAAGTTCTGTGTTTGTGGCAAAAGTGCATTTTTTTTAATTAATTTTTCACACATGGACAGAGTGAAATTACATGTCGACTATATATAAGCTGACTTAATAGTCTGATGCCGAATGACTTGAGAAAGTCCATCGTTTGCTGGACCCAGTGTGCCGACGCATTACCAAAGTGCCAAATGTGCAATTGACTGTTTGCCCACAACCCTTTAAGGGTACCGACAAGTAGTAATAGGATGGATTCAATACACAAGTTGTCTGTAACACTGTATTGGTATTTGGATACAATCCAATTTTTGATAAAGGAATTGTAATCACGCCCAGATGACTAAGGAAAACTACAATAATTGTCTCTTTTTCTCTTTGCTTAGGCACTGTCGGATAATTGCCTCCTTCAAACAACCATATAAAACTTTCAGATTTTGTAGAGACCTCAAAATACTATAAATTTCAGTGGATCGTCCTAATTTAACCTTAATGAGCATTTTTGTACCCTTCAAAATTACTCTTAATATTTTTTTTCGCCCGTGCACTTAGCCTCAAAGTATCCTTGATTGATTTGTAGGCGATCGGACAATTTTTATTAACTGTTTAATAGTTTCCACCATTTTGGGTATAATCACTACATTAGATCACCCCAATTGTGGATCGTCTTCTAAATCAAAATAACCCCTTTCGAACTGTTTGTAATAACGTTCGACAATCCCGAAGAAATAGTGTAATTTTATCTAATGCACATAACATTTCAGTATGACATTCTTGGTGAGATAAACCACGTTAAAAAATGTAAAAAATTATCGCGGAAGTTGAAGAATTTGCAAGCTATATCATGTTTACATATTTACGTGATGTTTGCGCAGTAATTTTTGGCAGCTTATATATTTAACATATAACATGTACCAATTGACTATGTTTTGATACAACATTAAATGACAAAAATGATTGAGTGATCTATGTATATCATGCAACATGTATTCATGCTTCTTTATAACAATTAGCAAAATAAAAAGTAAGGCAGATGTTTTATTCAGTCAAAGATTTAGTAGTTTAAATAGTCAATACCTTATTAGAAATCTGTGTTCCGTAACAATTTCAGAGTTAGGCAACAGCTGTAAATTTACATTGGAGTCTATTTTTTTTAAAAATCCTACCGTTTTTAACATTTGATAAACTTTGATCTACTGTTAATGTTTTAAAACATTAATAGGAGTTTAAGAAAAAAAAATAACTTATAGAAAATTATGGAAAAGTTTTATAAATTATAATAAAATTCAAATTTGTCAAGAGATATTATAAGAAATATTTTTCACTGTCTATGCATAGGTAATTAAATATAAAATTGATAAAAAGATAATGGATTACAATTTTCATGTAATTTTTGCAGTATTAGAAAAAATGTTATCGATATCTGAATTTGTTCCTTGACTATAACATATAATTAAAATATTTGATATTGTGACTGTTCAAAATAAATTAAACAATGTAGTAATTATTTCATCTTACTAACATTTTTCCTTACTTAATTGGAATTTGAAATTTAGATCCGAAGTTCTAAATAAATAAACATATTAACTTAAAAAACTCCACACAAAAAAATTTCTTTTCATAAAAATAATTTTCATCCTTAAAATGATACCTTGTTTGGATTGGATTGTCTGCAAGAATAGATTGAAATAAATATATAACAATAAAATGTTTTTATTTATTATTTCATGATTAGTTTTAAACGTTTGTACTTATAATAAGTTAGGCAGACCTATGTATATACATTAGAGTTAATGTTGAAAAAATGGCTAAACTTAACATTAACTGGCTAATTTTAACATTTGTTTTGATCGTTGGTTAATGTGATGTTCTATCTCTAGCTGGTTGAACTTAAGAGTAGACAAGATTTTGTGGATAAAAAGTTAGTATACTATTTTGAACTACAAATTCTATGTTTCTTTTCTTTAAATTTTTGCTGTTTAAAACGATAAAAAATCCAAATCAAGCAGAAGTTACCTTAAGTTAGGTTAGGATAGCAGCCGCGTAGCATGATTAATGTTACTCCTGTCATAGCGTCGACAATAACCTTAAGTTTAGACAGTTAATGACGGAATAAAATCTCACAAATAAACACTACATTAAACATTAAGCAATGATCAAAACTAATTTTAAACTTCAAATATAATATTTACATAAATATATATATATATATATATATATATATATATATATATATATATATATATATATGTATATATATATATATATATATATATATATATATATGTATATATATATATTTATTTATGCATATACAAATGAATAAGATTTGAAAGTTTACAAAATGTACATATTTAAATAGGTACTGAAGCCTGAAGGACAAGCACATATCAGATAAAAACAAAATGTAAGCTCAAATTATGTCAGTCAGTATTATTCAATATTATTCAAATTAAGAAAAGAATCTTTTGACATAAGGACTTTTATATTTTACTTTCCTCATCACCTATAAGTAGCAGATGAATGCTCTGTAATCACCGCTTAGACAACCTTGGTGGGAAATAGTGTGGAGAAATAATTTGGGTATGTTATAAAAAGTTAAATGGAACATAAGCTATTTTAAGATTTGGCATTAGAATCTCATTAGTATATTCAGGATATTATTAGACTATAATATTTTATTGTTATCACAAATTTAATTTGCACTTGCCACTTCATAATCTCGTAGCTTTGCATTAGATTAAGATTAAACTTACCAAGTGGTACTGGGGGAACGAAAGGCTTAATATCAGAAGGCGGAATGTCTGTAGCGATGGGTGTAGTCGGTCCGTTGATCACCACTTGCCCGAGGTAGTTGAGGAGCTTTTGGGCTCTGTTCTGTGACGCCTTGAACATAAATAGCTGCGGATTCTCATCGATGAAGTAGGTATCCACCGATCCTATTTTTGAATAGAGAAAATTATATTTTATTATTTTATTTTATTTCTATATTATATTTTATTAGATGTTTGAAAGCACACAGAATTAATTTGTGCCTTGATAGCTATTTACCCATGTCATATTATACTCTCTGTGTAAATATATCTGTCGAAACTGGTTGGAATATTGTGAATCACCAGATTTTCGAATTACGCATAACGCTCTATTTCCAGCAAAAAAATGTTCCGTTTTCTCATTCTTTAAATTAAATCACTAAACCTACATTTATTAAAATTTAATAAAACTACCATTTGCCCAAAGATGTTTAAATAATACTACAACAAGAATACCTAGTAGAGTAACCTGAAAAAAGCAGCTATAAAGCTTCTTTTAAATCTATATTGCTTTAAAATTTAGTTTTTATACTACATGCGTTTGCATGGTCACTTTTCATTGTGAATTGAAAGACATTATATATTACGAATTCTTGTCTAAAGAAGCACTACTGAGACACATTAGCTGTCACTTGGAAGTTATTTCTCTTAGTAAGAAAAATCAAAGAGATGTTACTGCATCGTATATCATATCACTCATCATCCTTTTATTTTATACAAAAGTTATATATTTTTGAATTGTAACTCCATTTCCTTTGGTTTTATTTCATTATTTGACATTAATTCAGATAATTTTGCTATTTTGATTGCTAATATATTATAAAATGCATATATTTATGAAATCATTTGTTTGGGGTTCTAGAAATTAACACTCACTTAATGGCATAAAAACATTTTTATTTTCATATTTAGATAATGTTTAAGTAAATAATTATTTGTCTAAAATTTCAGAAAACCAGTGTTATTTCTGCAAATAAGTATTATCTGCTTACAAAAAATTGTTCAGTTACTAACAACAGAGTAAAAAATGTATATACATGCGTATATAAAACTTTTCCATAATACCATCATCTTCCATATACTAATAATAAGGACATTATACACCTAAGAGATCATTATATCAAAGCAGTTTAATCGCAAGCAAATCATATTACCTTTTAAGAGATAACTTTTCTTTACAGGCTAATATCACCATCTAATTTCAGGTTGCAATAACAGGTTTAGTTTCTAATTTAGGTACTCACCATTGAGGAATTTCTGATTCTCAAGTACATTGAGCAAGAATGGAATGTTGGTTTTGACGCCACGGATTCTAAATTCACGAAGGGCCCTGTTCATCTTGGCAGCTGAGGAGGGAAGGTCAGCAGCGTGTGAGATGACCTAAGTGACGAATTTCATATTCTCATTTTTGAATTCGCATTTTAAATACACAACTGAATCTTATTTTCCATAGAAACCTGTGGTAGTGTTTATGTAATAGAATAAACTCAATAGCAGATACTAGTCAGAAATCTGAATTTCATATGCTATTTTTCTATGCTATTATGAAAAGTAATAAGTAAAAGAAAGAAATATTTTGCATTTAAGTTGTGCATAAGTATACGTTTAAACTTTTGAAATTAAGTCCTTCTGAGAAATAATTTAGCACCATCTAGTGCTAATATAATTAGCTATTAATTTTGTGGGTTACTGTTATTTACGTGTCTAGTATAGGCGGCATATCTATACATGTGAGAAAAAATTTTTTGAGATCCCCTATTAATATTGGCGTGAATGATTGATATGAATGAAACAAACACGTTCAGTATAAACACATTTGTGTAGTATTTTTATACATTTGAAACATCTTAAATACAAAATAGGCATAATCAAATTTCAGATATGGGAAAAATAAGCATATATTTTAAAGACAAAACCAAACATCAAATACTAAACTTTATCATTTGGCATTGATGTTTCACATTCGACGGAAGACGAAAGAAATACTTAAATTTAGTATTCCTAAAGTTTTCAGAAAACGAAAATTTAAATTAAAAAAAATTAATTTTTGAAATTAATTTGAAATCATTTATGTCTTTTGTTCATTGTGGCAAGTAGCGGGACAAAATTAGCATTATCCTTTACTGACTGCTTCATACAATTACTTATATAATTTTAGAATTTTAATATTTGACAAATAAATAAAATGTAGCATTAATTTATCATATTGAATATTAGTTGTAGTGGGAATATTTTGAAGATTTACTATGAAAGATGTATATAGCGTAATATAATTGCAGCTTATGTTGTTTATCCTATTTGTGATTTAACACTATGATTAATGGTTTATTTCACCCTAAGTTTATTTTCTATGCATATAATAAAAGAGTTTCAAGTCAGTATTCAGATTTAATATTGTAAAGTTTTGTATTCCAGAATATGTGTCATCTTGACATGGTTTTAAGTAATACTTATCTGTCTGTTCTTCTGTCTGATAAACGGATTTTAAACCGTCTTAGGCCTGGTCTAAAATTAGCGTATAGATGCAGACAAGCTCTAAAATTAGCTTATAGTTGAAGACCCAAGTTTAGATTACACATACGCATTACGAAGCTGATTTCAGCCCCTTGGGCCAATAACAGAGGTTTGTTCGGAGCAGATATTAGTCCTTCGGGCCCACAATCGTTTAATACGATAATATTATAGTCCCAAAAATAAAGTTAAAATACATATTATATTGATATTGTATATTACGCTATATACATCTTTCATAGTAAATCTTCAAATTTTTATGAAAATACAATACTTTTAATATTCTTATTATTTTTAGACTTTCATCAAAATTATGAAAATATTGCATTAGCATCCAGGAGGGGGTAAATGAAAGTAAGGGAAAAAGGATGTTTTTAAAGGAAATTTTAGTGGGTCACATTGGAGCTTGTATCAAGAATCTATACATGTGTGTGAGTTTTATAAAATCTGAATGAAACATCCGATTGATTACAGACTATTTTATATGACAGTTAAAAATTATGTCCTACAAAAATTAGAGAAAAACTAATTAGACTCGAACCACACTAATTACAGGCTATTTGTATTGATCCACAGATGATATCTATTGTATTTAATTGAAATTGGAAAAGAATTTCCACAGGAAAAGAATTTCCATAGGCAGGCCGCACATGTGCGATAGAGGAAGACGGCTACCATGTTAATGCATTGCTATATTTAACTTGTTTACTAGATCATATTCTAGTGTTATTTTTTCCATTATAACTAGGATAAGTCTGCTATTGTTGATGTGAAATCGTCCAACCGCGTTTGTGACATAATATGAGGTTGATTGATTTGGTATCAACTATAACTGTGTTACAGGTATAGTATCAACAGTAACTGTGTTACAGTTGATGCCAAAAAGGTGATTCGCATAAATCTAACTAATAGATGTAATAAAAGAACTAGACATACAAAAAGTTTAAATAATCTGAAATAAACATTTTGTATTAACCAATATTTTCTATTTATTTCTTAATTTTACTACCCAGGAGTATTATACAAAGGAACAATATGTCGAGTCTGGGTTTAAAAATAACCCAATAATTTAATTGTTTAATATTCCGAAAGTGGGTTGTGAAATAATTATAAAATTAAATTAATTGACTGGAGATCAAATACAAACCTTTACAAGTAATGAATCGTAGTACGGGGAGATAATGGCACCAGCAAAAGTGGACGCGGAATCAAGTCGGATACCCATACCCTCACCAGACCTGGATAGAGAAAACGAAAATATTTAATTCTAATTTTTGTTACTAGGGTCATCTATATAATACATAATATAATAAGAAATAAGGTCATCTACATTATATAACAAAGAAAAAAAGTTTTTAAGTTGGTTAGTACGAATTGTGGTGAAATGGTTTGGAAAAGAAACCCAATTGAAATTATGAAAAAAAAAAATTTAATTTTAAAAATTCTTTCACTGGTGGATGTGTTATAGCTTGAATTCTAATATAAGCTATATTTTTTTACATTTTAAATTTAATTTTCATAAATCAATTACCATTCTTTCCAACCCCAGGTATCATTATCAAAATAAATACTCGGCTAGGATCCATAATTACTGATTTGAAGATATAACTTCTACCAGCTGTATTATAAAAAAATACATTGTACGAGATTCCGCAAAATTACCATTGGGAATATATAATTTGAAAGAGTTTAATAAAAATATGATATCTTCTTATGCAGGGGACATATTTGGAATCATTACAAAGTAAAATGGCCCATTTAATATTTTATCTTGTCAATAAATTTTTTAATGTCAACAAAATAAGATAAACTGTTTTCACTGTAAGATCGGGTATCAATCTAAATAATTTGTTACTTAATTTGACAAGTGATCACTCATCATAATGTTATATAAATTTACAGATGCCCACTTGTGTAAAGCTACTTTATATATCTGACACCCTAGATTAGTATAACATTATTTTTAAACAGTTTGACAAAATTTCTGTTCAATTTGATGCTTCTTTCAGTATTAGACGTGCACATTATCAAGCAATTATGATATTTAATATTTGTAACAAATCATATGAATCTTGCTATCTTGGTGTACAAATTAAACAATTATATTGTGAACAAAAATTGACAAAAATTGTTGAAATATACATTGTGAACAAAAATTATAACAAAAACTGAAATCAAGGTCACATCGTATTTTCGCAGTCCAGTACATCCAAAATAATTGTTATCGTCACTACTATCACTATCACTAAAAATTTGCATTACGCCAAATTGTGAGCGCACCACAATGTCTCCCACTATCACTTTCTTCACAACTTGAAAAAGAATCATTTTCACTAGAATTATTTTTGTATTCCGACATTATGAGTTAAAAATTTTCTTTTCCTGGATACTTTTTATATTGTAATTACTAATAATATTATAATTTGAACTTTATGTAACACGTAGAAAGATAAAAAATAAGCGATGCATGCGAGTGACCTCCCCTACCGCGTGCTAAATAGCAATTGATTTCTCGAGCGCCATAGCGCTCGTGGCAAATTTAGTTAGTACGCGCACCAGCGCGATGATGCTTGTCGGCACTCAAACAGTTAATATTAGCAAGAGTTATATGTAATTACTTAAAGTTTTTTAATTGTGAACTTTTATTTTAAAAACTGCATCAGAGCTGCAAATTTAGATCAGAGATATACATTATGTTAACGAGAGTAGTGGAAAAGTTGATGGATCTAAATTAAAATTAATTCATTATTTTAAACTATATTTCTTTCAAGTAGATGGTGTAAATTAATTATTTGGTTTACCTGAAGACTTCAATTCTACCAGTACTGGGTTGGAAGTTGTTAGCGGGATCCTCAGTGGTGACACGACACTGGATAGCGAAACCTTGTGTTTTGATTTTATCCTGCGTAAGACCCAATTCCGGCAAAGTCATGCCTTCGGCTACACGAATCTGGGACTGCACCAAGTCAATGCCTGTTACCTCTTCTGTAATGGTGTGCTCTACTTGCAACCTGAAACATGGCAAAATGATTTATATAAATTGTAGGTTACAATTACCTTTCTAAGCTGGAAAGTAAATGAGAGTGAAAATAAACTTATTCAATCTTTCATTAATGTAAACCATACATTAACTACAAGGTGCCAGATCTGTATATGCACTGATGGATTACTACATCATGTCATCAAGGCTCTACCTTAACATATAAGATCTTCAAAAGTAAAAAAGTGGCGTACGTCAGAGGACGCATGACAGAAATGAAATGTATTACATTTTGTATATTGGACAAAACAAATATAGTTTGGAAGGTAGTATTACAAGACAAGAAATAAAATTACGGAAATAAACTAATTAAGTATAATTATGAAACTATAATTCAATAAATTAAATTTAAATTTCGGTCAATGGTACAAGTTTGATCAAGTCACTTGGGAAATATGTATTTTGCTATAGCATTGCCAGATTATGCATGAATAAGAAAGAGGTGCCAGCTACTGAAGTTGCATGAACACGTTCGACAACTAACTTGGGAAGCTTATATACTTGTAAATAAAAAAAAACCATAATTTATAGAAATCAATTAACAAAAAATTTATGAAATTGAGTATAAAAACTATACACAAAAACAAAACAACCTAAACGGCAGTAAAGTAATAGAATTGTCCCAAAACTATTTATTATGCTTAGGCGAATTGTGTGAAGGTATCTCATTCATTAGCAGAAACAGTCATCCATCAGAAAATGGACTATCAGGTTTTAGCCAATTTTTACAGAAAAGAAATGAGATCTTTTGATATGTAATATTTCTATGTGACACATTATATGATGTGAATCTGTCAAAACAGATGGTGGTTTAGCAATTTGCTGGATGATTTTAGCCACACTTTCGTGCTTAATTGCTTTCAGCTAAACAACTTTCAAATGCGTGCTATACACAAAAGTACTTTTGCGCACTATCAGCTGTGAAGAATCCTATACCATAATCTACTTACAGATGTTAAAAAGCTTACTATACAATGTAATACCCGTTCCACTCCCCATATTTTTAATGTACGTAAAGCAAAACCGGATTAGACAACAGACAGCTGCAATACACGACGAAATGTTATTAAGCACATATCAGATGTAATAGATATCTATGAGCTGTATTAACATGCATATCCTGGCATAAACATGCATCAGTATTTTCAAGCATTCAATAAGATAGTTACACTAGCATAAATTTTAACTATATTTCAATCGGATACTGAATTAATGTGAAAAGATGATAAGATCGTTTGGATCCATTAGCACGTATGAACTCGTATGTTCTCTGTTTTTTAGTTTGCGAGAGTAGGACTAATTTTTACAGGATGTGTGTGTAAAAGTATTAAATATCATATATTCTGTTTCCTCCGAATATTGTCAGACTGGTTATTGTCAGTCGTCTGGTTTGCGCATAATACTAAAAACCCAGCAAACGTGTCTTTTATAGGTACCTTCCAATACTGTCATTTAGATTGCTACACCCAATCTTGTGTACAAAAGTAAACAATTACTTCTTTACAACTACTGCTAACTGACAAGGTTGAGATGCAGATATTCGAATATCAAAGCATATTAGTTTTGGGCCAATGAAAAAAATCCAGGCTGGCCACATCTTATAAGATATAGATGTAGAAAAATCAACTCACCTAGCGTTGACCTCAATGAAGTAGAAATGGCCCTTGTCGTCCAACAAGAACTCCACCGTTCCAGCGTTCTCATAGCCCACATACTTGGCCAGATGTACAGCGCAGTCTACCATGCGCTGCCGCACCGCTGGATCCAGGTGAGGTGCAGGTGCAATCTCCACTACCTTTTGGTGGCGACGTTGCACTGAGCAGTCACGCTCATAGAGGTGTACCACATTACCTGCCTTATCACCTGAAAACAAAGTTGTAGAAATTGATTAAAAAATGGGATATATTTTAAATTGTTACTTATTTTATACATTTGTACCGTAAGAATAAAAATTATATTTATATATATTGAATGTGAAGAGGTTTTTAATAAAATGATAAGAAACAATTTTAAAATAACACATTGAAATCTGAAATAAAATATACAAAAGCTTTAAAAATTAATTAGTTCTAGCTCATCTATTAATGAAATTCACATAAACATGCCCTACATATTGGTTGACTCTGTTGTTGAAATCTATATAGCTAGTTCATAAGAATGAATATTTTTGTATAATATTATATAATTAATATTATATAGATAAAAATATAATTGTGTTAAATAAAAATAAATATGTATGTAACACTTCACAATACAAACGCAAGAGTATGCAGCCTGCATACTGCATTTATGCAATGCAGAATGCGAGGAAACGTTAGGTATTTGTTCCTAAGATGTCAAATGACTAATGCTTAATAAAATATGTTTAATACAGCACAACTGTTTCTATGCAAAGAGCTTATAGAATAACTAATATGTAATCAATGTATATATTTATTTGTATATAATGTATATATTTACTAGACTTGTTAAAAAGTTTTGTCAAAAGCAACATTATTACATAACACAACATTATTAGGATTATAACGGAAAAAAGGAAAATCAATTCGAATGTACAATTTTTAAAAGTGGAGACAAATTTTGTTCTCATTATTACAATGACATACCCAAAAGCTGTACTTCAATGTGTCGTGGTCTTTCGATGAATCGCTCTATGAACATGGATCCATTACCGAATGCACCGAGAGCCTCAGATGAGGCTCTCTCAAAGGAGGACTCCACCTCATCCATAGTTCGTACAACCCTCATACCTCGACCGCCACCTCCATACGCAGCCTGTAATTTTATTTGAAGTTAATCAAGACATGTTTGCATATTACAGTTAGTTTTAATGAAAAAACAGATGAGAAATCCTTATTAATTATAATCTTAACAACAGGGACTTGTAGTTAGTAGACGCACTGTATATTAAAAAATTGAAAAATCAAATGTAAATAACATAATTTATTAAAAATATGAACGCCATCAATATCCTCTTAGCAATTTTTGCATAACACATAAACAAATAGAGAGGGAGGAATAAAAATTTCAGAAACATGTGATTTCTCCTTAATAGTTTTTTCTAAAGTCTTCTGAACACATTAATTCAAAAATATATTAATAGAGAGACTTTGTTGCATTTACTGTTTTATTATATTTATGTCGCACTCAGATTGTAAGGTCAGGACCTTTACAATGTGATTAAGTGTTGATAGTCTACAAACAACGCTGTTATAAAAGGGTTCATCAACATTCATCCTGATTAAAAAAAGTCTTAAATCAATATAATGCGGCTAAATAACTTCTAGCTATATTTTAAAGCAGCATACAATGGAATACTTTAGTTTCAAAATTCTTCTTACATAAGGATAGTATTGCAGGTAACAAACAGGTAGCAGTATGATGACTATGATATTATGGTGCCTATAACATACCTATACCTTACATACCCGTAGTTATAGCATAGATGACTATAGTACCCATAAGAAAATAAAGTAATATTCTATCGTCATTTGTAAGCAGCGTACAGTGGAATGCGGCTTCCGCACCCTCAACTAATCATTACCACACTAATAAATGACAAACAATTAAATATAAGTGTTCTTTGCAGATATGAATGTTACTCTAGTATACATTAAAAAAGTAATAATTTTGAAAAGAAATGTAATTTTGATTTTAATTTTTTGATAAGAAATTAATATTCTTAGGTTTAAGTGCCCAAATGTTTATCAATAATTTTTATTTTATGTACATTATATTAAATTATAATGTGTATTATTTGCATTTAGGTTAAATTATTAACATCGTTTGTTTGCATAAATTACCAAAAGACCAAGTAATGCTAATTAAACTTCATATGACTGTGCAATATGTAACATGCTGCTAAAAATATAATAAACTGGTTTACTAAAGATTGATGACTCGTATATAAAACTTCAGTTTGTAATTAGCCACATGCCTTCTGAATCAAAGTTTTGTTCGCCATTTTACAATTTTTTATATTATTAAATATTATAAGTAACCATTAAATATTTCTTTACTTTCTTGCACCATGGTCAGCCTATAATGCTATGCTTTTTTCATACGGCTAACGTTGACAAACCGTTTTATAAATCAACGCCGTTTTGTAAAGTGTCACATTGTCAAAACGAATATTTTATAAACCAGGAGCGATGTACAGATATAAATTTATATTATTGCATATATGGATTTCTAAATTGTTGGGTAGACAAAGCTTTTATAGACTGTGTCCTCTTGCATTTTAATTACTTCTTAGAGTTCTGTACCCTGAGAACCTAAATGGAACACTATTGCTCTCTCTCTCAGTTGTCAATCCGTTTGTCTGTCATTGCCGTCTAACTTTTAAACAATAACTTATTCAAAATGAATAAGCAAGGACGAAAAAAGGAAAAAGCTAAAGTGTATTTATGAGGAATGAGTCTTTTAAGGAGAATTGAATAATTTTTCAAATGTGACCCTTGAAAATATGCCAAAATTCCAATCCCTTCATTTACTCTTCAAAAGTTATGAAATAAAAATCTGAAAAGTTTATAGTATATAACATAATGTCCATATATAATTAGTCTATTTTAGGCTTTACAACGGCAAATAAGTTTCATTTTGATGTATAATATCTCGAAAAACTAAAACTTGATTTATGAGATCACATCCATATATCAGTTGCAGTCAATTAAATACAGAAACCATTTGACATGGGAACTAGAAATTTTGTGTAAGTATGCGTTTATTAATTCACAAATTATGTAATGATAAGAAAGTATTGTCCAAGGAATATTTATTTCAGAATGTTACTAGATGACAATTCACAAAGAGGTATCAATTGAAAGGGTGATTTACAAGGATTACAAAACTATTTTTTTCAGATTTTACGTAACATAATTTTAGAGATATAGTAGAAAATATTCCAAAAAACATGAACCTCCCCAATTTTCAAACTAACAGAATGACTAAAGATAAATCAGGATTACTAAAGACTAACCTAATGTTTACTGAAATACTATAGCAATGATTTCAAATCTCATTGCTTTTATGAAATTTGAAAATTATAATATTTTGTTAAATTTTATTATAATTTTTGTCATAGAGGTGTTGTCAAATTAGTATAGCAAATAGACTTCTACGGGTTTTTGAGTACAGCGTAAGATGCTTGTACACAATAATTTTTTTTCATAGCTCATCCCATTTTCAAGGCACACTATTTCAACTTTAACGCTACGTTTAAGCAGCCTACTGTCATGCCTTAAGGAACCTTAAACGGCTATAATATTGAGCGATATGAGTATGATTACTAAGAATGAACAATTTATTATATTGGAAATTCGACATTCTGTTTATGATAATAGAACATTTCAATATAATTATGATTGAGAATATGTTGAAAATAAAAAATATTTATTGTTAAAAAATAAAATATTTCTCAGTAATAAAAATCGTAATGAAATAATGTTATAGATTTCTTTCATCTTATATTTTCGAGAGTAACCTACAAAAGAATTCTTGCTATACCAATTAACCAACAGCCAAATGAAACAGACTATTTCGTCCCAAAAGTTTATTCTACTGGTAGATATTTTCTATTTTTATCTAGTAAAAATTATTTTATGTAAATAATTTATTTACAGCTGTAAAAACTTCAAGTTATTTTGTTCACGCAATAAAAAGGTATGGTCTTTTAAAGTATATTTTTTTCTTATTTATAATGTCATCAAAACCTATAAGGTACTTCCGATAGACCTACAATCTTGAAAGTCGGCATAATGGGATGTCGATAAGAAAGTCCAAAAATTAATAACTTCTAATTCTTTGTGGAATTTTATATTTTTTTGAAATATACGCCCGTGATACATATAACTGTTCTAAAAATTTTTAATTTTGTAAATTTAATAGAAACACTTTATAACCTTAAGTACCCTTTGTTTACGGAACCCTCGTAGTGTGAGTTCTACTCGTGCTTAGCAGGTTTTAAATCAATCTCATTTTGCCTTTTTTTATTACTATTTACTAAACAATATGTAAATTAAGTTGCTTTTACCTTACATAACTATAATATCAAACTTTTAAACGACATGTAAAATTAATTAACTCTTAAAAATATACACAAATTAGTCATGATTGTTTCTTGACTTAACTCACTTTAAATATGACTGGTAATCCATGTTGTTTGCAGAAATCCAGAGCTTCCTCTTTTGTTGTCACGGGGCCGTCTGTTCCTGGCACAATTGGAACCTCTGTAAACGAGAACAGCATTATTTAGTGGTATTTAATTAACTGAAATGTAATGTTTAATATCATATGTCTAATGAATATATGCTATATACACTATATTTTCAATGTTTAATCTAGTATATATATTAAGCAATTAATTACAAGATTGATAATCATGACAGAAATTCACATTTGAATTTTATTTTAGAGTAATTTAAAAAAATTTTGAATATATTTGGCGTTAATTTTGTAGAAATTCATTATAACTTAATTTTTCACAACTAAATGAAACTACGTGATGTAGTATTATTTCCATTTTATTTAAATACTTTACCACAATCTAAGTTTCATTGTATGACAACATCTTCAGATGGGCAATTTGTAAAGATACTCTTGCCCACCTGAGATATTGTCATATAACGAAACCTAGATCTTGTTAAAGAATTTAAATATAGTAGAAATAATACTACATTACGTAGTTTCGTTTAATTTTGAAAATTAAATTACAAAAATTTAAAAAAATGTGATAAAAACTTATTTTAGTTATAGCGATTGATAATCAAGTTAGGTATTACTAGATCTAAAATCTAGCAAAGGGAGTAACAGGTTTAGAGGAGAAAATGTTTCAAAGTCAAAAAAAAACTTTAAATGTTAATGTTTTCAGATTAATAAAAAATTTTAGGTTTACAGTTTTTATTGTTCAAATTGAAATTGTATGTAAAGAAAAAATATAAAATGACTCTCTTACTCGCTTCAATGGCAGCCTTCCTGGCTGCGACTTTATCTCCCATGCGCTGCACCACACTGGGATGAGGACCGATAAATCGCAGTCCATTATCGATAATTGCTTGGGCAAAGTCTGACCTGATAGGCAGATTATGAGGTTAAAATTAGTGTTTTATTTACTTAGTCAAGTTTTATAACTTTACATAAATATAATTGTTAACATCCTTTTTTAATTAAGAGTATTTATTTATTAATATGAATTAAAATAAGGGACATGGAATTCTACTTTGCTTAGTCCATTTTTTATTCAATATTATATGTCCAATAATCTCCTTATTTATTGTTAAGACTGAGAGCAAAGATGAAATGTTACAAAGCACTAATATCAGATATGATATAGAGAACGGCCAGCCTCTATAATAAATTTTATTCAAACATATCATACTTTAAAGCCAAGCGGATGCCATATCATTAAACTGAGAAGGCTTCTTCAAGATGAACACACATGACCTGCACAATGATAGATAAAACAGAAAACTGCTACATTATAAATTCTACCAGTCATGTGAAAGAGACCCATTAATTGAATTTCTGACTCGTGTTTAAAAAATTTTTACTATGTTTTTTATATATTACTAAAAGCAAATAAAGTGATCGGCTGTGCAAATAGTGAGTAGTGCGTAACATGAACATCATTCAGTTGTTCACGCTACTGTTTTAGTGTTATTGAGCATTTTGTTTAAATATATTGAAAATGAGTCATTTGTTTATTATTTAGAAACTAACTACAATAATTTTCAATATGGATGTTCGTGGCTTTGCTTGTAAAACGATTGTAATTTGTTAATCAGGTACATTTCAACAAAAGTAACATTTTTAATGTTTTCCCTATATTTCATAGAAAAAGAAAACTTATACTAAACCTTGATTACCTTTTTGTAAATTATTTCTATAAAAAATCTATGTAAAAAATTATGTTGTTACAACTAAACAGTTATGTTTTTTACATATATATATATATATATATATATATATATATATATACATATATATACATACATATATATACATATATACATATATATATATATATATATATATATAATTTCTTGTCACTAAATACTTAATAAACAAGAGAGAACACAAACTGTCAAATATTTAACATAAAAAAACCAAGAAAACTTAAAAAGAGATGTGTGAAACTTAATATTTAACATCCATTTTTTTTTCATGTAAAACCAATTTTCAAATTTATTTGTTTACTTATTTATGAATAGCTTTTGTAACTATGGACACAAATGCATCAGTTTGAAAGCATTTTAACTGTTTTTAGGAAGTACTTTGGAACACTAATGTGCAAAAAACTAGCACAGAATAATCGTGGTACAGTTATATTAGTGTTAAAAAAAGTGTAACTCCCCATGCCTCGTCATTAGTGTTATAGTTATACAATAGTTACAATGTTCCAAAGTGTTACTATGAATTTTATAACAGTATTACGTCTGAAAAGACTGGTGTGCGTAGCTAGAACCCAACTTATTGTTGTTTGAGGTAATTTTATCAGTACTATTCACTCAATGGACTTATTAGCCTGCGTTGCATTGCAATTATTCTACAAATAAGTTGTAGAATAACCTCTAATTTCTGACAAATTTAAATGTAAGGCTACAGAATACTTTGTAACAAAATAACCTATTCAAATATAAATGTGTTACTTTTATGAAACTATTTTTGAGTTTGTATTTATAGCTATGTATGCTTTTGTAAGTCTTGTATTTTAATATGTTGTTTTTTATGAATATTCTTTAATTTAAAAAAAGAAAAACAAAAAGCAAATATGCTTTTTCTGAAGTATACTTATAATACTAATCATGCAAAGATAAAGGTATCAGTTCAATATCAATATAAAAAATATCTATCTCGCAACAGGCTTACAAATGAATAACACAAATTTATAGAAAAATAATATTTTAAACTGTTCTTTTTATTGAATTTGAGACAGTGAAAATGTTTAATACTGAAAAAATAAAGTTGGAATCGGCCTTTAGTGTAACTTGAGATTAAAATATATAGCAATATTATTTCCACTCAGTGCGATTGGAAACAATTTGAAAAAATCTTGTTTTTAACTTCATAATTTTCCTTAAATATAATAATACTAACCTCTCAGACAAAAGACCATATCCTGGATGCACAGCATCAACATTGTTTTCTTTGGCCACCCTGATGATTTCTGGAATGCTAAGGTACGCCTCTACTGGTGGTAAATCTTTGCCCACCAAATATGATTCATCTGCCTTTTGTCTGAAACAAGATAAATCATATTTAAAAAAAAATTAAATTATATTAAAATGTAAAGCTCAAAATCTCTGATTTTTTCCTGTAATGCACATTGTGTCATAAAATTATTCATAAAAAAACGTATTCATAATGTTTTCCTTTAAACAAAGAGAATGTAAATCAGGAATGCAATCACAGACAATATATACTTTTATAATGGATTTTACTTATAACGTAAGTAGAAATTCTCATGACAAATGTTTAGATAAAAACCCAGTAAAGGACTGTAATAACACAGTATATCTATTATTCTCAGCGACACTATATTTCAAGTAGAGTATATGTAGTTATAATAATTATTTCCATGTTAGTATTATTATGTTAGAATAATTATTTTCAGTATAAATACATATCAAGATACATATGGCAGGTATGAATATGTAGGAATCAGAGTATTTGACTAATTTTTTTATTTCATAAATCATAATTTCAAGATGATCGAACTTCAAAAACTACCAAGTTATATAGGTTTAAACTTAACTTTTAAAGAATTGAATCAGTACTAATCATGTTATTTTCAGTAAAGCTCGTTGTATTTTACAAGAGCAAATGAGACAGGAAGATATCCCCATTCTAATTCCTACATTAAATTGACATGTTCATATCTCACTTTTTCTTTAATCAATTTTTATAATATTTCTCTACTGGTTTTTAATTAAGCTATATTTTCATGATACTGTACTAAAAACACCCTATTACTATCCTATTACATAATAAATAAACCATAAATATCTAGCCTCCAACTTTTCCTTATTTTAAATGTTGTCTTTGAATTTGACATAAAATTTTCCAGTTTCTTATTTAAATATTACTCCCAATAATTAAAATATTATTCCATCATCTTGGTTGACAACCACAAAGTTTAAGAAATAACTAAAATTTTATGCAAATGAAAGTTTGCAGATGAAATACAAATTTTTAAATTACAAATACAATTTAATCATGAAATGAATTCTCATTTCTACGTGCAGAATACCGATACATAAATTTTGTATTCATTATCTTATTATTAGATATATAATTAACTCAAAGTCCACAATTGTTTACATATGTAATAATGAGATAGTATTTGAAGTGGGTGTGGCGTGAGTTGAGGACATTATCTAAGGGTATTAGTTCAATGGTCAGGAATGTAATCACGGATTGGCCGATAGTGAGGTTACTCATTAAAAATTGAGGTCCCATTTTGACAGATAAGATTCTATTTCATCAACTTTAAATGCATATCTAAATATTTCATATTAAATAATGGAATAGAATACAATTGTAAGACCTGTTATGAAACAAACACTGCTCTCGTTTTTGCTGACATAATGTAGTAACTAACATAATGACTAACATTTAATCCACACAGGCCACAAAATTCATTAGATATATAGAGATTGAATCTATATTGGTGCTTCTATCCCTTACGTCTCTTTCACATCCTTTTTGAAGGCAGTCACCCCTTCTTCGATATACGGGAATCGTATAACTAAGAGAGAATCTTTTATTTTGGGAAATAAATAGAAATGTACCTATAATTTTTATACACAACGTAGTTAAATATTTAGTCTTCCATCTGCCTGAATGTGTAAAGGTGTTATAATGATGAAGGAGGATTCTACTATTCTTTTATATTCCAAAACAGTCATTGAGTAAAATCTCTTCCATCCAAAGAACATGGCAACCATTTTTTTCCCAGCACACCATCCTGTTTTCACCTTTGTAGGCAATTCTTCAGAAGGAAATAAACACTACAATACTACTTCTTAGTTTTAGGTTCGTAACAATATATTCAACTTTCATCACTTTGATGATCTCGATATTACTGGTCATATTTACTGCTACTGTTAGCCCCCATGCATACAGACATACTTTCACATTATCATAGCAGAACACTATCGCAAATGTAAACGTAACTTTAGCGCGTGACGTGATCCATATATTATCAATTAATAATATTATTTAGTAAACTTTAATTTTAGTAAAGGTTACCAGCTTCCTATTTTAAAACTTAATGATAAATGTACTCCTGAATATTCAAGAATCTTATTGACCAAATTTTTTTTACAAATTTCGGATAACAATTATTTATTAATTAGCTTTGACCTGCAGGTTATGGCAACTATTTTTCAAAACATAAGCGTGCAGGTTAATAAACCTATAATGTGTAATAACCACAGGAAGTTTTATTCCCTTTGTTGGTTAATTTTTAATAAATAGTAAGAATTTTGTTGGATTCTTCTGGAAAATATAAGACAAAAACATTCTATAATACTGTTTCATTTGGGCATTTATTACAGGAAAATAATTTATCTTTCAACAACAAAACATTTTGTATTTTCAACATTTTCTCAATTACAATAAAATTTAAATATTTCATTATCATAAAGAGAATCTCAATAAAAAAATAATTGAAGAGATACTGAATTAATAACATAATCTATTGTTGCTTTTCTGTGAAATAATACGCCTAGCGACCTTTTAAAGTGTAATCAAAACCTTAGAGTACTTCCAGTCGACCTACAATCTTCAATTCGATAAAATGTTAGGACTTACAGCAAAAAAAAATCCAAAAATCAATGATTTCTAATTCTATATGGAATTATAAATATATTGTGAAATATGCACTGAAAATATAGAAAGCAATATAATTCTTATTCATACAATAATCCTATTCATTGATCATCAAACTTATAAGGTACTTCCGGTCGAATTACAGTTTTGAAAGTGGTATAACGGATGATCTTATAGCACAAGTAAAGAGAAAAATCTAAAAATCAATGATTTCTAATTCTGTATGATATTACAAATATATTTGAAATATGCACCTGAGAAATATGTAGAAGGCAATATATTTCTTATTCATACAATAATCCTACTCACTTTATATATATATATCAATTTATAACACAAGTAAAGAGAAAAATCCAAAAATAAATAATTTCTAATTGAATTTGGAATTATAAATATATTTTAAATATGCACCTGGGAAAGATATAGAAGGCAATATATTTTTTATTCATACAATAGTCCTACTCACTGATGACCAAAGTTATAAGGTACTTCTGGTCGACTTACAATCTTGAAAGAAGGTATAATGGAAGATCTTATAACACAAGTAAAGAGAAAAATCCAAAAAACATTGACTTGTAATTCTATATGGAATTACAAATATATTCGAAATATGCACCTGAGAAAGATATAGAAGGCAATAAATTTCTTATTCATACAATAGTCCTACTCACTGATCATGAAACTTATAAGGTACTTTTGGTTGACTTACAATCTTGAAAGTAGGTGTAACGGAAGATCTTATAACACAAGTAAAGAGAAAAATTCAAAAAACATTGACTTGTAATTCTATATGGAATTACAAATATATTCCAAATATGCACCTGAGAAAGATATAAAAGGCAATATATTTTTTATTCATACAATAGTCCTATTCTCTGATCATCAAACTTATAAGGTATTTCTGGTCGACTTACAATTTTGAAACTAGGTATAATGGAAGATCTTATAGGACAAGTAAAGACAAAAATCCAAAAATCAATGATTTCTAATTCTATATGGAATTATAAATATATTTGAAATATGCACCTGAGAAAGATACAGAAGTCAATATATGTCTAACTCATACAATAGTCCTCACTGATCATCAAACTTATAAAGTACTTCCAGTATACTTACAATCTTGAAAGTGGTATAATGGAAGATCTTATAGCACAAGTAAAGGGGAAAACCCAAAAATCAATTATTTCTAATTCTATGTGGAATTATATATTTTGATAATTAGTTTGTTTTTATGCCTGTGAAACATATAGTGGGCAATATATTTACGTTTTGAAAAATGATTATTTATAAATAATTTAATTAGACATACTACGTACCTTTAACAGTTTCTAAATATTTTATGTTCTGAAATACGTAGTTCGAAAACTACCGGTATTCGACAGATTTTTTAATTTTATTTTTTGTTAAAATAAAAAATTATATTTATTTGATAAACTGAAATACACGATTTTGATGATGAACATAGAATTTGATCTCAAACTAAATTTCCCAGACCATGCCATCTCCATGTAAGTAGTTTGACACTCACAAACATACTTTCAAACTCTTATCCATAACGGATGATTTTTTAATTAGCAAAATTTAAAATTTATTCTATATTAATTTAAAAAGTGTCCTCTGGTCACCTCCTTAATGCAGGCTTTATATATGAAAAATTTAATAGAGATAAATTGAGAAGTTGTGTTGTTATATATACAATCTTAACATATATGAATATATAAACACACATACATGCATATTTTATAAATTAAGTTTGCATGATATGTGGATGACCAAAGCATCCAAAATGGTTTGTCGCTAATTGGGCTTAATTAATGTCCATGTATGTAAATGTTGGTTGATTGTACAAATCACATGGTATTATTGTATATAATGCAAATTAGAAGATTTATATAACGTCTTTTGCCTTGATAATAGTTGGTTTACAAAATATAATGAGTTTCTTTGAGATATAGTGATCAGAAAAAATTCTTGCTATTTATTAAAAACTGAATCTACACTTTTGAATAATTGCTAATATTTTTAATATATTTGGCGTTAATTTTGTAGAAATTCATTATTCACAATTAAATGAAATTACGTGATATAGTATTATTTCTACTTTCTTTAAGTTCGTTACCACGACCTAGGATGAATCTTTCCTAATAGCCCACCTGAAGATGTAATACAACGAAACCTAGGTCGAGGTAAAAAACTTAAAGAAAGTAGAAATAATATTACATCACAATTTTTTGTTGACAGACAGATATGGATACATGTCATCTCATGAAGGTCCCCCTTTCTTGGCCGTTTCCATTGCAAAAGGTGGCAAATCTCTCAAAAATATAATTATACTAAATATTTAAAAACATGGACTTTTTTTTGTAAAGATTCAAATTGATAAAAACCAAAGATATATATATATTCTGGAACTTTGTTGTGCTAAGACACACTTGTAGATATGGTCATAACTGACAGTTGTGATTTCCTTCACAACACAACAACTTCAGACGTGTTTTTGCATAATTTATAACATGAAAATTATGATTGTCGTTAGAATAATAGCCACATAACCACTTATAGTTTCTCGAACGTAATTTTGTAAACAAAGATGAGAATATAAAAAATGAGGAAAATACAATATCTATGGCCGTTAGAACAGTAGTTTTTTATTACCGCTAACTGCAAGATAACTCTTTATTTCCCTCGTGCTTTATACAACGCAAATAGTATAAATATTAATATGCAAGTTATTTTAAAATTAAAAGAATTATTTATTTATAAATAGGTTTCTGGTCAAAAAATAAAACAAAACTTTTAGATATGATAAATCATTTTTCATTTGCAATAGAAGTTAGTCTGTAATAAATCTATGGCACTGTATTAGTTTAAATATTCCAAAAACACCGACACAAAGTATTATGGCTGGCGCAGAACTTATTAATCACGAAACATACCCTTTTTTCACACTATATGTAACCTATTGTTTAGTTGACAACTAACAAAGTTATTTAACATAAACAATTAATATATGTAAGATTTGTGTTGTTTCACTCACAGTAAATGCTAATCATGTTTTGAAGCTTACAGCAAGTAACTGAAGTGTAATTGATAATGGTATTTCTCAAAATCATCGTTCATCTAAATTTAGAATTTAGTCATTAAGTATAAGGAAAGAAAAATACATAACTTATTTTTATTTTGGTAAAGGATAATGTAAAATTTTAAACTATAACTACATATGAATTAATATACCTATTATCTAAATCTTTTGTATTAGATATATTAGAAAAATGTATGCTTCCAAAAAGAAAAACAGAATGAAGAAAGAAAGGTTAGAGAATAGGGAGAGAGAAATACTTAAAGATACATGGCCGTTGATTTCTGTATATGTAGTTTTGTCTACCTCTAAAGAAGCCTATAGTAAAAATTTTCTTTATTCTCAGATAGAATCAAAATATTCCCATACCTTGGATTATCTTAAAACCATATTCTTAATCATAAGTGTACATATAATCCATTGTATGCTGCAAAAGTAAGGAATAATTAACTCTAGCTTGCAGAACATATTGTTGATATAAATGTATAAGGGTTCTCTTTTAAATCATCGTACTGTTTTTTTTTTCTTTCTATATACTTACTATGTATTTCTTTTTGCTATTCAGCAGATCTCAAAGAAATATTGTTTTTATTTTAGTCATATTTTATGTAAATAATATTCACAATTAAATGAAACTACGTGATGTAGTATTATTTCTAGTTTCTTTAAGTTCTTTACCGCAACCTAGGTTTCGTTGTATTACAACATCTTCAGGTGGGCTATTAGCAAAGATTATTAGCTATTAGTAAAGAACTTAAAAAAAGTAGGAATAATAATACATCACATAGTTTCATTTAATTGTGAATAATGAATTTCTACAAAATTAACACCAAATATATTCAATAAAAATAATATATTATTATTATCATCTGCTTTACACATATCTCTATTTAAGTGCTTTGGTTGACTGAAAGAGATTGACCCCATAACAATAAGTTCACCTTGAATGTATTAAAGGCAAATAATAAGAACAATTACAATAATGAATAAAAAGAACTTTAAGGTATTTTAGGAAAGTCATTATATAAATAATTATAATCTATAGACATCTATACAGACTTTGTCGATAGCAATAAATCTAGATATTTTTATAGAGAAATTTTATAAAAGTACAGAAGAAGTTCAAATATGAACAGATTATAAAAGCCAACGTAGATAAATTATCTTTTAATTCACCTATGCATCTGTAGCTTATCTTGTTCACTGTATATTGCGACAGATTTGATGCCCAGCTCCGTGCAGGCTCGGAAAACTCGAATGGCGATCTCGCCTCTGTTCGCCACAAGGACACTGCGGATTGGTTTGTACTCGACATTTTTTTCTCCCTGAAAGTTACATATAAGGAATATTTCAATGAAAATCAAGAATCGAAAACGTTTTAAGAATTTCTCTAATATTCCATGACATAAATTGAATTTTCAATAAAATAATGACTATAAACTTTACATATGGCTGAAGAGAAATTTTTTGCTGTTATATCAGTAAGAAAAAGGAAATAAAAAAGTTTTTCAAAATTATAGAATTTATAAAATTCTATAATTTTGAAATACTCAATACTTTATTATTTATTTTTCTGTTTAATAATTTGTTTCTACGCATATCACATAAATACTATTGAATGGATTTTTATAGGGATTTCAATATTTTAAATTCTAGGTTCTTATAAATGAAAAAGGTAGAATGAATAAACAAATATCAGTCTACAGACAAAATTTAATTGCTTCAAATTCCTATGAAAAAAACTGAGAAAATCATTTGAATATTATAAGTTTTTTACTGTTTTTATCACTTAGAAATCTGTAGAGATGTATACTACAAGGCCACTTTCAATTGAATCCAACAGATGGCGCTAGATGTAAGATAACTCATGGTATCAAATTTGGTCTGTAACCAGGGGACACTCAAAAGCTAGTTTCATATGAATTACAAATGTTTTGATTGCAGCTTAGGACAGAACAATTATCTGCCTTAATTCCAATCCAGAGACTAGTATGTTACTACCATACTGCTCTCATTGATCCCAAGGCAAATATGGTGTGGGAATTCATAAGATTTTATAACTCTCGTTTCAGAAAAATACAGCTATGACTTTGAACAACACAGGAACATATATAGGTAATGTTTTTTTTTATATAATGTGAACTCAGTGGGCAGACGACATATTTGGCTTAGAAGATAAATATTTGCATTAAAGAAATAAGATAAAATAATCAAATAATCATATTTGTTTTATTTAAAAAATAAAACCTGAAAAAAACCAATAGAATTGATGTACAATAAATTCTACAACATCTTCATCTCCTGATAATGTCTTTCAACTTGAGTAGTTATTTTATTTAGCCATATTGTACTTCCGTAAATATTCTGTAAGTATATATTCAGGGACACTTTAAAGTTTAGTAATTTAAGGACGGTTAGAGGAGGTGTTTCTATTAAACTTTTTACAAATATTTATACAAAACCATATTAATGTATTGGTGTTATAACCATATTAATGTATTGCATAAAAATACTATAAATTTCTGAAAACTATAAGACATAGAATAAGCACTATAATTCCTGTAATTTTCTAGGTAAATTCTACTAACTTTCTTTTTTTCATGTGCATTTTTTGAACATTTTGGTGCAAAAAACCCCAGGACAAAAACTAAAAAGTTATTTTCGTATATTTAATTTTTATTATTTATTTAGATTATTTACAATTAAGACATTTTAAAACTCCCACACATTACAGTCTCGTCGCCATACAAAAAATAATAACCTACATAAAAACTACAACATTAGGCAAATTTCAAAAATGGTCATCGATCTTTAAAGAAAAAAGAGAGTTTAAAAAAATGAATGAGATAATGTAAATATATTATTTTATATAAATTTAAAGTGTATTCAAGCATGAAACTTTTAAAATTTAAATTCCTAATAAATATATGCACAACAAATTATACAAGGTTAGGTATCTCTTAAACTTTCTTGGCTATCAGTTGTGACCATTGATATAATTTATTTAACTAAATAGTTGTGGCATATTAACTTTATATTAATCTAATATAAATGTTATTCATTTTTGCAAATTTCATCTTCATCACTCAAACTATGCGGCACGTAGATATCTAGATAATTAACGAGCTGGTTGTAATATCCAACCAGTAAACACCGTTAAATTGTTCATGCATTGAAAATCACCTCAGAATATAACATTTGCTGTTAAAAATTAATTCCTCTACTCCGTAATATTTCATCCTCACTTGGAACATATTTATTCCAATAAATAAAAACATGTTTGCTTGTTTGTTTATAGATATACATTTATTTTAGAGAAACTGTCACGGGTTTGTTCATTGATACTGTTTATTGGTCTACGAGATATTAAAAGTTCCGAGTTCTATAAAATTACACATACGTTAAATCTCTCTAATCCAACACATATTGTGGACTGGGACTTGTCGGGTTTCAAACATTTGACAGATCAAAATAGTATATACAAATAAATATGCTTGCTATGTTAAAAACGCTTTCATTTTAAGTAATTTGCACATATTTAAAAGAATCCAGATCCAATCCAGAAGTCCAATGCTAGTGGAACTCACACCATGATGGCTCTATATAAATTTATGTATGTATAAAAATTGAAATATTTATATTTATATAAATATCTAATATTTAAACTTAACATGCACTGAAGTGTATATGAATTCCTCACAGAGTGGGTTCTGCTCGTACTTAAAATATTTAATATAAATTAACACATCGACAGTTGCCGGCTTATTTCTTAAGCATGCAAGTATTGAATGCTCTTACAGCTGTACATAGCGAATTTTTAAAATTAGATTTCCTGTTGGTCCTCATCAATTTAAATAAAACATCTTAGATGATCTTTTTAGCCAATTCAGCCAATCCAAGCCAAATTGATATATTTTAATAAGCCAAATATTTAAATCAGCCATTGGATGTAAATTATACAATAAATAATGTAAATGATACAATAAAAAACAAACAACTTTTTATTTTAAAGAGTAAACAAATTGAGTGTAGTGATATGGACACCTCATATAGACAGTGATTTGTAGAGTGTCAGACTACTGAATGTGCCATATGGCAGTTTCAAGTTAAGAAAACTGTATAATAATTTTATATTGCAAACATTTAAACAACTCTATCTGAAAATTATTCATAAGTGTTACAAAGTAGTTATAATAGAAAACCTTCAAATAATATATCATCCTATTTTATGAATGACAAATGTGCAATATCTATACTAATACAAAAAAAAGTGTGTCTCAAAAACTATTAAAACAATATTAATAAAAGATTCACATATTTTCTAGAGTTTACTGAAAATGCTACAGGCTTTATTCAGCTACAATAATTAAACGAGAAATGAGCATTGATGCTAAGAAAGCAAGCACTGCTATAATAGATTAATTATAGTTTATACTACATTCAGTAGTATCCATTAGATATGTAAAAAAGTATATGTGGCGCTATTCAATTTGGAACATTTATGTCAGACCACTGTTATCAAAACAATAACATCGTTTATGCTACAAGAGCTAAACATTACTGGAATTGTCTTATCAACAAAATAAGTCAGACTGAACTAGTTTCATTAGGCAAGCTTGAATTAAACAAACATCAAGCAATCTTACAAATTCTAATCTCAATATACAAGTATTATCTTTAAGATAATTGTTATTTACCTCCTTTCTGCTAAACACTTCACTTCATAACCATTTCTCATAGATCTTATCGCAAGTGGTTTGATAAAAATATTAACGGTAATACGTGCAGTATTACTCTCAATGATAAAGTTTGACATGCAATCTTAATGATATTAAAAAGTCAAATTTACGAAACAAGCTTAAGTCGTAACAGTCCTTTTATTATGATAATGTAAAATAATGTTAATTTTGCAATAATTGATATAATAATCAGTGTTAAATGGATTAGATTTGAGCTTGAATGTTACTCAATCACATAAGAGCTAAAAAACAAATCAACTGTAATTTCATTAAACCTAAAGATAATTTAGCATTTTTCCATAAATCCTCACCTCAAATTATGTTTTTATGATTAGTCTTTGTAGAAATGCAATGGAATAATTTTTGGTTTTACAAGTTTTTAATACACATCGAGAAAAGATAATTATCGTACGTGTTGTGTCTAATCAATTGTTCACATAGTATAATTTTATTGGCTCTTGAAGAAAATTATCACGGTATTAGACGTCTTTAAATAAATTGATATGTTATTGTTATTACTTACATAACTTTATAGATTTGTTGTTTACTTTATAGGCTTAGACAGTCTAGACGTAATAATTTTTTTTACTTTTTTTATATATAGCGTAATATTTTGTTTTTCTTTTTATTATTATATTAATAAAACCCAATAACAGCGAATAAAATCTTTCTATTTAAAATTATATTTTTTTATACGAAGTTATAAAATAAACAACTCATCATACAGATGAAATAAAAAGTTTTCATATTTGCATTTATGATATAAATAAGTATAATAAACAATATTTGAGAATCTCTGGACTTCCCTATCTTCATACTGTGCAATTTTCTAAGATCACATATAAATTTGGCATTTTCATTTTAATAGGTATCTTAAGTTTAAACAAGTAGGTTTACTTCATGTTTCAGGTTTTTAACGCTGTAGTAGTAAACCAAGAAACATCGTTAAACAAATTTTTTATACAAATATTTTAGTTTGCTACTCTCAATAGTATTTAGATGTACTGAAGCCAGTAATTAAATCAACATAGATATTTAGATGTACTGAAGCCAGTAATTAAATCAACATAGATATTTACATGTACTGAAGCCAATAATTAAATCAACATAGGTATTTAGATGTACTGAAGCCAGTAATTAAATCAACATAGATATTTAGATGTACTGAAGCCAGTAATTGAATCAACATAGATATTTAGATGTAATGAAGCCAGTAATTAAATCAACATAGATATTTAGATGTACTGAAGCCAGTAATTGAATCAACATAGATATTTAGATGTACTGAAGCCAGTAATTAAATCAACACTGATGACACATGAACACTATAATTTAAGTATTTTAATCATTTAATTTCAATTTGCTTATAATTTGTTTGATTATATGTATTATATAAACAAATTTAATGAAATAGGAATAAAATGATTAAAGTATAATATCTTCTCACCATTTTCTCAGAGTTTCTTTTTTAAATCGACGATTAATTTGAGAAAAAAAACTTTCAAAAGTGTTTTAGTACTAACTACTTATGGCTGTTATCAAATGTTTAAAATTTGCATGTTTTTCATTATTTTTTCAAATTCTTCTTGATTTTTAAGGGTTTTTGGAGCTAAAAGACAAAAGAAGAATCCTTATAATTTCTATCAGTCGCTACGTCACAGCATCATAACCATTTCAGCACAAGACCGATTGTGATGTAATTTTACAGAAAGATGTAGTTGCATTACGTGAACACGTAGAAATAGGGAAAAATAATCTTACAATTTCAATGACCAATTGAAATCATGTACTATTTTCTAATATAGGGTCTCCTCGATGAAACATTAGTCTCCAAAGTAGTGAGCATAGTCTACTATCATCCTTACCTACGCACGTCGGCGATTCTTTTTAGAGTAGCTGATGGCGGCAACCCAGCAGTTTTTGTGGTATTCCCTGCTAGACAACAGATGAGGCGATGGCAACTGAACAAAGGCGGTATAACCTAGCACCCAATAGGGCAAACATATGGAAGAGGTTTCAGCAGCCTAGGGGACCAAATATTTACTAAAAGGTTTGGTGCAGAAGGCAACGGGAAACTACTGCACTATTTTCCTTAGTAACCAACTCAATATGGATCTAGTTCAGAAAGCAATGGCCTCCGTGGAATGGTGCTCCGAGTGAAGACAGGGGTGTGAAGAATTCCCGGGTGAAAACCATTTAGAATTGTAACATATAATGTGCAGACAACAGTTTTGAGGCTTTTAAGCTGTTTGAGATAGTTTTGAGGCTTCAAAAGCCATTACAAAATATTTAAAGTGAAGAAGGAGACAACACGATTGAAATGACTGACATTGATTTTTTCAGAAATGATTGACAATTTTCATACACTTTATTAACGTATCCTACTCTATTTGGTGCGCAGAATACCCTGTAAGAATAATAGATGCGTTCTTTATTATGAACACATGGCTAAGGAGCCTAAGTTGATGTATTTGGACAGTTCTTTTAAATTTTATATTTAACGATATATGTTGCTGTCTGAATAAGAAAATATTTCAAGATATTTGTAAAGAAAAAATCTATTTTTTACAAAATAAACTTGAACCACCTTTACAATTATACAAAAAGGTTAAGTATAAGTTTTATTTTAAGAAAGGAAAGAATAAGTGAATATTTATTTTTGGAGAAGTATACCCGTGGCGATTTTAGTTTCTGTTCTTTGTTGAAAGTGTCAGTATCATAAGCGTTAAACATTCCTCACTTAACTATATTACAATTTAGTGTTACAGATTCAAACTTTCTCCAATGACATTTGGGTCTAGATATAAATGTGCAATAGAAGGTGGGAAAATATAAATCAATTTTTTTTATTAGAATTTTGAAGACCACTTTGTGTATTGTGCTATTTTCAAAACAAGAATTCTTACGTTTTAAAAATTTAAACGGCCGTACTTTTAAAATCTTCTTAAAATCCACAAAATATTTCTCAAAACGATATCTCAATGGTTAAATGTGAAATATTCCAAAAGATTATTCAATTGTACAATAAATAACTTATTACCATAATGAGATGTTAACATTTGGTCTTTTAATATTTGCTTTTAACGTTTTTATGCTAAACAATTATTCATTGACAAAGTACCAAATGCTTAGATTATAATAACTAATGACGTGGCGCGATTTTGTTTCCGAAAACTTTTGTTCTGAATTTCAGTAAACAGTTTTAATTCATTTTAAAGTATTGAAAAACAAATTTAGTTATACTTGGCCAATATTAAAATAAAACAAAAACTTAGCTAAAACAAGTGTGACAAAGTAACAAATGCTTAACTAAAAATAACTAATGACGTGTCACAATTTTATTTCAGAAAACATTTGTTCTGAACTTCAGTAAACAATTTTAATCCATTTTAAAAGTATCGAAATCTACTTCGATCATTCTAAGAATATTCAAGAAAATATCCTTATGACTCTAATTTAATTCTGCAGTCACGTAATAAGTGTTAATACAATCATAACTGTAAGTCACTCAACTGGTCACAAGTGCTGTACACCTATTGTATTCTTAAGTAGTTTCGTGGTCTATACTTTTCTCAAACCTTTCTTATGTAGCTGTGCAACAAACCGCAAATATTCAGTAGATTAAAGAATCGCTTAGAATGTGCATGTTGTTACTTTACTTCAAATAGATATTTCAATCACGTTTTTCTCGAAAAGTGTTTTTAACGTGGTATGCAAAAACACAAAATAATTTTATCAAAATTTTTAAAATCTTTAACTATCATTAAACATACTCATTTTTTGTATTGAAAATTAATATTTTTTAACTACATTCATTAAGGAAAATTTTATTAAAGTGAATGAAAATGATCTCAATTTCACTAAAAATTAAAAAGGTAACGCTCAACTAAGATAAACCATACCCAAAAAGTGGCTCCCACTGGCAAAAACCTCATTTTTGACTTACTTATACGACAATAATAAATGACTCTAATCCTAGAGATAAATAAAATCTATGGTCCACAATGGACTAATAATTAAAATAAGATTATGTATAAATATAAAATATTAAGCTTTGGTATATCCATTTTGTAAGAGTACTTTAAATTTTTCATTAATCACATTTACAAAAAATTGTAACAGGCTAACATTTTGTGGGCTTACATTGATTTTAAAAACGATAATATATTAGCACTTACAAAAGAAGTTATTATATCTATGTTTATACCGTCATCCGATTAAAATGCCAGCAATCTGTTACTTTAAAAGGACTCACTTTTTTTGCAATATGTGATTGAATTATAATTTAGGTAATTTAAAAGCTTTCTTTTTTATGACTAAAATGTTTACCTTACTGTTATCAATCACTTTGTTGACACAATTAAACTCCTCTTAAACCTCCGCATTGTCTTCCCAACATATTTTTAATAAAAGCAACATAAAAATCTATGTAAGACAATTACTTGATCATGACATTAATAACTTCAAATGACTTTCTTCTTTTTTTTTAACAGCACATCTTCATTTTTATGGTAACTTCATGTTTAAGCTGGGTTTTTGTATCGAGTTTCCATTTCTATAAATTTCAGTTATTATAATATCAAGAAAACGTACATTTTGCAATAGGTACTTTCTTATAAATGCAAAAAAGCAAAATATATAAAACCCTATAAGCCTTAAGGCAAATTGAAAAAAAAATTGGAAAAACTAACTTGCTTGTAATAAAACCCAAGAGGTCTTCTCATGTTCAGTTTATGATTTATGTTTATCTTCTCACATCACATTATGTTTGTTTGATTTGTATTTCTATTTTGCCATGTCAACGTGTATATGAAATGCTCCTTTACTAAGCGCTAGTAGTTTTTAGGATTCCGTAGAAAACCAAGAAACACATAATTTCGTCATACATTTCTGTCTGTTTATCACAGTTTCATAGTTGTACAGTTTTAATTGTTATTATGTAATAGTCTTTTCAATGAAATATTGCTTTTATTTGACATTTTTCAATTCTAGCCTCATTTGTGAGATATTATGCTTCAAAGTGGTGTGCAAATTGAATTACATTCCAGTTTAAAAAAAATGTCATCATTGAAAATCAGATAATTTTGTGTCACATTTAGAATATTGCTTAAAGAAATGGAACATCCGAGGTATTCAGAATACCTGGCAACATTAGTCGTCAGCCTCCCTGCTATAAATGAAAAATATACAACTGAGTATAATTTACGTCAACAGCGTCTCAATTTTCATTGTAGTAGTGACTGTAGCTGAGTAGTATCATTATATTTATACACAGTATAATGGCCAAATTATAGGTAATCTAACCTGCCACTACTACTATGTTAAAACTATCATGTGTCTTCAAGGTGTATCATCAAATTTCTTAACCATTAGGCAATCAAATATTACAAAAGAATATATATGAAACTATAATATAACAATCAAGTTGTAATTAAAGTGTCATTAAAGAGAAGAAGATAAGGCAAAAACATATCCTATATGTGAACATTCATTTATCAACGTAACAACTTTGTTTACATAACTTTAAAATATAATAATCAATTTTTAACAAAGTGAAACGTCATAAGATTGCGTCTCACCATGAATAAATACTATATGTGAATGTAATGGATTCCCCTTTTAATATGGAAAATGTGTTTGTTTTACAATTAAATGATATATTATATTAACAAAATGTACACATAAGTAGCCAACTTGTATCATATAGAAAACAATAAATTTACAACTATGGAGACACAAAAATATCACTTGTAACAAAATTGATTTTCAGACTAATCAGCTACGTTCACTAATGCTATTATTCTTTTGCTGCCCATCTCTCTCAGAAAAAAATTAATGACTGGAACATAACATTAACAAAATAAAACGAGCAATTGTAACTAGTAATTAGATAAGATTAATAAAATACCTATATAATTCAATAATAATTTAGAACACAAATACCTATATATTCAATAATAATTAAGTACACATCACCATGTCATTGGTAACAATGTGAAATCACATAACTTAAAAAAAGACTTATCAAATATGAGTAGAGCTGTATAACACCATATACACTTGCGTAGATATAAAAATTAAAATATTATGTACATAACATACTGTTTCCATTAAAATATTTGCTAATATTAATATTTTTAGGTGCTGTATCGCCAATGGGAAAACCTAACCCTTATTAGGTCACTCACATGTCCGTTTGTTACCTATTTTTCTCAGAAACTGCCTGACTAACTTTAAATTAGGCACAGTAATAATACATATTAACTCACAAGTATAGCAATAGCTAAAACTCAAAAATATTCATTTAGAAATTTTACGGAGGGCAAATTAAATACTAAACAAGCATTTTTTTCATTCCATATATAGTGTGAGAATGTTGTTTCAAAAGGCTAAATAACAAAGGCCTTGAAATATTTTTTTCATAATTTTCAGTATAATATCTCTAGACATACTAAAAAATATACAAAAAAGATATATAAATAAGGGGAGCACCCTAATTTCTGAAATTGCTCAACCTAAAATTAAGAAAAAAAACAAGGTTTTTAGAAATTCACACATAGATTGTAGGAAAACTATAGCGATCATCTTAGATCTTATCATTTTGGAAATATGCACCATGTGTTCACATTTGTGAAAGACATTGTAGGCAATATATATGTTATGAAAAATTAATAAATAGTTCAATAGAAATATTTTATACCCTTAAATGTTTATAAATGCCCAAATGTGTATTAGCAATGCAACAATGATAGGAAGCATTAAAGCAGAGAATAGAAGATTATATATATATATATATATATATATATACATATATATACGCATTCATGTATTTATGTAGGTATATATGAATGTATTAATGATAAGTTAAATGCAGCAAAAGCTTATTTCGATTTAAATAAATGTGGTATTATTAAAATCTTCATAAATTCAAACTATTCTGGATCGGTCCCAAATTGGATATGGCCTTTATGTGCTGTGAGGAGGTGTATATTTATTTGACAGAAAGAGAGAGACACTTGGCACAAATTGCTAAAATCTCTAACAATGTCAGTATTATGTTCGGAAATCACATTACACTGTAAAAGTCTAAGCCTTGTATTATTATTATTTTATACTATTCAGTACGTCTCTTATTCAGAGGCTATTTGAAGTCTGTTAAATTTTATTGTTAAAAAATTGTTTATATTACAAACATTTTTTTTAATTTAATGCTTATAAAAAGTATCATATTACAATTACATAGTGAACAGCAAATTTCAATTACTATAACAATATAGTTACCAGTTAATATTTAGAAAAGATTGGTAAGTGAACAAAGCAGTTTGTCGATTTTGTATACTAGTTAATAAAGTTTACTAGTTAAAAAAATAAAAGTGAAAAAAATTCAACTCAAACTTGCCTTAGTTGATTTCTGTCGATTTATGTTCCAGTTCTGTAGCCTAGCTGTAGTGGCTCTGATAGCAAATCTAGCGTTTAAAATTTGCATTTTTATCACTACTCTTTGACGTAGACGTCACTTATCAAAAATCAACAAACAAGTTTAAAAAAAAATTAAATACACGATCACAAAATGTTTATAAGAAAAGGAAAGATTTACATATTTTTTCGTTTTTCGCAACTTTTTTCAAATTTATATGTCTATTGATGACTAGATATAGCTACAAAATTTTAAAATTTCAAATTTTCAGTTGGTTGTGGGTCAGCTCGAGGTCAGGCCTGAAAAGAAAAAAAATATTATTAATACCTCAGATCTTTTTTAATAATATAGACAATTTGTGATTATATGGTTAGAAGAATTAATATAAAAAAATATTTTTTAAACAAATCTTGAAATTTTTGCATACATTTTGTTTCACAGTACTATATGTTACATCATCAAGGATATGCTAGATTCCGTTACATTCTTCCATAGGAAATGGTTGATAATGTCAGTAAACAATTTTCCAAGGAATTAACTTTGAATGTAGATCAAAATATCTACTTTCTTATTAAACGCAGGTCTATATATTTTGATAACGTAATACAATTTTATTATTTTATTTATTTTGTTAGGCTAATAAAATACTAATTATTAAAGCAGTGTAAAAGCGCAATGAGCTACGCTTAATTGTAAAACTAGTTATAGCAAGTATTTTGTTTCTAATTTACTATCAATATAGAATGTTTGAAGAAAATTGTTTGAAAACAGTTTTTGATAAAATTACATTTTGAAATCTTTTTTCCTGTAAAAAATAAAAAAACAACCAGAGCTGTTTATAACTACTAAATAAAAAATTACATCCCGTCTATCCATTGGTATAGGTGCTTGGTCATCAGATGATGTCCCTTACAATATAAGGAATTTAAAAAAGCACATACACACATCTTCGGGTGCAAGACAGATTAATGCAATACAATCAATTTCTTTAAAAACACTGATTCGCATTTTTTTAGTTTCGCTGTATGTGTGTAGGAAATATCCTACATACATAGAGCAAAACTAAAAAGAAATTGAAAAAATATTTTAAAAATACCAATGTAAATGAATGTTCTACATTATCTGGCTTGAATAAAACAACATTTTACCAGATAAAAACTTCAAAATATGATTATGTTTCACTTCCTAATACACAAAACTATTATTTATGTATGATAAGTTTCTTCATAATACAAACATTGTTAGTGTATATTAAAAGCACTTGTATAGGAATATACTTCTAGTTCAGCGATTCTCAAACTGCTACCTTTAAAATGTTATACCTTATACTCATGTTATTACCTTTAAGAAACTCCGATACAACTGGTGTTATGCAGAGTTTCTTAATGGCATCAAGAATATTATAAGTACATACGTAACATTTTTTTATAAATAAATACCAGGTACTTATTTAGCAAAAGCTATTAAATAATTTTTATTGCGTTACTATTCTGTCTTAGAAACATATTTCATATTCAGTGGTAAGCGATTAATACGCATTTCATGTGATTCATAAGTGAAAAAAAATTTAGGAACTATTGTTTTAGTTTATTTAATTCTATGGTTTTACAGGATTTATATATCAAGCCAGGTAGTTTTTTGAGAGTATGATCTCTTAACTCACTCTGGGTTCTCTCAGCTAAAAGATAGCATTTTTAAAATAAAAATTTGACACCAGCTTATTAGACTTGCGGAATTATAAAACTATGACGGAGTGTATATTGTCTATGACGGAGTGTTATAGCACAAAAGATGTGGTCTTTGCTAAAACCAGCAACATCAATCCTGTTTACTTGACTGCCAAAGGTTTCAGATAACGAACTACTTACCACTACTAACTCCAGATTGTAAACAAATAGTGAAGAGACTATGAATTACCATCTAGACTCCTAGTTTTTAAATATTATTGTTATGAAGGTAAATTTAAAAAATAATCATATACAACCACACTTCACAAATATTTCAATAAACCTGACAAGTGCTTGTCGGACCACGTATAAATTATATTTCTGTACTCAGTTAAAAAAACATCAATCTATGTATGTATATTTTATAAATTCTAAGTCATGCTAATACGTTCCCATAAATGTATATGGCAATTGAAATAAGGATTCGAATACACCAATAGTTGGACCTGTTGTTGTGATTCATCTCCAGTATTTTTTTAGATTAAATGTTGTACAACATATTTTAATAATTCTTATTAATTTATCTGAAGTATTAGCAGGCTCCGTTGTCTATTATTTTGCATCTGCGTTATTTCTGTGTATTTAAGAATTTGTTTAAAAATTCCAAAGCAAATAAAGTATCATTTGAAAATATTAATATTAATAATAAAAATTTTTTTATTGAAAATATTAATGAAAAAATATTGTCAGGATCTTTTCCAGATTCTTAAAATATGAAAAGTGTTAAGAGTAACTCAAATTTCACTTTAAAAGACCTTTCTAAAGATACCTCACAAAGTGAAGTATGTTAAAAACATTTTTTCATCATTTTCAATGAAAAATAGTAAACATTTTTTACTAAATGTTAAATAAAAACTTTATTTGAAAAATACATTTACTAAATTACTACACACAGGTTTAAAATTGTAGAAACTATTATATAATCGATTGAGAACCCTAAAACACCTTTTTATGTTTTCCTAAATATACTGATATTAGCAATGTTAGTCTAATATTATTCAGAATTTTACAGGGATAGATGAAGAAATATAGTAGTCTATGGAATAAATATTTTAATAACCTTAAAATATTTATAAATATATGTACAAATGAACCATTAAGTAAAAAGGTTAATAGCTAAAAAGATTTATGTTTATTTAAAATTAACTTTTCTATAACAAGTATTATAGAAAAGTTAGTTTTAAATAAACATATTGAACTGAGCGAATAGTTGATGTATCAAATAAAATAAATTATCATTTATTTTATTTGATACATCAACATTTTCTATTTCATCAATATGAAATGTACTATGCAATACGTAAGGCCTAGGTTACACTGCAACAATACAGATGACAAAACAATTTTAATTGATTAAGCAATCTCTGAATTTGCAATATGCACATATAGCTGATCACCTTAAATAACATTAATCAATCATTTTCAATGTTGATAGCCTAAAATTATTAACTTTGTAAGGCAAATAGTCACTGAACAAAAATTGTGATAAATAGTAAAAAACTTTACAGTTTTTCGACTCTGGCAAGTAAAGGAAACAACGTAGTTTCTGTTTTCCCTAACACTGGATTTTAAAACTTTAGACTTAACTCTAATTTCATAAAATGTAAATAACTGGTCAGTTTGGATATTTAGGCAAACCCATTTTGATGTGAAATTACATACATATATAACATTTTTGAAAATGCATAATTTCAAAGTTTCAATAATTATTAAATTTTTTGGTTAGTCATTTTAATTATTCCAGTAGACACTAAATTTTAATGAAACAAGTACAGCTGATATTTTAGATCCATAAAAAAGCATTTTAAACCTTAGAAATTTAGAAATGTGTTATGAATTTAATAACAGCGTTTTTTTATTTATTATTAAATAAATGCAAACAATACATATAATAAAAAAGTAAAGATAAAAAAGGTTGTTATCTTTCTGTCTGTACATTTGGCTGCATATTATATAACAATTTGTGATCAGATTTTGATGAGGATTTCTCTTACATTTCTTAGGGCCTGAGGAAAATATACATATTGAGTGTCTTTACAATTTTCATCTGTCTAAAAATACCCCAAGTCAATTAAAGGCCAGTTTTAACTCTTGTATTTATTAAAATCTATTCATATAATAATCCACTAACAAATAACATCCATTTCCTATAGTTATAAACTAGACAGTTTTTATTCCATCTTTTTCTTAATAGATGACAGGATTGCACTGTACTTTATCAGGTGGATATATTTCAATACATATTTTTAAAACTATAAATAGGTAGGAAATAAAATAAACTTTATCATCAACTCTGCATATACAAATCCTTACATTCTTTGGCTACATAACCCCCAATGAAAACTTAATGGAATAAACGACATAAAAAATGGACAGTAACAAATCATGGGAACGCTACCCTACATTATGGATTGACCTTATAAAAATCACTATACACTCCACTGTGTTTTAAGAATCATTCTAACGGAATAAAAATATGTTAACAGATTAGGATCGGAGCCAAGACATTATATTAAAAAGACACATTATTAGCACTCTGAAAATGGCTGTCAAAAGACGACGCAATTATCTCAATTTTAATACAAGTATCAGTTACATACATACTTTCTTTGACTCTCAGTCTCTTTAATCATAATTCACATGTGGCGCTACTTGGGATCATGTTTTTTGCTCTTTTTGAGATGGGTGGGGAAATAATCAAATAAACTTTCATCAAAGAGTGAAAATATATCCATTACTTAAATTTAATCCGGACTAAATCCATTTTGAATGAACTTTTAAGTATTTTAAGTAATTAGCTATGGTATTGTAATGACCATATGCTTAACAGAGTCAATAATAACTATTTTTAGTAGATTCTTATAGTATACTTAAATAGTGCAACATATTGTTCGATAATATTTGACGTAATATTGTACACTTAATGAATATAGAATCTTATACTGAAATAACATTTAATACCTCTGTTTTGAAGCAAAAATTAATTTAATTAACATATATATGTATTTTGTGGAATTGTCGAACAGCTGTTGTTAGAATCTATTTGTTGGAATTCTTGTTATAACTAAATTTTTGTGTAACGATATAAATTTAAACATACAACATCAATTTTGAGTTGCGTCTTGTTAAAAGGATTTCAAAGAAGGCGATCACGAAATTTGTCTTCACAGAAAATGATGAATGACTGCAAAGTTATTACATAATTATAGCTATTTAAAAACATGTAGTGCAATTATTTTGAATTATATTTTGTAATTTATAATGATAGAAGAATTTTTTAGCAATTTTGAAGTTCAACTGGAATATATAAATTAAAATAGTAGCCCTATAATAGGCTAAAATAGGGGTCCTATATGCCGTATATTTTTTTAATGGTATACAAACTTTAATTTGACCCTTAAAATGCCATTTAAACTATCGTTAACGTTTGCACTAATCGATTATTATACTGTTAGCAGAATAACAGTTTCATATTTCACCACAAAATCTCAGCTGTTTTCTGTGTCTATTTAACAGAAACCACTTAAGTTTTCTATAATATAATTAGGACAGACACTTCAAAGTAATGAGAAAAACTCTAGGAGATTTTGGTTTTCATACTAACTTTTAAATTGAAAAACAAATCACACGAAACATTTATGTCTCGACTGTTTTTTTTTAAAAGGATAACAGTTTTTGTCTTGTTTTATATAGTAGAGTTGCGTCTGGTACTGTAGTTACATCCAGTCACTTAAACATAGTTCTTCAAATATTTTTTTGAAATGGCATGAAATTTCTGAAAAATCCAATGTTTCTACATTTTTTATCGTTATTACTGTGTAACGAGATACACAATGAAAATGTCACATTTGAAAGAAAGAATAAAAAATGAAGATGCCTTTATCTTTGTTACACAGTGTAAAATTAATTACTTTTAAGAGGAAGTGTAATAAATTTTTTGCTCAAGTGCAATACTTGTGAAATTCATCTTATATCAGTCTCACATTAATAGATTTAGGTAAAAGAATAAAGTGATCATTATATGCGAAATAAGAATTTGAATTCCATTTTCTAACAGTATAAAACATTGCATAAAAACATTTTCAGTTATAAAAATAATCTACTATCATAGTAGCTAGCCATCTATACTAGCTTTACCTTATCAAGCAATTTCACGTTTGTTTACTTATCATGCTTGGTACGGGGTATCTGAACCCACGTCGCATTAAATGCTCCAGGCCTAGACGGATAACGTAATTTATTTAAGATAATTAGATAAGATATGACCTATAATAGTATGTGCATTACTGTCATCATAATACATATATATTACATTTCATAATTTTCGGAAATTCTGTGGCGGTAAATATTGAGAGACGCAGTTAGTATATGATTGATAGCTTTTAAATAATTATATATAATAAATGACACTTTTTTAACTATTTCACTTTTCGTTATAAATACCCTAAAATATTTATTTTTATTTTATTTATTTATTTGTCTTTTATGTGTAAGTACATATGGCAGACTTATTGCTACGGAAGCAATATCTTCCAGTCAATTTTAAAGAGAAGGTAGATCATTAAAGAGAAGCATTAAAGAGAAGCATTAAAGAGAAGGTAGATCATGTGCAGATTGCATCGGCAGAGTATTTCTACCCAGTTAAGCTACACTGTAAAAAGCAATCCTCAGTAAGATCCACATAGCAAACAGTTGACCAAAGGCAGCGAGAGTGAGACTGAGGAAGGGATATCTCCAAAAATTTATACAAGCTGACAATAAAATTCACACTCTTGCTCGATTATAGAAATGTATAAATATTATTGGAATCTTACCTATGTTTAGTTAACACCTTTAATGCAGGACATGTATATTTACACATCCCATTGCTTTAAAGAGCATTTTATCAATAGTAGCAGTATGAAATCATCTGCAGCGCATGTTCTAAAAGACAAAAAAGACTAAGCAATAAGTGTCAAATAAAATTGCGATCTGCAATAGACTGGTGAGTAATATTCACCAAAATGTTATCGAAAATCTTGGACAACTGATATCCTGTAAACTCAATAGCCTTAAAAAGCCTATGTGGAAAATAAATCCTTTCAAGGAACATCACTGAGATGATGAAGCAACAAAGTTAAGAGGTTACCTTGTCAGTCAGTACGTAATTCTTCATAGTGTCATAGGGTGATGATGAGTGTAAAGAATTTAATGAATAGATATTTTTAAATGACTGCGCAAAAAGTGATGTTATATATTTGTAATTCATGTATATAAATATGTAAACGTTTTGTTCCCTCGTAGAAACGAAATGGCTCAACCAATTTTAACAAATGAGCTACCATTTAAATTGGTATCTTATCTTGAATAATGTAAGTCACAAGCTGGCCTAGAGGTTCCGAAAAAAAAAATATAATAATGTAGGTATTTCTGATAGAACAGAAAGGGAGAAGTGAGAAATAATGAACAAGTAAATAATAAATAATCTGTTGAGAATCTGTTTCCGGACATTTTTTATTTCAGACAAAAAATTTGGCTTCAAAAATTTAATAAAAATTATTGTTGTAATAATGATAAACTAGCGTGACCCGTGCGAAGTCTTCGCATTATTTATTCCATTATGAAGGTCAGATGACAGATCAAACAAATATTTTACTAAAATTGACATATAGAGGCGCAAGTATCAAAAGCATTGAGCTAAAGCGCCACTTTATTTATACGTGAGTGGATTTGAAATTAAACAAAAATTTTACCGACCGTCAATCATATTGACGTTGAGCCGTTAGATGGCAGCATTGCTGTTTTGTGTATATAATTTTAATGATTAATTAATTTGCAAAAACAATAGCAATAATAAATTTTTTAGTTGTGGATGCCGGTAGAGCAAGCAATTATCTATAAAATGATATATAATTTATGTGGATTAGTTGTGAGGTTTTTTCTAAAAAGGGAGAGTAACATCTTAACCTTAGCGTATTAATATATATGATGATGATGATAACGAGTGTTCTCCAATAGTATAAGTCCGCAAAGGAGTGGGGCACCAGCCTGTTGTGTACATTGTGAAGACCTATAACCAAATGAGTAAACATAGCACATACATGAGGATCATATGTCATTATGAGTGGACATCTCTAAGTGCTTTTTTCATTTCAAAATTATGGGTACAAATCTTAATTCTAGAAAATATTATAACGAATCTAGGGTATGGTTAACAGGATACTAGAACAATTTATCGATTAAAATTATTATTGTTTAAGTCAAAGAAATAATATATTAGCTTTGGTCTTACATTAACAGGATTCTCATTTTGATTTTAAAAATTTAGATAATTGATTATTTAGGTACCTATGGTAAAAGGTATATACGGCTGTGTAAAAGAAAATCAAGAATGAGCCCCACGATAAAATGCCACTTAAGGAAATGCATCGTTTAGGAAATCTATTGATTTTAAGGTTTCATTCTTCAAAATGGAAAAATGGAACCCTTATAAGATCACTTTGTTGTCCATCTGTCTGTCCGTATGTCTGCGAAAGCCCTTTATCTCAAAAACAGCTTGAGATATCAAGTTCTAAGTATTTTCGTCCGTGCAACAGAGAGATATGACCCTTTAAAGCATTTTGTTTTGTTATTTATACAGTCATCAAAACTTATAGGGTACTTCCGGTCAACCTACATTTTTGAAACTAGCCATAATGGAAGATCTTGTAGCACAAATAAAGGGAAAAATCCAAATAGCAAAGATTTCTAATTCTTTGTGGATTTACATATAAATTTTTGAAATACATGCATGTGAATGATTTAACAGGAAATATATTTACGTCCTAATAAATTAAAATTTTGTAAATAGTTATCTGTACAATATAAAACTGTAAGAGTAAAAAACATATTGACAAATCTTAAATATTAACAGAGTTGTAAAAGACGGCAACATTGAGTTGTGATATCATTTTTAATAATGCTCACTGTATTCTACGACAGCGAATGAGACAGGTGTATATCCGCACTCTATACCTACCATTAAGTTTAGAAGCTCATAACTTACTTATTTTTTAATATATTTTTATAATTCTCTCTGTGATGGTTTTTATGTAATGTTTATTTTCATGACATTTAAAAAATACAACAAATCTAGGGGTAGTTAACTACCCTGTTGCTATTGATTGCCTTTAAAACAAAAATTAAACCATAGACTAAGTTTTGAATCACTATTATTGCTGATCTGTTTACATAAACTTAATTAGGTATGACAGTGGTACATAATCAGTAGATTATTATTTAATTCTATGTAGAATATAATTCATAAGATTTTGTAAACGTAAATATTATGTATCATTAAATGTTTCAAAATGCCTAATTGTGTATGCAACCCTCACAACAAGAGTTCTACTTATGCATGATAGATTTTTTATTATATATTACTACCAGTTCCATGACATGGCCTGTCTGATGGAATACTGGTCTAAATAATCTTCATGTTAAAATTAATTCCATGAACGATATGTTATGTTTTAATTCGATCAGTTATTAGGCAGACCGCCCTGTGATAAATACAATATATTATGATTCAAAGTTGCGAGCGGTTTACCATTAGGATTCTTAATAACACTCCTTGTTTTTTAGTTTCCAATTAAATTATTCCACAATTGTGTTTTTACATTTTTTAATTATTAAAAACTCACATTCAGCAATTTTTAAATAGTCTTTCGATGACTGTATAAAAAATGGGAATGAGCCTAAATAGATGAAATATTTGTGTTTGTTTCAATATTCTTGTTTGAAAGCATATTTTATTTTTATACAAAATTATTATAAATATCAATATTATATAAAATATTATCTGACCCTGCGCCATTAAACATAACTCTCTTCACTATCTATCTCTTCTATTTCTTTACTTTAATTTATGTTTTACTTGCTCTAATATACACATATGTTTTATTTAAGCCCTTTAACCCTAAAACTATTTTAATTTAAATGTATATATATTTACTATTTCACTTGTAATTGAATATGGAAAAAGAATTACACAACAGTTTCATTTAATTCTTTTAAATGAGAGTAGTGTATGTATATTTATTTGTATATATATATATATATATAGATATATATATATGTGTGTGTGTGTTTAGTATATTAACCTCTAAAGTTATATATAACTAAAATGATTTTATAAACGAGCCAATATACACTTACAGGTTTATACAAACTTTTGAAAAAATAACAAATTTGCATTATTATGTATTAGTAGAGCTTAGCAAGTTGTTTGATTTTAATTATTATATATCAGCAAGTTTTATTAATTTTAGAAAGAAAATATTTATCTGCATTACATTTCCAAAAAAGGAAGCTTAAAAACCAAATGATATTTTTTGGTGAAACTAACTTCCTCTTACAGAATATTGTTTAATTAGTACAACAAGCCATTTCTATAGGTTCCTGGGTATAATACGTAATAATATATAGAGTATATACTATATAATACGTAATAATATATAGAGTATATAGTATATACTATATAATAATATATAGGTATAATACGTAATAATATATAATCAATAAGATAATTTAAATAATTTTTTTTTCATTTCATCGTGTTCTCAAGATACAATATTTCAATGGCAACTAAAGGGTTGAATGTCGTCGCGCAGCACCATCAAATCGATACGACACGACACAACACGGCGGCTATTTAAAAATAAAATCTTTGTTACGATGTGAATACCCTAGCTATATACATAGAATATAGCTAGGATTATTTCACAGAAAGAAATATCGATTACACTGCCAATTCAATGTTTTATGTCATTTTTTTCATTAAAGTCCTATAACAGTAAAGTGTTTAAATGTAATTATGATTGAAAAAATGTTGAAAATCAAAAAATAACTCAATTATAATTAAAAAACAAAATAGATTATTGTAGACTTATGTTTAAGAAGAAAAAAAGGTCTTGCTATAGGTACCAATTTTTTGCTGTACTTCTTTTTCTTCTTAAAAATTAAAATTCTTATTTCGAAAAAATCGGGTATCTATAGTTAACTCTAATGGTTGTCAGTGTCTTTGACTAGAGTTGTAATTTTTATAAAAGTATCCATGTTTTTATTTAACATATAACAAAATTCAAAAGTGTTGTACGCAACAACTATAAATAACAAAAGAACTATTTCACGTAGCTTATAACAATTAAAATTAAAAACTTGGAACTGAACAAGCCACATTCGAAATAATAAATTACAAACTTCGACTACAAACGATATTATCAAAGACGAAGAAGCATGAATTCATTGTACAAAGGCCATGATAATGAAACACTATCTTCATTTTTTTAACGAACCGCGCCGTCCATAATATAAAAGAATGTTATGTAAATTGAAAGATGTCAAAAAAAACAGCTGCCACGTATGACGAAGTACGTAGACGGTTCCTCGTTACGCGCAAACAAAAAACGTACTTGAATTAAATGCTCAAAAAATTAAAGTCCAAAATTCCGTAGATAGGGTGGCTATGATTTTCTTGTATTGGGAGAGTGACAAAAATTATTTCTTTCTAAGAAGTCTCAAGTACCGAATTCCCGGAAGTTGCATAAAATTTTAGTCTTTTTTCTCCGATCCGACTTTGATTTTTGAGTGCATGCGACTAATGCGACGTCATTTTACGAAAGTACTACCGCCATATTTTTTTGAACTTAAATCTGTAAGTTCTGTGCAGTTCAATTTGGAAACCAGCATCAGCAAGTATTGTACTTTGCCTGTATTTGTACAATATTAAAGAACAGAACGTAAAGCTCCTATTATATAACACGCATTATTGCTTTCTAGTGACGTTGATATTTTTTCATTATTTATCGATATTCCGTCGCGCTTATTACTGATATACTGGCTTAATTTAACAAATTAATTGGTTGATAAAATTAATGATTGAAGTGGTAGCATTGTTGTTAAAGGAATGAGTATTGAAACTTCTTCAATCCAGATAAATCTGGTCTACTGGTTCTCCAAATGGATCCTGGTTTAGTACTTCAAAAACCCTAGTAACGAAATCAGCTATGTATCATACCAGATTACATGCTGTAATATTTCCTCGAATATAATATTCTAATTTATTATCATTGTAACTGTGCCAACATTTTTCGTGACGATTGAGCTATAATATGCTACTAACTGTAGTTCATGAGATGTAACCATCAATTTTTCAAGGAGTTTACAATTGGCTAGTTTCTAAATCAATAAATGAAGCAAACTTTATTATAAATTGTTAGTATAAATAACAATGTTTAAACAAAGACTTTTTAGAACGATACAAGGAAGTTTGGACCGAGCATCGACTGAGGAAACCCATTTGCACTCCTAAACATGCTTTCCATTGGAACTCCCAAAGAAACAGGAAACATCTTCAATGCAAAGCAGACCTGACGGTGGATTACGTTAGCGGAAATGAAGAGCTTGAGCTCAAGACTTGAAATGAGATGGAAATGCAATGTTTAGGATCGATAGGCATAGCGAAATAAAGTGGAAGCCGTTTCTCTCAATCAACGTAGAAGTCGTTTCCATCTAGGAAATGTAAATAAAAAGAAAGAAAAACTATTTTATTTAAACGAACTAGGGCATCAATTACTTTAGTTTGAAAAAAAAACAGAATGTAAGTTTCAAGGTAAATGCTTATCGGATGGTCACTGTATGACGCTATGTGAAGATGGTAAGGCGAAGTTGTTAATGTAAGACAAATAAAGTAAAAGACTTATAATAACGAGCATGGAGTTGTTAATACTTTTCGTCTAATTAGCTGACAAAACAAAATGCAAAGTGCCATGTCCTTGAGAATAAATTTTAATTATTTGTCCGTGTTCATTTAGAGAAAAAAATATAGTGGAAAAATAAAAATAAAAAAAAAACAGGCCATCGTTAAACGATAATAACTTACATAACACGAAATCACGTTTGCGTTGCAATAGTTGGCATTTCTTGTTTTATTTCGAAACTAGGTTCACGTCACGGCTTTGCCCAGCCAAAAGTGATCTACCATAAGAATAAAATTTAATTATTTGTCCGTGTTGGTTTAGTGAAAAAAAAAACGTAATGGAAAAATAAATGAAAAAAACAAAATCGGGCAATGGTTATACGATAATAATTTACATAAAACGAAATTACGTTTGCATTACAATAGTTAGCATTTTTAGTTTTATTTGTAAACTAAGTCCGCGTCCCGGCTTTACCCAGCCAAAAGTGATCTAAAAGTAAACTTTGTTTGAATTGTTTTTTTTTTTTAATAATAAACGTAACTTTTTCAGTAACAAAATACATATTTACCGATGTGCAAAAACGTAAAAAAGTAATGATTTTATGATCAAGTTTTAAATGTCATCAAAGCTGTCTATAACCTTTATATATTTTTAACAGATTCTATTAATAAAACTTTTAATTTGTGACTGTAACTAAACCAAAACCATTTTCAAATGTAACAGCAAAAATTGAAAAATTTAAAAAGTTACATTAGATCACAGACTAATTAAAACATTAAACCAAATAATTTGAAAAAAAATTTAATTTATTTTATTATAATAAATATTCTTATTATAATAAAATAAATTAACTTTTTTTATAAATTAATTTTAAAACAAAAAATTTATAAAATTAAAGTTAATTAGTGTTGGATAAAAAATTATAAAGTTACTATATTTAAAGTAAATTTAATCACGATGAATTAAAGTTAAACTTGAGTATCAGAGTTTAATAAATAAATATTTTAATTACAAATATTCACAAATTCAACAATGAAGCAATAAATTTAGTTAATGTAGCATAATATAGTCTTGACGGTTTAATTATTTATTGTATGCTTTAGCGTAAAACATAAAACTGTGTTGCTAGTTTATAAAATAAAAACGCTTATAAAAAACAACCGATAATAATTAGTTACATACACCTGGAGATATTATTCGTTAATTTTTAAGTTGCCTACAGTATTTCGAAACGTCATTTTAATGTAACTGCATATCATTCAAATACTGTTATAACTCAAAAAATCATTCGGCTCGCTCCGACTCCTTCACTTATATCATTATCGTTCATTACCCGCATGTTCTAAAAAGATATATACCCTATACCCGCCATGAAAGTTTAATACATTTAAATAACCTGTTTTTATGCCAAAATGTTACAATAAATAAAGAAATAATAAAACTTTCCTCTTCGTAATTATGACCAACGATATCGGTTTAATTATGGCCAACAAAATGCTAAAAAAACAAATTATATGTGAGAAGTAACCAAATATGTTATCGGCCCCGTTACTATTAAAGTTGAAAATTGAAAAAATAAAGAATTTTATTAATATGTAGGACCCTTATTACGTAATACAAACGCCTATTATATATTCAACTATTTTATATTATTTGTATATTTAAATATTGATCTGTATTTGTATATACAACTGAATATACAATTATAGTACTGATATAATGTGCTATATGCATGTGTATTCAGCTCTATAATGTTTTATGGTGCTTTTAAAATGTACAGTACGCTTAACACGTTTATACTGTTTAACAACATTATCTGTTTAACAACATTATTATTAAGAAGTTTCACTTCCAACGGGCATGGCGGCCGAAAATCCAATTTGCTGTTAAATGGCGCCAGGACATTTTTCTTAAAATTACCTGACAGATGCAAAATTAAAACCCCAAAAATATGAACCGAAAATAATACACGCCACTCCTAAAGCTATTTCTCACTGTCAATAAATAATGATAAGTGAGTCTTAAGACAAATTTTGATTCGGATCACTTGGGTTTCTATTTCTTGAATATTTGATTCGTATTATTCAAATAACGCGTCCTACCAGATTATTGGCGACTGCCTTTATAAAACCATTTCACATAATTACTGCGCCCTCAACATTCTCATTAAACAAATGCATATGATTCGGTCCACAAAAATAACACTGTAAATCGATAGACTGTCACTACATTTTTTCCAATACACATCGTTACATTTATTAAATACCTAAACCGAAAGTAAAATTAGGTAACCAAATCACAATTTATTTGACGAAAATCTATTCGCCAATCGTAAATTCAAAATTTTTGTTTGGCCGTTTACGCTTAAAGTGTGTTTTTGTTAAAATGTAACAAAATCCAGTCTCTCATTGGGACTAAATCACAAGTGTCTCCGTACCTTGTAGGGGTGACGAATGTAACTGCATGTGTAACTGTGATGTTATATTTTTTATTGCAACGCAAAAATTACGTAATGCTACTAAAAACAATCAAAATTGAACAACATTCGAACTCGCTTCTTACGGCCACCTGAGCTGCAAGCGTTCACATCAAGGCTACGCAGTCGCCCCAAAAAAAATGTTTATTGCAACGCAAAAAAGGTAACCGGCGCAACCATGATGAGATGATGATAAATTTACTACTTCTGTGTCTATGGTGGTCCTCATCATAATTTTTTTAAAAGGTAAATTTAATTACAAAAGGTAAAATTGTTGCAATGTAATAAATGTCAAATTTAAATCCCACATTAAAGAATAAAATAAAAAATGTTTTATAAACCTTTTCAATAATCTGTGTTTCAATGATGTAAATATGTAAAAAAGAATTTTCGCATCTATTTTTGTGGAAGAATAATTCCAAACAATTTTTTTTACTCTTTTTCCTTATAATATAAAATTTCGTGGGAAAATCTTATAAAAGTGTTATCGATTTAGCTATGACACACGACTACACGTATAGATATGACATAATGTATAGCACAAGAACTTAAAAGCACGGAAAGCTTCTTTTTACATGTTTATCTCCATTACGGGCTTATTATCAATTTTTTATAGCAAAATCAGATTTTGCATCTAACCTTAAATATCTTCACGCGCAGTGCGTATGTTGACAAGAAAAATGTCCCTTTTAAATTGTAGCTACAAATTTATATTGGTAACAATCGCAGAAACAATGTCTTTTAGGATCTCAATGTAATATACAGCAGTACAATAGCTATGGTGGTCCCAAAAAATAATACTTCATTATCCCCATAATACTTCATTGTTGTAATGCAGCCGTACGAATATAAACCGTAATATAATTTTTTTAACAAAGCACGAGGTCACAGAATTTTTCAACTCCCTCACTCGTATCCTTATGCAATAGCAAAAAGGATCTCCACTTTAACAAATGGGGACGCGTGACTCCTTGAATTCGCCAATTACAAGCAGGTTATTGCAGTACCCCTGCATTTGATAACATGATAACTTCCGGTTCAAGGTAGAATTTATTTAATATCATATAAGTTCACTTTTAAATTTAATCTTAACTTAACTAGTAAATATAGGAATATTGTAATAATTAGCACTATTAATTATTCCAATATGGCAGAATATGAAAATTTAGCTAAAAGATAAAAATATAAATTAATTGTAAAATAAATTACTAGAAAATACTGGCAACCAAAAAAATCATATTTTAGAAAAAACAAATTGATTCAAAGCTGTATTTGTGCATAAGAGTTCAGTCATAAAATAAAACAGAGAATATAATGGTTAAAAATTAATATCATTGAACTATTATGAAAAGAAAACAGTTGAATATAAAAATATATTGAATATACGTTAAGAATTAAATATACGTTAAAAATTATATTTAATCTTTTTACTTATTAAATGAACATACAAAAATAAAAAGTTGAAGTTTGGTAAAACCATACCATATTAATTCGTATTACATAATTACATTTCCAAAACATAGAGTGTAGAAAACATTATTAAAAATTAAAATAAATAAAAAGTTGAAGTTTGGTAAAACCATAACAAATCAAATCGTACTACATAATTACATTTTCAAAACATAGACTGTAGAAAACATTATTAAGAATTAAAATAAATAAAAAAAATAACAAATGCATAATGGCTAAAGTACTTACGTCAAATGGATATTTGAAAAAAATTATATAAAATTACAAAACCGTTACACGCACAACACAGATCTCGAAGTCCGAAGGTCGTATCAGAAAGAATTTAAAAAAACTACGAAAAAGCTGCCGTAACACTACCTACAACTTATTCTTAATCAACAAACGCGACGTTCACAACTCGCGCGCTCGGCTCGTCGACTGCCAGCAGTAGCTCGCTCGCCGTCGCTCCGACCACTTTGACCTCTCCGTGCTCGTGCACGAGACCTGTCCTGTTATCATAACATGCGCTCGCATACTCATTAATTTGGGTAATAACGTGTTCGAAACCGTTATCGAAATACATCTAAGATGGCCATTATCGGACGAACAAGAGAAAATGACACGCAACGAATATGCAATTTTAGATCAAACGGGTTCGTATTTTTTCCTTAAGGATTTGATTGACTTAAATTTGAAAAGTTCACAACGACTGACTATGAACAAAATATCTTAACAGATCACGAATTGTATAATAAAACGCCATAGGTATTTCTACAGTACCTTTATTTTATTTATATAATCGCATTTAACTTTTTTTAGAAAAAATATGAAGACATTTATAAAAAAAAAACTATTGTAAAAAAAATTTCAATACACTATTGTCAATTTTATTATTTTATATCACAATTGTCAATATAAATTTATATCACTATTGTCAATATGTTTCTTTATTTATTTATCTACTTTAATGTATCTAATTGATACATATTCCAGACTTATTACTACGAGAGCAATCTCTTAGAGCCAACCATAACACCAGGTCAGCCCCGTTCGACGAACGGCCGGGAATCGAACCCGGGTGTTCGTGGTGCGCCGCATCGTCAAAGGCTGTATTCCTTGTGATCAACCCAGCACACCACGGCCTATGTCCTAATATGTCCTTTCCTACTTTAGATATACTAGACCTCCTTAAATCTTTTTTATGTACCATTTTGAAAGTTCACAGGTTTCATTCGAAATTTTCTGAACACGATTGAAAATAAGTAGTCTTGGCCTTGATCTTAAAAAATGTCCAAAAAATTATCTAAGCTGACATAGCAAATGTCGACCAAAATCTTTATAACGCAGAGTATTTAGGGAATTTTGAGGATGAACTTGAATTGAAAGAGCATATTAAGATGTTGATTTAAACTTTTGAAATATCTTGTTTATGTAACCATAGATTTAGCACTGAATTAATTCCTCAGGAAGAGTGTATCATTATTAATTGACTTTAATAAACACTTCAAGATGGTTCCTCGAACAGGAGACTAAATTGGGAGTGCAGGACTAATTTGGATATACAGGATACTTATCTTCCGAATTGTAGCAAATGGATAAATCGATGAAAATACGTTTTTCCAGTCGCTATAAAATCTGCTTCAATGTTTTTTTTAGATATTAGATGTCCGCTGAAGTTTTAGGAAGAATTACACATTACACTCGGCTTAGCTTTGAATATTACGAACAAACAACAACTGGCGTCTCCGATAGTTAATTTTGAGTTATACCGTTACATAGCACTGCGCGTCGAACCGCGTGGGAGATGTTGATTAAAATGGAAAAAATATTTCGCGTGGAATTCAGCGTGTAATTTAATCAACATAATGTTGAGTTTTTATTGTAGGATTTGTTAGGTTAATGTACTATGATCTAAGGCTCGCTTCCACAATTGCTGTATCATATTTTGATATTATAGTGACTGTATAAAGTATTTTTAAACCTTTAGATTATATGAAAAGTTTAGTACTAGTTTTTTAGCCCTTTTTCGTACTCTGTAAAGTCAGTATGACGTATGTACTTAATATGTGCTAGAATCGTTGAAATGTCTTTATATACAGATACATATATCATTGCTTAAACCATATTTTCACAGGGCCTATTCGGGTCCTGATTACTTGGTAATTTAAATGTAAATTTTCATTTTGTTCTTCATTCAATTGATCCTATCAATTTTTTCTAGTCGATTAGTGATCTGTACCAAAATTAAATAATGGAACCTTACGGAATTAAATCGGTCTGATATATCTATTTTCCACGAGGTTATTTGACATGGAATGTTGGAATTTGTCATAGTTACAGAAAAAATTGGACTAATTCCCCCACGAAAAGAGTTGAATTTTTATTTTGGGTAATAATTTTGAGGAATAAAGAGAAAAGACTAAAAATTTTTATAATTTTAAAAGTCTAGGCCATAAATACATAACTTTTTTTCTCTATTTAAATTAATTTTTTAGAACGAAATTCCTAATAATTTTGAAGAATCGTAGCCACAGGTAAAATCCTGAAAAGTACCTCTAGGATCCGCAGTGACCAAAAATTATCGTCACTGTATGTGTTTCTCTATTGGCCGTTGCATCATTCACAAACTATTAAACAAATTAAAAGCAGTTTCAACTGATGTAACAACAACTCAATTATATTAAGAAATAAAAAAAATATCAAAATATTTAAATGGCCATATCTCCACTAAAAATAATAATATTTCAACGAATTAGAGCTTTTTTGAAAGCTTCTAGTTTATACTTCTTGGATATAAAACGTTTATCATATATTGGAAATTAACAACATACACTGAGGCCTATGGCCATATATTATTGTAAAAATTTAAATTTTTTTATTCACACAACAAAAAGATATAGTTCTTTAAAGCGTATTTTTATACATTTATCAAAACCTACAGGATTCTTTCGGTTAGTCAATCGGTAAAGACGGCATAATGGGAGTTAATATAAATAAAAAAAATTAATGATTTCTAATTTTATGTGGAATTATACAATATTTCACAATACGCGCTTGTGAAACATATAATATATTTACGCTTTTATATATTCAAAGTCGGTTTTCTCAGAAATATCTCATCACACATTTTTCACAAGCTATCGTCATCATCATCATCATCATATATATTAATACGCTAAGGTTAAGATGTTACACTCCCTTTTTAGAAAAAACCTCACAACTAATGCACATAAATTATATATCATTTTATAGATAATTGCTTGCTCTACCGGCATGCACGACTAAAAAATGTATTATTGCTATTGTTTTTGCAAATTAATTAACTATTAAAATTATATACACAAAACAGCAATGCTGCCATCTAACGGCTCAACGTCAATATGATTGACGGTCGGTAAAATTTTTGTTTAATTTCAAATCCACTCACGTATAAATAAAGTGGCGCTTTAGCGCAATGCTTTTGATACTTGCGCCTCTATATGTCAATTTTAGTAAAATATTTGTTTGATCTGTCATCTGAGCTTCATAATGGAATAAATAATGCGAAGACTTCGCACGGGTCACGCTAGTCTTCTTTAAAATATTCTTATAAGATTTAAAGAGTTTATTTTTGAATATTATTTGGAATGTCGTTTTATATATGCAATTTAAAATTAGGAAAAAAAATATTTTTGCATTCTTCATAACAAGTCCTTTCAAATGATACTCCACACGATATATTTAATTTAAGTCTTTCATTTACAATACGCACTTGTGAAAGATATATTAAGAGATTAATGAAAGACTTAAATTTGATGTATCATCTGGAGTATCATTTAAAAGGACTTGTTATGAAGAATAAAAAAACATTTCTTTCATAATTTTAAATTGCATATTTAAAAAAACATTCCAAATCATAGGTATCCAAAAATAGATCATTCCTCCACCTCCCTTATTTCCGAGACTACTGAGTCAAAAATCATGAAAAAAACATGATTGGTAAAACCTGATAAGATGATTACAGGAAAACTATGGCGATTACCCTGGATGTTATAATTTTGAAAATATGCATCACGCTTTTATGTCCGTGAAAGACATTATATTTAAGCAATATATTTGCGTTGTGTAAAATTAAAATATGTAAATAGTTTAATAGAGATACTGTGTTTCCTTAAATGTATAGTATATAAGTGCTTAAAAGTGTACGGAACGTTCGTAGTGCGAGTTCTACTCGTCTTGACAGGATTTTTATTTAACGCAATGAAAAGTTATGCCGTACAAATATTTTTCTTTTGTTTCTAAATCGACTATGATAAACTAATAAAATTAACAAATATACTTCTTTTAACATGAGAAATCCAAAAACTAAATCCAAAAAGAAACACAAAATATACATGAAAATATAATAATACATTACGTAACGAAGACGTGAGGACGAACTGCTCCAATTCAGCCCAAGCTGGCAACAGAGACGTTGAACTAATTAAGAATAATTAATTTCGCCCTTTAACTGCAACAATGCTTCATGAACTGCGACTGTAACAATTTACGCACGAAGTTCAATAATCTCGCCCAGTTCGCTCGCACCACTGTGTAAATTATGACAAAGCATCCAAAACGTTATCTAACTTAAAAAGAAACACAAAATATACACCGTTGAAGCTGAAAATATAATAAATATTACGTCACTAAGACGTAAGGACGAACTGCTCCAATTTAGCCCAAGCTGGCAACATAGACGTTGAACTAATTAAGAATAATTAATTTCGCCCTTTAACTGCAACAATGCTCCATGAACTGCGACTGCAACAACTTACGCACGAAGGTCAATAATCTCGCCCAGTTCGCTCGCACCACTGTGTAAATTAAGACAAAGCATCCAAAACGTTATCTAACTTAAAAAAATGAATAACGCTCTTCTTATCTTCAACGATTTAATAGGCATCAGTTGAATTCGAATCACGTCTCGTGGATGTGACAAATCATTCGTTGACTGAATGTCATCAAAAGAAATGACAGTTCAACGGGTAACACGATTTAGGTACGGCTTAGCATTAATTGGCACGTTGTTATGACGTGAATAGAAAAAGTATTTCTGTTCGCACGTTTTATTAATATCTCGTCGGTGTGATAGTCAGCCGACGACGTCGCATATGACCGGTTTGTTTTTTGATACGAAATTTCATACGGTACAGCCGTTCCAGATCTTGCGTATCACATAATCGTTTCGTTGCTCTGATGAATCACATTTTTATATAGAATGGGATAAAAGTTGGTCGCGTACAATGGTGACAAGATATTTTGAAAATTTAGAGAAAGTGAAAGGAATGGATCGTCAAAATTTAAAATGAGACGAAAGGCCCAAGTATACCAAGATTGTAGTATATATCATGATGTCATCACTGCTTTCCTCATATTATTTCGTAATATAGGTACACAAATATCATTTTAGCTAAATGTTACTATAGTCTAAACGGCAGATAGGTCACAATATTGACATTACAGAGATAAACGAGATTGACAGCAAGTATAATAATTTCTACACGTAATAAATAGAAGTTTACAGAAACAAGACTTTTATCATTAGATCAACGTTCAAAAGCTGTCTACAGATTACCAATAACACAAGTTAGCCAAAAAACAATAAAGTTTGAAAGACTAAAAATTTCTGATATTTTGTGAAACGATATGAATAGCCAATACGAAAAGTTTCCATCGGAATACGGTTTTGTCATTAAAGGTTATTTGATACCTTATTTTTCTACTGCTAAAGATTTTAGATTGCTCATTGATCAACATCTCAAATGGAATCCTCAGGTGAACAACATGTTTGAATGACTGTTTGTTTTTCTGAAGTTTTTTTTTCATAATTCGTTGTATTACAACATCTTCAGGTGGGCTATTAGGATAGATCCACCTCAATCTTTGCTAATAGCCCACCTAGTAGTAATAGAAATAATACTACATCACGTAGGTAGTTTCATATAATTGTGAATAAGGAATTTCTACAAAATTAACACCAACTATATTTAATGTTTATCTATTGTTATTTCCTGTGTTAGCCATTACGATCTACCACAGAGCTAATATTACGCACTAATATTTCTTCTTGGACTGTGCTTGACTGCATGGCTTGCTTACTACTTAGTTTTCTTAGTAAAGTTTAATAAATAAGTAATTTGGCTAAAAATAATAAACATTGCCCCAAACTTTTGAAAATTTATTTATCTGGCTTCCTTCCCTGGTTGCATACGTCACTTTGCTGCAATTGGTATTAAAATGTGACTAACTAAACCCAGTCCATTTTTCGACAATTCTGCGATAGATGGATCAAATTTATCACGAAAGGCGAAAAATAAAACTGACAATAATATCCGAAATATTAATTAAATAGCAATTAACTATAAATAAACGTTCTATTCTGAAGAAAGGGCAAAATAAACAGCCAACATGAATAAAATATTGTTTAACATTTTTAAATAAAAAGTACATACATACCCATATATACGACACTTATATATGGGTACATACATACCCATATATACGATACTTATATATGGGTACATACATACCCATATATACGACACTCATATATGGGTACATACATACCCATATATACGACACTTATAAATGTAAAGTCTGTCTGCATCATTTTCATGCTATTATGGCACATGTAGTTAATGATCTCCATAGAATGCAGTCTGACTCTTTGTCTTTCTGTATATTACCATATAACTCGAGTTCTACTGGATTGATTTTTATCCAGTTACGCCATTGTGTAGTTATTTTGAAAGATTTTTGTGTGCACAACATTAGTATAGGTGAAGAGGTTAGGAATTTATGTCTATGGGGAATGTACCAGAGTGCGGACAAGCACGAATTCCTGTGAATGACAAATACAGCAGCGGCGCCGGGTCACTGGAGGGGAATTCATTAAAGTTCAAAATCACAATTTCAACCTAAGCGGAACAACAGGCAAAAGCTACTAGCTTTAACACGGTAAAAAACACAAATAAAAACGGAAATTTACCCCTTTTTTGTCGGTATATAGACCTCATATCTTTGAAACTAGTGGCCAGATATCTTGACCTTTCAGAATAAGCACACACACACATACACGCACGCATATATATATATATATATATATATATATATATATATATATATATATATATATGTAACATCGAGCTATATCTAAAGGAAGTTGAACCTATCTGCTATCTCGTTTCCGCTGATTAAATCGTAAAATAGATATCAAAACAAGTGTAAAATAATTATTTCAATAATAAAAAAAATCGGTCCATGGGAACTCACTGATCAAGGAGATAATGATGACAAAGAAAGAAGTGACAGTAGATAAAAAGTGACTATGGATACAGAGTTTCTTTTCATCAATGACAGACCTTGTTTTCTCTATGTAACATGAACCTTATGATGCAGCCATCAAATTTATTTCTTACCACCTACTCTGAAAAACTGGACACTGCACCAATCGAGCAATGCAGAAAGGATACCAGCTGCTAGGATTTTATAATTGTGTAAAATATATGCACAAATTCAGTGCGTAAATATGTAGAGGTTATCCAATTAATTTTAGGGACTAAACTCATCTAGGATTTTAACCCTCCAGCGAGATAAGAAGTCTAACTTCAATGAACTGAAAATATAAGACAGAGCGAGATAAAATGCTTTAATAAAAAGACCAAATATATATAGCCTGACAAAGATATCACCATTAGGTTTAGTGTTGATGATATCACATGATTAGGTTGCAATAAAATTACACGCTCTCAATATTGGTAATATACGTTACCGTCATCCCGAAAACGTGACTGAAACGAGGCACAAAATAAAGGTAGGGGTGGGCGCAAGGCCGCCCCCTGCACACGTAATACGAGTCTAGTCGAGAGACGGCCAGTGACGTCAGTGTCTGCGAAATCGTCTGGTGGCTTAGATCGATACCCGCGTCGCACAGAGATCACTTTCGCGCGTCGGAGGGACGAAATAAAAAAGGTAATAAAGTCAGATTAAAATATTAATTTTGTCATCAGCTGACAAGTCAATGTATAAATAACAAGGAGGAAGAACATATAACCCCGTGTTTTATTATTTATTAAAAAACCGAAATAAAAAAGATAAAGATAAAAATAAAAAAAAATTAAAACAGCAGAGAGCACAGCAAAGGTGCAAGAAGATCCAAACAAAATACAGAGGCAGTGGAGTCACCGAGCACGAAAAAGTCAGTTTATGTAAAAAATTGTATATAAAAATGAAACTACATATTTGGAAAATCGTTGTAAAAATCAATAGACTTCTTGCATATAGTTATACCTCTATAATTCCAGGTTAGTTTCCCAATCGACAGAAAGAATTGGCAAAATCCATTAAGAATTATAATCTGCAGCGGCCCTCATGTATACAGATCAACGGACGGAGGAGACGCATGTCATTTGTCAAACGCAAATTTAGTTTACATAACACATTTTTAAAAAAAATTTTAAATTGTTAATTTTTCGGGCAGTTTTCTTCTTTCCAAAAATTTATATCAAAATTTATTGAAACGGATGCTATATGTATAGTTTTTATGTTTATTCTTTATAAAATAAATACGTACATAAATTAATTAATTTATAAATATTTCATCTACGTATATACTCTTTATAAACGTTATATAAAATTAATGATTATGATTAATATAATATGACGTAAACTTCACTCACAACAACTTGCAAGTTGATATGAAGATAATTAATAATAAAAATACAAATATTAATATTATTTCAGTATATTAGTTTAAAAAACATTTTTTTATACTTATATAAAAAGGCGAATAGCAAGCGCTATCAGTATCTGCAGTTCAAATTCAAACATTGTTTGTTGTATTAATATTAAATAATCTATAATAGTATTTTATTATTCACAAATAGTATTATAGAAATCTATACTAATGTATGAAACGGAAAAGTTTTTTATTTATTTACGCTAATCTCTAGAAACAACTCATTTCAAATATTATTTTTTTAAGTATAAAAAGCCTATACTTGGAGGAAGATTATAGGCTATCATCACGTTACGATTCATTTGGGTGGAGCAGTGATATAAATGTAACAAAAATCGAGGAACACTGTTTAAACTAAGCAAGGTAGAAAGAGACCAGCTTATTACTTGATTGATCATTTCGAGTATCCCCGCCGATATACTGCTGACCCTGATGACAGACATTGCATGGAATTTCAATAAATAATACCGTTCATTTGTTCCTAAGAGCTTAAAGCTTGACTGCATTTTTACGTTTTGTCATCAAGACTGCATATAAATAGTTACGCGGTAGACGCTACGGGACAAAGACAGTACGATAGAGTGATAATTAAATTTGAATGACTCGGAAGATATTCGTACTTTTCACCAATCACTTATCGGCAAAGGAATTTATAATGTCATTTTGATTGCAGTAATTTTATTTTAGTCAGTCACTCGCGACTATAATTTTTACAATCACCGACAAATTAAGACTTAAAAAGTTATTTCAAGACGTGTTTTATGCAATTAATCTTTATTGATAGTTGATTTGCTATAAAAATCATTCACTTCTGTTTTTTTTTCCGAAATTAATTTGTGAAAATTGAAGAAACTAACCTAAGTTTCTAGTTTCTGTGCCGAATTTGTTCGGTATTTTTCCTTTACTTTGCCTAATTAATGTACTAAGTAAATATTATGATTTGTGGATATCTCTGCATTCAGTTTTTGTTTGCTCGATTAATTTACAGGTACTGTTGAAATCTTACAAGATGCTAAGTAGTTTGCTTTTCTAGTTTACTTGTACTGTTTAATTTACAGGAGAAATAATAATGACGCATTGTTAGTGCTTGCAATATAACTGTACTACTCAACAATCGAAATTATGGGTCGCGATAGCTAGAATTTAACACACTATCCATTTCCTTCAATATTTTCAGAAATTCTGAAATATTTTGCTTATGCAAATATATTTTCTTGTGCAAGTTGAAAAAAATCACTTACGATAATTAAAATTAAACTAATGACATTTAAGATTTTCGTCTGTTTGTTGTCGCAAAATAGCTCATTTATTTTGAATGAACATTGCTTATAACATAGAGTTCGAAATAAAAGTTTTATTGACACGTGGAGCTGTGAAATAACGTTTTTTAAATATTTTATTATTTTAAAGTATCTACGACTTAGCTAACTTTCTGGTCAAAATACCTGGAAAACTAGACATAGATCAAGTGCAAGCCGTAAAACTATTTTTCTAATGATATATGAAACACTAAGGATCAATTTTATAGATTTTTATCGACATATGACGCTATCCTCGCGTCATCTATTGGAAAAAAATTTATGAATATATCAATAATGCTAACTGAAATGATTGTCAAAATTCAGACCACAGGTGGCGCTGTTTGCTATTATGATAACTTGGATGTAAATGTACTGGAACTGATGTCATGAAGTGATATTATTTTTATTGTAAGTAACGATTAATCTAATTACAAGACCGTTTGAGTACACTTTACATAACATAATGTTAATAATAATCGTTATTTTACATAGGATTTCTAATAAATATGTGTTTAATTCAATTAGTTTTAAATAAAGCATTTGCAATTAACAAGATTCACTTTATAAAAATGGTTATACATAGTCTATTCAAAAAGTATCGCGAATTTTTAATTTCCGCGGGATATATATATTCGATTTTTTTGTGGCGTTATGTTGGTACTCACGCCCCTCACTTATGCTGATAAGTTCGGCCATTTTGAATTTGCAGTTAATTTTTGACAGCTATTTTGCTTGGACGTGTTTTATTTCGTCGTCGATTTTTGCCTATTCGAAAAAATGGATCAAAGAATCTGTATCAAATTTTGTGTAAAAAACAAAATTAAGTACGCGGATGCATTCCGAATATTGACTGTGGCATATGGTAAAGCTACCTTGGACCAAAGCAACGTTTATCGTATATCGCAAACTTTTTTCTATGACACGATACCCGATAAAAACGCAAGCGAAGCGGCTAACGTAAGCCATATATAATAAAATTTATAAATAAATAATTCATATCGCTACATTTCAATTTCGTCTACGCTAATTTGCCTACGGACGACGTCGCCGCGGCGCGTGGCACGGTCAAGTTCAAGGTCGGTCTGAAAGTAGTTCAGGGCTGGATCAGTCTCGCACCACATTGTTAATAATTAAACATTACATTGGCTTCACTTCAATTAGGTGTTTTAATATATTTAATGTTACGTTACAATTATCATAGTCTGCGTTAATTATTCAATCGTAATGCTCGTGTTACCGTATTTGGTCCAAATACAACGACCTTTTATTTAATAGTGTCAAATCAAAAACTCATCTTTACTATAGTAGATTTTAGCAAAAATTAATGTTTAATAGTTGTTTTTATATCTGTTTTTCTCTTTTTAAGAATATTCATAACAAAAAACAACCTATTTAACAGATATAAAGGCCGCTTTCGACTCATTTAATAAATGTAGATTTCAAAGTGCTTTTACCGCAATTGCCAAATTTCAAACATCTTTTCACGTAATTTAAGGGGGGGATCAAGGGGGAAAATAGAACCATTGATAAAAAAAATTATACCGTTTTCATTTATGTTTAATACTTGGCGATTTGTTTTTTTAGTAAATAAAAAAATGATAAATAATTCGAAAAACCTATAACAAATGATTCGTTGATAAAAATATAATTTGTATGAGGAAAAATTTGCTAGGATGATTTTTTTATAAAATAAAGTACGGGCGATCTTTCTGGCGAATAAGTATTTTCAAGCTTTTTTTGTAATTAAATAAGAGAAAATTATGAAAACATCATATAAAAGATTAACTTTTAATAAAGCGTAATGTTTCCCTGTGACCTGATGGCATTTAAAACGTTAAAAATTCATTTAAAAAAATTCGATTTTAAAAAGATTTGTTTTCATCTATGATCGAATTTTTAGTATAGATTAAATCAGCAAATTAAATTAATTCCATATACGAGTCGTAGAGTGTCAAAACCCGCTAGTTCCACCCGACCGTATTGGGTATCGGTATTATATTAAATTATACTCAAATAAAATTAGTCAACAATAAAACGTAATTCTTGAAACGATGCACACCGTGTTAGACAGTGAACTCGCTTGACCGATGTCGAAGAAAGCCGAGTTTATCCGATTCAGCTTCACCAACCCGAGTGTGATGGCTCAGTTTCTTCCACTACTCAGAAATATCATGGAGCGCCTAAAGATATTTTCATTTTAAAATTATATTCGAATTATAAATTCATCAGTTGCACGAGGTATATAAGACATAATTTACAACATATTTGATTAAATTTAACCTAAAATTACGTTACGTCTATATTTGAGTCATTATCAAGCATAAATATACCAAAATTTAGCCATTTCCGTCATTTCGTTATAAAGGAAAAATAGGATTTTGTAGACCGACATTTATCCAGTTTTGGTAAAGGAAACTAAAAACAATATGAGGAAAGAATCAATCGCGTATCAACTTCACTGCTTACCCTAATCTAAGTGGAATAACATTCACGAGGAAAATTAATATTGAAATCTTTAAAAGTCAATGAAACTTCCCAAGAGACTTATTTACAATTCAAATAGGCTTATTTACATATTAAATCTTATAAAATCAGTCGTTTGTAGTTTGTAGTATAATATGATATCCAGTGAGTCACTTTTAGGATATACACTATGACCCGATTGTGTTTATTTTTCTTCTGTTTAATTTTATGTATTCTTGCACCGCATAGTATTTAACCGTTATATGCATAACACAAGTATAGCAAATCGGAAACAACTGATTTAAATTCATGTAACAAAATTATACACATATATATTTTGATACACGAGTTTAATAAATAAGTCCTTTCAGATTAGCTGCTTTAAAAACATTGAAAATTTTTAATTTTTTGATGCGAAACTTTTTAAAATCTAAGTTTAAACTCGGCATCCCGAATGTGGGGAGATGATCGTGCCCAAATTAACGACTGTTTCAATCGAAGTAATTTCAAAGTTCAATAACTTGGTTAAAAATAGCGTCACCATCTTGGCCTCGTTTTAAAGAGGGTTGATGAAATTTTATATTAGTAACACAAGTGGCGATTGACACCAACTATGCACGAACGTAATGCACCGACGACAAACCAGCCGCGCATGGAAAAACTTGTAGAGATTACAAATTTGCAAAAGTTATTAATATAATTTCAAAGTCGTATTTTCCAAGTTTTCATGCAACTATCCTGGAATATATAAGCTGTAAATTAGCTAAATGATTCAAAACAATAATTTTATTTAATTTCAATATATTATACACGATTGAATAAACGTGGCAATGTCCGACACTCCATTATTTTTTTAAATGTCACTCTGTATTTACATTTTATTTACTGTCATGAGATAGGAAAACTAAATAATATATTATTGTTATAGTTTATGTTTTTATGCGTTGTGTGTTTTTCACAGAAATATATACAATCATGCATTTAAGGGTTAAAAGCAATAAACTGTTTCTGAAATATATTCTTTCAGTATATAACATTAAACTGCGTTCGAGGGACAAGAACCAGTCGTCAGAACAGAATGAAAGAAACCTCTCGGTATAGAACAATATTAGAAAGAGTATAAAGTTTATTAAATATTCACAAAGGTAGTCCTAATATTTATTACTATTCAAAGAGGTATTTCTAAGGTTTATCAACTGTTAACAAAGGTAGTCTTAAAGTTTATTAACTATTCAAAAAGTAGTCCTAATATTTATTACTTATTCAAAGAGGTATTTCCATGGTTTATAAACTGTTAAAGAAGTTAGTTAAGCCACTACATTTTCGTAGGCTACTTCCTTTAACCTATTGTCAGATGACAATGAAGTACATAGTCAATGATTAATCATCTTACGATCATTAGAAGATTAGTGGTTTTCCTTTATTTTTCAAATTATACTTCTTTAGGTACGTTATGAAAAAAATTATGCGAGTAAAAACGATGCGCCCGCACGATGCAACAAAAATCGACAGGTTGAAGTTGCTCATTAAACGTATATTTACATACGTATAGTGAATAATATTATATTCACGCAACACGTGTTTTATATTCAGACAAATTTAAGTTATACCTGTGCTTTTGCATATTTTTCATTGATGAATTGTAGGATTATGCAAGAATGTTAGGATTTTGACTTGAGGTTTCATAGATATTTCTTCGTTTTTAAATAGCCCTAGAGTTGTTAAAATATTTTCCGAGCATTTGTCACCCTTAGTTTTATTTATTTCTTCCGTTTAACTCTCTTTGCAAAATAATAATTTATAGAGATAAATATAACTAGTAATTTGTCCTATGTTTTCATCTTCAATTGTCTATGTTTCATGTTCAAAAATAGTTTTTATTTTATGTTCATACGCGTAAAGATAAACTTATGAAAAAAAATATTAGTCGAAAATTTCTTCTCCAAAACCTATTCATTACCTCCGAAGTAATTGTTTATAAACATTTTGAACGTTCAAACTTTTTAGGGTTCTGTAACTCAAAAGGAAATACACAGCCCTTATAAGATTACTCACGTGTTTATCTGCCTGTTTGCCACAGTCATCGCTTCTACGTCAAGCGATTTCTCAGAACTGGGTTGACGTAGAAATTTTAAATTTGACACAGGAATAAAACATGTTAACCCGTTTATATCTTAATAGCTAAAACTCAAAAATATTTGTATGGAAATTTTAGGGGCGGCAAATTAGGAGCCGAATTTTTTTTTAATAATAAGTACTTCTAAAATATTTTTTAAATTTTAGGTTGCCATCAGGGAAATACTGAAAAATATGAAAAAATTATTTCCCTATATATTTATGTAAAATTATGAAAAAAAGGTCACAGTTCTTCAAAACATGAACGCTAACTCTTTCTTAAGGTTGTACTGTTTTTATTAATTATTAACTTTTATAGGGAACCTAAACAAAAACCTTTTTATTGTAATTTTTTCTTGTTATAAAGAATATTTTTACAAGTTTTTTTACAAGAAAATAAAATATCATGCATTGAAGGGTTAAGCTATATTAATTTTCTATTGTTCTCGTCCTTTCCATGTGATTGTGACGCACCAATAAGGCTGTCATACGTATTATTCCAGTTATGTATGCAATATGTGACGCATAAACATTGAATTGGTGTAATGTTTTTGCGTGAAATTGTACAGTCCAAATGACTTAGCAGATTCTGATATATTATACGGGACTTTGATAATAATATGATTAAAATCGACCTCACCGTTAAAAAAATGTATTTGTTAAATATGACACAAAATGGAAATGACAATTGTAAAACAAAATTTTTGCTATGTAAGTTTGGGCAACATAGCTGTATTTTGCGAGGTATGTAAGTTTGGGCAACATAGCTGTATTTTTTATGTTTGCCGAAAATTGTTTTACAATCGTCATTTCAGTTTTGTACGATGTTTAACAAATACATTTTTTAACAGCGAGGTCGATTTTAATCATATTTTATCAAAGTCCTGATTATATTCTGCGTAATATTTGAGATTAAAGCTGGTAAAGATTGGGTCTAAAAATTAAATTAGATTTCTTGATGGTTTACCAAATCGTCGTTTCTCAAGGAAAATCAAATTAAAGACAAGGAAAAACAGATTTGTACTAAAGAGTACGTTCAAAGAATACCCCATATACCTATGAAGAAAAAATAATTTCCTTACATGCGACTACTTCTTAGAAATATAAATTTAAATAATTTCATACACTCTAGTCTTGGCCTAAAAATTAAACATTATGTGTGAATAGCGACATAAGTCCTTGTCTTATTTCGTTTAGAGGCTCCTGATAGGCAGATAGACGGACAGATGGGCGGACAGACGACGTTGACACAACTACAAGATTTCATGTAAACGCTTCGAGCACAGAATCCTAAACACCGTAAAATACCAAAGGATACCTTCAGAAGCCCATATAGTATTTGGTCCAAGAGCTACAAGAATAAAAATTACACTTTTATATAGAAAAAAATTAAAAAAGAAGTTATTTAAATCGTCAATCAGACAAATTAAATATCTTGTATTTTTTCAAAAATCAGTTTTCACACTATATCAAATAATATATACCACGAAAGGCAACGCACAGTTCGAGTGCCGCGGCACCTTTTCACGCGGTTTGTGACCGTTGTTTCGCAATTGGCGCACAGTTTGTGAGCTGATATCTCAAAACCATCGGTCGTAGTGGGCTGGGCCCGGATTCAATCAATTTTATATTTTCTTCTTAAAATAACAATTCAGTTAATAAAATTAAATAATATACATACTACACAATTATTTTAATTAAAGCTTTTAAGTATATTTTATACTTTTAAAAAGACGTAAGTTGCAATATAGGTTCAGCAGTAATATATAAAGATGACAACTTTATTGAATCTAGTATTACCTTTTTCATGAGAATCAGATCTAACTTTAATATTGTCGTTTAAATAATTTCAATTTTACTCGTAAATATTACAATCATTAACAAATAAAGATACAAGAAAAAAAATACAATCATTAACAGTTTCAGAACAAAGAAAACAGAATGAACACGCGTTACGATTGACAGCCATTTATATAGTTTTTCCAAGCGAAACACTTAGGTATGTTGAACTCAGGGGAACGATTATATAAATCGTGAAAAGTGATTCAAAAATTAAAAATGGTGAAGACGAAAGCTGAACCAAACATTATTTTTTGCACAAAACCAGAAAACAATCATTTTTTTTAAATCTGTTTTTGTCCAAACCGACGGTTGACTGACTTATATTTCTATACTTCTTGCGTATGAAAAACCCTGAACCAAATCTCTTGACGATTACAGATAACTCGTATTAGCAATTGTCGTAAAGGTGATTACTGATTAACCTTAATGTAAACGTAATTACAGTGACTCGAGATTGCATTAGATGTAATAGGTAATCCATTACAACTTGCCTGACCTTAATCCGCACTGACAATTCCATTTTCGCAAAAAATGCGAATGTTTTTTTAAATGGTGTTCAGAACCAATTGATGTCTTAAAGAATAAAATAAAATAAATAAATATTGTTTTCATTCATTTAAAGAATTTAGAAAGAGTAAGATTTGACGATTTGTATTATTTTGTAATAACATATTGATGGCCGTAAATTAAGTATTATCTACTAACATACCGTACTGGTTAGGTTAGGTTAGGTAATATCTACTAACATACCGTACCGGTTAGGTTAGGTAATATCTACTAACATACCGTGCTGGTTAGGTTAGGTAATATCTACTAACATACCGTACTGGTTAGATTAGGTTAGGTAATATCTACTAACATACCGTACTGGTTAGGTTAGATTAGGTAATATCTACTAACATATCGTACTGGTTAGGTTATGTTAGGTAATATCTACTAACATACCGTACTGGTTAGGTTAGGTTAGGTAATATCTACTAACATACCGTACTGGTTAGGTTAGGTAATATCTACTAATATACCGTACTGGTTAGGTTAGGTTAGGTAATATCTACTAACATACCGTACTGGTTAGGTTACGTTATACCTACTAACATACCGTACTGGTTATATACACGTAATTCACCGAACTATTGATAAACTAAAACATTTGTAACTGTTTGAAGTTAACCGATATCAATACAAAGGGATACTGAGACAACATGATAAGATGTAAACGTTGCACAGAGGTCGCCAACCTTTGAGCACTGATCTTCGAAATGTAAAAAACGATATCGATAAGATTGTGATAACAAGTCATCGCTGGCTAATGTGAAAATATCAACCGAGTGTGAGTATGGCGCGCACAAAGGGTTCCCGTAACTTTATGTAAACATTATCGATCCTAATCTTTGCTCCGATAAAATACAACCATTATTAAAAAATAATCCGTAGTTATTTCAAAAAAAGTTGGTACTCATTTCTCAAAATTTATAGCAATTAGAAACATTGCTCTATTTTTCTTATAAACTTTATTAGCTTAGTCGATAACTTAGAGTATTCAAATTAAAATTTCGAAACTATGAATTTCGTAGAAAAGGGGTGTGACGTGAGCTTATACTTTATTTACACAAATTATTTTGCTGATCGACGCAATATAAAATAAGAAACATGCAGTATTGAAATCGACAACAGACACTGGTCAAGTGTGAGTCTGACTCGCGCATCGAGGATTCCGTGCCTCGTTTGATATAAAATTACTTTATTTATACATAATGCATCATAAATATAGAGTTCCTGCGCAATAAATATTTAATAATACTTAAAATTTGGTATATAAATATATCATCATGAATATCTCATAAACTATCTTATAGTTTTATTACAACCTTTGCGTATGCTTCTAAAAATTCTTCTCTTTTCAAAACTTTAGTCAGTAGTTTCGGAAATATGGAGGAGGGGAGGTGAGCAGAAAATATTTCTCATCTCTTAAGATGTATATCTATATATATATATATATATATATATATATATATATATATATATAAATTTGAAAGATATGTATCACTCATTTATATCTCTAGCTCAGTATCTCAGTACTCCGAGTTACTAACGAAATTATTTATTACATATACATCGAACAATGATCATACAATGTGGTGATGACTGAAACACAGAACGATTTTGAACATTATGCACTATTATTTGAAAATAAAAATAAAGGGTAAAAATCAGGTTTAGGATTTAGGCCAACCTAGATTCAAATTATACATAAAATAACTTTAATGATAATTAAATAAATTGGAATAGATTGTCGTATTTACACAATTTTAAATTATAATTTTGAAATGAACCAAAAAAGTGTTTGTTTACGCAAATATTTTGAGCGAACTAAAGTATACTTTATCTCTAACGAACTAAAGTGTACTTTATCTCTAACGAACTAAAGTGTACTTTATCACAGCATTCACATTCGATTGCGAGTGGCTACGTCATCTACATAGATCCAGTTGCATATTTGCCTAAACAGTGCGATCGTTTTCTTTCTCTTTCATATAACGTCAAAACATATACTTTTATATCTATCTTCACGACGCGGCGAGTGAGTGAAATGATTGATTTGGGAAACGAAAAAGACGCCGATCACTCCCGAGCTCGTGATATATTGATACATTTTGATTTCAAGTGAGCGAGTGATGGATATGGTCGTAACATGTGAGCTATATCTTTTGTATCTCTCACTCGTGAGTTACACGTCTCTAATCAGTACGCATCCCCGCTCCCACCAGTGCCACCGTGTGCTTCACTGGGGAAGGACGTACGTCGGAGTGGTTCGCGCGCTCCCTATGTAAAATTCCTGCGAGATTCTTTACCATGTAAGTACAGTTTTTATGGCTTTTCAATGTAGTTTTTTTTATTAGTTGCGCACCTTATTCAATCGTTCAACTAATTTTCTAGGCAACGTGCTTCGATAAATAACGGTTTTTTTTATAAATATTTTTGTGTTTGGGCAGTAAATTGCTATCATTGGACCAGTGCGAGGATCTTTGATTGGACCGGTCCAATCCTAGCAACTTTTAAAATCGAAGATTTAATTGGTTATTTTTTTTATTTTAGTATGGTAAAACGTGGCAAATATTATGCATGGAATAAAGAAAGCGTGAAACTGGCACTACAGGCTTTAAGTAAAGAAGAAGTTGGTCTAAATGAGGTCAGGAAGATATATGGTGTACCGAAGGTGACACTAAAGCGAAGATTTGATGACAAAAACTTAATGGATAAAGGGGAAAAGCAAATAATTAGTTCGACTGGTGATCTCACTCTTGAAATGGAAAATAAATAAATCACTCATATTTTGGAATTAGAAAGATGTCTGTATGGAATTACGCCTAAAGATGTTACAAGTTAAGCTTTCAAAATAATCTAGAAAAATGGTTTAAAGCACAGATTCAACAAAGATAAAGAGATGGCTGGAAAAAATGGTACTACAGATTTTTAAAAAGGCACCCTGAATTAAGTCTAAGACAACCTTGGCAACTTCTTTTAATAGAGCAACAGCGTTTAACAAACCAGCAGTGAAATATTTTTTTGAGAAGTTAGAGAAAGCTGTGGACGAGCACAACATAAATGATCCAAGATACATTTATAATGTAGATGAGACGGGGCTCGTTACTGTGCAAAAAAGCCAAGAAAAAATCTGGAAAAGAAAGGCAAGCATCAAGTAGATGCCGTAACTAGTGGCGAACGTGATGCCACTACAACAGCCGTTTGTTGCGCTAACGCAGCAGGAAATTTTATATCGCCGCTTATAATATTCAAACGTAAACGAGCCAAAGATGAACTAGAAGACGGTACGCCACCTGGCCCGATTGTTGTATTTAACCCCGACTATCGTTAAATAAACAAGGGCAACGTGGTTATATAAACAAAGAAATATTTTTCGTCTGGATGCAACATTTTGTGGAAAGTGTGAAACCAACGCCCGAAAAGAAGGTTCTTTTAATACTAGATGGACATACAAGTCACACTAAATATTTTGATGCTATTAGTTATGCAAAAAATCACCATGTTGCGCTATTGTCACTTCCCGCTCACCCTTCAAATAAATTGCAGCCACTTGACATCTCTTTGTTTAGACCTTTGAGCTGCTATTTCATAGATGAGACCGAAATCTGAAATGCTGTGACCCATCCTGGGCGATGCGTCACAGCATTTCAGATCTCAATGCTATTCGAAAAAGCATATGTGCGAGTAGCGTCTGTTGGAAATGCGGCAAATGGTTTTAATAAAAATGGTATTTGGCCACTAAGTAAAGATATATTTCAAGACTACGAGTTTATAAGACTGGCAGAAGATGACTACCCTCAAAATGACAGCGAAAATATGGATATTGATTGATTTATCGTCAACATCAGATACTCCAAGAAATGTTGTTGCACCACAACCAGCTAATCTCAACATTCAACGACGCATCAGTCCCGTGGAAATTCAATATGAACTTGATGTATGTACGAGCATCGAATCTTACTCTCAACGTACTTTGCAGCCATTTTCATCTGAAATTGGATTCGATTCGGTGGTAAATATGCATATCGAATGTGACTGCAATGAGCAAGCTCCAAAAACTATTCAGAAAACAGTACATACAGATGGAATCTTCATGTGCCAAAATAGTTGTTCAAGTGTTAAGACAAATAAGACGACAACAACCCCAACGTGCTGTAGAGATAACTGCATCTGCTCAAATAAGGCAAAACCAAAACCACCCCAGTGCCAGCAGTAGCTCTAAACATCATATTGAAGTCGTAAGGCAGCCTCTAGTCTGTTCGTATTCTGTAACGACTAATATTTTGCCTAGTGAGCCGAATTCAACAGCCACAACTAGTAATGAATCAATTCCAAACGAAGAGCCCGCTCCAAGCAGCGATTTCTAAATTGCTAGTATTTCTCCTGGAGCGAAGAAGGTTATTGAAGAACTGAGACGAAGAAGCCGTAAACCCCAACGTGCCTTAGAGTTAATGTTATCTCCATACAAAAGGGAATTAGAGACAGCAAAAAAAACAAAGCCAAAACCACAGCCTAAAAAAGTAAAGAAAACTGTAAAAGACGTAAAAATGGTTAATGAAGATGAACTGGAAAAGTGGTTTTGCTGTGTTTACTGCAAAATGTGTTTGCTGTGCTCTATAGAAGGCTTGATACAGTGCTTAATGTGTAAAGCTTAGGTGGACGAAGAGTGGCGCACTCTTGTGTGAAAAAAGGGGCAAAGAAATATTTTTGTCCATCATGTCAAAAATAAAAAAAATTTCATTTTAATACTATATAGCATATAGTTTTTACTTTAATACTCTTTACTTATATCAAGAAATACTTTTAAGACATTTTTGCAAAAACTACAAAAAACTATTATCTTTCATATACAATGATTACTATGTTGCAATTGATAATAAGTAAGTTTATACTAAGAAAACATTTCTGAGTCTAAGACTGATTCATGTTCCGAATGTTGGCATTGTTTAATTGAAACTTAATTATGAAATTTACGAATTTGAGTTTAAATTTCTTATTCTTAATTTTTAGGAGTTGTCAAACCTTTATACTGTATATTACACTTTATGAATTTTACATTAAGAATATTGAGTTACATTTTCATAAATGTTAATGTTAAGTTTAATATTTGTTAAGTTTAATATTTGTAGTATAATGTTGCAATGTGATAAAAAGTACAAAACTCCGCGTTTAAGAATTTAAGACTGACTGATATACTTAGCGTTTCTATTATTTTATTAAAATTGTAGTTTAAATTTTTAGTTCTTGATTTTTAGGAGTTGTGGAACTTTTTCTGCGAATTTAAGATAAAGAATATTACATTATGTTTCCATAATTATTAATGTTAAATTTCACAATATATATATATATATATATATATATATATATATATATATATATATATATATTTGTAACGTTGCCCTTATATAAAAAGGCGTTAAGTTAATAATGCATTAGATTGATTATTATGTAGTATTTTATTTGTTTGAATTCCCATGGGTGCTTTGAAAGAAAATAAAATTCCCTAAGTCCAATGACAACAACTGACTGGTCCGATCAAAGAAACAGCGGTCCAAACAAAGCAACCAATGCTAAATCGGTTTTTTCTTTTTTATTTATTTATGCTCATGTCGATAAATCTGAATTGACACATATAAGTTCTTTTATATAAGGCTTATTAAAATGACAAATCTCTAGTCCCGTTATCATAATATTTCAGCTGTTACAGAGCCGTTCAAACTTAAGTTTTCCAATAGTGGCAACCTTACCCTATGTATATATATTTCTGAGACCATTATAGCTAACCATTTCAAACTAAACCCGTAATATATATGGAATTTAATTTTTTTTCGTATACTTAATTTGCTGCACCAAAACTTCCATTTAAATATTTTAAGTGTTAGCTACTGAGATATGTGTGGCTTAATGTGCTATACTACTACTATGCCGAGTTGCAAGTTTCTACGTCAAGCGACTTTTAAGAAAACAGCTGTGATAGACGGAGAGACGGACACGTAGCTGATCTTATAAGGGTTTCGTTTTCCTTTTGAGGAACTCTAAAAAGATCTTTATCAATCGATACTACTATATTTTCGGGGTGGAAAAAATATACATTTCATTATACTTGGTAGTATTAAAAAAAATGTTTAAAAATATGTTTGTACTTAATATTGCTCTATAGACTAGGTACAGAAAAGGTTTATAACTATTACGAATGTCATGTGGGGTATGCCACTTACTCTTTTTCTTTCCGCAGAATTATTAAAGAGATTATTGTGGTTGTTTAGAAGAATCATTTTAGCAATAAGGAAAAGTATTTGGTAATAAGATTTTGAAGAATTAGACTCTTCCTTTTATATGGATAGGACAGTTCTTTTTTTATTTTGTATATATTTCAATATTTACTTTAAAAAAACAAAACTTACTTTATAAAAAAGTACACGGTTAATTTTAATTGTGATAATGATTAAATCAATCCTTTAATTCAATTCGACTCGTCTTAATTAAATCTAAAAGGATTTATTACATTGTCAAATATTGACTTTTAATTCAATATACAGATATACTCGTATACGGTTCTGAGTCGTGGACAATTCGATCGGTAGAACGCAAGAAGATAGACGCACTCGAGATATAGTGTTGGAGACGAATGCTGCGCATACCTTGGACTGCTAGAAGAACGAACCATATCAATTCGAAAACAACTCAGAATCAAAACCACACTGTCTACCATCTGCCACCAAAGAATCCTCAGCTACTTTGGTCACACCGCACGCAGGGAACCAGATAACTTAGAAAAGCTAATGGTTATCGGGAAAGTCAATGGTAAACGACCCCGCGGTAAATTTCCTACCCGATGGACTGACCAGGTCACTACACTCATAGCCCTTCCAATCTATTATCAGGAAAGCCGAGAAGAGGGCTGAATGGAAAAAAACTTATAAACGAATCCATCAGGAGTTGTCAGGATGGACACGACTTTCAAAAATAGAAGAGTGTGAGGTTGAAGAATACAGATATGTGTAATAATGATAAACTTATACAACAAATTCTTGTCTGTTTTATGGTCCGATATAAGTCTATATATAGTCTATAATCGGACTTATACTGACTATATAACTATAAGTCTATATAGTCAGTATAAGTCCGATTAAATTAACTCCCGTCCCCGTTTTTTTATTTTTTTGAAGCAGCGACCCTACGTACAGCCAAAATAGAAAAGTTTTACAAGAGTTGTCTTGTACCTATTTAGAACGGAACCCTAGAATTCATACATCCGTTACATCACTATGTCATATATGCAAGTACTTGCTAGGGGAAAGTGGGATGTGCGTAACGCTCTTGATAAAAATGCATTCGCGTTCGTGGGCGGTTCTCTGGCGCTGCCGAGGTGAGACTCTGCCAAGTCGCGTGTTCTACCCGCGCCGCACACCGCCGCACGCGCCTGGGCAGTAGGCGCGTGCACGCGCGCACACAAATAGATTTTACAGATTTTACAAAAGCGATTTACAGGCGACGGTTTTCTTTCGCAACTGTATTGTAAAACAACAGGTGGGCGTAAAAATAGCAAATGATATTTATTCCATGAAATATAAAATTGAAACGATCAAAGTTGTTCCGAAGCACTGTGGGCATTAGAAAAATGGTCGGGTATAATATTTGCATATTTGTTTGTTTGTACGCCTGTAACTTCTATACGGTTTCAACAATTTTGATTATCCAAGTGTCAAACGGTTTATTATATATTAAATATGTATCTACACATTTAATAAAATTGTAACTGAGTACATTCTGTACATGGAGCATATTTTAAAAAGAGTGTTTTATTTAGCATATAGAATGATAATAGAAGTCAGCAAACCTGTTTTTTTAAATTGTTATTTGTCTGTCTGTAAGCTATTTTGTGTAATAGTTTATAAGCAAAAGCAACATTTGAGAGAGAAAAAATTCTTATTCCCAATTTCATACGAGTGTAACCGTGGGGCGCAAAAGGTTACATCAATAAAAAACAATACCAGATGCCATAATGTACAAATTTACGTATATCATCAAACATGCTTTAAAATCTACGAATGCCATATAATTTTCTAGAGCTCAACAAAAGAATTTAAAAAAAGATGGCACGTGGAATCCGCAAAAAATGTATTTTTCCCTATACATATGAGATACTATACTCAACTTCCGTTAGGTATATATGGAGAAGGCGAGGAAAGAAAAACTCATTTTTTTGCCCTGCATTATTTCTGAAAGCTGGCACACGGTTCGTGTACCGCGACACCGTTTCACACCGTTTCTACGCGTTGTCCCGCAATCGGTGCACAGTTTGTGCGATGCTTTCTCAGAAACCTCCAGTCGTGGCGAGCTGGACCGGCGGCACTCTATTTTATATGTGAAAGTATATTAACTTCAACTTAGCATTATTTTGCAGACTTGAAATAGAATGTAAAAATTATGAATTTTCTAAAACTTTGCAGTGCAAAATAATATACTTGCTTTTTTTTAAGTTTAAACTCTTTCTATATTGATCTCGTTTTATAGAGGAATGATGCAAAGGAATTTGTGCCAGTATGATATTTCGGAGAGGTATTCAAATACTTTTTAAAACCATACGTATCCTACCACTAACCCGAATTCTATAAATGTAAATTGAAAATTAATTAAACGATTCAAACAAAAATTTTGTACAATTTTCGTATTCACGATTGACGTTTTCACAAAAATAACTGCGCCAGTGTCCGACACTTCAATTCCTGTTTTTAAATGTTTGCCTGCCTATATCTTTGTTTGTTTCTTTGCACAAGTATCACGTATAAACAAATACTGGACGAATTTTAGTGGTTCTTTTTTTTAATATCTTACAGTTTAGGGTTCCAGGAGTTTCGATACAAACGTCAAAAAGTTGAGAAATAACATCTTTTGTTTATTTGTTTGTTTACGTACGTCATCACATAAAAATAATTACGATAATTTAAATATTTGTTTTTATTGTATTATTATATATTAAAGAAGAAAATATATCAACTTATTGATTATTAATATATAGTTAACCATTGACCATTGAAAATAATAATTGGGTACGCTAAAAGTTTACGAAAACTAAGCAACAGGCAACAGGTTATTACGACCCTATGCTGCTAAACTATAAAGTAAAGTGGGTTTTCTAAAATTTGATAAAAATTATGTTTTTCTATGAAAACTCCTGACTTCCCATTTTTTATTGCAAAACCTGTGCCTTTATTCTTGTTAATGTATAAAGTTTTATTTTCTCTTCTTACAAACCATTCTATTGTTTCCATTTTATATACAGTTTTATATTCATAATATATGATAGTCTTAGATAATAAATAAACATATGTATATATTATGGTCCACACTACGCAGAGCGTGTGCTCTAACGCTTTGGGTGCTTCATTACCGCTTTGCGCGCTGCAGTTGACTAACGGTGATATTCTATTAGGAATAAACGTAAATATAATTAAAGATTAATTTTATACTATTTTTTATCGTGTGACGAAATATATAATTCAAAAATTATTCGGGAAAATGTCTATTATTTATTACTGTATCAATATTATATTAATAATTAAACATTGAATACTTTAGCTTCACTTCCTTCGGTTGTCCCATGACACCTCACGTCTTTTTTTCAACAAGTTTACGTTACGAAAATAATGTGGAGGGGGCATATTTTTTGCATCCTTTTCAGTAATTATTTAGAAATATTTTTGGAACCAAAATAGCTGGCTTGTTCAAGCGATACTCCACACTATGCAAGGAAATTTAAATTTTTTTTTGATTACTTCATTTGCTAACCCCCTAAAATATGCGAGTTAAAATTACTTATAAAGCTCTATTATTTTATCAAATTTGAAGTTTACAGGTGAAGGTGTTTAAGAGAAAAGTATTGCTGACTAAGTTAAACGTTTAGTTTACTTACTGACTTAGCTAAATACCTGGTTTACTGATTTGGTTAAATATCTAGGCGTCTTACTTAAGAGCCCAGCTTACGGACTTAAGTGCATTTTCGGTAATATTAATCCAAATTATCTCTTCAGATTGTTTATGAACCGTCGTTTTAAGGTTTTGCTTTTTGTAGAAAACTCGTAACTTACTTCGAGCAATCTATACTATTGCGAGATAACGACTTAGTTTTTGTAATAGCTTTTTACTCGTCAAAATATAATTATGCAAAATGGTTATATACAGAAATATGTGTATGGAAAAGTTAATTGGAAGAGTAAGAGAGAAGTCGATAATAACATAGTTCAATCGTTATATATTAATAATATAGTTCAATCGCAACCAAAATTAAACACGTTTATTTATTAAACACGTTTATTTCGTTAGTAGATAATTTTACACTACCAACGCTTTTATTCTCATAATACAGAGTTTATGAATTACAGAGTTTATGAATTAAATAAATTTTCGAAATGTGATCCGAACCGCGTACGTTCAATATCGCGATTAACAAATCTATTAATAGAAAAGAATTACAGTATATTAAACATTTCACGTATTTTACTATAACTAGTAGTGTCAGCGATACTCAATAACATCCATGCTTTTGATTAAAGGACTATTTCTAAAGGACGTAGTGTCAGTGATACTCAATGACATTCACGCTTTTGATTAAAGGACTATTTCTAAAGGACTTAGTGTCAGTGATACTCAATGACATTCATGCTTTTGATTAAAGGACTATCTCTAAAGGACTTAGTGTCAGTGATACTCAATGACATTCACGCTTTTGATTAAAGGACTATCTCTAAAGGACTTAATGTCAGTGACAGTCAATAACATCCATGCTTTTGATTAAAGGACTATCTCTAAAGGACTTAGTATCAATGATACTCAATGACATTTATAGTTCGACTAAATGATTATAGTCTGTAGAATACTTAGTGTCAGTGCTTGCCAATGACGTGTATGCTTCGACTAAAGGAATATATCTAAAACACTTAGTGTCAATGATATTCAACAATATTAGTGTTTTCAACTAAAAGAGTAAATATTCATTTTCTATCTAAGAGATTAATGCATACTAAATATTGTTAGGCCTATAAAAGTCGTTCAGTTTTAAAGAAGTTTGATTACATGTTATAATCATATTAAAGTCTAGACATCGCCTCTACTTACTATCACTTAAGGGATCGACAGATGGACCAAAATTGAACGAATAAGCTTCCCCCTCTCAAAAACCTACAGAATTTGGAAAGAAAAAATATTTTAATCCTAAATTTAGCGATCTGGGGCATTTCAACAAAAGGTGACCCCGCCTTGCCCTCTGACAGGGTCACGTACAACGTTGCACAATGTCGTGCTATGACCGACTTCACCTTGAAGCTCGCAAGATAAGCGCCTCGTGGTTGATAACCTACGAGTGGCGGCCGGCTGCTTGTGCACTATATAATACGTGAGGATATTCATGGTTCCATTATGGGAGTTATCTAAGCCACCTTATTACAGTGGGAGATATCGTCGAAAACTATCATATAAAAGAGGAATCATCCAAATTTCAGGGAAAAACTCTGTAGATAATCTTATTGGATGCGATCTATCTTTCTTCTTCAGAAATGCTGGCAGTATTTTCTACTTATATGATAACATCTACGAATAACCACTATCTTCAAGATGAAAGTATGCGTAGTATATATGTTCCTTTTACTGCCTTTTTTTTAGTTTAAGTAGAATTATTGGAAACAGACGAACCATTTTGTGTGGAGTATAAACTATTTTGTATTTAAACTGTTTAATGATAATAAGATATAAAATAATCCCACTGTATTTTACATGATATTCCCTCAACTCTATGATTCTGTTTTGCGAATGGTCACAAATTGTAGGCTTAGTGCCAGTGATACTCGATGACTTTCATGTTTCAAATAAAGGATTGTCTCTAAAGGACTCACTGTCAGTGAAACTCAATAACATTCATACTTTTGATTAAAGGACTGTCCCTAAATTATTCAGTGTCAGTGATACTCAATGGTATTTATGGTTCGACTACAAAATTATCTGTAAAAGACTTAGTACCAGTGCCAGTCCATGACATTTATGCTTCAACTAAAGGAACGTATCTAAAAAGCTTAGTGCCAATGATACTCGATGACTTTCATGCTTCGACTAAAGGACTATCTCTAAACGACTTCGTGTCAGTGATACTTAATGACATTTATGGTTCGACTAAAGGATTATAATCTGTAGAATACTTAGTATCAGTGCTAGTCAATGACGTGTATGCTTCGACTAATGGAATGTATCTAAAAGACTTAGTGTGCGTGTCAAGTTAAAGAAATTTGATTACATTTTATAATCTTATTAAGATCTAGACATCGTCTCTACCTTAAGTGTCTGGACTGTACGCCTTGGCAAAAGTTCTACGTCTTTTGAGATATGAACGGCATTAGAGATTACACCAGGATATACTATTCTGCCGATTGCCGTTTATTGATCTCACTAAGTTAATAACAGCATTTGAAATAGTAATGCGAGTGTATGTATGTGTCAACAGTGATAAGACGAATCATAAAAATATCACATCCATGGCCACAATACGGACAACGCAATAATATAACACGATGCAGATAAACGACTTTGTAGGTGGTGAGTCGGCGGCCGACAATTGCCGACTTTAGTCGGACAAGATCGGTGATCGATTTTTCATCGTCTCAAGGTGTGCATTACATTAAGAGGCTTGCGCTGCTAACGAAATGACTCCCGTCTCCGTCAGCATGTATTCGGTCGTATATTATAACATATTTCACATCAGCGTATTGTAACGTTCGAATCGCTGAAAGTCGGCCAGAGTCAAACGACTGTTTGTAGGAACTTTGGGTGAAAATATTAAACATATCATATGTTTTATGTTCTCCGATTATTCTCGGTCACCGGCGTTGCGCATAATGATATTAAAGACACTTTAAACGTTATACCGAAAATTACTCCAGAAATAATCTCGCTCATTCGGTAAAATCGTAGAAATAATCTCGCTCATTTGGTTAAACTTTTTTAGTTTAACCAATTGTAGTATTATACTCTTTGAATTAATTTTTCACCAACATGAAACTAAAAGAGATTTTTGTTTAATTATAATTAATCAAATATTAAATTTTATGTATCAATATTGACTAGTACATCTCTAAGAAGCAATATTTAATTTTAATTTGGATACACCATGATAACGTTTTTGTATACCAAAATCAATAGCAAGTGTAAGGATATGTGGATTTTTCTTTTATAGGGACAATGGATGATTCTGACCATAATGGCCGTTCGTCGTTATATATTCAGTATATTAGAAGATATTTGTCACTAGAGCAGCCACTATGCAGATTCTATATACTTTTTTACCTTAACTTCTAACAGAAACTTAGAAAAAAGTATTTATATAAATAAAAAATACACTCAGATTTTTAAAGTTTTTTCATCAATGCCATTAGTTTTTTCTTATTTTCTGAAGTATTACCTGGGTAAAATTAAATCACAAAACAAGTGACGATGTTAATCTAGAAGTATTTTATCAATACAATTTTTATTCTATATAGATTCTGTTGAAGATATGATTTGATTTTAGTTGTAGTTAAAATAAAAGGAATTTTATTAAGTAAAAAGGTCTAAACTTGATGCATGTTCTGTGCTTTTCACCAGACAGGAGAAGCCATTAATTATTAATCCTTTCTCATATTTAAGATTTAAGCTTATTGGCAAAATTTTGGAAATTTAAGCTTATTGGCAAAATTTGAGAACAACACTATTTGTGTCAGAAAATATCTAACTTTCTTCTGGACATTTTGTTGTACATCAATATCTTGTAAAGATTATTGAGGTCTATTGACTGAAGTAGCAAATCCGTGAGCAATAAATTATGATATCGTAATATATATTCTAAGAGCGTTTATTAACTGCAAATAAACAGGATGGAATCCAAAATAATGACTGTATTATAAACTGCTGTCCTGATACTAATCAGAGTGATGATGGGTGAAGGTGGCCACAACTATTAGGATTTAACGAAATGCGTGCACTGAATAGTGATAGAAAATATATTGCGTAATTGCTCTGAAACTTGAATCCTTCCATTCATTTTAAAATTGAAAAAAAAAACAGGTCAAACAAATCTCCAGTTTGAACTAATTAATCCAATGTTTAGATAGAACCAACTAATATGACCATGTTTTAATAGTAAGTCTTAGCACAACTGGTTAGATATACGAGATTGGCGCAAACTTCTTAATATACCGATGTATTCTTGAAGCCTAGATTGTTTTGTAAGTACAGGTAATCAGCTTTAAGCATGCGTTCCCTTGGGATTTTTCTGAAATCTTTTCCTATGGCCAAACGTGATACTTCCTTCCATGAATATTGTTTTTTGTATATGTACTAAACTATATAATGAATTAGAATCCTATACTCTGAACGCATCATCAGTATATGTATTTATTGGCGATTTGAAGATGTTTCTTCTTTCTTTATTTTTTCCCTGTTTTTGCTTTGTAAATCTTTTCATTGGCTTTATTCTTCTGTCAACATATATTTTAATTATAATATTTTCACAACTTGAAGTAGTGATTTTGTTACTTTGTTTCATTCACAATCTTTTGTGATCTTATTCTGTAGCCGGTACATTTAAATACCTGGTATTTGTTTAACGGGAAACGATTGCTTTTACAGCAATAACTTCCATATTGAAGATATTATCCTTCCGTATTGAAGAGGTTAAATAAATAAATAAATAATAATTTTCAAAACTCTGATCATGGATATATACAAAACATTTCAATTCATTATATTACATTTCAATTCATTACATTTCAACAATACACATTTTACAGTTCATACACTTGAAGGGATCCGGTTTCGAGTGCATACGTTTCATCGTACTTAACAAATAGTCAACCCGATACATATTAATTTGAGCTCGATTAATATTACAATGTAGCGGCACTATGATGTAACAAGTGTTTATCGAGCTTGCTTGGCATTAACCCAAATTATAGATAGAGGCGGAACCGCACACCTACGTAGATAACTGTTCAGAACCGATTGATATCGACAGCAGCGGAAGGATGTCCAAAAATGTAAATCTAGCCAAATATGCCAACACCATTAACGATTACTCTCATCATATATCCGTCGTTTTTAAACAGGTCGGTAAACCATTTATGATAATAACTTCTGATATCCATAGAGCATCGTCAATATACAAAGAGTGACCGTAAAAATAGTGATTTTTGGATTAAAATATAATTAAAAAGTTTCGGTCACCCATATTGTTCATATTTAAGATCTCATTCTTTGAAATTCGTTTAGAAAAGATTTTGTTGTTCACTTCTTACTACCATCGCTTCTCTTGTTCACGTCAGTAGTATATATGGCGTTATTTACAAAATAATTTTTTTCCATCTTATTTCAGGATACAGTACGAACGATATCTGATAGATGATGTTAATTTCTTACTATAGCGTACACAATTGCGTCAAAGCTAAACTTCGTAATGCTACAAGTGACAATTGTAAATAAGAAGCATCAAACACAGATTTCCAGGGCCTCAAAAAGTTTTATGTCTAATCTATGTTTAATCGTGCAAATTTTTTAATAAATTGCCTATAACTATTCAATTTTTCGCAGGCATATGTTTCCAGAACACAGTGAAGAACAAGCTTATAGAAAAATATTATTATACAGTGAACGAAGCATTAGTTGATAAATATTTTACAATTACTTTTGTTGTAAACTCCATTACTATCATTGGTATTATTACCGTGATTGTTATAATCTGACATTTCGTGTTCGTATTATACTATTATTATTATTTGTTTTGTTTCACTGTCCCAAAAAATTTTATATTCAATAGGGCAAATTGTTTAAATAATTTCCTGTAACTATTAAAATTTTCGCAGGCATATGTTTCCAGAGTACAATGAAGAACAAGCTTATAGAAAAATATTATTATACAGTGAACGAAGCATTAGTTGATAAATATTTTACAATTACTTTTGTTGTTAACTCCATTACTATCATTGGTATTATTACCGTGATTGTTATAATCTGACAGTTCGTGTTCTTATTATACTATTATTATTATTTGTTTTGTTTCACTGTCCCAAAAAAATTGATATCCAATAGTGCAAATTGTTTAATAAATTTCCTGTAACTATTAAATTTTTCGCAGGCATATGTTTCCAGAGCACAGTGAAGAACAAGCTTATAGAAAAATATTATTATACAGTGAACGAAGCATTAGTTGATAAATATTTTACAATTACTTTTGACGTTAACTCCATTACTATCATTGGTATTATTACCGTGATTTTTATAATCTGACATTTCGTGTTCTTATTATACTATTATTATTATTTGTTCTGATTCACTGGTAATAAAGTTTACATTTGATGACACTTTTGAAGATATCTTAAGTTTCCACAATAATGAAATTTACGATAGGTATGATTTTATAATAAAAATAATACCTATCGTTTTTTTTAATGTGTAGCCAATGTCCAAATTAATTAAAAATAAATCGTTAGTTGACATTGACGTGCGTTCTGTATTATCAACGTGAATGTCTTTTTCGCTCTTTTCGAATGTTACGTGGTTTTTTCGACGAGCTCGTTTCATGGATTAGTATGTCATATCTGTTGTATGCCACTTAAATTCTTCCTGGTTAATAGAGTTCTGTAGAAATAGCATTTACAAAACTATTGTGGAAAATAAACTGAAATTAAACAATATTCATAAAGAAAGCAATTTGCGTTTTTATTATTTGTTCTGTTTCACTTTTAAGTTTATATGATAACGACATTTACTTTATATCGCTGTTTATATAATGTTTTTTTTTTAATTTGAACCATTTTACCGTCAGGCAATCTTAAAATTATAAATAACTTGATTTACGGCCAGTTAGATCGATATAATAACATATTGCCTTTGTCAATATTATTTATTAATTGTACGAATTAAACTTGATATTCTTAACTGAAAATCTGATGTTTATTTATTATTTATATATATTTTTACTTTAACCTATACAATTGATATATATGGTGGACTTATTGCTACGAGAGCAATCTCTTACAGCCAATTATAATTCCAGTCCTGCTCCGCTCGACGAGCAGTCGGGAACGGAACCCGAAGTTTAATTCACATATTAAAATATTTACATGCTTAACTTTTTGTTTTATGCGGCATATACTCAAGCGATTACAAAAAGATGGCATACGATGGGGCATGGATAGTATTACGATCCACGCCTCTTTTCCAAAGCCTTGCCGGTTTGAAGAATGGCCCAAAACGTCGGAGTTTTGTAAGTGCCAAAATTATAATGTAAACAATAATTAATAAAAGAGAAAAAAACGCACGCAATTTCAATTAAACATAAAACTAAGAATCAATCGTGAACTACCAAGCAACTCCATAATCGCATTCCTAAAGCGATCAATGGAACAAAAATATATGAGATTGGGCGCCTCTCACAATACTGTAATTAATCAATGTGAGTGCACGAAGAACAGGTGAGCGTTGCAGGATGTTCGTGCGCGCTCTACGCAAACGAAATAAACTATGACTTCGTCCTCTCAGTCAGGGGCATAAAGCGTTATAAAATTAATTATTTTGTAATTTAAAAAAATGCAAGATTTAATTCCTTTCAACGTGTCGGATTTGAAGAGAATGACATTCGATCATGCGCACTATAAAATCTGAAACAAATAAGGATTGTCCCCGTATATTTTCATATATAAAATTTATTACATCTTTTTAATATATTCTCCAACTAAGTATATAAGTTACTTCATATAGAGAACCGATGACTACATCCGCCGACTAAAGAGTTGAATAGTCACGATACACCCATTGTCATGGAAATTGTGCAAAAGTCGCATGACAAATCTTAGTACCTGTAGACCTTCTCACAGGTTTCGATGACATAATTGGGAAATATTAGATAGTCTTTTGTAATGACAACGAGATCCAGTACAAATGGTATCCTTTCTTATTTAAATTATAACTGTTCCCCAAGAGTACGTACTCTTAGGGAACAGTTACAAATTATAGACGAGAATACACGGAAAATTCGGACTATAAACCAAGGTATTAGAAATCAATATAGTAATTAAGTCAATAGTGTCTAATGTAATTGTGTAAAATAAAACATGTTTCAATGATTTTTATTGTATTTGGAAAAGACGTATTTAAACGTATTTGAAATATTTTAAATTTATTTGATTTTATTACAAATGTAGGTTCAACATGTTTTTTGCCACGGCTTTTCGAAAGCAAAACTAGAAGAAATTTTAAGTAATCCTTCCTGCGACTTAGGAAACAAAACGCATTCTTTTTGAAGTATATTGCGAACTATCTTTCAAAATTATTTAATAATAACACAAATCGTTGCAAAGCAATATTTGAGAAAAAAGCCTAAATAAGTGTTTTATATCTTCGGATACGTGAAACAAAAAAAATTGTGCGTATCAGCTCCGATGCGCCACTGGAGTTTACTCCTTAATTACGATTGCCTTGAAATGTATAAAATAGGTAACACTGTATATAATTATAAATATAAATATCATCTATCTATATATCTCTCACCGTTAAGGCAGCGTTCATAAGAAACGCATTCTCTCGACTGTTTTTTCGTTGACTTACGTTGCAAAACTAATCTCTATGAAATTTTTTTTAACGGGATAATAAACAATCTATGCCCATCCCGAAGGTCTTTTCTAAATATTTTCAATTTACCACATATACCTAAATAAGATCTACATAAAATAAGTTTTCATTTTAATAAATTACGTGGCGAGTTTAATAAATGTATTCTTGTCCTTTTTGACGATATACTTAAACTACCTACCAACCTCCCTCCCTCCTTTAAAGGCCCTTGTAAAATAAAGTATTATAATTTATTTTTCCAAAAATAGTTTTGAATAAGCGATTTTTATGATGGTGCAAAATTTAAGTTTTCTAAGCTACACGATTCCGATTTTAGAAAGTTGTTTCAAATAATCTAAGGACAAACAGACAAGTGAAACCTCATGGTCTCGCCTCGGTATCATCGGCAGTTGCCGTCTTGTTGTTATTTTATAAAGAAAATTAACTTTACTTTTTTATTCCACATTAAAGTGAAATCAATTGCCATGCTAGTATTAAATATGTTGCCTGGAATATAAAATTTCAATTGTTGTTTTATAAGAAATATTAAATTAAATTTTTATTCCATCGAATCACCGTTAAAGTGAACTTGAAAAAGTGAATCACTCATTAAAGTGAATCACTTAGTGATTAGTGAACTTAATTAGCAGTATTAAATATATTTATACGAAACACAAAATAGTTACTACATGTCAGTTACGTCATACTCCAATTACGTAATTAAAGAAACCATTTTTCCTTCCACTCACATAGAATGTACGTCAAGAACCTTGGCCTCCTTGCGGTGCTAAGCTGCTGGTGCTTTATAAACAAAATGCTGTACCGCTATAGCCAGTACTGCGTTAGATAATGATGCAAGAGATGAAATTGTTAAAAAGTGAAAAGCATGAATGTATGTAAGTTTATTTATATTTTCTTTATTTGGATGATGGGAAACCCCACTTATTCCCAGGAAATATTACAATTTTTCGTGAAAATATTATAATATTTTATATTTCCAGATAACAGCTTAAATTTGATTATAGCCTTAATTTAAACCAGAAATAAGAAAGTGTATAGTAAAATCTCTATACACAGAACAAGCACATGTGTGACTTTCCTGTTTTGCGTGGTATGGGCCAAGTGATTAACGAGGACATTACGTATAATGTCCGAGCAATATGTATAATGACAAGTCAAATCGGGCATTGTGATTAAACAAAATTCAAATTTCATTATTTATCACAATGTCTGGGTATTATTAATATTGTAAAGAGACTTTGCCTAATAATTTTAGCAGAAGATGCAATGTGCGAAGCAAGAACAAGGCTAAGTGAAATTATGTTAGGTTAGATTAAAGTTAAGCTCGTTTAAATATGTCAAGTCAGGTCAGATCAGATTAGGTCAGGGTAGGTTAGGTCAGTTCAAATTAAGTTAGGTTAAGTCAGATTATGTTAGATTAGGTTGTGTTTGGATTATTTGTGTTATGTGATGTTATGTTAAGTTAGTTTAGATTAGATTATATTTGATTTGGTTAGACTATATTAGGTTAGGTTAGGTTAAGTTAGGCGAGGTTAGTTCAGGTCTGATTATGTTATATTAAGTTACGTTAGGTTAAATGAGTTAGATTAGGCTAGGTTAGGCTAGGTTAAGTTAGGTGACATTATATTAGATATTAAAAGATTTTAATAAAACACTTATTTTATGACTTTGGTCATTCAATGCTTGTTATCATATCGCCCGCCCATTTTGAGCATTTTAATATTGTCCGGATATTTTACATAATGCTTTACTATTCATTTCATCTATAACATATGCAATAGAGTGTAACTAGTCTAAAGATACATAGCTATTTCATTGAAACAAATAGCTACATAATTACTTGAAACAATCGACTGTTTTTTACACACTTGTTTCATATCGCTAAGAATCACTACTTGTGAAAAAAAATGTTAACAACCAAAATAATAGAATAGGTTTATATACGGGTACAACAAAGAATGTATTTACTCGTACTATCCTTACATATAATTATGTACATCAAACTGGGTAATTTTGAAGAATGTTTCTGTACAAAAATGTATGTAAACGCAACATAGACAATTTTCAGAAATGGGTGAGAGTTGTCAAATTGTTTCTCATCATATTCTAATAAGTTTGATGCACAAAATCGCCTGTATGGATAATAGAGATTTTTGTGATACACAATATGTATACCAGCTGTAATGAAGAACGTGTTTATTATTCAAAAAGTTTATTCTGTGCACCAAACTAATTATATTTGACATGCGTAAGAAAAAAAAATATCTAGTTGAATTCGCTACTTTAACAGTAATTTTTTTCAAAAATCATTCAGAATGTTCACGTAGTTCCTTATATTTTTCACTCAGTTTGATGTACAGAATCGTCTATATACATAATAGATACATTATTTGTTACAGTTTATATGTGTATATATATATTGAATCGATTATGGAAATAAAGAATAACGCACACTGATTTTTTTTATACTTATCGCGAAAAATGCAATTGAAAAGGGTAAAAAGTCCACGTTTTCGAACGATTCTGACTTTATCCAAAGCCGATTTTTAGTAACATCAAATAATTCTTTCGAAACACACAAGTAAAATAATAAGACATAAATTAGGATGTGTTAATTTAGTACTTTGTTAGAGACAATCTTCAAAAAAGTGATCTTTTCACCGCTTTAAATCAATACTTTAATAGACTTTATAACTTTGTATCATATTGTCGTCATATTTGGTAAAGATCTATATGCTGCTGTAACGAATGAACAGACAGAAAGACGGATAATAGGTTAGAAACAATTCACACTAAATATATTTCGTTTTTAGTCAACATTTCAAGTTTTATGAAAATATATGTCACCCAGTTATTTCAATGCGCTTTTCAAGGTAGGCAAGCGCGCTGTTAAGATTAATTTCGAGTTGGAAGTTGGTTGACTTGGATCGTGTCCATCGGGTCAGAGAGCTATCTATTAAATATTTTGGGAGTGAATTTTTTTCTTATGGGAATGCGTCAGTTTTTAGAGGGCATCTAAATAATGATATAGTTAGAGATGTAAAAATATGTTCCAGAGTCAATTCACTCCCTGGGCATCATTTGCAGTTCATATAGCTTCTTATCCTATTGCTGTTAATGTTTGTACCCATTGTAATGATGGTTTCTCAATTTTATAAAGGCTTTTATGACACTATGGTTTTTTATCACACATACTTTTTCGTTTTCACTTATTGTTTTCGTGTCTTTTAATCTGGATTTTACTAGCACATTTACATCGCTGAGAATTGATAAGAATTGGATTGGATAAGAAGTTTGTTTTGTAGTCTGGCATATATTCTTTGTATATCGCGATGTTAAGATAATAACCAGATTGGATATCACATAATAAAGATCTACTTCAATCTATAGAAGTAGACAAACTATTATTTATCTATATATGGCAACATTTAATTTATACACTTCGTACGACTACTCGTGTTTTCGATTAGTTGAGTTCTTCCTTATTTTAAACACTTTTATTTTTTCTCATAATTTACGGATAAATAAACGATCATTTATTAATACATTTAAAGGTCCACGGAACTTTATTATTTAACGCAGTATCCTTGTAATTATCGACCCTTAACTTTATTTCAATTATTATTTTCTTACCAATTGGATTGATTAAAAGAAAATTTAAAAAAATGACTTGCCAAAAAAAAGAATAAGCTTCTTGATACATTTGGTAAATTTCTAAATTGATATCACCACAGACTTTCTTCCCAGATCCATCAATTACTGTGCTTTTCACAATTAAGAGGAGATATAACGTCCCAGCCAAAAGTATGAGTTGTTTTATTATTATTGGATTTTCTGTGCTATCTACAAAAATATTTCATAGCCATACTAGATATTCTAAACTACTTAATGCAACTGTTGATAAAGCCAACGTTTATTGTTCTGTAACTGATTACCGTATACATTATTGTTTACACTCTGACGGGATGATAACCGTGTAACTACATAACGATAAACGAATGTGTTACTTGAGGTAATAATTAAACGATAAGGAAAATGTTAGTAAACATTGTCCTTCTTTGAGAACACTATTTTCTTTATTTTTTTGTGGTAATATGTTGTTAGAAGCTGTTTTAAGCCAAAATGGAACTACGGCATTCATTTAAATAAAACTTTTAATTTGGTGTAATGTTTAGTAAAACTATGATCCCGTGAAATGAAGCTTAATCTATTGAAGAATTTAGTATGTATTTATAATATACATATAAATAATATGTATGGAAGCTACATTCTAAAACGGTTGAACCTATTACAACGAAATCTTCCCAAATGTTGGTCGATTCTATAAAATAAAAATACCTGAGCGATAGCGTAGACTCAGAAATTATAATGAGATTAAGAACAAATGGCTAGCAGTACTCAGTGTGTTTTCAGTATCTTTATATCGATACTTAGTATAATGAATTCCAGTGGCGTCAAAAGAGTACCGTGTGGGAGAAATTCCAGTTCATGTACAGATGTAACAAAGCATGTGTCTATTATTCATAAAGGTTATTCTGTGCACCAAGTTATGTAAATCAGAAGCGTTTTTATGTAAAAAATAATGAAAATTTGACAGTGATCTTTCAAAAACTGTTGAAAATTATCATATAGTTCCATAACCTTTTCTACTCAGTTTGATAAGCAAAATCACCTGTATGATATTTTTGAAGGTATACTTCTTTAGGCGCTTTTGAAAATGATGAGAGTGAAATTGTACGAATGCAATGAAAAATTGACAGACTGAAGTTGCTCAGTATGCAACATAAAATCTATAGGAAATTGACATCATGACATTGGTCACTAAACATGTATCTACATAGCTTACTTGACACATGAGGATCCACCATTTTATTTTTCTGCTGGCTTTCTATTGTAAGCCGATAATCTGCCAGATCGTTTCTAATTCGGCATGTATTTATTTTGCATTATAAATTATTACTTTAATAAAGTTGCTCACTGAAAATATATTTACATAGTTTATTTGACAGATGCGTGGTCCACCATTTTATTATTCTGCTGGCCTTATATTGTAAACCAAATATCTGCCAAACCGTTTCCAATTCGGTATGTATTTATTTGCATTATAAATTATTAGCTTATTATTAAAATTAACGGATTACGATAACTTTTTCGGCATATTCATTTATTTTCATTATTAATAGTAATAATAATATATTAAATGATATTGATTTTAATTCTAGATAAAAAGATCAAATTGTTTATTATTCTGATGAGAAAATAATAAAATTGAGGTTGATAATTTAGAAACGGTCAGGTAGATGATTGGCTTATAATAGAAAGCCAGCAGAAAAATAAAATGGTGGACCACTCATCTGTCAAATAAATTTGAAAGTAAAATTTTTTAAATTTAATTATTTAATTAAGTTTAGATTTTACCAACCGTATTTATAATCTCGCCCCAGTCCTTTTATTATTTTATTTCCGCTAATTATTTGCGTGCTAAATAAAGTTATTATTGTATTATGCCAAAGAAGTATAACTTCCAACGAGCGTACGTAAGTTCACACATAATTGTTTTTACGATTGTGTTTATTTTAAATTTATCCTATATGAAGTTAGGATATGTATAATTTGGCAGGGGTAACTGTTTCAAGTACACACACAGTTTCTGTTAAATTTCGAACTTTGAAGGCTGAGACGGTTGGGTTTATCACATTCACCAAAAACACTTAACTTTCAGGCTCATGAGAGGAATTGAATAGACCAGACATATTCATGTCTGGTTTATTTTATTTTACATAATGACTGATACGAAAACGAGACGCACTTATGCCATAAGTATTAGATGCCTTAATAAGTGAGGCATATTTATGTTTTTTTGTAAACACACTTGCATGTGCGTTTGCGTTTTGTAGCATAATAGCCACCAGGTAAATTACTGACGTATATCAAGTTTCTATACAATGATTGTCTATAACATAACCTCTTATAAAATATGCAATATTCATTTTAACAGCCATTGTAACGCATTCACAATTTGCGCAATCGATTACGTAAAACTTGTCCAGGTTTTCGTAATGTTCGCAACTGGAAATTTTCGTTTCAAGTTAATAATTCTATCTTCTTTTTTCGGCTTCTGTCAAATAAAAGAAACAAATATTTGTCAATTCAAATAGGATATATATATATATATATATATATATATATATATATATATATATATATATACGTTTATATAGTTCGTTTTTGGCCTGTCACAACCTTTTTTTTTCAGAAACCGTTCGACGTAGAAACTGGAAATTTAGCATAAGGCATAATAATCCACACATTTCTCAATAACCAATACTCGAAAATAATTATGTGAAAATTTTGGGAAGGTACTCGAAAAAAAATTCATAATGTTCATGTAATTCTTTTAAAACAAAATTTTGGAGAAATTTGTTAAAACCCTTTTAATTTATGATCATTAATTGCACCAAACAAAATTCGTAATCTCTAGTGCGGAAGTCAAAGTTCCACAGAACATTTTAACGTCTTCTGGACATTAATTCGTAAATAGTTTCAAAATTGTATACCAAACAAATACCACAGCTTCATGTCAATCATCTCAGTTGGCGCCCTCAAGTAATTGATGTTAGTCGTCGTGTTTTTAACAGGATACACTCTTTGAAATGTCGAAAATATACGAAAATCTACCTTTGTCAAATATTCCTATTACCATTAATTTATTATGGAGATTTGGGCTATCCTGATCTTAATAAAGAATATTTGTACAAGTTGGAACGTCTTAAAAAAATATGTGTCCGGTATATCTTCGGCCTCAGAAAATATAATCATATTTCTGAATACAGGTCACTTCTCAAATGGCTGAAGATCCGTTATCGACGCCAACTTCACATACTTACACTTCTTTTTAATATATTAAAAAATCCTCAGAGTTCAAATTAGCTTACTGGCAAATTTCAATATTTGTCTGTTCAAGGCCTTGGGTTATGATCTGAAAGTTCACTAACCCTATCATTCTTAAACATACCTCTACTTCTTACGAAAAATCCGTCACTTTCCAAGCAGCAAAAATCTGGACTCACCTGGATCCTGACACCAGGAAAATCACGTCCCTAAATATTTTCAAAGATCGAGTGAAAAATTCCTCTCTCTCCTGAAACCTTTTCCTTTGTGCCCTTGTCCTTTCCTGTTTTTCTCATCCCAAATCATGTCAATAGTTTGTATTACTTATACTTTTATATTTTTTAAATTTTTTTGTCTAATATACTATATATAATTTTCATTGTAAAATCTCTTACAAACTAAATTTCAATACCAATTGTTATGGTTGACTGAAAGACATTACTCATGTAGCGATAAGTCCGCCATATGTACTATGCATAAAAGTTGATAAATAAATGAATTATCTAATATACATTCTGACGTCATTCCAAAAACCAGATCGAGATCCCAGACCGTAGGATGGCCACATTAAAATTGCAGTAACTTTTTTAAAATTGGTACTTTTTAAAATTGGGCTTCATCGTATATTCAAAAATATTTTATAATGTACTTTATTCTTTATACTCTTAAATATGAATATGATTTCACCAACACCAAAGAAAACAACCTCATATAGCAATGCTAACCGAACATAGCGCATGTGGGACTTTTTATACACAGTATACTATTACTGACTTTTTATACACAGTATACTATACTGGACTTTTTATACACAGTAGACCCAAATACATTAATATTGGTCTAGATGAAGAAAGTATCTGTCCAAACTATATTATTTTGGATTCAGTTATTTTGTGGCAATAGATTCTACCGCACAGTGGGGTTTCATTGAATCCCCGCTCAATTTTTCTGATAAACTAAAATTTGAATGACCTTGATAAAAATATATTAAAAAATACTTCATAAACGTTTTATAACCCAAAGATGTGTTGTTTTCGTGAATTACGACCATTTATACATCAATCATCCTGAATATATTCTTAGACTCTGTGCTTTCCACGGTTTCAAATGCTGAATTTCATTAAATATCACAATTACAGATTCACAAAATTAACTTTGCAATCTTGTTATAAGATCAATTCCTTTCCCCAAATATGATTCGTAAGGGCTAACAGCTCTAAGTACAACTTATATTTTAACTTGACCAAATTAAATTGAAAATTTAAACATTGTAACTTTTTTATCATGACAGGAATTTCCCTGTGGGTAATCTAAAAAATATGCCTCAATCACCAAAAAATTACCAAATACAGACAATCCGAGATTTTGCAATACATAAAATAAACATTTTTGAAAATTTACATACAGAGTAGAAAATATCAATCCAAATACTTGACTACGTGATATTTATATATAAAAATGTTAAACAAAACAATGAATACATATAAAAATTATCATAAATCCATTACGAAGACTTAAATTAACCTCTTACCATACAAAGTTCAAAAGCAATTGAATTAATTCAAGTCATATCAAAACACTTGCATACGTAACGTCAACATTGGAGTCAACGAAATCGTATTGACAGAGTCCACTACGGTAGCGATCGAGAAACTAAACTAACATTTGTACACACCGGCCACACTTGTTGTTCATCGGCCAACGTTCGTTATGTAAGCATTTAAGCACACAAGCACGTAAGGGCTCGACTGTGTTTACAAACATTCGCTTGTGTGTACGGAGTGTCAGGAGTAATAATGGATTGGCTATAAATCATAAATGGTAGACTGACTTGGCCTTTTTTATGTATAATTGACCTATTTCCGGTTTTCTTTGTTAATTTTGGCCAATATCCGGACAGCCTCTTCCGCATTGTCAAGATTAGAATATACATACACTGTCCAGAGTATTTAATGCATCGGTAATGCAAATGGAGTTATGAGTTAGAAGTATCATAAATTGGAATCTCTTACAGTGTAAAGTTAATTACATATTCTTCAGCTTTCTTATCGAAATCAACATCTATACATATACATATAATAAAATTGTAACAGAGTAAATTATGTCCATGGAAAATATTTTAAAGAGTGAATGATTTAATGTATATAATGATAGTAGAAGCAAGAAAACCTGTTTTCAGAATTTTGTCTGTCTGTGTGTTAATTTGTTCCTCAATCACGCAAAATCTACTGCACGGATTTTGACGAAATTTGATATGGTAATAGTTTATACCCGCGAGCAACATACATGATACTTTTATTTGAATATTACAAGCATAAAAACGCCCTGATTTTATGAATATTTAGTATTGGTAATGCCATCGCCATCTATTAACGTCTTTAGTAAACTTTATTCTCATAGATTTCCAAGAGAGAAAGAAAGAATGTTAAAAAATTCTAATAACTTTCCTTACGCCAAATTCCACGCGAACAAGTCGTGTCTGCACATTTAGAATTGAATAAATTAATTCCTTGCAGCTATCAACACCCGACGACGATGAATACCACATTGTTCTATTACAACCCACTACAGACTGGAACAACCCTCATCGATTGATAGGTAGATTCATATTTTTATCTGTTCTTTTTTGAAAAGTTTGAGAAGGGACGGCGTAACGAAAATCTAAACAAATCCGTAGTAAGGAGAACGAGTATGGTGAATATTTCCCGCATCACATCAAATCATAATTCGCACCCCCTCATAGTAAAGTTTATGCTAATCTTTATTCACTAACTACCTGTTGCCCGCGCCTTTGATCGTGTGGTAATCCCACGTATTCCTTGAAATAAAAAGTATTTTATGTTTAACATGTTATTTATAAGTCAAATGCCTTGACGGTCGACTGAATAGTTGAGAAATGAAAGTAGAACAAACAACAAACTCATTTTCGCATTACTACATTAGTTAGTACATGATAGAAAGGATTGATTGAATAAATTTTATAGAAATTGAACTTGGCCACTTTATCCATATTATGAAGTATTTACGTGACAGGAATTGCGCTGTCACTACATACCTATCGATGAAGCCGAAGTACCCAGAATCAAAGTACCCAGTGGTGACGCGTTATCGGCAGAACTTCTAGAGCCAGTTAGTAAATCAGTTTCTTTATTGACAATATTTAAACAATTAACGCAAAAGTTTTCATGTCAACGCATTATTCACGTGTAATGTGGAACACTCAAATCCTCCTGTAAGTCCACTTAAATCCTACTACTATTATAAACGCGAAAATTTGTGAGTATGTATCTTTGTTGCTCTTTTACGCAAAAACTACTGAATGGATTTTGATGAAACTCTATAGTAATATAGATTATACATCAGAATAACATATAGACCACAATTATAAAAATATAACGATAAGAATCAAATTACTCGAAAAAATACCTGTCATCTGAGAGTTACCTTAGCGTGCACTACCTAAACCGTTAAAATTACAAGAAGATAATGTATATTGGGATTGTTTCTCTTAAACAGTTCTAACAAAAAGTCCGCGACAGCATACATGTACCTTTTATGTGGAATCCATTATAACCAAAATAGTCAGGCATAGGTACTATGAATTTGAATTCTTTTTTTTACAATGCACATTTACATACAACAAAAAATAAATACCTTTATCGCTTTTGATATTTAAAGTAGAGAAAGTTTGTCTTTTACACTAAATAATATGGACAAATAATTTAAAAGTTGTCACGATATGAATGACTTGAGCGGAGCGCTGTTATAATACACCGGTGATACGCTGCCGTGAGTCGGTGACACGGGTGGCGCGTGGAGCAGGTGGAGCGGGTGGAGGGGCGGGCGAGGCAACGTCACGCGTCATCGCCACGTACACGACCCGAACGCAGGCTGACGCGTGAGGGCAGACGTCCGAGAAATGAAAATAGGACGGAAATTATTATTATCCCAGAAAGTTTTGATAATTAGGCCGACGAAATGTAGACATGACCAGGGTCAGTATAAAGAATACCTACATTTTGTCCCCAGGGTACATTCCCATGGGAAAACTATAGGAAACGATGTCGTTTCAAAAGCTAGTATACACATAATATTTCTGTGAGTATTTTAAAGTCATAAATTTTTCTCGTTTCCATTGCATGATTCCCTATTTCCTTTTTTTCTTTAGAATAATAGTACATAGATTTTCATCACAGATTCGATTCTTTTTAATAATCTGAACGTAAAATATTTTTAGTGAATATGAAAAAAATTATTTGAAATAGAATTTAAACCAAAATCACCAACTCACTTCAATATATTTATTATACCGAATCTTACCACCTCAAGAATAATAAAAACAACTATCAGAAAACTTAAATAGGAAAAACAAGTTTATTAAAGAATTTCTTGGAAAATACTTACATATTTCTTTCTTTGTTTTTTATTATTCAGAATAAACAAATCACCACTCTGAAGGGATTTCGTAAGGAAAAACACAACTATATAAATTAACATCTAAATAAGAAATTTCCTTTTTAACACATGTGCCGTTCATATACTGTTTTTTTTTAATAGAGCACTTGTGTACTATTCTTAAATTATCCGACACATTCAGTTTCTATGTATGCGGTATAGCGTGATTTGAGTTCTAGTACACTTGATATTATACGTGATCACGGCAGCCGTACCACTAACAAGCAATAAACTGCGTGTGTGCAAATCTCACTTAAACTAGTAAGTCAAAAATTTATTATTAGAATTTAACATTAATATTAAAAATTCTAAAATATTTGTTAACACTAGTGTCTAAAAACCATCGGACTTTACAGAAATCATAATTCTTCCGCGACTTAGCAAGCATCGTCTCGTTAATGTCAACATTACCGGGTCGATGCTCGCTAAAGTCTGGGATAGCTTTTTTTAGCTTGCACTTTTAAGATGTGCGGGCTAAATAATAGAAATAAAGTCTAGTCTACACTAGTGCGAAAAGAGACAATCATTCAATCTCGGTATCTTTTCTGTGTAACATATGATGATGGCTATTTATTTATATATTTATTAGTCTTTAATGTAACATTTGTACATACGGCAGACTTATTGCTACAAGAACGATCTCTTCCAGTAATCATAATCAAAGCATGTAATTAATTAGTTTAGAGGTGGACTGTTAAAGTATTATTATAATTTGTGAAAGGTAAAAATAATTTCACTATAAAAAGGTGCAGAGTTAAAATATGTTTATAATTCATTTTTAGTTTAATTTGATAAAGAGTCATTAAGTATCATTTTTTTAATGGTTTTATCTTTAATTTCTAATAATTTGTGTAGACTTATAATTTATGTCGATTTGTTGTTACACTGTAGTTTATTATTTAAATTAGTTGTTTTTGATAGTATCCTAACTAGAATATCAACTAATAAAAAGTATTCATATGAAAAGTTTTTATAAGTTAGAAAGTTTTTGCACTTGCGAATTAATTTTAATTAAAATCGTTAGGCTGTCTGAATAATGTTTCTAAGACTGTCTGAGTAATGATAACATAAACGAATATTCAGACTACCGCCAACATACTTACCAATTATTACTATATTAATTTAGGTTTATCACATAATACATATAAGTTCGCATATTAATGCTTTCGAATTCGGTAAGGTCAGCAATACTTAATCAATTTGCACTTCCGAGTTAATTTTAACTGAAATCGTTAGGTTGTTCTAAGACTGTCTGAGTAATGATCGCATTAACGAACATACCTTAAACATACTTACTAATTACCACAATACTAATTTAGGTTATATATATATATATATATATATATATATATATATATATATATATGATTTCACACATTAAGGATTTTGAATTTGGTAAGGTCAGCAACTTGCAGTTCCGAGTTAATTTTAACCGAAATCTGTTCTAAGACTGTCAGCGTAATGTTATCATTAACGAATATACAGACTACCCCCAATATACTTACTAATTACTACTGTACTGTCTAATTACTGTTACACTGCATTTTTTACGGCGCGCCGTGTCGTTGGGAATAGCGTAAAAATGTAGGTCTGTCGCGACTAATTGTTATAGTCCAACTAATATTTGTCATCAAGCATATTTAAGTCTTAGTTATATCCCAGTTACTACAAATTATTTTCATACAGGAGACCAAAGAACTAAAAGTGATTGTAAACATGATGGTGTTAGAGATGAAACTTGATTTAAAAAAGATGAAAATTATCAGTGCGAGTTTCTTTATGAAGAGTTGCCTAAAAAAGGTGACGAATGGACGATGTGATGGAGAAAAAATAGTCGCTTTTTTCTTCCGACGTACGAGTTATTATGCAACGATTGTCCTAAAAAATAAAATAACAGTTACCGTAGACTGGTACACCTGCAACTGTTTGCCTTTTCTTTTGAAACAAATTCAAGAGCAACGTCCTCCCGTAGACTTCTCCTTCATCACGACAACACTTGGCCAGACGAATGACCGAATATTTGACTGCGTCGGGTGTAGAAATAATGAGTCATTCGTTATACAGCCCCGAACTCGCATCACGCGATTCCTATTTATTCTCAAGAATAAAAGATAAACTGCGACAAATACTATTCCTGGAAACCAAAGAAGTGATGGCTGCCATCGAAAAGGCCGTCGAAGAAACGTCCAAGGAAAAGTGAGCCCACTGTTTCTATCAGGGTTTGCATGGAATGAAACGATGATGAATGATTCCATTTCAGATATACATGCTAGTTGATTCCATTTCAGATATTCCAGAAACTTTTAATGTTACCTCTCACATAATTTTGATTTTTAAATTATATATTATTTATCGTTTTATTTGATGAATTCTTTTCACATTATAACCATCAATTGATTATATATTTATAATCTGAGTTTCATAAAAATATCAGTATAAGTCTCTGAGATAAACGGGGTAGTGGACCTCACCACATCATTATACAGAAATAATTACTATTAACAGTTATTACTTTAGGAAGAATTCGTATTTACAATATTTAATAAAAAAAATCTGTCAAGCACGAGTGGAATTCGCACTATTAGGGTTATCTTGGCATTTATAAACTTTTATTGGTACTTAATATTCCGATCAAACTACTTACAAAATTTTAATTTTTTAGAGCGAAAATATAATGCCTACTATATCACGGGTGCATATTTAAAAAAAGTTTTATGTGATATAACTACAAATTAACGATTTCCGGTGCTGACCGATATGCTTTGAGACCTTGCTTCTTGCCAAATTTCATGATTCTAGGTCCGTATTTTTACGAATCTTATTGGTTAGATTTGATTTTTTACAGCTCCAAGGGATCGTAGACTTAAGTATTTGATATTAATTTTAACTTGATACCTCCACGCATTCCTGAGAAAAAGGGTCTTGACAGAGCAACAGACGGACAACGAAGTGATCTCATAAGGGTTCCTTTTTTCCTTTCGAGGTACGGAATTCTAAAAAGGACACTCGTAAAATAGAACTAGACAGAAGCGAAACTTTTTACGCGTTCCTATCCCCCTCCCCTCCACATCACCTCCCCCACTTTCGTTTAATTTTTTTTCAGTTAGCCCTTCATACCAAATGTACTTTAACCAGATTCGCTTCAAAAAAATTTTAAAAGATAGAATCTTTCGAAGTAAGCTTTTGTAAGAAAATTATGGTAACATTTTCTAATCACAATGAAAAACGTAAGGATGTAATAGTATTTTGACCTTCCGTTTCCCTTTTACGATTGCGGTAGTTGTGGCTGTGCTGTGCGGTACTAGGGCTGCTAATATTGTAGCTGCCTTGAGACTATTAAGGGTGGACCATACTGTAAAGTACCAAAAATTTTTTATCACTTCGCCTCTTCGTAAAGTAACTATTTTAACAATATGTCGACCAAAAATTACATAAAAATTCGCAGAAATTACATAGTTACAATATTAGATTATGATACAGTATTATATTATAATTAATGAATAATAATTACTGATTGGCCAAAAGAGCTGCTCTGTTAGTTATATGCAGGTATATGAGACAATTACTGAGCATATTCTCTTGTTAAACACTGGTTGTGCAAAATTACACTTTAATAGAAATGTCAGAGACATAAATGGGTCTAAATGTTATAAATACAGCATAAATATAAATTAAAATTTCTCTTCAGTTGTGTGTACAGTGTTGATGACTGTGTACACGTTTCTATTCTGTTCCGTCAAATTATATGGCATGTTCATAAATTCTTTAAAATTGAAAAATAAACTGAAATATTAAAGACCGGAAATAGTGCATTTTAAATATTCTGATCAATATAAGTAGAGTACAGAGCTTTGTAAAGTTCGTCGAGCACAGAGCGTTGTAAAGTTTTAAAAAGTTCATCAAAAACACACAATAGTAATGGAAGAAGAAAAACTCGATATTAGGAAATAGAATTTATTAAATTAATGGATAGCTAAATAAAAAGAAAATATTATGTATACAAAATATCCAAAGTAATCTTTCAATTGTGTTTTTCACGCAACGACTTTTTTTGGAATTAGCATATTAATAGTCGGAAAAAAACGAGTGTGAGAAAAAATTAATTGTAGATAAGTCCAAGTATAGTCGTTTTCTTTTCTATTTTGAAAAATTCCGTTTCTTATGTCGGCTCAAAATAGAGTAAAATTTAATTAAATAATTATTATTTAATAAAACAGTCGCCATTTTTCCCAAAACGAAACAAAATGAATAAAGTGTGAGGCCCATCCACGCAAACTCACAGATGAAGTGAAACTTCTTTAACATTGCATGTTAGTTAATAAAACAGGATAATCATAACGTAGTTACACTTTTACACTCTTAAAGAAAACAATAATAATAAACCTCATACAGAAACTTGTTTATTCAATACTTTAATACGTCACACATTAATTTCACTTACATTTTTTTAAATATACCGTACACAAGACTAATTTCACGACTAAAAGCGCAAAAATAGCTGGCGACTTGCTGATTAATCGACAGATTAGCGTTTGAATAAGTTTTTTGTCATTCTCGACCGCCATATCGTTGGCCCTCGTCGGGTTCCGGCAGCAGCAGTCTGATGCATTCGGCATTCGTTTTCTTAAGCGTTACACAATTTAACGTGACATAATGACGCATATGACGCTAAAGCCGTTTCACTTCAAAAACTGGTAACACTTACCGATTGTAATCATCGTTAACTTTATACGTTTTATGCGTAGTTTAGGGGAAAATTATTTTCTATCAGATGCCAATGAACTCACATTCTTCGTTAATTATTGAAACAAACATTGATACTTTTTATAAAAAAAATTTTTTTATTAAATAAACTCTAAAAGTATGTAATAACATATGCTTTCCGCAATTTTAAATTTATAAAATAAAAAAAACTGAAGAAAGAATATTTTAGAGTCTTCACAGCAAAGGGGTCCCCTTAAAGATGCACGTGGATTCCTTGCACTTTCATTGATGGTTTGAGCAATGCATATGACATAAAAAAGAAAAGAATGTTGATCTAAAACTGAATGAATATCGAAGTTCAATTGGCAGTTAATCTTTGTTAACCTCCAATTGACTTGCATATGAAACATGCTTATATAATAAACGTTTCATCAATTGTTCCAAATACTATATTTCAAGCTAGCTTTTGCCCGCTACTACGTTCGCTTGGACTATTAATATATGGTTCACGCTAAAGCGTGAGTTAATTTGTATCTAACGCCATCTATTCGTAAGAGTGGGAAGCGCAAATAAAAACATTTTTGCACTAACATTTTTTAATATTATTTGAACATTTCTTCAATCTGCTTATATTAAATTATATAAGCAGGTTGAAAAAATGTATGAAGAATGAAGATATTCACAGTAATTAAAAACAATTAAATATTGTCTGAGAATTACGTCGTTTAATTTGTATATCTCAACTGTTTTTGCTGAGATATTGAAAGCCCCTCAAAACATATTTTTGAGATTCCAAAATAAATATCGCTCAAATCCGTCCCGTAGTCACGCGATGAACATATAGACAAAAAACAAACAAAACTTTGTTTAAGTATCGAAATTACATCACTAGAGGTGATAACTTCATTTTACTTCCGGGAGATTAAAGCGCTTCACACGCCATTAATCTTGCACGACCAACAAAGTTACCGATATATGAAATAGCGAGATAGACATGGCGCTTAATCTATCTTTCTCATTTTTTTACAGCAGCGTCTCTCTTTACGGGTCGTGCAGGATGGATAGTGCATAAAGGCTTGAAGTTGTGCAATATCGAAAATCCCTTAATATATGTTTATAAACTTTTGCATGATATGTGTAATAACAGATAGACAGAGAGGCAAAAACAAAATGTCTCGCGCTACTCTGTAGAATATTTATAGTGCCCCTAACGCATTTTTTAAAAATATATTGTATACATATTGCAGATATTTTTTTACTCTGATTTCGAATTGGCTCACATTTTGAACTGACTTTTTTGAAAGAAAAAAAATTATAATTATATCTCACTATATAAGTAATCATAAATGACATATAAAGCATAATTATCATCTACCAACCTCTATCTATTGGGATTCATTATTCATCCCCCCCCCCCCTCTAGTCTTATTAGAAAATAGATATTTTCTAATGAAAATAGAAAAACAAAGATTTTTAAATAATAAATTCGTCAGTCCCCTCCGGGAGAGGGCTATAATCATTAAAAAAAATTACGCAAAACATTACTGATGATCTAGACAAAAGTCGGCGTTTAAAGTATGGGATTTGCTTCTAATAGAGATAATATCGTCAAAATAGCCTTAATTTGACGATACTAAAATCAACCAGTCGGCCAGACCTGGGTTGGTCCTTTAAAGTTTAATCGCCAGTCGGGAACCGGTGTCTTACAATAGTTTCAGAGATAGCATTAGGAACCTATACTACGTGTGGCTTCTGCTGCAGAATAATTGGAATAAAATTCATAAACCAAGCAGTGACGCATAAGGGTTATCGTACTTATTTTCTCAACAATGACTCGTCAACAATTAAATTGTAAATGACGTTGAAGAAGGTGACACGTTTTTTATGCAGACTATCCAATAATCAAGGATAATCCAAAAAGTGGCGATAGGCCAGGCCATGACCAGGCAGCTGACAAAATTTTATCTCTTATTTTTCGATATGTAAAAACTTTTTTAAAATTCTTAGCAAATTAAAAATACATTTACATACAAATTCAAACAAAGGGTTAATTATCTCATGATGGGTGCCTTCTTTGGTTAAGTGTCAATATCTTTTTTTAAAATTACAGATAGTACATTTTTCATCATTGTGATTTCTGCATTATATGGACTAATTTTTAAAAAAATAGGTCTCTAGTTCTGAATAGTACATTCTTTTACAGCACGAACAGTCAAAGTTGGTCGACGAAAATTACGAAATCCTATAAATCGGCCAAAGTAGTGATTTTCACAAATTTTAAAAATGTGGTTCTCTATATCTCAAAAAATAAAAAGATTTTTACAAAAAAATTGCTCAAATTTTGTCAGTTATAGCCTGGTCTACCGCCCCTTTTTGGAGTATCCTTGATTTATGCAAAACCTGTATATATCTGACCGTAGGACTTCGAGGTTTTTTAAAAAAGAGCAGATATTTTTTCAAAAACTCTCGTTACTCATTAGCCAATCTGATATTATATTTACAGATCACATTTTAATTAATTGACCAATCAGAAAGATCGTTTTGCACAGCTTAGATCTGTTGCACGATGACCTCTGTACGGCAGGCAGGGTTGCCATATGTAAAATCGCTTTTTCCGGGACATTTCTACTACTATATCTATAACTACGAGTGAATTAAGACAAAATTAGTTTGACCCAACAAAAGGTTTTTTGAACCCAAAAAACATTCAGATTAATAAAAATAAATAAAAAAGTTGTTTTCTTTTGCCAAAATACAAAGTGAACTTTTTAATAAAGTTTATTGACTTATTAAATAATTATATGTAATTTAATATAAAAACAGTCGTTATGGTAATCACATTTATCCAAATTACTAAAAGCTAATACTAACATTTGGCAAAACAAATTTGTCTTGCAAGAATTAATCTTATCTAATTTCAACTCGAAGCTTAACTTTCGTAGCTTGATAATGACGATAATATTTAGTTTATTATTATTTAATAATAATTATTTTAATAAATTTAAATTGAATTCTAAGTCTTCGCAATTTATTTGAATTTAAAATTATGCCTTGATTTGATCCGTAATCATGCGATTCCGTTCTTTCCATTGATAAACCTAGCAAAATGTAATGCAGCTATGGCATGTATAGGTTCACGAAAAATGCCAATAAAGACAATTTTAAAGAATTATTTATATATTTTTAATTATTTATATATTCATAATTTTTTTCATTTATGGGTCAAATTTATTACCTTCCTGGACACGGGACAATATCACAAATTCCGGGACAATCCCGGGTATCTGGCAACCCTAACGGCAGGTAGTTTTCCGATTGAAACATTTTGGCTTATGTACGTCAAACATATTTTTGATACCTTTCCACATTATGGTCGCTATGTAAACAATTAATTTTTGCAAGTAGAAAATAATCGATTACGATACTGTTTATTTCTTCATTCTTTTCTATTGTATAACCATTACGATACTGTTTATTTCTTCATTTGCATAATATTGGACACAATTATTTGCGTTTTTATTAATACAATTTGCTTGTCTGCGGTTTTGCCCGCGTGTTATTAGACTAATGAAAAAAAAACTTTTTTTAAATAGGTATAGATTTCAGTAAGTATCAGTATTAAGTTTATTAAAAACGCTAAATCATGGTATTTTAAAAATCTGTAATATTCGAATAAAAATTATATTGCACGACGTTCTATATATTGCACGATACCAAATTTGATCAAAATCCGTCGGGTAGATTTTGACAGATTAAAGAACAAATTAAAAGATAGACAAAAATTTTAAAAATAATTTTTTTGGTTTCTGTTATCATTGTATACGCTAATCAATCATTCTTTTTAAAATATTTTCCATGTGCAGAATTCACTCTGTCACAGGTTTATTATATGTAGCTAAAGATAACGCTTAAGAGAAGAAGTTAAAAATTGTCTAATTATTATAAAGAGTTCTTGATTTTATGATTTTCATATTCCTATATTGATTCTTCGGTCTTTTTTTATCCCAAGACCATTTTTTCAATGGTCTTGGGATTCATTTATATAATTGGATATGAACACTGAATAAAGAAAGAGTGACCTTAACACACGTTTAGTGAACCGACATTTTTTTGGAAATCTAAATAGCATTTTTGAAAAGACATTAAGCCTGAAAAAATTGAGCAAAAGAAAGGATTCCTAGACATAAGCAGACAAAGTAGTCCAGATTTAAAACTCACATAAATGGTACGTTACTAATTAAAGTGTTTTATGAAAATGTCCTTGGTACCTCTAATCTATAATTTTAAAATTATTTTAGGTAATTTTCAGAATTCGAAATGGCGGATTCTACAGGTAACGTTTACAGTGTTCCAAAAACATTTTTTTTAGGTAGAGAACATCGTGACAAGTCATTTACAAGAAACATTGGTTCCGTGAAAAAAAATTGTTAAGAATTTGTGATTTCTTTTTCCTCTTTTGAAAAATCTTTACTCCAGCCACACAAATCATTTGTTTTTCTAAAAATTGTTCCACTAAATCACATGCAATTTGTTATAGAAGTAGAGCAGTTTATTGAAAGTAGAGTATTGTTTGAAACTTTATGTTTTCTAGTTTCAAAAAAATATATACAGTTAAAAAAATTACTGTGGTAAAATCTGTACAATTAGAGATTTATTTATGATCTTAAAAATTACCTTAGGATGTGGTGATAATTTAGGCTTAAAATTGTAGTAAGGTAGCTGTTGCAATATCATCACTATTGTATTATCACGATGTTCTCTACCTAAAAAAAAATTTTGGGCTACTGTTAATAGGCCACCTGTACATCTTTCGAAATAGACTTGAAACCAATTATCAGTTTTTTCTCACCTAAAATTGGAAATATAATTTAAATGCACTCGAAACATATTTTATAATAACAATTAACTTGTGTTTCCAACTTTTTAAAAATTGTATGGTTAAAACGTTAATTTCGACCATTTTGTCTAGCCACGGTTTTTGAATCCTTCTTATGCCCAACTTAACAATTTTTTGGGGTCAATGTGTTATAAAAACATCTTGACCACAATATAATTAATAAATTTTGAATCCACTAAACATAAAATAAACAAGTCGTTTTTGGGTTCACATATTATACAGATTTGCCATGTGCGCGTAAAACTCTTTTGCCGAGGATCCCATAAACAGGATATCTATATATCATATATCTACATGCTTATAGTCTCGAAATAAAGAAATCAGAAACACAAAAAATTAAAATTTTTTTTTCGAAAACTATTAATACATGTATTTTTTTTATTTTTTCTGTATTGTATACAAAATCCTCTATAAGTTTGAATTATTTGAAATTTCAGGACTTTTATTCTTCAGAGATAAAGGTAGAAGGGGGGGGGGGGGAGTGTGGGGAGCAGGGGTTGTATTGGTAGCGTTCGCTTATTTTAGGTCAAAAGTTGAAAATATATAACTTAAACAAATCATTTTAAAGTATGCAAAATAAAACCCTTTCATACAATACCTATCTAGACATTGTTACTTTCCTTTTAAATTTAAACTATCCTATTTTGGACTCCATTTTGAAGACAAATAAAAGACATCAACATTTTTTTCACTGGAATATATGCTTGCAACCAAACTCTATAACCGCGCCATATTTCAAGCTTAATTCAATAGTAGATGCTTAGATATGGAACCGTAAAAAATATCACAACTCTCCTTCCAAGTCACGTTAACTCTAAGGAAGGTCTTAAAAAAGTATCTAAAAGAAGTAATTTGTCACAATAATCATTGCAATTGCGCCTAACGAAAGCTTGCACTTTATGCTTGTTTTCTTTGTCTGTCTTTTCTTTATGCTTGTTTTCTTTGTCTGTCTTTTCTTGGCCTTTCTTGGTTGTTATGCTCTCAGACTTTGCCGGTACGTGATTATGCTTCACATATTGTAGAAACCAGTCTGTATTAATATAATGTTTCAATATTTCTTAGCCTATTGCATTAAAATTGTTACGATAAATACATGGCTATGGTCTTAAAAAAGTTTTTAAAAGAAGTAATTTATCACAATAATCATTGAAATTATGCCTACCGAGAGCTTGCACTTTATGCTTGTTTTCTTTGTCTGTCTTTTCTTGGCCTTTCTTGGTTTTTATGCTCTCAGATTACGGTACGTGATTATGCTTCACATATTGTAGAAACCAGTCTACCTTAGGATATTGTTACAAAATTTCTTAGCCTATTGTATTAAAAGAGTTACGATGAATACATGGCTATGACCAGTTTGAACTAAAACATTTTCATTATTTGCGTGGGAGCTTAATGTTTTTAATTTTGTTTTTTTTTATACTTTTCCTTTTTTTATACTTTCTCTTTGTGATTTATGTTTGTATTATTAATATTAATCTTGTATCCATTACAGAACTACAGGTCCGTGAGATACTGCGATAAATACTCAATACTAGCTCTCGTAAGAGTAATCTTCTGTCCTCATTATTATTGTGGTACCATAAGAAACGCACGTGAAATGAAAGCTGTATAAACACAGGAAAAAAGAAAGAAATATAGCTTCAATTACATAATCCTAAGCAATGCATTTTATGCTAATGCTTGTGAGAAGAAAGTCTTGTGAAACGGTAAGACTAACAGACCGACAAAAATTTGCAAAAGCTACGTCATATATTCTGGTTGCAAAATATTATTATAATGTGTCTGTCAAAATCGTGACAGTTGCCAATAGTCACAAAGATTAGAACATTTGACAAGCGCCGAAACTAATTAAGACTTGTCATTAGTCACTTTATTTTTTACCTTTGTGCATACAGTTGTTTATGCAAGGTTTCAGCTGGGTTACAAAAAAAATTCTATTTTTAATCGTCATTTTGGCGATGTCGCAGTTATTACGTGAATTTGGGAATTAAATAATTGTACACGCGATTTTTTTTACCTCATCATCTGAGAAGATCATGGGACACAAAACTCGTGAGACATTTCATCTCCTTTCCTCCAACGTATATACACTTTAGTTTAACTATTGCTAACCTAGAAAAATGGCAAATAATTTCCACAAGAACATATAGATTCATTGCCATAACAGCAATTGTTTACGACTATATACAAAGCAATAAAAGTCAAAAACAATTGTGTATAGCAAAAACACGGGCAAATTGCATTTTTACGCGTTATGAATGCTAGAGATAAGATCCAGGTTATAGAAAGTATTGCGACTTAAAATAACATTAAAAAATGCTGAGAAATGCCTGTTCATATTCAAGTTCAGATAGTTGAATATTTGGTTGCATTGACTAAAGGGTTCGCATGACATGGCGTTCTACGATGAACAATAAAGAACACGTTTTTCCTCGAAGTATATATCAATTCCCAGTGGGAAAAAACATTGGAATGAGATGAAAGAAAGACTCGTAAATAAAAAAAAACGTGTTGATACACGGATAAAGTCGCATTGTGTTGTGAAACACTCATTAACGTTGTTGTCTATACCTCTTAAAAATGTTGGATGCTTGTTAATGGAAATAATTTTAATTAAAAGTTCTAATTTAATACTCATATGGTCTAAAATTTGTTTGTCAGGTTTTTTTCAAATGCAAGGTTAAAAAATAAACGAATGTAACACGTGGCTTTTAATGTCAATATTATGCAATTGGAGTTTAAAAATGAAATATCAATTTAATTTTGAAAGACCTGATAAATGACATCCCACACAAGGAAAGTGCGAGACATAATGTTTTTGGACACTTTACAGACCGAAACATAATTTTTCGCTTTATTTTTGGCCATTTTACTAACTAAAGGGACACAATGCACATATATTTGAAGATTAATAATTTGCAATCGGAGTTTGAAACTGAAATATCAATTTCAATTTGGAAAAGCTAATCAGTGGGATCCCACACAATGAAGTATACGATAATAATGTTTTTGGACACTTTACAGACCGAAACATAATTTTTCGCATTATTTCTGGCCATTTTACTAACTAAAAGGAACATACTGCGCATATCTTTGAAGATTAATAATTTATAATCGGAGTTTAAAAATGCAATATTAATATAATTTTGGAAGAGCTGATCGATGACATCCCGCATAATGGAGTGTAAGAAAATAACGTTTTTGGCCCCTTTAAAGACCAAAATAATATTTTTCGCAGTATTTTTGGCCACTTTACTAACTAAAGGGAACACATTGCACATACCTTTGAAGGTTAATAATTTGCAATCGGAGTTTAAAAATGTAATACCACTTTCAATTTGGAAAAGCTGATCAGTGACATCCCGCTAAAGATTGACATCCCGTTAAAGATCGAAACAACATTTTTCACATTATTTTTGGCCTCTTTACTAACTAAAGGGAACACTGCAAATATCTTATAATGCACACAATGGAGTGTACGAAAAATAATATTTTGTCCCACTTTGTAGGTATGGGGAGATACTTTTAAATAGTTTTGTTTTAATATTTTGCTTGAAATTCTTATGTACTTGCAAACTAAATGTCAAAAATTATAGAAACCGCGAGGTTGTGAAAGACGAACGGACGAACTTGAAGAAGTTATAAGACCTTTATTTTTTCACTACGGAATTCTAATAAGTAAGGTGTAAAGGACGTCAGATCGTGACATCAGTACGAGCTATCGGAGGAAAGGCCAGTCATAACGCTATTCGAATTATTTATTTAAAATTTTTTATCACGCCAAATACATTGATTTCGATATCATACATTGATTTCGATCGTACCAAATACATTGATTTTGATATCATTCCAATTTATTATTAACAAGAAGATATTCGGATAGACAAAGATAAAATAACAGTACCTTGGTTTCAAACCTCAACGCTGAATTAAGTTCTACAAAATGCTTTGAACAATAAAACAGTGGGGTATATTTTTGACTCGGTACAGGATAGTTAACTTAATATCGCAGTAACTATTAATTTAAAATAGTTAGAGACGCAATTAATGTTGTAATATTTTTACACAACTCATAAGAGGAACTTTAATGTTGATTTTTTAGCTTAGAGCAAAAATATATACTTGAAATAAACATAATTAAAACAAAATATATTGTTTTATTTTTGGATTAGACTTGAGGTAATAAATATATTTTAAAATTCGCCCTAAAACACTGATGGCTGGTTTGTGAGATACATTTGATAGCAGTTAATATATTCGATATTCCAATTGGACCGATAACTTGGTAAAAATCATTGTTGAACGCCCGAAAGCGAGTTATCCATTCGTTAAACTGCCGTTACGTTAACACAACAAAAATGATCATTTATTATGCATTCTAAAACCGTTATAAACAACACTGATTTAGCTCTGGCCTTTTCGTGTAGTTTTCAATTTGTTTTCTGTTATATTTGAAAATTTAATAACGATTGCATACTGATGAATTTCACTTCTTTTTTCATCTTTTCATTTCATTTTTTTCATATTTTCTTTCTTCAACAGCACGCAGAAGTAGACGCTAGGCTCTTGACTATTACTTGCGCTATTGTCAGGTAAACTTAAAATTTATACTTTAAAATCAATGCCAAAACTATGTATATAAATTCTGTCTCTGTTATCAGAAAATTAAACAATTGTTAAAACATATTTGTATTTAATAATAAATAAGTCATATTTTATTTTTCACGTATACAATGAAATAATACATCAATAATATATAGTACTATTGTTAAATTTTCTTTAAAAATACGTTTAAAACTTTATTCCAAATTAAGTACCGTTTTAAACTTTATTCCAAAGTAAGTAGTGGTGTGCAGAGAAAATGCTTATTAAACTAATAGTTTGAATAGAACGAAATAGTACTCAGAAACTTATTCCTACTTATGTGTATGGAACCAGTTTATAGAACCAATAATTTTAATGAATCAATAACTATGTGTCGTCAAAAACAGACCATAAGTCACATGATATGACGTCATGCCATCGACGCATTCTGTCAAGTCTTGAAAAAGTTGGCAAAACAAGTTTTTGTATTGAATAAAGATTAAGTATACTTTACAGTAAAAGTGTGAATTTCTAATAAAATTCTTCAATGTATTATCCTTCACCCAGAAGTGACAATTCTTTTAAAAACAAGATTCAGTATCGTGTTTGTTTCACGTCTATATCCTCGCACATATCAATAGATAATAAAATATTTTAGCCGTACTTAATAATTCAAAAATGAGAAAAATTAAGGGAAGCTGCGAAGAAGGGTCCTCTTTACGTACCTCCTTCAAAATCATATAATATTAGGATCACAAGTTTTATATAGAAATGATACATAATAATCTTTTCCACTTGAATAATTGTTTTTGCCCTTACTTTTATTATTTTAGCTAATATTTTTACAAATGGGGAATGATATGTAAAACTGGATGAAGAACAAATATTTCGTTATATTTTTGAACGCCAACAAAGAATAAAGCCGGCAAAGGTTAGACACGCTATTTTAAAACGTAAAAGGCAAGAAATCGTCAGAAGTATTGTAAATAATGGAAAGTATTTAGGGTTATGTGTTTCAAAAAGTAAGTAGTAAATATACCACAAAACACCAACGCATAATTTAACCCACTGGGTAAATTTTTCATCTCCATATTCGAAAAATTCGGTTTTCTAAGGAACCACGTACGAAACTACGTAACCATTTCTATATTAACCGTGCAGATTGACAAAATTCACTTTCACAACGCCTGTTTCACGAAACTGGGATTATCCATTTTAATTTAGTAAATTATGAAAATGGAAAAATGCACACTATTATTTTCAAACGCTCCCGTCAAATAACTTCGATTGCGTGACGTCACTCTAGGCTAATTGTCATTTTGACATCATATGATTTATGGAAGCGTTCAAATGACGTCTTTCATATTAAGGGGAAAAGATATTAAGTTTTGATTTTCGCAGACGTATTTATGTTTGTTTTTATGAAACATAACCATTTTTCTGAGATTCCTACTTCAAACTGGCCTATGGTATTAATATATTTGCATTATCTGTAATTGGAAAAGAGGTTAATAATTGCTAGTTTAATGTATACATATATAATATGGATTAGTTGCTGTAAGATTAATTTTTTACTTTCAACGTTCGCAAAATCATTTAAACGTTTAATTACGCGGTGCGTTCATACGATTGTAAAAATAAACTAACAAAACAAACTAATAGTGTATTTACAAAAACAAAGTAATGCAACTTGTAAGGAGGATAAAGAAATCAAAAGAATAAAGAAAGCAAAGATTTTTATGAGTAATGAATATAACAATTTAAATAAAACTTTTAAAAGGGTTATTTTTGCCTTTTCTGTATTCAAGAATATAATTTTTATTCTTGCAGCATTTGGACCCTACACTATACGGATCTGATATTTTGACGATCTCATTTACATATAATGCGCAATTCTTTGGCTCGAAACCGAAAATAATATGTAAAATTATGTACAGTTTTATTTCAAGGAGATGCCCATGCCTGCAAGTGTGGCAGTGTGGCAAAACAATTATTTATCTGTATGAGGTAGTTAGAAAGAGCGGTTTAAGTAAATAAGCATGTGAGGCAGTATTTCGAAAGAGCAGTTTAAGTAAATCAGTATGTGGGGCAGTAGTTAGAAAGATCAGTTTAAGTAAATCAGTATATGGGACAGTAGTTAAAAATTGTAGTTTAAGTAATATAGGGTACTAGTCGAAAGAGCAGTTTAAATAAATTAACATGTAGAGCAGTAGTTCGAAAGAGCAGTTTAAGTAAATCAGTATGTGGGACAGTAGTTCGAAAAAGCAGTTTAAATAAATTAACATGTAGAGCAGTAGTTAGAAAGAGCAGTTTAAATAAATCAGTATGTGGGACAGTAGTTCGAAAGAGCAGTTTAAATAAATCAGTATATAGGGCAGTAGTTCGAAAGAACAGTTTAAGTAAATCAGTATGTGGGGCAGTAATTCGAAAGAGCAGTTTAAGTAAATAAGTAAGTGTTGTAGTAGTTAAAAAGAGCAATTTGACTAAATCAGTATGTGGGGCAGTAGTTCGAAAGTGCACTTAAATTAAATCAATATATAGGGCAGTAGTTACAAAGAGCAGTTTAAGTAAATCAGTATATAGGGCAGTAGTTAGAAAGAGCAGTTTAAGTAAATTAGTATTTACGGTTGTAGTTAGAAAGAGAAATTTAAGTAAATCAGTATATGTGGCAGTACTTCGAAAGAGCAGCTTAAGTGCAGTGTGCGGGACAGTAGTTCGAAAAAAAGCAATTAAAGTAAATCAGTATATGACAATATTTAGAAAGAGCAGTTTAAGTAAATCAGTATATTGGGCAGTAGTTAGAAACAGTAAAGTAAACCCGTATGCAGGGCAGTAGTTTGAAAGAACAACTTAAGTAGAGTGCAATGTGTTTTTAAAAATTATAATTTACTTAAACGTAACGATGATTGTGAAAATTTACTAAATTAGTCTATTTTTGTGTCCAATAATATGTTAGTAAAACTGATGTCTGGAATTCCTGCTCTATATTGAAATTATTTTTATATAGATAGTATACACAACTGTGATTATGTTCCAGCAAGTTATCCTTATGTACATTTATTCCTTCTTGCAACACTACAGTTCGCTGAATCCGCATTTGAGGAAAATGAGCGTTGTAGTCAATTTGTTGCAGTCTTCGATATATTGCTCATTAATCTATCATTGAATAGAGTTTTGTACGTTATGAGAATAAAAACGCAAAATTATAACATAGTATAGTAATACATAGTGGGTTTTAAGTTATCACACTCTTCTATAATATTCATTTAAAATATAGTGTAAACAAATAAATCTTTTATTCCTAACGCGCTCTTTAATTAAAACAAATATAAGTATATCTAAACGAAATAATATAGGTAGAAAAACCTTGACTCGTCAGTTTTTCAATATTTTGACTTTACGACGTTTTGATTTGTCAAAAATACGATGATATACTCAATGTAAACGGCATTAAGTCGTCCGGAGTCGTGTGGCTCGAAGAATTTCATAGCAAATATAATCAATGAAAAATATAGTCTTCAACAGCACCTTTGATCATATAAAAAAGTAAAAAAAGTTAAAAACAACAGGGAGCACAAAGAAGAGGCAAAAAGATCCGCATAATACATAAGCTGAGAACAGTTGCCGAGCATGAGAATAGGGAGTTTCCATATAATTTCTTCTATAAAATTAAATTATTTTACAAACCATTGTGAAAATCATTAAGTCTCTATTCTATATTTAACCAAATAATGTAAAAAAAAAGAAAATAACCAAAATTGGTCAAAAATTGCAATTTATAGCGTGTCGTCTAAGTATGTAAAAATTGCAATTTATAGCGTGTCGTCTAAGTATGTAAAAATTGCAATTTATAGCGTGTCGTCTAAGTATGTAAAAATTGCAATTTATAGCGTGTCGTCTAAGTATGTGAAAATTGCAATTTATACCGTGTCGTCTAAGTATGTAAAAATTGCAATTTATAGCGTGTCGTCTAAGTTTGTAAAAATTGCAATTTATAGCGTGTCGTCTAATTTGTAAAAATTGCAATTTATAGCGTGTCGTCTAAGTATGTAAAAATTGCAATTTGTAGCGTGTCATCTAAGTACGTACTAATATACAGTCTAATGGACGGAGATATGGTATCATTTTTCAAAGAAAATTTAGATCACAATATTCATTTTAAAAAATTAAAAAATGATCTGATTTTTTAGAGGACCGATAATAAAACAAATATAGCGAGGTGTACAACAGACGTTTCAATTGAGGAATTATAAACAAATATACATACATCTATAAAATATATACGCGACTACGTCACGTACATTTTGGATTTTCAGATTTTGGTTCAGAAATTTCGTTTGATTCGAAATAATAACCCAGCGCTTACATACTCTGTATGACTAAAAGCGCTGGCTCTGTATTATAATTTGTTGCTAGCCGTATTATTAATTAATTTATACTTTGGACCCGTTTAGCAATTTAATCAGTGCAATTAAAAATTTAATCCACTTTACTTATAATTCCCCCAGTCATCTCTACATATAAACCTGTGGTCGTATTCCAACAATCCCACTGGTTGTCCTTATATTACAACTGTACATATGCATATTCCTTCTTACGACACGGCAACAACTCGTCGTATCCACAGTTGAGGAAAATGAGTATGGTAGTCAACTTGTCACTGTATTGGTATTTAACATTAATATGAGCATTTTGCATTACAGCTCGCCACTTGCAGCATTTGATTTGGCATAAGATCGTGTTCAGAAGTATTACTGCATTAAAAAAGAAAGAAGTTGATAACTTTTATTATTTTTTTAATTATACTGTAAGTCTAATTTTCAGTAGGAAAATTAGTATTTTACTCAACTCGTCGCAGTCCTCGTTATATTGATATCGAACATTAATATGACCATTTTGCATCGCAGCTTGCAACGTACAGCGTTTGCTTTTACAGAAGATCGTCTTTGGTATTACTATTGACATAAAAAAGAAAGTTGATAACTTTTATATTTAAATTATATTTTAAAAGCCTAATTTTCAATTTTCAGCGTTTGCTTTTTACATAAAATCGTGTTTGAAAGTAATATTGCCAAAAAAAAGAAATAAGTTGATAACTTTACTTTTTTAATTAATTGTACAAGTTTAAATTTCAGGTGGAAAATGAGTATCGTAGTCAACTTGCCGCAATCATCATTATATTGATATCAAATGGCCATTTTGCATTGCAGCATGCAACGTATAGCGTTTTCTTTTACATAAGATCTTGTTTGGAAGTGTTATTGCTATGAAAAAAGAAGTTGACAACTTTTATTTTTTAATCAATTGTGCAATTTTCAGGAGGGAAATGAATATTGTACTCAACTTGCCCTAGTCCTTATGGATAATACACAACAGCCAATTTAGAAAAAAATCTATATATAGAGGCAAACGAAGTTATCATAAGTATATATATATATATATATATATATATATATATATATATATATATATATATATATTTCGAAATTAACTCTACAATGTCGTAAATTTTGAATACCAAGATCGGAAAGTATTTTTATTACCATTTGATTCTATAATCACACACGGAACCATTATAATTTCGACCAGTCCGTATGTGTGTCTTTCTACCTGTCACGCCCTCGTAGTTTCTATAGTTTTAGACTTCAATCCTCCAACTTCGATCTTCTGAGTAACTATTGCCGAGGCAGCGCAATAGCGTCTTTCTTTTACACCAAATGAAAAATATTATTTTCATTTCGTGTAAAAGAAAGTTTATAATTTATTACAGCTTTCAGGTATCTCATTACATTTTTAATACACACCAATGTCGAGCAGTTTACAGCTTAGCAGATACTTATTAAAACGAAAAGAGCATAGGCTGAATTTTTTTATTGTTTAAAAAAGAAGTTAAAAACAGCAGAGAGCAGAGAGAAGATGAAAGGGATCCCCACAAAATGGAACACGCTGGAACAGTCGCCGAGCACGAGCACTATTCGACAAACTATTGTGAAAAATCAATAGGCTACTATTTTAATGGTCACCCAATTGAAATAAAAAAGAATCACCATAATCGGTCAAGAATTGCGACTTGTAGCATATTCTCATACGAACATACGCATAGATCAACGGAGACGCATGTCATGTTTCAAAGGTAAATTTAAACGATAATAAATATTTTTAAAAAAATTAAAAGATAGTATAATTTTTTAGGAGGAAGATCTCTTTTTTCCAAAAACTTGTTAAGTATATTATTAGTTGATTACTGTTAGTTATAAGTTGATTCCTTGTAAAAGTACAAGAGTTATAATTACATTAATCATCAAAACTCAAAGTCAGAGCATTACTCGATAATAAAGCACACACGGTGTGCAATACATTTTTCTTCAAAATTCCGAAATGTACATTTACGTATATCATTAAACAGCGACAGAAGCAAATTCACTTTAGCAAGAGCTATGTTTGAAGTGAAATTTCTATGGGCGCGATGAGAGTAAAATATGAAGGTCGTAACATCCTTCATGAAACGTTTGTAACGTCAGAATGTAACGAATATATCGTAAGATTGACGGAAAATAGATACTTAGCTAACAACCGAGAAATATAGGTGAATACGATGCAATAAGACAAGAAGTGTACACATGCGTGAAAACAAAAATGGCGCTTGTTAATGCTATCAGCTGTTTTGTACGTTACGTCTGTCAAAAGTAAACTGTCAAAATTTTGTCGATTTATTTATTTATTTATGTTGTGTAATTGGTTCGTTACTAATTTTGCGTATACTTCATCCGTTACACGACTGAAAACATATGTACTTAATTTATTTATAAATCAGCAACTGACCCACACATATAAATATAATTTAGAACATGAATAATACAGCCGCATTTAACCGTGTTCTGGTTCGTGTAAATTATTTGAAGATTCTCTCCCTCTCCCTCTCTCCCTCTTCCCTCTCTCTCTCCCTGCCGTTTTATCTCTTACTGTAAGGTGCTCGAGGTTTATTTTCTAAAAAAGGTTTAAACATTTTTTTCCATACAAATTGTTTTTGCAAGGAATTAATTATCATACGTTTCGCGATTTAATTCGCATTTTTTTCTTTCTAAACACTTAACATATAAATAAGAATACAAACTGCCAAAAATTAAATGTAAAAAATATGAAAATGTAAAACAACATAAATTAAGTGAAGAGATTGTGTGAGAAGTTTCCAATTTGACATTTGACAGCTATTTGCCTGGAATAAAAGCAGCATCCTAAAATCGATTTTTTACTCAATTAATCGTGAACGGGTTTTATAACTGTAATAATATACATACGTTGGTTTTGTAAGTGTCAATTGATAAATTGAAAATTACAAATTAAATTTTATGTTGAATGGGTAGAGTGATTAGATCAGAACACACAGACGGACGATCAAAGTCTCGCTAAAAAAGAAGAATTTAGAAGATTATCTCCGAAATAGTAAAAATGATTACTATTTCGGAGATAATCTTCTAAAAACAATACCATTCAAGTCTTTTGAAATTTACAGAGACCTAACAATTAAAATTACAATGTTGTTCATGAAAGCAGTTAAATACAGGTTATTGACTTATACAATTTGGCCTCGAGCAAGCGAAGCGTAATAAAGCAAACAAGCTACATTGTGCGGTAGGACTTGACTTATTAATTCGTGTTAGTGAATTAATATAGTGAATTTAATGAACATATCGATAAACACATACTATACATCACTAAAGGTGAATGCCTTCAGTGTGGCAATATTTCGAATTTTAATATATTTATTAATTCTTATTACGTTTTCACTTGTTATAATTGTTTAACATTTTGCAAATTTCTAAGGTTTTTTATTGTTATGAATTATACTATGTTCATAGACATTTCTTTCTTATTTTGAATGCCAGAGCACGATGTTATTACTTGAATTTCTGTTGCCGAAGTTCATAATACCTATGTTTACAGCTGTTCTTCGAAAATGTATTTAGTGTTTATGATATACAGGTTATTCTATAAGATTTTTAAATTTTTTTTCCAAATTTGGTATAAATTTACTTTTCAGATTTTTTTATTAAATAATTACGTAAAAGTCGCTTGTCAGTCATTATCATTACAGTCAGAAATCTTTATTTTTTGTACAAAAAAGTTAGATTTTTAAGAAGTTATATTTTTTTTAAATAACACTGTCTAAAGAATTATATTAGACCCCTTACGATTTAACCTTAAAGAAACAAAGCAATAATAACTAACGTATAAGGATTTTGAATAGATTTAGTAATTATTTCGGTTTGAAAATTCAATTAAAATAATCCGAAGCCAATCAAAAATTATTAAAACGTATTATTACAAAAACACGCTTTTGTGAAATATTACTCAATATTTTTTTTTAATACAAAATTATTTTTTATAAAAATTTTATATTTTTCCAATAAAACAATTTTAATAATTTCGCTTTTATTTTGCTTTTGGTCACACCGAAAACCTTTACGTCGATTGCGTGGTAGGTCAATGGAACGTCACTAGCAGTGTGGCAATGGGAATAAATATAATGTCATTGTCATGCCAGTTGCGTACGTCAGTGCATCAGGCCATACACATTCTAACCGCATGGTACGAATTTGTAACTTAAATTATTATTTAGACCGAGACTGTACACAGATAAGATTTAGAGAATTATTAGCGAATGAGCGGAAAATTAAATACGCGTAGTCATATGGACTATTTATACATATGTACATATTTTACATTTTATTTAAAGATGTCAGTTTGAAATTAAATATGGCGCATTGCTCCTTAAGGGAAGATACTACATTATTTCACATTTAATTATCCTAGTTCTGTTTGTTCGAGGTTCATATGTAGAGCATTATTCATTACTATATTCATTATTATAGCACGGTAATTTTCTTACTTATAAAATATTCCTAGGGTGACCTTCTTGCAGTGCGTTCAAAACGCGTAATTTTGAAAGAGAAAATACAATGCATTAAGTGAATTAGAACGTAGAAACAATAATGTAATGTACGTTATTTTCACGTGAAAACTATATCGGCCAAAACTACTGACGTCATGTAATAAAAAAAATCTAGCATCCCCGAAATATCGCGTACATTTCGAATTAAAAATTAACTAAAATTTTTATGTTACTAATAAAATATGTTTCACAATCTTTCGAAAAACACAAGCCACCTGCAGTTACCATGCGTCCTCTTTTCGCCAAACACTGTCCTCTTTCTTGTAAAAGAACAATCCGTGGGATTTTTTGAAGTGCCCGGGGTCTTAAAGAAAGCAGTTTTCTATTATTTCGACATTATTTTAATCCATGAACTAAAGAAAGAAATTAACAATGATCAGAAAGTGTGTTCTAAATTGTTAAAACTAAATTTAAATTTACAATGAGTTGTCAGAAAATTTTAAACTCGTAACAGTTTTGCAATTTATTTTACCTTGATTTCATTTTTAAAGTTCGTTACTATGAATCTCACCTGCTGATTTAAGTTTCAAATTTAAATTACGGATGCAGATTGAAATTTATTTTTTTAATGTTTATGCAACAGATGAAGCATTATAATTGTTTCGTATTATTTCATAAACTTGAAACAAAATAATTTACTTAGTAGTATATGATTAGTCCTGTTCCGTTTTAATATAACATGAGCTTTTATTTTATTGACTTAAGTGTCCGAGGCTACGAATAAAATGTCCGGGGTTTTTAGTTCACTACTTCTAGTTTTCTAAAAGGTTTTATGGCAACCATATATGCAATAAGATCTACACGAATCGTATTAACGTCAGATCAAAAACTTGGTTAAACGGGTGTACGTCAAAAACTTGATTAAACGGAAGTACAGTCTGTCTCAATTTGATTATAAAAATATATATCGGAAAGAGTGACATTAGGAGTATTTAGGCATTAGTTCAAAAATTATCATAGGTATAAGTATTAAGTATTAGCTCAAATATTTTCGTTAAATTTATAAATCTAAATCCTACACATAAAAACTTTTCTTAATATCTTTTTATGCATATTAATGAAATTTGAAAGAGCTTATAAGATTTTGCATGGATTGCGTTTAAATGGTTTAAAAGATTTATTAAAAATTTTGTGTAGGGGGAGACGGAGAGTTAAATACCATGTTGAGAATATAAAGTTCTCCGGTTAACGGAACCATGGAAAGAATATCGCTCGGGTATATCGAATTTAATCCACACCTACAAATATTGAATATATTTGGCGTTAATTTTGTAGAAACTCATTAAAATTTCAGTAAAGAGAAAAAACCCAACACATGGAAAATGTTTCATTTTTATTGAAAAGTTTTCCTTGTATTAACATAAAAAACGTATTCCTTTCATTTATTTTTTCTTTGCACTACAATCATTTTTATTAATACATAATTTACACAGATGAAATCAATGGTCTTTGTGAATTGAGGCACTTCACCAAAAGGATCTCCAAAGGCAAAATCTCGAGAAACGTTAAAAATTACGCAATAAACATAAAAATACGCGTACATAGATACGCTTTACATTATTTGTGCGAGACAGAAGAAGATAACATTAAAGGAAATTTTCTATCGCAGACAAAAACATATTTATACACGTTGGTATGTTGTTAGGCAGTCGAGCCCAGATCCAAGAGGTTATCAAAACAAGTCTGGTTAAGACATCACGCGAAATTCGTCATCAAATATCATAATTATCTACTAAGATTGGAGATATAATCGTTTATGGTGCCGCAAAATCTAACTTTTCAAGTCAAACGACGTAGATGCATTACCGCCTATTAGCTAACCGAGGTAATAGGCGAATTCACATGCTCGCCGAGACTGCCCGAGCACGATTCTGTGGACAGCGTATTAGTCTTAACCAGTTTCATCTCGGGAGTTCGATTAGATGTCAGTTTTGGCGTTTTTTGAACAGAGTTAGATGAATAGGAAAGACATTGAAAGCGATGCGGTATCCACGCCGTGTTTAATGAACATATATGATTTTAAAAATGTTTTACAACAAAAATTATATGGGGATATATATTCAAACAAATATGACAGATGGAGAGACGACAAGGCGATATAGTCACAAGAAAAGTGTTCGGACCCTTGGATATGGAAACTTAAAAACGATTTTCTCATCGCATTATATGGTACAAAGCATGACTGAAATCAGATGCAGGATTAAAACATATATTTCAACCGATATGTTTATAGGTCTGCAATAAAAAAAAAATTACAGACAGAATACTTAAAATATTGCTTAGGGTATGTAATCACAGCAACATTGTTCTATTTATGAAGTGACAAACTGTCACTGAACGTCTTTTTTATTTTTATTTTATAAATGATTCACATAATAATATAATTCAAAGCAATTTGGTCATTTTTTCTGTAAGCCATTTTGAAGCATAAAATAAAAAGGTAATTAAGCTTTAATTTTTTGTTGAACCGATATTTAACCATCTTTAAAAATGAAATGTTTCATAACTATAGAAAGTATTATTTATGAAATATAAATTAAAGATTAAACCCTGTTATTTGCCGTCTTATCGGATATGTGCAGATAAAACGGCCACTTAATTAAGGATAAGTTGTCAGTAGTATAGCAACTTGTTTGGTTCTTTTTCTGATTTTGCTGAGCTTTTCTGGCACTAGACATATGTGTCGAGTTGCCAGGCCCTAATATTCCTTCGGTTTTTTCGCTTATAGTTTTTTAACGTAAGCTAACTGTGAGAGAAGCGCAATTAACGGCCATGCTTAAATACCTTGAAATAGAATCACAATAATTTGTCATTTTAATATAAAAATATGTACAGAATACTTGAATACATATGGCTATGTCATCTTCAAAAAATCACTGTCTTATTCAACGTGTTAATAATATGGACGCATATTCAAATCTGTATATAAATAGCAGTATCCGATTACATATAATGTACAAACAGGAAAACTAACACTATATTCAAAATTGAAAACACTATAAGTGATTACTACAAATATCTAAAAAAATCTGGAATATGTTCAAAATTTCGAGTTCAAAAATTTTTACTCAGATTTTTTTTAGGAAAAGACAATATTTACGACAGCTGATATTCAATAGTAGCCGTCATTTATTAGTATTAAATAGAGATATGTAATAAAAGAAGACTGAATTATTTCGATAGACCGTCTTATCAAACTTCATATTACTCTGAATTACTCCATATAAGTTCATCAACGCAACTTGTATACCGCGTCAACTACAATGTCTTTCGTATTTATCGAACATGTGAATAGATATTGTGGCTGCATTCACGTCGAATATTCACCGAGACGTTCGAGTGTGTATATGAATTAAACATAAAAGTTGATACGATATGTACGTGCTGACCTTGCGATGATCACGGATAAAGATATCCCAAACCCAACATAACAAAAAACGACAAAGCATTTTGGTCATTATAAAGTAATCATAAGGGTGTAATAATTGTCAAGAACGATTACCTACATTATCCAAAGGCAATTTTGGCAGAAAAATTCTTTACGTATATATTTCAAAATAGTACAGAATAAAATATGATTATAATAAGTAGATCTCATATAGATTTGATGATTATGGCGAAGACGAAGAAATAAAATCCGTCAAGTACAGGCGATATGATTAATGCTACCACTAGTTATATCGTAGGCGCTGAAAAATCGGCCTAAATATTTTCGTGGATCCTTAACTTACAAATAATTTTTTAAAACAAGGCACGAAATATTAGTATTTGAAGTTATAATTAACCTTTCACTATTTTACTGTTAAAACATGTTGTATTGTTACTTTCTTGGGAGACGCAAAAACATAATAGGACGCCGCTAAACAACGGTCGTATAAAATGTTAACCACCTAGGAAGGTTTAATCGAATATTCACGTTTTTAGCGCCAATTTACATGTTATTTAAATCGATTATTTTTATCTCGGGATTCAGAAACCATTGTTTACAATCGAGATATGTATTTACTAGCATTGCATTTAATTACGCAAATACGTGGAATATCAGTCTACACCATCTACTAAATAAGTTTTAAGAACATAAATAAGTAAGTTTTAGACATTTTTGTAGGAACATGAAACTTCGCATAAAGTGAAGAAAATCGATCTTAATTTTCATTATTATTATTACTAGGTTAAAAATGTTTCAAACAAGCATATTTTATTTATTCCTTCTAGCAACACTATAGTTTTATGTATTGCTAGTAGGAATAAATAAAATATGCAATGCAACATATGTCAGTGCAGTAATACTAACATTTCGAATAAATTATATTGGGCTTTTAGGTTAATCTAGACAATCAATCATATTGATAATACGAAGACGAGAGTTTGCTTGTTGTTTAAGAGTTTCACGCAAAAACTACTAATTCGAAACAAAAACTACTAATACCCAACAGTTCTCCTATCCGGTCATATTTTATTTTTACACAAGGCTTTCATAGCATATTTCACTTATTTATTTTATAATTTCGAATCAAAAAACTTGATTTCCCCTATTCAAAAAATTTAAGATTTATTATACTAAATGTTTCTCTTTTTGTGAACCATGAATGGTTAAAATTTCATAAACCTACAAATACAAGTAATAAAGATACGCATCTTCTTTGTTGCTGAAAGGCTGTACGCTCATTTGTTGAGGTGGTATTTGTTATTTTTTTTTCAGGAAAAACATCAGTTTTGAAAAGCCAGTTTAGACGGGGGTAAATAGATGACGAAGAAGCAATTCATGATGTTGACTATCTTTTAAAAATTGTCATTTCCTGTGCACCAATTCTCATTTTAAATGTATAACTTCTATGGACAGAAGCAATGTAATTGAAAAAAGAAGAATCTCAAACACGCACAAAAGATAACATCTTACCTCTATCTAATGTTCTAATTTTAACATATGGCTTAAACCTTAATACGCTTGCGCACTTCTGTACAGTGACATCTTTCACGTTAATTACAAATTAACGTTTAAACCTTAAGATCACAGATGGCACTATTAATTTTTTTTCCTAATATTCAAAAATTAATTTATGAAGAAATATTAATATTTATATAAAGATTTTAAATAACATTCATATTTAATTTCAGAACATTATACTTGCAAACACGATGTATGTATGTACACCATACATTCAATGATGAATGAAAATAAGAAAAATATTTCCTTCTCATACTGTCATTGGAGATAAAGAAAGGATATACGAATGGAAAAAAATTGTCTAACGTTTAATTTAAAATATGAATTTGCTATACGAACGGCAAAAAATTTAAATGTTTCATGCATAAAAACAAGTAATGCAATAAATGTCTGCTTAACGTATGCGATAATATTTGAATTGTGTCATAATATATTTAGAACAAACATTAGGCCTTGACAATTTAAACTATTTTTATTTACCTGCTTTCTTCTTTTATGTGACTACAGAAACTACTACTCGATCCTTGGATTATGTATATAAAGATTATCTACAAAATTGTTGCTATATATTACTATTTCTTTTCATTATTTTTATGCACCAAAAATTACAGTTAGATTTATGATAAAGTATAAATGTGTTTCCCCAAAAAGTGAAAACTTCCGGTTTTTTTTAATCAGAGAATAAGCACTTAAAAAATACGTATCAAATAATTATAAAAGCCGCTCACTATCACATAAGTAAAATGAAATGCTTCTGCTACTAATAAACGGCTGTCAAATATTTCAAATGTATTTCCATTCAATATTCTGACGTTTTTAGGTCTTATCGATTTTTTTGTATTCAGTTTTTAACTATATTTAATATTTGCATTTTATTTTATGAAAAAACAAACACAAACTATTTGAAATATTCTATAAGCACTAAACACGAAATAAGCTTGCGTTATAACAATTAAAGACGATTACAAATGTGACATTGTTAACTTTAAAAAGCGAAACAATATTAATATTTGGTGAAAAACAAAACAACCAATTAGGTCAAAAAATTATGACAAACGACTTGTTATAAAAATATAATTTGTGTGGGAAACATTTTGTTTTAGAAAATATTCTTAAGCAATTAATAGGTGTCATTACCAAGAGCGAGGTGAGATTTCGAATAAAAGCAAAAAAAGTGTTTGCACCAGAAATTCGCCTACCTACATATATTAATTATAATCTAAGAATTGCATTTTCAAAGGAAACGCTAAACGTAATTCCCTGCCGTCAAAAATATAATTATAACCGAACCGACGATTCCATAAAGAACAATAATGTACTTTAAGGACGTCGACACGTGGCTGGCTACTATATTATTGTCAACAAGATAACGATAAAATAAAAAAGCATTGACACAAATTAAGTACAGCACTGCACTTTTAATGCAAATCAATACGAAAGTTGCAATACAATTCAGCCTTGAACTACATTGATATTGATTTCACACTAAAAACCTATAAACCGGTCAATAAATGAATGTCAAATCTGAATATAAAAAAGAATTTAGAAACGCCCTACATAAATTATAATCGAGTAGTGTGTTTATATTTTTATTACAATTATTTTGCGGTCTGGTAAAGCTTAAGTAGTTCGTAACTAAGTCTCGTATCTGTATGTGTTGCCCAGTTAAATGAATGTATTCTTAGGACAAATTAATCGCCAATATTTCAAATTTTAATTTGCCCAGATAAATCCGTTGGTGGGTAGATATTCAGACATTATTTTAAAATTATATCAATATTTTACAATTATATTATATTTTTACGTTTTAAATTTATATTATGAATATCAAATAACAAATATACGTTATAAATGATCTAACCTTTTAGATATTAGATACAATTAATACCAAGAAATATATTCAAGTTTCTACATTTTCCTATAAAATTATTTTATAATAATATTTTATACTAGAACGATTATATTTTTCTAATACAATTTTCTAGGTAATTTCCAAAATAATCTGAAAATTTTCCTTATCATTATTTTAATTTAAGGCATAAAGAATTAGAATAGTCCTGATAAAAAAAACATCTAAACGAGTGTTTCAAATTACCAAATTGTAAAGTTTTATAATAATAATATAAATAAATACAAAAATCATCGTATTTTTAAACCCCAAATATTATTAGCTTTCTCTGACTTTAACAAAAATTTCCCGAAGAAATAATAGTGTCCGCTTAACCCAAATATTACAAACCGTCTACAAAATATTTCAACGGGAAAATCTCTAGAAGTACGTTTAATGCCGAGATGAACTAAACTTTAAAACTATAGTATATAAAGCTACACCTACCTTATGTCATCAGAATTGCGATCAAAACGTAAATAACAATATAGTGGAAGAAAACGAATGACTCGAAGTAAATATCGTAATCAGCTATTAAAGCGCAAACAATATTTAAACACAAGACCTGCGTAACCTCTCACCAACCTCTAGCACTGAACTGAAATATGCTATATTCGTAAAGTTAAAAGCGAGTGTTGTAGTTTTGAAAAATAAACTGATCTAATAAAGATATTTTAGTTCAAAAATTTTCACGTGTATTCGTTTAGAACAAATTTTTAAAAACTATTTCATAACAATGAGACAATACTAATAAAAAAGTGATTCCTCAAAATAATTATATACATTAGCAAAATATACAAACGACCTCAGTAACATTTATTCAGTTTCAAAATATTTAAGTAGTTTATATTTCAAAATGTTTAGCGATGGTGGCAGAATTATATTGTATACTTTGCCGTAAAATATTAGCATTTCTTTACATTATATGGTCTTGTTATTTAAAATAATAAATTTCGGCTTAAAAAAATTACGGTATTAAATAAATTAACGTCGCATCGCTTAAGAAACAAATTTCACCCAAAACATTATTTTTGTTATGACTTAAATTAAAATATTTTTCTAACCGTGACAAAAAATTTTTCCTAACGTTTCCATAATTTAAAAAAATTTCCGTAAACAAAATATTTTTTACTTCAATTAGAAGGTACATCCACATTTTTGTCTAATGTATATTATTATATTAAATGTAATGAACTACATAAACGAAAGTGGAAATGATTTTACTTAATTCAATTTAGTATTGTCAGGTGCGTTACCCTATATAAAGCAGTATATCGTGAATTTTCTATACTGAGGGGATTAATATTTTAAAACAATGAGCAGTTAAATTTGTACATTAAAAGTTATTGTGAAAACCAGAAAAATATAAAGAAAAGGAATGAAATAAAAGAAAGTTTATGTACTCATTATTCCATCAGGGTTATTAAATATCGATAAGCACATCGATATTATGTCTATAATAATGTTATTTATCTGACATATTCATTTACACATTCAAATTTACACATGTGCACACATTGTCATATACGTATGACCATAGTGCATAGACGCTTATGATATATATCGCGTTGATATGTTCATATGTACTATACATCGAACTGTTTTAGTTTTAGTATATTATCTATGGTTTTAGTATTTATGATCTGTGCGTACCGTGAAGTAGAGGATAATTTTTGTAGTGTTATGAAGAAGACAACCGTTAAAACATAAATAATATTGGTGTTAATACAAAGTTTATATATAGCATATGTTTTACAAATGGATGCAGAATATCGCGATCATTCTAATATTGGGAGTTTATGTCGGACTTGTATGTCAATGAATGTAGAGATGTTCGATATTTATACAAAGATTGATGATCATTCCGATAGTTTAATTGATATGTTGACAAAGTGCACGTCGCTCAAGGTAAATATAATGTTCATAAGTGTAAAAATATACTTTTGTATTATTATTTTAAATATTTTTTTAAATTCACTTTAACATACTTTTTAGATACGAAACAAGTGGCATAGGAAGTTATGACAGTTAACATTGTACAACTTTCATACGTTTAATATTATTTGATTATTAATTAATGTTTATTATTTAATAATAAAAATTTCGTATATAGGTTATTCACAACATTAATCAGTACACCGATCTAGTACTTCCGTTCCAGTTATTGATAACCGCACCACATTTGAAATGTTGCGGTTGATCGTGAATATTTGGGAGATACTTTAGTATACTCGAAGTTTGCATTGAAGTTTATAAAATTAATTCGATTTGGGAAAAGATAGGAATGAAAAAATATCGGAATAAGCGGATATATAAAACTACATAATGTAATTTAACATAGATAAAGGTGGGGAAATGACAGTGAATAAGAAGAATAAGTGGAAAATAAATATGTATAATCATAAAATCACTGAAAATATATATTTGGAAATATTTCAAGATTTAAGAGAATGAAAGCGTAATGAAAGAAACGAGAAAGGTTATTTAAATTAGCTTCGAATTCGGAGAACAAATTAACAGTGTGTGAATGGACTCTTTTTATATGTGAAAGGGTTCTTAAAAAGATGTATGAAATGCTGTTTAAAATACAGTTGTATTAAACAGGATATTTAAAATATCAATAATTTCATGAGCCATAATTAAAACCATAATATTAAAATATTTCAGCAGATTATGTTAGCGGCTGCTTGGCCGCTTTAAAAGATATCTGTCATACGTTTGCGGCCACTAACAAAGCTTAGTAACGATATATTTTAAAGTTGATTTCTAAAGAGTTTTACGACAGTTTTACTATGACTGAAAAAGTACTTTTTTTTATGCATGCTTAAAATGTTCATTTAAAACTGACTGTTTTTCAGTAGTTAGTATCTCATTATGCTACCAAATGGGATGCTTATTACTTGGAAAAACCTTTTTTCAGACATCCTTTAATTCTGTTATAATTAAAAAACCAGAAATGTGATGATGGTTTCATCATTTTCCAACCATTTCTGATGAACAATTTCCCAACGCTTTCTCAGTTTGTTGTCCCATTCTATTATCTTATTATACAACTATTTAGTCCATAGTAAATTGTTGTTGGAACAAAAATTACAAGACTAACAAATTTTTGTATGAAAAGATTTGTTTTGGGTACTACCCTCATTTGAGGATTCAATTTAAATCCCTTCAACTCTGACAGGAATTACATTATGATAATGTATTTTTTGAAATTATAAAATAATTATGTTTGAAATCCCTTGTTGGGTTCGGTAACGCTTTACGCTCCTAACTTTTATGTGAGAGGACAGAGTCATAGTTGTTCATTCCATCTGCCTAGAGCGTGCACGAACTTCCTACAGCACTCACCAGTTTTTACGCACGCATGTCCAATCTTGATATATTTTCAGTTCTATTGACTGCTTTAGGAATGTGATTATGGAGTTGCTTGGTAGTTCACTGTTGATAACTAGTTAGTTTTATGTTCAATTTGAATTAATGTGTGCTTTTTTTGTTTTATTAATGATTATTTATGTGATTATGCATATTGTAAATTGCTGTACTTTTAGTGTTTGCACATGTCCAGTTGGGGTTATCTATAAGATGGACATGGAGTTTATTGATAAATAAATTAATCAAATAAAATAAATCTCATTTGTTAGTTGCATTACGCTGCTAGGTTAGTTGCCAATATTGAATTGAAATAAACAAAATTTCTTCCATTTGAATAGAGTGGTTTTATACATATGGCAAAAATAATCAAATCTAACAAGACCTACGAGTAAATTTAGAGTCTTGCACATTTTTGTAATGCGAGTCTAAATTTCTATGAATTTTTGCATTTTCATTGCAACACTTTTTGTATTTGTCTTGAACTTATGATCTATATTTCTACTTGTATCTCTTAGTTTTTAGTTATTTAATGAAAATTTATGAATAATGAATAAGTTTATGAATCGTCCTTGTCTTTTAATAATAAGTTTATGAATTGTCACTCCCTTTTTAAAATTTTTGTCATTTTTAGGGTTTTGTATTGTAATAGGAAGATATAATATATAGCTTATAAGATCACTGACGTGTCCATCTGTCGAACCCGTTTTTTCAGAAATTTTGATGCAGAAACATTTTATTTACATAGTGAAAAAGAATATTGATTTTTTTAAATTTCTTATATTAATTGAAAGAGAAAACAAAAACACAAAGAAAATTATAAGGATTCTAAAACTCTTTTTTTTAGAATTTCAAACTATATTCCTAGAGTTATTGTTGAAAATGTTCACAAAAATATGTTCCCTCCAAAACTTGCTACAGTCACCAAAAAACGGAGTTACTAGATATTGATCTTAAGTTTATTGGAAAACTATGCGTATTAATTTGTCTTGTAATTTTTAAAAATTCACAGTATTCTTAGGTCTTTTCAAAATATCATAGGTCTATATAAGATATACTTACATGGTGAAAAATAATATTAATATTTATAAATAGTTTATATAATAGAAGTATTTTTTTATAAGCCTATACGTAAATGAAAACCTCTTAGTCCAAATCCTACCTATGTTTAACAAGTTTAATTAACACTAACTCACTTATAACAAAGGGAAGGTAGAGAGAAAAAATCTAAGATATTATACTTTAGTAATTGTGATTCGGACGTTCTAAAACAAAGTTTCGTTTAAGCTTATTTTGCAATTAATATAATTGTAAAACAAAACAGTATTTATTACTTATCATAATCAGTTTAGTATCAATAAAGTAACAAATAATAGACATTTTTTATATTACCTTTTTATATTTACGTACTAACAAAATTATGTGTTTTCAGTTTGAAGATGATGATGAACTACCACGGCAGATATGCAAAGGCTGCTCTGATATACTGATTCAGGCTTATAAATATTTCCGACGTGCTGAAGAATCAGATTCCAAATTGCGTCAAATACTTGAAGAGAAACCTAGAGGCCACATTGAAGTAAAAATAGAACCATATGATGTCAAAAAAGAAAACAACGATAATGCGCCACGTGAAGATGACACCCACTTTGCTGATAATACGAACGATTCTGAAGCGGAAAGTGAATCAGATAAGAAATTAATAGAGCTTGCAACAAAAAAGGAAAAATCAGGTTCTTTTATATGCTATCAATGCGGAAAGTCATATCACAAAGCCAGTCGATACGAGGGTCACATGAAAACACATAGACGAGTAGTGAATGTGCATCACCAATGTGATACTTGTGGCAAAGTATTCGATAAAGCATCGAAATTAACAAGGCACGCCGATACTCACAATCCTTTGATAAAACCGTACCAATGTACAGTGTGCCCGGACCGATTTAAATCTGAAACTCTTTTAATAGCGCATCTTGTTAAACACTCTGGGCCAAAAGAAGAAGTTGTAGATGAAGATGATAGTATGTCAGGAGAAAACGGGAAAACAAAATCACTTTATTTTTGCGATATATGTAATGTGAGTTACCAGTCGTCGCAATCGGTGGCTGCACATATGCGAATACATAATGTGAAAGGTAGAGTATTAATTTGTGCTATATGTGGAAAGACATTTAAGAAAATAAGCCATTTAAAGAGACATGAGGTGTCACACGAAGATAATAGACCGTTTAAATGTCAGCTTTGTCCTAAATCTTTTGTGGACGAAGTTCAGTTAAAAGAGCACACGAACAAGCATAAAGGTTTGACGCCACACACGTGTCCAGTTTGTGGAAAGTCATTTGCCCAGTCATCAACGCTAACGACTCATATTAGATTGCATACAAATAAGAAATCCTACTTGTGCCCGACTTGTGGGAAGAGGTTTGATTCATCCACCAATCTTAATCAGCATATTCGGAGGCACAATGGTGAAAAAACGTTTGCGTGTAATCAGTGTCCGGGTCGGTATGTTAGTAAAGGTGAGTCTGAAATATTTTTTTTTAAAGGTAAAATAACATAGAATTTATTTTTTTAGTAAATTTATTAACTTTATAATAATTTCTAACAGGCAAAAAAAATTCTAACAGTTTCCAGAGCTTTCTTGATTATTCGCAGCATGTTATCAATCATTTCTTCTTTTTATTGTACTCAGCTTCCACCGCAATCTGTTTCAATTGTCATTTTATCCATAATTTTTTATAAATGTCATTTACTGCATCACTATAAATTCATCCTGCCAAAGTTAGATCTGTTTCTTCGTTCCGGTTCTTATGCATAAGATTGCGATGAAGAGCGCATTTACAACTTCCCAACATATGTAATTTCCATTATGGAAATGTAATTTCCATTTAGTAATTTCAAATATGAAGACTGTTTGAAAACTTCTTGGCATCAATCATAAAAAACAAAAATGATGCAAATGAGTAATTCTCTCGAGTACTGCGCTGTTATAAAGTTCCTTACCAAGCAAGGAAAGTCGGTTCAAACCATACTGAAAGAGATGGCATCCGTTTACGGGGACTCTTGCTTGGGTAAAACCATGGTTTACAAGTGGCATAGTCTCTTTAAACCGGGAGGAGACTCACTTGAAGACGACCCACGCCCCGGTCGGTCGATCTAAATGACTACTCCGGAAATTATTGAAAAAGTTGAAAAATTAGTATTGGAAGATGTCTGATGACAGCTTGCAGACATGGTTGGAGTATCGGATAAAACAATTTTTAATCATCTTGGCATGACAAAGGTCAGTGCAAGATGGGTGCCGAGAATGCTCACACCGGCTCAAAAGCAACGCCGCGTGGAGTGTTTTCGTGCGTTTTTGAACCTATGTAGTGAAGACAAGGATGGACTATTGAGTCGAATTCTTACTGGAGACGAAACTTGGGTTCATCATTATGAACCTGAGTCCAAACAAGACTCAATGCAGTGGCACAAAAAAGGCACACCACCACCCAAGAAGTTTAAGGTGTCACAGTCGGTTGTAAAAATCATGGCGACAGTCTCTTATCGGGACGAATTTGCCTTGATATATCCACTCTTTTAACTGTTCTCTCGTCTTCAGAGTGTAGTAATGCATCAAAGTTTAATCTGTTATTACAAATTTCCTCAAGAAATCAGTATTCTTTGTAAAGAACTCCTCATTTCTCTTGGAAATTCTCACACACCTGCCTCTTGAGTCTATCCTCTTATGTTGTCAAATGGACACACATTTGAGAAACCTAACTTTTTGATTAAAAATGTGACTTACTGATATAGTTTACATACTTACAGACTCGCTAATTTTTCAACTTTTATTTATTAGTTGTTTAAAACGAATGGTGGATTTTGTGAATTTGAGGTTTATTTTTCATACCCTCCTTACCTAGTTTCAATAAAACTGCTCACTTTTTAAAGATGATAATGAAGTATTAATTCATTCATTCTAATTAATTAATATAATAATAATAGATTAATTCATTCTAATTCTCAAAAGTTATTTAAACAACTTCGAACAACTGTAATCGATCTACTTCTATGTATAATGCCAAAATGTTGTATAAAATAAATTTATTTTCCTACGAATTTCTTTATACTGACACTCTCCTCTCCTCCAACAACAATTATTACAGTATTATTATTTCTTAATTTTAAAACACCAAATTACTTCCGAAATTTCTAATTTCTCTACGTTTTGAACGTTAAAACGATTAAAATTGAATCACTTTCGTTCTGAAGATGTGGTACATATTACCTAATATAAAGTCACTACTACATGTTCTCGACTTTAATTAACATTGATACAAAGTTTACACTTTATAGTAAAGTTTACATTAACTTCGTATTACCAAACATTTGCTTTTGGATATCACTGTAAACATAGTAATAACAGGTGAAAAAGAAATGTAAGATACAAGGGCTACCATGACCAGGGTTTCATAGAACCACTTCTGGGACCCGCAATGACTCATCTTATTCCACAAGAATGCGGGAATCTTCGAAGGCTTCCTATCATATTCCATATCTATTGAATATGTTTCTACTCTCCCAACAAGGATAAAGACTGTATCTAAGCAATGAGCCATTATGGGTCTCCATTTTTGTGAGAACACACTTTGTCAATGCTCTGAACAATTTGAAAATGAATCAACTCTCAACCAAATTATGGTGATTTAAGAGAATATGTTTTCCTTTCTGGTCGAAATCAAGAGAAAAATGGGGATTTGGTGAAATTTTTATTTGAACAGAGCCACTTAAACAAAATTAACCAATGGATGGAAAACTGGCGCATCAAGGCAAGCTCCAAAAAATCGGTACATGTCACCTTCACTCTACGAAAGGATAACTGCCCTCAAATTAAACTTGGAAACAATGTTCTTCCTCAACAAGACTCAACAAGATACCTAGGCATACATCTAGATAGGAAGCAAACATGGAAAACTCACATTACAAAAAAACGCATTTAGTTAAACATTCAGCTTAGAAACCTTTCCTGGCTAATAGGCAGAAGATCGCATGTCACCCCGAAAAATAATATAATTATATACAAAGCCATAATGAAGCCGATTTGGACATATGGCATAGAGTTGTGGGGAACAGCAAAGAATTCCAACGTGGATACTACAACGCTTTCAAAATAAAGCACTTCGAATGATATCTGATGTACCTCTATTCATCACAAACAAGAAATTACATAAGTACACAGAAATGAAAACCTTAAAGGAGGAAGTAGAACACAGAGTACAATCCTGTCGAAACCACATAAAAGCTCACACTAATACCCTCGCAACAGCACTAGATAATACCATAAATAAAAAAATTAATGTAATTGTTCCTTAAAAATAAGATAAGCTTATTTTTCTCTGCATTAGCAATTTTTCTAATATTGGTTTATTGTTAGGCCATGCTCTGTATCTATTTTTTCAAGAATATGAGGCGCATTTTGGATTCATGAACATGTAAATCGACGATAACTTTCATATCCAAAAATACTTTGGTTCAAATCACCATCGCTTATATATTATGTTATAATCCTGTATAGTTATTATGCAAAAAACCATTTGTACCTATTTGGACAGTTATTTTTGAAAACATTGTTTAATCGGTCAAGCGCTAAATGATGTATGATGATAGGTAACCTAAGAAAATAGTATTTTTATTCTAAAATAGAAAATCTATGTAATAATTTTTTTTGGAGATAGTAATTATTAAACATAAATACTTAATAGTTACCCTAATTAATAGCTCTGATGTGGTAGCATGGATGTGTTAGTGTGTTATTTAACAAAGTACTGCTGCAAGACATATGATGTGTTAATAATGTGGTAGCATTATTTATGCAAAGCCATTTTTATAAGTAAAATTCTTATTATTCCAATTCTAATTTTGCTACGTTTGATAATGTTGTAGGTGAACTCCAGTCTCACATGTCAACGCATACTGGCGCTCGTCCATTTGTCTGCAACACATGTGGGAACTCCTTCACTAAACCTAACTCTTTGGCCAAGCATAAACTTATACATCTGGGTGTTAAACCACACGAGTGTGATGTTTGCCCAATGAGGTGAGTAAAAATGTCTAAAATTATATTATATTCCAGATACACTTTATGTAGAATGAATTGTTTTTTTTTCTCTGTAGCCACTCAGATTGTGTATTTGTTTATAGATGTATAGGTGACACAGTACAGAGGCGAGTTTATCAGGATCACTTGTGTTTTAGGCACCCCTGTTGCTATTTTTAGATATAAAAATAATAAAAATTTGAATTTTTCTTTATTGGTTGTTTCAAAAGAAAAACGAGTAATTTATTTACTGGGACTAACTTTTGAAAAACTTGAAATCTACCTCTTTCTTATATGGTTTTCAAACCAAATTAAAAAAAATGGCTACTGAAACAATTATCTGGTTGTACACAGCATTAATTTTTTTCAGAGGAACGAGTTTTGAGATATACTGTCGGCTGTGAGCCTTCTTTTTCTCAAACAACCCTCAATCTATAGAACAATTTGTAAACTTGATTTTTGTTAATAAAAATTGGCTTGAGAATAGTTCAAAATATGCTTCAAAGAATATGCATTTGGTAATTTGTTCTGATTTTACTGAGTTACTGAGTTAAATTTTGGATACAAAATTCACAAAGACGTCCTCGGTTTTTAGCTGTCAAATTGTGTAACCTCCTTAAATTAGATTGTAAATGATGATATAGGGATATATTTGTCAAGCTTTAATGTTCTACTCTTCCAGTGTTTAGTACCATACAGATGTCAAGCAAAGTAGTGAAATGTCAAGTGTTAAATGTCAAAGTAAGGCCTGGAATACAACATATGGAACATGCTATTAAAAAAGTATGCTGAGTTGCTACTAGGTAGGCTTACTCATTTATAACATGCCCTTAGTGTGTATACATTTGCTAGTAATGTACCACAGTCTAAGGTCTATTGTTATGAGCATTGTTAATTTGCTCTGTGTGTGTAGTAAGCCCGAGTTACGCATGTTTTAATACTGGGTGCTAAAATGGAGGTGCCGCATATATGAAACAAATTAAATGTTATATTACTTTTTCGACGAATAAATATCATTTTGAAGAAAATGTGAGACGAAAGAGGTACAGATTAATATAGGCAAAACTAGCACGTTCACACTGAATTCGCTGACACTCGCTGTGGAGCATACTGCCCTGTAACTCCACCATATATAATATCCTAAAAGCATGGAAAAATAGACCATTGTGCGATTAATTAGTTGCTCTTTTATGAGCATGCTCTTTTCATATACATGTACTAATTTTTTGCAACTAACTTCTTCTTCTAAGTAGCATAGTAAGTGTAAGTATGTGTATACCATAATAAGTGTATTCCAGGTCTGAATAAGAATTGTGATTATAATAATTACAAACTTAATTAGTCAGTTAGCACTTTTGTCGACTGTGCTATCATTTTGGGCCATATGATGTTCACTAATGATTTTTATACCTTTTGATAGACCTATAGACCACACACACACATATGCATATATATATATATATATATATATATATATATATATATATAAATATAAGAACCGGAATTTAAAATCGAATGTGGTAGTAATGCTCCTTTACCCTGTATATATATATATATATATATATATATATATATATATATATATACATAAAGAACCGGAATTTAAAATCGAATGTGGTAGTAATGCTCCTTTACCCTGCCTTTTATTCCTAATAAAAGGCGTGATGGTATGTCATACATCTAGGAATACATTCTATATCATCTAGGAATTGGAATCTAATATCACAATATTTTTTGACCTATACCTATATTCTGAATCAACACACAGCTTTGGTAACTTTGGTAACTAGGCGTAGATGGCCCAAACATACAAGGATAAGGATCTTTCTATTTTTAATGTTTTTAAGAGTATTAGGAATACTTAAGACATCTGACAAAGTCAATCACTTAAAAATTTCAGATTCAATAGCCGAGACCATTTAAAGCGACATTATCGCATCCATACAGGGGAAAAGCCATATAAGTGCGACCTATGCGAGCGAGCATTTACGCAGAGCAATGACCTTGTCAAGCACCAACGATCACATCTTGGAGATAAAATGTACAGGTATGTTGATTCAAAAGTTGTAGAGAATTAAGATTTATTAATTCTTTTATGAAGGAAATGTGTAACATTTTTAAATTTTAACGCTTTTATGAAATTTTTTCAGAAGAACAAAGCCAAAAAATTCTTAAAATGTTTTAAGAATTTTTTGGCTTTGTTCAGAGTGATAGTACAGTCAATGTTTTTCTATGTACACTATAACTAGAGGTTGCTTTCGGGTTCTCGCTACAAAAACCCACATATATAAGCATTCAGACACATATATATATGAATCACATTTACATGCACACTTACACAAACCTACCGGCGAGTCAATATTGGGAGAATTATAGTATATCTATATATAAGATTGGGAAAACATATACGTATACGTATATATGTGTATATATATATATATATATATATATATATATATATATATATATATATATATATAATACGTATATGCGTGTTCCTATGATGGGACATAATATTCAAAAGGAAATAGTAATCATCAAGCATGGAAATCAAGAAGAAATCTGTTTTTTCTTGATTTCAATTCTTGGAAAGAAGGAAGGTATTAGTCTATAAAAGCACTTAATGTACATAAATATTTTCATTCTATTTTTTTTTAATTATGTACTTTAATTATAATTTAACCGTTTTAGTGCCATGGTTTTTTACTCATATATATTTAAAAATGCCAAAGAAATCTTTTGTTTTTGATGTCATTTACCCTTGTCTCGAGTGAAAACTGTATCTCTTCCAAAAATTATCCAATTTTAATAATTTTTTCCGTGTTTTCTTAATAAAAACTTGTACAAGGGTAATAAAATACAAAGAAAATTATGGAAATATATATTGTGAACAAAAATTATAACAAAAACTGTAATCAAGGTCACATTGTATTTTCGCAGTCCGGTACATCCTTCGTAAAATAATTGTTATCGTCACTATTATCACTATCACTCAAAATTTGCATTACGCCAAATTGTGAGCGCACCACAAAGTCATTCCTACTATCACTTTCTTCACAACTTGAAAAACTATCATTTTCACTCTAATTATTTTCGTATACCGACATTATGGGTTAAAAATTTTCTTTTCCTGGCTCCTTTTTTCATAAAGTAGCACGTAGAAAGATAAACAATTAGCGATGCCTGCGAGCAACCTCCCATACCGCGCGCTAAACAGGAACTGATTTCACGAGCCCCATCGCGCTCGTGGCAAATTTAGTAAGTACACGTACGAGCGCGATGGCGCTTGTCTGCACTCAAATGGTTGATAATGTTATTACCACAGTTTATTCGTGAAATTGTAACAATCTTCTTATAAACTTGTAAACTATCTGCTTTTAGTCACACCATGATCCTTAGTTCCGTCATGTTATTCTCAAATTGAAATATAATACATAGTATTGAGGTTTATAAAGATAAAGATTCCTAAAAGAACTATTATATTAATATTGCCATTTTTTTATGAATGTATATTATTTTGTAGATTTTAAAGTGGCGGTCATAGTGAGACAACAGTGTTTAGTATGGAAAGTAACTGCTTTGCCAAAAATCATTCCCAAGTTATAGCATTTACAGAAAAAAATAATATGTTGTTTCAAAATTATACTATTGGAACATAAATAGAGTAATTAACGATTGCTTAGTACATTAACACTAGATAACTAACCATTCGTCTAATAGACTACAGGCAACCCGCGCGTTTTCTGTTTTGGTAACTTTCTGCCACTCGCCATCTCACCCTGTCGTGGTACCTTCCTAAGTACTGAAATTTTTCACACACGCCTGTTTACTGGATTGGGATATATTGGGTAGTCGTCATCTGACAGACGAAAGGTATTTATTAGTTGTGCAAATTTTTATTCAAGTTATGTAAATATTTAGTTCATTATGATTATCATTATCTATTAGTGAAAAATATTTTTACGTAATAATGACTGGTGATATATTTTTATAATATATAGGGAAAGTGTTATTTTTTAAAATGTACATTAGGTTTTAGGGTACATGTATGGAAATCAATCATGAGTACTAGCTGTAAAACAAACCAGTGGGGATTGTGCTTGTTTTACGGTATTTTGAACTTATCGAAAATAAAGGCTTATGTCTTGCACGTATGTAAAGCCATACGGAACCAAAGAAAACTCGATAAAAGAAGAGCTTTTGCGAATTGCTGATGAATTTATGGAACCTTGGTTTCATGACATTACAGTCATTTTGCAGTGAAATTTGAAGCAAATCATTGGTGAAATTCTGCAAATTGAAGATGGGCACCAAAGTAATAGTCAAGAATTACCGAGAAATTGTAAAATTTGCAGCTATCGCCATTCTAAAATCGCCGCATGGCCAAATAATTCCGTAAGGGTTGCAAAAGGGGAATTTGTGGCGAACACACTGTTTCAATGTGTAGTAACTGTACGCAGTAATTTAAGTAATTATTTCTTCCAGTAATTTAATAATCTGATAAATAAGACTGCATTATAAGGTTTTTTGTCATGAAAAATAAAATTAATGAAATACATATTGATATTTTATTTCGTAGTCTGACAGACGAATGGTTAGTTATAGTGTTACACAAAAATAAGGTTAGTGAGCTAGGGTTAAATTATGTTGATCCTTGTTCCAATAACTTAATGAAATGTCCTTAATGCAAAGAGATAAGTTTCTAGGTAGCGAAAAGTAACTGAGAAAGATTTTTCATAACAAGTTGTTTGCAAAAAAGGAGACAGTAGGTTTTGAGACCGAAGACCTGTCAGCAGATAAGCTGAATCTGCTTCTAAGATATGTTGGATAATTTGAATTGATCAAAATATTATAATGAATTAGAAGAATATATAGATTGCCTAGATGATAAATTTCCAGTATTTAAGTTGCCCTTTGAACTAAGAAATATGTTCAAAATTTGTGCGTCCATTATGAAAACTAATGGATACACAAATTCTGAAGGCATTTTAATTTTTTAGTACAATTCTCAGTAATATCTGGATAATAGTCATCTCTGTATTCAAGCAAAGGCAGTAAAAGTATTTTGACTTATATGAGATTTGATTTCAATGGCTAGAAAATTTCTTTAAAACATTTTTGAGGGAATGCATTCTACTGAAGATACTTGAGGTTGACAGATAAAATTTTGTTCCCAAGTCTTAATGTTAATAAAATTGGTTCAACAGTTAATCAAATTGTTGTATCATTTAAATGTAAGAAATGGCAAATCTGATTCAAAATATTTTAGAATATAGTTTTCACTACCTATAACGGTTGCTTGGGATTTACTTAGGCTAACAGATTCTATGTGCCCACTGACTGATTTAGGAGATTGAGGATGGTTGTTATAGAATGCACATCAATCACTAAGACATTAAATGCATTGCTGAAATCGAGAAGTACAATTATAGTGATTTGATTGGTATTTATAGATAAACGTATATCATTTGTAATTTACACTAAAGCAGTTGAGATACTGCGACCAGTTTGAAACCAGATTAGAGTTAGAAATTTATGAGCATTAAGGTATTGAATAAGCTGGATATGGACTATATACTCAAAGACGCGGTAGAAGTAGTAGAATGGCTTAGAACTATGCGATTTTCGGCACATGCTTTCAGATAAAGATGTGGACAATTTTTATGGCTCAATAAGAAATAAAATTAAAAAGAGCATGGAAACTTGGTAAATTTTTTTAATAGAAAATATTATTCTCAGAACCAGTTTCATGTAGAATCTAGGTAATTAATTGTGAATCAATGTTGAGATGAAATGGATAAATGATTTTTGTTTATCAGGCTGAACCATAAAACTAAATATGAAAAATATGGTATGCTGCATTGTAGTGCTAATATCACAAAAAGTTCTTGTGATATTAACACTACAATGCAGGTGTTATCCGATGATATAAATAATTAATTCCTTGTCTATACAAAAAGTTGCATCTTCTTACTAGAAAGTTAATAAAAATACAGGTCAGTTTTCATCAAAAAGGCTGACATTTTTAACTTAGTAGGCTGACATTTTTAACTTAGGCTGAAGTTTTTTTTCTAGAATCTAAGGGATATAACACTGAAAATTCCCTCTAAATGACATGGCCAATTTTTATATGGACCTCTGCCTTGGTTGCCAATTTTCATGTGTATCAAATATTTTTACTATCTTGTAGTTGTGTGTATCTATAAATTAGTTATAAATAAGTTATAGGTTTGAAGACCTCCTGGCAAAATTAACAAAATATAAATATACTTTTAAATAATCCTACATAATATAAATATTGACTTTTTGACAAATATTATGCACTACATCAAATTATTAATAAATCTTTAAACGTAAACAGTCCTTTAATATTAGGAGATAAATGCAACATAGTATCATCGGCTGCTGTTGTCTATCAGTGTATCAAATTTTAAATGAAGTAATTTTATTGTAACGAATTTGAGTTGTTTAATAATATAATTTTATAATTACCTTTTCGATACAAAAAGTTGCATCTTCTTAATAGAAAGACATTAAAAATGCAACACATAACTTATATTTTCCGCATCAACATATGGCAAATGTAATTCTAATCTATTTTCAACATTGAGAAAGAAATTTTAGATTAAATAAGAATACGTTAAAGCTCTGGATAAAAATTGAGACAGTAATATAATTAACAATCCTAAATAATGAACTTAAGCATTTTACTTTTACTTTTAATTTTTACAGGCTTAAATAAGACTGCAAGAATTCAAATGTAAATGGACGTTCGCTGTCATTTTTCCGTGATACAAACTGTCAAAATAATTCTGTCACAATGCGTTACGATTTTGCAGTATTACTGTTTTCATATTTTATTACGTGGTTTAGATGACTTTTTTCTATAATAATGGATTTTTAACTATAAAAGTTACATTAATTTAAAAATGTATAACAGATTCGGTTTACTATTCAGGCGTTGTACAGAAAGTCAAAATACTATACCGTACACGCAACATAGAAGATAAAAATAATTGCTAAAACAATTCCTTTTTAAATTTATTAAATAATTACTCCCAAGCTCTACAGATTTAAAATGATCACATAACACTGTGATGTTTAAAATGAGTAACTTTAACACAAAAGTCTAGTGTATAAAATTTTTCAAGGTGATGTTTGCAATGGGGTAGTTTCAGACGTTATGTGCATAAAAATATCTGAGATGGGGAGCACAATTAATATTAAACTAAATAAATTTTGCAGCAGTGTATTAAACAAAATTTTGATTGTCTCTGGGGTATGTAAACTTTTTCCACATATCTCATGGAGTGGAATGTCAATGGAGAGGTCTTTTAAAATTAAATTGGGTTTATACAAAATGATTAAAAAATTAGATGCTAGGGCTTTACGAATTAAGCTCTTAATATCATACATAATTTGACCATATGCTTTGATTTTTCAATCATTTTGTGTTCTAGTGCGTAGAATTTTTTCACATTCCACATGATTTATCAATAAATTTGTGAAAAATAAGAAAAAATTCTACATACTAGCATTCAATTAAAACTTTTAATTTTTTCAATTATCTCATATCCCACATAATATTTTCCGACATGCATTTCGATATTTATATCTTGAAATGAATACAAACATAATTTTTTAAGTCCCAGCATTGTATCGAGATGGTATATAACCTCGTAATATCCTCAAAAGTAAAAACAGAAACATTATAAGATCACTTAAGTGTGTGTCCATCTGTCAGGTTGAAAGAAACCGTTCGATGGAGAAATTTGATATTTGGCATAGTAGTAGATTATATTTACCTGCATATTTTGTAGTAGCTAACATAAATAAAAAACCAGAAACATGTCCCAGAAATATGAACCACAAATAATGAAAAAAGAAAGGTTGGTAGAATCTCTTTTAAAGATTACAAGAAAATTTACAGTGATTGTCCTAGATCTAGTATTTAAATTTTATATGTTTTTATTAGAAACACTTTGTACCGTTAAATGTAGAAATTATTATATGTACCAAGTATATGCAGAACCTTTGTAGCTAGGGGTATCTATTCGTACTTGACAGGCATTTTATCGTAAGTTGTATAATAACAAAAATCGTATTAAAATATATCTTGTAGTTTTTGTCTGTTTGTGTGTATGAAAAAACGGAAGATCAAAATTTGAAAAATCAACACATTTTTTCCATGCTACTTTGTATTCCTCCAAACAATTTTTTTAGATTGTCTTAAAGGAGACCGGCAAAAGCCAATATAATAGTGTTGGGCCCAGTGTTAAAAGAATAAAAATGACACTCTTAAAGAGAATGAAAAAAAATAATTTATTTAAAGTTTTCTTTAAATCACCAATTAGGCAAATGAAAAATGTATTTTATTATGAAAAGTAAGGTTATTTTTCACAGTAGTTTGTAAATGCTATTTCTACAGAACGTTGAAAAAAGTTATTAAAAACTTGATTGAGTTCATTTTGACAAAAGAACGAATGTCAATGTCAGTTAACATTATCAGTGTAGTTCATTTTTACTCATTTAGACAATGGCTACAAATTAAGAAAAGCAATCGGTATTGATTAATTTTTGTAATTCTTTCTAAAATTTATTATGTAGCTCATTTGATTTATATCTTTCTAATTAACAATTTCTATTTTTAATTAACAATTCTTAATATATTAATAATATAACTTCTTATATAATCTTATATATTTAATCTTGTATATTCTTATATATAGGTGTCCAGTGGCAGATTTCAAAGTTTGAACATAGTTTCTGAACGCAACACATAAGAGGGGCGCGGGGGGCATCGTTAGAAGCGCAAGCGGTGCGGATGTTTTAGTAGCCATGGAACAATGGAGTGGAGAGCACCGCGCTTTTGCCGTCGAGGCATACATTTCGAGTGGATTTTCGCTGTGTGTAGCACGCTTAATAATCGTTACAGTATTCGTCGATTACGTGATGGACCATCGATCAACCTCATTAAGTCATGGGTAGCAAGTTTCAGAGCTACAGGATCAACATTAAATAGGCCCAGGCCAGGACCTACACCATTGGTAGCCACGGATGAAAATGTCGAGCGTGTTATGGTTTCTGTCGTTGAAAATCCCCGGTTATCACTGCGTACATGTTCATCGATATTGGGAATTCCGAAATCAACTTTACAGGTAATAATATGAAAAAAGCTCAAGTTCCATCCATATAAAATTCAAATTGTTCAAGATTTACACGATTCTGACTTTGAATTAAGAAAAACTTACGCGGAGGTGATGTTGTTGAGATTTCGTACTGCTACCTGGATGGGCAACATATTCTTTAGTGATGAAGCTCACTTTCACATTGGAGGATATGTGAATAAGCAGAACTTTCGTTACTGGGATGTCCACAACCCAAGACAAATGCATCAAGAGCCTTTACATAAGCCTAAAGTAACAGTCTGGTGTGCCATGTCTGCATCTGCAATCATAGGACCTTATTTCTTTGAAAATCAACGTGGCCAAACTGTAACTGTGAATTCGGAGAGATATGCCCAGATGTTAAATGACTTTTTCAGAGTAGAACTACAGAATAGTCCATCCTTCAACCAAAACACATGGTTCCAGCAGGACGGGGCCACAACTCACACTGCTAATGTGTTCATGAATGCAGTGCGGCAGTTATTTCCAGGAAAAAACATATCCTGAAACGGTACTGTACCGTGGCCACCTAGGTCACCCGATGTGACTTTTTCTTATGGGGATACTTAAAATCCGTTGTTTACAAAACAAATCCGAGCACTGTGATACAACTTAAAGAAAATATTCGAGCCAAAGTCAGTAGGATACCCCAGTCGCTCTGCAAACGCGTTTTTGAAAACATGCGTGCTAGACTCGAAGAGTGTGTCAGACTCGATGGCCGCCATTTGGAAAACGTAGTTTTTAAAAAATGAAATCCGCATTTGTTGTTATAAAGTTAAAATAAACCTACTTTGTATTAGAGGTGTAGTTTTTTTTTTACAATTTTTCAAACATTGAAATCTGCCACTGTATATAATAATATAATATCTTATAAATAATTTCGTAATATATTAATAATTTATGAATATACTTTTTTGGTTTGTATTATGGTTAGAAGTTGTATTTTCTTTTTCACCTTTTCCCGATTGTCCATTGTTGTATGGTTTGGATTTTTATGTCCTAAAAACTATAAGCTTTTTAAAAATTGTATTTTATTTCTGTAACGCCAGACCCATTTTCACTGATCTCCTTTATAGACTTTTATTTATACCATATACATACTATATATATATTTACATAAATTCATGTTATGAGTTGATCATAAATCCATAATATTATTTTTTTATTGCTTTCAGGTGTACACAGTGCACAGAGAGCTTTAGGCTGAAGACTGAACTAAGGCGTCATATAACGACTCACTTTACAAACAATCAAGAAATCTCTTCAAACATCGTGACCTCTCAGCTGAACCAACTTCCAAGCATATGCGAAAATGCAAAGGAATTTACGTCCAAAATCAGTAAACAAAACGGAACCAATCTCGACATTATGGTCGATGACCCAATGACTGGTAATCAGAATCAAATACAGGATAAACTTTTGACAGACCCAATCTATGGAGTGCCGAGCGTGACGACCATTAAACTAGTTCCTACTTTGAGACATTCAAATGATGCTCTATTGAATAATGTTGATTCTATTATGTCTTTAAAGCGTGAAGTGCCGAGTTAATGAATTTAAATTAAAGAATGATAAAGTTGTCATGTGGTAAAGTATATTGTTAAATGATTTTACGATATCTAGGAAAAATAAAGGAAGAATTGGAGTATTTCCTAATTTTTATAGGTCACAACAATGATAACTGTTGAGTGAGGTAATCAAAATGATAATAGTGCTGGTAAAAACGGAAAATAAATTAATCTTCTATTTCATAGGTAATATTGTATAGAAAGCTGTAAAAATAGTAGAAGCAGGAAATACAAATTTTACATAATTTTAACAGCAAAATGGAAATTATACCAAAGGAATAAATGGATACGTGCCGTAAAGAGGAAAAATATGCGTTGTATCCTTGGTTTTTATACTGAATGAATTTAAACATATTTGACAGATAGACATTTCCAATTTGACATTTGCTAGTAGTATAACCAATTTTTTATTAAAATTTTTGACATTTAAATTGCTGACAGACTTAAAGCACATAAGTTAAACAATGCCAATATATTTTTGTAACTTTAATCACTGGCTTGTATCAACCTGCTACTCAACAAAAGCACACAAGTCAAACAGATGTGTAATTTTTATAAAATATTCGTCTGTTTGAATTGTCTGCTTTAGTTAGATGATAGGTCGATACAAACCAGTGATTAATATTACAAAAATATATTGGCATATTTTCATTTATGTGTTTAGGTCGGCCAGCCCTAGGATAATTTTTGTTTTTGTGAGTTGTTTTTTATGAATATTCTTTCATTTAAAGAAAAAATGTGACGTTTTCACTGCCTCACTTCTATCAAAAATAACTTATTTGAATTGTGTCAAAAACAAATACATTGTTAAGGAAACTGTATTTATTGCCTTCAAGTTAATAGAAAAAAAAACGCTTTATATGTTCCTATGTACACAAAATAAAGGCATGTTTAAATATGTTTATAGTCAACTCAATATTTTCCATTTTTTTTAAAACGCTTTGAAATACATCGACAGTATGAGTAAAGTTGCAAATGCTAAATGACATTGTTGTCGTGCAACTGCTCAATACCACTGCAACAATTATATGAATGTTTGTTTTAATGTCAGTTGTAACAATTTTTTTTAATGATGTGAATAAAATTTAAATCAATACAATTTACTTAGAAAGTTCCTATACTATTGTGGCATTACACTACAGCGGCCATTAATTACAATGTAATATTTAGATGAGTCCTTTTATTACATTTAGGTGGTTGAGAACAAAACCAAGACAAATGGTGTATGTCACTTGCCTTATTTTTGTTTATTTAATTTATTATTTTATTCATATTCATAGAACAATGAAATAACTTAAATACGTATATTGTTTGGAGGTAGATGACACTGTTTCTACAAAATATTGATTTGCTCGAATGTTGCCCTAAGTAAATCGTAATTTTAGTTTTTTATCACAATTATTGCGGCATCTCATAACTTTTTTAATATAATGAGAAATTTACAGGTAGGTGATTTTAACCTTTTCACCACTAAGTGCAAATATATATAAATACGAGGGTTAATCCAAAAGTACGGTTCCATTCATTTTTACAAATAGACAACATTGCTTATTCACATAAAAATTTACTTCGTTGGAAAGAAGAAACTTCGATATATTACAATTCACAAGTTTATGGTATGTTTCGATACTTTTACACAAATTAAGCACACCTTTATCTAAAGTACTAATGTCTATATTCTCTACATTATCAAAGTTTTCTAACAGCACTCATAAAATATGTTTGTGTTTTTTCTTTAGTATGTCCTTTTACTGAATCTCATAACTCAAAGAAATACATCCTATTAAAGGTGCACTTCAATGAATTACCTGAATAGAAAAACATACAGTTTAATTAACAATGTAAAAATCTCGGAGACGTGCTGCGAGTTAACATCAAAACCATAGCACAAGTTATGTCAGGCTATATTGGTTCATGTATTTCACGTTAGGCTACACTTATATCAATATAAGGACTCTGGTTATCAAGTCAATGATGATCTACGTTTGAAATTACTAAGACATCCTTGGAACCCTAGCAAGACATACAATTTTAAAAATGATGTAAACCTTGATGCTAAACGAGCTTTCCGACATGAATGGCTTACAACATATCCGTGGTTACCTTACTCAGCTCTAGCAAAAGGACCGCTGTGTAGGATATGTGTTTTATTTCGGCCTCGTGGTGTGCAGCGTGGTCTACAAGGACAGTTCATAGTTTCTCCTTGCCTCAAATATCAAAAGTTTCATGAAGCTGCTCAGTCTCACGCGACAAGTGAGTGGCATTGTGACGCACTGGCTTCGTCAAATACATTTGAAAAAATCATGGATAGAAAAGGATTTAGCGTTCATGAATCTTTAAATACGGCATATCACAAGGAAGTTGAAGAAAATCGTTTAAAACTTCGATCTGTCATTTCAACAATTTTATTTTGCGGGCTTTGGGTTCTGTTTTACAGACCTGCTATATTTTCGAATTGACTCAGGAGACGAGATTCTGAAGAATCATTTAGAATGAGGAGCAAAAAATTCTTTATACTTATCGCATCAAATTCAAAACGAGTTGATTGAAATTTGTTCCGATGTTCTTAAGAGCAAAATAATTGAGGAGGTGAAACATGCTTCAGCTTTTTCAGTTTTAGCTGATGAGACTGCTGATATTAGTGGCACAGAACAATTATCAATTGGTGTTCGATATCTACGTTATGATAAAGATGCTAAAAAACCAATAATTTGTGAAGAATTCCTTGGATATGTACCGGTACAAGAACTAAATGCACAAGCCATTTCGGAAACTATTACTCACTTTCTGCAAGATTGCTATCTTGATTTAAATAAACTTGTTGGTCAAGGATACGACGGGTGTGCTGCAATGGCAGGTCACATAGGTGGCGTTCAGAAAATTATTAATGATAAATATCCTTTAGCCCTATTTTTCCACTGTGCCAGCCATGTATTGAATCTTGTCATTAATGACCTTAATACTGTCAGTGAAGTGAGAAATACTGCTGGAACAACAAAGGACATTATAAATTTCTTTCGGGAGAGTACGTTGCGGCAGAGTAAAATTCCAAATATACCACTATTTTGTGAAACGCCTTGGACAGCAAAGTACAAAAGTATCCGAATATTTTCTGAAAATTTTGTGACTATTATTCAAGTTTTAGATGAACTTTCGCATGACGCACCGATTTCTAAAACGAAAACCAAAGCGTATCAGCTCTGCACGACTGCAACTATTCCAACATACATTGTGACACTTTTAATAATTGCTGCTTATTCTGCCAAACTTGAGCCCGTGTGCAATTACAAGAAGTAAATATGGATATAAAGGCAATACATGGTCACGTTAATAAATTAACTGATATGCTTCAATCTCATCGCGATAATGCATCTATGGAGTTTGCGGTCATTTTTGAGAAAGCTTAGAAAATTTGCGAGAAACTGAACGTTGAATTTAAGAGTCCTCGAGTAGTGGATAAACACTTACAGATCAAATCACCCATCTGAAACTGTGGAAGAATTTTTCAGAAGATCTATATTTATTCCATACTTAGATTATATTATTTCTTCACTAAAAAATCGATTTTCTTCAACACATAGGAAAGCATTTTCGCTTATGCAGATTCACCCCGAAAATATGAGAAAATTAAACAAATCATAATTTTTATCGATAGCAGAAGATATACAGAACCTTTACGGAGGTCTTCTCCATAATTTTATTGCCGAGGCTACCACACGGTACGAGGTAATGAAAATAAATGAAGCAAATAAGATTCTAAATGAATCTGTTGTTGAATACGTAGATGTGATTGCTCAAGCCACTCCTTTTTACCCAGCGGTATGTGAGGCAATTAAAATCGCTTTAACTATTCCAGCAACAACTTCTAGCATTGAACGTACATTTAGCATATTACGACGGGTGAAGATGTGGAATCGCTCAACGATGGGAGATGCTAGGCTAAGCGGCCTGTGCATACTCAGTGTTCACAGGAAAAGAGTTGAGGAGGATACTGAATTTATTGACAAGGTGTTGAACAAATTTGGACAGCAACCTAGACGCCTTCAGTTGTTATTCAAATCGTAACTTACTATACCAATAAATTTCTAATCTTTTTTTCATATAAAATTGACTTTGTTGATTTCTCATGAAAATTATATAGCCTATGTCACTCGCACAGTCTTCATGAATCTAACGACACGTCGTTTGCTAAAATCAGTCAAGCCGTTTGGGCTGTAGCGCGTACTATCGAAATGGTCATATATACATACATACATACATACAAACACACAAACATACATACATATGAACATATACATACATACATATATACATACACTCGAAAAGCATTACTCTCCTGCTGGTTCAGTCGGGTAAAAAATATGTAATTTTTTCTATGTATTTTCTTTCCCGACAGGGGGGTGCAATTGCACCCCCTTGCACCCCGCTGCCGGCGCCCATGTCTATATGAAAAATAATGTTTATCATTGGTCCGAGTTAAAGTTCACATTATTGATTGGCCCATGTTATTTCGGTTTATTTAAATGGCAATCTTAATGGAAATTAGTAGCATGGGAGCTTGTTGTCGATATAATCGCTTGGTGTTGAAAAGGTTAATGTGTTTATTATCATGGAAGTTGTCAAAAGGATCACCATGATCTAAAAAACATGGTCCAATGTCAAAATAATGACTTCAACTTTCTTTCTAGGTCACGTATCTTAAAATTCTTGCAAAACATACGCAGTGATTTCCAATGATTTTAGAAGTCAAGATTAATGCTTGAAAAAAATATGCCGATTTAAGAATTGTGATTTCTTCACTTATTGTTTAAATCTTGGAGTTGTTCAGAAGTCCTCATATTTTTTATTTTGACTAGAAAAAAATCTTTTCTTATATTCAAAATTCATACATATTTTTTTCACCTATTTCCATGGATAGTCATCAGAAATAAAAAATGTCTTGTGGCATCTATCTGATTTGCAATTATATTTGTAATGGAGACAATCGTGCAAAATGCACTTGAAAAATACAAGGCCTAACTGCTTGTAGTTCATGGGTGGTGTTGTCTAATATACGACTGTCAATAATTTAATCTGCCCACAAATTTAAAATTATTTTGGTAATTTTTAAAATCTTTGTGTTCGTCACGATGAGAAATATTTTTAATAAGTGTTTTTTACGTTTATATTTTCTTGTATTTGACCAATAATATTATCGTTATGTTAATAAATTATTTTTGTAATTTATACGATGCTCCGAGTGTTTCATTTTCTTAATCTATCATGTATGGTATGTATCAGTAAGTCTATTTGGTATCAAGTGTATGTCCATTTGGGATAAATTATTCAGTTGGGTAGAAGCAATAGAGAGAACTGTCAACAGAGTGCTTAATATGAGCAAACTGAAGTGGTAATAGACAGGTCATACTTGCCGATGAATCATCAGCCGATTGGGTAGACGAGTTCTCGAGTAGAAACCACAAATCTCGAAGTGCAGTATGGGATGCAGTACAGGTAGTCTAACAATAAGTATAATCAACAATGTTATCAAAACCAAACTTCATTGACTTCTATAATTAATCCTCAGTATTGTAAATATAAGTAAGTCTATTTGGTATGTATCAGTAAGTCTATTTGGTATCAAGTGTATGTCTATTTGGGATAAATTATTCAGTTGGGTAGAAGCAATAGAGAGAACTGTCAACAGAATGCTTAATATGAGCAAACTGAAGTGGCAATGGACAGGTCATACTTGCCGATGAATCACCAGCCGATTGGGTAGACGAGTTCTCGAGTGGAAACCACAAACCTCGAAGTGCAGTATGGGATGCAGTACAGGTAGTCTAACAATAAGTATAATCAACAATGTTATCAAAACCAAACTTCATTGACTTCTATAATTAATCCTCAGTATTGTAAATATAAGTAAGTCTATTTGGTATGTATCAGTAAGTCTATTTGGTATCAAGTGTATGTCTATTTGGGATAAATTATTCAGTTGGGTAGAAGCAATAGAGAGAACTGTCAACAGAATGCTTAATATGAGCAAACTGAAGTGGCAATGGACAGGTCATACTTGCCGATGAATCACCAGCCGATTGGGTAGACGAGTTCTCGAGTGGAAACCACAAACCTCGAAGTGCAGTATGGGATGCAGTACAGGTAGTCTAACAATAGGTATAATCAACAATGTCATCAAAACCAAACTATACATATAGGTACAATCAACAATGACATCAAAACCAAACTTCATTGACTTCTATTATACTAGTACGATGGACTGGATTTGCATAAAGTCGTTATGGAGCAATTTGATTCTCGCCATTTTTGCGTTAATTGTGAACGTCCACAGTTGAGATCGTCCATGTAACTAATGTCAGAGACGTTGATAAAAACTTCGATATATTAAAGTTGTACATGGTTATTAAGTTTTCATCGATTTATTTATATAATTAACCTAATAACACGCCGATAATCAGTGTCGATAATTGAAAGTTTTTTATGGGCGGGAATAAAATATAAGATATATATATAAAAAACAGAAGTGAGCCCAAACTCTTTCTATGTTAAAAGATTTCATTTATTGCACCTGCGAAATATATAGCAAATATTTTTTTATTACTGTGTTCGGATAGATGCCTACATATCTGTGTTAATTTGTTTTATTAATATATGAAAGTGACTATTCAAATTATCCGATACCAACTACGAGTATACCAAAGATTATTTAAATTGATCATGTAAATTAGGAGTGTTCTTATTTTATATATAAGATCCATAAGTACTTTCTCAGTAGATACTGTGGGGAAGTTTAATTCTATAAGAGGTTGTTTACCTTTATTATTTTTACAAGCTTGCCAGAATAATGACTTTATCAATAAACTTGCTGAAGGTGTTATTAGATATTACCGACACATTGTTTAGACGTCTCGTTCGTTGTTCGCGTTAGAGTCTGATATCACCCAAAATAAAGATTTCTTTAGCAGTCTCATTCTCGTTTAGTCGTTAGAGTCTGATATCTAAAATAAATGTCAAAATTTACTGAATTCATCTTACATTGATTATTTTACTTTAGAATAGCGACTCCGACAGGCAGTTGTAAGTTTTTCTTTTAATACAAATAAAATCGTAAGCATGTAAATTATTCTTTACTTCATTTATACCCCTAAGACTAACACAATAATATAAAATATGGAGAGTGTAGATATCAAACAACGTAAATATTATCATGTATGATATAACGAATTACAATACAAATGTGCTGATACAAAGGAAAACTTTAGACATCTCTAATTAATATAAATGTCAAATTTAGTTCCCGGGATGTTCATAGTGGCTCTTCAAATAGGCACAAAAAATAGCTGTCATATCATATGGTATAGCCAGTTTAGCATACTAATATAATAAATGTCAGCGCCAAACCCCTAAAAATAGAACACTTAGTGTTTAGTATAGCGTATTTTATTGTTATTTAACTTGAAATGTGGTACGGTATGTATTGTATTTGTTTTTTTCTCATATTACCATTCCTCACATCAGGCTCATAATAATCTTAAAATCTGCTTACCCTGAATTGACTAAATGAAAATTGTGAAAGTTTTGTTTATAATTATTAGTCAGTGAGGTTGGCATATTCCATATTGTTGATAGTTAATAGACTCTAAAGTTTAGACTTTTTCAAACAGCAGGAAAAAATAGTTATTGAAATTAGTGACATTGCCTGATTTTTAGCTATTGCAAACAATTACACTGTTAATATTTTTTCAGAATACTGTGTTCTACAGCGGCGTGCGCAGTCCTCTTTGAATTAGTACTTTAATAATTATTTGTTGCTTATTCATCATTACTAGTTATCATGATTAATTATATTTTCCTCGATTGAAGTATAACATTGTCGGTAGTCTTCTGTGAAACGGTGATTTTATAATGCGAGTTATGTAGATTCAGTAGAGTGATTTGGTAAAGTTAAGTCACAATAAACCCTGCTTCTTGAACCAAGCAGTGCCACCAGATTGATCTTGATTTGCCACTATGCCGGTGCCTTTAGGGGTCCATTCCAGACCTTCCTTGGTGTAAACTACACTTCTTCTGAAGAATGTGCTCTGCCCGCTACTGGCGTCAATTTGCAGGAAACTCGAGATCGCCTTCTGTTTACACATGTTCCACAGCTCTTTGTTGGATCCCATCTCATGCGACATATCCTGCGGAGATAATGTTTGGTGAAGGTCTGTAGTTTCGACGAACGGCGAACGAAGACCGACGAAGGGCGAAGGTTTTTTTTGAAGGCAACGAAGACCTTATTGAGTGGTGAACGGAATTGCTACATGATAATTGTTAGACTCTTTATTTGGTTGATGCAGGGTTTTTCCTTCCTGAAGCCGGCCTGGTTTTCTGTAAGTTTCTCATATACCTTTTTGTTGATTCGGTTGTTGCATTGTATCACATGTCCTTTCATGGGAATCGGAGGCGCGGGAGCACGTTTTGTCCCTCAGCTGCTTTCGCAGGTTCCAGTGCTTCTCGGAGAGTGTTTTTATTGTCTTATACAGTTCTTTAAAGGTTTTCTCTGAGCTGATTATTCCTCGAGGTTGGCGAGGTTTTCTACCTATTTCTTCCTATTTTCCCTGAAGCTCCTCTTCATAATGGCTGACAAGGAATTGTAACTGGCAAGTGCTTTGAGTTTCTTTGTATTGGTGCTACGTTCGCCCGTTCTTTTGCCTTCTGTCGGTCTAATATAGACTGCTATGTTTTATATGACGTCCAATTCGACTTTTCTCTTTATTGGAATCCCAGGATGTTTCCGCTGCCCTAAGGGGTGGATAGCCAAGTTGGTGTGCTGACATCGACAATCGACATCGTAGAGCTCGACAAAGTGCTAGTCATGTGCTAGCTGTCATTTTACAATTTTTCGACACGCGCTCTCATTACAGTTTTTCTTTCAACGTTGTCGCTTCCTATTTTGGCACTGAAGCCTCCCATGAGAAATACGATGTTCTGCTTCTTGACCTATTCCAGATTGTCTTTCAGCTGGTTGTAGAGGCTGTATTTGTCTTAACGATACTATGATGATTCTGCCAAAGACAGGCTTTCAGCCAAGCAGGACGCATTTCGCGGTCTTGCTCATCAGGATGAAAACTCTGATGCGATGTTCGTGACCGGAATTCTCATTGCCAGAACAGAGGAGGGTTCCCATCTTGCTTATTGTCAATTCAACGAACTCTTTTTGTCTGATCTCGTTCAGTCCGAGCATAATCTTAGAGCTTATTTTCATATACATAGTTTTAAACCGACTGCATATAGTACTTTGTATTTTTATTATTTCTGCCAAACATGGTTATTTTTTCATGTTTATAAAAAAACGGATGAAGAAATCTCATCTTTATTTTTAAAAACCTGTCCAATGACATCCTTTTCGATAAGATATGCGAATTTTTTTTTCGATTCTCTGTTTTTATTGCATAATGTTTTTTTATCTCTAAAAACCTATCCTGTGACACTCTTTTATTAAAGAAAAACCGATTGACATTTCTTTTGATAAAATTGGTTCACCAGTTTTAGGGCTACCATCAAACATCCATACATAGATACATACATACATATGTACATACATAGACTATTAAGCATTCGCAGACTAAAGAAAACAGAGACCAAATGTGTGTGTGTGTGTGAATGTTGCTCCTGATGATGGTGAGGTATATGTTCAGTGTGATTCATGTGCAGAATTGAATCAATAGTTAATTTTTATATTATTTTATTGTTTGTGTTACCCACCACGGTATGACCTCCTTACTATCACAACTTTGCCAGTATAACTCACGAATTTACCTAGATTTATCTGAATAAAATAAAATATAGTATCTTTTCAATAGCCAAATCTTTTCAAATATTCTGTTTCAAATATATATAGTAGATTATACTCTCTAAACACGTAACTACTATAAATATAAATTAGTTAAGTATAATTGCATATTTAACTTAAAATATAAAATTGATTACGACATAATATCCCTTTACCCTACATACATGTGGCCAAATATTTACACTATAAGAAGGAGATGACACATAATTGCATGACAATCGTAATCTAAAGGCACTCTGCCTTTAGATAAAACGCTTTAACCACCGCATTAAGCCACATTCCTAATATTTAGGGATGTAGCTTAATGCAGTGGTAACACGTATATGAGTAAATATAAATGTATAAACATTTAAACGTAAACATTCTTTAAACTTACCGAACTTAAATCGATTCCAAATTAGTAGTCGTAATCATAATAATAGAGCTACCGTATTCCATTCGCTATATCGATTACTAATATTTTTTTATACTACTAATATTTTTTTATAGGTACTACTAATATTTTTTATACTACTAATATTTTTTGTTAAATTTTAAAAGTGATATAAGTGATATAGTATAGTACATATAGTACATAGTGCATACACGTTTATAGATCAAATATTTCAAAACTGTGTATACACACTTAAATTTTATTTACCCCCTTTATACAAGTAATAGAGCCGAAATATATTTTTGTGAAAAGAGGAAGTGGTATTTAAAATTAAAAGTGCATTATTGTGTACTTCATTTTATCTTTTGTATTAGTATTTATTTAAAAACGCTGAAACATTTTCTTACCAAATTTAGTTATTATAACAAAAGAGATGCTTATTAGATCTTAAACAAAATAAATTATGTAGTATTAATATATAATTAATGTAAAGCTTTATTTATATTCTAATGCCTAAATAATTAGCTGAATAAGTCTGCGAACAAAAAACTCTAAATTGGGTACTATAAGATAACTTGAAAAAGGCCCCAAAATTGAAATAATTTATCTGATAGTAAACAAGTAGATAATTGTAATAATGGGAAGTCTTAAATATAATATAATTAAAAAAACTTCATTAAAATCCAAATCCACCCTACATTTTTTCTTAGAATGTTAACTAAACGCAAAATTAATATAAATCGTCATGGCCCTCATATAGTAGGACATTCGTGAAATGTTTACCAATTTTTTGCTGATAGTTCACAATCCATTGCAAATAGAAATTTGTATATTTTTATTGGATATTCCTTATATAAATTTCTTTCGAACTAAAGGCCGAGTATTCTCACATTATGTTAAATTGCAACAAAATAACTTTATAATAAATAACTTTATTTTTATTATGAAAATTCACTCCACGCCTTTGAGTATATTTAAATGATTAGCGACTTGCAAACATTTTTCACTTTATTAGGATAACAAAGTAATTCCAAAATGTAGTGAACCTGAAACGCTTAAAGAATTACAACTTATATTTCACAATAAATAATGAGAAAATTGTAATAATCAACGTCATATGTTACATACCTTTGTAATGACCCAGGGTCGGAATGGACTGGGTCGGATTGGAAGAGTCCGGGTGGCTCTCCACAAGCCTGGGATAAAGGTAGATGGAATACTATCGGATAATAATGAAATATACAAATTATTAATTTTCAATGGTATTATATATAGTATATATTATTAGGTAAATACAGTTCTTAAAAGTTACTTAAAAAACTGCGTCAAATGCTCTCCAAAATCGGTTCATATATTAGCCATAAAAAGTTTAAAAAGAAATGCCTTTACAAAATAACTTTCAAATATATTGTTGGAGCAATATTTTTGAATAGACATTATGTCTTATACAAAAAATAGCATTGAATGCCCCAATTCAGTTAATCGCTCGGTAAATATTGTTTCACAAAAACATAAAAAAGTGCTATTATTATTTTTCGAACTCAAGGAGCTCGAAAGTGAACAAAAAAGGCATATCCTTGAGCTCGAAGAAATAATTACGACCAGAAATATTTTTGATCGCTTTGAGCTCGAAAATAGTGGGAAGTTTCAGAGTTGACCTCAGGATTAACCACTTTTCAAAATTTAGCGTTTCATTTCTCTCTAAGTATGTATGATCCATTTTACATGTAAGTCGTCAACCAGAGGGTAGGCATTGTTGGGCACCTGCGCAGACTAGGGACCGGCTGGCAAACGCCACCTCGCCTATGTGGCCAGTCCGACATTGGTAATACCTGGCTATTGTCTGAAACATTCTCTCACTTATAGGTACTACATTTAATCATTTTTAGGGATAATTTTTGAATAAATAATTTAGGTAAATGTCGAAATTATAAATAAAACATCAAATTCATCGAAGTTGACAATTCAGATTGTTAATATAGCGTTCTGGCCACATTGAAAATTAAGGCGTGCTAACAGTGTCCAGTTAAGAAAACATATGAAGCAAATGCTATCTCGCTCGAATTATTTCAACTAATGATGAAAAGAAAGATATGAAAGTATGTCAGTGATCACAGAGAATGTACACAGAGTATATATCTTATTATTTGTCCTATGTCCGTCATTATGACTTTCGCCAGATATTTTCCGATTATTAATTTGTCATCTACTTCCTAATTTTGTAAATCTGCTAATGTAGCAAATATGAATAGCGATCATGTAGCAAACTAGAATATTAATAGGCAGGTAAGTACGTATGAACAGGTATATATAAAGGCATGAAATAATTAGAATATTAGTAGGCAGATATATAGTTTATATAGGTTCATTACGGTGAAGTTAAAAGAGGGAAGGTAATTTATATATCCGCATGTATCTATCTATGTATGTATGTATTTATTTGTGTACGCAGGCATGTATGTATGTAGACATAGGAATGTATTTAGGATCATTAAACACTGCAAACGTCTCTTACGATTTCAAATATTGAATATATTTGGCGTTAATTTTGTAGAAATTCATTATTCACAATTAAATGAAACTACGTGATGTAGTATTATTTCTATATTAGCAAAGATCTTTGCTAATATCCCACCTGAAGATGTTGTAATACAACGAAACCTAGGTCGTGGTAAAGAAATTAAAGATAGTAGATATAATACTACATCACATAGTTTCATTTAATTGTGTCTTATGATTTCGATAAGTGGTATATTATTGATATTGAATTCATCGTAAGTTCGTAACTTCTGGGTAACATAGTGTATAATAGGGACTAAAAAAAGGAAAATAAAACTTTTTGCAAAAAAATTGAATCGATATCAAATAACCATCGAATAAGAAGCACACTGAAAGTAACAAATAATGAAAATACAATAAACAATGTTACAACTAAGTACTCAACTTAGTTGTAACATTGTTACTTAGTTCTAACATTGTTACTTAGTTGTAATATCGTTTCAGAAAATAAATAGATATGCGAAGTACTGCTGCTGCTACAGATTTATAGAGTTGGTGTCAATTATAATGTAGCACTCATCTGTGTGTGTGTGGGTATGCACTTGAAAGGACAGAGAAGTGTGGATTGGCACAGATTTCAAACATTTCTAGCAGTAGCAAATGTTGTATTTTGCAAATTTATGTACGGAAACTATTTTGTACCGCAATATATTTATGTTTAGAAACGATATTGTCCCAACTAGGTAATCGTATTTTCTTTATTTTATACTTCTTAGTGCGCTTTTTCTTCGGTGGTTATTTGAAGTCGATTCAATTTGTTTGTAAAAAGTTTTATTAATTATCATTTATATGTTAAATCTATTGACAAAACAAATCCAAATTAAAATTTCCGTTAGAATCAAGTCCTTCCAAGAAACCTCTCATACATCAACTAGTCAACATTGAAAAATTGTATATGGTTCCTCCCGATAAACTTGCTTACATTTAACTCGTGATTATATTCCATTAGCAAGATTTAATTACGTAAAGTGCCATTTGTTGGACATAACATGGAAGTAATAATCTACTCGTATATTCACCTGAATAAATTTGAGAAGATTATAATTTTTGCTAAGTCTGTTACGTATCTGGCAAAATTTACGTTATGTCTCAAATACTTTAAAATAATTATATTTTACACTGTTTTCCGGTTCAAAGGTTTTATATATTTCTGTTTTAAATTCTATCCGGTATTTGAACATCATTTTTGTACGATGATTATTATGAAATCACAGTTCCTGATAATCCACAGCTCCTTAACAATACACCGTAAACATATTTTCAAATATTTCAAGTAACATATTTTCAAGTAAATACTTTTAGGACCTCTAGCTACGTTTGTGTGAAAATTTTATTAAAATCAATTCTGACAGTAGCTTTTACACAACATCCGATTAAAGGCACAAACAGATAAATGAATATTTCAAAAATATGTCATTCTATAGTTATTTATAGACCCTTTAATCTGTACATTAATACACGTGCATATATATGTATACATATGTATGTATAAATATATATATATATATATATATATATATATATACATAAACACACAGGTTGTACCAAAGAACATATTTATTATTCATACAAGTGATTTTACCCATTAAAATGGCGAAATTTGGAGTGTGTTTCTGTAAAAAAATGTAATTTTTTTTCTTGAAATCTCAAATGTGACGATGATTTTTTTCAGCAACGACCGAGAATTTGGGTATTTTGTCTCATTTGTGTCGGAATAGTTCGAACCATAACATAGTAATTTTAAAATTGATAAATTTTCGATAGAATCAAATAATGTTTAACACGTTCAATACGCAATACTTACGGTATGAGAGCATTTTAGCAAAAGTTTATTTTTCATCTTTTTAAATTTTTTTTAAGTCCAAGAATAGTTATAAATAACGTATTTAACAATTATAAAGGATACATTATTTTCTTATTGCATAAATCGATTTAAAAAGTGCCTACTAATAAACAGCTTCAAAATGCTAAATTTCAAATATTTTTTAATCATTTTATTTTTAACATTGTCTTCTTTTTTCGTTTAATATTTGAATATTGATGTTCTTATTTGCATATGAAGTACCTACACTATATATATATATATATATATATATATATATATATATATATATATACATATATACATATACATATATATATATATATATATATATATATATATATATATATATATATATATATATATATATATACCTATCCACATTACAAGTCAACTTTAAGCGAAACTTTTTAAATATTTGGTCGTAACCAAACTTTACTCAGATAGTGCAGTTTAGTAGGAGATAAAATCATTTTAATGTAGCTTGTGGTTAACTCCCTACTCGCTTGAAGTTTATATAGTAAACCATAAAAGAAATTAGTAAACTGACCTACAGTGCTAATTTTTGTATAAATCAAATAAAGTTTTGTTTTCTTGAAGATTTATTATATTTATTGAATGGCAATGTTTTTCAGTGACGATTCATCTGGTGTCTATACCGCAGCAATATGTGGAGGTAAATAATGTGGACGCGTCGGATTTTTCAGATCTTTGTTTGCGTATTGTTGTTTTTTGGATAGGCGTACTTTATATTTAAAAATAATATATATATACATATACGCTTCTTTATAAATCCACAAGTAGTATAATCTCTGTAGGACGGAAATCGGCACACAATAATATAATTAAAATACTCGACTTATCACTAGATAATGAAAAGTGTTTATTAAATGGGAAAAATATTTAACTTTGCTTACAGAAGGATGTTGCAATGGGGCATAGGCAAATTCCATCGCATTAATAAAAAATCTAAGCGTGTGCAGCCGTGGGAAAAAGCTAGTCTAATCTACATATTAAGAAGGTTGTATTTATATAATTTAGTCTATTATAAATACATAAGTGTGTAGATTAAGCGTGAATGGGTAATAAATATACAAACACACTTTTCGTGATATTAATAATCCATGCGTGCGAAGGTACGGGTAATATGTTCGTCTGCTTGCAATATTGATAAATATTTTATCCTGCTAGACCGAACTAGGCTTACGTGAGACAAATTGTTACATATATGTGGATTGGAGGTGCGCAAAATATATCAGTGAAAAGAAAAGAGTTATATATATCATTTGATAGGAAAGATATATGTACTCATTTATATCTTTAGCTGAGTAGCTCAGTATCTCAATACTCATAGTTATTAACGAAATTATTTATTAAGCATATGTTGAACAATAGTCATACAAGGTGGTGATAAAAATAATGACTGAACATTATGCATTATTGTTTGAAAATAAAAATAAATACTACAAGAGTGCCTACTTGATTTTGCTTAATGCTTTGCAGATTTAGGATTTAGGATTATCAATCTAGATTCAAATTATACATAAAATAATTTTAATAATAATTAAATAAATTGGAATAGATTGGTATATGTATATAATTTTAAATTGGAATTTTGAAATTAATTAAAAAAAGTGTTTGTTTACGCAAATATTTTGAGCGAACTAAATAAAGTATACTTTATCACAGCTCTCACATTCGATCGCGAGTAGCTAGTTCGTCTACATAGATCCAGTTGCATATTTGACTAAACAGTTCGATCGTTTTCTTTCTCTTTCATATAACGTCAAAACATATACTTTTATATCTATCTTAACGACGCGACGAGTGAGTAAAATGATAGGGTTGGTAAAACGAAAAAGACGCCGATCACTCCCGAGCTAGTGATGTACTGATTCATTTTGATTTCACGTGGGCGAGTGACAGATATGATCGTAAAATGTGAACTATATCTTTTATATCTCTCACTCGTGAGTTACACATCTCTAATGTAGATTAACGGTGAATGGGTAATAAATATACAAACATACTTCTCGTGATATTAGTATTCAATGCTGGCGTAGGTACGGGTAATATCTTCGCCTTATAAGAGAATCACTCGTTTTGATATAACTTCACCTTACTTTTACGCCACTTAAAACAAAAATGAAGGCTAATATTTTATTATTTTCGGTCGAAGATATTCTAGGTGTAATATTGGTAAATGTTTTATTCTGCTATACCAACTAGGTAAACGCGAGCCAAATTTAGTGATTCGTTACCTAGTTGCATAGTTACTAGGTAAGAAATAAAACAAAAACAAATTTGTGTTTACAATATTAGTATGGATTGAATCACGCTTTTTTAAATATTTTATTACATAAATAAATATTGATTTTATCAACCATTTATACAACTTATTTCAATGACACAAAAATAATTGCAGAAATCTTCTCCTTAATATAAGAAACTGTGTTTAATATAATTATTGGGTTTAGAAATGTTTAGGGTTAATGAGAGTACAACGGTTTTCAGAAAATTGTCCAAGATATTTGTAGATAATATTAAAATGTTTTGTAAAATTGATCAACGCCATAAAGAAAAAGTAAACATTTTGTGAAAAGTCGTTTTATGTATTATTTGTAATTTGGGATGATGGTATGGATGGATGGAAAAAAAATGGTATAAAACACCATTCGTGTTCATAATAAATGAAACACATTACAAATAAATAACGAGTTGCTTGCGAAATGTAGTAATAAATCGCAAGTACTTCTGTTTATGTAGCATAATCTAGATTTCAAGCCTTTCAATGGTCTTAAATATCTGTTTAAAATTCTTCTTAATAGTAAGTGAAAGCGAGTTCCGAAGGGCCATTTTAAATCTGTGGTGAATTTTACCCGAACATTATAAAAATGCTAAAACAAACTAAAAACAATATTAAAATACGTCAGTTGCATTTGAATTAGGTAAGTGTAATATGCCCTCTACACTACTCGCGAAATTACCTCGACGAACTGCTCGTATCGTAGTCCGAAGTACGTGACTACACACTCGTGCGACTTCGCGAGGAGCTCAGTAGCAGGCTTGAGTGCGTGCGACGTGTAAACAGTACGACGTCTATCTGCAAACTGAAGTACGCTGAGTAGTGTAGTGAGATGCTTCGTGTAACTTCGTGAAGTTCTTTAACTTGGGTGAAAACCTATTGTCGATCCTTCCGATGTCGATCGAAAAGTTGTTTAGCTTAATGAAATCTAAGTTTTAAGTGTACGCTAATTATTTTATAATCAATAATATTTCTGTAATTCTTAAAACTGGGACATCGCCCGTGTTCCAGTTTTCATAATTGCGGATTGTGAAGCAAACCATTTGATTTTAATTTATAACTGACTTTTTGTGTTAAGAATACGAAAAAAAAACAGATTTGTTATAGGTTTATCGTATATAGTATTTGTTACTATGACAAACATACTTTCTACTTGTTAATTAGACATGAATGTATTTTTAGAAATATGAATAAACCTACAGTTCTTCCTTATAAACCACATTTTTTACTAATTTCGAGGTCGGTGACAGTGAGACCAGGCGAGTTGAAGCACTGACATGGGAGAAAGCCATATAAAATCCACCATGGGAAAAATAACACGCCCTCCCTTAAATCAACCCCAACGGATTATCGGATTGACGGCCCTGTGATTTATTAATTGTCATAGCAAAGCTGCAAAATTGGAACTGTAAATTTAACTCTTAAATTCGAAAGTTAGGTCGTTGGCATCATAAGGATTTGGGATATGAAGACCGTTTCCACCCGCATCCAGTTAATATAGTAGCTTCTAATACGTTCTGATGTAAGACTTTGATTTGAAGCCTAGTTCCGTTATAATGTTTTGGTGGCTTTAAATTCCTTAACAACATAATGGATGTTAACATCCGTATTTATCTACAACTCCGAAAAATTTAGTTAACGCATGCGACCATCAATAACGTCTGCCCGCGTTAGGGTCGCCATCTCACGCACCCCCTCCCGCTCCCTGACCCCGGCCCCGCAGCCTCTTTTCGCTTACCTTGTCGTGCATGCAGTGATTTGTGATACGATGACGATACACAAAATCAGAATTTATTTTTCTTGAATCGAGATAACTATTTATTACTGCTTGAGATGGATGTCTGAAATTATTATATTACTGGATGTATGAAATAACTATATCAGGACAAACCTTTCACATCTCCAATAAACGCATTAATTTCTTTATTAACCAAGAGTGTAAATCTAAAATTTCACGTGTCTAACTAACAAACCGAGGAAATTTCAACTGGGGGAGTTAGGGGTAGAGTTTCCAAATTTCCTTTCTTAGCGCTCACTTACGCTATAGAAAGAACCTATCTGCAAGTTCCGGGTACTAATTTTCCGTTGTGCGTTGATCGCTGGGTCAGTCAGTCATTTACCTTCTTCTTTTATACATAAAGGTTTAAATTTTGATGTAAAACGATTTATAAAATTTTTTCCTGGCATGGGGAGGCAGTCGCGCCCAAATTAGCGACAGTTTCTGTCGAAGTAATTTTAAACTTAAGTAATTATATGATAGATAAAATATGAAAAATGTAGGAAGTATATTATGATAATTAGCTTTCCATTTAGGAGGTTATATAAAGTTTGCTTTTATATTAATAGTGACAAATACATTAATTTGAGTTTATTGAAATAAAAGACGTTGATTGGAATGTTTTATAATTCAAGGAAACGTCATTTTTACTGTTATAAAATTATATTTTACAAACCTAGACAATATTTATAATGCTTAAAATCAAGTTAAAAAATGAGTTTAAAACATAAAATGGTTGATTGACGCGAGACAAATCATTGTTACATATCGATAAACTAAAACGCTTTGTTTCGAAAATATTAATTTCCCAAATGATCTTTCGAAGCGCCCTTAAACTTATATGAAAGAAGGAATATTGAATATTCCAAATCCGTTACATTCATTTCAGTTTCAAACAGGTAACAATACTTTTCACTTCTCGTTTCAATCGGAACGGAAAATCAAAATGAAAATGACACCTACCGCTTTACACGAAGTTTAGCTGAGGTGTTCTCTATTTGCTGGGGTACTTATAGGACCTTCGATAAATTTTGTGAATTGTTGACATATAATATTGAAGAAAAGTAAAGGAAAAGTAGGGACAAAAAGTCTGCGTATAAAAGTTATTTGAACAAAAAGACTTTCTGGAGGTTATAAGTAAGATATACTAGTAGTAGATATATATGTAGTATACTAGGTTAATTGACATAGATAGAATTTTTCAGATTTTCCTCTATGATAATCCATAACATTTTTTGATTTCAGCTATATTACGGAAAAATAATTTATTTTTCAGAAAGAAAATATTTTTTTATTTTCAATATTTTCTTAATCAGAATTACATTTAAAGATTTCATTATTATAAACAGGGCGCTCATACAAAAAATTTAAGAAAAACACTGTATTATCAGAATAACAGATTTTTTTTTCACGAAAAAATACTCGTATCGTTCACTGTTCAAGGTCGAATAAGGTGGTAGGTGCGTCGTGTAGGATATCGCTTTGATGAAATCGTGCGGCTCTCTGTGTGCGTGCACTATTCATTCTTGCGGTGACGTTGAAATAATATTTTTCGAGAACGAGAAAAAGTTATTGACTTCATTAAGTTGACTTTGCTATACCAATAATACAACATATGTAGAAAATAATAAGCTCATTGTTGGAATTTTCATCTGTCTGTTAATTTATAAGCATTCAACAGTGATTTCGCTCGTGGCGATTAAATGAACAATTTAAGGTTTTGAACTCATTTCGGCTAATTGTCTTATCTAGACGTAATTTAATTTTAACTATTATTTGTTAAGGCCTAGAATTGTATACGAGTATATAATACTAATTAAAAAAAATATTTTAAAGACTTTATAGCTTAACGGCTTTAGAAGTTTAATAGTTAATAGGCGTTTAACAGTGATTTTTGTTTATACGCTTAGTACTTAAAACTACTGAAAGGAGTTATATTAAGTTTCTGCTCTTATGCTTCTTAAAGCTTGGGAAAGAATATGACGTATTGAGAATATTTGGATATCTGTTTATCAGTGTTTTTGTATAAAAATTTATATGTAATTTCTATTGTTGCGTTTATTAGGAACAAGTTGAGAAATTAAGGAAAAAATGTTATTAAATATCATGACACGATTAACTATTCCGTACTTATATTATTAACACTAACAATTGAATACATTAACTAATTCACGTAGGAGCCATCGTGGGTGAAACCGTATTAAAAATAAATAATTTACTTTGTTTATAACTAGCTTTATGGACAACCCTGTTCCCTTTGATGTTAAAATATATGAGTTTGTTATAGTATTTGTGTTGTCTCTAACCGTTTTCAGAATAAAAAGGTCATATGGAAATCGAAGAACGTGGAACAGGGCTTGTTATTTTCATGCAATATGCAGAAGGTAGGAAAATACTACTACGAAAATAAATACCGCCCCAAGCGTTGCACCGCTTGCAGCGATATTGATTTTGTGAGTATCGATTTTAAAAATAAATACCCCATCCAACATAAATGCCAGCATAATGAGACGCCATTAAATAAGTTGTTTCCTTAAAGGATGTGCAATTATGGCCATCTTTGACGGGTAATTGCATAATGATAACATAGACGTTACTTCCGGTTGGAGGCGATGAGAACCGGGCCGACTGTCGCCAGTTAGTCTTACGGTTTGTTAATCGATAACTATATTTTATTAACGATTTTTTTTTATTTTTCTTTATTGTAGCTTATCCCCTTCTTTGTTTATCCATGATTTATTTTATTTTACGTAATCTTTTATAATTAACTTTTCCATATATACTTTTTTAGGGTTCTTTAGTGAAAAAAACTGTTAATTGTGAATTTTTTTCGCATACCAAAGGTCCAGTACATCGTTTTAATTGAAATTATTAGTCATTACTAAATATGGATTTCTTATTGTAATAAATATTTAATAATACCTAGTATAATTAAGTTGGGGGACATATATAAATTATCACACATTAGTCACAGCCGTTTTTCCGAAAAACCGCATTAGGTAGAAACTTGAAATTAGGCTTAGTAATAAAGCATAATAACTTTTACATTAAGAAAAAAATAGGGTTTTCCCTATTCAAAGATTGTAGGAAAATCATAACGACGATTCTAGATGTCGTAGTTGGGGTTTCGTTCCTCAAAACGAAAAAAACGGACTTTGTTGTCCACCGGTCCGTCTGTCTGTCTGTTTTTAGAAACAGTATGATATATCAATTAATATTGTCTATGGTTTTACAATGCTGTGAAACCATAGACAATATGATTTTTGGTTCACGCAACAAGAAGATATGGTCTTTGAAGCGTATTCTTGAAGTTTACCCCTTAAGAATCGATTTCACATATAACGCCCGGTAATAAGTTTTATGAGGAGTAAAATCAGAAGTTCAGAGCGTTAAAAAAGAGTAATAGTTTATAAGTTTGGATGTAGGAGGTAATCTCCGAAACTCCTCATCCGATTTCAAAAATTCTTTCACCAATAATTTATAAAGGACCTTCAGGATGGACATAGGTTGTATATTATCCCGTTAAAAATGTTTTTTCATGGGAACCAGTTCTGCAACGTAAGTCAACGAAAAAACAATCAAGCGAATGCATTTCTTATGTAGGCTGCCTTAACGGTGAAAGATATATTGATAAATGATATTGATATTTATATTTATATACAGTGTTACCTATTTTATACATTCCAAGGATAACTGTATTTAAGGAGTAGATTTCAGTGGGGCGTCGGAGCTGACAAGCACAATTTTTTTGTTATTTATATTGTTGTCAAAACCTATAAGGTATTTCCGGTCAACATACAATCTTAATCCGAAAGTCGGCATAATGGGAGGTCTTATAGCACAAGTGAAAAAAATATCCAAAAACGATGATTTCTAATTTTATGTAGAATTACAATTTTTTTAAATACGCAAATGTGGAAGATATAGTAGGCAATATATTTACGTTCAAAGTAAATAAATTTTATGAATAGTTTAATAGCAATATAACGTAGCATTAAATGTTTATAAATGCCTAAATGTGTATGGAATTCTCGTAGTGCGATTTCTACTCGTGCTTGTCAGGTCTTTTTAAATATTCATGATAATATATATGTTCCATGTACTTAATTACATTAGGTGCTATTAATAAATTTATCGTGTTAGGACGTCCATATTAGAGACGACTTATGATAAACAAAGTAATTTCACTTCAATTGAGGTAAGGAACACTAGGTGCGCGGTTCATACTCGCATTTGGTCTGTTTTATCCATTTTTAAATTTTGTGATCACAAAAATCATAAAGGGATATGCAATACGACAGTTCTAATATTAAAGAATATGTTTGAACCATCTGAAAAAATTCTAGATTTTAGTCTTTGATTAGAGCATTGAATTAGACATGTATTGGTTAGTTTGCTTTAACCATTTTTATTTATTTATAACAACAACTAGTATATGACAAGGGAATTTACTTTTTATATGCTCTGATATGCATTTACCTAGATTTTCATTACTTTTTCTGTCACAAAAATATATAGAAAAAGTAACGAGAAAATAAATATCTAATTTTCCAAATAATTCTGCCGACGTGACTTAAATCTAGATTTAATACGTTTTTTTGTTTTCGTGTTTTATTTGTCTAGATTTAAACCTTTTTTTATTTCCAAACAAAGTAAAGTTTTTCCTTTATTACTTCTTTCACGCTGCCAAATTGTGTAACAAAGTTTTATTCTCTTTACTAAATTGACTCTTTTTCCTATCTTTCATTTTATTAGCTCCTTTTCCTTCTTATTTTCTAAATAGAAAGCTTTTAGGGAAATTATCGAATTTTGCCAAAATTTCTCAAAACGAATTATGAAGTTAAAGTTTATTCAATTTTATGATTAGAGAAAATTGGTTCGGTTAGACACTGAGAGCTGACATAGATCGGTCTTATAAGCTATTCTGATGTTTGTTTAAAAATCTTTAAATATGGTAGTTAATTAAGAATATCGGCAAACAAGATTGACACCAGAGAGGACACAACTGATTCGCATACCAAAAAATGCTAATTTTTTGACCATGTTGTTAATATTTGCGGTATATGGAAAATGGAACTGGTACTTTATAACAACCATTATTGAAATGCCGCTACTTTTATTTTGACATACTAATATACTTTGTCTGATAAATAGGGTTATCATAGCGATTATCAGTTACAATTTCAAGATACCAAATATTTAAATTGTAACTAATTAGTCAAAATATAATACTAATATAATGTGTTTGATAAATAGCGTTATAATAGCGATTATCAGTTACAATTTAAATATACCAAATATTTAAATTGTAACTGATTAGTCATAATATAATACTAATATAATTTGTTTGATAAATAGCGTTATAATAGCGATTATCAGTTACAATTTAAATATATCAAATATTTAAATTGTAACTGATTAGTCATAATATAATACTAATATAATTTGTCTGATAAATAGTATTATAATAGCCATTATCAGTTATATTTTAAATATATCGAATATTTAAATTGTAACTGATTAGTCATAATATAATACTAATATAATTTGTCTGATAAATAGTGTTATAATAGCAATTATCAGTTATATTTTTAATATATCAAATATTTAAATTGTAACTTATTAGTCATAATATAATACTAATATAATTTGTCTGATAAATAGTGTTATAATAGCAATTATCAGTTATATTTTTAATATATCAAATATTTAAATTGTAACTTATTAGTCATAATATAATACTAATATAATTTGTCTGATAAATAGTGTTATAATAGCAATTATCAGTTATATTTTAAATATATCAAATATTTAAATTGTAACTGATTAGTCAAAATCTGAATATAACATTTAAAATATCGAAAATCTCTATTTAATAATCATTATTTCAGTCATTATTTCTTTTGTTTGTTAAATAAGGTTTTGATTTTTAGACAAAGATAAGTTTAATAACGATTTTTTATTAAACGCTAGTTAAAATAATAAATATAAAATATGAGATCCACAGAAGAATAAGTATTTTATATCAAAGCTTCATGTCGCGGATGGCATGAAACTTTTTACAGTCAAGGATGCAGCAGATGGCGAACGGCTGCAGCGTGGCATCGTTGAGTGGAGCACAGTAACTCAATATTGAACAAGTGTTCAATATTGAGTTACAGCCATGCAAACGTTTCTAGTCTTCAGTTTTGATTCGTGATCGGTAGCAAAAAAAAATAGTTTCGAAAACTTGGATTCTTTTGTACAACTTGGAATATTTTTAAAGAACTTACATACTGCGCCATCAATTAGCTCCGCTGGACACTTTATTAGCGCAAGGCCGATTAGAATATGTTTCCATTATTTGGAGCCAACATGAAGCCAAGTACAGCTTGCTGACTGAACGTGGCAAGATATTCCTCCGATATCTTTATATGAGATAGTATGATTATTAAATTTTTCTCAACTAAATGAAACTAGATGATGTAGTAATAACATCTTTATAACTTTATTTAAGTTCTTTACCACGACCTAGGTTTCGTTGTATGACAATATCTTCAGATGGGCAATTTGTGAAGATTCGTACATTCTTACATTATCTTTACAAATAGCCCACCTGAAGACGTTGTCATACAACGAAACCTAAGTAGAAAAACTAAAACTAAAGTAGAAGTAAATTAAAATAGAAATAACACTACAACATGTAGTTTCATTTAGTTGAGAAAAATTTAATTATAATGAATTTCCACAAAATTTATACGCCAAATATATTCAACAGAGTGGTTACTTCCTCTTTCTACTTTCTACAGATTTCCTCTTAGGTGTGCTGGTTTTCCATTACTTATAATTCAGAAGTGGTGTTACGCTTATGGAATTTATATTCCATTTATTAAATATATTTTCCATTTATAAAGAAAAATTCTATATTCTATATAATTGAGTAAACTTTCGTTTATATACAAAATAATTTCTTGCACTTAAGCAGTTTTTTGCTACATCACCCTCCAGAACTAAATTATATCGGAACTCTTCAGTTTCCCGAGGTATTCAACTACGCTCAACCACCTGATAGCGGTCGCATCAGCGTGTGATTTGCTTATAATCAGTGAAATTAAATTTGTCGATATGTCTATTTGTCGATATATTCATATTTAATCTAACAGTTTAAACTTTGTTAAACCATTAATTTTTTATCGTTACGTATAGTTTACCTATGTGTGTGCGTGTGTCGAAATAAATAAATAAATATTATCGATTAATTAATTTTAGTGTCCTTACTTCTATAATATCCATTATCACATTTTTTATCGCGTCGTGTTAAATAAATTATATACCAGTTCAAAACTTTTAAATATTATTTTCACACAATACTCACCAAGATCATTAATATGAACACGGCTTAAAATATGTATAGTCGTAATGCGTTTTAATTTTTATCCATTGATATTTACAAGTAGGTCTGATTAAGTATTGTTGTTAGCTGCGCTCCTCTGATTAACTCTTGGAGTTTAGTATCAAGAATGGAAAAATAGCACCCTTGCATGGAGCTTAAGGTGTTTATATGCCAGTATTTTAATTAGAATAAAAAGTTCATAACCTAATATTACTTAATACAGTTAAAAAATCAAAATCAAAATGCATTTTATTTAACGTTCATTGTAAACTTGTAACTTCTTATGTAAATAACATTTCGGTGTCGGCAGGTAAATATATTTCGATGCGAAAATTCCTTGGACACTATATACGTATCATTTATAATTTAGTAGTTCTAAAGGTATATAAATAATGTACCTAAATATTTAAAAGCATATTATAACTGTCCTAAGATATCAAAGTGTACTATATACTGAAAACTTAGGTCAAGGACTATTTATCTAATTAAACTCTCTTTTCACCTGACAAAGTTTTTATGAAAAACAGTCCATCGATAATAACCGCCATTAAAGGTAATTCCAAACTCGTGGGCCCTCCAATGGTAGGTTTGGGTTAATTTAAGGATAAAACTATTTCCTGTTACTTTGACGACGTGTCAAGTAAACTTGTACGAATTAATTAATAACAAGTTAAGAATATAAGTGGATCTGAATGATGTCATCAATTGCCCTGTAATTGTACGTACGTCCTCTAGTTAAGTCAGTATCATTTTAACATTTCAAGGCTATTTAATTATATTGATTGATAGTTATAAAATTTATTTTGTTTGTAATAAATGGTTGGTTCAATCTAAAAGAATAATCTGTTTGACATTGTGGCAATTTTAATTATTGTATTAAATTGATTTTTCGTGTTTAAGCAGGTTAGTAACAAGTTAATAAAATATTTAAGGGAATAAAAAATTAGCCGCCATAAACTAGTTAAAATGCGTAATTACTTCTTAATCTTGCGTTACGCATGATATACATTGGTTTCTAACGTATTTATAGAGAATATACTTAAAATAAAATTTAATCAAGAACCTGTTTAGAATAGTATAGGAATAACACCGCTAATTAACGTTGTGTTTCTCAGAAATGTTCCGATGTCAGCTGGAGTTCTACCAAAACTCAGTTTAAAACCACGGTGGTTTATTAACCTAAAAACGTTGAGAGTGTCAGGGGTACGTCAGACGTAATCCAATTTGAAAACAGGGGTAGGAACAGTCTGCAATAGTTGGTTTTATCAGAGACGTTTATAGACGTAAACTAGTCGTAACACCTCCACGACTTGTTATCAAACTCAGCGATGTAGTGCTAGTCTACACGCATTGAGTTTCACAAAATTACTTTTAATTGTGGGTGAGAAAAACTGTGCAATGATTGAGGGTGAAAATCGATGTTGTAGAGTCTGTCTACGAGTGTTGATTTTTGTTGAGTGTTGATTAATTGTGGTTGAATTGAATCTCCACTACGACTCAAAATGAAAATCGATTCGGTAGAGCTAAAAACCGGATTGATTGAACCAGTCTATTTTTGAGTTTCACAAAAAAAGTGGCAGATGTGAAACATGGAATTATGGAGCTCTATCACAATTCGATGTTAAAAGAGAAACGGTAGAATCAGTCCATAAACTTTGAGTTTTAGAAATGCTTGCATATATGGATGAGCCGGAGTTTTACCAAGACTCAATGTTAAAGTCCAAATGGCGAGACGAGCCAATAAGCGTTGATTTTATTAAAGGTAATAAATGCGGATGAGCCGGGGCGCTATCACAGCTCAGTGCGGCAGACGGAGTAGAGCCAATCAACAAGTATTTATTTTTTCAAACATTTATAAATATTTATTTTTACATCTCAAAGTGAAAACCGGCGCGGTAGAGCCAGTCTATAAGCTTTGACTTTTACAGAGGAGATGCGAGTGAACTTAAGATTAGAGAGAGGATACGAGTGAGATGGGTTGCTGCCACGTTAAAACGAAATTGTAGGACTCATCTGAGAGTTCTGAGAGGTGTTGCTAATGCGAGCTAACCGTAACTTTACCGCAGTTTAGAGTGAACATAAATGTAGTAGGGCTTATGAGAGACACTCTACATATACCGATTTTCTCAGAGAATTTTACTTACTCTACTCTTCAGTTTGTAAGGTTTTCTATTGTAGAATTTATACATAAAATATTTAATATTTCTAGCAATAAATGTCTAAATTGACATTTATTGCTGAAATATTAAATATTTTATTTTATTATTACCGATTTTATGATTTTAGTAATATTTAACTTTCTTCTGACATTTGTAATTATTCATAAATGTAACTACCAATAACACTATATTAAACGTACGAAGAATCGAGAATTTGCCATTCGATCCATGAGTCCAGTGAGATCCTTGAGCCACCATGTGGCCGCTACAAAAACCGTGAATGTATGTTATTTCGCTAATTTAAGAGAATTTGCCATTCGATTCTTGAGTCCAGACAAGAAAACGAGTTTCAAAATGTATGTAGCGCCACCATGTGGCCACTACGAAAACCGTGAATGTATGTTATTTCGCTAATTTAAGAGAATTTGCCATTCGATTCTTGAGTCCAGACAAGAAAATGAGTTTCAAAAAGTATGTAGCGCCACCATGTGGCCACTACGAAAACCGTGAATGTATGTTATTTCGCTAATTTAAGAGAATTTGCCATTCGATTCTTGAGTCCAGACAAGAAAACGAGTTTCAAAAAGTATGTAGCGCCACCATTTGGCCACTATGAAAACCGTGAATGTATGTTATTTCGCTAATTTAAGAGAATTTGCCATTCGATCCTTGAGTTAATTTCAAACAAGTTTTGTTTCTATAATAGGCAAGGTTAATTAAAAAAACCTATCAAACTTCGTGATAGCTTTAATCGTAGGGTCTTGGTAGTCATTCTGTAGAATAAACTTGTTAATGCCATAATAACATTGAGTTATGTTCGATTAACGCGCTATTAAATTTTGTTTCGTTTTACTACGATAATTTTCGTCGCATCAAATTATCAAATAACAATATACTCGTACATACCGGCTTGTCACTGCAAAATGTTGCTGAATTTATATAATGAAATAACAATAAGATGAAAATAAAAAAAACAGTACAGAATTAATTATTACTATATGATTAATTTATATTAAAATTGATCTATATGAAGCGTATTTGAGTGAAGCGATTAGAATAAAATTGAGCTATGTTCGATTAACGTGCTATTAACTTTTGTTTGATTTTACAATGATTTTTATTACATCAAATCGTCAAATAACAATATACTCGTACATACCGGCTTGTCAGTGCAAAATGTTGCTGCATTTACATAATGAAATAATAATAAGTTGAAAATAAAAAAAAACGGTACAGAATTAATTATCACTAAATGATTAATTTATATTAAAATTGACCTATCTGAAGCGTATTTGAGCGAAGCGATTAGAATAAAATTGAGCTATGTTCGATTACCGTGCTATTAAATTTTGTTTGATTTTACAATGATTTTTATTACATCAAATCGTCAAATAACAATATAATCGTACATACCGGCTTGTCAGTGCAAAATGTTGCTGAATTTATATAATGAAATAATAATAAGTTGAAAATAAAAAAAACAGTACAGAATTAATTATTACTATATGATTAATTTATATTAAAATTGATCTATATGAAGCGTATTTGAGTGAAGCGATTAGAATAAAATTGAGCTATGTTCGCTTAACGTGCTATTAAATTTTGTTTGATTTTACAACAATGATTTTTATTACATCAAATCGTCAAATAACAATATACTCGTACATACCGGCTTGTCAGTGCAAAATGTTGCTGAATTTATATAATGAAATAATAATAAGTTGAAAATAAAAAAAACAGTACAGAATTAATTATTACTAAATGATTAATTTATATTAAAATTGACCTATATGAAGCGTATTTGAGTGAAGCGATTAGAATAAAATTGAGCTATGTTCGCTTAACGTGCTATTAAATTTTGTTTGATTTTACAACAATGATTTTTATTACATCAAATCGTCAAATAACAATATACTCGTACATACCGGCTTGTCAGTGCAAAATGTTGCTGAATTTATATAATGAAATAATAATAAGTTGAAAATAAAAAAAACGGTACAGAATTAATTATCACTAAATGATTAATTTATATTAAAATTGACCTATCTGAAGCGTATTTGAGCGAAGCGATTAGAATAAAATTGAGCTATGTTCGATTACCGTGCTATTAAATTTTGTTTGATTTTACAATGATTTTTATTACATCAAATCGTCAAATAACAATATAATCGTACATACCGGCTTGTCTGTGTAAAATGTTGCTGAATTTATATAATGAAATAATAATAAGTTGAAAATAAAAAAAAACGGTACAGAATTAATTATCACTAAATGATTAATTTATATTAAAATTGACCTATATGAAGCGTATTTGAGTGAAGCGATTAGAATAAAATTGAGCTATGTTCGCTTAACGTGCTATTAAATTTTGTTTGATTTTACAACAATGATTTTTATTACATCAAATCGTCAAATAACAATATACTCGTACATACCGGCTTGTCAGTGCAAAATGTTGCTGAATTTATATAATGAAATAATAATAAGTTGAAAATAAAAAAAAACGGTACAGAATTAATTATCACTAAATGATTAATTTATATTAAAATTGACCTATATGAAGCGTATTTGAGTGAAGCGATTAGAATAAAATTGAGCTATGTTCGATTACCGTGCTATTAAATTTTGTTTGATTTTACAACAATGATTTTTATTACATCAAATCGTCAAATAACAATATACTCGTACATACCGGCTTGTCAGTGCAAAATGTTGCTGAATTTATATAATGAAATAATAATAAGTTGAAAATAAAAAAAACGGTACAGAATTAATTATCACTAAATGATTAATTTATATTAAAATTGACCTATCTGAAGCGTATTTGAGCGAAGCGATTAGAATAAAATTGAGCTATGTTCGATTACCGTGCTATTAAATTTTGTTTGATTTTACAATGATTTTTATTACATCAAATCGTCAAATAACAATATAATCGTACATACCGGCTTGTCTGTGCAAAATGTTGCTGAATTTATATAATGAAATAATAATAAGTTGAAAATAAAAAAAAACGGTACAGAATTAATTATCACTAAATGATTAATTTATATTAAAATTGACCTATATGAAGCGTATTTGAGTGAAGCGATTAGAATAAAATTGAGCTATGTTCGCTTAACGTGCTATTAAATTTTGTTTGATTTTACAACAATGATTTTTATTACATCAAATCGTCAAATAACAATATACTCGTACATACCGGCTTGTCAGTGCAAAATGTTGCTGAATTTATATAATGAAATAATAATAAGTTGAAAATAAAAAAAAACGGTACAGAATTAATTATCACTAAATGATTAATTTATATTAAAATTGACCTATATGAAGCGTATTTGAGTGAAGCGATTAGAATAAAATTGAGCTATGTTCGATTACCGTGCTATTAAATTTTGTTTGATTTTACAACAATGATTTTTATTACATCAAATCGTCAAATAACAATATACTCGTACATACCGGCTTGTCAGTGCAAAATGTTGCTGAATTTATATAATGAAATAATAATAAGTTGAAAATAAAAAAAAACGGTACAGAATTAATTATCACTAAATGATTAATTTATATTAAAATTGACCTATATGAAGCGTATTTGAGTGAAGCGATTAGAATAAAATTGAGCTATGTTCGATTACCGTGCTATTAAATTTTGTTTGATTTTACAACAATGATTTTTATTACATCAAATCGTCAAATAACAATATACTCGTACATACCGGCTTGTCAGTGCAAAATGTTGCTGAATTTATATAATGAAATAATAATAAGTTGAAAATAAAAAAAAACGGTACAGAATTATCACTAAATGATTAATTTATATTAAAATTGACCTATATGAAGCGTATTTGAGTGAAGCGATTAGAATAAAATTGAGCTATGTTCGCTTAACGTGCTATTAAATTTTGTTTGATTTTACAACAATGATTTTTATTACATCAAATCGTCAAATAACAATATACTCGTACATACGGGCTTGTCAGTGCAAAATGTTGCTGAATCTATTTAATAAAATAATAATAAGTTGAAAATAAACAAAACAGTACAGAATTAATTATTACTATATGATTAATTTATATTAAAATTGACCTATATGAAGCGTATTTAGGTGAAGCGACTAGAATAACTTTGAGCTATTTTCGATTAACGCGTTATTCAATCTTGTTTGTTTCTACCATAATGACTTTCGTTATATCAAATCATCAAATAACAGTATACTCGTACATATGAGCCTGTCAGTGCAAAATGTTGCTGAATTTATATAATAAAATAATAATAAGATGAAAATAAAAAAAATAGTCCGGAATTAATGATTTCTCTATAGAATTTAAGTATTTGAAGGTATTCGAGTGCAGCGACCAGAATAAAATTGAGCAATGTTCGATGAACACACTATTAAATTTTGTTTAGTTTTAGTACAATTATTTTCTTCACATCATGTAATGAAGTAACAATGTACATATATGGCTCTATCACTGTAAAGTATTGCTGCAGTTATATAATGAAATAATAATAAGAGGAAAATAAAAAAGAAACAGTGCAGAATCGATGATTACTGTATGATTAATGTAAATCGGAAGTAATGTACACGAATAATAAAGTTTATGTAGGCAAAGAGACCAAAATAAACTGAGCGATGTTGGATTATCACACTGTTAACTTTTATATGGTTCTAACAGAGGGATTTCCGTCTCAACAGATCATAAAATAATAACGCACATGGCCTTATGTACATTATTATACTGCAAAATATAGCTGAAGTTAGATAACGAAATAATAATATCTAAGAAGAAAATAAAATAAAACAGTTTATAATTAATGATTAATGTATGCGGGCGAAACGACTAGAATAAGATTGAGCTACGTTTGATTACTTAATTATCTACGCAATTTAATATACGTAAAAGATATATATGGCGAACGTATTACTACGAGAACGATCTCTTACAGCCACCCGAAACATCAGTTCAGCCCCGCTCGATGAGCGGCTGGGAATCGGGTATTACAATGTTTTCCTTCACGTTAGGTCATCAAATAACAATCTAGGTATAGATTTATTACTACAAAATATTGCTGAAATTTTATAACGAAATAATAATAAGACCAAAAAAATAATTCAGAAATAATGATAACTCTAGCATTAATGTATACCAGAATTAATGGATACGAATCGTATGTGGATGAAGCAACCAAAATAAAACGGAATGCTTTGCGATTATCATACTATTATATTTTATTTGACTTTACCACAATAATTTTCATTCCATAATAGTCTGACATGCCGTAATAGCAGATCAGAATATAAATTTAGAAATTGTATTAAAATAGATCAAGTGTGGTATTGGTACTAATATGAGTTTCATAATATCGGATAGAAGTGCATTTGGGACAGATTATATGGTCAGTGGTGCCAGTAAATTCAGATATAAACAAGTCTAATTATATTTTATAAGAGCATGATGGAGGTGGATAGATTTTATAAATTATAAATAATGTACGTATAATTATAAACTAATAATAATGTGACATTAAGTTAGATAACATTTTTAAATATAATTTCGGGTTCAACTAATGAAACGATAGTAATGGAACATTTTTTCTAACAATTTAAATAAACCTAAGCGAAAATCTTAATAAATGTATCAGATTGATGTTTCAGCGCAGATGTATAAATATATATACATATATATATATATATATATATATATATATATATATATATATATATATAACTGAATGATTGTCAAGATTAGAAACTCTTTGAAATGTATGTTATATGTTAATACATTAGAAACCCTTTTAAATGTATGTTATACGTTAATACATTAGAAACCCTTTGAAATGTATGTTATATGTTAATACATTAGAAACCCTTTGAAATGTATGTTATATGTTAATACATCAGAAAGCCTTTGAAATGTATGTTATATGCTAATACATTAGAAACCCTTTGAAATGTATGTTATTTGTTAATACCTTAGAAATCCTTCGAATTGTATGTTATATGCTATGCTAATACATTAGAAACTCTTTGAAATGTATGTTACATGTTAATACATTAGAAACCTTTTGAAATGTATGATGTGTGTTAGGGGTTTATGTCTCAATTTATTTTTATCACGTACTTATGAAATATGCAGTATTCTTTGTTTGTTCTGAAAAAGAATCAATGATTGTTTTACAATATGAGTAGAAAGGAAAGCATTATCTAATATAATATGATTACAATCAATAAAATTATTTTATATCCGTCCCTTAGAAGTACACTTTTCCAACGTTTCCAACGTTTAGCGTCCATTTCAGTATATGAGACACTGGGCGCCGCTTAGCATCATTAAAACGATACGGTATATTAAGCAATACGATACTATGTTTTAAAGGCGCATATACCAATAATAGTATATTTATATATATATATATATATATATATATATATATATATATATATATATCAGAAGGCGGGAAAAGCTGGGAACAAGGTGGGAAAGCAAAATATAAGAGGCACAAATTATATCCATTTAAATAAGGTAAGACTTTCTAAAGTGGTACTGGCAAGAGCAGGAATATTGGCGGATCACTCACAAGAGTCCTAAGTGGTTATTTAATCACAACTTAATCCGGGGCCATAAGCTTTTAAACCAAGCTTTTAAGCTTTTATTTAATAGCTTACTTTAATAATGCTGCGGTGCTTTATACATATTCATGCTTATTAATATGAATATGTATAAAGCACCGCAGCATTATTGTGTGTGTACGTATTATTTTATATATATAAATATTGAATATAATATTTTCTAAAAGTAGATTAAGTGGGAGGTTTTGGGAATGGTTTTTAAAAATATTCTTCAGCATGCCATAAATTTTAGTGGAGATCGTACAGCGATGCATCATGGACTCTGTGCTTTTTGAAAATTTATAATGATTTTTCATTATACTACTTACTTTAGGGATGTGGGACATCACTTTATAAAGGACACAATAATAAAAATATTTTTCAAATATATTAATTTTTTTCAAAATTTAGAATAACATTTCTAAATATAAAATTAATATTAAATCCATACTTAGACTGGACATGATGCCTGTGATGCAAGAAAACAAAATTTATAAACTTATTTCATTTTATTTATTCCACTAATGTTATTGCAAACCCAGCGTGTGAGTGCACTTTATTATCGAATGACGCGGCAGTCTCGATACTTGATGGCACAAGTTATTATGACTAATATAGTTAATTTTACAAGTGATCAGTTTTAAATATCGGTTTTTTAAATTTTATAAAATACTAGGTGGCCCGGCAAACTTTGTTCCGACCTTTCGAATATAGCGCCACCTATCGGGTTTAGATTTTGTGATTTTCTTTTTTGGCGCTGTACCGACATGTATTGGTATGAGCCATTTTCATCCGTAAATAAAGAATTTGTTAATAATTTGACTACAGCGCCCTTTATCAAATTCTATCATAGCTATGAAACATCTTCTTGACAAAACAATATATGTTTGTATGAATATAATCTCAATCGGTCTAATTGTTTAGAAGTTACACGATCACTAACAGAGTAAATTCTGTACATGGAAAATATTTTAAATAGTAAAAGATCTTTTTTGAATTTTTGTCTGTCTTTATGTATGTTATTTTGTGCGTCGATTACGCTAAATCTATTGGGTGAATTTGGATGAAATTTGGTATGGTAATAGTTTATAAACTATTACCATACCAAATTTCATCAGGAGAATTTTTTTTTCTTATTCCGAATTTCACACGAGTGAAACCGTGAGGCACAACTAGTATATAATAAGATTTATTATGATCTAAATTTTCCTTTGAAAAATGACATGCGTCTTCGTTTGTTGATTTGTATGTACAAATATATTCGCTGATTTGTATGTACAAACATACTCGTTGATTTGTATATACATACATATATGTATTTATGTATGAAGACACGCTACAGGTCGCAATTCTTGACCGATTTTCGTGATTATTTTTTTGTATCGATTGGTTAACTATCAAAATAGGAGCCTATTGATTATATTTCAACAATAGTCTGTCAAAGAGTTTAATTTTAATAATTAATTTTCTACAAAACTTCCTCTTTTATGCTCGGTCACTATTCTTCATCTCCGTTGTTATTCCAACTGTTTCTTAGCGTTTGTTGCTAAACGGACAATCTTTTCAGTTAAGAGTATATTAAAATAAAACTGCTTTGATATGTACATAGTACAATAGTAAAGCGTTACATATTGGTGTTAAGAAATTAAATAATAATATGGATCGATGTGAAAGAGATTAAGAGGAAGCAGTATATTAATTGTTTCAATCGACCTCTAATTATTAACACCTTTTAGGGTCAAGGTTATTCCATAGTTAGGTAGCCATTTTAGTGAACACGTGTTAACAGGTTGCCTTACTCTGAGAACGACTCTCGTCCTTCTACTCATAAAAAAGATAGATGATTTAAGACATTGAATGAGGAATTAATAATGCTGGATTTTTTCAATCTTGGGTTTGGTATAAATAATGAAGAATTGCCAGAAAACAAAATCTGTAATTATATCTAAGTTTAAATAATCATAAGGGACATATTTGGATTTTCATTTTGTTTTTCATATTAAAAAGAAGCCTGCCTGGAATTGTTAGGTCTTTTATCGAGTCTTTTAAGTTCAAACGTAGTTTTGTAGTTTATATGTATCAGACTTTTTAACATAAATTTAAAATATTATGGCTTTTGTAAGCCAACCGACTATCAAGATGACAATTCCTTTCACAGATCCAAAAGAGAGATATTTGTAGTTGTATGAAGAGATCGTTCTTAGCGATATGAAAAAGAAATTGTTTGAAATAAAATGTCGAAGAGTTACGTCGTTTTTTTATACGACGATGAGCGAGTTTTTCATTCTACTTCTGTATCTATTTTATTGTGCTAAATATTAATGATCAATTTTGGTTTGATGGTTGCTATTTTAAGGAGTGATCAAATTATATTATTTTTTTAATGTTATTTTATGTTTTAATGTTTACTACTACGAACATCATATATGTTATTTATGTTATTAAATATAAAAAAGTCTTGCCCGGTTTCTAAATTAAAATATCGGGTTAAGTTAACAACAGTGTCCGGCTTTTTGTTTTGTTTTTGATCTGGCAACTGTATTGATAATAACTAGATCAAAATCGACTATCCATGTTCATCAACCTGGCAAAAAACTAATGGAGAGCATCCAAAAAACATCAGCATCAAAAAAGAACAATGGACAGCATAAAAAAACAATATACAGCATAAAAACAATTTTAGGATACATAGCATTTATCTGCGTTAATTAAAATATATAAAATAAAATAAATTGTCAAGTACGAGTAGAGCTCGCACTACAATGGTTCTTTACACATTTAGGTGTAACAATAAACATTTAAGGGTACAAAGTATTTGTATTTTTATTAAATTATTTAAAAAAATTTTTCACAACGCAAATATGTTGCCTAATATAACTTTCGCAGGTGTGAAAAGATGGTGTGGGCTACAAAAACTATAAGATCCGGGATAAACGCTAAAGTTTTCCTGTAATTTTCTAGTCAGATTTTATCTACCCTGTTTTTCTCACGATTTTTTTGACTCGGTAGTTTTGGAAATAAATATAGAGAATCCATTTTCGTATATATCCTGGAATATCTTTTTAACTTTTCAATTAAAAATAATGAAAAAAATGTTTTTGTATTCCTCTTATAAATCACGATATATCAAGTTAAGAAAATTGATACTTATATTTATTCCTCTTAAATATTTATCCCTCTTTATATGAGAGACTTATATTTATTCCTCTTATTCCTCTTAAATATTTATCCCTCTTTATATGAGAGACTTATATTTATTCCTCTTAAATATTTATCCCTCTTTATATGAGAGACTTATATTTATTCCTCTTATTCCTCTTAAATATTTATCCCTCTTTATATGAGAGACTTATATTTATTCCTCTTAAATATTTATCCCTCTTTATATGAGAGACTTATATTTATTCCTCTTAAATGTTTATCCCTCTTTATATGAGAGACTTATATTTATTCCTCTTAAATATTTATCCCTCTTTATATGAGATACTTATATTTATTCCTCTTATATATTTATACCTCTAAGTATTTATCCCTCTTTAATTCTTATATGAATATTTAGAGAAAGTTAAATTTAATTTTAACTCTTCAATACGAAATAAGGAAAAAAATGTTGTTGTATTCCTCTTATAAATCATGGTATATAAAATTTAAAAAATTGTACACTTATATTTATTCCTCTTTTATATTTATCCCTCTATATATTTATCCTTCTTTAATTCTTATATGAATACTTATAGAAATGTAAATAATGAAAAAAATGTTTTTGCATTCCTCTTTTAAATGATGGTACATAAAATTAAAAAAAAGCGAGGCTTATATTTATCCCACTTTAATTCCTATATGAATATTTAGAGAAAGTTAGCAAAGTTAGAAAGCCAGTGTAAAATATGCAGGTTAGTTAGATATATTACTATGGAAAATTTCAAGATTCTACGTTGCAAGGTTTCCTGGACATAGAAAAATGTCGGTTGTGGACATAGAAAAACGTATTACCTACTACGTCTAACGCATATTACATATTACGTCTTTGATAGGCGTGAAAATGTGGTGCGTAATTCAAAAACTGTGACATATAGAACTATCGCTATAGTTTTCCTACAACATTTGTGTAGGATTTCGAAAATACAGGTTTTTTTCATAATTTTAGGGTGAGGAGTTTCGGAAATAAGGGAAGGGTAATATATTTCGCATCTTTGTATATTACTGAAAATATAATACGCAAAATTATGAAAAAAAAACAATTTATGACTAGCCCTTTCAAAGTATACCACGCTCTATATAGAATTAAAAGATAAAAATTCGAGCACTTAATTTGGCCTCCTTAAATTACCAAATTAATATTTTTGAGTTTCACTTGTTGAGATATGTGCTGTAGAAAAGCAAATGATCTTATAAGTTTTCCCGTTTTTCCTTTCAAAGTACAGTATCGTAAAAAATGAGAAAAGTGTATATTGCAGATACTTTGAAACTGCTCAACCGCATTCAATGATTTGATATAATGACGGAACTACACATAACTCGCATGAATCAGCAGTTCTAAAATTATGACAAAAAATACAAAAAAGTGACCCAAAATTAGACACATAGATATTGTGACGTCAAACTAACAGGCTATTTACTTATGCTTTAAATTACGTTCAGACGTTTCCGTAATCGTGGCACTTATATATATTTGAAATCTTATTTACTTCTACAAGGGTTTGGTATTGATGAAAATATAAATAAATAAGTGACATTAAAGGTGAGTATGTCATTATTAAAATTGTGACTGTATATGACATTGACGAAGGTTCAAATTATAACAAGCATGAGATTAAATTGCGGAGAGCGGTTTGAGTAACGATTTATTATAAAATGGTTACGCCGACGATTATTTTCATGTAGTATTTCGGATTAGCTTAAACAGGTTATTTAAAAAGAAATCGAAATAAAGTATTAAGATTTATAATTTTTCAAGTTTTTTCTATTGCACCATTACGCTTAATGGAATTTCATCATAAATGCTTTTGACGATCAAGGGTTTCGCTACTGCACCATAGATGGCGCTTTACGAAATTGGTTTTGCTAATATACCATAGATTACGCTCTATGGAATATGATTGGAAATGTATATATCTTCTAAAAATATGTATTAGATATATTCAAAGTCAATTTTTAATTTTTTCATTTTGCATTTTTGGCGAATTGCCTTTAAGAAAATTTGTACCATAACAAAATCGGAAAATTTATTCCATACCAAAATCGGAAACTATTGGATAATTTAGCACAATTGTAACAGAGGAAATGTGTATATCGTCTAAAAATATGATAGATACAATCAAAGGGTAAAGTAATTTTATGATTCCATACAAACATATTTCTAGATTCGCCTGTATTTGAATACAGATTTTATTTGTTTCAGATATATTGAAAAAGTAAAAATGAGTAGACGAGATTCTCGAAATCCAACACCAGCAATCCAATATAAGAAATTAAAATGTTATGATGACATAACTTCGGAATCGTTTGGGTTATCATGATGAAATCAAAAGTAAGTCAGTTCAAGAATTACTATCTAAGTTTTGTATAAAATTGATGTCTGATGAATAAGCAAACGGAAGAAATATTTGAAAGCTGAATTTCGAAAAACACAGAACTCCTCAATTTTATTTATTTGTATAGATATAGCAGAGATAATCATATCATCATCATATATATTAATACGCTAAGGTTAAGATGTTACTCTCCCTTTTTAGAAAAAACCTCACAACTAATCCACATAAATTATATATCATTTTATAGATAATTGCTTGCTCTACCGGCATCCACAACTAAAAAATTTATTATTGCTATTGTTTTTGCAAATTAATTAATTATTAAAATTATATACACAAAACAGTAATGCTGCCATCTAACGGCTCAACGTCAATATGATTGACGGTCGGTAAAATTTTTGTTTAATTTCAAATCCACTCACGTATAAATGAAGTGGCGCTTTAGCTCAATGCTTTTGATACTTGCGCCTCTATATGTCAATTTTAGTAAAATATTTGTTTGATCTATCATCTGAGCTTCATAAATATATGAGCTTCATAAATCTTTATGAATAAAAATGTAATAAGCAGTGTGCAAAATTAGAAATGAATTGAATACCTGCAATCAATTTTGATTTATTAAATTGAGTTGAATAATTTATAATGCGAAGACTTCGCACGGGTCACGCTAGTTTATATTTATATCATCAACCTGATTCGTTTGCTGTTAATATGTGAAAAAATTACAAATAAATATATCGTTACTTGCTGTATCCGTTATAATTTGTAACTGATATTATGTAGGTCGTATTTTATTCGGTAATTGTTTTTTCTGAAATATCTCTGAGACCACCTCATAATTGGAACTCATATTTGTTACACTCTCTTTCAATCTTTTTGTTTTTTTTTTAAAACGATCACGAAAGTGAGTAACAGATGTAAAAATAATGAATTGCGTTTTTAAAATTAAAAAAATTCTCCCTTCATCTTTTTTATATTATTACTGTTTTTAATGTAGTGGCACTTGTTTTTTTTTGCTATATATTACTTGTCATACCTATTCTGTTATCGGTGCGAAAATTCTTTTGTCATGTTAGTGCAAGTTTTAATGTAGAAAAAATAGTCTAGCGTTTTAAAGATCAAAAATACTCTCTTCATCTTTTTTTACATTATTACTGTTTTTAATGTAGTGGCTCTTGTTTTTTTTTTCTTTATTTTACATGTCATACTAATTTTATTATCGAGCAAAGTTTTAATACTGAAAAAATAGTCTAATAAAAATGGAAACACACTTACATTTATATAATATACTTTATTTTGCCCCAAGTTTGTGTTATACACTTTAATTTGTATTAATTTTTTGCATTTATTGTCTTATGTTTGGCTGTACAACGTTATGTTCATTACTGTTTTATCACTTGAGTGGAAACATTTTAAGAAAAATGGATAAATGTTCTCTTTGAATATATATTGACATTTCATTTCATGATTCCCTGCCAACATGCTATCAATCGTATTTGCATAATAATAAAGTATTCCTTTGGCTTCAAAAAAAGAAAACAGCACGATTTATGAAGGCGTATTATCACTTTAGGGATGATTAAAACAGTACTTTATTATTTCGGGGGTAGTTACAATAATTTATAACAATTTTCGTTGTTAGAATAATTACTAACAATTATAAACACGCAAGGAACCTTGCTGGGTGAAGGCAGCTTACTGCTGAATATATAGAGTATGTAAGTAGAGACACCATGAAGAATAAACACGTAGGTCTTTTTCATTACGATTTTCACTATGCGCTTAACTCAACAGTATATGTATGATAAGTGGCATATTTCAATGTCTGTTATATCTTGTCATTTTATTGCTTGTTATGTCGTATTTCAATGCTTGTTACCTTTGCGTACACTTATTATTATATAAAATTCTTGAAGCTTCCTACTGGAAAAATGGAATTCTTTTGGAATCCATTTTGATTTTTGTCCGTCTCCCACAACTTCATTTCTCAGGGAAAGAAACGAGTCGAATTTTTATGTAGTTAAATTTGGTAATAACCCTAGCTGAGATGAATGATAAGAAATTAAAATGTTATGTCGTTTTTCAATATCTGTTACCCTTGCGTACACTTAGGTTAATATTACATACGCTTCAAAATTGTTGTCCTTCCCTACTGGAAAAATGTAATTCTTTTGGAATCCATTTTGTTTTTTGTCCGTCTGCCACAACTTGATTGCTCAGGGAACAAAACGAGTGAATTTTAATATAATTAAATTTGGTAGTAACCCTAGCTGAGATAGATGATAAGAAATTAAAATGTTACGTCGTATTTCAATGCTTGTTACCCTTGCGTACACTTAGGTTATTATTATATACGCTTCAAAATAATTGAAGCTTCCTACTGGAAAAATGGGACCCCATTATATAGGTATCAAATAAAAGCTGGTAAAATAGAAATTATATAAAAATGAAAATGTAACTTTCGTATATATATATATATATATATATATATACACACACACACACACACACATATATATATATATATATATATATATATATATATATATATATATATATATATATAATTCCGGACATTCTGTTTTCATTCCACATTTTATCTGTTAGAGATAAAAATATGAAGTTTAACTGTTTAATGAGAGAAAGAAAAAAATTTAATTATAGTCTTTTAGATTAACTTTAATTATGGAGTATTCAACCGCGGTGCAGAACATTCACTATGCAAATTCACCTTGCACTAGGTCGCTTAAAAATATTTTTATTTTATTTTTAATTTTTTGAAATTTTCTACAAATGCTTTTACATGACTGTTCACCAAATCACCGAAGTCGATTTTGGTATAGTTTGAGATGTAAATAGTGCGAGATATTTGAAGAGTAAATAAATTATTCACTTAGCAATAAATTTTAGGGGTGTTGCAAAATTATAAAACCAGACATACTATATCGAATTGCATTAATCACAAACTTATTATTTTCGATATTTCGATTTTTTCGAAATTTTGGTAAAGTATAATTATGACAGTTAAGAGCAATTTACTGATTGGTAAAAAATATAACAAAATATATATAATTGAATTTGATAGTTATTTAATGATAACTAATTTAAGGCAAACTGCTTAATACTGAGAGTTCTTTTTTAATAAAATGCGTATCAAAATATTTTTGTAATTCTTGCACGAAGTCTTCAAAAGTAATATTCTGCTCATTAATTTTAAATATTTTCTGGTATTCCATACCAAAATCAGAAACTATTATACAATTTAGCACAGTTATCAGAGGTAGTACATCATTTCTGTACATGGTATTGTCTACAACAATTTGAATTTTTATTTTAAATGACAGTTTTGAGAAAGAAAAAAATCTTTGTGCCCTTCGCGATCTCGAAAACTCTCCGTCAGAAAAATCATGAAAACTGAAGACTATATTATATGAGATTATCTGAGATCGATTTTTTAAATATTACCTAATTTAAATAATTAAACATAAATTAAAACCAAAGTATTAATTATAGAAAAAGAAAGGTGCGTGTACGCTCGTGAGAAGTTATACTTCTTTGGCATCATTAAATAATACATACGGATAGATAACCTCAATTATATTGCAGCACTTGAAAAAGTCTATAAACACAATTTTTTCACTAATATTTACGAATAGTAAATATATTAATAAAAATATTGAATTTAAATCACTACTGAATATAATTTATCAGCACATATATAAATCGCACATATAAATTCAAATGAAAAAGCGGCTCACTGCGTCAATATTATGTACTTGAAGTATTTTTGTTACGTGAAATTAATAATCATATCTATCAAAAGATGGCGCTGCGCTGATGTAAGGAAATTATAAACTAATTGATATTTTAATTCTGTATGAAAAGTGAATACAAAATAAAGATAAAAACAATATTACCATAAAGCTAAATGCCTTATGGTAATATTGTTTTTATCTATTATCTGCATAAATTAAAATCATCATCAAGTAAATCTGCATCAAATGGTAATATTGTTTTTAAATATCACCTGCCTCTCTGTATAAGTATTTATCTGTGAAACTTGGATATTAGATTTATTAGTAATATATATAAAGAATCACAATTAATGACATCAAACATTTTTAAATTATTCGAAAGACAAATAAAATGCAGAATCTAAAAATAAAAAACTTGTCTTGGAGGCGCCGGGTATCGATCTCGGTACCTCTCACATGCTAAGCGAGCGCTCTACCATCTGAGCTACGCCCCCAACGTAAGTTTCGTACAAAATATTGGTATTAATATATAGTCTCAATAACTGCAACTTCATACTGTAACTTTTGTGTGACGAATCTTAAAATTTCACTCTCATCATTTTTTCATAACGCGCCTAAAGAAGTATAACTTCAAAAAAAGTAATGATCTATATAAATACCTCATGTTTCTTAATTTACGAAGCTAATACAAATTTACTTGTAAAAATTTAACAACAAGCAGTTTCTTTAGCACGAAATATTCAACTCGTTTTGTGTTCAAGAAACTGCTTGTTATTAAATTCTTACAAACAATCTATTATTTTCACAATTGTTTATTTTTTCATTCTTCATTCTTAGAAAGGAAATTCCTTTAAGGAAATTTGCCCACTCTGATGAAGCTGCCCTGATGTCTAAAATGTTCGAAAATTTCACTAAATCTTCACCAATCATGCATCCCACAACATGAAAAATGGGTCACTCGAAAGAGTATTTATATATATAGGTATACATGAACCCTTACCTCACACTTATATATATAGGTATACATGAACAAAATTTCCACGAACATATAACAAAACTTTCTAATATAACATTGGTTGCCGTTTGTTCCAGCTTGCTACGATCATTGGTTTTTGAGAAATCTACACATAAACCAAGCGCCGATTACGAATTTACGCGCACAAACGTTGTGAAACGGCGAACGATACGACTGCACGGAAAAAAGTTGCTCTTACGGTCCTGCGGTTCCGCGCGCCGCTGTGTTTTTATATTAAGAAAATTATTGTACATTATATATTCCATTTTACTCCTTTTACTAATATTTTTAATATAATCTATTCAACAGATGTCCCATGTTTCAATTATGATACGGAACACTTGTCGCGATGGACATCAGTTTTTTAAAGGACATTGGTTCTCTAATTTTTTCATAGCGAAGTATATTTTGGGAATAACATAGTTATGTGGTATATTGGCGGTTAAATTTAGTTAAACAGTTAATGGATTACTTTCATCGTAGATGGTTATACAGTAGGATGCAACTATTAAGGATTTTCAAGTTTACGAACTTACAGAACTTACAGTTTTTCCTATTAACTTGATAACTTTTTTCATTGATAAACGACGATTAGATTTTAAATAATTAATACTTACAAATACACGTAAAGACAATATGCTATATTTACAAACGTACTCACGCCTGTACTGTTGGCAAGTTGTGTATATCCAGTGTAATGGTGTATGTGATATATAAGTACAGTGATACGACCGCCATCAAATCATAGACTGTCTCTTAAGCCGCCAATGACCACTTGTCAACCTCATTCCGTATTCACTTTCCATCGTGCGATATTCTCTTTACAGTCTAGTGTGATTTTCTTTTGCCGATTTTTTGTTAATATAAGGGACTTCTTTATTATTTTGGTGAGTGTGAATTAAATTTCTTTTTATAAATTTTATTTACAATTTAATACGAATGTTGCCACCTTTTTATATGATAGTAATCAATAACAATTTCACAGATTATTCCAATTTTAAATTAACAGTGTGATTATTTTTCGGAATGAGCAATAAATATTCGAAATTTGAATTTAGTGGAACTGTATTGTTTATTTATGTAAAACTTGTCCTCAATTTAAATTTGGAAGGAGTAATTTAATTCACGATAGCAGATAATAGACTGTATTGTTAGATGTTATAGTACGTAAAACAAAGTAGTTTGTGTTTATTCTTACTCTGGAGTTGGTAATAGAAATTCGAAATTCAAATTAAATACGGTTATTATTAATTTAATGCAAAGGGTTACCCAAGTTGAAAGTTTATTTAAGTCGAAGGAAAACTTATAGTTTGAATGATGTACATATCCGATCGTTTACTTTTGTCTAAGTTTCTAAGCTCAAATGCTGAATTGATAAAGTAATAATAGACTGTTCATTTTTAAATAATTTTTATATAAATTTGGCTTTGCGTTTATTATTATTTTTATATATTACACTTTTTACTGTATCTTTCTAAATTGTAGTTACACTAATTTTATTTTTACTTAGAAACACTTTATTTGTATTTTGAAATTTAAGATTTCAGTTCGTTCGCACTTTTTGGCACAAAGCGTTTATCAGACTATTATGGTTTATTTGGTTTAATTTCGGATAATAAAGTTTAGGAATAAAAAAAGTTAATATCTATTATTTTTTATGTAGCGGGTAGCTGATGGACTAAAGTTTATAGTATCGATAAATTATAAGATTAATTTAAATACAAATATAAATATTTGTTCCAATTTAGGTTCATTTATGCCACTTATATTTTTATCGTTTATTAATTTTCCAGGCGTAACTTTTTCAACATCTAAACTCCGGAACAGTCTAACTTTTTTCACTTTCCTTCAATTACTGACACTTTCCTCAATATCGATCGTGTTACGAGGCAAGTTTAGAAATATTCTCGTATAACAAGTTCAAATTTTATACAAGTTTCATCGGCGCCGTTTCGAACTTCTTGCTTTTTAAGTTCGTTTCGGTTAAAGTGGCTTTCTTAAAAAGGAATATTTGGTGGGAAGTTGGTTCAACTATAATAATTTAATTTTAGAATGACAATGCCGTCGGAAAAAATAGTGTTTAAAGGTTCAGAACGTCACATTTTATTAAATTAACATTTGAATGAAGAATAAAATCTTAGAAAGATCTTAGCTCTTTGGATATTATTAAATATATGTAAAATTAGTTATTGTGAATTTACGTATTGAATATATTTGGCGTTAATTATGTAGAAATTCATTATTCACAATTAAATGAAACTAAGTGATGTAGTATTATTTCTACTTTCTTTAAGTTCTTTACCACCATCTAGGTTTCGTTGTATTACAACATCTTTGCTAATATAAATCTTTGCTAATAGCCCACCTGAAGATGTTGTAATACAACGAAATCTAGGTCATGGTAAAGAACTTAAAGAAAGTAGAAATAATACTACATCACGTAGTTTCATTTAATTGTGAATTTACGTATTCAAAAAAAGATAGATGTATTAAGCGCTCTAGTTTGAGCTGCTGGGAAAGATGTTTTTAAGGTACCTCAAAAGGAAAAAAATATAACCGTCATCAGCCCTCTCATTATCCTTCCGTCTGTCTGTTTATTATCAATGTTTTTATAAGAAACGGTTTTAATTAGAAAATTGAAATATAGCCTTGTGATAAAATACATTATTATGTATCAATTTAACTGGAAATTTATGCATCCAAAAATATTTATACAAACATTTGGAAAAGGCCAATAAAATAGGAAAAAAAAGTTTATTTTATTTCATGTTTCGTGTATGATGTCAATTGAAAGCTAAAGTTTAATAGTTTAATAGAAATACTGTGTACCCATAAATGTTTATGTTATAATTGATTACGGTACCCTCATAGTTTACTTACACCTAATAAGATGATTTATTTCCATGATATATTTACATGAAAAGTAATATTAATATTAGTAAATAGTTTAATAGAAATACTGTGTACCCTTAAATGTTTATATTATAATTGTGTACGGTACCCTTGTAGTTTACTCGTACTTGACAAGTTTATTTATTTCCATATCACGATGACTAGCGAGCAGTGCAAACGAGAACGCGGAGCTTTTGTGCATTTTTGATATGCTGGGTTTAGCTGTATACATGTCGGTAATTTCCTGATGTTATGTACATCTATGTTTCATGTACAGTTCTTCTTTTATTTTTATGTTCACTTTATATAGTATCTGTATTCACGTTGGCAATTTTTTCTAATTACTAAACGATTAACGTTTTAAACTTTATATATTGCAGGGAAATGAAATATTTAAGTATCTCGCAATCTAGTGCCTCGTAAAACGTATTATGAGTCACTTGCAGATTTCCAGGCACCCATATATATTATAATTTATTTCCCTGGAATATATAACGTTTTGCTAATGGGAAAATTTTATTCTTTCCAACTGTTTTTCCTTATTCCACTTTCAATAGCTAAGAGTACTTATTGTAGAAAATAGGATGGTTAACAGTCTTAATTATAGATGAAAAATTTGAAATATTAATCATTATTATAATTATTCAGTTGTTTTAAAATTTATATTTATTTTATATAAATTATTTTGTGATGACGTTAATTACAAATAACAACAACACTTTCTAGAAAAATTATTTTAAACTAGTAAAATATTGTAATAAAACGGCCAAATGCACGCCGGCATGTGTTGATTTAGGGTTCCATAACAATTGAAATGTACACATGGGATGATAATAATCAAGTAATGCTTGATATTTGATCCTAATATACTTACTGAAAGATTCGAGTCCTACCATGGTATATTTATGTTTTTTTTTCCCTTTCTTTTATTGCTTTTTTATATCATGTTATTTTTCCACTTATAATAATAATCACGCACGATTTTTTATTAATACTTATCAAAAAGTACAACGAAACACCGGAGATTAACTAAAAAAAATGTTTTATTAAGTTGTTTTTTTTAACGTTCGGTTTTAAAAGTGAGAAGCGAAAGACACTGGCTCTGGGGGCTTATATCTGGTGAATAATATAATTAAAAAAACATGTTGAATAAAAAATGTTTTTGAAGATCTCTTGGATAACAATTCACTCCTTGTAAATACTTACAAGTGGACGGAGAAACATGACGAAATTATAAAATTATATGACGCCTAAAGGCGAAGTTTTATTTCTGATTAATTGAGAATGTTTTCAATTCTTTGATAACAATCTATAGGAGAATATTATTTTAATATAGTTTTGATAGAGACGTGCAGTCTATGTAGATATTGCTCTCTGGTTGGCTGTAAGAGATTGCACACGTAGCAATAAGTCCGCTATATGTATTAATTAGATACATTAAAGTACATAAATAAATAAATAAACTGAAGAATCGGGATACAGAACGTATAATATTAATTTTCGTAAATGTATATAATCAAATACATATAATGTGAAAATATGGCAACTTCATTTTCTTAAAGTTGGTATCTTATATTTAATTTCTTACGCTAAGATGGATAGCCACTATCTGTACGCACTGACCCTGTTGGGAATACTTCAAAAAGTAATCAGATATAAAGGAAGCATATATATATATATATATATATATATATATATATATATATATATATATATATATATATATATATAGGAAGTTACGGAATACGATAAGTGGAAACTTGGTACACTCAAGTAAAAACTAGATAAAAATAAAACAAAAGCCAAAACAAAGTAGGATTCTGTGCTTTTCTATATAACTTTAAAATGTTAATGTTAATTAATCAAAATTATTATAATTGATATTTATTTTTAAATGCTTGCGGTCAAAATGAAGGAAAGGAAGGAGACACATTGTACCTTATTTTATAGATTAGATGTTCTCAAACAGAGCTTAAGTTGTAAAAGGGTAAACGAAATTTTTAAAAATCTGACACCCCTATCAGGAATAAAAATTCTCCCTCAATTTGTGTTTGCCCCATGTTAACAGATATTCTCGTCTGGAGTATTTACTTACAAAATTGTATGCAAAAAGGTTCAAAACTATAGAAAATGTTAAACTGTGACAGGCGGATGGCCTCGATCACGTTTTAAGGGTCCTCTGTTTTACATCTCAGCTCTAAAACAGAAGTACTTCATCATGAGAGCAGTATCAGAACATATACATACTCGTAGACAAATCTCATGCGAATATATAGTTCGCAAGAACCGATACATACGCATATATAAATCTCAACACAGTCATTAACCAGAACTTTATTTGGCACAGTTTAATCTGCTTGGTTCTAACGAGATTTAAAGCAAGCGAAATAATGGCACCTAATTAATCAAAAAACTGTTAAATACTGAAATGAATAGCATTAATCAATAGGGAACGAATGTAAAGCCGGCACTTTCGTGTCGCCCCAGTTTACATATTGATAAATATTTTATATGAGAAGATTAGTTATGCGTGTCTGACGGAGCGCCGAAACGGTTCTATATATGAATATGCGTGGACTCTGATAGAAGATACGAGAACACTATTGTAGTAAGTGGAAAAGTGTGGTATACTTTAGAAAACTTAAAATCATTATTTTAATTGTTATATATGGTGTACTTCAAAAAAAGGAACCCTTATAGAATCACTTCGTTGTCCATCTGTTTGTTTGTCTGTTAAGACCCTTTTCCTCAGGAACGCGTGGGGTATCAAGTTGAAATTCGTATCAAATATTTAAGTCTATAGCCCTTGGAAGTGTAAAAAAATCAAACTTCTTAAGTCAATGTAATAAAAAAATACGGCCTTTTATGCCATATATTTTGACACTCGCAAATAAATCAAAACCTATAAGGTACTTCCCGTTGACCTAGAATCATGCAATTTGGCAAGAAGCAAGGTCTCAGAGCACAAATAAAAAATATCCTGAAATCGTTAATTTGGAGTTATATCACATAGACAAAGTATTTTTTAAAAAATGCGCTCGTGAAAAATATAGTTGGCAACATATTTTCGTTCCTAAAAATAAAAGTTTTGTAAATAGTTTAATAGGAATATTATATACCATTACATGTTTATAAATGCCTAAATGTGCACGGAACCCTTGTAGTGCGAGTTCCACTCGTTCTTGACAGGTTTTTGTATTATTTCTTATGTTATTATCATTGGCTTCTTGTCTCGGTTTAGGAAATCAAAAACATAAGGCGATTATTGTTACAGGGGCAATCGTTTCCACGCAACGAAAGCACCGAGTAATAAAATATATTGTTTGTTGTATTGTTATAATATATTGTTATAAATCGTGAATAAAACTGTAAAATAAAAGCAAAAAACAGTTAAAACAATAACGTGTTAACTAGCAATATAACAAAAAGAAAACAACTAATAACAAGTAATTAACAAAAAAAATGTATGTAAAAAAACGAAGAAATGTATATCAAAAATATATATCTGTATACCGTATAGACAAAAATAAAAGAAAGGAATAGGATTCTGGACCCAGGAGGAAAAAATCAGGGACGAGATGACGGGGTGTTACAAAAAAATTAATTTTTTTAATTATTGATAAGTACAGATCAAAATTTTACCATATTGGAGCCCGTGGGCTCCAATGCCATAACATAAGGGTGAAGAAGAAAGTATTGCAGTTGCCCAAAATATCAAAATTGTTATTTTAGTTGGAATTTATTCTAAAATGTTGATAAAGCATAAAAATAATTATTATTAAATTTGAGTACGTATGCATGCGTGCGTGTTTGTGTGTTCGTTGCATAGATTTTTTCAAACGATGAACCGATAGAAGACTTATATACATACATACATATATACATACACACACACACACACACACACATATACATATATATATGTATATATATATATATATACATATATATATATATATATATATACATATGACAATTATAGTGTTATCAATGCGGAAGCATATAAATATCGTAAAGATTTCATTTTCAATAATTTTTGTGCAACCGCAGACAAAATACTTTTGCAATACCATCGTGTAAAATCGATTACACCGGAACTCTTGAGTTTCCCACGCTGTCCAGCTGCTCAGACTCTTGACCCCTATCTAGCAACGTTATATGTATACGTCATGTATATATTGAAATATTACGTTATTCGAAATAAATGTCAAATTTATCGATTGTTGCCGAAATGTAGGTGTTTTTTTATGTAATAATTAAATAAATAAAAGTTTCAACAGATTTCTGTTTTTTAGTTAAATTTGAAAAAAAAACAATTCAATTGCCATTTTTTTATTTTTGGCACACGTAAGTAATAAAAGAAAGATGTTTAATTGTTAAAAGCTTCTAATTATATGCGAGGTTAAAGAATTAATATGCGAACTTTTTCGTATTCCCCACGGATATCCTTTCACTATTGATTAATAAACCATTTACCCAAATTAGTAACAATCATTAAAAATTAACGTATTGTTTAATTTTTCGTGGAAATAGCTTCATGTCAAATAGCTTTTAGAAAATGATGTGTTTTCTGTACGACGTTCTTTATGAAGTTGTAATGTATTTCACAAGATCATCAAATATTTATCCTTACAGTTTAATATTGGAACAATCAAATTTCACTAATCATACGTATCAAATAACACAAGTTTATCCATTTAAAAAGTAAGAATATAAGAGATTATTAAAAGTTTTTATTTACTTGTAAGTTAATTAATTAACATGATATATTCTTTACCGTTGACCGTTTCAAAATTATTTACAAAAATATTGATTTAAATTGGTGAAATTCATTACGAAGCGCAAAACAAGACTTATGACTGTGTTTCACAAATTGTAAATTAACCTTGAGGCATTCAAACCTTTTGTAATTTAATAAATTACATTATAAAATTAACTATGCAGAGGTTGAACGTGGTACTGTAAGTTATTACGATTAGGTCAAGCCAAATTTAAGTACGAAATGCAAGAAATAGTCGGGGGATGTTTGTAGTTGTATGTGATTTATATACATTATACGCTTTTTAAGAGATCAGTATACATAAGCTCGATTACAAAAACGGCATCAATGTGAACGTGGAGTGTTAAATAGTCATCTAATGTGACTAAAAATGACATATTAAATAGTCATTTTTAGTCACATTAGTTTAAGTACATGCAACTGAGTGCGGGAAAGTAAAGGCAATATTTATAAATTTTGTGACAGAGAATTCCGTAAATCTCTTGTGGCAACAAAACTATTTATAAACTACTGAACTACTACGTATTAACTACTAAACTACTATATTACTATTTCTTGTTGCAAAACAGCAAAATATTTATAATTAATAACTATTGAATATATTTGGCGTTAATTTTATAGAAATTCATTATTCACAATTAAATGAAACTACATGATGTAGTATTATTTCTACTTTCTTTAATTTCTTTACCACGACCTAGGTTTCGTTGTATTACATCTTCAGGTGGGATATTAGCAAAGATTAACTCTTAGGAACAACCAAAAGCATTTATATGTTTCAAACACAATAGCGGAAGACTGCCTTGTGCGGTTTTTTCCATTGTTTATGTTAGTGAGTTTATTGCAGTGGAGCAGACTAGGTTTTATTATATTACAGAGAGTTATACAATATACTAGTATTCTAGTTGGGGTAATAAATTCAATTGTTGTTATTATGTGAAGTTATACAATGCAAACTTTAGGAATTTATTACCCCAACTAGAATACTAGTATATTGTATAACTCTCTGTTATATAATAAAACCTAGCCTGCAATAAACTCACTAACATAAACAATGGAAAAATCCGCACAAAGCAGTCTTCCGCTATTGTGTTTGAAACATACAAATGCTGTTGGTTGTTCCTAAGAGTTAATCTTTGCTAATATCCCACCTGAAGATGTTGTAATACAACGAAACCTAGGTCGTGGTAAAGAACTTAAAGATAGTAGAAATAATACTACACCACATAGTTTCATTTAATTGTGAATTAATAACTAATAAAACAGGAAATATTTTTAATATTTAGTTATAATTTGCATGTTTTTATATTAAACATTGAAGGCGTGCTGATCATACAAAGATATGACGAGAAAATAATTTAATTTTCTAACCCACAGTGGGAAAAATTCAGTTGAGCATTAAAAGATGCCAATTTTTCGACCGTATTAATTATGTTTGTGACATATTTAAATATCACGGGATGTTGAAAATATTTGAAAAAATAAAAATAAAAAAATCCTTAAAAACGTTATAACCGCTTTGAAAATGCATCAAAAACATTTTCCTTACCCTTCAGGATTGCCACATGACAAATAACGTATCACTATTGGATTTTTAATTGATAAAAAAATATTTGGTTCTTTATAAAACTCATTACTTGATATGAGACTATTTGATTTTGAAATACGAACTTAATTTATCTGAAAAATATTTTTTTCATTGTATTAAAATTGTATTAGATTATGAATGTGCGTAAATTTCTTGATTACAAGAGGATAAAATATTGAGAACCGTTAAATACTGATCTGCCAGTGCGATGTCAAAATTTTTGTACTTTGCATACATACGTTGTGTTTTTATTTTTAAATATTACATTTATCCTTTATTCAATAAGATCAATAAAGTGTTAATGGCTGAAAATGTCCTTCCATAGTCTTAATATTTGTATTTTCATTATTGTCTATTGATGGTTACAAGCAGGCCTTATTAATTGTGGGTGTTCGTTGGGCTCCTTTGCAACCTTAATTTAATTTAAATATATACGAACTTTTTGTTGTCAATGTAATATTTTAAATGGTAATCATTTTAATTTAATTTCTAAATATCGCTTGATATCTCATTTATGACACGCGTGTATAGAGTTAAATAATTTTAAAATGCTTTTATTGAACATTAGTAAAAATGTCTTATAATTAAATAATTTAAAGTTCTGTAAACAAAATTCATAATAATAAAAACAACTAACAAAGTGTAAGTTGAAATTTATTTAGTAAAAAGGACGACATACTGCACATCAATTATGAAACTTAATGATACGCAAACGATAATTCCATATTGTGTAAACAAAATTAATACTGATAAATACAACTAACAAACCGTAAGTTGAAATTTAGTTAGTAAAAAGGATGCCATATAAATTAGAATACATCAGTTTGAAACTTGATATTACGCAAACAATTATTCAATATTCTGTAAACCAAATTTATACTGATAAAAACGACTAACAAGGTGTAAGTGAAACTTAATGTTACGAAAACAGTGACAAAATTGATACTGATAAAAACAACTAACACAATGTAACTTGAAATTTAATTAGTAAAAAGGACGACATATTACCCATCAGTTTAAAATTGAGTGTTACGCAAACGGTAATTCAATATTCTGTAAATAAATTTGATTCTGATAAAATTAACTAACAAAGTGTAAGTTGAAATTTAATTTATAAAAAGGGCGAATTAATATTACGCAAACAGAAAAACGGTAAATCCGACCTTAATTTCGAAAGAAACTTCCAGAGACATCCTATTTGAAGGAGTGTACAAAAAATGGTTCGATCCTGCTTTAGATGGGGTATACATTATAATTTTAAAAATATTTTGTTACCTAAATTTCCATTTAATTAGATTTTTATTTAAGCATTTACAAGTAAAATTTAATTCCAATAGGTATAACAGAAATAGAAACTGTGAGTTTTAGAATAGACGTTCGTGATGAAGTTATAAAGATTCATGTTCCACTACAGAACCCATAAAAATAGGCATATACATACTATGGATAATCAGGAGATAATGGAAATAGAATAGACCATTAGGATAATAGAAAATAATAGAAAGAAAATTATATCATTTTGGTGTTTATTTAACCGTAGGAGAATTATCGGCGTCTAGATATTGAAGATATATCCTTCAATTTATCATCTTTTTATTCTTCAAAAATAAGGTGTTTTTATTGTTCCGTGGCAAAATTGCCAAAAACAGAACACTAATGGATTCACTTCAGTATCCGTCCGTCTGTCAAAGGCAATTTTATTGGAAATTATTAAACGTAAAAGTTTGAAATTTAGCACAAGATATTATATGGTTGCCCATTTAAAGTCGTGAAGTAAAAAAAATGAATTTGGATTCTGGGGGTTAATTTCAAAGGATTTGGGAAATATAAACGTGTAGAGTGTCAAATGAAAGCTTCTTGAAGTACAAATTCAACCATATATATGGTGTATTTTTAAAAAATTTTTAAAAACATTTTTCGGGATAAACGCTTCAAAATTGTTCTCTCTCAACCGTATCACCAGAAAGATCGCTCAGAAAATTTTTAAGGATGGAAAATTTCAATTGAACAAAAATTTCCATGAAACCAAAATTTCAATTAATTGCGCTATTAATTGTCACAAACAACTTAATTGATTATTTCCTTATAACTGCTGAACCATTGATGATGGTCTTAGAAAAAGTTTTTCGACAAAAAATACTTTAAAACTTTCTGATGATATAACAGCTTTTGTCCTTACATGTTTTTCAAAATTTATAATTTATCTCAGTTGAAACGCACCCTACTCAGTTTAGCGCATAAGTTTAATGATAACGGTAGTTGTATGGACGACAACGAAACACGGCAGATGTGCTCTTTTCTACCACAAAATCGGAGTGCATTATTATTAATATCTAAGTGGGAGGTTGGTGGCACTAAACTCTAATTGTACAAGTATAACATACACTTGAACGATTTTTTCGTAAGATGATCTCTCGCTAACTCCGATCTTATATTCATTTAGATAGTTAGAGATTTCGTAATGTTTTATTCCATATTTAAACAACGATGAATGTAGTAGTTCTGTTTCTTTTGCAAATGAATGAGAAAAGTTTATTGCAGCGATGCAACGGAAATACGTACAAATAGTCTTAATTTCCGGATGAAACCTCATACATCTACTACTTTAAAAACTAGAACTTTCTATAGATTAAAAGTTAACTTTATCTTTGGTAAACGATCTGACTTCCCTTACCCGACAATGGATAATAGCGCTATCTGGACTGCACTGAAGATTGATTAAACAAGTTGAATTACTTTCTAAAGTGCCTTCGGCTTCAGAATCATGATCATATTTCTGACTTTAGATCATGGCTAAAATAGGAAGAGATACGAAATCTTTTCAATTTGATTATCATAAGTTTTATAAACATGGTTTATGGTTTGTTTATTTTTTAGAGTTTAGCACAAAACGGGTTATTCTATCGACACGAAACTTTAACCATCATAGCTTTACTAAAATAATGTGCGAATGCCTTATAAATAATATTAGAGTCTAAAAAAAGTACAACGGTTTATGTTGCTAGTTATTATTTTGTTATGACTCGTTTACGGTAAAAAATTATATCGTAAAAGTTGTTTTCAGTTCAACAAACTAAACTATTACAACTATATCAGGTTAAACTTGATTTTCAAAGAATTTTACACGATACTGAGAGCTACAACAATGTTTTGGGATGCATATGGCTGATCATAATTAGATATTGCTTATTAAAGACTATCTTATATTACAAGGTTAGGCTGCACAGTTTTGCATTAAAAAATATAAAATGAAGACCTATTGCGCTGAGAATACCGTTAAGAAATATATAATAAATAAAAATTAACCGTAAAAAATTATTTGTAAAGATAAAGACTACTATACTCTAGTATCTGTACTCCATTCCATTCAAAGAGAGAATGTATGTAAACAAACCAATTTGATAGTTAAAATATGGCTGGCACAAATATATATATTCAGTACGTCGATGATTATTTATAAAACTTATTGTATTATACCTACAATATTATTAAATGGTATACGGTAATCCCCATATTAACTCAATAAGCTATAATGCTAAATAATATTATAAATATCAACATTACACCCTAATGTCACCAATATGAATTGTGAATTTTAGGGGGGTAAAATAGACAACCCTTGCTACCGATCACACAAAACTGAGATACTTAAACATTTTAAAAAAATATATGAGGTTCCGACTCGTACGAAATATATACTCGTATATGCATGCTATTCAGTACACGGTGTTGATTGTCGTAAAAATAAAATTTAAAACATGACCTTTTTTTAGAAAATTGAATTTGTCATCTTTTTCGTACACACGATACTTGCGCACATTGTTCAGCGAGGGAATAACTCGCGTATGTCTAATATTTTTTTGCACTCAATTGGAAAAACTCGTGTCGATAATTCAAAAACGAATAATTCGTGTCGATTTCGTATATAATATTTTATTACATAAATATGCACGGACAATTTTAAATTGACTGTACTTGTATTTCTACTATTACATTGTCGACAACACTCTGTTACTCTCCCGATAGTGTTTTGCTTGGATGTAAGGAATTATTCTTAACGAGTACGTCCGTCTTATTTGTCAGTCGTGTACATTAAAGTTTAGAAATAAGTAAAATATATAAATACTTACGCTGTCAAATACGTTTTGCAAAATCAAGTAAACCAGTTCGTTACCATGACGACGACAAATTTTAAATCGTGGAATTGAAAACTGGAGATATAATGTTAATACGACAAAGCTTTTAATATTAATAAGGAGCTTTTCTATCAATTTTATATTCAGAACATTTTTATATGCAGCGCTATAACAAATAAAATTACTTGCCGATAAAATTCATAAACTAGTGTCTCACTCAATAATATATAATTCATCTCATGCCCTGACCAATGTCACTCACAACTTGTATCACGACATTTGATTGCCACTTTACAGTTATTAATTTTTACACTGTAGAGCTTCGGCACGTCATTTTAACTCATTTTACTTGGTTTCAGTTACCGTTGTGTCGGTGTATTAATAAATAAAATAATTATGTTCAACCATGGCCTGGATTATACGTGAATCAATTCTGATTTCATCGGTAATTTTGATACTTATTAGTTAAAACAACAAAGCACTAATTCGTGGTACTACATTGAGGTAACAAATTATTTTTTTGCCACAATTTTTATTTCTTGTAACCAAAATGTTTCATTCTGGTTATAAATATATTAAAAACTTGGTTATATTCACCCGCGTAATATTGATTTTAACATGTAACGTAAATTTAGAAGCAATTAGTTTATACGATACATGTTGTCCAATTATGGGTTTAAACCAAGAATTTGAGGATATTGACTTTATATTTAAAATTGATTACTAAAAACAATTTAATTTAATATCATAAAAATAACTTTTAATATTTAATATAAATAAATTGTAAATATAATTATAGACAAAGTTTATTATAAATTTGTTTTCTTGTTCTTCGCATATTAGCATAATCCAAAAAATGGCAAATACTACGTTTCAGCAAATTGGAAGTAAAATTTCATTAAGGTGCGCTGTTTTGTGTCATACACACATGCGAGTTACTTGTTAGAGGATCCAATAGACGGTTTTAAGGTCGCTTTTATAGGGAAATGAAATTGAGCGTCACACGGCTTTTTCAGTACGAGACTAAAATTGAGTTTGTTTTTTTTCTCATTTGTATTTAGTTCACGGTTCAACTACATAACCGATTTTCACGATGTTTTGTACACGTGTAGTTTGAATCATTGAAATTAAAGTTGAGTTTTCTGCACCAGGATAAAATTAATTCTTTGGTTATATGTCAGGGATACGAACGTGACCAAAAGTAATACTTTGAATATTAGTATGTAATAATACATCATGGTAAATTTTCAGTCACAATGATGCGTTATTATTATCAACAGTTTCGTTATTTTCACGTTATTTTTTCGATTCAGTGCTTTATAAATAACTTAGCCCTTTACAATGCCAAGGTTCAATATTTTTCTAAGAACAATATTTTTATGTATTTTGACTTTTTTAATTATATTTGTATTATATAGTAATAAGCCTCACTTATGCACATTATTTAAAAGTTTGAACAAATAGCTTTTAAATGCTTGTACATATTTAATAACCTACATGTTTATCGTATGTGAAAAAAATGTAAGCAAAGTTTACACTATAATATCGCTGTGTAACTCGTAAATAACGAACATTATCTGCAATCTGATATCATTGTTTTATATTACATAATTACGTGTCGGATCCTCATATAATAGAAAGAAAGAAGGATACGTTAGCTTTTAATAACATTATAATTCTTCTCAATTAGGGTTGTAATGGATGATTGAATACTAGGCTTTTTATACTTTTACCAATATGAAAAGACGTACGTTTGTTTCATCCTTGTGTGAAGTTTGCTTATGTATTTAGTTTTTTATCCAATTGTGGCACACCAAGGAGGGTATTATGTTTATTAGTCTATGTATATATGTGGATATGTCCAGATGTTACCCTCTAGAGCTTTTATTCCTTCCGAGTTGTCTCGGGTCCCCTCCTGAGATCCATAACATCTCTCCTCATACAAGAGAGTGGACCTTCGAAGGTTCCCTAATAGTGTTCCGTATATACAATTTCAGCGCTTTCATCCAACAGGGCTAAGTACTGTCCCTGTTCAATGAGCCATTCAGTTTCTCCTTGTTTTCAAGAACTCGTTTTACGAAGGCTCCAGATGACTCAAAGATCGGTTCATTCTCAACCAAGTCACGGTGGTTAAAGATACTCTTTAGAACATATCGGATAATCCGATTTGAATAAATGACTTATCGTTAGAATAATTTTAACTTCTCGCGTTACTATATAGGCAATTTGAGAGCCGCCTTTTTGTCTAACGTGAAAAATATACCAAAATCATCAAGATGAGCATCAAATTAAAGCCTCGATGAGAAGATTTAAAAAAATATGTAATATGTTATCATTAAATACGATATTTAATGAAAATTTTGGCTTTGATTAACTCATTAATTTCGAGTTAAAAATTTGGTTTTTAACCTTAAATTGATAGTAGGCATTCCGTAATAAATCTTGGAAAAACAAAGAAAAATTGTTTATTCCACTAAAGCCTCCACATAAAAATTAAAGTGCTTTGAAAGAAATAAATATGTCTAAAATAAAATGAAAAAAATATGGCAAAAATAAAATGAAATAGTTTATTTGAATCCCCTATGTAGGGTACTAAAGAATTTTTCTGCAGACTTTCTAAGCCAATCATCTGCCAGACCGTTTCCAAATTATCGCGTTTCAATTTTATTATTTGCTCCTAAAAAGTAGTAAACACCTTTATCTCGTTTTAAAATTAAACTTAATTATTTTAAAAATTGAAATGAAAACTCAGCGTTTAATTTAATATAAACAAGTGTACATAATTCATTGTTAAATTTTCTAAAACAAAGTATAATTAATAATGAAAATAAATTAATATTCTGAAAATTCAGCTTTAATTAATTAATTTTAAGTACTTTAAAGTAACAATTTATAAATTATAAAATTACTTTTAAAATATAAAATTATGACAGAAATTGACAAAAATTTCTATGTTATCATAGTTGGGGGTTTTCCTGTTTTAAGTTTCTAGTTTCTCAGAAGTGTTGTGAGTGGATAAGCAGCCCGTTTCGATTGTGAAAAAATGAGGTGCTATGGAAATTATTTAGTGCACGAATGAGAGATTAAAATCGCAATTTGGACACATGAATCTCACACGTGTTAGTGTATATTACTCTAGTTTAAGGGTTGCCATTAGTTCGGGAATCTGATATTGACCTTACTTTTAGAATGTCCGGAGGCGTTGCGAGGGTAGTTTCTATAATAGTCGGGGTTTTCCGGTGTTTATTTTTGTTGATTAGTTAACAGTTACTTGGTATTTGTTTTGTTTTACTTTGGTGATTTACTTTCATGTCGCTTACAACTTATCTACTGAATGTTTGTTACTAAAAGCTTTACATATGCACTTTATACAATTCTCTTAGTCAATAATTCGACTCTAGATAGACTATAATGACAGGCGGACAAAATGTTAGTCAGCAATATTTTGCACAAAATATTATGGGTGTTACGGTTTTAAACAGAAAAATATTGAAGGTTTTCTCCTCTTCCTCTTTAAAGAGTAAAAAATAGATTTTATTAATTAGTTTTACAAGAACACACGATATTTTTGATAAGCGTTTATTATTTTTTATCAAAATATTGTACTTGGAATCTTTTGTCAGCTCATATAAATGAACCAAATTTTTTAAAGATCCTTTAAATTTTTGTATGAAAGATATGCAATTTTGTGATTCGTTCAAGTAATATATTAGAATTAATATGAAACACGCAATGGACTTTGTTTCCATTAGTTCCTCAGTTATTTAATATAGAGAAAATGAAAAAAATAATATTTGTAAATTTTCGGAGTTTACTCCTTAAGGATCGATTTTCATATACAGAATATACAGAAGTTTTATGAGTAAAGTCAGAGTGTTAAAAAAAGTGTAACCGTTAGGTGGTCTCTCCGCGCAACATTTCTGCTCGTCTTTAGAGTGAGATATCAATATGTTTATTTGGCATTTTCTCATGGCATAATTGCAATGATGGAGTGTGACACATATTAGCGTTTTCTTATGGTGTAATTGCAATGACTGACTGTGACACATATTTTACTATCGTTCGCTTATATCAAGATGTAATCAGTCAATGTTATTATGTGTGAATATTTGGTGCCTTCTGTCCTACAAAATTAAAAAGTCTCTTTTAATTTTAACTTCTTAGTCTGACGTTGCTAAATATTTTTAATTTTGTTGTATAAATGTGATCTTGTTTATTTGTGTTTTACTTGAAAATAATTATATCGTTAGCATTTTCTTATTAAAGAATTTTCTATTTATATTTAATGATATTGCTATTTATATACAGTGTTACCTATTTTATACATTCCAAGACAATCGTAACTAGTAAACTCTAGTCGCGCGTCGGAGCTGACACGCATAATTTTTTATTTAAATAATCAATCAGAGAAATGAGAAATTTGGTATTATTTCATGAAATGTCATCTTATTTTTTCTAATAATTGCAATTATTTTCGGAGCAACAGGACGGTACAAAGTGTGTCCTGTCAGTGCAGATGTGTCCTTTTTACCAAAGTGTTATGTATAACTCCATGAATTCGCAGGCTTGACAGGTTCGTTGAAAAAAGTTATGTAAATTTCATAAAGAACGAAAGACATTCATTTTTACGACAACACAGAACGAATGTCACTGTTAGTTTATTTTTAATTTCTTTAGGCCATGGTCACAGAGATAAAAAACGCTATTGATATTTTTTTCAGTCGTTTCTAAAAATTGTTATGTAGTTTGTTGGATTTTTACTTCTTATTAACAATCCTTAATATATTAAAAATATAATAAATGCGCGTATAAGAAGATACCTTTTTTGTTTCCTGTTTTATTATCGTAGATTGTGTTTTATTTTATGCTCTTTTCCGGTTATGGGATCGCTGCATTATTCGTAATTTATTTTCTAAAAAAATCCAGCTTTTTCTTTCATTTTAATTCTGTAACGCCAAGTACATTCTTGTCATTAGGCTTGAACCACATGTAGTATAAATTATGTTCAAGTGTTTTTCATGTTCTTCAAGTGTTTAGATGTAAAAGGTGTTTTAGGTTATATTCATTTTAAATGTTTTTGAAATTTATTTCTTTAAGTTATTTGTGAAGTGTGTGAGTAAAGTTTTACATATGTTATTTTTGCTGCTTTCTTCTTGGCTCGTTTTATATATAATGTAAAAAACCTACGCACGTTCAGAACAGAAAATATGGAATAGGATTTTCATTTTTAAGGTTCCTCGCTTCAAAAGAGAAAAACGTCACTCTTATGAGATTAAGTACGTACTTCTTTTTCTGTCTGTCCTAGCCGATTTTCTTAGAAATAATTTAATACTAGATCACATTTTGCAAACATGCGGGTTAAGTTTAGGAAGTAAGTGTTACTTACTAAACTTAAAATTTTAGTGGGGCAAATTAAGTACTTGAAAATTGTTACATGTTTAACTTTCTTAAGAACTCAAAAATGTTTTTTTAAAATGTTTTTCAAAGTACAGAACCAAAAATCACGATAAAATGGAGTTAGTAAAATCTGATTAAAAGGTTATAGGAAAGCTTTAGTGGTTATCCTAGGTCTAAGAATATTTGACCAATTCAAAATATATTTACACTCTTGAAAGATATGACTAGGCATTATGTTAATACGGTGGTAAATTGTTTAATAGAAGCACTTAAATATGTTTATATGTACCTACTCAGGTATGTACGAAACTCACGTATTGAAAGATCTCCTCACAGTAGTCTCCTTTTTTAAAATTAGAATCTTGTAGCAAATATGATTTTAAAATCATATCATCGACTATATTAATCTTTTCAAAGAGTCGATTTTAATGAAAATTAAAATTCTTAACGTATGTGTAATTTAAGTAAAAAAAATTCATTTCACAATTAAATAGTTCTAGCCATGGTAAATATGTGTTGTATTTAATAAATAGTATTTTTTCGCAAATTATTCTCTTGCTATTTGAGTTTTTTGCTTTCAGTGTATTTATGAAAATCCAGTTTATATCTATCAGTGTGTGTATTTGTGCGTATGTGTGTTTGCTATTTCCTTCTTAACGGACGGAAAAAGTTAAGTGTTTGGCAGAAAGATTGCTAATGATCCATGTAAGGCACTATTGAACTCGGTCACATTTAAGCTACTATATGGACCATGGAATTATTTATATGTACAGGGCCTTGTAAGAGTTCGTTGGCTTTAATATGCTATTTTTCATGCAATTAAAACTGCGAAACAAAATTTAACTGACTTTTTTGAGAAGGAGACTCTCATACAACATATATTCATATTTTTATGATAAGAATTAAATTGTTCAAATACAAAATATTTAAAACAGCCCAATATTTCTTTCGCCAAGAGCAGATAGAATTGCTAGTACATTTTAAATATGTTTAATAAATATTAATTTTTCCACATACATTAATTTCCATGCGCTTTAAAATTTTTCACACGAGATTTTTCAATGTATTTTCAGCTTACATCAGGTGTGATATTTGGTAATTATAACCTACATGTCTTCACTTTATTTTTCCAATAACTATGAATACATGTGTTTATAAAGTTATTTATTTTGTAGATACAATTGATTTTATATGTGAAAATTGTTTACTTTTTTAACTGATAATTAAAACAGATTTATTTCCAACCTTGGTTTCAAAATTTTCTAAGTCGTTAAGTTAACACGGTCATTATTCCACCTAAATGTCAAGATTTCAAGGATGTCTTCAATTGCCGTAATTAAATAAGAATTCTGAATAAATGAATAATGTGTGAAAGAGTTTTCAAGTTCAAATGGCGGATCCAATCAAGAAATCGATGGGGAAATTAAATCACTTTATATAAGTACCTGTAATGCTGTAATAATTATCACATATATGGTTATATACAGACTGAGTTGTGAATATGAAGAGGGGTAGCAGTAAGAAAAATAATGAAAAAGGGTTTTCATTAATTCGCATTTCGAAGTAAAGGCCCCAAGCTGACGAGAAGGAAATTAAGATCCAAACTGATGAAAAGAGATAAATAAAGATCCAAACTAACGAGGAGGGAAAAATAAAGTTCGAAGCTAAGAGCAGAAAAAGTAAAGATTCAAGCTAAAACAATAAAGATCCAAGCTGACGAAGAGGAAAAATAAAGATCGAAGCTAAGAGCAGAAAAAGTAAAGATTCAAGTTAAAACAATAAAGATCCATGCTGACGAAGAGGAAAAATAAAGTTCGAAGCTAAGAGCAGAAAAAGTAAAGATTCAAGCTAAAACAATAAAGATCCAAGCTGACGAAGAGGAAAAATAAAGTTCGAAGCTAAGAGCAGAAAAAGTAAAGATTCAAGCTAAAACAATAAAGATCCAAGCTGACGAAGAGGAAAAATAAAGATCGAAGCTAAGAGCAGAAAAAGTAAAGATTCAAGCTAAAACAATAAAGATCCAAGCTGACGAAGAGGAAAAATAAAGTTCGAAGCTAAGAGCAGAAAAAGTAAAGATTCAAGCTAAAACAATAAAGATCCAAGCTGACGAAGAGGAAAAATAAAGTTCGAAGCTAAGAGCAGAAAAAGTAAAGATTCAAGCTAAAACAATAAAGATCCAAGCTGACGAAGAGGAAAAATAAAGATCGAAGCTGACGAGTAGTGAAATGAGTTTTGGCAAATCTTAAAAATTGACCCAGTCATAAAGTTTTAATTTAATGTTTAGACAAGGACGGCAATAATGAATTATGATGTCATTTTCATTAATGCTCATTACATTTAACGAGCGCAAATGAGATATGGAGATATTTCCGTTCTACCTTCTACAATTAATTTCAAAAGTCACAACTTGCTTATTAACAATATACTTTTTTAACAATATTCATATTTTTTACTACCCGTTCTTAATTAATTTCTATTTTCATAAAATCTTATTAAAAAAAACTAACTTACGAGTTGTCAACTACGCCATTATATCAGCGTTAATTGTCATTCTAATTCATCTATTTCTATTTATATTTTTTCATTATGCATAATACGCTGTATATTTCAGTTTTATAGCCGCCAATATTTTATAGATGTCGTGCGCTCGCAAAGTTGTGAGGAATGTTCTGTTATATATAAAATATGCAAGCTTTTAAAAAGTTTATACCGTCAAAACTCATTATTTTAACTTGTGAAAATGAGCTATATTAGCTTTTAAAAATCGAATGAATTTATTTTATTTAGTTTTAGATTTATTTTTTAAAGCGTAAGCTCGTACAGTCAACTACAAAGGACATGTGAGTTATATTAATACAGTGTCAGACTGTGAATGATCAATGCAGACTAGTTAATGGAAATCAAAAAATTAAACTTTATAAATAGATACATATTGAATTGATATGATAATTTATTTGGAGGTTAGATTTGCTAGTTTTTTGCTTAACTTTTCGTAGGAATTTGGCAGATGTTGCATGAAACCCATTCGGAAGGATGTGATTTACTAAGATCATGTATAGTCTGATGAATGAATATATCCAAAACACACTTTTTGATATTAATTTAAGATGGTAGGATTATTTCTCATTTCTTCAATTAATTTACAATATACGTTTTCATTGTGAAACACGTTACAAGCAAGCTTAATAATTAGGAGTCTAAATAAGATTAAGTATAGTGTTCCGGTGTGTTGAGAAGGCTTTCGGTCTTCATACGTTATATCTTCTTGCGCTCTTGTAGCCATAGTTCGTTTGTATCCTATCCAACAATATTCAACTGCTCAGTCGTCTATTCGCAATTGCAATAGAGTGTGATTTTTTTGCGATAAATGTGAACATTTTCATTCTTAACTGAATGAGAACAAGTAAACTGTCATATTTGTGTATTGTATTGTCATTAAATTTATTAATTTGCGGATTTATCATTATCTCCGTTGAAACATTTGTAACAGTGAAGTTGTTGTATACATATATATATATATATACATATGTATATATATATATATACATATATATATATATATATATATATATATATATATATATATAACAGGTAACCAAAATGAGACAACGACTCGCATTACATTTAAAATATCTTAGGGAAATACGATTTGAGAAATTTATTTTTTAAAACGCTACATGCACCCTGAGTATTAAGAAAGTAATCAAAGTATTAACAATTATTTAATAATGAAATTGTAAGAATCGTAGTAGAAGCTGTGACGAAACTTTCAACGTAAAGCTACGTCGGTACTGCAAACTTTTTTGGTTTTTCTCATTGAAGCGATTTTTAAATGAACTGCATATAATAAAGTAGTCAAACACTAACTTTTAAAGTAAACCTACCTAGTTTACCGAAATTAGTGCTAAATAGTACAATAATACCATACACGTCAACTGTTAAAAATCTGGGCCTACTGATCGATCAAAATCTTAATTGGCGGCCTCAAGTAAATGATGTTAGCCGTCGTGTTTTCAACAGGATACACTCTTTGAAACGTCTTCAAAATTTTCTACCGACTAAAACGTGAACCTACCTTTGTCAAACACGTGTGCTATCCTGGAGACGTGTGCTATCCTGATCGTAATGAAAAATATTTGTGCAAGTTGGAACGTCTTCAAAATTTATGCATCCGGTATATCTTACACATTTCTGAATACAGGTCACTTCTCAAATGGCTAAAGATCCGTGATCGATGCCAACTTCACAACTTACACTTCTTTTTAACATATTAAAAAATCCTCATAGCCCAAATTGTCTTAGTGGCAAATTTAAAGATTTGTCTGCTCACGGCCTCGGGCTGCGATCTGAAAGTTGACACACCCTACTTATTCCTAAACATACCTCTAGCACTTATGAAAAATCTTTCACTGTCCAAGCAGCAAAAATTTGGAATCACCTGGATCCTGACATCAGGAAAACCACGTCTCTAAATATTTTCAAAGACCGAGTGAAAAAGTCCTGCATCTCCTGAAACCTTTTCCTTTGTGTCCTTGTCCTTTCTTGTCTTTCCCATCCCAAATCACGTCAATATTTTGTTTTCTTTTTTAATTTACTTTTGTATTTTGTTTATCTAATGTGCTATGAAGAATTTTCATTGTAAAATCTCTTACAGTCTACATAACACCTAATAATAAATAATAATAAATTTTATCAAATAAGAAACGTTTGTATTAATTATGCATGGAACTTTTACCTTTTTGTGACAGAATATATTGCAAAGATAATCGGATAGATGATGTTAGTTTTTTATCTCCTGACTCCTCTCTATGAAAGATTATAGCTTATAACATGGTGTAAAGTGAAACAAAAGATTGTAATACTACTGCGTTTAAAAGTTTAAAAGTAGATATTTTAATTTTAAATTCAGCTACTTTCATTTTAAATCTACCCAATTACTTATTTTTGATTGCTGTGTGAAGATGAGTTTTGAAGATGGAAGCACTCAAATGTGACATATTCACGTTGCATCGTATTCTAGAATTACATCCGTCTAATTCCCCGAAAAACTTAGATCTACATTAAAAAGGCATATTAAAACTTATAAGATAAGTAGAACCAATATTACCATTAGTGTATGAGTTATCTTTGAGTACTTTTATTAAAATTTTGCAGAATAGAGATAATCAAAAGTGAAGCGTAGTTTAATGATAATATTGCTTCAACTTGTTTTCTAGGTTTTACTACAAAATCGGTTTATATTTAATCACATAATATACGTATTGTATAATGGGTAGTATAGCAGTTAAAACACACATAATAATTTAAATTTAACGACGAATCATTTATTGAGACAACCCTTTCAATTTGTCTGCAGGCAGCTGTTAATTTTCACAGTGATTATTGTAACGAGCGAGTTAATAATCTGAGTAATTGTTTGCAATTGCTTGAAATGAAATATGTATTTTTGATTTTAATTGAAGAAATAATTGTGATGAAGGGGTTAAACCTACACTGTGATTTAAACATGTGTTTATTTATAGAATCCCTGCTCCTCGTGCGGGCATTTACGAATTAATAACTTGTTTATAACCTTCATAATATAGAAGGTCTTCATCCTCTTTCTACTCTAATGATGGCAGGGTGTTTATTATGATTCTAACAGTGAATTTTTAACAATTTCAAATCCTAATATGGGAAGGGGTGTGTTGTTTGAGTATTTTAATATAACCCTTTAGTCGGAGGGGAAGAGGGGGACGGATGTTTAAGTGTAATGTTAAGAAAAAGAAATCAGTTTGAACCAGTATCGTTATCGGATCTTATTTAATTTATTGTTCGTAAAGCGTTTGAAGAACAATTCGAGCTTCCATTTGTCTCAAAGTTTATTACTTTTTTCCAGTTTCCAATTCCAATTTAAATTCTTTATTTTATTTTATTTCCTGTTAGACCTTTTAAAAAGCCCATAATGTCATTTCGTCTCAAAAATATATTTAATATTTTGTGTGAGAATTTTTCTCGTATCGATGGTCTCATTTCCGGCAAGATGCATATGAATAAATTATGAAATACTCATAAAAAATAGGATTCGAAAGTTGAAGCGCAATAATTTGAACACAGTCTAACATGTGGTTGGCGCAGAATGGAAATCCATCAGAAAAAATAGCACGCATCACGTAAAAACTGTTGACCTGATTCGAATGGTTTTTAAAACGTCAACTTGAAGTAATATTTAGTTCTTGTTTCATCGCAAATTATTCAATCACAAGATATATGAATTTAATATTTTTGAAAATTGATTTATATTACATTAATAAAACAACAACAAAGAAATGCATGGCTACTCAACTCGTAATAGTTATACAAATGCATGAAGTATCTATGTTTATTAATAGATGGCGGTATGAGTATTTTAAACTGCGCAATGAACTTTTCCACAATATATTGGGGAAATATCCTGGCCAGAAGTGAAGGGCGAAAGTATAGTTACAGATAACGACTTTGGTACGTTTTACAGTGGTCAGCCGCACGAAGTCGGGGCCACAGCTACTTTATACTAAAATAGTTTTAATTCTTTACTTTTTTAACTATTGAATACAGTAGCTTGCTAAAGTTCGTTTAAAAACATACGATTTAGTGTGAGTATATTTTCCTATTTAAGAAATCCTGTCCGATATGGTTCGTATTATATTTTGTTACAAAATGAAAATGTTCATGGGAAATTAATGTTATTTTTTATATTTGATAAACTTTGCGAAAAAGATACACATTGACAGTTGCGGCACATTTGCTACTCTGCCTCTTTAGATTCTTTTTTATTTAGTACATAAAAAATAGAATTTGAATAAAAAAAGCAGTTCGCGGGACGATTAATCCATTTCATCGAAAATTGATGGTCTACATGTAATACGTGTTCGGACGCATTGCTATAATGAAACATCCATCATTTTGGCTCTTGGGCATTTAATTTCCTAGACTCGTGGGATACTAATTAATACAATCTGTCATCACGTAGTAACATGCAGTTTCGACAGATGACTAGTTTTGTAAAATTTAGCTCAGGTAATAGCTACTGAAATTAAGAAGTCGTGAGAAAAAACAGACTAAAATTTTGTTTTCATGTATTATTACTATTTTACATTTAATTTTAATACACTTTTATACACTAAAGAAAAATAATATATTATTTATATTTCGTAGTCTGAAAAAAAGAGTTTTCTCGATAATATTGAATCATTTAATCTGTGTTTATTCGATCTAGGAATAATTTTTTTTCTCATAATAATCAAACCGTAAAGAAATTCATGAATTTTATAAATAAATCACCAGTTTGAATTATAGATAGAAAAGTCCATTAAGTACGTCTTGCTTACCACACAATCAATACGTGTACCTCGAACATGATCAATATACCGGATATTGAAAATATGGGCAAAACATAAATTGCGAGGAAACGCTACATTTCATAAATTTACATGTAAATGTATTTCTGAAATCAGGATATAGAATCAAGTCGATTGGTATAACTGGTAATGTAAACAAATTTTGGTACACTTTTTAAAAAAACTGGAGGGTTAGTTTTATAAATACAGCAGTTTTTCATATAACAAACGAGGAGGTTTCTTTTACGTAGAGGAACTAATCGTAACTCAACTCAAAATGCTAAGTACAAAAGCGTACAATGTTGGTAAAATCAAAAGGTACAAACCCTGTTTTTTTATTGTTAATTAAATAACCAAAGCAATAAAAATTAAAAAACGACAGGTAGCAGAGAGAAGGTATAAGCAGATCCGTACAAAACGGAGGCCGAATATAGACGCCGGGGACGAAAAAAGGGAGATTTTTTAGAAAATTGTACATCAAGATTAACCTATTTGATAAATCGTTGTGATAATCAATAGGCTTTCATTCTGAAAATTTACTAGTCGATAGAATTGCGACCGCGAAATTGTTTAGGAATTGCGACCTGTAGCGTATCCTCATACGTACATACGTATGTACGTTCATAAGTACTTACGTACATACGTACATATACTTATGTACATATGTACATACGTACTTACGTACATACATACATACGTACTTACGTACATACATACATACGTATGTACGTAAGTAGGTACATACGTATGTACGTTAGTACGTATCTACGTACATACGTATGTACGTTAATACGCAGCTAGGTACATACGTATATATACGTACAGTCCAACGGACAGAGACGTAACAAAATACTTTATTATCGACTTGAAACATGGCATATATTTCAAAAACAAATTTAGATTATAATAAATATTCACAATTAAATGAAACTACGTGATGTAGTATTATTTCTACTATCTTTAATTTATTTACCACGACCTAGGTTTCGTTGTATTACAACATCTTCAGTGGGATATTGACCACCTGAAGATGTTGTAATACAACGAAACCTAGGTCGTGGTAAAGAAATTAAAGATAGTAGAAATAATACTACATCACGTAGTTTCATTTAATTGTGAATAATGAATTTCTACAAAATTAACGCCAAATATATTCAATAATAAATATTAAAAAATATCTTAGAATTAAATTTTTTTTAGAAAAGCTTTCTTGAAATTTGATTATTTGTAAAAGTATCCTAGTTATAATTATTTTTATTGCAAAATTTAAGACTGGCAAGTCGATAATAAAGCACATAGGTACCCCGTGTTTAATACGCGAACGTATGTACAAAATCAAAGTAGAATTATATAGAAGTTCCCGATAGGACGGTGTGATGTTTAATCATTTTTGCTTACCATACTGACGGAAACGAATGGTATATAGTGAGTCATTTTAAAGCAACGTTAGTTTATAAAATAATTACATTTATAATAATAGAACGTAATTATTCTGTAAACCGACATTGTTTTGAAAGTATCCAAATTAAGCGGATTATTGGCTATTTTAATAAATAACAACATAAAATTGACGACAAAAATGTACGGTCAACTAGCATCAAGCCCAATCAGTGAGTGTCTTTTTAATTTGTGTTATTGGTCGACAAAATTTCTCATCATCACGAAATTTGTTTATTAATATTATCATTGTTTAAAGATGAAAAAATAATACTGTGTTTAAAAGTTAGTAAAAGTTCCTTTTGTTATAGATAAATTAAATTTAAGTTATTGGTAGATATAATCTTTTATCACTACGCAAAATTTTTGAGTGAATTTATAAAACAACCAAGTACAGCTATAAAATGGAAAAACTATATATATATATAGCAATGGTAGAGAAAAAAGTAACTGAAGAAATAATAATAAAATCAGTCAAGAGCTTGTTGCGTGAAAGTAAATTTCTGTAGTCATTCCAGAAGCATAAAGTAAACTCCTGCAGTTACTGCAGAATATATTCTTTAGTTACTGTTTTTAAGATTTTCTTCATCAGCTTCAGTTCTAAATTTAATTAGGGTCAAAATTCTAAACTTTCCGACGTTTAAAGGAAGCCTTAAAGTAAGGTAAATCGGTTAAGTGGAACTAGGAACGTCCACAGAATAGGGTTGGCAAATTGTTTCTATTCCTTGAACTTGTTTAAGTAAGTTAATTAAAATAATTCAATTAAATATTCTAATCAATTTCTAGAATCAAGGATTTTTCCAGGTTATTCCAATCCATGGTCGTGAAATCAGAGGTTTGGTTATAATCCATTATTTATTCGTAAAACTTCTGTACAAGTGTGATTCCTATGAGAAAATGGTTCTTTGAAATTTTCATAGATGAAATATTTCGAAAATATTTGGAAAACACTTTTTGTTCTAAAAGCATAAATAAGGATGTCATTTTTGTACTGTGTTATAAACAGGGTATTAAACATATTGCAGTAATAATATATAAAAAATTAGTCAAGCGCAAGCTATATTTGCACAATTAGCGTCCCGTGATATCAGCCATGCACTAAATATAATAACGCTTTAAAGCATTAATAGAAACGCACTCCGACTATATACTTAAAAGACGCCATATGCAACGATACCCACCGCCGACCACACCAATGCCCGTCGACCCACAAATTTTGAGAAACGTGTAAGGACAAAAGTTGTTGATTACATCCGGAGAAATATTTTTTTCTTAAAAAATTAATGGTTCAGCAGTTGTAAGGAGATGAAAAATTAAATTGTTTAAAACAATCAATCGCGCAAGAATTTTCAATCCCTGATAATTTGGTTCAACCTAATTCTCAATGTTCAGGAATTATTACAGATTTTTCGGGCCAATCTTTTGTTGATATATAAGACAGCAATTTAGGAGACAGCAATTTTTGAGCATGTTCTTGAAAAAAGTTTAATGAAATCATAAAAATACATATTGTCGAATTCGTACTTTAACAAGATTTAATTTGACATCCTATACGATAATTAATTTCAGGATGAAAATTGAATTTTCTATACTTCTTGTCCACAATTATGCCACCATACTCTATCTCAGGGCTAAATTTAAAATGTTTATACCGAATCATTTCCGAGAAAATCCACTGTCACAAATAGACGGACAGAAACCGAAGTGATTCCACTAGTGTTATGTTTTGGAAACTTTAACATGGAACACTAAAAAATCGAACCTTTATTCTGTTTTCATTTTACAATGCGGTATATGTACTTATTTTTTATATATGGGATATATTAATAAGGGTAAAGAAAGAACTACCTAAAGAGTAAAGAAGTGAAACTTAAAAGAACAAACAAAATAGCTCAGTAATCCCAAATTAATTTTTTAATTTCAGCGACACGTGGCTATACCAAATTTTACAATACTAGCTAGCTATGTAACTATGCAATTAGTTGCGACTTGATGATAGATAGAGGGATTAATATCCCATGGGTGTGGGGAATTAAATACCCGAGAGGCAAAATGATGGATGTTAACAATGCGTCCGTACACGTATTACGTATACGAGTAATCCATCAATTTTCTATGAGATAGACTGATCATCTGGTTTAATATTTTATTGACTATTAAGGTGGCATAAACGGACGGACGGATGGATACGATGAAATAAGGACTCTAAAATGGTTTAAAATTATATATGCGTCAAAAATTCGGTTTTATTTTGACGTCGAAACGTCTATTCACTCGTTATGTATAGTGATAGCCAGTTGAAATTTTTTGTGTTACAAATCCAATCGCTGATAACTACGAGACTAATAAGGCTCAATAAAGACTTAAGTCCAATTTCAATCGCTAATAACTACGAGACTAATAAGGCCTTAACAATGATTGAGCTTACAACAGATAGAGCATATTTGTACGTGTTTATCTTACAGCATTTGTTTTATCTATGACATCATCGGATTAGTGTAGATGCATGCCGTAATTGTTGCGAATTAGTGTTGTGTAAAGTTATAAATTAGTGACCTTTGAAAACGCATTTAGCTAGGATGTTGATTTTGGTGTCATTGTAAAGAGTTTGCGAAACACTACTAGGACCCCAAGTGCGACACTAAAAATATTTACCTACTTATAAGCAAAAATCGGTATTAAATAAAAAATTGCAGAACAAATTAAAGACATCGTCTCATATGAACTGTAATTATGCTCGAAATTATAGAAAACGCAAATCAGAAAAAATCTCGCGTCAAAAGGAATCCAAGAAACCTAAAAAGACCAAGGCTGAAATTATGGCAAATGCGCGAGCTACGACAGCATCGAAAATAAAAGGAAAAAAACTTCGCAAAGTGTTTATGTAGCTGGTCTATTGGGCATTCAACGCCCAGAGATAGTCTCTGTTATATTATTAAGAAACTTACTGTTGTGTTAAAAAACTTACTTGTTATGATTTAATCCCGACGTGTTCAGGAAAAAACTGCACATTTCGCTTTTATATGATTAGGATGCCACAAAAAATAGCAAAAAAATAATTAAAACCTACCCTGTATATTAATTGAGATCAATATTTGGAAAGTTTTAATTAAATTATACTCTAAATAAAAGTTTACAAAGAAACATGAATCACCAGAAAATTTTGTGATTGGCTCAGTCACTGTGTCACATATACAAAAGATCCATTTGGTACAAATGGCTATATAATTATGATCGTGTGATTCGTAATATAATGCGATATATGTACGCATATATGATTGATGTAATCCTGATATATGGAATGTATCAATAAGGATGTTTAAAGGATAAAGAAACGAAACTAAAATTAACAAAAAAATGTGGAAATAAAAAAATTATTTAAAAAGCGGAGAAAAATAAAAATGTATGCTAAGAAAAAAGGACAAAAAATTTAAAAAGTCAAAAAGGTAACTTGAAAATAAAAAAATGGAAAATAAAAATTCTTTTTGTTTATTAATACCGTAACAGGCTAAAGTTGATGCTTACGTACTAATACTGTTCCTAGTAATGATCATAATAATGATGTATATAAGTTTTGTGACAGCTATATGAGATACATCAGTTTAAATTTTGTAAATTGTAGAGAATTTAAAAAAATCAAGTAAAAAATAAGTTTCATGAATAAATTTTACGATGAATAGATCCATTTTACTACATAGGTCCTTATTAATTTTTAAGCAATTCATAGGCTGATATTAAAATCGTTTTGTGATTTTTTCATGTAAAGTTCAATTGAATTTATATTTATATTTATTATATATTTTATATACATATACATATATATAAATATATATATATATATATATATATATATATATATATATATAATTTATATTAAATAATTGAGTCAAAAATTTAATGATGTTTTAAAGAAATTTTTAAGTATGCGAAAAATATAGGTATAGAGTATTCATATAAAATATAGGGTGTATAAGGTGTTTTACCAATTAACAGATTAGGTAATTAATTTTAGTTAAGTGTATTAATTAGCTTCTAATTACAAAATTATTTCATTTTTTCAACTTTCTTTTGAAATTATTTTTCAAAGTATAATAATTAATTCCAAATTAGAAGAAAAATTAAACAAGTGTAAACCGTACATTTAGACAAATTAATTAAATCATTAATTTTTACCTTTGAATTGACTACGTGGCTTGTGTTTAAACTTCAAAGTCGTTAATTAACTTTCAAAGTTATGTTTAATTAGGGCAGATTGAATTGAGTCATCGTCGGAAATTAATTACAGGTCATTAGTGTGTTGAACAATTGGGTGAAAATTAGTTGTTGGAAAAGCTTTTTGTATGGGTTTCTTATTAATTAAAGTAAAAAAAATTAAGTTCAAGGAGGTGGTAGTGAAGAATTGCATCTGTTTTATTGTATCATTTTGTCGCTTTCATTAAGAGCTTATTATTTGCAATGTTAATCATTTTGGCGATACGTAAAGTATAAGGGAAAAAAAGTCATGTAAAAATAACGAAATTTCTAAGATGTTTATTATTTTCTAAATTCGACATATTGTTCAAGTGAAATATTAAAGATATTATAAATAGTTACACTTGAATATGATGTAATAATTACACTTCGTAATATTAGCTCACATCGTGCTGAAAACTAATCCACCAAATTTAATTTTTTTTAAATACATATACACCGTCGTCTAAGTTAATTTATTCAAACGCTGTGACATATTAACAACATTTTATCTAGTGTTTTGAAATGCTCAATTGTCTTTAGGTTTAATAGTTATGAGTTGTGATAACTAAAAACTATTGAACCAAACTTACCGAAAAGATAAAAAGAATGAAAATAGTGAGATAAACAAATTTTAAAACAGTAAAATCAATTCACAATTAAATGAAACTACGTGATGTAGCATTATTTCTACTTTCTTTAAGTTCTTTACCCCGCCCTGGATTTCGTTGTATTACAACATCTTCAGGTGGGCTATTAGCAAAGATTCTTGATAATAGCCCTTTATAAAGTAAAAATTCTTGCTAATAGCCCTAATAGCTAAGATCTTTGCTAATAGCACACCTGAAGATGTTGTAATACAACGAAATCTAGGTCGTGGTAAAGAACTTAAAGAAAGTAGAAATAATACTACATCACGTAGTTTCATTTAATTGTGAATAATGAATTTCTACAAAATTAACACCAAATATATTTAAAAGTAATAAATAATTTTAACAAAGTTATTGTCATTCTAATATACTCGCAAGTTCATTACAGCCGTTATAGAAAAAAATATAACATTGCATATAACATCTTTGAACAATTTAAACTATCTTTGAGTATTCACACAACAATAGAAATATCCGTAGAAGTCTCCATATAATTATTGTCAAATTAAGGTGGATTAAAGGAAAACAAAATATAATTCAGTACTAAAGTAGGAGGACTTTCGTGAGGAGCTTTATTTTTTTAGAACATAGTGAAATTATTAATTAAAATATTTAACTCGTTTTGATTAATTATATAGTTATTTGAAGGTGTGCATTAGCTATATGCATCTGAGCTATTTTTCCTAGAATTCAAACTCATGAGTGTACGATATGGAAACTCCTTTCAAATTACTGATTTGAAAGGAGTTAAAGGAGACGTAAAGTATGGACGTACGTACTTAAAGAACTATCACATGGGATATTAAACTAAATAGTTTCTGATAAAAAAAATTAAATAATGTTTAGTACTTTGTGTAATGAGATAACAAACATATCAACAAGCAAACTCCATCGAATAAAGGGACCTTAGATTTGACTATAAAACTAATGTTCCTTGAATGTAAGGTTTATAAATTTCTAATCTCGAAACGAGAGTATACCATTTTTACATAAGGGCATGTGTTGAAACCAAATGGTACTGAAAGTACGAATAGGACTCGCACTAGGAGATTTCCGCATACACTTCAGCATTTATAAAAGTTGAAATACTTAAGAGCGTCTAGTATTTCTATTAAAATATTATTTTTACCTCTAACCAATATCCTCTAATTAATTGGTGATGATGATTCAATTCAATCTCTTCCAATTAAACATATATTTGAAATTAGACAAGCTAATCAACGACTTTCAAGTTTAAACATTTAAATACGCAGGCAATTCGAAGGACAAAAATGACTACTTAAAAAGAAAAAAGAACTCATTTATCGTATAAGATTAAAGAAAGGAAACTATAGTATAATTAGAATATTTGAAATGTATTTAGTTGATCTAAGTACATACCGTTTCTAGTGCAATTTTTCTTGTCATTCAGAGGCAATTGTCGTGCTTTGAAGACCATATTTAAAGAACTTAAAAATGGCAATAATGATATAATTGCGGAATAATTAAGTTATCTAATTAACGATAATTGCTACACTTTAATTACTATAATAACTTATATACATACATATTTTATATAAATAGGTTCTCTACATTATTTTTGTGTACTTCAAAGTATAACAAAAAGCAGAGTCCATTTCCAGGAATCCGTAATTAAATGATGAAATTTTAATATTTCCTCACGCCCATCTGTGGTCCATCCGTCTTTCCCAACCTCACTGCTATTATGGTTCCTGATTTACCCGTATGACGTTTTAGATTTCTACAAATCTAAAGTTTTAGATAAAGAACTAAATTTGTATACAGTGAAATTAGTACATTTTTTATCAAGAGATACTTCGATAGACGTAGTTGATGTTTATTGGTATTTTAGAGGATTTCTTCTTCGAAATGCTAAGTTTTTAATTGGTTTACTATGAGAAATAATTTTGGAATCGATGTAAAAGCAATCTGAAAAAATCTTGGAAACAACAGTTGATGAATACTGTTTGGGCATTAACATTTTGATAAACAATTTCGAATACTTTGATACTGATTTTATTAATTTATCTATAACAACCAAATATCTGTTTACCACTTTATAACAATATTTATATTTTTAACTTCAGTTCAAAATATTGGATGCAGATGAGAGATTCCACCAGCCAACGAATGAACTTAATAATAAAACATCGATCGATTAGGCAAGTTGTTTTTGATGAAAGTTAAACTCGTATTGTTGTCGTTAATTTTAGCTTGTTATTTGTTTCAATGGTTCGTAATCTACCTTAATTTCAGTAGTTTTAAAACAACGTTAGTTTACAAAATAATAACGTATTATTACTATTCGTTTTCCGTTTCAGTACAGCAAGCAGTAATGATCAAATTTCGTATGTCCTTTGTTGCCTTCTTGGCACGCCCACTTTAATTTAATACATGCTCTCGCGTATTTTTTTTTTTTCGTGTTCTATATTTTCTTTATAATTAAGATTCAATCGTAAATAGAAACCTATTGGCAAAACATTTCTTCGTTCTACATTTCTTCCTATTTGCAGGATTTTTCGGAAAAGATTGCTGTACTAGATGAAATCTTATACGGGATAAATCAGTTTCATATAAAATTTTAAATGATCTCTAATATTCATCGATTTTTCTCGATATGCAGAGTTAAATGAATGTCTTTTCTCCAGTGAAAAGAGTATTATATGATCATATCGCAAGACACTCTATTTCGAACATATGCAGATAGCTTACGTAACATTTGAAATATATAAATCTAATATTTTTTTAATATTAACAATATATGTTGGCATAACGCAACGCCTTACGTACATTGGCATAATGAATTTAATAACTTTCTAAATTTTTTTTTAAAACTATTTTTAATAATTTTATAAGGCAGCATTATGTCAAAGAAATAGTAATATTTACAAATATGCTTGCGGAAATGAATTTATACAAAACTTGTGTTCTACGGTGAACATAAATCGATAGTTTTTTTTCTGAAAGCAAGTACCGTGGAGGTCACGTTGATTTCAATTGCAATTGCACGGGTAATGATCGTTGTAATTGCGGACTAGAGTCCACGTCAAGAAAAACTGCGACTATAATCTTTGGTAAATAGTGGGAACTGGACATATGTTTTCCGCGCATGACGTCACGTAAAATGTATAATAAATTTTTGCATTTTTTCTGAAGTAATGTGGTGAAATATATTTTCTTTAAAATTTATGGGGACAATACAAACATCTCGAATAGTTTGACACAACGGATTAGCTTGACAATTTTCATCGACGTCAGTTGAATACTGCAAGTATTGAAACTAACTATTGTTTTGGGCAATTTATTGTTCATTTCTCTTGTAATAAATTTCTTGTTATAATTTTTTCCTCTTAATTAAAATTTTTGCTAACTATATTCTCAACATGCATATACGAACGCAGACTTATAAATCTTAAATATAAAAAAAGTAAAACAACTGTAAAACTGTTGCTTAAAATTTTTTTTTTAATTTTCACCTTTTACAGCTGCGTTAAGTAGTTACATTAAGTTCTAAATAGATTTCTTTAATAAAATAATCATAAGCAGCAGTTTTTTTTGTTGAATACGTTGTTTTTATGCTTAGTTTGATATTTAAAAAACAAGGTGAATTTTTCACTTTCAGTAATGAATTTAATCATAGTGTTCTCTATATTATCTTCTATGATTTCATTGGCTAAAAGAGATTTTTGTAGGTGACGATCGTCCAACATTAATATATTTCAGGTTTAAAATTACTCAATCTGTACTTGTACAAAATTATAACGAATTAATGTACATTTTACAATGTAGCTCTCTAAGCACACTTTGCTGAGAAATCTTTTTGTAAGGATTAATATATAATAGATGCGCGAATACCTTTTAATAATTTCCGATTATACTAACGTATGGTGTCCTGATTTTCCATAACATTTAAATTTTTTTAAGATTTACTAACAACATTTTGCCGTTAAATATACCCATGTATATATTTAATAATTAAATATCATAGATGGTAAATACGATTGATTCATTTGACAAAATGACAATTTGAATGCATGGAAACTTTAATATATGGGAATGTAAAGAGACGGCATAGTCGCGGGAAATTTAATTTGAGATCAACTTTTCTGTAGTGATAGGGTATTAAAGTCAATAAAGACTATTGTAATGTATTGGACTTATTTAAATATCATACTCTCCAATATCTCGTTGATCTCGGGTTAATAGTCGTTACAATAACGCCTATATAGTGAAACAGTTATAGTTTCGTGTGCCAGTGAGAGCGACCCGTAGCTATGCGGTTTTCTACATACCTATCGCTCGCACCAATGCTGGTGCTCGCGTATCACTGCACCAATGGCGCGCAGTGCTTTAAAAGCTAGTCCTGAATATTTAGCATGACATGAAATATTTACAAAAATTGAAACATATTTAATTATCAAGCGAATTCCGTACTTCAATTGTATTTGCAGTTCATGTGCGAACTTACCGGTACGTGAAATTTTAGATAAAACGTTCAAACTTCATTCCTATATTGTATCAAATTACAAAAACTTGTCGAACCGGAAATGGTCCAAAAGAAATTAAAATTGATTACCTCACTTCAGAGAGTCATTTTATAGTCTCAAGGCAAGCTGAAGTTTGCCTTGCTTTTCCTTCGGCTATATTCAGACTGAAACAATTCCGTAATTATAACTTTCGCATATAGATAATGAATAATTGTGTTATTATAACGACTTCTCTGCTGTCATTTTGTCATTCTCGTTCGAAAACAAGTTTAATAGTTTTCCGGTTTTTAAATACATGTATTATATTTTGTCATTGAAATACTTACTGTGCTAACCGTTTTCTTTCTCCATTTAAATTAATATTTTATTAGTTTATTTTCTTGACGTACGTTTTCGTCGTGATTAAATAGAGAATGGCGATTATCCAATGTTGCTCTGTTTATTACGTGATTAAGGTAAGATTTTTCAATTTAATGAAAAAATAGTATAATTGAGAATAGTAGATCGAAGTTAATTTTGAAACTATACGTTCATAATAATCTTGTGTACGGCATTTTCACAGACATTTTTACGATTAGTATTGTTGACTAATCAGAGGTAGCATTTTAAATAAAATGTGTTACTGGCCTTGTTTATTATACGAAACTGAATATAGTAAATGGAATAAAGGTGGTTTTCATACTTTAGGTTATTTAATAAATTCTAAAATAAAATATGCTAATTCTGAAAAAAACATTTATCGTGGACTCTGGAGATACGTATGACGCGACACTCTGGAAATACGTAAAATGGTAGTAGTTTTATGTTTTTTGTATTAAACTTCATTACTGGAGTCTTCCGTATCCCATCTTCATTTTAAGCCCAGTGTGTGCCGCTTTTCTCCAGAGGTTTTTTTATTTCGAATTGCATATTTTATTGCTCAGGAGTCAGAGCTTATCAGCATAGTGCAAGCCATCTAAGACCTATAACAACTTCGATTCTACTTCGAGTTATTTTGCATTATTTCTATGAAAAGTCATTCCTAAGCGCCATAAAAGAGCAGCGAAAAGGAAATTTGGTCGAAGATATGTGTACGGTATATAAATCTTGGTCGAACGTCTGTGTACGGCACACATCTTCGAAGATAAGGTCGTTGTGCGTTTGCACGAATTATTCTTCTGGACCGGGTTTAAGGTATTTACGATCTTCGACTGAACATTAATCCCTTTGAGTCGGCAGTAGATACTAGCTTACTGCAAAGTATTGAAACCTTTCCTGAAGTCAACAGAGTAAATCTGAGATAAATATTCCTTTGATATATAGCCTGTTTGAGAATAATGCGTAAAGTGCTGGTTTGAAAGGAATTATGTACTTAATATATTGTTTGTAAGCATTAGTTACTTTGGTAAATGTTGAAAACTGACAGGGTGGTCAAGGGTTGTCAATTACATGATTTAAATTTTTTATTGATTTCATTTTTTAATATACTCACCTACAAGACTCTCAATCAGGAAAGTAAGTAACAATAATGGGATGCCATACTTTTATATCTTGACATTTCTATTTCTTCCCACTTTTTATGGCGCGTTATACTACCACCATTTAGATACCTCTTAACATGATCCGCGATCTTTTTCCACATTTCTTGTCACAAATATATTTTTGTCAATTTTTTCTTTAGTATTTGTTCTTTGTTTTGCAAAAACTTTTTATTCATTGTCAAATTTTTTTTAATAAATTTTTTTTGTCTTATAATTTACAGCTCTTCTTTATGGTTTATTTCTATGTATTATCTATATATGTTATAGTCATCTAGCATTTGGCTTAACTTAAACTTTACATCTGCACGACAAACGTCAGCTTAACGTCTGCGGCTGCGACACGACACAACACAAAATTAGACTATACATTTGGTGATATGCATGTTATGAATGCTTTACAAACTTAGTGTAAAGTTAGAAAATTTTATTCAACAGTGTTTCGAAATGCAGGCATTAATAGAGGTGTAACTGTATATAGGTGCATATGGTTACAAAATGCAGGCATTAATAGAGGTGTAACTGTACATAGGTGGATATGGTTACAAAATGCAGGTATTAATAGAGGTGTAACTGTCTATATCTCGATAAGAAAAGATATGCAGCACTACTCGTGCTCGAATCGCGACACCGACTCTTTCGTTTTGATCGCACATATACGCTTCATGCTTTATGGTAATGAAATTGCATAGAGTTAGTTGCCTGCTTATGATATGATTAATGCAAGCGTAAAGAAAAAAGGGAAAATAATTTTTTGATGATATCTTTTGTTACATGTAAAAAAGTCATACCATATATATATATATATATATATATATATATATATATATATATGTGTATATGTAAATATATATATATATATATATATATATATATATATATATATATAAATTGATACATTCCAAATATATTTCAAGTAATTTTTTGAAAATGATTTTTGATTTCAAAAATTAGTTTTGTCAGCGATCTTACCCACTTTTTATGTTCATAAACGTTACTTATTGTCACAAATAAACGAGATTATTATGTTTATTACGTGGGCAGGTATTGACTCAGCTGCTTAAGTCATGAAGCTCCAGAGGCACATGAAGGTGGGTCTGGGGTCAGGCGGAGCGGCGCTTTTTGGCGTGCTCTTTGGCTTCGTCGCCTTTCCAGCCCTAATGAAGAGCGGACTTAGGAAGGTAATGATTCTTTCGAAATATTAGTGCTTATAATACGAAATGTTATACTTTTAACCTTGCTGTTACGCTACAATGTCATTAGGAAATGGTCGATTGAAAATAAAGCAACACTGTTTCAAGTTATCTTTTTTTTGCGAAGATATATAATATCTTGCAAAATGGAGTAAGCAAGAAAATAAATTTACATTTAATACATTTTACACAAGGCTGTTCAAGAAGTGTACAATTGCGTATCTATGCTTCCACAGCTTATGTTAGTTCTGTCGTCATTGTTCGAAGGGCTATAGTAAACTTTTGATGAGGATAATATAGTTTGCACAATTTATAACAGATAAATCATCATCATATATATTAATACGCTAAGGTTAAGATGTTACTCTCCCTTTTTAGAAAGAACCTCACAACTAATCCACATAAATTATATATCATTTTATAGATAATTGCTTGCTCTACCGGCATCCACAACTAAAAAAATTATTATTGCTATTGTTTTTGCAAATTAATTAATTATTAAAATTATATACACAAAACAGCAATGCTGCCATCTAACGACTCAACGTCAATATGATTGACGGTCGGTAAAATTTTTGTTTAATTTCAAATCCACTCACGTATAAATAAAGTGGCGCTTTAGCTCAATGCTTTTGATACTTGCGCCTCTATATGTCAATTTTAGTAAAATATTTGTTTGATCTGTCATCTGAGCTTCATAATGGAATAAAAACGTAATAAGCAGTGTGCAAAATTAGAAATGAATTGAATACCTGCAATCAATTTTGATTTATTAAATTGACTCTAAACACTCTGTTGTAACTAATATGACAGCTGTGAGTTCATTTTCTCATGTGTAAATATTTATAATCTACCACGCAAACTGATATAATGCGAAGACTTCGCACGGGTCACGCTAGTTATTTAAATTATAAAAACTTTTTCCAATTAATACTACTAATGAGAAACAGTGAAATGAAATGAAAAATCGATGAATGAAACAATTTGTTAGTTGCTTCTATGTAGTTTTACTAAGACTAGAATTTAATAATTAGTAGTTGTTCTTTAAATACGAAAATTATTTTGTTATTAACTTTAATAGTTCATTTGAAATGTTAAAAATAGAAATTAAATGTTATTTAAATGCACAAGATTATGACGCTTGTGGACAAAGAGCCGCGATAGTTTATATACACCTAAGTATTTAACAATTAAATGAAACTACGTGATGTAGTATTATTTCTACTTTCTTTAAGTTCTTTACCACGTTACTTTACTAGGTTTCGTTGTATTACAACATCTTCAGGTGATCCTAGGTCGTGGTAAACAACTTAAAGAAAGTAGAAATAATACTACATCACGTAGTTTCCTTTAATTGTGAATAATGAATTTCTACAAAATTAACACCAAATATATTCTACACCTAAGTATTTGTTGTGGATGGCACGTATGCAGTTTTCTCAATTGTAAAGATCTATTTTTTTAAGAAATTTTCTAGTCGTATGTTTGAAGTGAAATAGTGGATACGCGGCAGATTATGCTGAGTTTATTAAATTATACGTTTAGGTTTATCGAATGAAAACTTTGCCACGACAAGGGATTGTAATAGTAATAATTTTCCATTTGTGATAGTTTATTCATCTAATATACCATTGGTAACCTTTTATAATACATGTTCATGCTGAAATGTTAATAAAAGTATCGTGAAAAGTAATAGGTAAGATTAAGCACGCGATCTAATATTTACTTCTCTAATATGAATTAAATAAAAGTATAAAAAAATATCTGGACTTCATTATCAGACATCTTCCCCTCAAAAGTTTAGGGTTCTGTAATATATAAAATACTTATAACTCAAACCTTAGAAATGCGACTAGATTGACGGCCTTCTTTGCTTATGCTGGGAAAACCGTTACATGTGTATATGACAAAATAATAAGAACAATTTGTGTATTTAAAGGAGATATAAAGAAAAGTTTACCACATATCTCAGTAATATATGTCTATCTTTTAAATGAAAGTCCCTAATATTTGCATTTATCGTAAACAAATATATGTATGCACACACACATAAACACACACACATCATTCAAGAGTTGTGACAGTATTAAATACATTTTGACGGTAGTGTGGATAGATGACGCGGTCATGTAAGATGTTGGAGTAAGGGGTAGTCACTACTGTGAGGTGTGAGGGGTAGCACGGTAAATTAAATAATATCGTATAATATTCAAATAAAGGATTTTGCTATAAACAAGTGTTTTGTACAATAGATTAAAATACTATAGTACGACATTTTTATCGCGCGGTGTTATGAATCAACGGATTAAATAAAAATTCGCTGAAAAAAATGATACTTTCGTTTATCACAGTAAACATTCTTTCAAATGACCGATTTACGTAAGCAGTCTTGCAAATATTTTATTGCCTTCGTCATATAAAATTATTCTTACACGTGACGTCTTTAAACTCGTGTATCTCAAGATGAAAAAGTTTTCCAGTCCAAAGCTCTCGTTACTTACAAAATACGGGTTGCTCCACAAAAAAGTAACGGAAAGCGTCTGTTTCGTGAAAATGACGTTTCCTTGTGATTTAACAGGTGATTTGAAGGTACAACGTGTTTGGCATGCGTTGTCAAGAATGAATAAAAAAATATTACGCTGTTTTATAACACAAGAACACGATGGAAGTTTTCGCTTATAAGAGCTTTCTTACATATTATATTCCCTTTTTAGTTTTTGCTTTGTGCTTTTATTCCATATGTGTTTGCGGTAGATTTAGAAGGGCACTGGCCTAAAAACGTCAAATGAAGTGGGCTAAAATATTCTTCGGACTTTAATGAACGTTTAAAGACATAAAAACTCAAGGCGCCTAAGTATTGCCGTTGACGATTGATTTGGAGATGAGGTATATTTTGAAAAACATCGTACAAAGGTATGGAAAGGTATTGGCATAGGCAGCTTTTCCCTTTTTCGTCATAATCCGGGGGTTATACCGATAACATTTTACGTTGCGCGACATATTTGCATCTACATAAAATGTTTACATCTTACGTTCAGGATTCCAATGGAATCTAATGTGTATTTTTCGTAATCTTACGTCAAGAGTACACACTATTTTTATCTCACTCCATAACTTTCATTTACGAAACTAGAAGGAGATAAGAACTTACAGTATTTTTTACACAACGTAATTATCGTCTTACATTAGGATAGCCATTGCCCATTTTTTCAGGATACATCCACCTAACAACTTCTGGAATGTATAATGTTGTACGGTATATTGTTGTGGGGTGGGTCTGTCAATATTGAATACATTGTTATTTTGCAAAAGAGAGCTATTCGCTCAATGTATAAATTAAGTTCTCGAGATTCGCTTGGAGAACTATTAAAAATAATTAATATATTCACTTTAACTTTACAACATATTTTTGAAAATATTGTAAACGTGAGGAAAAAACAATTACTTCACTGGAAACATTGTGATCGTCACAATTACAACGCTACAAATAAAAATAAACTGGTTATTTCGAATTTCAGGCTCACAAAGGTTGGTAGTTCGTTTGTAGGTTTGAGTATACGCTTCTATAATAAAATACCAGAAGATGTATTGAAATTGTCTTTAAAACATTTTAAACAAGTTGTTAAGACTCATTTACTCAAAAAGTGTATTATAAAATTTATGATATATATATAAATGACAAAAATGACTGGAATCATAACTTTAACTTATCAAATTAGTACACATAAATATAATTAATATAATTTCAATATCGTTCGATAAATTTGATATTTATATACGGCTTTTTTTTTTTGTTTTTTTTTATTCTTTTATATGCCTTAGACGTTCAACAAGGGAACACAATGTTTGTATGTTGAATAAAAGTAAAATTGAATTGAATTGAATTGAGTGTCGTCGGCGTATCGCGGCAGAATATTTGCAACTATGCCAATTGCTCAACAAATCAAATTAAACTATTCTTTTTTTTAAATATGTAATAAAAATAAGTTTATTATACACTTACATATATATATATATATATGTATATATATATATATATATATATATATATATATATATATATATACGTACATGTACCGACACTAAAATTTATACTAGATACATACTTTCCCGTACACCGATATTTATTTATGTATTACTACAGTGAAGTAAAAAAGGGCACTCATGCACACACATACTCACACATACGCACGAACTGAAATGTAGCAATAAATAAGACGTTAAATTCAGAACAATGACTGGACTATAAAAAAAATTGAGCAGGAATGAACGAATTACTGAATGAAGCTTGAAGCTTGACCGATCCTATGTATTACACACGGTGCAAAGCGTAAAAGTTTATGTGAAAATAAAATGGAATTTTCCGAGGATTCCGATTGGAATTTCCGAGAAAAAAAATTATTGCCGACCCGGCTATAGATGAAGTAATGAAATATATTTTCAATACTGTGCTTTTTGAAATAAATATTTCTGAGTTTTCTGTTAATTGCGTTGTGGAATGCGACTAAACTGTTTCAGAGTCATTCGCGATCTGCTATATTATTTGAAATTTTATTATATATATGACATTCTCATCAAACAGAGTGGTTAAATATGAAAATTTATTAAGGTGGTAGGCTGCAAAAAATTAATAATCACAAAATTTACAAATTAAAATGTAGATTCCTTAAAAAATAGAAAAACACCATATCGAGGAAATAAATAAACATCAAGACAAGAAAATTAAAAAAAATTAGTTATAAAGCTTGACATGGCACGGTTGAGGAGGAGAGCAAAGTCTTAAAGTAATCAAGGAGAAGTAAGATTAAAGGATGAGAGGAAGGGCTATTTCAGATTGTCTTTGAAAACTTTTAAGAAGGCGAGTTTTCAGTGTCACGATCTACTTGATTCTAAAGGTTTGCAGCTTGGGTAGAAGATACTTCGTAAAAGTGGTTATTTGTAATATTAACTTTGTAATACTGTTGTTTGTCATGTCATATATGTGACTTCATCAACGTCATAGATAGGTTTTTGTGGGAAATTGTTTTTTTCAATAAATATTTAAGTAAAGTCATATTTAAGTATAGGTAATATAAATTTCCAAATCACCATTAGTTATTTTATTCATTAGTTTCTCGTTTATTCACGTGGTATGAATCACTATCAATATTGAATTTCTTAAATTTAAAATGTAAATTAAACTTAATAAATCTTAAAAATGTTAGCATTTTCTATTAATATTGTGTGGTCATTTCAAAACGAATGATTCTGAACGAAGCTAGTGATGTTTGTTACTTAAGTCTTTTAAAAGTTTAAAAAATCTTATAACAATAAAAAAACAACACATCCAAAATGACCGCAATTGCTGACCTCTGATGAGTGGTTTAATTTCTTTAACTCTGTTAACCAGACAATTCTCGGGTTCTTTTAAAAGAAAAGAAGCAGAAATACGAGTAGAGCATGCACAATCAGAGTTTCGTACAAACGGTGGCACATATAAGGTTGCATAATATTTATATTAACCCGTCGTCATTGAAGCTGGGTCATATTGACCCGGGACCATCTGGATTTCGATTATTTTAATAATAGTTGAACGTTATTGAAATTCTCAATATCTGGCTCTCCCGCACAGAGTTCGACACGTTTCAAGTGAGAATTAAATTACCTCACGTTTCAGGCGAGTGCCTGAAAATCTTTTATTTTTACAGTGATTGTGTAATTAACATCACAAATTCTGAATAACTGTGACATGAAGCGATGTGAGATGGATTTATATTATTATCAAAACGTATTAGCGTTTAACTAGTACATTTAATTATTAAAAAAAATAAAAAGAAATCATAAAAATACATAATTTATCTTTAAATTTAATTATTTCTACTTTGGTAAATATTGAACGGTAACAGCAAGTTTATGTTTTTTGCGTTTATTAGGGTCTTAGACCGGGCCTAACTAAGTTGTGGTTGGGCGGGCGGACTCGGTGCCACTCGCTGGGCCAGCAAGGTCTGGATTTTTACCGGCCCTTTGCTGGTTAACGACTTCAAGGGCCAGTTTTTTCCCAGACTGAGTTAACTCAAATAGAACTGAAGGTCAAATCCTCGTGATGATGCACTACACGGGCATTTTTTATTTATTTATTTTATTGTAGATTATAATAAATCCAAAAGGTTAAATTTGCCTTTATTACCATATGTATCATACAATGAAAAAGTTTCTCCTCTATATTCCATATTATTTAATTTTTAGAACACAAATATCCAATTATTTTGCATAACAAATATGTAAGTTTGGTTAAAAAATTACTAAATAAATTAAAATATTAATCTGTGGATGTTTTTTATGTGACGCCGGGTTAAACTATTTATTACTTTTCGTCATGGAAATATATTTTCCACAGGGGTATAAATAAGGTGAATATCTCAAATTTCAAACATTTAAAATCATCGCCAGAATATTTCGGTAAACTTTCGGAAAATTTTTGGTGACCCGATTTTTTCTACTATTTTGTTATTAGCATTTTTCACCACGTGAATATATTTTTCACAGGCGTATAATATCACAATTACAATGAAAATTCATCAGCAGTTTCGGAGGTAGCGGGGTAGTGGGAACCATATTTTTTTTGGGTATTTCCAACAATGTCCCTGTCTCTAATTATCTTATGTAACATTCTGAAAAATAGTTTAAAATCCTTATAAGTTTATCTTTCTAACATGTGGGTATGTTACGTGAAATAACAAAAAAAAACCCTAACCATTAAGATGTAAGTAGGTTAATGTCCCTTATCATTATGCGTATTTACGTTAAATGGTTTCTGAGAAAAACGGCTGTGACAGATGGAAAAATGGGCGGATACGTGAGTGACTAACGGTTCCATTTCTCTATTTTATTATTTATGTTTTTAAATACGATTTTATTTTCATGAGACAAAAAAGGCAAAGAAAGCCTAGTAATTAACTAACTGTTAAAATTTTGAACGGTTTTTCTTTCCAGATCACTTCCAAATATTGAAAAAGTTTAAAATATATCTGGGTGAATGAGTAGGCATGTCTAAACTAATAAATAAATTTTGTTTAAATTTCATATTTAGATGAATACTTCCAAATGCCCAATTCTAAATTTTCACTTTACATTTTCATTCTAAATTTTCACTTTACATTTTCATTCTAAATTTTCACTTTACATTTCATTTTACATTTTCACATTAACGCTATAAAGTTAAAATATCGCATGTTAACGCTATATAGATCTGCGAATGTGTGAACTGTTGCTTGCCGCATTTGAAGTAATGTTTAAATTAAATTTGTGTGATCGTGTTTAATTTGGGACATGTTATTATTACGTCCACACGCCCAAATCACTTAACAGAACACGCCTATTCTCCATCGGAGTGTTGAGAGCTACGAACGCAATGTTCTTGATCTGCTCAGCGTATGTTAACTGTTAAATTATGCGCGGTGAATTTCTCATGCCCCCAGCTATTTATTCGAAACCGATCAATAAAGCATAAAATATGATGGTAATATGTTGAAACTTGCTCGATTTAACATAAAAACGTCGAGGGAAAATTTCCACGGTTAAGGTTAAAAATGACACAACAATTTTTCATTGTTACTTTATCTTCAGAAATTCACGTAGTAGGAAATATCAATTTTCTTTTAGTCGCTTAAATAATTGGGTTTAAACCAGATTGGGCGTCTTGAAAGAATAACTTAAATTAGCATAATCCAATAATATATCAGGTTTGCTAACTATTAAAAACCAATCAAATTTTATCAGCAATTTCCAGAATGTTCTTGAATATCTTTAGTAAGTTACATAAAGCGCGCTTTAATCTTCAGTTACCATTAAATTTTGGCGAGTAACAAACAAATAAAATATGGAGATTCCATGGAATTATCACATCGATTTAAAATTTTATTAATCTATGCAGTTCTGACAACAACACAATAATATCGAGTTGATATGTTTTTAATTTATTTGACATTAACATGATCGTATTCTGAAACGTTTTAATTAGCTTTACTTGTATGTGACTACACATGTAAATAAATCTAGAATGTCGATTTTCATTAACTTCTATTTGTTGTATCGATTTTAAACTATATATGCTTATGCAATTCTGATAACAACACAGTAAAATCGAGTTGATAAAATTTCCCAGTGGCTAACAGTAAACTCTTTTAATTTCGGCTTGTTTTACTTATCTTTATATGTCCTTTTGTTAGATAATTTATGCGGAATATACAATACTGATGATGAAGGAGGGAAGTAGCCATGAAATCTGATGATGAAAAAGGAAGATGGTCATGGTAATTCCTCAGAAGCTAAGAGTAAACCCATAGAGTTTGAACTTATTTGATTTTTATCAATGAGCTCGTTGTTTACATATTGTAATCAAGGTCTGCTTATGGAGGAGTGAGCTAATTCTGGGAGCTTCTCAATGATTAGAAATAAATCTGGCGAGTTTTGGGTTCATTTTATTTCTCTTAGTGGCCCTTTGACAAACTTGGCGTGTTTTTTAATTTTTTTTTAAAACTACCAATTTTACTTATTTTGTTTGTCCGTTATGTGTATATAAGACTTTTAAAATTTATTGTTTTATTAGTTTTCATTCATAATTAAATGATTATTGTTCTTCTTTTTTACTCATCCTGTTCAAAACTAAAATTATAGCATTGAATAAATATACGCGAGCATTATCAGTTACTAGATTCTGCAAGTATTTTATATATGTAATATATAAATTATAATGTTTATAATGTAATAATAAAATTGAAACATCCACATATAAAAGACATGAAATTATTTAATTCAGCAACATTTGTCATGTTCTAAATGTTTCTCATCCGATATAAAATAAACAATTAATTTTAACATTCTCGATAAAGAAATACTTCTCGAAATATATTATACTTATTTCAAACATTTATAGTTCAATACCATGGGGATGCCGATATATGAAAATTATATATAACACAACGCAGTAAATATTGTCTGTGGCGCAATATTTTCCGAATAATTAGTTAAATTGCATGCGTAGTTACTCGCATCCACATAATTTCACGTTTGAATGAGCTGGTAAATAATGAAGCTTGTTTCATCATCCACTCGTGACTGTTTGTCAAGTTTCCTGTCCATGGACATGAAAGTATGACGAAGCTAAATTGAAATCAGAATATTTAGTTAGAGGAATGGCAAGTTTTGTTTGTTTATACTAGTATGTACACATTTTCTGACAAGGGTGTAGGATAGACAACAATGACATCATCAGAGAGCATCATTATAACTTATTGTTGATTATGTAGAAACGCACAGGGAAAAAATGTTTAGATTAACGAATAAAGTGAAAAAGATCCATTCCTAATAATATAATAAAGAATTTTTAAGTACGAGTATAACTCCCACTACGAAGGTTCCATGCACGATTAGGCGCATATGAACATTTAAGCTTACGTAGTATTTCTATTAACAGTTTAATTATATAAATATTAATATTACTTTTTACCACGTAAATATATAAATATATCGCCTTTTACAGACGATTTAAATCATTTGTATGGAGTTTTTATGAACTTTTTACAGACCCAACTACATATCATAAATTGTCGATTATTACTCGTAAACTAATAGAACCTACTTAACTGTGATAATTTTCCTTTTAATTTCTTCAAATATGCTACTATCGTAAATACTTTTCAAATATTCAAAAGCGGTTTTCTGGTAGGGGGTAACGCAAGTAACTCTAATAAAAATGATCATTTCAAAGCTAATATTGCGGAAAGGGATCGAAAAAATGTTCATGACATACTCCCAACATTTTTGAGAGACCTGTTCAATGAGACCGTAGAAAATGGGGTATGCGAATAAAAAAAATAAACCCCACTTTAAATGTAGGGAAGGTTGCGCAAAAAAATGTTTTTTTACTCTTGGATGGGTCAAACGATTTCAATGAAATGTTATTCATAGACAAGACATATTCTAGATTTAAACATATATAATTACGCCATAATTTACAGATGGCAGAGCTCTGAAGATATACTTGACGAAAATGATGCCCGCACACGAAAAACTGAATGCTCTTAACTTAATTTTTAAATGTAGTGGAATATTGAATAAATTTGGCATTTATTTTGTAGAAATTCACTATTCACAATTAAACGAAACTACGTGAGGCAGTGGCAGTCTAAATTAAAATGCGATGCAATAACTTAATCCATGAATTTGGCATGTTAAATGTAACATGTTCCACTACTGGTAATTAAATGAAGTGACGTGATGTAGTATTATTTCTACTCTATTTAAATTCTTTACCGCGACCTAGGTTTCGTTGTATTACAACATCTTCAGATGGACACTTACGAGGGTTTCGTTGTAAGTCTCCGAAATATAATAAAACTACACCGCTCCTCTACCATAAACTCAGTAACGTAAGCGGAGGGAAAATCCGCGCAAACCCTGCTTCCGCTATTATTTTTTGTAATAGTCAAATACTATTGGAAGTTCCTAAAAGTTAATCTATGCTAATAGTTCACCTGAAGATGTCATACAACCAAACCTAGGTCGTGGTAAAGAATTTAAATAAAGTAGAAATAATACTACATCACGTAGTTTTATTTAATTGTGAGTAGTGGAACATGTTACATTTAACATGCCAAATTCATGGATTAAGTTATTGCACCGCATTTTGGTTTAGACTACCACTGACTAATCCAGGGTTTCCCAATCTTTTTTTGTTGAGACTCCCCGAATTATACATTATATTTTCATGCCCCCCCCTTTACTTTTTCATGACCCCCTCCCCTTTGATTTAGTAAATTAAATAAAAATGGTAACTGAAGTTTGTAAATATACAAACTTACCTTTTAACAGTGAGACACAATAATTTTACACACTCGAATTTATTTTTCAACAAAAAATGTACACCAAAACGACAACTTTTTCGCAAGTTTGTGGTAATAATAGTGAATACGATATTTAATTTCATTAATTTTATGCATGTAAATTAAACATTACATTGTAATGTTATTTGTTAATATTGTTTGTATATTTTTTGTTTTTTCTTTCTAAAATGCAAACGCTTTCCGCCCCCCTTGACATCTCTCTATGCCCCCCTTGGAAGGCGCGCCCCCCTGGTTGGGAACTCCTGGCTTAATCGATGCGGTGCACCACTCTGCGCCACTGCGAATGTCAACAGATTTGGCAAATTGTGTTCAAAATAATACTTACCTCATAACTACATAACGAATCTGATTGAAATGTCCACCTATTTCATTGAAAAAAAAAGACTTTTTTTACATTTTCATAATACTTCGCATTTGAAGCCGTGGCAAAAGCTAATTATCAAAAATAGGGAACATTTAGCATTATTCTGTATCAAGCAACGACCATGCAATTCACAAAATGAGTGCCGGACTTGTGATTTGCGGAAAAACAATGTTCTTGTACAAAGATGAAAAGTGACTTATGGTGTCACTGAGTGATACGTGCGGAATTTAGAAAAACGTTTGCAAAGAAGTTGATAAAATGACGTAAAGAGATCAGGGCTATCAATGATATACTAGGCAGCTGTAAAGCGGGAAGAGTAGGGCGATCGTAGAACCTTCTTACAAGTATAAAGTATTTTAAAAGGTTAGTGTAATTAGTATGACGTGAAGCTTGATTATTTCTGGCTGTAAATAGAATAACAAAATCCTGGGTTTAATTTGTAGAAGCAACTGAACTTGGAAAATAAAACGTCGATTGTGGCTGATCTAAATATATTTTCTTTAATTTTCTAGCGTGGAAACGAGTGTACTATTTACTTAAAGGTCAGTTATTTCAGCATAATGTAAACCTATAAGAGTTGATCTGTGGAATTATCCAATTCCGAAAGTTTTGGCTCTTTATTTTTCTTCATGGATTATAATCCATGAATTGATAGATAATTACCTATCAATTACTTTGTTGACATATGTTTAGTAGAAGTTCATACTGTATATTTTGCATTTGGCATTAAAATCAAGGAGAACAATGATTTTAAATATCGAAACGTCACAGACAGGCAAATGTCAAACTTTTGTGTTGGTGCTCAGAGTCACCCAAGTTTGACATCTTTCTATTTGTGACTGCACCTCAGTCTGAGGCAAATTTATCCGAAAATATCTGTTTTCCACAAGGGTGAAATTTTGACAGACACATTTACACTGAAAACCCTGTTTCGACTCTTATGATTTTCAGTACTTGGAAATTATTCAGACCAATAGATTAACTCAATAAAACAACTTAAAAAACTATTTAAAGGCTAAACGTTTAAAACGAATTGTTGAATTGGACGGAAAAACTTGAACTTTAATTTTTTACTGTTATTAATGTTTAAACAATTTTAAAAAGTGTGAATTTTTTCCTTTTGCTATTTTCACTAAGTTATACTTAATAAAATCTCAGAACAACATTAGATACGTAGTAGGAAAATCCATTAAAGCAGAAATTCTAAGCTTTAATTTGTTTTTTTATGCCGATATAATAGATAGAACCATAATCATGACAAAAGGAAATTTCCACCTTTTTAACAATAAACAAATTTACTTTAATTTTTTGCGAGAGCTTACATTTAAACTGGAGATTAATGTATTTATTATTGATATAATCGTATGACAGCATCGTATTTCGGGCTATAATGAATATGTATACAAATAAGTAATTCTTGAATATATATACAAATAAGTCATTAAATAATTGATTGCTTGATAAATTACTGAACACAGTTTATTGATGGACATAATATTATGTCAATTAAGAAAATTTGCAACTCATTAATTTAAATTCATCAAAGTAGGGAACTGGTTTCGGAGATAAAAAAGTTTGATTTTTTTATAATTGTAATTGATCGTATAACTATTGAAATTTTAGAACGAAATTTTAAGTATGTTTTGGAGTTAAAACCTCTAGAATAGGTTTGCGTTGTGGAGATATTTTAATGATGTTGACAATCTCCCTCCCCCATGTGACTCCATATGGGCAACTTTACGAGTCCGTTCTTTAAGATTTTTACAATGTATATATAGTATTCAGTGGATGTGTTTTGTAATACTAATTAATCCATACCGTTTTAAATAGTTCTATTTGTCGTAGGCTCTAGGCTTTTCCTTTTGAAAGAACTGAAGTGTTATAAGACTGTTTAAACCGTATTTTAAAAATATGCCAAAGAAGAGAATAAAATAGAGGGAGAGGGTAGCTTCTATCTGCCTGGTAAGGTAATTTAAATAATTATCGATATATATATATATATATATATATATATAAACAACGAAAACAAATTTGTTGTCATTTTAAATGGAAAGATATATCTTGAAAATTTGAGATTAATCATTTTCGGGTTGTGGTGAGATGGCCCTTATTGCCTTTCATAGACAAACAGGCAGAGTTTTTTACATAATATAAATTTGCAAGTCCTCTTCAACTATACGCGTCGTCTTCAAATTTCTAATTTAAGTTGAATGTGTACAATTTGAAGAACGTGTGAGTCTAACAAGATACTTGTAGTTTTTTGCTTGACATACTGTTATAAAAGGGTTCTTGAGGCGAATCTTATAATCATGCAGGGTTACATAAAAATGACTATTGTTATTGTCTGCGAGCTATTCCGGTCTAACAAGAGGGGAGCAGATATACATAGATAGGGAAGGGCGTTAACTAGTCGTGTACCTTGTTATCACAATTTATTTTTGTGCATTTCCGCTTCAATTTCCTTTTTATAAGGAATTATTTGTGGCTTTCCATTATTTTGCTTTTCTTTCATTTATTTGGATTTGCTCTGCGGGGAGGAAGATTCTGTACATAATTGTCTGAATATATATTTGTGTTTACATAATTGTCTCTGTGAAACGTTAAGAATATACGTTCAAAGTAGTACATCATCATTATATGTGAGGTAATAATTCGGTATTAAACTTTTAGTCCCGAGATTGTTGGTATTTTGGGTAACAGTCTTGATCCTGATTTTTACGTTTTATAAGACTGTGGCGCGACACACAAGGAGCAAGTTTTTAAGACAATGGGATCTATTTAGTATATTTCCATTATTTATTGAAAATAAAATAAACCAATTACGGTATTTTCCAACGGTAAGTTTAGCTTTAAATGTATTAAACCATTTATCTGCGCGCAAACGAAACTTACTAAAAAGAAATACACAATGCATCTGTTTGTTTAACGCCTTTGATGACACATATACGACTCAAACTACTCAAAGTGGAAATAAAAAAAGATGCGTTTATACAATAATTAACTCACAAGATTTTACCCATCCACAAAACCGTTCAATGTGAAATCTCATACAGTCTGGTATAAAATGTGTTGGTGTATATATATGTATACGCGTGCACAGAACGCTGCGCGTGCGCCAGTCTGCTGCCAGAATAGTAGATATTATACTTGTGTATGTGTATGTATATATATATATATATATATATATACATACATTATTTTGTTCTCAATTTAAAAAAATCTTTTCGATTTCAAAAGCATGAGTTAACGCGCACCTACAGCCATATATTAGAATCAGTCGGAAGGGGTATTATTGATCTAGACACATGACTGTGGTTTCTCAATATTATACATTTTCTTTATACTGCTTAGGGACAAAAAAGGTAGTTCAAAAAAAAGGTTGTTAAAATTAAAATTGTATACATTCATTTTCCTTTCAGAACGTTAAGGTATGTTATATTTAAAAAGGCGTTTTAGTAGTTCGTGTGTGATGTGTGTACAATCAAAGAATTTCAAAGAAATTTAAAAAAAACTTCGATAATTATTTTCTATACAGTTTAATTAATTATTTTAATTATTATACTCTTTCCCCTGCAGTAACTAAATTACTCCGCTCCTTTCGCCAACCGATACCGATCATCGGGATCAAAGGTATATCATCGGGAATATTTAGGATGATCAGCCAAAGTCAGCTGGCCTCACTGCGCCTTGCAAGTTTATATAGTGTTTCCAGACCCCTTTATCACTGCGCATATGAATCATGGTGCGATGATAGATAACCTATAATCATGGTGTGGTCTGTTTAATACAAAAAGAATCTTTGAAATCGGACGATTTTCCGACTTATATATTAAGATAGATCACCGAACTAATTATTTCAAAAATGTCTTTAATATTTAGTCTTTTAATAATTTTATATTTTTATAATTTTTAACGCAATATATCTGTCAGTTTCTAAATAAGTACTACCTATTGATTTCAGGAGATGTCGCTAGCAGAAAAGAACGACATCCGGGCCATGTGGAGTAAAGTACCGTTTGCGATAGACTTCAAGGTTTATCTCTTCAACTGCACCAACGCCGAGGAAGTGCAGAAGGGCGCTACGCCAATCGTGAAGGAGGTTGGACCCTACTACTTCGAGTGAGTCGGTGTAGTTTACTTATTTGTTTGCTGATATTATTTTGGTATTTTGAAGGTTTTAACTAATGCAGTTATCGAGTTTGTCTGTTACTTTTATTATCGTCTTTTACTAATTCTCTGAGTTATGCGTTACATTTACAAACATTTAAAAATCATCAGTTTATGATGAAATCGCTTCCCATTTGCAAAAAAAAAAACTAAAATGACTTGTGAAATCGCTCAACTCTTTATTGAAAAGTGTTAAACTTTAAAAAATGAAGCATAAAATATGTTCATTAAATACGAACAAATAGAAAAATGCTTTGAGAAAATTGTGGAAACTTAAGTTGTTTTAATTTTCTTCTATCTTAAAAATATAGCTTTTCTGTAAGATTTGGAATTTCGTAATACTGTTCAAACGAATAACGAAAAGGACAAAATTAAAATGAACGAATGACATGTCACCTCAAAAATTTGTTTTGCTTAAATTACAAACATATAGAAAAGTTACGTTAGTTAAATTATTTTTTTATTTTTCTACTGCAATTAGATTGTATTCATTATGCATATTTGATTGTATCAGTAATAATCGAGAGCATTTTTGCATCTATCTTTTTCAGATTACGTCAATTATGTTTGCAAACATTACTTTTTATTTATAAGCGCAAATTATTTTGTGTTGTACTAAATGATCTAATGTAGCGCGCAAGATATATTATACACATATCAAAATAGTTACTTTGTGTGGGAAATAATTAAATAAAAATAAAAAAAAAATTAACTGGAAAATAATATATTTCAATTCTGACACAGTCCTGATGAACCAAACTAAAAATGTGCGAAAACGAAATCATAATTAAAAATATAGTACTATCCTTGACACCGTACATGTTTAATTTTAATTAAAACGAAATATACAATCCAAATGATTTAACTTATCTTAGAAGCATATTTAGTTACTTGTTTGTCAACGATCTAGGACTGCGTTCTGAAAATAGGTTAAATCTCATTTTCTCCAAACATACAATCACTTCTTATGAACTTTATAGTCCAAGCTGCAATATTTGCACTCAACTGGATCCTGACAGTAGGATTTGGACTTTTATAAACATATTTTCCTTAATTCCATCTTGCTACCCTTTCATCAATCGTGATATGTCAAGGTTGATAATAAAATGTTGTTTTATATTTTGTTACTTGTTTTTTTCACTAATTTCATTTTTCAAGAAATAGTAGGTTTATAACTATTTTTTTACAATTTTTCACATTAATAAATTGTCATATTTAAAACTCAGCCAAAAAATGTATTTACGTGCACATTACAGTTTCAAATAAATATATAAATACACCAATTTCACACTAATTGAGCTTTGTATTTATCGCTTTACTAAAACGCTATGTTTTGGATATAATTTACATTTTCTTGATTATTTAATTTTCGTTTTTCTTCTAATTTTGCAAAGTATACTTAAATGGAGTGTACAGATTCCTAGGTGGCAAGCTTCGTTATTTCGGTGGCGATTTGTCAAAAATCCAATAATGTCGAATGTATATGTTTGTTTACTTTAAATATTCTTCATTCTTCATTTACTGTCCTTGACAGCGTACATGTATCTTAACTATAGTCCTAGGTTATACTGTAGCGGATAATATTAGTAGAGAATTACTAGTCGTCGCCACAAGCTGATCTTAACCGATTTTTTATTTCGCGTACTATTTGAGATGTACTTTTGAGTATTTACCGTCATTGCACAAGATTTACTTTCTACCACATGTAACACTTTGGTTCAGAACCTGTTAATTTTTGTTTCGGTTTAATAGAGTGATACGTTTTTTGGAACCAATTTTTTTATTTTCTTAACAGTTTTTGTAACTTTTTGTTTAAGTTTACACGAGCGATGCGTTTTTAATTGGGTGCCAGTTTTTGTACTTTCTTATTTTACTGATATTAAGTTCTGCTGTTAATTTAAGCGTAGCTTAGAAGGATCCATTTATCGTTATCGATCTTAGTATTTGTCCACAGGGCTCATTTTTGAGATCGAAACCATTAAGGAAATTCAGACAATAACATGTTCGTATTTGTTTGTGACATTCAGTTCATGTAAGTGATATTTGCGCTTCCTCACTACATTGATGAAATTGGTTTTAAAAATTCCGCAAATGGTTCATTTATCCACACTTTTTTACTTTTTTTTGAAATTACATTACATATTCGTTAAAATTAATTTGCTTTAAATATGGCAGCTTCATATAAGTGGCAGCTTCGTTAATTGTAGATCAGTGACAACGATCAAAGTAATATAAAGAAATAAGAAAAGTTCAATAAATAATCCTAACTAAAATAGACTGACTCTGTTTTAAGGCGATCAGTTTGTTTTAGTAAATGGACGTCTTGGTAACTTCATAAGGGAAAAGTAACATACTCCGGAGTTTGTAGACATTTTAATAAAAGTATAGACAAAGATATTTTAAGTATATAAGAAGCAGATGATATCAAATGCTGTCAAAAATCGGGTAATGTAACACTCCATCATCTCTGATTAATCGAGAAATAACAATATTTAATAAATGGGTAGTGACAAGACTATTTTCAATTTATTTAAAATTTTGCTTCCAGAACTGAACCATAATTCAATTTATTTAATAATACGGTGGAATTACGAAGTCACGGTGTATTTTTTCAACATAAGACGTTTGAAGTATAGATCTTTAATGACAACATATAATTTGATAACCAATTACATCTCGACTTGATTACTGACTGCCAGTCTACTCAGTGATGATCTGTCATTACGATTTTTAAATATATCTACTTATTAATGATTTGGAAAGATGTCGGAAAGAGGGGCAAACGGGGTTAGAAATGTAGGTCTGCAATAATAAATTTATGAATATTTGGCATTCTATATTAATCGATACGTTTCTAGCCTTGGTATACTCATGAAATAGAAGAAAAATCTGTGCGTTTATTTGTTTTAGAAAAATCAAGATTTAGATAATTAACCGGATTTTAAGATAATTAACCGGAATTTAAGATAATTAACCGGATCAAACAATTTAATAAACAAAAATCTAAGAAAGAGATTATAAATAGAGAATCTTATTAAACTAGTCGATTACTATGCTGGTTGCCTTTTAATATTTCCGTATACTTGCCTTTACCAAAGCTATAAATTAATCGACATATTTTGAGAATTTTTTAAAGAGAAGGTTCATGTAAAATATACAATGCAACTGTTGTGTTGATTAGAAAGTTTAGCAATATGTGAAGCAATATCCTTAAAAAATGAATAATAAATCAAGTGTTACATGAATCAAATCCTTTAAACCATTTCTGACCTTAATGTGAAAAATCTTATGATCCATTATATTCCTTAGGTCTACTCTAATTTTCATTACATAATTTTTTATAATTATTCACTAACCAAATTATGTAAGTACCAAATAATCATAAATACAAAATTCAAACATGCACCGGGAAGGGTTTTGTTCTAAGACTCTTTCTATCTTTAAACGTTTCATTGTAAATTTAAAAAAAAACATTTCAAATCAAGGAACAGCATCTCTATCGGCGGTTACAGCGTAACCCGTAACTGGTTATAATTCCGAAGCCAAATTTGACTACGTTACTCAAAAACGTAATAAAATAGTCACTACGTACACTCAAAAATATCCTACATATTGACTACAACATTTAAAATTTCTGCGATCCAATTATAACATTCAAAAACTCAAGTCAAAAAGAATATCTTAAAAACCAAAGAATAAATTGCCTTATTAACAAAGGATACTAAAATTTTGCTTCAATCCAATTTCGAATGGCAAAAGCTTCTCTTGTCGATATAATCTTGTTAACTTTCCTGTGCAATTTTTATGTTTTCGAGATCTAGTGAAATCATAAAAAAGGTCAGTTAATTGAAACCGAAGTCATTTAAGCTAACCAGTTAAAAATATTAATAAACCCAAGATCAGTCAGACTGACAACCTTACTTAAAAGATAATAGCCAAATCACTTTCAGAAAACACGCTTGTCTTCATGAAAACCTATAAACACAAGAAAAAAAATATACCGAAATGAACCATAAGTTTATTTCTTTTTCTTTTCATTGCCGTTTGGTATTGTTATTTTTCCTTATAGAATACGCGTATAAAAGACTGCCACTCTTGGTACTTGAATTTGTAGGATTCTGAAATTGTATACATCATAGATTGTAGATATCACTACATAGATCTTACATATCATTATATAGATTGTATATGTAATTACATAGGTTATATGTATTATTATATAGATCGTATATATGTTTACATAGATTGTAGGGTTATATTTATAACAAAAACACACTTTTTAAATATAGAAAGCCTTAGTATTGCAATGATCGGTTATAGTTCGCACGATTTTATACGCTCTGTTCTCCGATAGAAAAAAACCAATTGAGGTATAAACAATTAATACTATCTCTTCGATATTACTCGCAATATGATCTATTAGAAAACTGACCAAGTGCCAGTTTCGCTGGCACAGTAGAGGGTTAATACCTGGTTTTGTATTAAAGTAGAAATTATCTCGTTTATCATAGGTCATCGATAGGGGATATTCTAATTTGGACTTCCTAGCGCATTAAATATAGAATAATACTTAACGTAATCAAGTAGCGGGGTACGTATATATCCTATAACTGTGACACCTGAAATTATCTACAGAGTTTCCCAAAACCCTTTTCTTTCATAATTATAAGTTCAGTAGTAGTAGTTTTTGAGAAATAAGGGTGGAGGAGACATATTTATAAATCATTATTATATCTCAGAAAATATACTATATAAAGTTGTAAAAAAATATTTTCGAGATCTTTAAATATGTTTCGTGTTGTTACTTTTCTCTATAGTACAGATTTATAAAAGGGCGGAACTTTTGGTAACTAAATTTGTGGGCTTCTGAAATTTTAACCACTCTTGCTATATAAATCGTTAATAACTAGAACTAGTTAAAACCGGATGCCATATTTTTCTTGTACGCTCATCGGAAAAGAACAGCAATGGAAAAAGTTGACAAATCGACTTCCTGTTTTATTTAACTAATTACATTTTAATACTCTCTTATAACCTTTTTTGACTCAAAAAATAAACGGAAAACATCAGTGACGCAGAAGAATAAACCGTTTTCACTATCAATACTTATTAATAAATAAATAAAAATAATGCTTGGTATTTCGAAACCAAATAAACGTACAGATTTTTCTTCTATTTCATGAGTACACGAAGGTTAGAAACATCTCGATTAATATAGAATGCCAAATATTCATAAATTTATTATTGCAGACCTACATTTCTAGCCCCGTTTGCCCCTCTTTCCGACATCTTTCCAAATCATTAATAAGTAGATATATTTAAAAATCGTAATGACAGATCATCACTGAGTAGACTGGTAGTCTGTAATCAAGTCGAGATGTAATTGGTTATCTAATTATATGTTGTCTTTGGAACTCTATACTTCAAACGACTTATGTTGAAAAAATACGACGTGACTTCGTAATTCTAACGTATTATTAAATAAATTGAATTATGGTTCAGTTCTGGAAGCAAAATTTTAAATAAATTGAAAATGTTCTTGTCACAACCCATTTATTAAATATTGTCATTTCTCGCTTAAGCAGAGATGATGGAGTGTTACATCACCCGGTTTTGACAGCATTTGATATCGTCTGCTTCTTATATACTTAAAATATCTTTGTCTATATTTTTATTAAAATTTCTACAAAACGGGAGTATGTAACTTTTACCTTATGAAGTTACCGAGACGTCCATTTACTAAAACAAACTGGTCACCTTAAAACAGGATTATTTGTTGAACTTTTCTTCACTTAATTGTATGTAACAATTTATATACTAATATATACTATCTATGTAATGATATATATATATATATACATATATATATATATATATATATAAATATATATATATATATATATATATATATATATATATATATATAATCTATACAATGACACATAAAATCTATGTAATTATACTTTTGTTGCTCTGCTATTATTAGCTTCAGTGATATATGCGGTCGAAGAGTGACATTATCGTCCACGGTACTCTTGAAGATATCATCCTCTGCTACTACCAGGGACGTAGTTATACGCTTAAAATGTTATTTTAAATTATTCACTTAATAATAATGTGCCTTTTCAGTGGTTAAATACTTTTTTTTTAAATGTATAAAGAGAAACAATTGTATTTTTTTAAACTAACTCAGCTGGTGCAAATAGAAAGAACTGTCTTTTTAAAGCGTTGATTTAATTGGTGTTCAAGCATGACCCATAAGTTAAGTCAACAATTGAAATATTTTATAATGATTTCTCGTAACCTCTTTCTACATTTGGCAATCAAAATAAACCAAGACTTGTTACATATTAGGTAAAACAATCGTTGTATTTCAGCACATACAAATTTAAATCTTTTCTTACTTTCTCAAGAGAATGGAAAGAGAAGGTGAATATGGAAGATTTGGAAGACGAGGATGCAATCATTTACAACCGCCAGGATACGTTCTACTTTCGCAAGGATCTGTCAGGGAACGGGCTGACTGGAGATGAAATCATTGTTATGCCCCACGTTATGATGATGGTGAGTACGGACAAGGAGATACTGATATTACTCGTAAATGTTTTTTTGTTGTTGAAAACAGATGCAATAACCTTAATACAAATATTTGTATTGCTTACTTTCAAAAGCAATAATCTGTATTAACCTTAAAATTAATGTTTGTATCAAGTTATTTCCAAAAGCAATAATTTGTAGCAACCATAAAATAAAAGTTTGTATTGAGCAATTTCAAAAGCAATAAGCGCCAATAACCTAAAATAAACCTTTGTGTTGCCTAGTTCAAAGACAAAGGAACAAAACCTCAAAATAAAGGAGGTCATTCCATATTAATCGAGTGATGGCTTAAATATTTATTGCTTCAAAGATATCATTATTTTGTGGTAAGGTGTTTTATTTCATACACAAATTTATAAAAAAAATATCTCAAAAACGACTTTGAAAGGATTCTGAAAGTAAAAACCTCCATAATAAGAAAATTACTGTATTACAAACTGTGTATAATACAGTTTTCTTGAAAATCATTCGACATACGTAAATAGTAGAAATAGGACATGGTTTAAAGAAGTACTCCTTGTTTAGTTTTATTTTTTATATTTTTTCTCTTTCTAGTCAAAAAAAATATATTTTTGGTTGACTAGAATTACCGGTAATAATTAACATTTTTGTTAAATTAAGCCATCTCCCATGTTAATATCCCTTTATGTCTATTTTACGGATTAATAATTATATTTTATATAGTGTGATTTAGTAGAAGCAATATAATTGCTATTATAGAGAAATAGGGGTTATATTAGAAAGAAATGTTGGCACGAGTGGAATTCAAAAAGTTCACGGAATGGGGTGGAAGGAAGGTCAAAAAAAGGTGGTGCTATTTTTTTCTAAAAATATATTCTCCCTCAACACTTGTACATTTCTCATATCTATTCATTTTTCATTTCTCAGATGCGTAAATGCAGAAAATAAAAATTAATCGATAACATTAACGATTTGATTGATCGAAAATTGATGAGTGGAAATTAAAATATTTTCTGTTGGTCACTCAAAATTTAATATATCCATAAACTTTATGATAATTTTTGAGTCCTATCAAAATACAATCGATGATCTCGTAACGTATAACAGGTTGCGAGATCAAAAATCTTGCTTACGGTTTTGATCAGGATGTAAATTTAAATTAAAAGCAAACTTCTTTTTCCACTGGTTTGTTTTTAGGGTTCCGTGATACGGATAAGGATATTTCATACATGTTAAATTTATTAAATTTAACATGTATGAAATATCCTTCCTGTTTGCCTGTGTGTATATTATAGATATTTTTCTTGAAGGCTATTCGACATAGATAGTAAAAATATAATATGGTTATAAGAGATAGTGGCCAAATTAGAGTTAGTAACTACAATACAACTGTAAGTTGCTACCTATGAATCATGTCTAGTATTATTTTTCGACAGGGAGATTAATCTAGTAAAGACGTTTCCTTCAATTTATTTATGCAGATAGGAGTGGTTTCCAGATATGAATGATATCCACATGTGTGTGGTTCAGACAGACAGACAGACTGATTATTATTATAAAACGAAGTGCATGAAGATAATGGCACATATCCTTGTCGATTTTTTTTCAGTCATTAGCCATAGTGGTGTCTAATGAGAAACCGGCCATGCTCAATCTAATCGGCAAGGCACTCAATGGTATCTTTGATGCCCCACAAGACGTGTTCCTGCGCGCTCGCGCTATGGACATCATGTTCGACGGTGTAACCATCAACTGTGCGAAGACTGAATTTGCACCTAAAGCCATCTGCACCGCCATCAAGAAGGAGGCTACCAATTTGGAGTTCTTGCCTGGAAACCAGTTTAAGTTTTCACTTTTTGGAATGGTAAAATTTTGTTTTTGTTTATTATTGGTAAAATTAATACATATTATAAAATAGAGTCATCCGCTGTGTCTATACGTACACGATTTTTTCAGTAACTGCTGTATGGATTTTACTACGGTTTTTATTGGTAGATAGATTGATTTAAGAGAAAGGATTAGATATATAATTTACGAATATTTTGTGAAAATTACCCATCCTGTGATGATGAATATTGACGAAGTCGGGAAAAATATTCGTCGGAGAGGAATATGGGCGTGCACTGTTTAATTCGTTAGAAATATTTAGAAAAAAGATGTGGTGTCGTGGGACACCAGGTAGGAACGAAGTTCCTTCGGCTAATGTAGAATCGACACAATTTGCAAAAAAAAAATCGTGCTCAATTTTATGTAGGTTTTCTTGATTTTTCTCTTAAATTTTGCTGATTAGTTTTTATTTAAGTACAGGAAAGTATTTAGGAAATTCAGTATTTTAGGAAATAATAAATTACGTAAAATAAAAAAAAATCGTAATTCAAATTATCAACTAAAAAACAAAATATGTCTCTTTATTTTTGTTTGACAACATAAAATTATATAGAAATAGAAATAGAAATAATTACAAAAAAAGTTTATTATTATTATTATAAGTAATTCTTATTAATCAGTCTCGTTATTAAATTCTATTGCTGAAACTATTGGCTTGTGGTAACTAAAATATGATACATATGCTTGTGATTCTATTTTATGCAAATACCTCGAAAAAACAGCATCAATAGTAGTACCGTATCTCGTTGTCGATTCTTTTGGATTGTTATTTATATGTAATTTAAATTTGTATATAGAGAGAGAAGGGATGAGAGAACGAAAAGAAAGAGGGAGAAAGAGAAAGGTATTATACACTACTCGCTTGTGTATACGACTGTCTCATTTAACGGTTTTATTCCACGGACTTTTTCTTACGGTTTTACTATCACATTTTTTTCAGTTCGGTCGCGCAGCAAAATCCCTATCTCCTCCAAGCCTGCCGTAAGGAACTTCGTTCCAATAATGTATGGCAGCATTGTTGTTATCAAAAAGTCGTACAAAAAAGTTTACGACGATAGAAATTTATATTTTATGTAAAATCCATAAAGAACGTTTTACTGTTCAAAAAAACAATGGTTATATTTAAGTTTCCAGACTTTGTTGTGCAACATTATGTTAAGTATTATCGAACTAAATTTTATAGTAATTTTCCTCAACTTTTAATTGGTGCTATAGTTTTCTAAAGAATTTTTTAATAGTTAACTACTTATTGACGCGTCCCGTATTTACCTACCCGTGCGAAGGGGAACCGGGGGCAAAGAACGTGAACAGTGTGGGTTGCTCTTTAATTCACAAATCGTTCTAAAGCAAAACTAAACACGACACCTTTGTTTTGATATCAAAGGGTATTATTAGCTTTTATCGGCTGTAAGGTTGGATAGAGATTCAAACTGACGGAGTACAGATAAACTCGTGATACTTTGTGATAGGTTATATTGAGTTTATTATATAATTCTATTATATAGTAAATTTATCTGTAAATTAAAGTACATAATTCTATTATGTATTAAGTTAAAGGATATAATTCTATTATGCTCCAAATTTACCTGTAAGTAATTATGGTATTCATGATTATTTGTTGACATTTCCAATATTACCGTCATGGTTTTATTTATTTTTATTGTATACAGAATTTACTTACAGTATTTATATCATGGTTGTAACTGTTATTATTCTGCTTTTGGTAGGTTTTTGCATGTGTTTTCTTCACATAAACACGTACACACGCATATAGGTACGCGTGCATAGATAGACAATTCTTGTTACGCAAAATTATCACCATTTTTTAACTCAGCCCGAAATGATAGTATCGAGATAAGAAGCACAACCCAATCCTATGTATTCATATAAGTGCGAAAGTTTTGGGCAAATTGTTGCGTAACTTTATTTAAAAGTTAGCAGGATATAACCGACACAGATTTAAAGTTTCTAATTTTCGGAGCGCGCCTAAGGAAAACTGGGTTAAACTTATTATGCAACTTTTACATTCGTGTTAGGAGTTGATTCTTATGACAAAATAGAGGTTAGGTAAGGTAAATCCTTATTATGCAACTTTTACATTTGTGTTAGGAGGGTATTCTTGTGACAAAATAGAGCTTAGGTAATATAAATCCGTTAAAGTTTTTGATGTTGGAAGAAACTCTTTATGGATGGTTGCAGTATGGCGATATTTTTATCTGAACCCAAAATATTCGGTGACCTAATCTTGTTCGGCCACAAAAATAAACTGCTTATTTCAAAATTATATTAAAATTAAAAATTTGTCCATATCTCTATCCATGATGTAAAAACAACAGAATTCATGCCACAGAAAATACATACGCGCGCTACATATTTCTCTTTTCCAGTTGTTGGAAGTTGGAAATTGAGTATCTGTGTTGTGAGGATAGGTCAACTAGTCTAGATAAACTAGTTGTGAGCATAGATCAATTATTCGATCGAAATAAACGTAGCAACAATAGAGAATGAATTTTTTTTTCATAGAGTTAGAAACTTTAAGAAGTTCGTAAATTGTTCGTGGTATAATTTCATAATTGCTAAAGCGAGGTGATGAATTGAGTAAGAAAAAGTGGAGAAAAAATTAATAAAATTAAAAATTGGAAGAAATTCTCCTCTGTTGCTCATGCGATATTGGAAACAATATTTTACGTGATATATAATATGTAATCTATGTAAGGGTCTTTCAACAAGGCTCATCTTTTAATTTGAATAAAACAAATTTTGTCAGTGATACAATTTCTTTATATGACGCATATTCGACGTATATTCCGTAAAAACGATTTCTGGCGAATGGTCACTGCAGTTTGTTTAATGGCACATTATCCGAATTTCAATGACGGTTTCGTATAAAGTGGGCCGAATATAATGAATGAACATGTTGCTATTTAGATGATCTATTGTTTGCGGTATGTTAACGTAAACCCAACATTTACGTAGTGCCATAAGAATAACCAAAGGGTGTTAAATTTCACGATCTTCGAATTTTTTTAAGTCGTTTGTAGCGTTGAAACCATATATTGCCAAGGTTTGCACTTTTCAAATAAGGCCAAAATATTCTGTTTTAACAACTCCTTTCGTCACTAACAGTCATACCTGAACATAGAATAACACATTTGTTCCAAAATATTTTTTTTTGGGAATTCAAAAACCCTCTTGTTGGGATAAAACGAACGTAAGTATGCATGTAATGAAAAATCACGGTAACATGCCATGCCTATTATAATCTATGGCAAGGTGCGGGTTTTTTTCTAGAGTTTACTCTTTAAGAATTTATTCGATTTACATGTATAGCGTCCGGTATGAGGTTTTATGAGGAGTAAAATGAGAAGTTCAGATCGTTAAAAAAAGTGTAACCGTTAGGCGGTCTCCCCGCGCAACATTTTTGCACATCTTAAGAGTGAGATATAAATACGGTTATTTGGCATTTTCTTATGGCGTAATCGCAATGGCGATGTGTGACACACATAGTTTACTATCATTCGTTTATATCAAGATGAAATCATTTAATGTCGTTATGTGTGAATATTTGGTGCCTTATATTCTACAAAATTAAAAAGTTTAAACTATTTTAATTTTAATTTCTTAGTCTAACGTTACTAAATGTTTTTAATTTTGCTGTATAAATTTGATCTTGATCATTTGTGTTTTACTTGAAAACATTTTTTTTTGTTACCTATTTTATAGATTCCAAGACAATCATACTTAAGGAGTAAACTCCAGTCGTGCGTCAGAGATGTCACGCACAATTTTTTTTATGTCACTTTTTAGATTTTGTGCTACTTACTCCCTTCTAATGCTAAGATCCAATTTTTTCATAGGAACTTTTAAATTTCATCATTATTTTTAGGGTTCCATCCTTTTTCTCTGGAACACGTGCAGGAATTAAGTTGAAATTAATATCAAATACTTAGATTTTAGGTCCTTTGGAGCTGTAAAAAGATCAAGCTTTTAAGTCAACGCAAACAAAAAACTATGGCCATTTATGCCGCATATTTTGGCAGTCACAAATAAATTAAAACCTATAGAGTATTTTCTGTTGACTTAAAATAATTAAATTTGGCAAAAAGCAAGGTCTCTCAATACTAGTAAAGAAAAAATCGTTAATTTGTAGTTATATCACATAAAAGAATATTATTTTAAATATGCCTCTATTAAGGCAATATTTAGGCAATATATAGGCAATATTTATCATTCTAAAAATAAATATATTTTAAATAGTTTGATAGGAATATTATGTATGGAACCCTCGTAGTGGGAGTTTCACTCGTGCTTAATAGGTTTTATTTTTTCCTTTCATCGTGCAAGCGAAACCGCTGGTCAAAGTATGAATTTATGGGATAAACAGTTTATATTTATCCTAAGTAATGTTTGTTAATTACTCTCCAACTGAGGGGTCACTGTCATAACATATACATTACTCGTGCGATGGAATATTAGATAGAATATTATTTACACGCGGCTTTTCTCGCATGAAATATAAATATCATAAAAAGTTTATTTGGATTTTTGTTACTCAATCACGTTCAAACCTCTGGGTAGATTTTCATGTAACTTGGTACAGACATAGTTTACGATATGAATTGACATAGAACCCGAGAAATGGCACAACGAGAGAAATGGCTATAGGATGGAATTTGGTGCTTTCATTAAATTATATAAAGTTAATCCAAGGTACGAGTAGGATACTATGGCTGCGCAACTTGAGAGAATGATATAGATATACATACGTCAAGGGAAATTTTCGAAACACATTCACGATTAGAGTAATATACCCATACTGATTACCAGCGAGGAGAAGATACTTGAACAAGCTAAAGCTCATACTATAATAACAATAATCATACACATCATACGGATAAATAAATTGGAAGTATCACTCTGCGATTTTCGAATTTTCATCTTGTAACTATTTTTCCCTTTGCTATATCCGATTACTAAAACGAAAGTTAAAAAATATTTCTGATTATCTGCTCATCGGTCTGTTAGCACAAATGAGTTTCACTCGAAAAATGTCCCGAATTTATGATGATGAAAATTTATGTAGAAAATTAAAGAAAATCTCCATTATATGGATGGAGGGCAGCGATTGCTGTAGGAACATTAAGGAGTGGGCAGCGGAACGGGAGGAGAGACCTCAATTCGGCCCGCCTGAGCTTCAAACTAGAATAATTATTTGTATCTAATATAAGAGCATTAAATAAACGTATTGAAATACTGTGACTGCATTTCGGAATCCCGAACGGACGAAGTCATAAACCTTTAGTTGTTTCATAAGGTCAACATAAGGTTATATGTATATACGATGAATACTATTTATACTAACATGTGCGTATAAGTTCGTTTGTAAATTTTTATGACACTCTGATTCACTGATTGAAATAAATGTAGCTAAACATGGAACAATTTGTAATTTATTATTATTACAGATATATATATATAAATATATATATATATATATATATATATATATATATATATATATATATATATATATATATACCTGTATCATTTATCTTTTTTCTTTTCTTGCAGAAGAACGCCACAACGGACAGTAACGCCATCAAAGTGCGACGCGGCATCAAGGATATAATGGAAGTGGGCCAGGTGATCGGTTTGAATGGCGAGGACGAGCAGAATGTGTGGGCGGGAACGCCCTGTAACAACTTCGCAGGCACTGATGGTACCATCTTCCCACCTTTCCTCACATACAAGGATAGGCTGGAATCTTTTTCCCTTGACATTTGCAGGTAAGAATTTTTGTCGAAATGTGTTTGACAATTTTACTGTTCTATATCAAAATGGGGACAATTATGCACTTATGGAATAACTACGTGTTACAGCTTTCGACTGTCTGACAGATACCTTATACCTTATTAACCTATCCGGTTAAATTTAATAAAGAACCAAAAATAGACGTAAAATACAGACATCTTAATTCGGTTTTTCAGCTGTAACTTTCGTATAGTAAATCTTTATATCGTAAGTAAATAACGAGCAACGTCAAAGTTGTTTTAATGCCATCGTTAACCGATCGGGATATGGAATATCCTTAACCATAGTTATAAATAGTAAAAGCCTATTAGTCAGCGTTGACATGAAAAATGTACGTATTCATGAAAAATGTATAAACCATTCGAAGTATATAAAGAAAAGAAACATAAATGCCCAATCAAGAATGTGGCTTTGCCGAATTTATTCAGAAAATATTCGCATAATTTGGCATTCGAAATATGAAACAGAACTTCGAATCCAAGAATAATATAGTATAAGATATTTTCAATGGTAATTTGCGTAAATCTTACCATTAGAAAAGGCTTAGAGAAGATGGTAAACAGATTAGGGAATTTGTTGCGATATAACTTATAATTTCAAGATGGTAAACAGATTAGGGAATTTGTTGTTCAAGATGTTAAACAGATTAGGGATTTGTTCAAGATGGTAAACAGGTTAGGGAAGATGGTAAACAGATTAGGGAATTTGTTGGGATATAACTTATAATTTCAAGAGGTGAACTTATAATTTCAAGATGGCAAGGTCCAATTCAATAGTGCGAATAGATTGATAGATTGACAGTTTCTTCTCATTTTTAACAAAATCTTAAAAAATGTTTCAGATTAGGTTTAGTTAATAAATAGAAATAATATAAGGTAACTATCTTGATATAGATATAATATTTATAGAAATCTATATTGGCCTATTTTTGCATTAACCGTAGCGATTACTTATCATAATAGTTTCAATTATAAGAAACAGGGTAACATAAGGAGGCCCTGAAATAAGAGGCAGAATGTTGATTAAAAAAACGTGAATAGAGAGTACCTTGATGAGAGCAGATTACGAACTACCCTTGCTTGTACTTCATTAAGTTTTCTCGAAATACAGATAAATTTAAATTTAAATGAAGAAATAATAAGCAGTAAGAAATACAGAAGAAATAATAAGCAGTCTTTATAATAATGAATATAGCCCAGTGAAATTAGGTAAAAAAAGGGGTCAACCTCGGAATGAAAGATAATAAGCTGGAAATTGGTAAAAACCTTTGTTTTGTCGCCCTAAATATTGTCTCAAAAGTCACAAATGCTATCGTGTCCGCGTCTTAAGATATTGAAGGTCAAAGGTCACAAAAAACGATTTTTCGCGAATATCTCTGTTCCTATTGCTTAAATGATATTTCCACCTATTATAAAAATTGTAGAGTATAAAATTCTCTACAACTTTTGTCTAAACTTCTTTTTTATACGATCAACCGTTTTTGAGGTAGAGCGCGAAGAGTGCGCAGCGTACAGTCATATATGAGCTAATGCAGGGTCAAGCGTGAGTTACGGTTATCAGACGTTGTATAAAGTCAATTATTGACAAAAAAATTATAATTATTAAGCAATGCCCATTATTTCTGTACTTATTATTAATTATTTATATTTAATTATTCAACTATAGTATATTATTAATTCTGGATTATCTATTTTAATTATATTTTAAAATAAAAAGACAGTAAGGAAATATATTTTAGACATACCTTTATTTATCATTAAATATGGCATGTTATACATTTATTAAAATGTGAGTTTAAATATTAAAATAATTTGTGAATCGAATGAAATTGCGAATGGAAGCTAGTTATCTTCTTCTTCGTCGTCTTTTTCTTGTTGTCACTCTAAAATATTCAATTCATTGTAATCATCCTCATTATCGGTCATATTCATTTCCAAACTATTAAAATACTTTAAGTTCTGTAAATGTGCATTCCGAGTGTCGAAAAGTGTACACTAGCAAAAATGTTATTGCTGCATCGAAACGACGCACAGAAGAGGGTGAACCTTCAACGTCAAGTGCACCTCATAAAAAAAGAAATGAACCGTTTGATTTTAAAAATTTGTACTTATTTTGTAGCCATGAGGCTAATGAAGCAGCAGAAAGGAAAAAAAAACATAAGTATAGACGGACAATAAGTAATGTAAGTACTCTTGCATTCAAAGACAACGTAATTAAGAAAGCAGAAGAACGAAACGATTCCTTTGGAGAACTAATAAAGGAACGTATACTTTACGAGTATGATTTGATCGTTGCTGAAGCAAAGTATCATACTATTTGCTATACCAACTTTTTAACCCGTGTACCATCTGCAGATAAGAACCCTTGCCAAGATGATCAAGTCACTCAAGCAATGAAGGAGATTTTTAGTTATATAGAAAATAATGCAGATTCTCAATTTACTTTGAAAGAGCTTAAAGATGTCCCTACAGAGTACATGCCCGACGATAAGACAATTATTAAAAAACTACAACAAAAGTATTTAACTGATATAATAATCACCAAAAAAATAGGATCATTTACAATTATATCCTTCCGTGATACACAGGTTAATGTATTATCAAAAGCTTGGTACGAAAATAAAAAAAGCACTCCTGCAGAAGAGCGTTTACGGATTGTAGAAGCTGCTGCGGCTATTATTAGGGAAGATATTAGATCATTTGTCGTTGAAACTAAGACGTATCCACCTCCGAATAAAATGCTAGATGGTATTAATGAAGAAATACCAAAAACATTATCACATTTTTTGGAAGAAATTATATTAAAAAATAGAAAAGGAGAAGTAGATCATTTCAAAACGAAATGCACATCTATCAGTCACGCAATAATGTCTTCGATACGAGAATGGGGCTGGAAGCTTGAAAATGAAATCCTGGAGCCCATAACAACGTTATTACCTCCAGCACCAGCCGAACTACTAAACACAATATTTTGCAATTGCAAAAATGGTTGTGGTTCCCGCTGTGGATGCAGAAAATCAGGGCTACTATGTTCTTTAGCTTGTGGCCAGTGCAATGGACAAGCTTGCCTCAACGCTCCACTATATCCAAGTAATCCCGATGAAGAAAGCACATACGATCCTGAAATTCTAGAAGGTTTGGAAATGAATATGACCGATAATGAGGATGATGACAATGAATTGAATATTTTAGAGTGACAACAAGAAAAAGACGACGAAGAAGAAGATAACTAGCTTCCATTCGCAATTTCATTCGATTCACAACTTATTTTAATATTTAAACTCACATTTTAATAAATGTATAACATGCCATATTTAATGATAAATAAAGGTATGTCTAAAATATATTTCCTTACTGTCTTTTTATTTTAAAATATAATTAAAATAGATAATCCAGAATTAATAATATACTATAGTTGAGTAATTAAATATAAATAATTAATAATAAGTACAGAAATAATGGGCATTGCTTAATAATTATAATTTTTTTGTCAATAATTGACTTTATACAACGTACTGATAACCGTAACTCACGCTTGACCCTGCATTAGCTCATATATGACTGTACGCTGCGCACTCTTCGCGCTCTACCTCAAAAACGGTTGATCGTATAAAAAAAAAGTTTAGACAAAAGTTGTAGAAAATTTTATACTCTACAACTTTTATAATAGGTAAAAATATCATTTAAGCAATAGGAACCGAGATATTCGCAAAAAATCGTTTTTGGTGACCTTTGACCTTCAATATCTTAAGACGCGGACACAATAGCATTTGTGACTTTTGAGACAATATTTAGGGCGACAAAACAAAGGTTTTTACCAATTTCCAGCTTATTATCTTTCATTCCGAGGTGAAACCCCTAATATGACTGGGCTAATATACAATCCAGAATCATTCCCAGGAAATGTTCTAAAATGTAAATTTAGTCAGATTTAATAATTTTTAATCACATTAATAAAAACAATTTCAATTGTAAATATGAACTGTACCTATATATTTTAAAAAGTGTGGGTGTACCATGACCAAATTGTGTTCTCTTTCTAAGTGTTCCTTTAGTAGAGACCACTGGAAACTGCTTGGAATGCGGTGTACATTAAATTAAAATAACTAAGGAGCGTTAAATTGACTCGAAATTACATAAACGTAGAATTAAGATTTTAAGTTCTCATTTAAAAAAATGTTAAAACAAACGATTAAAAGAATCGTTGAAAATATTAATTTCCTTTTCTTAAAATCTGATACTAAGTAAAGTGTTCGAATAACCGCACAAACCCGGCTTCCGCTATTGTTTTGTGTAATGTATAAAGGCTGTTGGAAGTTCCTAATAGTTATTCTTTGCTAATAGCCCATCTGAAGATGTTGTAATGCAACCAAACCTAGGTCGTGGTAAAGGACTTAAAGAAAGTAGAAATAATACTATATCACGTAGTTTAATTTAAATGTGAATAATGAATTTCTACAAAATTAATGCCAAATATATTCAATTTTTGATTTGTTAGCAAGAAGTGCCATTATCCAATAATTCAAATGTCTATCACTCCATTTCTCGTTAATCGAAAACTTTTTCTAATTAATAAAATTCGTTATGAACCACGTATTTACCTGCGTGAAATTGTTTTAATTATGCTGTTTTTCCCCGTAGTCACTAAAGGCCTCCGCGCCTTTTATCAAATAACATCGGGTCGGGAGTTTATCGGTGCCGATTCTTAGTCAATAAATAAGCCGGCCTGTCTCCACTTTGCACCGTTTAAGTAGTGTTTTTTGACTTCTGTTACGTTTTTTAACACAGCTCTACCTCTATGAACCGTAGTGTGGTGTTATGTAACATATAATATTCCTCGAAGGCAGGAAGTTTTTGAAAACAGATGTATGGGTCTATAGATAGCACGAACAAATATATGAACAAACAAAATTTTCAGCTGTAAAGCTGATACGAAATATTATTTATAATCTGTTCTGATACGAGTATCAGACCCGATTACGCATAAATTGACTATTTTATAGGTGTAATATTTCTAAATTCTAAAAAAATTCTCATCAAAAGAATAGAAAATTAAATGATGACTGCAAGTTAAACAATCTAGTGATTAATATTTGGTTATATCTCAAGTTAATAATTTCGATCCGATCGTCTACAGAACCGTGCGACCTGAGTTCCAGAAGTTCACTAACTACAACGGTATCCCTACGAACCGATATGTGGCCACCTTGGGCGACCTCGGCAATGACCCAGAACTCAACTGCCTCTGCGATGCACCTGACAAATGTCCTAAGAAGGGGCTCATGGATCTTTTCAAGTAACACCAAATTTTTATAAGTTTTTGGTATTTTGTAAAATATTGCTTTCAAATATTGTCTACAATACATAGAAAAAAAACAGATGTAATAATTTCTACGCACGCAATGGATAAACATTTTGTGCACCAGTCATAGCAATGATAAAAATATTTCAGCTATAGGAACCTTTTCAATTAGTATTAGTTTAGCTATGTCCAAGATTTGGTAAATAGGTAACTTTTTATTAAATAGGTGATTTGTAGCCGATTTAATCAAGTTTTAATATATAATAAGGTGCTATTAAATATATGATATCATTAGGAAGTACATAAAAATCTTCGGTACGTAGTCAATTATAGAACTATGGACCGGATATCAACTACGGACTGGGTATCAACTTTTACAAGTACTATTTTCAGATTATTTAACATTTGCTGTATTATCATGTTTACAACCATTACCTTGTGAAAGTTTAACACTCAAGTTTTTTGGTTTTAAAATTCACGTGGCGTTGTTTTCTTAAAAAAATAGCTTATTAGGTGGAAAATTGAATCAACACATTTTGCTCACATGTAAGATTTGCTTGCATCCTTATTTTCGTGGTTCAGATATGCTAATTTTTTAATTTAAAGAGTGGAAAACTGTAGGTGCTTTGATGTCATATTAACTGTTATTAATGGACAAGAGTTTGGTTATATTTTTTATTTCAAATAATTCGAGTTTATGTACTTACATTAATAATTTGAAATATTATAGTAACTTGATGGTTTTAACTTATATTAGTCGAGAAATTCTGTACTTTGTTTAGTGGCAAATTATATGTAATTAATCAATATATTTTCTTAGAAAGAAAAGCCCGTGTTTAGAACTCCTGATTTTATATATCACGCATATTTTGTATAACGTCACAAACGAATATTGTCGTTTTGATGAATTTCGTGTTCGATGGACGAAAACGTTAGATTATCTTGATAGTGTTTTGAAAATTGCTTTGATTCGGTTTGTAAATTATTCCAATAAAACTAAATTAACGTTGGATGCGTTGGAGATAGAAGCACAATATGCCATGATAATGAAATACTAGAAATTATGTAGATCGATAAATTATCCAAAATCTTACCTAACATTCTATGTTTTAACGACTTCAGGAAAATGGGAACAGTGTTTCATTTCAAGCTCTTCGTTATGTTGAAGAAGATAAACGCGTTAGTTTTACTTTTATACGTAATCATGTATTCGTTTCGTAAAGTACGTGAATCTCTGCATTTTAGCGCTGTAGAACATTAGAGTAAGATATCATTAGGCAGAACGAACTTTCGTCTTTAATGATTGCTATAGGTAACAATAAAAAGAAGGATTTTAGCATATATTTGAATCAAAGAGTAAGGAAAACAATTATATCAAGGAACGTTGAGATTGATGTTTAGATAATCTACTAAGTAAATGGCACATTTTCAGACTTTTAGTTAAAGCTGTACATCCGACGGAATAGAGAAACGTTATGTAATCGATAAATATTCACAATTTGCTCTCTAGTTACTGCCGGAACAGTTATATAATCAATTATTTAATTAAAATGAAAATATTTTCAAGGAAATATTAATCTGTCCCGTTCGAGTAGAACTCGCACTGTAAGGCGAAGGTAAAAGACTTAGGTAAAAGTATATTTAAGGGAAGGGTAAAGACTTAGGTAAAAGTATATTTAAGGGAAGGGTAAAGACTTAGGTAAAAGTATATTTAAGGGAAGGGTAAAGACTTAGGTAAAAGTATATTTAGGAGTAAATAATTTTTTATTGAAGAATTTACGAATATTAATATTATTTTTCACTATTTAAATATATTGTTAAATGTATTTTGAAAGGGTGTAAAATGTGGAGAGATATATAAAAAGGTATGAAATTTAGAACGTTGCCACAGTTATCCGGTAAACTTTACGTAAACTTCCAGTAAAGAAGTTTTTTTATAATTTTCATTTCTTCAGTTTCGGAGATAAGGACGGGGAGGGAGACATGTTGTCTGTAAACATGTCTGTCAACAATATTTCCAGAACTTTTTTAAGGAACATTTTTAAATATTTTTAAAAAATATAAATTAATTTTGGAATCCTCATACCTTGCTTTTTCCACACGAACAGGGAAACCAAAAAATTTAAAAAAATTGAATTCTTTGTTTGCCTCCTCTAAAATTTACGTATGAATATTTGTGATGGATAACTATTGAAATACATACGGGTTAATAGGCTTTATCACAAATTTAAAGAGTCTGCACCGAATGGTTTGTAAGAAGAACACCTGTGACAGACGAACAGTTGGACGGATACCTGAGTGGTACTATAAGTGTTCTGTTTTCTTTTAATTTTGAAATATGGAACCCTAAAAATATTTTATTCCGAACAAACTGAGAAATATTAAGATGGAAACCAGTAAATTGTTTAGTAATAAGTAATTAATTTTTTGGAATATATCCAATATTGTGATTCTTGTGTTTTGTTCATATAAAGTTAGTAACCAATTTAATTTTTTTTCTTATACTAAATTATTTATCACTTTCACGCAGATGTATCAAGGCTCCTTTGGTGGCATCGCTGCCGCATTTCTTGAAGACAGACCCGTCGGTTCTGGGCGGCGTCAAAGGACTGAAACCCAGTGAGGAGGATCACAGTATCATTATAGATTTTGAACCGGTAAGTGATGGAACCTTTGTGTTGTTTATTATACAGATGGCTCTCAATTATTATAAAATCGTAAATATCGGAAGACCGTGAACTTAATAAATAGGTTTAATTTTTATTTTTGTAAAACGCAAAGTCTGTTAAATCGAGAATCACCGGAAAGTCTTTGGTACTCTTTTCGACGTATATTTTGAAGAAGATTTTGACTATTAAATTTCAAGAAGACGGTAAGCCATAAAAATTTATAGATACGTAGAGGTAAAAATATATATTTATGTATTATATACATATATATATATATATATATATATAAATATATATATATATATATATATATATATATATATATATATATATATATATATATATATGTATATTTACATCATGTATGCGTAATATGAAGATCTTTATATCGTAATTCTGAATATTACGATATCTGATGCATACGTATACGCAATTGAACTCATGATTATAAACTAGAATTGCAATATAATTCAGGGTTTTTTCAAGATATATGCAATTTAATTATTGTAAATAATTTGCAATATTCAGTATGAATGCTATGTCCAAGTGGTTTACTTGCTTAGCCTGTATAAATTGTTTAACCTATTTTAAGAAATAATGTATGGAAATGTTAAGAATAAAACGTTCTGCAAAAATGTCTCCCTTGATACATTCATATACATATGTTAAAAAGATATGATTTATAAAATTGTGTTTCTAATTTAGCAGTAACTAGCTTTTGCTAATTTGTGTTTCCAATTGATCAGTTATAAGCTTTTGCTAATTTGTGTGTCCAATTTGTCAGTAGCTTTTGCTAATTTCTGTTTCCAATCTATCAGTAACTGGCTATTGCTAATTTGTGTGTCCAATTAATCAGTAACTAGTTTTTGATAATTCGTGTTTCCAATTTATCAGTTATTAGTTTTTGCTAATTTGTGTTTCCAATTTATCAGTAACTAGCTTTTGCTAATTTGTGTGTCCAATTTATCAGTCACTAGCTTTTGCTAATTTGTGTTTCCAATTTATCAGGAACCAGCTCTTGCTAATTTGCGTTTCCAATTGATCGATAACTAGTTTTTGCTAATTTGTGTTTATAATTTATCAGTTACTACCTTTTTCTAATATGTGTGTCCAATTGATTAGTAACTAGCTTTTGCGAATTTGTGTTTCCAATTTATCAGTAACTAGCTTTTGCTAATTTGTGTTTCTGCAAATACTGCTTTTGTTAATGATAGTATAATTAGGTATAGCCTAAAAATGCAGTACAATAAAATAACAATAAGAAAAACAAATAAATGAACAGACAATATTACTTTAATTTTATTACTAAGGGCTGTTATTTTACTGCCTTTATTGCCAAAATTTTTACAAAATTAACTTTAATCATGGTAAATAAATGCAAAAAATAATCAAAATAAAGAAAAACAATAACATAAATAATTAAATATAACACTGACATCTGAGCCAGGAACAAGCCAGATAATTTCAGCAAAAGTTCAATACAGCATATTTCTAACAATCAATATCTATTAATAATAAACATATTTACTATTTTTTTTTAAATATTAATTCAATGTAAATCTCATTAGATATCCATGAAAGTGTCTTCAAATGTAAACTAGCCAGTCAAACAGAACAAATATTGATTGATAGTAATAACAGTAACATTTTAAATATTAAGTGTTGACTAATAAAAGTATATTATTATAAAATAACAAAAAACGTGAAATTTGTAGTCGCCTAATAATATCAATTATAAAATTTGAAATAACAATAACAGTAATTGTAAAATGTTTATTTATCAGCTAATGTTTCATTCATTGCGTTATAAGCTTTTTATATCAGCATGTTCTTCATCACATTAAGTATTAACACGTTCTATCGCATTCGGTATGTTAGTTAGTTATCGGAGTTATATGACTTTTTAACTGATGAATGAAACTTGATAGAGATCATTTCACAGCCATAACGAGGGTACTCATTAGACCCATTACATATAAACAGAAAAGACCCGTTAGCTATTACTTGCCCGACTCAGCTATTTGACCGTATATTACAATCATAGATGGAAACCGCCCCTTCCTACTTTTTAGGTATAATCGATACTTACCGAGAGAATGTATAGTATATTTTAATTTGCAATTTTACTAAATTTTTACTAAATTAATAATGTGGAATATTTTAGAGTAATTACTTGTTTACCACATTTTATTTTATAAAAATCAGATAAAATTTGCGAAAGGATTTTTTTGAATATTGCGGTATGTATTATCAGATACTTGAATCAGTGGTATTATCATAACCATAGGTAGTAAAAGCTCTGACATTTTATTTCATACATAGGTGTATGAAATAAAATATCAGAGCTTTTAATGCTCTTAATACTATCATTCTTTATTTTTGGCTTTGCCGTAGTCGCGTAGAAATCACAATCTTTCCTTTTTGACATTGTTGTAGTCGAGTAAAATCATAACGCTCCCTTTTTCGTATTATCGTACTCGAATAAAATCATAACCATTCCTTCTCGGTTTTGCTATAGTAGGGTAAAAATTATAATATTTCCTTTCCGGCCTTGCTGTAATGGGATAAAGATCATTACCCTTCCTATTCGGTCTTGCCGTGGTCGGGTGAATAACGTAAAGCTTTTATAAACAATTTGGTTTTCAAAAATATCATATACGAACAATTTTGTTTATCTTATGTCACACAAGGTTAATTTCTAATCGTAGTGATAACTTAAATCATTCCAATCCAAATTTTTGGTAATTTTTTTATGAATTATACAGATAACGGGCACTCCGATGGTTGCTAAACAGCGCCTCATGTTTAGCATCGAACTGAAGAAAATTGATAAACTGGAGCTATTCAAGGAACTTCCTGGCTCCCTGATGCCATTATTCTGGATTGAAGAGGTGAGTTTGAAGAGATTATAACATCATTGGATCTAGTTATATTCTTTTAAACAAAATAAGAAACAATTATCTTTGGGTAGGAAATATTTTCCTATGATCTGAAATAACATCTAATGAGTAAGTAGTTACTAAAATTGAAAGATAAAAAAATTAAAAAAGTATTGGTTCTTAATATTTCAATTTTCCAACACCTTAAGTATGGTACTATCTTAGAGTTACCGTTTGTTTGTTCTTAATTTTATTTAAAAAAGCTCTTAGTAAAACAATCTCAGTCCCTTTCTGAAGTTTTTAGTGTAGAAAGCAAGGAAAAAATGTTTTCTTATCATCTAGTTTTTCACTGAAAACAGGTGGGTCTGTACATTGAAGATATTTAAAAAAATAGTGAAATGTGCTATTTGAACCCAAAAGGCATTTTTTAAGATTCAGTACCTTAAATGGAAAAATGGAACCCTTATAAGATCGCACACCTGTCTGTCTGCCGTCTGTTACCGCCGTTTTTCTTTCGTAGAAACTTGAACTTTAGTACAGTAATAAAACTTATTAACTCTCATATTTCGCAATTCAAAATAATAATTTGGAAATTTTAGAGAAAGAAAATTAAATACTCGAAAAAAAATGTTTAAATTCCAAATGTGTCGTTTTAACGGGCTATTTATAGGAATATTTTTTTCGTAATTTTAGGTATTTCATCTTTATAGATTTATTGGAATACATGCGAAATCGTTGGTGTATATTTTGAAAGGGCTAGTCGTGAGGATCTCAAAAATATATTTTTTTATGATGCTCTGTATTATATTTTCAGAGATATACTAAGAAATATGCGAAAAATGTGTCCCCTCTGAGATTACTGAACCTGAAATAAAAAAAAAATGTACGTGTCAGCTCCGACGCGCGACTGAAGTTTACTTCTTAAGTACGGATTATCTTGGAATGTATAAAATAGAAATATCAATATCATAAAATGTAAATGGAAATTTCTTTAATAAAACAAATGCTGACAATTTCATTATTTTCAAGTAAAACACAAATGAACAAGATCAAATTTATACGACAAAATTAAAAACATTTAGTAACGTCAGACTAAGAAGTTAAAATGAAAACAGGTTTTTTAATTTTGTAGAATAGAAGACACCAAATATTCACACATAATGATATTTAATGATTACATCTTGATACGGGCGAACGATAGTAAACAATGTGTCACACTCCGTTATTGCGATTAGGCCATAAGAAAATGCCAATATGTGTATCACACTCCGTCATTACGATTATGCCATGAGAAAATGCCAAATAAACATATTGATATCTCACTCTAAAGATGGCCAACTAACGTTAACACTTTTTTTAACGCTCTGAACTTCGTACGATCAGAACCTAACGGTTACACTTTTTTAATGCTCTGAACTTCGTACGATCTGAAGTTCTGGTTTTACTCCTCATAAAACTCATACCTGGCGCTATATATAAAAATCGACTCTTAAGGAGTAAACTCCAAAAAAAAAATAAATTTTAGAAGCCTACACAAAGCTCGAAGGAGCGATGACGACGTCATAATTTTTTAAACATGCTCTATATTTTTGGTCTGTCAAAAATACAGTACGCAGTATATTAACGTTGCGAATTTCTGTAAATAGTTTAATAGAAAACTGTGTATCTTTAAATGTTTATAAGGGCCTAAATGTGTACGAGCCTCTCGCTCTCCCTTTTACTCGTGCTTGACAAGTTTAAAAATATCGCGTTAGATTATTATATATAGGCATAGCAAAGCATAATAGTTTAATCCACGTTTCCACTTCAAATTATTAAAATTTTAGATGGCAATAACAAGCTGCTATGTGAACGATCAGCATTGGGATTTTAACAGAGTCTCATGTTCAGTATTTATCAATTACAGAAATAAAAAACCGGAAGATATTTTAAACTTAATCTATTTAAAACGACAAGTTTGGTCACTGGTATAACAATGAAATGTATAGTTATGAAAATTTATTATAGTTAAATTAAAGCTTTGATTGCAAGTATTCAACAAAATAAATACGAGAAAAGTATAAAAAAACTTAAGAATTACAAGATTAAACAAATTTTAATTTAATTGTTGTTAGAATAAAATCAAATGACAATCGCACGACATAGGGACACGCACGTGTTTGATGCACGATGTGGATTATTTTGCCATTATAGTTTGTAGGCATGCGCCGCACAACCCCCACTCTTATATTGATTGCGGAATATTTGACAGTTGTGGCTTACATAAAATTGTAAAAATTATTTTTAAAATTTTAAGACGTAATCAAGAGTGTGATTTTATTTACTGGATAAATCGCGTTAAATGCTAACCTTTTATCCCTCAATGATTTTCAATATTGAGAATTTGTGTCAAACATGATGTTATCAGGGCTGTACTTATAGAGCCCAATGTCAATTGATCGCTTCGGTGAGACAATTTGAGTATACGCTGGTGTAGATTTCAATCTATTGAAATTCATTGCATGTCTCGTTTAATAAATTACCCTCATACTAAAATAATATATTCATGGAAATGTTTGATATAGACATTGTTCTATTATTATAATAGTATCACTAATACATGAGCATTTTACTTACATAAGCTGTATTTGGCCTATTTCGAACGTGTCTTATGTGTTATATATTCGAATACATATTGAATGTTTTGTGGTTATTACGAGCATTTATATATTGTACACTTACAGGTATGTATACGTATCATATATATATATATATATATATATATATATATATATATATATATATATAAATCTTAAGTTATGATGGAAAATACAAAAAAAAATTATAATAAAGTTATGCAGATAGGCGGTGTGACAACAAACTGATTATATGTATAAATTATTTATTTATGTCTCAAATTCGATCCAGATCGTGGCACCTATATTTAATTTTATTCACTGATTCAAGGGTTTGGAATTGGTAAAAATTTAAATAGATAAGTGTTGGAACACTAAAAATCATTTATTAGTTTTGGCTATGTGGTAAACCTAGATGGCGTTAATTCAAATGCATTTTCTGTAATAGTCCGCTAATTACAATTTTTTTTCTGTAATAAAATCAGGATAATTATATTTATTAATAATCAGATCTGCACTAACATTTGTTAAACTGATTATATTGTGGCGACCCTAACTAAGAACCATTGTTTTTCAGGGTTTGGCTCTAAACGCGACCTTTGTCAAGCAGCTAAAAACACAACTCTTCATCCCTAAGCAAGTTGTCGGTGTCACGAAGTGGCTTCTGGTCAGCTTCGGCTCGCTGGGCCTAATCGGCTCCGCCATTGTTCACTATAAGGCTAAGATAATGAAGTTAGGTGTCTCGCCCGACACTCCAATTCCACTGGAGAAGAAAGAAGCACCTGCCGAACAGAAAGGAATGAGCGTAATCGATACTTAAGGAAAATGCAGAGATATTTATTTTTGGATTGTGTTTTTAAAATCGAAAACATTTTATAAGAAGACCATTTGATATTTAATTGCAATGTAAACCTGTTTGTAATTTTACTATAATCTATATTTTTAAGCAAATAGGAAATATTCTCATAGTGTAATAAGCCAAAGATTACTAAGATAAAATTTCTCATTGTTGGAATAGATCTGCCACTAAATTAGAATTAGGTAGATTATAATAAGTATATTTATTTATTTTCAGGATATCGTCAAAGGCATGTATCCTATTTCTGAAGTAATATGTATATCCGTAGCATAATTTTAAAATTACTCTACAACTTGAGCTGAAATTTTATATAAATAGGTATAAATAAAACCCCATCGAAAAATCTGTAAAATGATTAACATGTTTTTTCGAAGATTAATTGCGAAAAAGGTGTGACTTTAAATTATACTTTCTTATTTAAGGAATGATTTTTTTAAACATAAACCTGTAATTTATTATTAAATTATCTGTGTAAAAGATGCCAGCAAACTGTAAATTTTTATTGATTCTATTATCTACAAACAATGTTTACACAATGAGGAGAACTGGGTTAATGTTGAAGAGTATCACGCTATAAGTGTTTGCTTCTAAATATCTTGAATCATATTATCTATCATTGACAATTGTTAAATGTGTTGTTCCTTATAATCAACCATTTTTCAATAGTTTTTACAGAAAATGGTCACACAATTACTGGAAATTTTTCCATCAGATCGTTGTGATATTGGATCATTGTGATTTCTTTAAAAAACACGTTCCAATTTTATCTAATATTATAATATAGAATCACTTGGAAACTAACATCATTTTGAATTAAAACTAACTTTCATCTATATACCTCATACTCACAGTAACTTTAATCACAAATTAAACATAAATGATGATTTTTAATTCCAAGTGTTGGTTTTTCATGTTGTAAAAATATAGAAATGTCATTTAAAAAAGAATAAGATCTGTATCATACATATTTAGCTTCGTAAGAGTGTGTTCATTTATATACTAATATAATAAAAAAAATTAAAAAACCTATTTAAATTTCACGAAATTAGGACATAACATTGGCCAATAATATAAAATATATCTTTGATATTGACGTATTACTGGTATTTGAAATAGTCCATTTCCTTTGAGTAAACATCAAGGAAATGGATTTTGGAATTTTATTTATCAATGAAATATTTTTTAGGCTTTTGACATTTTCAATTTTCATTAACTGTCTCTTCAAATCCCACCTACTCTTCAGCTATTTTAGATAAAGCCTTTTTTGGTCCTCTGGCGGCTGCCACTTCGCTGATAACACGGCGTGTGCTTTTACAAGAGGCGTAAATAAGCTTTGTACTTGTATTAGCTTTGAAAGAGAAATGAGATTTTCACTTGGAGAAAATGACAAGCCAAGTCGCTCAATTTAAATGATAATTCGAGAATCCTCGCGAAATCAATAGTTCCATTTTCACAATGCGGAAAAGCTCGGGCTGTTAGCATTTGCGATAATAAATTTCGTGAAATTTCCATTTGTGGTAGTATATAACTGTTAAAATCGACAAATGTTAATGTGTATTAAAGTTTGTATTGTATACGTGTATAAATATCCTTTAGCAAAGTTGACATATATGTATACAAAGTAGACGTAAGTAGATTGAAGCCTCTGTAGGAAATATAGATTTGAGAAGTTTAGTTTAGAAAAATATAAAAATTTACACGACATTTGTAGGCGTTTTTAGGGGTTTCCAAATTTAACCATTTGGTAAAATACTCCTGTATAAATGTTTTGCCTTTATAAAACAAATAATTAAATGAAACTACGTGATGTGGTATTGTTTCTACTTTATTTATATTCTTTACCACGACCTAGGTTTCGTTGTATTACAACATTTTCAGGTGGGCTATTAGTAAAGATTAACCCTTAGAAATTTCCAACAGCATTGAAATATTACACAAAACAATACGGGAAGCCGGATTTGCGCCGGTTTTCCCACTTCTTCCGTTAGTGAATTTATTGTAGGGGAGCGATGTAGTTTTTATCATATTTTTGAAAGTTATACGATATACAAGTATTTTAGTGTGGTTAGTAAATTAAATTGATGATTCTATGAGGTTTTACAATGCAAATGTTCCGGTGTATGTAATAAAATGAAATGAATATTATTCTCAGTAATATATTTATACAATAGCAAGGGTTGGAATGGTTGGAACAAGGTTATACAACTAATTCTACATATCTCCCATTTTTTGTTGTGATGAGTCTCCTTAGATGTGTAGCTGGGCTGAAATATTTGAAGTGTACTGTAGTATCATTGTTGCCTGACTATATTATATCTAAAAGATATTAAGAATGGTTGATGGTATTGTATTGAGTTGTTCATTTCAAATATTAACGTTGGTTTCTCTTTTATGTTTGTTTATTTCTAATGTTTGTAGGATGTTGAGTTTATTGCCTTTTATATTTATTGTTATTTCTGGTAGTAAAATATTTTCCTGTTTGAGCTGTATATACACCATTACGGTCGTTGCATTTAAATTTATAGATACCATTCTTTTTATATATATCTATTTTTTCTTTATTATTAATAAGGGTTTCACCCAAGTTATTTAAAGTACTATAGGCATATGTGATATTATTTATATTTTTATTATTAGTTAATAGTTTTCCTTGTTTAATGGATGCATTACATATGCATGGAATGGATTTATAGTAAATTTTATTATTATTTGGTACGATCGGGTATATTTCTTGTATTAGTATTTTTCGTAATTTATTCTAGTACAGTTTTGTGACAATTGATGGGTTATAATTATTATTTGCTGCGATTTGTTTTATAGTTTTTATTTCTTTAAGTAAATTAGATTTTTCTAGTGGGATGGTTAACGCTCTGTGAATCATCGAATGGAAGGCTGCTAACTTGTGGAATCAAGGGTGTTGTGAAGTACTATTAATTATGCAATCGGCAAATGTGTCTTTTCTAAATTTACTAAATTTATGTTTATTGCTTTGCGTTTTAATGTGATATCTAAAAAAATTACTTCATTATCGGATTCTATTACTAAAGTCGTTTTATATTGTTGTGTATACTTGTTGTGTTGCCTTGTTGAAACAATTTATTATCGAATAAGAGATAATTTAAACGGATGTATAATTTCCGATACTTCAATGGGGTTTAATCGTTTCTTTTCTAAGATACCTGAAATAATGTTCAGGTAATCTTTTGGTGGTATATTAGAAAATAAGTTTACCACGTCGAGTGATACTAATTTACAATTGGGTATCAGGTATATATTACAGAGATCAAGGGAGTTATTAATGGTATATCTAGACGCAAATCTGGTTTTACTTTGAAAGATCTTATTAAGGTGTATGGGTAACTTTTTTGAGGGTGCGTTCAGGTATGTTACTATGGGTCATATGGGTATATTTTCTTTATGAATTTTAGATTATCCATAGAGCATCGGGAGTCAAGGGTTCATTTTTGTAACTTTAGGTTTAGCGAATTTATCAGGAAATGTGGTATTACGAGTTTTGATTATTTGTTTTATGTTGTCTGCAAATGTTGTGGTGGGGTCCTTTTTAAGGAAATCATACATTTTATTTTTATATTCACTTTGGTCTAGGATAGCTATAGTGTTGCCCTTATCTGCTTTAGTTAGGATGAGTGTTTTTCTGCCAGATACAAAGAGTGCATTACTAGCTGGTGAAATAACAACCAGATACATCTCGCTTTGCAAAACATCAATATATTATAAATACAATATATTACAAAAAAAAAATACAAAAGGCAATAAACTCAACATCCTAGAAACATTAGAAATAAACATACATAACAGAGACACCAACGTTAATGGAATAAATAAATAACTCAATACAATATCATTACCCATACTTAATATCTTCTAGACATAATATAGTTAGAGAATATTGATACTGCAGTACACTACAAATTATTTCAATCCAGCTATACATCTAAGGAGCCACATCACAAAAGAAAACAAAAAATAGGAGATATGTAGAATTAGTTGCATAACCTTGTTCCAACCATCAGATACCTTTGCTATTGTATAAATATATATAACAGAAAAATATCCATTTCATTTTATTACATACACCGGAACATTTGCATTGTATAACCACATAGAATAACATCAATTTAATTTATTACCCTCACTAAAATATTTGTATATTGCATAACATTCGAAAAGTATAATAAAAACTACACCGCTTCCCTACAATGAACTCACGAACGTAAACAGTGGGAAAACCTGAATAAACCTAGCTTCCGTTATTGTTTTGTGTAATATTTAAATGCTGTTGGAAGTTTCTAAGAGTTAATCTTTGCTAATTGCCCACCTGAAGATGTTTTAATACAACGAAATCTGGGCAAAGAATATAAATAAAGTAGAAATAATTCTACATCACATAGTTTCATTTAATCGTGAATAATGAATTTTTACAAAATTAACGCCAAATATATTTCGAATAAATAATATTTAACTTTTTATTCTCACGCACATAAACTGAAAACTTTTATTAATTCCCGGGTTTTTGTATGTTGATAAATAATTTCACTCTACGAAACAGTTCAACCAATAGATCCAATGAAACGAATGAAGGAATAGCTTTGTGTATTATTACATATTATTATTTGAATGACCGAAATCAAAATATATACGTAATTTACGATAATCAAATAGTAACTGAAAATTATTATCGAGTTCAGTTATCACCGAACCGAGAATCAATTATCGGTTCAATGACAATTATTAGAGGAAGTAGAACATTTTTATTTAATATTTTAACTCATAAATTCAACGAAAATTTATCCTACGAAAACAATGATGCGACTCTCACCGATCCGAACGTTTCGATTTAAAACCTACAGACCGAGAAAATGATAAAACATATGAGTGTATACGCCTTAATGGAGACGGCAGATATTTAGTTGGCGACACAAAAGTCGATAGTTGTCGGCCGTCGATTGGTCCACAGAAATCTTCGACCGTGTCAGTTGTCAGCATTAAGAAACTATTGTATTGTTTTACATATATACATATACATGTGTGTGTATATATATATATATATATACATATATATATAAATATGTGTGTATGTGTGCGTGTGTGTGCGCGTGTGTGCGCGTGTGTGCGCGTGTGTGTGCGTGAGCGCATGTGCGCGTGTGCGCGTGTGCGTGTGTGTGCGTGTGTGTGTGTGTGTCGTTCTTCAGCAAGTATTTCGATGGGCAGCATCCCGGCAATGACCACGTCCTCGAATACTGTCTGGCAACTCAGCGTAATCAACCTATATACTGGTGCTATTTTCCTTCGTGACTCCTGGTTTTTGAGAGTATCCGCCCAAATGGACATTCCATCTATAAGCACTGAGGCAACTACTGACGACAGTAATGACTTCCTCTTCTGTTTTAGGCCTCCTATGTTGGGTATTAGTCCCGATAATGATGCTCTCAATACCGAAGCTTGGGCTTGGACATTGAGTCGGGCATCGATCATCACTCCCAAATTCCGAAGAAATGGTTGTGATGTGATTGCATGCTCTCTGACTCTCAGCTTGATGTTTTCCACCTGCTTTCTACTGGTTATGAGCACTGCTTCGGTCTTGTGCACTGCCAATTCCAGGCTCACCTCTTTCATCTTCTGATCTTCTCGTAGGCAATGTCGAAGGCGAGGTTTATCTTTTCGAGGTGTTTCGCAACAATCACTACGGCCGGGTTGTTTGCATATGTCACGAGCTTGGCTTCTCTTGGTGATGTCACTTTCAGCAACCATCGTAGATTATATTCCACAAGAAGGGATCCAACACAGAGCCCCGAGGTACACCTCCAGTGATTCTCTGTGACTTCGGACCAGTCTCTGTGCCTTCGTGTCATATTTCAGCAGTCTGTCTCTAAAGTAGCTTGCTTCCATCTTGCGAACGTATGCTGGTACGCTCATCTCGATGCGGGCCTTTAAAATACAGTCCCACTTAGCTGAGACTTCCCACTTAGGGGAGAGTTAAAAGCAAAAAGATGTCAAGCGTAAATATCAAGCAATATTTATTCGCACCTCCCTTCCATCTGGTTCCTGCGATCGCGTCCCTGGCTGTGTTAACAATTAGGCTAAAAGTATCTAAGGTTGAGCGTCGTTTTCGGAAGATATCTGGTTGCCGGCGAACAGCGATTCGACTGCTGCTTCAATTCTTCTGTGAACTATATATTCCAGTATATTGCCAGCTGTATCCAGCATGCAGAGCGGGCGGTAGGATGTTGGATAGTCTGATGGCTTCTTCCCTTTAGGAAGAAGCACTAACCTCTACTGCTTCCATTTCGGGGGAACGTATCCTCTTTGAGGCATGCGTTATAGACCTGTAAAAATAGAGACGTGTCACTTTGATAGCTGCCCTTCAAATTGACGTTTGGGATTCCAGGCCGGGAGCCTTCTTGTTCCCTATTCTATTAGTCTCAGTAACCGGAGATATTTCTTCTTTTTCGCACTGCTCTGGCAGATAGAGGAAATATCTTTATTTTGGAAACAGTGCAGTAACGATCCTCTTCATAACTTGAAGACACGTAGGTGATGGCATTGGCTGTCTTTTCATTTGGGTCGTAACCACCTTAAACGCCAAGCCCCACGGGTCCGTCTCCACCTCATTGATCAGTTTATTCTAGCATTTCCGCTTACTCTCCCTAATCGTTGAATGCAGTCTTCTGTGTGCCTTCTTGTACTTCGCCACCATTTCTACAAAGTTCGGTCTCATCCAGCCTCTTTACGATGACCTTCTCGTTCTGAGGCTTTCTTTGCGGAGGGCGTTGATATCTTTACTCGACCAGCGCACTGACAAACGATGGTGAGTGCCAAGTTTTTGAGGCATGCTAGCATCGCAGGTTCTTGCACTTCTTTTGGTCGGATGATTAGTTTATTTGGTTTAGTGGCTGATCTCAGTGACCTCTTCGTATTAGGCTGCTGCAAAGGCTGCTTCAGAGGTTGCTCTATGCGCTGCTTCTTCTTGTCGTTTTTAGATTGAACCAGTTGCCAATCTGTTGTCTTCGTCTCGTCGGAATGCTGTGTTATCTGCTTGCTAGGTGGGGTTGTTCCAACTTTCTCCTTATTTACGGAGCTAAGTGTTTCCTCCGATCTGGGCAGGAGCAAGCCCATTTCCTTCTTCCTCTTCATCTGACTATTTGTCGTTTCTGGTGACGTTCACTGCTTCCTCTTGGCCCTTCGGCTGTCACGTTCTCGGTCAGTGGTTGAATTACTGTCCGCATGACCCCCGGTGCCTACCTTCATCTCCGTCTGGGTGATTGCCTGAGCATAGGATAGCGGTGATGTGCTAGCATTCTTTGACACCAGGTTGGAGGGGCGCCGCTGCTTGCTTCGCGTGTTGTCCTCCAATGACTGCAATATACGTGCGCGCGCGCCCCTTATGTATATATGTAATGTGACGCACTCACATTACATACATGCGTAGTTATATATATGACAATATTTTAATGATAATCTATTTTGAAGATATTCTGATGATATATTTTTTTATTATAATTTTGATGATATTTAAATAGGACGCGGTTATAAAAATTCACATAAATCTTATATGTATGGAAGTTACGTATAAAGTGTCTCACAGTATAATAGTTTTATTTTGGCTTTTGCCCACGGTTTTACTCGCATTGTATTAAGAAAAATTAAAAAAAATATTTTTCCAGGAACCGAGTATAAATGTGGCAAGGTGGTCTGATTTCAACATTTCGTGTGGCGCAGGACGGCGCATCGCACGAATTATTCAATAGTCTTGAGAAAAATGTCGTATATTAAATAATTAACCGCATTTAGCATGTGCGGGAATCTTAGTTTTTATTCTACTGTTTGTTTTGCACTTAGTTTTCCCTATGAAATTTTGGAATATTTATATTGTATACCATTATACATTTAATTATGAAATATTATCATATTTTTAACGGTATTCAATTTAAAATGAACATTTAAATTAAACTTTAGTTTAGTCTAATATATCTTATAAATATATTTTGTCATTATTGATTAAGAAGAAATAATGGTAATATAATATGGCTTTAAGTAGTTTTTTAATTGAACAGCAAAATTGCAAGCAGGTGAATCTCAATATTTTGTTTCCATGAAAAACATATTCCATTCTGTCAACTGGATTCAAATGCAATAAGTAACAAGTTTATTTTTAAAGAATATTTTTTAAGTTTGTATCATGCCATTCTACTTTTAAACACAGTTTACAAATAGAATGGCTTAACTCAGTATTAACGCAGTTTGAACATAGAATCGGGTAAAACAGTATTCACACAGTTTGAAAGTAGGATGGTGTAACACAGTATTAACGCAATTTAAAAATAGAATTTGTATTATGGAAATCTTTATTATATAAATTATTTTATGAGGAATCCCCTTCATTGCACTTAATTGTTTTCAACTTGTTCATAGTGCATTTGATATTTATTTGAGAGGTTTTGTAATTTTTATTATTTAGGGAAAATTGATGTATTTTTATATATGTACATATGTAATGTATATATTAACAAATTTAAAAATTAAATATTTTTATTTACAGCAATTATAGGTATTGTTTATAATTTGTATATTAAAAAACTGCATTTTTTATAAGTTACTTTTGAACCCCCTAATAGTATTTGGTACATTTTAATAAACTTTTAAAGAAATACATTTAGCAGGTTGTATAATATATATAGTTTAATGATTGTAGAAAGATTTAAATTAAATTCTGTTGTGATGAAAAATAATAACAAGATAATATAAGTTTAGATAATAAATATTATAATTTAAAATTATAAACGTTGTTGTTTTCATTTTTAAGAGTTGTTAAATTATTGACAGTTTTTCTTTCGCGGAAATGTTACCATTAAATGCGATTTAAGTTGAGTCATAATTCAGTTATTTTACTGATTTAAGGAGTTATTTAAAGAAGTCATTAAACTTTGTCAAAATACGAATATAACATATTTTTTATGTAATATCACGCTGTTCATTACGTTTCTTCTTGATTCTTCAATAGTCACTTGATATTACTTTTGAAGATAGTTTGGAAGCCATTTGTTGAATTTTCTAATTATAGATTTACACAGAAGCTGTGAGTATTTGAATTTTTTCCAATGCGAATTCATTATTTTGCAAATGAAATAAAAAGAAACTATAAAATAAAATGAAATAAGAAAATTTGATATTATCCAAACACTTGTTTAATTGTAAGATTAAAATACTTGTATAATTGAAGAAGTAGTTGTCGTAGAACGACAACTACTTTTTTATTACTTTAAAAAAAATAATAAAAAATTCATAGTGTTTAACCATGACAATAATCTTAAAATAGTTAAATGTTAAGTACTCCACTCTACAAATACCATACATTCATTATGTAAGAGTAGAACATGTTCAACAAACTCCACATAATTATTTAGAACTTAAATGATATAAAGTTTAAAATAAAATTTACTAATTGCAAGATTTTTAAGGAAGAGACAAGGTGTATTATCAATAAAAGAATTTTACTTAGTTAAAATATAGGTGCTTACTAGCTTTATAGGTAAATAGTTAAAATTGGCATAAAATTCTGACTAATTTTTGAATACATATTACTAAAGTATAAACATCTGTTTAAAAACAAAATTAATGCAATTTTGAAGTTTGTCTTCAGAGCTTTTGTTATTTACGTTTTTATTGGCACTGGTTATTATTTTATAAACACTTGTGCCTCTTTACTAATTGTCCTTTTTTATCATACACTATCGCAAAACTATTGGTCTTTTACTGACACAAGTGAATGTGAACAAAAGTTCTGAAAGGCCATTGTGGTACGAAGCGTTATTGACCATTACCACAGAGCAGAACGGTAAACTTGGCACTAGTTTTTGTTTTGTCTTTTTTTGGTAGTTGCTGGTATCCATATTGATTTCGATGATATAGAATTTAATTACACTATCCTCTAAATATTTTGTTCGATACATGCTTGTACAACAAAATATTTTAGCCTAACTGAGCCCGAAACTAAACAAACAATATTAAACGCGTCACATCAGTTCGTGTTTGCTGATCGTCAACTAATTGACCAGTTCAAATAAAGGAAATAAAAAAAGCACTCTATATTTTACATAGCTAGCAATAAACTATACAATAGTAGTGTCTAACAAGCTCATTAGTGTGTAAACGTATGAGGGAGATAGAAAGTGTTTCCTAGTATTTCAGGTCCTTCCATTTTCACCCGGGTTGTCTCAGGGCCCCTCCTGCGACCCATAACCTTCCCCCTCATAATACAAAAAAGAACCTTCGAAGGTGTCCTAATAGTCTCGTAACTGCAGTCTCAACACTTCAACTCAACAGACTTAAGTACTGTCCCTAATCAATGATCCTTTTAGTACCTGCATTTTCTCTAGAACGCATATTGCTAACACTCTGAATGCCTCAAAGATCAGTTCACACTCAACCAGGTAAGTGACTAAATAATTCTAGCCCTAACGTTTCGCATGATTCTACTTTACTATTATACAGATGCTTTCAAACAAAATTGTCGCGGTTTGTCATGCTGAATATAATTGTATAAAACATGATTCGATTCTTGCGTCAAAAATGTAGGAACACGCCGGGCTATCTCTTAATGCAAATCGATGTAAGAGTGTTTCAGATCCGTCTAAACTGTGCCCCAGAAGGAATGAAATACCAGTTGATTACTTTTTATACTCGCCTCTGTTTCTGTTGCCTTGTCGGTAACCCGCCGCAGTTTTTTCTCAACTCCAAGTAAATTGGTACTATTATCCTGGCAGGAAATATCTCCTGTCGAGTAGCCCCGTCTGGCCATATGGGATATAGCCATGACCGCCAAGTTAGTGGTGAGTAAGACAGTTTGAAATATGTGGCAGGTATCGTTAGACTATAATGAAGTCTATATATATTTTTTCTCCGTCGAGCGCCCTACGGTGACTGTCAAGGGCCCGAAATAATTTATCCCCATATAATTGAATGTCCTGTGATGGTAGGCCAGTTGACATGGGGATAATCCCCTATGTGAGAATGCAGTGGTGTTGCTCTTCTTATGCTACGCAGTAGACATCGGTGCGCGATCATTCGTACTTTTGGTCTAAAGTGCAGTATCTAGTAGTGTTTGGCGGTATTCCTTTAGCGAAGTTTTTATACCGGCTTGAAGTAAATGTATGTGCGTATTTACAGCTTAATCACACGATGGTTCCCGTTGAGCAACTGTTGGTTCTTTTGTCTTTATGCAACGTCTTAGTTATATTATTCCGTCCATGAAATTTATAGTTAGTGAGAGTAATCGACTATTGCTGGATACAGTTATTTCATTTTTCAAGTCTTCTATTTTTTTAATATGATCAGTATTCTTTCCGCTTCATGAAGGTATTACATTTTTATAGGCTCATTATTTCTCTTGCGCGAAGTATTTTTTCCCATTTTAAAAACGGCTAATATCAGAAACGCGTTTTTAATTTAAATATTGCTTTTTCGTCGATATAGTGAAATTTTTCTTCTTCGCTATATTCGCTCTTAGTAGGTTATTCTATAAGACAAGTACTGTAGTTTTGGTGTAGAAAGTGGGGCTCTTATACCATCTATGATTCGCGTCGAAACTCGAGGATATGTCACTGGTTTTACCATCGAGCTTGGTCGGTTCCCGCTATCGCTTGTTTTCTTTTACAGCCTCGATTCGGTGTACAACGAACTGTTGGTACTACCTCGATGCCGTTTCCAGCCAAGTAAGGACTGTTATACTCTCTGTCCAAATGGTCTTCCACTTCAGTTGGAGGTGGTTTTTTCTAGCACAGTAGTGACCAAGCAACTACCCATAAATGTTGCCTGTAATTCCAGCCGCGGTTTGGTGCAAAGATTTACTGGTGATGTGGCTTTGACGAGTGAGAGAAAGCCAGTAGAATGTCTCAGCGTATGGTGTCCCGCTGGTATCCATGAAGACGTGAAGCTGCATAATTGCCTAAACATTAACCTTGATAATGTTACGCAGATTTTCGATATGCCTCATTTAAGACTTTTCAAACAATATATAATTACAATTGCGTACTAACATCAACAATCATCGTATTTTTTTGTTATTTCCGGCAAAGCTTTCTATTTCTCGTTCGCTCATATGGAGAAGCGAAAGAAAAGGACAACCTTTTTCTTTTCGCATTGATTACCTTACCTATTCGCACTGATTGGCAAATACGGGAAGGGTTGTTCAATTTTCATAAGACCATATTAATTTTTGGAAATAAATTTTATTAATATTTACTATTGAGAAATTACATAAAACTATAGTTATTTTTAAAATATTTATTCGATTATAGACATATTTTTTTTTCGGCGTTTAAGACAAATTACTTTGTTTAAGGTTCGGACTAATGAAGGTGTGGTGACTTTAGCATAGGAAAACAGGCGATAGTTACCAGGTTCAGATATGACATTACTTGAAACTATATAAGTTAGACTCTCGTCTTTGCCTTTTTACCCTATTATGGCTCTAAAAGGGAAGGGTAATAAATTTAATAGTCTATGTATGTTATATATTTGATTTCAGCCTAAAAATTGCTGCAAATGGAGTGTCAATCGCTTTGTATTTAATGTAAGAGTGTCATAGGCTAGGTTTTTAGAGATAAAAAAACATTTTGCGTATTTGTAATAAAAAACAGAATTTAAAAAAATGTTGCGCAACTTATCCGAAAGAATGTCATTCGATAGGTCTTTAAAAATAATTGTGAGGTTAACCATTTTTTCAAAAATAAAAATACAAAATGTATGTAGTATCCGTTGTCGAACTATATTTAGTATAAGCTATATTTAGTATAACGAACTATATTTAGTATAACGATAACCCGACTACGTCGAAAAAACTGAAAAGTAGAAAAACAAGTTGGCCATATTTTCACTGAAAGATAATAGTCACTGAATTGTGAAACCGTGGGCAGCATTCAGTTTTGAGATGTCAATATTTTTTCCAGCTGAACATGTGTCAAAACTGAAGATCACCTATTTTTGTATGATCACTTTAATTAAATGGGTACTTTAGTTGAAAGTACTTGGTTGGTCAAAATAGTGCTAATTCAACAGTAGTGTCTATATTTTCTGGTACGCTGCAACTATCCACTTTCATTTATTAATTTACGTATTAACACCTCTGCTTTCAGGCATATTTTAAAAACGCCTTTGGTGGCCCTTCATACCTTTAAATGTTGATAATTTGTTATACGAAAGTTTTAAAATTAGGGACCGTGCACGAATTCTGAATTTTGGTTTGTTACATGTAGGAATATGTTACGCGCATCATGAATAGATACTGCTTTGTTTCTTATGAATGGTTACCCTTAGTATCTTAGGTCAATATTTTTTTTCGTTACTACTCATATTTATTAAATGAATTATATTATTATTATAATGTTCTGTATGTGTAATGCATAAGAGTGAAAACGTATATCGTTCCAAAGGATCGTGGATTTTAAGGTTCCGTAGCCAAATCCCAAAAACGGAACCCTTACAATTTTGTCCTGTATATCTGTCTGTCTGTACGTAGCCATTTTACTCAGAGACTATTAGCACTGTATAAATAAAATTTAGATGGCAGGTGTTTTCTATGAACCGCTAGATAATGAAATAGTGGAATTATGGTAAAAATAATATTAGCGGTGGCACTTCATACACGTAACTGAGGGATGAAAAAACAAATCCAGTGTAAATAGGCGAATCGGGTACCTTAGATAGGTCTTAAAATGTTGTAGAGGTTCCAAAATAACTTTTTAATTTAAGTCAATATTTGATGTGATACGCGCTTCTAAAACCTTCAAAAGTGTGTCCTTCTCATAAAACTTTCCAACTCATATGTGTAAAATTCTGAAAAAAATGAAGATTTGTGAAACTTAAAAAAAAACTAAAATTGGTTTGAATAAGATATGTTGTGTAGGTTTTTAGATATGAGATATGTTCAGTCCGGACTGTAGCAATGTCTTTGAGAAATAAGAATTTACATGTTTAATATAGTTTTGTGCTACGTAACCATTCGTGCACGAGTCCAACTCGCACTTGGTCGTTTTTTTTTAAATAATACCATTCATTTTTCGTAACCTACATGTCTATATAGCTGAGGTAACAAATGCATTTTGAGTTTTGGATAGTAGACACGTTTCTAATAAATTAAAGCCAATCTCTTCGTGTAGTGTAGTGGATGAGAGAATATCAAATACACAGAAAATTAATTCAACACATACAAGCAGTGAATAAATAATCCTTCTAATAATCTGTCATATGTATTTATTTATATATAATTGACTTAAAAAAACGATACTTTAACTCAGTTTTTTAGTTTGATTTCCTGGGAATATCTTAAAAATAAAAAATTGTCTGCCGAACCTCGTAAAAGTTCTGTAGTTATCCCTCAGGACGTAACGTTCCGGAGTTATAGCTCTTAAAACTCTTAATGATTGCAGTGAAACCTCGAGGGCATAAAAGATTCTCCGACAAAGTGTAGATCTGAGTGAGATGGTTAGAAACTAATCCTACAAAGAAAAGAATGAGACATTATATGGTTCTGGGATAGTAGAGTAAAATAAAAGTTATACTAGTACTTGATTTACTCAAGTGGACCGAACTTAAATTTTTTTTGCTGTCTGTTTTCTCAAAACACATTTTTGTCGTTAATTGTACCATATAATTAATTAATAATTTGTCTTTTATGTTTAGCAAATAATATCATATTGTTACTGTAAGTTAAGTATTTTTTAACTCACAAACAGCGAATTTTGAAAACAAAAGTTAACATTTTGGGTTTAGAGGAACGTACGTTAGTTTCGTAAAAGTTATGATTAAAAATAAATGTCACAACTTTAGTAAGATAAGTGGAAAGCATGTGTTTACTTTTAATGAGTAGAATTTCCTTTAAAAAGTATTTTTTTTCTATCAATAGCTAATACCTATATGTTTCGAGAAAAAAAAGGGAGAGGAAGACCTATTACTACCAGGCTGACAAATGTTATGCACGACACGAGGGCGTTCCGAAGGAGGTTTATCCGAAGACAACGCTTACACGAGAAATAAATTGTGCCTCGAGATTAAAAAAGTCGACCCACAGGAAGTCGCGAGGACAAAGCAGTAATTAATATCTACGAGTATATAAGAGAAAGTAACTTTTGTAATTTTGTAAACAAGGATGGAATTCATTATAAATTTGTAATTACTTCTGGAAGACATCTGTCATGAACATTTACTTACGTTGCCAATAGATATAGTCGAGCACTGCAATTAAGATAATGAATAATATTTAAGAATATAAAATTGTGCATGAAGTAATATTGACGTAACATACGTTATGGTAGATTTCAAGTACCACAGATAAAAAAGAGTTGCCAAAAAAGATAAAAAAGAGGTAAAGAACTTAATGAAAAACTGGGTACAAAGGGACACAGGGAAGAAAGGAAATTAATGGAACTAGAACAGACTTATTTTTCAAAATTTATCAGTTTTCTTCCTGTGGGTGCTCAAAAACTAAAGTTAAGAACTGAACATACACTTCACATTTCAACTAAAGTCGCTTTTTTTTTTGTATAACTTTCAATGATGTCCGACTTTTTTCTTATTTAATGATATTATTCCCAAGGACACAATTTCCAAAGACAAACAAAAAGAAGGAACAAATCTAAAATTTGCATTCAAAGTGGGACCTCATTTCTTTCATATGAAAGGTGATGGGTATAATAAATGTTTAAAATTAAGGGTACTTTGAAAAAAGTATAAATATATATATATATATATATATATATATATATATATATATATATATATATATATATAATTATATATTTACATAACATGAAAAGTAATACTTAATTTTATTTAAAAAACGTGCCGAGCGATTTGTTCAAAAAACTTAGTCAATATAAACTGATGCTATATTAACTTTTTGTTATATTGACGTCCGTCACTTTTAGAATCTTCAGAGTGTTTAAATAAAAAATAAAGTAAGTCCTTTTCAGTTAATTTTATTATGATTTCAATGTTTCTTATAACTAAAGGTAACTATTAATTAAAACATATTTACACAATTTACAAAACCTTTAAGTACTAATGCCATTCAAAAGATATGAAACAAAACCTATTTATATATTTTTGGTACGTATCATATCTATTATGTAAATATTATTTTATCTTCTAGGATTGTCAAACTTTATTCAGCTAAATTTTGAATGAGATTTCAAGAGTAAATCAAATTGTCACCAAAAGTCAATGATAGGAAGATCTTTTGATTCTACAGGTACACAGTATGTTTTTAATGTTACTTAAGTAGCTGCAGCGACTTTATAAAAATTAAAAAAAATCAGGTTCGGATTTTTTGTTAAATTTTCTGAATATTTTATGAATAGAAATTCTCAAATTCAAATTAATTATTGGAAATAAATGTATAATTTTTCTACGTCTTAGTGACAATTACTAAGAATTGCATCAATAAAAAAAAGATTATAGTGGTGTTTTATAATTTGAAATTAAAACATTATGTTTTATATGAAAAGTGACTAAGTTTCAGGATGTAATTTCTAGAAATTAAAATATTTGTTTCACATTTCCTTTTTTATACTACAAAAGCTCGGAATACATCACGTTTCATTCTATTCAAGAATTCTATAGAATGTTGGCGCAATGTTTACTTCTGATTTTATTTATATATCTTTTAAATTAAGCTTCGAAAACGTGTTTTCTAAAGAATATTCTGAATTTTTCGAAATTTATTTCCGAAGTTAATTGTTGATTTTTATATTTGTTCACCGAGAATATCATGTTTAATTATTTCTTTTAAAATTATATTCAAATTGAATAGATCGATTTAGCCTATTTAAGGTGATTAAACCTATTTAAAATTTGAAATTCTGTTAAATCTATCATTTTTATGAAACCAAATATCTCGCGAATGGTTATGCTGTGAAAAAAAATACACGAACATATTTGTAAGGCAAAATTTGTAAACAATGGTTTTTACCAAATGTTCCAATACGTGTAAGAAAGTCATTTGTTATTTTAACATGAGATCAGCAGTTAATGAAATATTTCTAAAAATGTTTTTTATAAACTTTTAACGTGTTGGTTGTAATTTATCTTATTTAATGCCCAACAAAAAAAGTAGCATCAATGGTTCTCAAATGTTGAGTTAAGAAGTTTTTCAAAGACGGTGTGCTTAATATAAAGTTTTCAGATCGTGGTAAGTCACTCGAGATGTCAATGAATAATATGGATTAAGATTGATTGTTCTGATCATTTATTTTTAAAAATTTTTTTGGACCAACGGAATATTGTATAAATAGGTAACTTATTAACAATTTGTAACGTATACATTTAATAAAAGGTGCGTTATTGTATGAACAGGTTATTTTTGGTTTAACTATTTTTTTTAGAATAATATACATTTCAAACTTTGGTTGTTTAGGCACCAAATCTAAACTGATTGGATTTTTCCGAATACAAATTTTTATTCTTTGAGATTTTTTTTGTATTGACTGTGACATAACTGGAATAAAAATATAAAATTAATTATTTATAAAATTATCGATATAAAGATGGAGAAAGTTTGTGACTGTACATAAGATGATAGAATTAATGTTAATTTGATTAAGTAAAAACACACTTTGTACGCTCTATTGTGTGTTCTTAAATGATTCACATAAGACACTACCATTGTTCGAACAGTTCCAGTTCATAACCCGATTTAAAATTATACCAACATAGTCGCACTGTTATAGACCATGAGCTTTTGCTAGATAAAGAGATTACACTAACTTATAAAACAATATTCTTAATTCTAATCCTTTTTACTCTTTTCAAACCTCCGGATCTGCTTTTTGGTTACTTGATCTACTAAGAGTTTGAATGATATTCTCACTAGAATACACGAAATCAAACTTAGCAGAATCGCCGATACAGAAAGTAAAGCTATCACATCAAACATATGATATTGGAAGTAATTGAAGTCTTTTGACGGTGATAATAAATGTGGTGCTCCTTTATGCCTGATGACATATTCGGTCCAAAACACAGCTTTCGCGAGCGGCGACTCGCTCTGGTCTCGCAAAAGCATTTGTCTCCTCTGCACAGCATTTCTATAGGTTGGCTTGTATATGACGTCGAGAATGGCCTTATGGAGAATGTCAGCGGTGATGGTTCTGAGCTCCAGTTTGATGGCGTAGCCGTCTAGCTCTGCTTTGTAGGCGTTCGCGTCGTGATCACAGAAGACGGGCATGGTGACTACTGGTACACCGTGGTAGACGGTCTCGAACATGCTCAGTAGGCCGCCGTGCGTGACGAAGGCTCGAATTTTGGGGTGACCTGGAAATGTAATTGTTTGCTATTATTGATGGGGTATCTTAAAATAGAACTTGGTTTTTCTATGTTATACATCTGTTTTAGTTTACAACATATTGGGTTGGCACTGTTAGGTTTGCTACTCTAAGAATAAAATGAGATGCCCCATAATATGATGTTAAAGGGTTGAAAAATGCAGAAAGATGCCCACCAATAGTCACGAGATGGATCGATCGGATCGACTAACGACTCGATCAGTCGAGTAGTTCATGCTATAAAGATCGCTCGTAAGAAGCTAACCGAGAGTGACGTAGTGGGCCAATCAAATTATTGAGAATATATTTCCTTGTACAGTGAAATGAGCACCAGTTTGCAATATTATTTGAAGAGAACAGAAACACCATTTTACTAATGATCATCGTTTATCCTAAAGGAATAAGTACCAGCCGTTGCTTAGCTTTATAGAGGTAAGGGCAATTTGTTGGTAGAGAGTAAAAAGTAAGGGTGGAAAATTAGATAAAAATTGTTTGAAGAATTGTAAAAGCCTATAAAGAATATTGATACGCATATACCTGGAGTATATATATATATATATATATATATATATATATATATATATATATATATATACAAACATAGATGGGGGTGCTTGTTTTGAAAATTTAAACCGAGATCACTCCATCCTTTTTTAAAATAAAATTAATTTCACTGTCATTTTCTTTATTATTTTTTTATACTTATTCAAAAAATAAAAACAAAAAAAGTTGTCTTGCGAGATATCCTTTTGCTCTCGACGAATATCTTTATATTCAAAAGTAATTTTTTATTTTTTAGTTCATATTGTTACAATATCGTGTTTTTTATTTTTTTTAAACTATAATTTTATTTTCAAGATTTTTAGTTATGCAATTATTTTGTATTGTCATCGGTTCTTGATGCGTGTGCAAAATTTTAAATAACTGGAATTTCTGAAACTAAGTGAAAATTTAATTGAAAAATTCCGTCATATTCATATATACAAGTGAAGCTAATATAAAGCGTGTAAAAAGGCAAATATTTGAAGAAAACGCGTTGGGGAAAAAATGTTAATAAAATAAAGAAAATGATGTTGCTAAGGTTTCGAACATATGGACAGAGAAATATGGGGTTCCATTGTTTGCTCTCTTGAGGTGGAGAATAGGGTTAAGTAACAGGTAGGCAAATCAATATATAAAAGTAAAAAGTTTGTTTCATTGCTGATCTCTTAGATTGCATATCTGATTTCAAGAAACTCTTTTATATTAGAAAGCCCACAGTTTGAGGTAGAAAACAGAACATATATATATATATATATATATATATATATATATATATATATATATATAATTACGCTGCGATTAATAGGGACAAAGCAGGGATAAAAAATATAACGGAAATAGGGGAACACTGCATAAATGGTGCAGGATAAAGAGAGACTGACATTGATGAAGTGGGAAAGAAGATTAATATTTCGTCTTTTACTTAAATAGAGTTTTACTTAAGTAAACTCAATTTCTTGGAGCTTACTGTGTAAAATTGTCTTAATTAAATTAAATTACCTTTTTCAACTTACACAGATCAAATTTCCTTTGAATTCCCTAGCTTTCTAACGAATAGTTTTTTTAAATTATTAGGCTGTTTTTAAGTAAGCAAAATTATGCGTGCGTGCTTTAACGCTTTGACCATTGCGCCAGCATAACAATAAAAAAGTCATGATGCGAAGCCGCCCGGTTTAATATTTTGTTTAATTTGGTACAAAAAAGTAACAGTTTAGAAAGAATCTTTGGCTACCCGCATGAAGCAGGGACGATTCATTATAGTTCAAAATATATGTATAATATGCCAAGTAGTACTCAATATTGAGTATTAGTATTTTCTTGTAAGCAATTGATTAAAAAAAAAATTGTCAATCAAATGTAGAACTTGCACTACGAGTTTCCGTACACATTTAGGCACTTATAAACATTTTACACAGTATTTCTAATTGAACTATTTACAAATATTACTTTTTCGCAACGTAAATATTTTATCTGTTATAGCTTTCACAGGAGTAGAAACAAACTGATCATAGAAATATATAAATCCACATATGATTAGAAATCATTGATTTTTGGATTTTCCTCTTTACTTGTGCTATAAGACCTCTCATTATGCCGATGTTCAAGATTGTACGTCGACTGGAAGTATCTATTGGTTTTTATTATCAGCGAGTAAGACTTGTGTCAATAAAAAGAAAATATGTTTAAAGAATCGTATATTTTTCTTGCGTCAATTAAAAAAAATGAGCTTACAAGCCTCGATATACAGACAGACAGATAGACAACTAAGTGATAAGGGTTCGTCTTTTCATTTTCAAGAATGGAATCTTAAAAAATGGTTTCTGTGACTCGAAATACTGTTGTGTGAATAATATAATTTAGAATGAAAAAGAATATTCGCAACACAGAATTTATTATTCAACCATTTAATTCTAGTCGCAAGTTAATCTACTCTCAGCAATTTCGCGCAATTTTCCTCAGTTACTCTTCACCACTAGACACCAAAAGATCTTAAGGGGATGACGAACCCACCCCACTGAATTAACACTTTGCTGAAAAAAAATTATTTTCGGTTGTGTGGGGTTATCAATTGAAAAGAGGATTCTACAACTTTTTTTTAATCTTACGTAATATAATTTCAGTAACCTTACTGAAAATGTTCAAATTACTCCTCATAACTACGAAAAGAAAATTATGAAAAAAAACCTATATTATTTGAGAAATTTTCGTTATTTTACATTTTCCATATTTTCTCTTCAATACATGGGAAAGTCCTTGTATCTCTTTTAACTCAAAATCCCACGGCTTTTGATTGCGTTCTGAATGCCTTCTAATTATTCTCATTCCTAAACATAAAATCATATTCTACGAGCGCACCTTCACTATAAATGCTGCAAACTCTAGAATAAATTTGATCCTAACATTCGAAACGCATCGTCGATTGATATTCTAGTTTTGATTCCCTATCACAACCCTATTAATTCTTCCCCTATCCTATTCCTTTTCCCTATTTATGTTGGTACTTAAACTATTTATTAATTTAAGTACTATTGGCATAATATTTATTTCATATTTATACGTTTAACCGTTATATAACAATGAATGGTTAATTTCATAATTTTCCACCGATAGTTTATTGCAGCCTTCCACAATACTAAATCATAAACTTCTAGTGTTTTAGTTAACTTCAAGGGATTAAGTTTGAATATGTGTATAAATAAATATTTATCTTGTGACTGTGGGAGATGTACTATGAAATATATTTGCATGGGCAAGCAGAGCAGTTAACATTTCTAAATAGTTTTATGGCTATACTATCCATCTCTAAATACTATCTATCTGTGTATATAATAACTATCTGTGTATTTAAGTATCTATGTATAGAAACCCTAAATAGTGAATTAAACTTTAAGATACGGTTATAAAAGTTAAACTGCTTCAACGCTCTGCTGAAAGCGTAATCATTGTTACTGCATGTGCAGCTTATTTTTATTACAGCTAATATTTTTAATGTTACTACAATAGAAGTTTCCCCCTTGCAGTGTGCTCCACAGAGCACATATTGTTTACTTTTTTAGTCATCCAATATTTAGTATTAAAATACATTTAATATTTATAATATAACATTTTTATTTTTTATCGACGTTGTTAATAATAATGTGTTTTTTAATTTATAACAGCTAATATTTTTAATGTGGCTATAATAAAAGTTTCCCTTTTGCAGTATGCTCCACAAATCACATATTCTTTATTTTTTAGTTACCCAATATTGAGTATTAATATATTAGAATTTAGAATTACAAATGTTTGTGATCAGATTATTAGCCTTTGTCGACGTAGTTAATAATAATGTATTTTTTAATTTAGAACAGCTAATATTTTTAATGTTAATCAGATTGTGATTTTTTATCGACGTTGTTAATAATAACGTATTTTTTAATTTGTAACCGCTAATATGGACGTTGTTAATAATAATGTTATTTTTAATTTAAGCCAGTGACATATATTTGTGCAAAAACATATGTCAAAATTCATATGACGGAGAGACTACCCTTTGAGGCAAGGAAGTTTAGAATAAACACAAAGAGCACAAACTCGATGGGTTTACTGATAACCATTAAAAAATTGCAAGGGCCACCTGTGTCTTCCATTATTGGACCGTTCTAGTTACAATATATAACCAACGGATGCATTAAGGTAAACCAAACGAGCTCAAAAGGGAAATGTTTGCCGTTAGCCAAGACCTATAAATTCCCATGATCATCGCTCTCCTGCATCTCAGATCTTCCCGTTTACAATATGTAACAAAAGGGCTCATTGAAATAAATAAACGAATGGAAACTCAATGGGTTTATTGTTAGTCATTGAGAAGTTCCTATGACCACGTTTATCATCATATTAGCTCGATGGTTCGGTGATGGTCATAAAAATTTTATAACTTTCAAAGTTTCAAATAAATACAATTAGATTTTAGTCAAAATTAACTTGACATATAGAATTGAAGTTAATAGGGGCGTATTACAAAGCAAATGGAAAATAAATAAATTAATCCCTCGTGATTTGCACCATGTCGATAAAATAATGAATAACTCCACAAATGTTGATATCGTGATGCATTTTTTTGCATAGACAGAGAAAAAATATAGTTGAAACATTCTCGAAGCACTCGTGCCATATCTATGTACTTATGAGTATAAAGAATAATGAAAGCAAGAAAAACAAAAATTTCCCATTTCTGTAAGAAACAAAAGTTTACAAAGGAAAATTTTTATAAAATGTAATTTTTGTAACTACCATAAAAAGTATATGCAATAATTAAATGTAAACTTAAAAAAGGCATTTTTTAAGTTAGGATAAGATAAATTAAAAGGATAAGATACATTTTACACATCCTGGGTAAAATTTATCTTATCCTTAAGTTTCAAATCAAAATAACACACATTTTTTTAAAAACTGTAGCGTCAATTACAGGACGCTAAAGATGACTATATTACCATTTGATTAGTTATTTTGTTCATTTTCCTATGATGTATAGTGTAATTGTTTATATATTTATCTCATTTTAACCTAATTCTCTACGTTTGAGTAGCGCTATTTTTCGTGTCACTCTCAAGTGACATACGCGAATGGAGACAATTAAAAAAAAGAATTAGACAATCACCATTTTGTTCAAGCGAAACGACATGCCATAAACTGGATAACGCACAGAGTGACTTCGTTAATAAATTTAATAAACCCAGTTGTGGGTTGTTTAAAATATAATTACAATTACTATGTAACAAAACTAAACGTAAAAAAAGTTTAAAATATAATTATCATTACTATGTAACAAAACTAAACGTAAAAAAAGTTTAAAATATAATTATAATTACTATGTTACAAAACTAAATGTAAAAAAAGTTTAAAATATAATTACAATTACTATGTAACAAAACTAAATGTAACAAAAGATTAAAATATAATTACAATTACTATGTAATAAAACTAAATGTAAAAAAAGATTAAAATATAATTACAATTACTATGTAACAAAACTAAATGTAAAAAAAGTTTAAAATATAATTACAATTACTATGTAACAAAACTAAATGTAAAAAAAGTTTAAAATATAATTACAATTACTATGTCACAGAACTACGGAAGTTTTGTATTCATTAATATTTATTAGAAGTATTAAAAAAATATTCCCTTAGATGAAACTCCCTGAAAGGGCTAGATTTATAAGATATAGAATTACTTTTCTCGGAGCCTAAAATTGATTTAGCTGTGATTGAGTAGAATAAAGTGAGCGAATTTAAGTCAAACTTGAACTAATATTTCGTAACAAACTACAATCGTGTCTGTGGTCATATTCATCACAATTGTTGCCTTGATACTGGATTGTTGCAATGTACGGTAGAGATAAAGTATTTAGGTTTAAGATTCAATAAACCGCTAGCATTTCAACATTACCCCTTTTGTATATTCCGCTAGCCCCCTCGTACTTATGGATTTGTTGTGTCCAATGCGAGTGATGTAATAACGTTATCGTCTATTACTGTATAAAACGTTAAGTGGTGTTGAGACGAGTTATGCCCCTTAACAGAGCGATGCCCCTTAACAGAAAAAAGAACCTTTTACAATATCACAGAAGTTTGGAAAGCAAATTCAAATTTTGTTTACAGTTTTACTTCCATGAAATAATGATAAAACTTGTTCATCTTTCAAAATTAAACTTCTATCGGTATCGATGAGTAGTGTTGTGAAAATTATAATATATAATATCCAAACTTTTATACTTTTATATGCGTTGTTACGATAACAAGGATTATTTACGAAATCAAATCAACAAAAAAACTAAATTAAAGTATGAAGTAAAAATTATGGCTGAAACCAAAAGTTTATTGACGTTTCACAAAAGTCTAAGGTACAATCGCGATTTTCTTTTCCTATTACGTATCCAAGTAATGCGATATGTATACATTAGTCAATTATAATTAATAAACAGGAAAAATCAATAAAGACGTAGCGATTTACAGAAAAAGTTTAAAAGTTTAAAGCAACATGGAGCTAGAAAAGGGTCAAGGAGATTCGCACAAAACGGAGGCTCAGAATATTCACAGAGTACGAAAAACAAACGTTTTGTAGAAAATTATTTATAAAAATGAAACTAATTGACAAATCACTGTGAAAATCAAACGGCTTCTTTTCTGATACTTAACCAAAAATAAGAAAAAAAAATCACCAAAATCCCTCGACCTTGACCTCTGGCTTGTCCTTAAGTGTATGAGTACATACATACATACGATAGGACTAATGGACGTAAGCACATTACATTTTTCAAAGGTAAATTTAGGTCATAATAAGTCACAATTAAATGAAACTACGTGATGTAGTATTATTTTTACTTTCTTTAAGTTCTTTACCACGATCTAGGTTTCGTTGTATTACAACATCTTCAGGTGGGATATTAGCAAAGATAGTCATAATAAATATTTTAAAAAATTGGATAATTATACCTATTAGAAAAAGATCTCCTTTTCCAAAAAGTATACTAAAAGTTGATTACTTGTAATATTATCCGCGTATTTTCTTCTATTATCACAGCACGAGGCTACTATACAATTATTAAATAATCCCAGCTAAGGAACGCAATTTTAATATTCATGAACACAAACAGTTCAGTCTATTCTCTTTCCGGATTGATTTACTTAATATCTTATTTGGAATGTTTCAATGTCTGAATATCTGAGTTTCACTTATTCATACATACTCAGGTATTAATGTATTCATTACTTAGATGTTCTACTATTACATTAATGGAACCGTATATATTCCTTTATTCAATATTAAATGTCTGTCGATTGTGACGTATCGAGGATCTATCTCTCTGTCTCCGCGTGGATGTGTTATTAATGGATGGACCGATTTAAATGAAATTCGATATGAATATTATTAGTAACTCAAGTAATTTCATATGCGATCCAGTTTAATCCTTTCATTAATAGGTTACTGAATAATTAACAGTGACATTTCTGTTCTTGATAAGCAACTATCGCAAATATATATCTAAATACAAAACAAAGTCGGGTTAGTTACATACTTATAACTCAAGAACGGCTGGACCGATTTTCATGATCTTTGATTTGTTGGATTTGTCTCCGCTCCGAATAGTAGAATAATTATAAAACATCAGAATAATTGACGAAAAAAAAATTATGAAGAAAATTCATTTTTGAATACATTTTGTATTGAACGGTTTTTTTGATGATATATCGGGAACGGATTGACTGATTTCGATGAATATGTTTTTTCATTTCGGCTTCGAAAAGTTTCCTCGCGCATTGGAAAAGTAAGAAAATCACAAATAATTGAATTGAGTAGAAAACGTGATATGTGATAAACGAGAGAAAAAAAATGGAAAAAGTATGTCATAAATGACAGACACCGACAAAAATTATAATTGGTTTTCAACAATTTTTATTCAGTTTCCGGCCATTATTGCATTTGCATTCGATTAAATTAATTCACTTTAAACGATTTTTTCTGAAATTCATCAGAGAAAAGTAATTTCAAATAGTTGAGTTAAATTTGATGAAGAGCACATTGTGAAACGTTGCGACTTCGAAGATATTAACTTTGTAAGTGTTATGACATGTATGACATGTATGATTGTGTGCACATCGATTAGTGCTTCATTACATAAGAAATCTCTAGGCCGATCATTCAGTGATTGTGACCTGAATCTAGAAAATGAATGTTTCTTTCATGGTCAATTGTATGTAGCATGTTCATAATCACAAACCATCCGCTTTGTTCGATCTCACACCTAACAACAAAACGAAAAATGTCGCATATCATAAGATGGGTCAATGACGGGAATCCTGAATGCAACCCAGCCAGAAAATAGTTTAACAGAAAGTAGTGCATCAATACCACGCGAATCATTTCGATTCGTATCAATAAAGCAAATGCCATGCTGCCGCGTGAATTACAGTTATTTCAATGTAATTAAAATACTTTTCATTTGAATTTTTGTAAATTTATTGAATTTAATTAATTTTGAGTATTCATTTTATTTTAATGAAAACTTTAATTTAATTTAGCTAATAAGTTAACACAACATTTATTGATTCTGAGGCGGTACGAAGTTCGCCAGGTCAGCCAGTAACGGTATAAACAAGTTGTGTCCTATGTTTCAATGTCAAGAGTGACATTGAAACATAGTTTTATTATTCTCTATTGGATGTATTATTCCAAATTTGTTTTATTCCAAATAAATGCTTCTAATTGAATAATGGTTTTAACTTTAAATATATTAGTAATTTCAGCGTCTTCACTATTTATAAGACTTTGCGACGTTTTTCTGGGTACCCCCAACGGTACCCCCAGCGGGGATGAATTTTTGTCAGTCCGTCTGTTTATAGTATGTATTTTATGTAGTATAACTAGACATTTGAATACGAGACTGAAATTTGATATGCCAAAAAATTATGTATTTTAAAAAAATGTCTAAGAATACTAATTTTGAAAAAGGAAAAAGTTGTCATGTATATGTATATAGGTATGTATACAGGTGTTGGTTAATAGTCATATTAAGGACATTTTTGGATTCCTCTCAAAAATATAAGACGAAAATAATACATAATATTTTTGATTTGTGAGAGATTCCTCCTAAATAATTTATTTTCCAATAACAAATTATTTTCTATTTCTAACATTTACGTTTAAATATTTCATTATCATAAACAGAATCTCCACATTAAAAAAAAAACATTGGATTGCCTTATAATCTATTTTTTTTCTACCGAATAATATTTGTATCACGTACTGTTCAAGGCCGAATATGATGTGTTTCGCATAGCAAATCGCTTTAAGGAAATCAAGCGGCACCCGGTCGTGTGCACTGCTGGATGTTTATTACTTGCAGTAAATTAAAATAGTGTATATCAAGAACGGGGTAAAGTGCAAACAAAATTGTATTGATTATACTTATCTTATTTTCTACTCAAAAACCCGTAGAATTTGGTTTGGTATATCAATATAAAAAAAAATTCAATTATTAGCGCTCATGCAGCCAGAACGAAATGTGTGCGCTTAAGAGCTGATAATGGAAATTGTCAATATTCACTAAGATACTAGCGTACGTCATTTTTATCCCACTAAATAGTATTTTAGATGAAAACATAAATTAGGGTTCACATAAAGGAAATAGTATAATTAATGAAATATTTGATGTTGTTAGTGACTAAATGAGGTAAACCGCGGGTTACAGCTGTCTCTACGGAATCTATATAAATACTTACATATTATAAATTAGTATACAGATAATACCATTATGTATTATATCATAATCCTTTGAGTCAAAAAAGGATATGTTTTGATACCGGGCGGCGTAGTGTGCTACTTGGCAATGAAGCACTCTACGCCGCCCAGTACCAAAACATACCCTAATTAAAACACTATTGTCATAAGGTATCTCGTCGGGTCATACGCGATATTAAATTTAATAAAGAAATTAATTTCATAACAAGAATATTTATCGATCAGTTGAAAATAACAAATATTTTGTTATTTAAAAATAAATGATAAGGGTGTCTTTGAGTTTATTAAGATTAATATGGGATAACGATTTATTTAATAATAAATGCGAAGATGAAGAAACGGTAAAGAAATAAATGAAATAAAATTTCAATAACTCCTGTTTAGTCAAAAACAAATTTCGTTGCTCGGAATCGAAATTGGAAAAAAGCGGAATAGTTAAGGTCAAACGCCTCTTTGGAAAAAGCCTCTAAAGTATTGCTCGACCTAAAAAGTTGCATATTTAGAATATTATATTACAGACAAGACAATATTAAAAAGACGGTACTTTCCAGGTTTTCTATGAATATTTCATTTCTTGACTTAAGGATAATGAAAAGTTCCATAACGATAAAAGGCTGGTACATTTGTTTGTATATGGATAATTACTTCATGATAGCTAAACAACTTGGCCAAATTCATAAAGAAGCACACTCGTGGATTTGTCTAAATGAGTAAATTATCACAAGCTAATTAAGCTTGGTCAGTACCTAGCCATATGGTTAAGCATATAAAATAAATTTCTGTTCCCCAAAAGTATTATAAAATAGCATATAGAAGAAATTATACACTATTATGAAGGAGTATTAATGCAAGTTGTTATATAATTACGTATATATTTTGTTAACGGTTTCACTCGTCTAAAATAGCCATAAAATTGAATCTCAATTAGCTGAGATTAAATTTTTCGGGAACAAATATCTAAAATATCCATAGTCTTACGTTTTTATTTACTTATATTTTGCTATTAATTTGTTTAAATATTCATCCTTTTAATGATTTATAAAACACAAAAAACTTTTCAAAAATAAAAAAAATAAAAATGAACTAAAATTTAACTATGTAAGAACTACAACCCCATAACAAACAAAGTTATAAGGGCAGTTAAATCCGGCGGGGTTTTCTTAAGCACTTTGTAAAGAAAAACATTATTAAACATGCTACAATAAAAATAATTTGATGTTTGAATAGAGTTATGGTTTATATCTAAATTAATATTTACCAAATTCTGTTTTTTTCTCTCATGATATTCTTATACAGAGAAAATTAACAAAAAAACAAATCCCTTAAAAGTTTTGTTTCAATAGTCAATCAGATAAATGAAAAATCTTGTATTTTTTAAGAAAAATCAGGTTATTTTTCACAATAATTTTGTATGTTGTTCACACGGAAATCTTTGCAATAGTATAGTGCATATTGTGTTCAGTAATATCCTTTATATGCATATGTGTAACGAATTGTTTGTTCAATTCCGCATATAGTGCGGGGATCATTTGAAAAGGTGCCCAAAAATATTTTATATGTTATGATAAAGAATTTACGAAAATATTATTTAGGGAGACGTAAAATTAATAGAACACAAACATATTGTTTTTGGCGTTGTTGTCTGTATGTGTGTTTGTTTTTCATGTATCTCGTAAAAAACTACTGAACTAATTCGAATGGTGTTTTAAAGCGGCTATAGAGATAAACTAGAACTAATATTTAGTTTTTATTTCATTGCAGTTGGTTTAGTCAAACTGAAGATATGCAAATGCAATATTTTCAAAAGTTTATTTACATTTCGTTACTACAATAACAACAAAGAAGTGCCTAACTACTCGACGCGTAGTAATTACACAAATATTTAGTGTAGTACATCAATAGATGGCGCTACGTATATTTTAAGCGGGGGTTGCCAGAGCTGAAATGTGGAGTAATGAGGGCTGGGTAGGTGTTTGAGTAAACAACCTGTATGCGGGTAGACGCATGATGGAAGACGTCGTAGTCGGTCGTCTTTCGCACATAAAATTTTTCAATATTGTAATTAAATAATATAAGCTTGCCTTGTTTTCACAATTTCATTAAAACATGAATCTGTTGCTAATATTTGTAATTTAATTAGTTTTGTAGGTTTAACATTAGGCTGAATAAATGTACTTGTTACGCAGTTTATTGTCTATATCTATTTATACATATTATCAAACCATAGAATTGGCCTGTTTATACATTGAATATTATTATAAAACATCATTTAGGGGAACATGACAAAAGTAATAGAATCCAAATATATTGTTTTTAAAAGATTTGTTTGTATATTTGTGAGTCGTTTTAATGGTTCGCAAATATCTCAGAAACAGCTAAAGGGATTTCGATGAAGTTTTCTTTGGTGCATTCTTTTGGGTTAGGGGTAACGTGTAGGCTATATTTCATCGCGGTCGGGTAACTAAGAAGAAAATATGAAAATTCGACGTTTCGCGCATAAAAAATATTACTTTTATATTTATTGCAATAGATGGCGTTATGTGTCTTAATCTTACAGTTAACTTAATAATACTAATTAAAAGACCACGCTAACGAAGTTAAATAGCTTATTTATATGGAGGGCTAGATGTGTAGGTGACGTCGTCTTATACTTTTATCAGCCTAATCCTGTACAGAGTGGTATATTTGCATGGCATTGAATTTATCAAAGGAATTGGTCGAAACAGCGATGAAAGTGGAGAATTTAAATACTTTTCATCCTTAATTCGTATACGAAATTTTATTATACGCAAAATAAATTTTACAAGTTACATGAAAAGAATTTTGATTACGTCTATTGTAACATTTAATTGAACTTGCCCGGTATATACTAGAAAGTTGATAAGACATTTATAGCTTGTACAGTACGCTAAAATTTAACCGTTGCTCAAGTACTTTGTTAAAATTGTAAGTTGTTTAAACTGAAGTTTTGTATGTAATCAAATGGGAACGGAATATGCGTGATGTTGTTAAACTGTTATATTTTGGGCACCAATTGAGGTTCATGTATTTCTGTTAACATATATTTTATATGATTTTATATTTATATGTTTCAATATTAGATGTGTTTCACTTGTAACATACGTTTCTATTCGCTCAGTGATTTATGTTGATTTAATAGATTTGATGTTTTATACGACTCAATCAGTACTTATCACTAAACAGTCAATCTATTCAATTCTATTAAAATTGTAGCTTTTGCCAACGGCTTCGTTTGTAGTCTGAATAATCAGCTTGAATGATCATAAAAAGAAAATCGAGAAGATACTGCGGAGAATCGAAATTTAATTGGGACACAATTAAATATAAATCTCAAAAAGAAAGAAAGACCAAGAAAGTCCCTAAAGGAATATTCGATTATGACAAAAGATATCCTAGATTTTAATCAGATTTCCAAACATCACACCAGTAAAGTCCCATAATCCACATAACAGGAAGGCGAACCAGATAGACAAATACTTAGGTATAGAATGATTTTTAGATGTCGTTATATTTCAGTTAATTAACTAGTTATATTTTAGTTAACTAAAAAAAATGTAAAAAAACGATGAAGTGCCAGTCTGGCTTGAGCATCGAGATTTCCTTACTTCGATTGCAAAGAAATTACTTCATTTATCACAATTCATCACTTCTTAGCATAATAAATTTTTGATAATATCCAATATAATAAAAGTAGTTTTATCATACAAATATATTCTACCGAATATTTAAAAAATTTTAACATCTAGAATCGTCGTTACAGCTGTTCTACAACTTTTACTTTCTGAAGATACGCTCATTGCGTTTGTGTATATTATTAAATTGGTTGACTAGTTGTAGATAAATAGTAGTAGAATAATGAGAGTGCCTAGTGACATTGGTTTTTAAAACCATCAACTTTTGGAATACTTCAGTTCCTTTAGAGCTAAGACTGCCAGTTTCGAGCCAGTAAACTATGAGAAGAAACACACGAACTAAATGAACTAGCCCTCGACTTTCAAAGACCTAGGTTGAACTAGGTCACACGAGTGCCCTTAAACACCCATCTCTATTTCAAATTAATTAAACCAACAAATAAATACAAATAAACAAAGTTCAGAAGATAGCGAATAGTAACCTCTCATGTGTGATAAACCCATATTAAACAAATTAAAATCACGTGTTTCGAACGACTTACATATATTTAACTGGTGAGATACTTCGCTAGAGCCATTTAAAAGCTAGGAGTACCATCTATTATGTAATATAATAAAAAATAAGCTAAAAATTTAATTGAAAATACAAATAACAAAAATTTATAATATTTTTCCTTTTGATCTCGTCATCATTTTAAACCGTCACAAAAATTTATAAAAAAAATATATATACCTTCATTTGTTTCTTTGTTTCCTGGTATACTTAGTGCAACAATATAAAGTTGAATATTTAATTCATAATATCGTACATATTTTAAATAAAATTTTCCTATCTGAGTCCAAATAAATAAATATAGAAAAAATATGTTTGAGATCCTTGTCCTTTCAAATGATACCCATAACTATATATGGAATTTAAACCAAGAATTTGATATCTTCATTTGTCACTTCTAAAATGTCCACATAAGTATTTTTAATATTTGTTATTGAGATATGTGCGTGTTAATATAATTATTTTTAATATTTGTTATTGAGATATGTGCGTGTTAATATGCTTTATAATTATGCCAAATTTAATATTCAAGAGTTTTTTTCAGAACCTCTTGACTGAGTGATATAATAGTCAAGAGGTTCTGAAAAAAACGGGTGTGACAGGGGATGCGTGAGTGATCTTACATACTTTTTACTTTTGAAATAGGTAGCCATAAAAATAGAAAAGAAGACAGATTGGTTTTGAGTTCATTCTTTAATTTTTGTTTGCGATAATTTGTTAGGAATAATTATAACTTTCTTATTAGATTATGATAAATGTGCAAGAAAATATTTTAAACCTCGGTTACGTCGTAAATATGAATGTGTGTATGTCTGTAACTCAATGTATGAAGTAAGGATATGTTTTTATGAAATTTAGACAGAGCTTATGTTTTTAATTATCATGTTGGTTACTGCTTAATCGGAGAAACAGCACAATTCCTATGAGGTTATACTCAATTGTTTTATTTCGTAATTTAAAATAAAGATTTTGTGCTAAAAATAGACAGTATTTATACATTGATTTATTATGTGGAATACTTTTTAATCGAATAAATAGCATAATTATTATGAGGTTATACTCAGTATTTCTATTTAGTAATAAAAATGTAATGTTCAACATAGACAGAGTTTATGCCTCGAATTATCACGTAGGTTATTTTCTAATCGGAGAAATAGCATATTTTCTATTAGGTTATACATATTATTTCTAATTAGTAATGAAGATTTTGTTCTAAACATGGACAGAGTTTATGCTTTGAGTTATTACGTACTTTTTAATCGGAGAAACAGTAAAATTTCTGCGAGGTTGTACTCAGTATTTATTTTTAGTGATATAGATTTTGTGCTAAATGTAAATGATGCAACGTGCATAATAAATCTATTGGTTATGCATCTTAATAACCCAATAAGTAAATCTCATTGTTTTATTTCAGAGAAGCCTAACGGCGATAAAAAGCTAATTGATGACAATAAAGAAAAAAAAATTAAGTGAATATTTGAATATCTCCTTACTGCTTTATTCGGTACCATATATCACTACGTAGTGTACAAAAAAATTCTTTGTTGTGTCTGTATGTCTATTTATCGGGCTAATTTCCATAAATACTGCAAGGATTTTATTCCAGATGTTTTGGATTGATTAAATGGCGGATTATAAAGCCAACCTGTAATCCAACAAATTAATAATTTAATACCACATCATAATATACTTACCCAGCAGGTCTTGCTGGGGTAGCCACTTCTCCAATCTTACATTCGGTGCCAAGTCAGGCAGGTCCCGGGAACTACCTTCGTACTTCCACAAGACGCGCTGAGGTAATCTGCCAAGTGCGGTCGCTAGTAGGGCACGGGCTGATCTAGGCAGATTAGCTGCACGAACTGAGGACCCCATGGATACAAAGATGAAACCAGCCTCGCCAGCGCCGCTAATGAAATCTTCCAGATCCTGAAGTTGGAGAAAGTAGAATTACATATGGTGAAATTTAGTGATCGTGCTGATTTCGTCTGCAATTTGTTTATAGTAGATCAATAAATACGATTAGGTAGTGATGAAACAACTATTGTGTGTGTGTGTGTATATATATATATATAAATATAAATATATATATATATATATATATATATATATATATATATATGATTTGTTTTTTTATATTGCATAACTAACTAGGTTAAGAGAGAGGATTGCTAGGTCTATAATTTAATTAGCAAATTTATTAAATAAAATATATTTATTTTTTTAAATTTTTTCTTTGTTAATAACACTTTTTCAATATTTTGTCGAGAAATGAACAGTAATTACAGATTTATCTTACTAACTGTTCGCTGCACTTCGGTGATTTCTATAAAATAAAATCTTACATAAAATATCTTTTTTAATTTGATACAGGTCATTATCAAATTAGAAAAGATATTTTATGTAAGATTATTAAATATTTTTTACAGTGTGGTATATGTCAAAATAGCCTAAATTGGCTTTTACATGTAGTTCAATTAGGTGCCGTAATCGTACGGTCACAATAGTAGGTCTTGCATTTTTGAAAGATTTTGTTTTTTAAGTTTGTGAAATAAATTAAAATAATCTAAATCAGGTTTCAGTTCTCCAAAACAATTCACAACAATTCTACTCTTATTTCAGATATATTTACTTATAAGCCTAATTTACCTCAATTAAAAATTGTAAATTGAACGTAACCAATGATTTATTAATGAGTACATAAAAAGGTACTAACTTAATCGTAACGAAATCCTTATCAACTTGAAATTTGGCACGTATGATCTCTTGGCTTCAAAGTGCTTTTTACTTCAACCTTTAAAGTTGTGAAAATGGGCCGGGAAATTTATGTGGGAATTTCGAATTAATGAAAGTTAGTGTCACGAAAATATGTATTTAAACTTTCAGAAAGAAAAAAGTAATATCTATTTCAGCATATTTGGAAAATCGTTAACCCAATTCTTTCAATAATGTAAATAAACTTTATTTTTTTGGCTATTTGTGTATTAAATTTCAATATAATATCTGCTTTTAGTTTAATGAATTTTGATCCGACTCGATTTTTCTCAAAGCTTCCAAAGCTTTGTTCACTGAGGGAAAGGTGAACTTAATTGAAAAAACAAATGAGAAAGAACATTCTGTTACAATAAAATTACTTTTGAGTTATAAAAGGTGGGTTTCATAAACAAATACTGAAAGAAATTTTCTTATGTTTTTCCTTTCACTCCCCGAAATTAGAGCATTGCGTAAGTCTCCACGAAATATTTAATATGATTTGGGATAAGATTCTTGTCTGATTTGATTAAAAAACAAGTAATATTGTAACTAAGAAAGGTAAAGTTCGGGTACACTGCAAGGTGATTCATTTTTTGATGATAATTTATAGGCTTTATTATTATTATTGTACCCTCCATACTTACATGTACATAAATTAATTTTCATTTACAACTAAATGAAACTCAGGGGTGTAGTATTATTTCCACTTTATTTAAATGATTGACCACGACCTAGGTTTTGCCATATGACAATTTCTTATATCTCTTCAAATTGCCCCCCTAAATACAGATAATTACACATTTTATTCTAAATTATAATTGAAATTAATTTAATATTCGAATTAAAATTATGAAGTTAACTTTTTCTTCTTTTAAGTAGCTATTTATTAAACCATTTGCCTCCATTTCCAACTCACGGCAGGAAGTCAATCGGTAAGTAAAACTTGCATTTTTACTATTAGCTACATGAAAAATGTTGGAACTTTTTTACTTTATGTATTTTCAAACGAATTGTAAATTTTACGGATGAGCCGTCATTTTTCCTTCTATTAACCGCACCGAGTGCTGTCGTCGATTTGGTTTCCCTCACCCTGTATTTCACATTCGACGAATATACAGTAATTGTTTTACCTTATTTCCAATAAATGGAAGTAACTTTTGTTGACAACATTTCCATAGTTATTATATAATTGATTTTGAAATGTAAGTTTTATGAGAATTTTCTCATTATGCAAACTCTATTGCAAAGTCAAAGAAATGTTATGTGCGGCTTATGGAATCAATGCATCTACAAGACACAACAGTCGAAGAATATATTAGGTTATATTAAATTTTACTAATGAAATATTTTAAAAATATTTCCAAGAAAATACATTTTCGTAACGGGAAGTGGACTCCGTTTCTTCATCATTTGTTCATAGACTAACAAAAGGAGTGTAGTAGTGAAAACTCATTGTAACAAGTGCAAATACTAAAATCATTCGAAGAAGAATATTAATATCTTAATAACATAATAATTGAAAAAAAAATGAAAATGTAGATCTCACCTTACGAAGTGGCTTGGCTGGCTTGCAATGTATGCAGGCGATCTCGGCTACGTTCGGCAGATAGGGACGCGGATAAGTCACTGAAAAATGTCCATTCTGCAGAATGAAACTGACATTTTTCTCCATCTCGTAAACGTGAGGCATCTTGGGCCCGAAGTGTTTCTTCAGTACGTCCTGAAGGAACACGTTGATCGTGATGCTGTGCATTATCATCGATATGAGATGCCACGCGGCATTCATGGTTCGTTCGACGATGTTCATGTGGTCTGAGAACGCCTTGCCAAAGAAAGGCGTTACAGCGAAGGGCATAGGATTACCGGCGACCGAGAGGCTGGCTGTGTAGAAGCCGACGGTGTTGATATACATGAAAGGTAGTTTGAAGTGGTGCACGAAGCCCAGGGCGCATTCCGGGAAGGCTCCATCCAGAATGATGAGCTCAAAGCTCTTTCGAGACCTCAGGAGTTCTTTGGTTTCGTGATCACCCAGAAGTTCATCGCAAGACTGGAATAGAATTTAAGGAACAATTTAGAAATTTAAAAGTGTAGTTTTTTATAATGCATGCTGTTTACATTTTAGTTAGACGATAATCAACTTTCTAGCTCCCCATTTCCACTTCAAGACAACCAAATGTACTACCGTCAGAGAATAAAGGCTCTAAATATCTATTGTGGTCTATATATAAACTATGAATGTGAAAAAATGAGGGACACCAACGTATCTATTATTTTATTGCGTTAACAAGTTTTAAGTTACTCAGAAATAAAATCGGAACTTTTATAAGATTGCTCACACGTCTAGTTGTCTTTCGGTCACAACCAATTTTCTCAGAAAGGATTTGATGTAAAAACTTAAAATTTTGCATAGTAATAGACCATATTAATATGCATATTCAGAAAACACTTTAAAATATTTTTATAGTAATTTTAGAGCACTTGAAAGTTAAATATTAGAAAAAAGAATTTTTAGTTTGGTATTTCGTTTGAAAGAGTCCTCTAATATAATAATCCCTCCCCTTCTCCTCTTATTTTCGAAACCATTGAAACGAAAATAATAAAAAACAGGATTGGAAGGATTTAACGAGAAAATTAGAATAGGGCTATAGCTATTATCCTGGATCTTATAGCTTTCGACAAATTCACACAAATGGTATATTAATAGGGTGAGAAATATCAAAATTTATAAATAGTTTAATAAAAATAGTTTTTACGTTTAAATGTTCAAGCTTTTATGTCCAGTTAAGTATATACGGAACACTCGCAGTTCGAATCCTACTCGTACTCGATACACTTTTAAGAAACTATTTAAAACGAGCTTTATACAAATTCATCCGAGAGAAACCTCGATGAAAAGCTAAGAACAGAACGAAGTTCTCGATTTGTTACCATCTGTTTCATAATCGCATATAATTTTTAATACTAAATGTATTTACCAAGTATGTTATTGCAAAAAGAGTTATTTATTCTACAATAATTTAAAATGGTGATGTGAATTTAAATTAAATGATAAAATGGCATATTATACCATTACTAAACTCGTTAAATACGAGTAAAAGCCGCACGATGAGTGTTCTGTACTCATTTAGGTAAATATAAACATTTAGGTATTTTTTGTATTTCTATAAAATTATTTACTAATAGGAATATTATTTTTTTAACCTGTAAATATTTTGTGTTTTATATAAGAGTTAATAAGCTTTATTACAACTTTCAATATTTTATGTCAAACGATTTCTAAGAAAAAAGGCTGTGACTGACGTTCTGACGAACGAACAAGTGAGTGATCTCATAAGGGTTCCCCCTAGATGAGTGATTTAGTCGTCGAATGTCAAATTTTGGTTTTAAACGACTACCATTTTCGGTTAATTCAAAATTTAACAAGAACGAGGCCTCAATAACAAAAAGGATATCGTCATATTAAATTATAGGAAGCTATCAGTTATATGTGTGTGTATGTATGTGTATGTGTGTGGATGACACACACACACATACATACACACACATACACACGCACGTACACGCACATACACCGACAATAGCAAAAGTATTTATATACATAATTAAATGAAACTACGTGATGTAGTATTATTTCTACATTATATATAATACTACATCACAAAGTAAAGTTTTAATAAAATAATTTCGAAACACTTGCCGATTCCGAAACAATCATTAAGTTACGAAATTAAACTTATGGTAGTAGTAAATTGATATGATTTCTGCGTTTAACTACAAGAAAGACATAAATATTCGAAGAGATTTAAAAATTTAAAGTCAATAATTGGTTGGATATTATTACATTGTTATTTAATTTAAGAACTGCAAACGTTTCAAAGTTTTTTTCTATCTACATGTTTTTTTTTATATACGTAATAAACATTATTGAATTACTCTATTAAGAGTGAGCTAATATTATTTAAAAAAATAAATAAATTATTATAAAAGTTATCAATTTTTGCTTGAAATTAAATATATTAAACTGTTTATTAAAATCTCGAGTATCAATAGTTTAAAGTAATTATTGAAATGAAATTGATATAAGTAATGGCCACGTTTCTTAGGAACTATTTATATTTTAACAACATAGTTTTTTGTAGCTATGAAACCCTCCCAATTGGGTGTCATTGGATGCTTATGGTTGTAATTCTTGTAATTGCTATGCTGGGCAGGCTGGTTGGCGATCATAGAGAGAAGCTTCTCCTATCAGTGGCTCAGCTGCTCATAACTGATCTGTGGCATTTTAGCTATACAATTAGAAACATTACTCCGGCTCGCGTAACGAGTGGTTAAGGCTGTGGATCAATCCAATACACCATGGCGACGATATTGGAGTTAAGTCTAATGTTCTAGACTTATGAAGCGATCAACATAAATAAGAATATGTTTACGAAAGAATAAGATTCTACGCTGAATTTATAAACCACACGGTTTATAAGTTCAAGGTAGAATTTTAATCTTTTTAGGGATTCAAAAGAAAATCCATATTTTTAAAAATTTTACAATTAATTTTAAATGCAAACAGTGAAGAAAAAATTATATTTCCTTTAAAATAAAAAATTCAGCTCTAGTAAGATTAATTGCATTGCTTTACAAATAGTTTCAATCTATTTACGTAAAAATTCAGTCTGTCCAATTTGTTTGCTATCTTTTCTCCTATGAATGGACGGACTTAAATGAAATTTGTCGCAAAAGTTACTAATAGTTCATGTAAGGTCTTTGTAATATTATTGCTATAGGTATAATAATTAAGAGCGACATCTCTTTTCTTTGTAAGCAACCATCATAAATATGTAAAATAAAATAACTTGTACTCTGAGCACTATTAAACCTTGTTTTATAATTTTTCACTAGATGGCGCTATTTACTTTATTTGAATAAATTGTTTTATGCACGTACATTTAAATATTAGTGGTGGCAATATCGTTGGTGTAAATGTACCGTATAAAGACTTTTTGTGCGTAGAATTTGCAAAATTGCTAGCTTTGAAAAAAGTGCTTGTTTTGGGTTTAATAAGCCAACTTTTTTTTACAGTATTTCGTCCATTCTTCTAGGTTAAATATTTTTAAAAAATGAAGATATATAAAACAAATATACAATATATATATATATATATATATATATATATATATATATATATATATATATATATATATATATGGGATGAAGAAGTTTCGAAACTACTTAAGCATTTTTCGGTTCTCTGGAATCACCACATTTGCTAACCATGACAGCATTAAAAACTTGATAGTCTCCTGGAGAGAGCAGCCTAAAATTAGACGTGTCACTCTTGTAATCTTTTATACTTTTCATAGTATAAAACCTACAAGTAGTGAGTATAAGTAGTTTGAGAACGTCATACTGCCTGCGCCCAAAAGAAATTTTGACCTAATATGTTGTTTTTCTGTGAGTTACTTATCACGCTTTTAGTAACGAAAAGAGTTTCCCTCTTAACGAAACGTAACAATGATACAAAGCTTTCTTTTAAAATAGAGTATTCCAACATGTAAAACCAAAACGTAACTTTCAAGTTGTCAGAGTTAAGACTGAAAAATGTTTGGTGACTAAAATGTAATGGCTATTTTCGATCTATGTACAATCAATCATTAATACTGTCAAGCCTTGATTGATAACTTCGTCTAACGTTTATTATCGAGATCAAAATACGACAACGAAGTCGTGGAGAAGAAAGCTTGGCACTTAGCCTCGTGTCTGGTTTGACAGTTAGTATCATTATGTTATAATGACGATAAAAATACCATACAGGATATTAGTACTAATGACTACTAAGACGATAATTTTTTTACTTGACTGAATAGGTAACTATAATGGTTTGTACATTAGATTAATATATTGTTTTATGCGTAACGAACTGTACATTTAAGTTAAATAGTGGGTTGTCGAAGAGTCTTAAGGAGAATAAAGTTGTTAATCATTCCAAAATCACTCATTGTTATTGAATGTTTAGTAATGAAAATTACAATGATGTTTTCTAGAATGGCAACTCGATGGAGTTTTCAATACAGTTTTCCATTTTTTTGCAACCCAAAGGGAGAGGTGCTGTCACCGGCGTCAAATAGTGATGTTAACAACACCAGAAGGAAATTATAAAATAGATGATCATTCTTAGAGTTGTGGGTCATTTAGTTGTTGATCAATGATATTTGTTTTTATTGTTGTTGCTAGTTAACATTTTAAGTCGCATATAGTCAATATTTGTATAGAAATTCCGGAGAAGGTAATTGAAATAAATTTTTTAAAATTATTTGCGCCGAATGGGATATAATTAAAAGATTTTCAAACTATATTTTTGAATCTAGAATTATTGATTCTAGATAAAGTTATTCCAAATGCCCACAAAATACATATTTCGCTATCTTTGCTATAAAGCTACATATTTCGCTATAAAGCTATGAAAAACCTTATTAAGTTTGCCTAAACTTTACTGGGAAACTCTAGCGGTGGTTTGAAATTTCAGTCTTTGTGAAATTTACTGCATTTTTCGTCTCTCTCTACTAGGCAATATATTTATGTGGCAAAAGTAATATTAATGTAAGTACATAAAGTAATTAAAATATTATGTATCTTTAAATATAACCTCGTACTGCGTGTTCCATTCACATTCAACAGTTAATTTTCTTGGTCTTTTAAAATTATTTCATTTTTTGAGTATTTCATCAAATTGATTCATGAATGTTTTCTTGGCTTCACCAACCTTTTACTCCATGTCGTCTTGTTTATTTCTTCTTAATACGCAAGTAATATTTCTTCATGTGTAACGTGCGGTACAAACGCATAAATTTTTTTTGAGGACAGTATATTTTATTCAGTAATTTTTTTAGTTTCCGTTACATTTTTTATTTTATTCTTTTCTTCGAAAAGATTTAATTTGATAAACATTTTGAATTAATAGAAATAATTTATAAATTATTATTATTTATTTTATTCAGTAATATTCTTCTCTACCTATAATGACTTAGGCAATGTGAGATTGTAGCAGACGTGAAGATGGACAACGGAATCTTGCTATAAGAGTTACAGACTTTGAAGTAAGTTAATAATTTTGACATCACTTGTCTCCGTTAATTTACCTCAACAGGATATCTCATGATATCGAAGGGAGAAACGGGTTCTTCTCCCCTCATCCTAGCGCCGACCAGATCCCAATCCGTATAGTTCCGAACGTAGAACACAAAGCTGGCCGGTGTCACTTCTTCCAGGCCCTCTATGTCGAAGTCAGCAGGGAACGCGCTTACTAAGGTTATGTTGTGCCCCCTGAAATGGAAATAATTATTCATTAAAATTTATACTGAGGGTGAAAAAGGAAAGGCGATCGTTAGGAAATATTGAGAGCTTTAGTTTGGTCATTAATGACGGATAATTGTGAATTTGATCCGGCTCGTCACATTGCATAATTAAGGTAGCGAAGGTAAAAGGCCGGTTTCACAACGGTACTTGACGTAGGTAGATCTACGTAAATAAACGTTGTTTTGGGTACCATCAAGTCTTTTTCAACTTCCGGAAACTGCGTCTGCTTTTTAATTTCTCAAAATTATTTCTAGGTTTTTATTGACAACTTACTGGAGTGAGTACTGAAATGTCATTAATCAGAATTTTTAAGCACTTAACAGTAATTATTCCCTAATATATTTTGTTTATGGCCTCACTTTTGTTTTTATTAATGTTTTTGTCGATGTGAAGCTTTTATTTAAATTGCTTTGTATTCTTACTTCGATAAATTTTGTAATCGATGTTTCGCCCACTTACCGATAGTCTAGTGACTTGAAACTTGTTATACATACTTGGTTATTGTGACAACTTATGATGATGATGATGAAGCTAGGATTTGATGACGGATATGAAAAGCAGTCAAACGATTTCCTTAACGATAAATAGAAGATCCATCGAGTTTGTCCTGTTTCTCTTGTCTGGATAAGTCCTTTGTTTGTGTTTCATCCTTTTTATGAATTTGAAATAAGAATTCCCTGTGAATTTATATTACTACTCAGTTCACGTATTTAGAAGTAATACTTCAACAGATACTTGTTTTTTAAATTTCGTATTCGAATTTATTTATTTTTTTATTATCTGCCAGTTTTTGCTCACTCCTTTGCACATATGAACATTTAGACATAATTGTTTATACCTGACCGAATTACATGATCCCGACACATCTTTACAAATAATAACAAACGAGGTGCCGTGCGGAAAAGGGTGCAGTTTGGGCTCTCAGGGAATGTGAATAATCGATTGATTAAGCTCGTTGCGCCCTTCACTAACATGTTTTCGTACTAAATTTTCCTTATTGAGTAACGAATAAGAAATTATGATATTTATAAGGTTAAAAGGTGTAGCCTAAATATATGTCTTGCATAATGATGTATATATATATATATTTATATATATATATATATATATATATATACATATACATATATATATATATATATATATATATATATATATATATATATATATATATAAATTAAACAGAACCAACTTGTTTATCTATGTTGTTGCAGCGAATGTAAATTCAGTATTTCAGAGAAAAAATATAGCGCCATCTAGTAAATATCTCGTAGAATTTTATGTTGGACAATGTTAGCGACGTATCTATTAATGATGGCGTGCCTACCTGCGCGGGAGAAAATAATTATTACTTAATTAATTATCAAGGTTATCATTAAATTTTTTTATAAATTGAATGGAATGTACAATTTTAAAAGAAATATTTACCACACTGGAACAATATTATACGAAGATGATTTTTATGATTCCTTTTATAAAATGCATACAGATTGGATTATTTATATTAAGTTAAAGCATCATAATTTAAGATATAGATAACATTTATATTTACTGATTTATGACTCTTAACGGCTTCTTTAAACATTTTAATATATTATGCATAATACATGGATTAATCTACTTCTTTTCCGTTTTTATCGTAGAAAATTAGAAGGCCTATGGATGCGCAAGTATATTTTATATTATGTTATTATATTGGGTTATTTTTTAATAGAAGAAAAACTAGAATTCATGGAATATCAGACAAAATAAAATGTGGTGCAATCGTGTAGTAGGTAATTTGAAACTATGTCTACTCTGTGTAAAGACAATTATTTGTTTGGATAATTTTTATTTATGTTTTAATTTTATTGCATTTTATTTACGTGACGCGTTATTTATACTGATATATTGTTTATATTCAGTATGTAGATATATATATTTTTGTTATTATCATAGTTTTATTTTCATTATTAGGGCACTTTATTTTTTTTCAAGTCAAGATGTGTATAAACTAAAAATTAAAAATTATTGTAAAATTTTATAATTCGTTTTATATTGAATATATTTGGCGTTACTTTTGTAGAAATTCATTATTCACAATTAAATGAAACTAAGTGATGTAGTATTATTTCTACTTTCTTTAAGTTCTTTACCACGACCTAGGTGTCGTTGTATTACATCTTCAAGTGGGCTATTAGCAAAGATAATGACTTTGCTATAAGATGTTGTAATACAACGAAACCTAGGCCGTGGTAAAGAACTTAAAGAACGTAGGAATAATACATCACATAGTTTCATTTAATTGTAGTTTTATATTATTAATACAGGTTAATTAAAAAAGATAGATAGGAAGGCTTATCGGAACATGTACAAAATAACGTTCCATAGCCATCCATATATCTTGAAATTGTCGATGCGATTTAATCGAAATAAATGTCAATATAAAATTTTAATTGAAAGTTATAATCAAATATTAGCATCAAGAATTTTTCAAAAATTAGAGGGGACAGTTACACGTCACTTTGAAGTTTAATATTTTGCAAATGCAATTAAAAAAAATGGAAAACGAAACCGTACACAAAAGACCTATTCAATGATTTTCCAGTTGGGGGGATGCGGGAAACAAATTTTACCCCTACGTCACGTGTACAGGGAGGTTTTTCTTAAGGCAGTTTCTTCTTAACTATTTTGCTACACATTAATTGAGATCTTTAGATGAAACCTCTTCGTGCATTTAATGTGAATAGGTCTGTAACTGTAAAAACTATGAGACTGTGACAGATGGAGAGATGGGACGAAATGAGAGATAATGTGACGAAGTTATACAAAAATTAATATTAACATCCATATAAAACTTCTTAAGTACGCATTAAATTCTCACCACGAAGGTTCCGTTCGTACAAACAACCAGTGAACATTTTACTTCTAAGATGTCATCGGACTGAGCTGAAGATACTTTTTGTAAGGGGTGAGAAATTTATCCCTAAATATTATTTTAGTTTAGTATAAAAACGCTATTTTAGTATTGTATTGTGTATTTTAATATATCAATTAAGAAAAAGGGTGCAATGATTCTTAGTATTTCTATTAAACTATCTACAAATATTAATGTTATTTTTCACCATGCAAATGTATTGATATTTCTTTCACAGGCGAAAAAGTATAACATTTCTCAGATACTAAGAAGTTTAGAATGGTCGCTATAGTTTTTCAAAAAAGTAAGCTTTTAGTAACGCTGTTATTTCGTAATTTTGATCTTAGCAATTTCGGGAATCCCGGCGTATTTTTAGGGATTTTCAACAATATCTCTAAATCTATTATGTAAAATTCTGAAAATTGGAATGGCTTTGTAATCATTGCAATTTGCTCTTTTAGTTGATACCACATCTTTTTCTTCTTCTTGGTTATCTTATTCATTTTTGGTGGTCCTGTCCCGTAAAGGCATTCGTGGTTTTATTTAAAACTTTTCTCTACTTTGTCTGGTTTTCAGTTGCTTTAGGGAAGTTGAAAATTAGACAAAATGTTTGCCACAGGAAGACTAGTAATGGCAATTACTTAATCAAATAAACAGCAACATGATCGGCCACGGATCTTTTTGTTCCACCTTGCCCATTACAATCAACTTGTCGAGGTTATATGGTTGCCAGCGGAAAATGTGATTAAAGTAAGTGAGAATCCTTTGGTACTAGATCGTTGAAAGCCTTCAAGTTTTGGAGTTTAGCTGCTTGAAGGTAGACTTGCTAACACTTTTGGCGGTTCTTAGTATGCTACGTATTCTACTCAAGCACCATATATTGATTGCTTCAATTTTTCTTTGTAGTGCTGATCGGATCGTCCACAATTTAGAGCCGTATATAAATGTTGAGAAAACCAGAGCCCGAGTTAGTCCCACTTTTATAATATTGGAAATCTTTCCGTTCTGCCCGAGGCATATCAGGTAGCTAAAAATTGAAGTCTTGACCGTCTGGGTCCTTTTCTTGGTTTCGTGTCCGCTTCCTCTCTGGTCAGTCAATAACAGTCCGAGGTAGAGAAACTCGCTGACAACCTCTATATCCGAGAGCAGTCCTAGAGAGTTGACCGGCAGTGAAAAAATCACGACTTTTGTCTTCGACTTGTTGATAGTGAGTCCAACTAGTCCACTCTCTTACTCAATATGCGAAATAATTCAGTAAGCTTCTTCCTTGACTACGCGAGTCTTGTGTCGTCTGCATATCTTCAGTTGTTGATTTTAACGCCACCTATAGAAATGCTTGCCCCCATCCTTCCAAGGCATTTCTCATTATATGTTCACCAGAGATGTTAAAAAGAATGGGAGACATTAGAAATTACATCCCTCTCACCCCGTTTCTCTGGCTTAAAAGGCCTGAGATGATGTCGTTAATACTTAACATGGATTAATAACATACCGTATACGATTGATGAAAAAAAAATTCAATTGCTTCATTTCTCTTCTATAAATTTTATATAATTTTTTGAGTACTATTGAAATAGATGCGGTTTATTAAGTTTTATCATTATGCAAAATTTAGAGCCATATCTATATCAAACGATTTTTGAGAAAAACAGCTTCGACAGACAAACCAACATACACGTGAGTGACCTTATAAGGGTTTTTGCGTCCTTTTGGGTTATGGAACTTTAAAAATATGTTCCATTATCATATCTCGGGGATTTTGGTAATTTTTTAAAAATGAAGTTTTTAAAATGCTATTGTTATATTTTATTTAGACGCAGTATTACTAGGTATTAAATGTCTGGTGAAATAAAAAAATAAAATTAATAAACGAATAAGCCATTACTCATTTGCTAACTACACTTCCATATTATAATTTACTTTGAATATATTAAAAAAATTTTATTTTTATGGTTATATTTAAATATATATTGCTAGTAATTATCAAATTGCTTCAGGTAAAAATGTTTTAGATTCCTCGCGGGATTCAAACCTATATTAATTTGTGGCCGTTGTGATGTGTGATGGATACGTGTAGAAATATTAATTTATTTTAGATCTGTAGCAGATGAAATTTGAATTTTTATCAGCAGCTATTTGTCATTAAACCATCTATTGGTAGATCTAGATTTCCCCAGGGAAGGTCCAGTAATTTGTACTTCGTACGTCTAATATAGAGCCAGCGACTATGGGACGTAGCTTCATTGAAGGCTGTAGATTATGTATGTAATACTCTTTGTGAGTTTGGGACTCTAATATTAATATTGCTTATTAGCTTATTTAGAATATTGAGAGTTATTACTGTATTCAAAATTATTGCAATTAAAATTTTGCAAATATTTTTGCTTTATGATATAGAAAATGATTTTTATATCACATTATCCTTTTACCCCTTTCAGTTCTATAACTCACAATCCACGTATTTTTTCATGTACGTACGTACGTACACCGATTTCGTTAATAATTCAAATATGTAATATAAAGTTGTAATTTACATTACATATCTGAATTATTAACAGGTATTGTAGCACGCTACTGTAAAAAGATCAAAATATCTTGCAAAAACGGTAATGTGTCTTTCCATATAGTGAGGAAATACTAGAATGGAAAACTTTATGGAAAACATTATGGATGTAAGAAGATGAAATACTGTTAATTGAATTATTTATGATGTGTAAGATAGATTGCTTGAAACATTTAAGTTACATTGACACAGTATCAACTAGTACTCTATGCATCATATTGTTTCAAAGGCGAAGTTTGGTATATTTAAATTTGAGTTAATTTTTACTATGAGTTAATTGTATTCAAGAGTGGATTTTAAACCACGAATTCACAGTAATTTTTATAGTATTATATTATTTACCAGTATATATTTAACAGTAACTTTCAGTATAAGTGGATTTTAAACCACGAATTCACAGTAATTTTTATAGTATTATATTATTTACCAGTATATATTTAACAGTAACTTTCAGTATAACTGCAGATGGAAGTGAATGCGGAATATCATTCTTTACCACTACTTAGTGTCTTATTTTGAGTTAAATTTAAATTGGTAAATTTATTTGGTCCAATCTTTTGATGGTATTAAGTGACATTTAATATGAGAGTCTTTTGCCTACCTTTGAATAAGTCCTTTAGCCAACTCCCAAAAGGGAATTTTATGTGACTTGGTGCCGCCCATAGTGATCATGAGCAGCTCCCCGGTAAGTGTAGTTGAGCAGCATACCAGCAGCGTCAGCACCACTAGTTGTAACTTGGGTTTCTGCAACGATAGCGTTTTGATTTGATATTATTTATTTATTCTACGTAATATATATATATATATATATATATATATATATATACATATATATATATATATATATATATATATATATATATATGTATAATTACAATAATGACAAGATGGCTCATTCTGCGAAGCAAATGAAATTTATGTATTTTGTGACAGTAATATACAATTATATTTTGTTCCACGATATTTATTTATACACAGCAGAAAATTAAAAAAGTCATTTTACATAATTTTCCAGTAATAAAAGACAATTTTACAAAACGACTTTTTTTCAGGAATACAGTGGTTTATTATTGGAAAACATCTTTTCCTTGCTCCGATGCCATTGTGCTAATAGGAACAGTAATTTATGACAAAAAAGATATAAAATATAATTCTGTTCTAACTATTAGTATTGCAAAAATATGTGTTGGGGAATAGACAGTTATGATAAAACGGAAAAATACATTTAATTAATAGAATTTCCATTATAATTGATCAAAAATGAAAACTGGTAGAAAATTATAAAATAAAATAATCGTATGGCTAATAGACTTTAGTTTAAATCTTTTTATGCACAGATATTTTTCCGCTAATATTAAATTTTTTACACAAGTTGTATTGTAAGGCAGTATTTGACCGCATATTTTTGTTTTAATATATACAATACGGGGAAGCTTTTTTTCAATAAATTTGGTATAATACACTTGATTCCCTCTAATATTTTTTTACGCCAATAAAAAATATTAGAGGGAATCAAGTGTATTATACCGACAACTTTAAAGACTATCGAAAATTTATTGGCGGCGCAAGATATTTGTTATTTATCTAAATGTTCTAAACAGACATTCTCCATATCCAGGTGGAGATCACGGTCAATATGAGCCACGAAACATAATAACAAACAGTTTACATTGAAAGAGAGTAAAATCTGCATACTTCAAAAGTTTATTAGTAAAATGTTTATGCTCAGTCATTTGATATGAAATGATAAGGAAATAATCATAGAAAAAGTCATCGAAGGGATAAGTTTTTGGAGAATATCGCCTAATTATTGGAGTGATCCAATTAATAAGGCAAATTAGTAAGGTTCTAGTAAACTTTGCTTAGTGCAAAGTAGAGGTAAATAAAAATATGTAGTAAAATACCCACAACCTTCAACAATAAGTTTCCTACTGAGTGCCTATCTTAGGAATGCAAACGAGGCAAACTAGTTATAAACGCAATAATTGTCGAATGAAATGAAGATTTTTGGAAAAAACCAAATTCAATAAAAATGAAATGGGAAATATAAAACTAGTTTATAGAAACAGTTTTAACATTAAATACGTTTTGCGACCAGTTTATTATTGTTTAATAGATGAATAATCTATTACTACTTGGCAGAATGGTAAATTGTAATCGTTGTCATGTGTCTTCTTTTCTTGTTGTTTATTTATTTCGTAAATTTGTTTGTTTTCTTTTAATAAAATTTCTAATCTTAAATTTTTATGACTATACCTTTTCATTGTAATTGTAAGTTCCTTAGCGACTAAAATGCCCTACGAAATGTCTGCAATGTGGGCCAATTTAATATTACAATGTTTGTAATATTTTTTACATATTAATAAACTGTTTTCTGCAATAACATATGCCCATGCTATTGCAGAAAACAGTTTATTATTATTGAAACGAAGTTCCTTATCGCGCGTTGCGAAAGGGGGCTAGACGGAAAAAATTAAGACCAAAAGTTGTAACGACACTTTTTGCTATAGTTGCTAGTGGGCTCGCTGCAAGCCATGCGGCGTGCGCGTGTTTCTCTGTCTGTCTCTCTCTCTCCCATAGAAAGCAAGCCAGTTATTTTCGCTTCGTCTTTCTATTTCGCATTGAACGGTGTGGTGTCGCGACGATTATTTTTGTTGAGTGTATACTGGTTTTTTGTACATAATAAATCATAAAAAATAATAACAATAATTATTATTATAACTTAAAAGAAATAAAATTTTATTACAATTCCTTCACTAATTAATTGAAAAGAATTTCGTTCCATCCGGGTGTCCCTTGACACCTTTCAAGTTTTTATTTTTTTAATTTTTATCACGAAATAAATATTGCTTATTATTTTAATATTATATTTTTCTATTTATTTTAACATTATATTTTTGTTTAAAACTATATTTTGGTAAAATTATATTTTGATTTATGTTAGTTTCGTGACTATTTAAGTGAATTCGATTTCGTAAACAATTTTCAGTTATGGAAATGATATTAAAACATACCTATTTATTTATAATAATGTAGGTGTTTTCTTTTAAAATTTATTTTTGATATTCCTTTATGATCTCTGAGATAAGAATTAGTAATTATATAATAAAACTTTAAAATTTTAAATTTTGGCTTAAAGTTGTTTTCTTAGTAAACTCGCGTATTTTGATTACTTTCATTTTCCATCAGATGTGTATATTAAGTATTATGGCTCCGTTAATTTGTATTCAATATTTGTTATTTTTCGATGTAGGCATTAAGAAATATTTATGGCACTTCGGGAATTTCTTGTCCTAATTATGATTAAATAAATAAATTACGTAAAACATATTTTCATAGATTTAAAAAAATTGAATTGTCAAATGCAACACGTTTTAAAATTAAACTTCCATCAATTGCTTTAATTAAGCGGAAATGTCCTTTATTCGCTTGTTTCCCAATTTTTAATTGTGCCTGAGACGTTATTAAAAACTTTTTCAAATTAAATACGCAGGAAAAAATTTATGTAATTCATGATGGCGCTTTAGAGACTCTAATGAAAATTTTGAAAGTCGCTATGAGGGAAATGAGGCTATAAGAGAAAAAGTAAGAAATTAAATTTGTTTTGAAATTTAAGTGATTAAATAATATTTCATTTCATTCTTAATAATTTGTTAACACGATTTTCTTTTAATCGTCGATATTTTAATCTTAATCTTAGGAAAATATCGCATATTCCTCTCTGATTTTTTGTCAATATAATTAAATTTTTTAAATTGTGGATGGACGAAACCCATACATAGTCTGCAGTTATGTAAAAGACCTTTTGTACATAGTCTACAGTTATGTAAAAAAATTGTTGACTTAATACTCGTCACATGCAAGAAATTGCCTATTTTTGAAATCTTGACATTGAAATGAAGTCAGTTTCCACTATCTTTACATATTTTTATTTTAGTTTACTTGAAAAATAAGATCTCATTAAATTTAAGTAATGTTTTATTATTATTTAATAATATAATTAATATTTTATAAGATCAACTAATTAAATTATTCTCATATAACTTAAAAGCTGTTTATGAAAGTATTTATGCACTTTATTATTGAAATTTTCAGGTTATTCGGATAGATATTATTCAATTCAATAACAAATTAAATTTAACTATCCGACATAAAATCTATTCTTATTTTAACTGTAGAAAGTATCTTTTTAATTGTGATAATTAATTATGTTGTCACTATAGTTTTTTACACTCCGTAAAGAGCATTTTTAATGTTGTAAAATTGAGAAGTCACAGAAGATCACCACAACTATGCCAATACAGCACCACAACTATAATCACAACCTTACTTTGAAAAGTCCATATGAGAGTATGACAGTGGCCGTCATGCAAATGATGCCGATAGATTACCGCTACTAAGTCAATATAGCACCACAACAATATAGGACCACAACTATAACCACACTTTTCATTGAAAAGTCCATATCGTAGCGACGAAAAGATATGCATATGCAAAATACTACAGTGGAAACCATAGAATTTAAAAATCATCCTTTGCGAAATTATTGCAATGCTTTGTTAGCATTAACCAAAGATAACTTGCTATTGGTCCACGTAAAATCGCTAAAGGTGAAAATTTACGTTTAAGAATGAGAGATAATTTCATGATTCGCACTAATCTAGATTTGCATCCAGGAAAATATGTTCATTGAGAAGTGCGATTTGTTTATTGATGAGGAATATTATTTTTTGGAGGCTATTCGTCACTGCAAATACGCAAATAGCATTTTAGAAATAAAATGTTCTTCTTCTGCTGCCAATATGGACGTAGAAGAACCAATTGAAAATAAAAATTAAAATTTTGGAAAAAAGTAACAATCGGCAGCTAATCATGGACACAAACCTGCACATTACAAAACGAAGCCATTGCCTATTTGCTATTTGTGTAGACTAGCAAACGATCATAATTGAAAGTCGAAATAACTGAGTGAAATGACCAAATTTGAGAAAACAAAATAACTAGTTAAATTTTATATTGACTAAACTAGTTAAATTTTATATTGACTGTTTACTTCTAAAATTTGTTGATCCGCGGCATCCGAGATCAATGAATTTTAGGAATCCTTATTTCTTGGACGTTGTCTCATGAATGTTGAGAATAAAAGTAAAATTTGAATGGTATGATGGCTGAGTTAGAAGTCTCAATTTGTGAACGATTTGTGAAACAGTGACGAAGCCTTGACTTAAAATCAAATTTATCCATAGAATACCCATTTAAGATTCGTATTTAAAATACCGTAAAATTTACTTTCGGCGGCTAATCAGGATTATATACCGCATTATATGGCTACACAGACGTCTGACATATTACTAATAGCAAGTTGTACCTTTTTTTAATACTAAGGAGACGTAAAATATTTAATGAAAAATTAATTGCCGCGAAGTATCAAGATATCTTTATTGACATTGATATGACGATGTAGATCGCCCGTGCGGTGTTGAGAAGGCTAGCTGTGGCATTTCCGCTGAAATAAATTACGACAAACCAGTGACGGATCTTTAATATTTATGTTTTCCGGCTTGCTTTTCCTGGCTGGAGGCTATGTTGTTTTAAGGTCGTTATTATTTTTAAATTTTTCAGTTAGAACACATAAACATCTTGTTCGATCTCATTACTTTTTAATTTTTTACAAGCTCGTTTTTTTCCTCTGTGATCAATACTTACCCTCTAATGCTTTTCTGGTTAATAATTATTTTTTAATAATTTTTTTTCTATAAAGCGATCCGGAATCTCGCCCAAGTCATTCAATGAAAATATCTGCACCCCATTGCAGTGACTTAAAATCATATAAAATTTTAACTAAATTTTATAATGATAGTTATGGCCTTCCAATACATCAAATTCATACTATTTTCTGTAAACACTCGTTATAATAATTAATGTTTTAATAAGTTGCGCAGTAACTTTGCTTTTTGTATACATTAAATTTTCCAAGGTAATAAGTATTCAATAATACATATAATTAAGTAAAAATGATGACAACTAGTTTCATCGTTGTTATTTTCCTACGATCTTTGCTTAGGCTTCTAAAAACTGTTTTTTCATAAACTTAGGTTCAGCAGTGTCAGGAAATAAGAAAGGTGGCAACTTATTTTTGAAACCCTTATAATTAGTTCCTTAATTGTTACTCCCCTCCTTAGGGCTAGCCCTTAAATTTCCAAATACTCGTTTGGAAATTTAAAGGATAGCCCTTAAATTTCCAGATAACATTTTGTTATGGTCAACTATTTAGATATGTGCAGGTTAGTATGCTTTAAAAATATGCCAAATTTCTAGTTTCTACGTCAGGCAGTTTCCGAGAAAAACTGTTGTGACAGACGGATAGACTGTTACGTGAATGATCTTGTAAATATTTCGTTTTTCTTTTTGATTTTTCTTCTATTTTATTCGATATTATTTCGACTTTATTATTATTATCTATCTTATCTATATTTTTAATCTTGATGATTTTATGGAATTCTTTTTAGAATTTAGTAATAAATAAATATCACTCTTCTAAAAGTAATTTATTATCCATGTACAGGGAAACTAAATAAACTGTAGAGAAGAAATAGAAAGATTTTGTAAATTTTATCTAAAATTCCTCGGCAGATTTTGATGGCCTTTCAAATATTGTGCAGTTCAGAGTCCAAGGAGTAAAATGGGTGTAAAGAGAGTTTTTTTGGAAATGTTGTCTGCTGATTTGACTGTATGATTGTTTGTTTCCTTGTACAAAAATGAGGCAAAAACTTTTAAGCAAATTAAGATAACATTTTCATTATAGTACATATTAGTCTAAACATTCGCATATCATTAGTAGTTACATTTATTACGATATGTTTAAATATTGATTAAGAATCTCACTGTGATTAGCGACTGGATATACCAAATAGTCTACGGTAACGAAGTAGGGTGTAAAAAGTTAGTTTTTAATAAATTTCCGAAGTTCGTAAATTTTATTTAGTAAATTAGTATGCCCAGAAAATTGCGTATAAAGCCTTTAAAAACGATGTATGTAACAAAATTAGTGATGTACCGTTACTTGCTTGGTATGTGATGATGCGCTGAAATAAACGGCCCAATAAAATCTTATATCCGTTACATTCAGACAGTTGACAGAGCTATACTAATCCGCAATCCACATTTCACATTATGCAACCATATAACAACAACAACAATAGTGGCGTGTAACCAGCTGGAAACGGAACGCGAGTGCAGGCTCGGCCAGCCGAGGCTGACGCGGGCAAGGCCGTCCGCGGCTCGTCGGAACGTGGCGGAGTCAGGTGAGGTGGAGTCATTTAGAAAGTAGCGGCCACCACTCGAGTAGAGATGTGACTTGAACCTCCTATCGGCGGTTATCTAATGCTTTCTACTAATATTTACGTGATCGGCTGTTACGTTGGTTCATTATGGGCTTCATGTTTCCGTGATTTGTCGATATTTCGTTTCTTACTAGGTCGTGGGTTGAATGTCGTGTCTAGGTTATTTAATATGTATATAGTTTATTCAAACTGTTTGATAACATTTGGCTAAGAATTGTTGAAATACTCGCATATTTAGTTACTTTGATGTCGTATCACGTAAGTTGATTTTTCATTGAATATCTAAGCGGGCATTAATGCTGATTTACATTAATTTTGGAATCTGTTAACTTGTTATTTATTATCACGCTAATGCTAAATTAAAAGGCTATGTTTGCGATGGTATTATATTTTGGTATATATAGTGCTTGTAGCATGGTTTACAATATTATAAAGTTTATCTTATTACGTGTGACGTAATTATTAAGAGATATCCGTTTATTACATTAAATGTATGTTAAATGTTACAAAATTGCTTTAAATAAATTTTGATTGTTTTGAAAATATTTCCTTCCCGCTTTTTTCATTTCAATTTATATTAATTTGAAGTCGGTTATACTTACATATTTTTGGTTATTATGCTAATGCTTAATTAAAAAGCTATTTTTTAATTTTAATCATATTATTCATTTTCTCATTTACGTCTTAGTGTTATTGGCACAGTTTATAATAATATAAAGCGTATCTTATTACGTGTCTCGTAATTGTTGAGAGACATACGTCTATTTATTAGGTAAAATGAATGTTAACTATTTCAAAATTATTTTAGATAAATTTTGATTATTTTGAAAATATATCCCTTCACACGTTTTCTTTTGGTAAATACTAGCGACTGGCTTTAGTACTAATTTACATTAATTTGAGTTCTGGTAACAAAATTTTGGTTATCACACTAATGCTTAATTAAGAGACATTTCTGCAATATTATTACTCATATTTACAGTGTTATTGGCACATATTAAAATATTATCAGTGTATCTTATTATGTGTAATGTAATTATTGGGAGATATACGTCTATTTAATATTATGTGTGTTAAATTTTAAAATAGCTTTAAATAAATTTTGATGATATTTCCTATATACTTTTTCAGGATTAGGCCTAACAGGCCAATTGTAGTTTTTAAGCATATATTGCACACACTTTACAAACTTTAAATTTATGAGAGTCTTTTCATGTCATATATTTTTTTAATAGATCGGAAGCGGCGTATCTCTAGCACACAACACAGTCGAACGACTATAATCGGAGAAAACACAATACTTGATATTCAATACAACAACATAGAATATATGATATTCAATACTTACATACAAAGCGGTATAAATATGAATAACGCGCAACGCAGACGACCCACAATAATCAGTCTGACTATAATTGGAGAAAATAGAAATAATATTCAACAATTTAGCAAAGTCGGTTGAACAAAAAAAAAACAGTGAACCTCTTGCCGACTTTCGCCGATCCGAACGTTACGAGTTAAAACACGCTAGTGGGGAAAATTATAGAACTACAACTTAACACGAATCAAAAGAGATGATTGTTATTTCTAATAAAAATATCCAAAAATTTATATATCACGTCAGGATATCAAATCCATAAGTTACTTTTTAAACTTATAAACATAATGAACAGCACCATCGGTGGTATGTAATTCAAATTTTAACATTAATCTAATGAATACCATACACAATATTATGGAAATATTTATATAAATTGATCGGTAGATGGCGTTAGAATAGTGTCATATATATATATATATATATATATATATATATATCTATATATATATACACAATGAAATCGATTGCAATTTTCTTTCAGCATTTCAAGTAAGAAGTTTCATCGTGAAAATCTTAAAGACCTACCCAATGTTTATTATGACGCCAACTACGTCTACCTTAATCAAACTAAGTGAGCAGACAATTGGTGTTTTTTTAACATGTATTATGTTCATGAATTCATAATGATAGCTATTTATGAGATAAATACTTGTAATGTTTACGACAAAGAATAACTTTGACATGTTTAATGTATCTATCGGTTTCATGACAATATTGGCTTTTTTAGTGATCCAGCCTTGTTCTATGTTTAAAATAACGTAACTCAAATAAAAAAGAGTTGCTTTTTAAGTAAAAATGGAAAATTTTGAAATCATACTATTTTCCACATTACAAATAGCTTTACAAGTAAACTTCGGCGATCTTAAAGAATTTTTATTAAAATTTTAAATGTGCAGTTTTTATAACCTTAAAAAAAACTGTAACTTGTGCCTGATAGACATTTTTATTACTTACACAAAATCATGAAGTTGCGAACTATTTAGGTTTTTTTGAATTATTTTGCCCCTGAGCATCCCTGAAACTGTTCAAGCCAAAATTGTAAAGAAAACGGCATTATTCCAACTTTACCAGAAAATCGTCGAAAGAATGTTGCAAGGCCTGAAAAAAGGCTGATCTCATTGTTTTTGACGAATTTATGATATTTTTTACTCCAGTGAAAGAATGTCAGATGAATAAGCAGTTTAATAAAATGCTAATATGCTACTACTTAAATGGTTAAACTTCTATATTTACTTAAGTATGACCGGAATCCTGGTAGTATGTAGTATACTTGCATTTAATGACTTAATTAATATACATAATTTATAGTATATTACTTTGCTAAAATTATTTCCAACAGATTTTGCAATAATATATTCAAATATGTATAATAAAATAAATAATTTATTATGCTATTTTAACAAACGAGAGTCGAATTTTGAAATTATTAATATTGGAAAAGTAAATTCGGTTATTATGTCAGCGCTTCGATATTACGAGAACCACATTATAATGCATAAATAACGATGTTTTCTCACTAGTCCAGGTTAAGGCCAGCGAATATTATTACGATGTTTCATTGATTGTGTATAATTATGTAATGAGATATAAGAAACGTATGCCGCAAACCAAACATCTTGTAACGTTTACGTAACGCGCCGTTCGGCGTGATATAACGGCGGATAGCATTTACGTCAAAAGCCCTTTTAATTACTTTTCCAAATTGACAGGTAGTTATTTTGTTTACTGTGCACACAAATTTGGATATCTATCGACATGAGGATAGACAGATCTGATGAAACACCACGCCCCAATCAATTGCGGGTACCAAAAGGCATTGTTGTTTAAAGGTTTAATTTTTCCGATATTTGGCTCAAACAATGTGTGTTGGTTAATAATCGTTACCACTACAATACAATAAACTACCACTACAATAAACAAGAAAAGTGGTTTTGCACTTATACTAATATGTTATATTTTAGGATTTTTTCTCTTTTTTTTTAATTATATACTTGTTTAAAATTAAAATATCGTCCAATATTAGAAAAATTCGTTATGAAATTTAAATTGGTGACATTTTTACAGATTGCATCGCATTAATAAGTATATATTTCTTGATAAAAATTCATGTTTTCATATAATGTGTCATTGAAATAAGGGTCTTCATAAAGGTAATAAGCAATTATAATTTTTTGGTTCCTCGATTCGTAAAACGACTAAAGAAATATATCACATTCGGTTCTGAAGAAACTAGGCTATTTAAAAAGTAAACCAGTTAAATGTAAATCGGAGTACGCATAAGGTAGACCTACATAGTTTTCTGTAGTTTTCTATATCTATATATGTTGATAGAAGTTAACTGAACTAATTTTGACTCAATTTTTAAGCAAGTGGTTCAAAAATTTAAGGAGGATGAGCGGTGACATTAAAGTATAATATTTCGCAAATTGGGCTTAATATCGTTTCAAGTAGGGTTTTACTTCCAATACTAGACGGGCTCAAGGAATATCGAAGTTATAAGGGTGCCTTTTCCTACTACGGAACCCTAGATATATTTTTTATGTATTTAAATTCCTAGAATTTCTAGCAATAACTTTATTAGATATTTCTCTTAGGAGGACAAAGATATGTTTCTGTTTAACATCATTTATACTTCAAAATGTACTCAAAATTAAATTTGAAGTAAGTTACTTTTAACAAATTGTAATGCGCATAACATGACGAATATATCACGATTCGGTTTAATTTTAAACTTGGTTTATTATAGATATACGAACATAAACTAAATACGTATTCGTATATGCATCATGCAAGGAAGTGCCAATGAAATAAAATATGCCAAGACACGCAGACTAAAATGGTTCGGTTACGTGCGAAACACCATATGCCAGGTGTGAGAATTGCAAAAGAAATCACTTTCGACGCTCAGACCTGCTTGAATAAATAATGTGGAAACGGATCTCACAGTACGAATGTGCAATTGGAAATGATGGAAGACGGTCAGAAATATTAAAGATACAAGAGGGACGGGGAAAATTGTTGGAAAATTTAAAAGTCATCTTCAAAAGTTGAACTTTGTGATGTCATGGTGGTGTCATGTTATCTTTTACATCCAAAAAACCAAATAGAGTTTTAATTACGTTCTGAACCCGCCCTTGCTTGACGTGCAAACTTGATATTTGGCACAGTAATAATAAACATACCTCAATAGCTAGCGTTAAAAAGTATTTATGTGGAAATTTTAGTTATACGACTAGAATTAAGTACTTCAAAAATTTTTTTGATACCCATATAGTGTATATGGTACCGTTTCAAAAGGTTAGTCATGAGGGTCCAAAAATATTTTTTTTCATGATTTTGGGTAGTGCGTATTCGGATATATACAGAAAAATAAGCAAAAAGCATATATCCCAATATTTTCGAGGCTACCAAAACTAAAATTATGAAAAAACGAACTTTTTCATTAGGATTGAAAAAAAATTGTAGAAAAACTATCACGATGATCCTAACAGGCTCAATTTTTAAGATATTCACGATAGTTGTAATATACTCAATTACCTTAGATGTTACTAAATGTTTATTGGGATAAAAAACCCATATTAGTAATGACATACAATAAATAAAGTAATTTCATTTCAAACAAGGTATAGAACCCTCGATGCTCGAGGCAGACTCCCACTTGGTCGATTTTTATAATGAGGGTAGTTAATTTTTCTTGAATACCTGGTTGCTATTTTGGGCGATACTAGGGCCCTCGGTTTACACCTTGCAAAGCGGGATAAACAGCTCATACGCAGTGGTACTGTATTTCAGAATGAGGATACTGACAAAGTTACCAAAATCATAATAACAATATTTGTGAGTATTAAAAATATTTACCGGATATACATATATGGAGTGTTTACGATTATTCCGTGAAGTTAATGCCTCGGTAAACGCCAGGCATACGTAATGATTGGTGGGTCACGCGGGTCGTGATAATGGGATGCGACGCACGGTCTTTCAAGTGCACGTGTGAATGCATGCGTAATGCGTCAATCGTCGTGTGCGGGGCCCATTACGAGATCGTAGATATCGTTTTCGCATTAGGCGTTGTTTCATAATTTCTTTCGTGCAAAAAATGTGTTTGGTTCATTAAAAATGAAACACTCAAGTGTTGATCGAGCCTTTACTGATTTTACCTACCAATAAAAGCGTATTTAGTAACACACTAATAGGAGGAAGTCCTTCAAATATTGTGATAATTCAATACATAAATAAGTTATCAGGAAAGTGTTTAAAACATTTCTCGTGTATTTGATTTTTATCATGGTATTGATTTTTTGTTGGTGATTACAGTTAGTCAAATTTAAAGAAGTCTCTGGCTAATGTACACTAAAAATATGCAAAATCCTAGGTTTCTTGGTTAAACAGGTTAAACAGATTATTAGGTATAAGACGCCCTGAGATTTTTGGGACAACTAAAAATGTCTGCACAGATCATCAGTTGATGCAATTGTCGGCTTTAGTTTTTTTTTCTGCAGTGTCGGTAAGTTGGTAAAATATCTATCATTTTACTTTGAATTTAAATTCCATTTAATCTTTACTAGGAAAAGGCATAATAATAAAATACTAGGATAAGGCATAATAATAAAATATTAGGATAAGGCATAATAATAATATCTATCATTTTATTTTGAATTTATATTCCATTTAATCTTTACTAGGATAAGGCATAATAATAAAATACTAGGATAAGGCATAATAATAATATCTATCACTTTACTTAGAATTTAAATTCCATTTAATATTTACTAGGATAAGGCATGATAATAAAAGACAAACCTTCATGTCAGTTTTTCAAAGTATTTATGGCATTGAAAGGAAAACGTGTTCCAAATGGAAAAATTGTGCACACTCTCTATCTAGCATTAGATGTAAATAAGAGCTTTTTAAAATTATCATCAAAAGGAAAAAGTAAAATTTTGTCTTTATAACATCCTTGAGAAACCTCTAGGGAGTCGGAAATGATACCGCTGAAACGGGTCGTCAGTACAATCTAATTACACTCAATTTCAATCAATGTAATTAATTTAAGGCTTTTATTTACCGTTATTTACTTTGTTTACTTCCAAGGTAGCATGAAAGCGTAAGTATTTTCACAATGTTTATTTCTGTTCCTAAAGAAATGTTGGAGTTTTGCGTGAACAATTTAGAGTCTGTTTATCTGTGTTCTAAGGGAAATCAAGTTTGAAGTGTGTTTCCGTTTGGTTTTGGATTTTAATTTCGTACATATTTCCGGATTCGGATGTTCTCGACAATGTTCTCGAAATATGGTAACTTAATGTTTAACCATATGTTATAAACAAACTTCAGATACCGTTATTGAAATCGAACCGGATGAATTCCAGGATGTTTTTTGGTGCAGAGAGAGAAAACTACCCAGAAAAGACTTTAGTTTCATTTATTTATAAGCCAGTTATTCTATCCCAAAAGATGACCCATGCACACAGTAGAAAAATAACTGGCGTGTTGTTGTCGTTGCTGTAGTTACATTGTGTGACAGTTCGGATTCATGTCTTGGTTTTTTCGAGTTGGGCAATATTCAGCGGTGTCGTTTTTAGTATTTCGTTGTGGCTTCGAATATAATTAATGGGATAAATAACATTTGAATTTTAACGAGTCATTTTTATTTTAGGAACTCTATATGGTGAGAGGTTATGAAAAGCTATAAGGAACAGGTGATCTATATGATAACATTTTATAAATATATATTTATAATTAATCTATATTTCTGTTAAACCTCAGACTTTCCATGAGTTACACTTTTTACTTTTTACACGAGTTTTTCTTTGACTCTTTTAACACATGTTTTGAGAAATTTAATTTCCGTGGAAATTTTGTATGCTGTGTTCTCCTCTTGGGCATTCGTTAAATTCGTTAAGATATAACGATAAATAAAGCCTACTTTGAAGAAAATAATCTTAGATTGTCGTTTCATATGAATATGCGAATGGTCGGAATTCGACGTTGATGTGTGTGTTTCGTATGGTTGTAATTTTGGAAGTATTATTTTAACTAGACTCGTTTTTCGTCTTCATTACGAGCTCGTTATAATTTGTATGACAGTATAATAGTTATTAAGTAATTATTCTCAAAATTAGGATTTATCATTTCTCAGAAACGGCGATTGTGCAAATTTATTTCGGTTTTCTGTTAAAGAGTGAAACAAATATGATAGTTTTCGATGATAGTACATCATTCTATATTATATTTAAGTTGTAATATTTGATAAATAAGAGCCAACTAAGTAGTTATTTTTCGCTGGTTTAAATTTAGACTACAAACTAAGTTTTCTTTATAACACTAAAATGTTTTTAAATTATTATATAACTTGTCATTCCATATAGTATTTAACTTTCTTCAGTTGTCATGCTGCATGTTGTAAACCAGTGATGGTTTGAAACTTTATTTATTCTTCAGGATAAAGTAGTAAAAAAAACAAAATTATTTCATAAAATGGTAAGGAAATAGCATTTTTTTTATTCGTGTTCTCCTATTAATAGAAAAAAGAAAATTTCTGCTTTTCGGTGGTTCCATTTATAATATCGAAATTTTTTCGAACTGTTACTAATCGAAGTTATATTGCTGTAGCATAATTTAATAATATTAGAGTTTTTATGTAAAATAATAAAACAATATATTTATCAAACAAACATGAAAACGTAGTATACAGTGGCGGATTTATTGCTATAAGAGAAATCATTTACAGCCAACCACAATGAATTAAACGAGGACAAATAGTGTTGTGGCAGACTGTGTTTGTATGTAAACTTACAATATGAAGTAGACAATACTATATGGTAATAAAATAAGAGTAAGTAAAAACAAAAGCAAACCGACACTTTAGAAGTAGAGAGGGGATAAGGACGGCTTATCTAGCTTTCGATCTATCGTTTAATATAAATAATATAATTTCAGACGACTTTTAAACGCAGACAAGGGAGGCGCACTTTGTATATTGGTAGTTAATTCATTCCACAATCTAGTTGAATACACAATGGAGAATTCTCCATAAAATTCGGTTTTGTGCTGAGGGATTCGTCCGGTGTATTTACTTGTTTTTCGATCAAAATTCGAGGTCGTGAAATTACAGGTACTAGAATCTAGATATGATAATAAGGCATTAAGTCGAGTTCCTTACCTCAAGATAATATAGCATTGTAGTGGTATTTTCAAGATTAATGGAAATACCACTATAATGCTGTATTATATTGAGCATTATAGTGGTATTTCCATTAATCATGACTTTATTCCATTAATCAGGACATGCATGTACATATTTTTAGCTAACTCGTGCAAGGTCACCTCTGGAAACTCTTAAATTAAAATAAGTATTTTAATAAATTGCTGTGTTATTGTAGAGCATGCAGATTAAAAAGGATAATGCTAGGAAATTCCTAACCATAGATTAGTAAATATTGCTAAAAGTTTTTCTTAGCTAAAAATTATAGACAAAATATTGCGATACTCGTAGATTAAAGGTATTGATCTATTTTACAATGAGATATTATGTAAACGATGTATTATTCATAAAGTCCATGAGGGAATAATCAGATGTAATTTCAGGACCGTACAGGAATGTATTTTCACGTACTTAATTCTTGATTCGAACTCAATCCAACCACTTTTGACGTTATCAAGAAACAAAATTATAACGAAAAAAAAGGAATTAGGTTCAGTCACGTCTGAGTCGTAGAGTTTTATGTGAAAACAAAATTATTTCCGATTTATTTGTGCTTTTTTTTTTATCTGCGCAAGTTTTTTATTTCGATAAAATTCATGGCCTTTATCGATACTAGGAAACTTTGTCTCTATTACATTCTATAACAATATGGATATATATATATATATATATATATATATATATATATAACCATATAATTAGGTTTTTGGCTATTTAGCTGAATTTAATGAATAATATCTTATCGATTCATTATTCACAGAGTTACCGATAACGTCACGAAATTCTAGCTACCAAACCGAATTTATAGATTTTTTCGCTTTAAAAGTAACACTTTATATAAGCTGAAAGTATTTTAATAAACCTGTAAGTAACTTCTTGCCATTTTTACAAAGTATAAAGTATATAAGGAACCTTTATTTTTTTCCTGCGCTAAAATGTTTCATGAACGTATCGCTATTGATGAAGCTCTTAATTTAATTATACCTCTGTAGTTTCTCAATTGGAATGAGTGCCACTTTAAGTAATTATCTATCTATGCATTTATCTACAATTTTCAATTTAAACACTTTACATCTTTCATTCCTTTTCTTATTTTTTTATTTGTTTTTTCATTTTATGTAAAGGGGAAAAAGCAAACAAACTATTTGAAATATTCTGTGAATTCTAAACACGAAACAAGGTTGTATTTTAACATTTCCACAACAAAACAAGCAAAAATTAACACGTTTATGAAATATCCAATTAAATATAATTGTAAACGTGGCATTGTCAACTTAACTAAGCGAAATAATATTTTATTTGAAGGAGACATAAAATCAATACAAATGTAATTAACATATCAATTAAGTTAAGCTGCAATTTTAGATTAAACGTTATCTACATAGGGGTCTCCAGTCAGCTAATTAATCGACAACGAACTAACAAAATAAAATGGAAAGTAAAATTTCTGATTTATCGGCTGTGCAAGAATTCCTGGGAGCCTGTTCCTACATCTAACCGTTAAAAAGTGAATATCTTTTTTAGTATTAGCTCTTATCCTCCTTACTCATTTTATTTCTTATTAAATTTTACATTATTTATAAAAGTCATAGTTTGTTTTATTATTAAAATGAATGCAATTTATAGTGCTACCACTTCGCTTTTACATGGCATGAAATATATAATGTCAAGAGCCTTTAAAGTGTTTCTCTAGGTTTTTTAAATATATCTTTCATAGAGCTACGACCATCCCGCACACGACGGGCTTATTGGAGACACCATAGATAATCAATTATATCGGTACTGTTTCGGCAGCTCCGAGGAGAGATGAAGTTAGCAGGGAGCAGAAAAGATAATCATCTGTTTTGCTCCCTACTATCCTGTTTGTATATAATAACAGAGAAACTGATACAAGTATTATTTGTATTTCAAATTATTTGTATTGTGAAGTGGTAAAAAGTATTTGCATACCGTGAAAATCGCTTTGGCATCAAATACATTACAGAGAGGTTTGTAGTTCCATGATATCTCACATTTTCATTAATACATTACAGAGAGGTTTGTAGAGGAGAGGGCCTTTAAAGGACATCTTTTGATTTGGCACTACTGGAAAGGATTTGCTGTAGAGTAAAATTGCATTATTCTTTTACCTGCGTATAAACAATTAATGTCCCTTTATATTTTAAGTCAAGTAATTATCAGTATATTAATATAAAAATATTCAGTGGGTCCCCATTCCCAATGACGAAAAAATGCTAGTATTTTGTAATGAATGAACAACCATTTGATCGATCAGAGAAATAATGAAGAACCATTTGATTGATTTGGAATTTTGTGAATGAAATTGGAGATTTGATGAAACATTTTCTCTAATTTACACACGAGATCAGCAATCGAGAATTCGTAACTGACTTGTCAGCAAACGAAGTTACGATAAGTAGTCCTATAAGTTTATATCTTCTTTCATGTTTTTCGGTTTTAATTTCAAAGGTTCATATGCTGTCGTTGAAATGATTTAAGGTTTTTTTCATGTTTACTTAGCTATTCCATTGACTTTATCCGCTTTTCTCATACATCTTACTAACACGCACATGGCTTGCCGTCGTAGTACACTCTTTCACAGGTTTGCCATCTCTTTTCATTGTACCACTAGTTGAGGTTAACTGATGGCAAGGAGGAGCAAAATCGTGGAAAGAAAAAATTCAATTAAAAAAAATAAGTTTTCATTTTGTTGTGTAAACTATCAAAAAATATGTTTTTATAACACTGCTATCCTTAGCCATCTTTGTCCACTTAGCCATCTTGTGCAGAGCGACTTGTATATCGAGCAACTTTGTCACACACACACACTAGCATAAATGAAAGTTACTTTTGTTGCTATGTTATAATTAATGCAAAACTGTGCCAAGGAGGTTTACCTTTAATTTCTTTCGAGCTTTCTGTGTATGGAATAAAATTGTATTACAAATCAAGTTTACGAAATTTAATACTTCATTTATTTAATTTCAGGGATGTATAAAGTCTTTGAACCAGACTCTGCTTATTATTTTTTTACTGTGTAAGTCTACGTTTAATTCTGACGTCTTTTCTTTTTAACTTGTCGTAAGCTACAAGTATACAAGTACTTAAAAGGGCGAGCAAGCTTTCGTAAACAACTTTACGTCGGCAGATGCACAAAAGCCTGCGTTGAAAGCTTTAATGGATTATAAACTTTTTTGCTACCGCATGTATGCACTTTACGTAATGAATTTAACGGAGGCAAGGGATAGTTTTAAATAAAATAGTTTCATAAATTTAAAGTGGTGCTTTTAGTTTTGTGAAATATTGAGGACGGAACTTCATCAACCTTTCTTATTTCTACTTTCTTTTTATAATCAAACTCGGTTTTCCTCACAAATGTCCTTAAGAATTTAAGGTTTTAATTCCTTTTCTGTATCGATGGCTACCTGGCTTATTTTGAATGGGTCTTACTAGGAAAGTATTAATGTTAACCACATGCTACTTTTCAAGTTTATAGAATGCTGATTGCAAATAAATTCCATCGCTGCTTATACATTGTACCAAATAGTAAAATGGAAACTGTTCACCAGATTTTGTTGGGAACGGCTGAAGCTTGAAACGGTATGACATTAAGAAGTGAAACAGAGTACATATATACACATGAAATTACACTTGTATCGCAGACAGCTTAAATATGTGTAGTTCTCATATTTTGGTTTATTTTTTAAGCAGAAAATCCTATATTTGTTTCATTTTTTAGTTTTACTGGAGTTCAAGTGTAAGTTAAGAAAAAATGTATATGTCCAACAGTACATTTCAAGAGGAAAATTGTTTGATTCAAGTTTGATTGGACATGCAGAAGAATAAATTTGTAATATTTTGAGTAAGTATTAACTTGTAACAATGTAATAATTAAATTTTTTGCATTGTCATTTACTCTTACATGCACATTTGGTAATTTTGTATTGGTATATGGTAGGTGTCTTCTATAACGGTAGCGCAAATAAGTATGTCTAGAAATGAGATCGTAACGAAAAGTGAAACACATCAGTAGTGGAGAAAGCGAGCGATGGATAAAGTCTCTTTTTCCACTGCCAGTGCCAATTTTAACATTTCAGATTTAGTTTACTATCAGTCATTAGCAGACTGATAGTAAACTAAATCTGAAATGTTAAAATTGTTGTTATGCTCTAAATGCCTATCTACATCTTTATTGAGCCAGCTAGCATAAAAGTTTGCTTGCTATCGGTGTATTGTATGCGCACTTTATTGTATTATAATATATTTTCTGCCAATAAAATTTCTTTGATTTTATTACATGACCTTAATATTTTAATTTTTCGCTTCATAATAATGATATATAAAGATGTTTCCATGGTTGAGTGAGTTTAAATTTTGTTGCTTCTTATTTTCTCATTCTACCGTGTAGGATTAATATGGCCCAATATTTTTTAGTCTTCTTTTAGCGTTTGAAGGAAAGGACTTCTGATGCATTTGCATAGAAAAAAAGGAGTTGAAACCAACAAAACTTAAAGAAAGGGTGTTCAATGTTAAAAAGGTGGTATAGATTCCCTCATATTTGTATTCGTTTTCTCAATCAATGGTGTAACCAAATCTATCAACTCTTGAAACTTTTCCAAATCCAATCTTCAATTCTTCAATCAATGATATTCTTGAAGTAACTTAGTTAATACCAAGTCTGTTGATGTTCGTGAGTATATTTTGGCTTTTCTTGAACCATTTTTCGACCAGTGGTGTTTTTGTTCTTTGACATTTAAGCATCAACACGACACCTACAGCCAAATATTTGTCTGACATCTTAATACTACACTGGCCACTGAGAGGCTGCACTACCCACTGAGAGGTCTTGCTCACGTGAAAACGTTTAAGGGTCGACAATATTATTGCGCGATAAATAAATTGATTGTTTTGCCTCAATATATCGTACACAATAAAAGTATTGCGCAATGTTATTATAGGTCTAGAGCCCGACTAACGTGCATAGTTCTTTTTATTTGTGCTCAGGTCTAATTATTTAAAAAAATACACTTTATTCTTCCACCTTGGATGTAACTTTAGGCATTTTGTTGAGGACGTTACCACGATGGTTCTCTGAAGTTATTATATTTAGTGTTATATTAATCTATCTTTATATTCTGCATCATTTCTAAGATACAGTTTCCTTTTATTTACTTTATTTATTCTGATATTATAAGTCACAATGAGAAATGGATAACTTTTAACTAAATCTAGTGACGATCATTTGAATATCAAATCGATTGGTAGCAGCCAAATGAAAAGAGTGTGTCATTAATTTCACTCTAATGCTAGCATTGGCGAACAATATTATATATTGGAGGTATTAAATTTGAAAATTAGCTCCTAATTTCACAAGTCCACTCGAGCAACTAAACATCAAAAGAAGGCGAAATTATTTTGTCAATATTACTTAATGTATAACAATGATAGTTTATGTATAACAATGATAGTTTTAAAACTTAATGTATAACAACGATAGTTTACTTAATGTATAACAATGATAGTTTATGTATAACAATGATAGTTTTAAAACTTAATGTATAACAACGATAGTTTACTTAATGTATAACAATGATAGTTTTAAAACTTTTGTATTGACGAGTGGCAATTTAGAGACGAAGGATTTATTTGCTTTGAATGTTCTATAAAGGTCTCAAGTATGAGTAATATCTATGAACGTTTTTAATGTGTTTCGTTGTATTACAACATAAAGTAATTAAAGAAAATAGAAATAATACTACATCACGTAGTTTCATTTAATTGTGGATTCTAGACTAATAATAAAAATTAATGAACTAGCCTACAGCACATGCTCGCCAAGATCAAGGGTTGAATATAGCTTTGAGTATTATTGTACAGTAAACAATTATTGATTGATAAGCTGAATATCGATTTTTTCCTATATTACCCCGGGCTTAAAAATATTTCATTACATCGTTGAACATCCTCTAAAATATTGAAAACTGACCCTTAACCAACCCCACTACTCTCTTACTGTAAAGGTTCACGCCATTCACTAAGGAACGGCCGACCAAAACATTGTTGAACATAGCAAAACCTATATCTTATTCAAATTTTATGTCTTTATGGATGATAATTGAAAAAATGTGATAGTAAAGTGGACTATTTTACCGTCCGTGTTGTTACGTGTGTTGTATGTACCGGTCCGGTTTCGCATGGATATTTGATAAAACGAAAATTCTCAGATATATACATTTTTTACAAAACTTACATCAATTATATATCTTTGGTGTAACATAAAGTATCTATGCCCGGGTTATTTGTCTTCGACGATCTGATACCTACTGATTATCAATTACTTTGGTCCCATTGCCCACTGGTAACCAAATAACTACAAGTTGGTTTTGGTGAGCAAGGTGGACGGAGATAAATCCCGCGGCCGACAATCTCACTATTAGTATGAACAAGTAACCGCTATTATTGGTTTTTCTGTAGTAACAGTCCTGATGGACGCTGAAGATCGAACAAAGTAGAGGAAGCTTGTAAATAAAACCACGGATGCCTTTCAAGGGCACGAACTTCATAAAAGAAGAAGACGACCAAAAAGAAGATCACTTTGTAATTATTTACAGTGGGAAAACAAATGATCAAAATCGGCCATAACTATAAAAATGAAGGTTTCAATCCAATGAGTTTGAAAGTTACCCAATTCAGTCTGTTGTTAAAATAATCCATTTCTAACATTACACAATGCATAATAATCCATTTCTAACATTACACAATGCACTTCCGAATATCCGCATTTCAAAAGAACAAAAAAAAACGAGACACGCAATTGTCGTCATCTTAAGTTGTCACTACAGTGTTACACCATGATGACCAAATGACCATCATAGAGTGTTAAATCGACTTATAATCGAGGCGATTGCCGCATCACGCGACATGTGGTCGTGGTACTTCGGAGAGAACCCGTCCGTGGAAAGGAAGCTTTCTCGTACCGCTTTCTAGCTATAGCAACGTGGTGACGGTCATGTAAGACTTTAGGGCAAGGAAAATGGTCAATAAATAAAATGATACTTTGGAGTATCCACGTTAAATAACTTAATTATCTTACCGTTATCGCAGTTATTTATTGTTGTACGGTCTTGTTTTGTTCATAGTAAATAATGAGACCAGCATCATAGAAGAGATTTATCTAGTTAGAGAAACGCAAATATCGACACGAAAACTTCGAAACAGTAATATTTTTAAAAAGTTTAAAAATTGGCAAATAAATGTACGTAATAACTTTATGACTGAGTAGAAAGTTGTTTAAGATTTGGGACCATGTTGCTGATATAGACTTTGTTAAGTAAAGGGGGAAATGTAAAATAGAAAATCAGTAGTCTTTTAAAACGATATTATATTCTGTTATGTTTGGTCTACGTTTTGTATGCATAAGTGCATTTTAAAAAGTGTTACAGTTAAAAACGAGGCAGTTTAATCATGCGTCTATTCTGGGGCATTAATTTCTAATAATAGTGGATGTACTAATGAACTCAAAAGGCGTATGACGACTACTAGGTCTGTTACGGACAAGTTGAGGAAGATATGAAAGAACAGTAACATTACGAAAACCCTACTCATTCAGGCATTAGTGTTTCTTATTTTGCTCTACGTCGCAGAGGGTTGGACATTACGTGAAAGCAAGAGAAAAAATGTAGACACCCTGGAAATATGGTGTTAGATAAGAATGCTTAGAGTATTGTTGACAGCGTTTCATAATAATGCTTTCATTCTCCAAAATCTCGGTATCAGGAAGTATTTTTCCAATTTTGTATAAACCCGAATAATGACATTCTTTGGATATTAGGCATAGCAACGCCAATATTGAACGCCTGGTGGTACAGGCCAAAGTGAAAAGTACCAAACAACGTGGAAGTTAAATTTAGGTAGCTGCGGATGTTCTGCTACATGAGTGCTCCTGGAGAACAGATGATAGAAAGGAATGGCGTCATACCTTATGAAGTATCACTCATCTGCAACACGCTTGACACGACGACCATGACCATTCTGCTAAGAGTGTAACGAATAAGAATCAGAATTGTTATATGGTAAGCCATTCTATGTACATTTGAAGACGGCACGTCTATTTTTAAATATTTTAGTGAAAATTATTTTTATTAAATTGTTACTCAATACTTGAATTGTAAATCGTAATATTGCCGTTCAAGTAAAATAACTCTTACTGGGTTTATTTAAAGTATATTTATTGGGATTCTGCATCAGAAATATACCAGTTGCAAATACTTTCAATTTTTGTCTTAAAAATCATGACAATATCACTTTCTTTAAATTTATTATACCTCTATTCATATTATTTTTTTCTTCGTGCCTGATTTCATTTTTTTACATTCAAGTGATTTTTGAAGTGAGTGTACTTTAGCAAATATGAATTTTTCATTGATTTCCTAAATAAAGAAAAGCAATGAATTTAATTGAAAGAAAGCTTGTTTTGAGAGATAACTAAAGGTCGTTTTGGGCAGATAGAAAAGGCTGTTCACAGTATATACCTTTTCACAAGCGAGTGCCAAAAATAGCAACGTACCGAAGATCGTATTTTCTAAATGTTTAGGGACAAAAGCTTGAAAGTTTTAGCCATAATAAAGTAGGTTTTAGTTACGTAGAAGTTGGGTAATGGCAATCGTAAGAAGGTTAGTAAAAAGGTTTTAAGTTGATTCGTTTAAGTAATGGTCCGGTGTGCCTCGGTCCGGTGTTACTACGAGGGACAACTTTGTCAATGTAATGTTGTCCCATTTTCGATGTCTACATATTTGAGGTAGAATCAATACTTGTACAAATAAAAGTACGAATTCAATCTTTTCCATTTTCATTCTACTGCAAGTATCTTTATTTATTATTTATCTATTTAATCTCATAACACCATTTTCCTTCAATTTATTTAAGTTTATTTCAAAATAAATTGAAGGAAAATGGTGTTATGAGATTAAATAGAAATTTAGTTAGATTGAAATTCCTAGTAAATTTTGCCGTCTATTATTTCAGCACGTTGATGACCAGTATATATATATATATATATATATATATATATATATATATGTGTGTATATATATATATATATATATATATATATATATATATATATGTATTGCAGATTTTTGATTTCGTTGCATCTATTATCAACAAATATGAGAGACTGATTCATTCCAAAGAGGTTTTTGTATATGTATATATATATATATATATATATATATATGTATATATATATATATATATATATATATATATATCAAAACATACAATAATGCACGGCCCCCCCCCACGAATGTCTGTTTGTATGCACACTTTTCTCAGTAAATATTAAAAATATTTTATTCTTATTTATATTATTGGATAGAATGATTTGCAGATGAGGTTCAAAGCCATAATTATTAATATTTCTTTGGACATCCGGCTCCTGACGATGAATGTCAATGAAGTCTGGAAAAGTATTCGTCAGTGAGGTATCTCGCTACTTAAACCTTTAAGGATACATAGAAACAATATATGGAAATTGATTCTTGTATGTGTAAATATTATATAAAATCCTCAATAAACGTTTAACTGTTTAAAAAACATAATTTTTCCGCTCAATTTTCTATATCTCAGTTTATAAATTTTTTTAAAACCTATAATTAACTTTTGTATCGATTTTTGTTAACTAACTCAGTTCAAATTTCCCTTTATATCGTAATTTTCTAACGAATGGTTTAAAATATATGACCGTGTTTTTCAGTAACATTTTATACGCAGGTTTTCACACATTGACGCCTCCGTATTTTCTTTACCGACCCGTTCGTTAGCTAATCGGAAACTGTATTAATATATAAGTTTCATTCAGTAAAAGCTGTAGGTCTCATTTGGTAGATCAAGTAATTTGATATTCAGTGCACATAATTTAGAGCACAACTGAAGGAAACAATTTTGAAACCACAATATTTTCAAGCCTTAATGTAATGTTAGTTGGAGATACAATTAATTCAATACGATTTTAATACGTTATCAGTTGACGTGATAATATGATGAATGAACCTAGTTGTTTGTTAACTTACGCAAAAATGATTTCTTTAAAATAGGAAATTACAATAACACCACCGTTATTGGAAAGGAATATTATTTAAAAAGAGGAAGCAGGGAGTTAGCAGTAAAAAAATCGGTTACGAAATAAACTACTGAATCATTAACAATTTATGTAATTTTTCATAAGAAATTGCTTAACGAAAGTTTCGTTCTTTATATAATAGAAGTAGTTTCCAATCCAATTCAAAGGTACAATGTTATATAACGTCAAAGATATTTGATGGTCTGAATGTGATTCAGACCATATCTCTCTTGAATTTCGAATGAGCATTGAGTTACAACTGCTAAAATACAATGATAACGGAAATGCAGAATACTTATATTTAAGAGAATTATCAAGACAAAAGCCATTTATTAAAATCACATTAAGGCTTTAATTAAGCTTTCTGAGTGAGCACAATACCTCTTACCTTCCGTTAATGTTACGAGCTGGCAATTATCGATCGGGCGCAGGCGGTCGTTATGTCTTCGAGAGCTCCACTTTGGAGAATATTTTTAAACATGCTGTTGTGTAACATCTTATGACAGGTACTAGGGCTGTGACAGTATATTTTAAGTGCCCGATTGATTTTAAGTTAATGCATATTATTTTATAGTTTTAAAATTAAAAAAAGTACGTCACTATATAATTACGTAATAAAAATAACGAAGAAAATGATTCCGTTTTTGAAAGTTGTTTTTCATATGGTTATTTATTTTAATCACTTAACTTTTCACTTCAGTTGCTGTATAGTCAACAAAAATATCAATGTCTGATTTAATCATTGACAGGATGAAATTTGAAGCGAAAACTCATTTTTATAACGAAACATATATAGAAGCCAATATTTTAATACTCTGGAAATACTCGTATGCAAATATTTTCCACGAGGAATGTTTATTTATAAGTAAATTAATAATATGTGAATAAGTCACAATAAAAATTTACATCTTAGTAAAATGTAAACATAGTAGTTACGTTATTATGGTAAATAAAAGACATAATTTCCACTCAGAAACGGTTTTCAAAAATTTTACCCTTTAATAGAATAAATATCGTTTATATACAATTAAATATATTTTCGGCCATCTTATAACGTAGATATGAAATCATTTTTCAAAAGTTTTCATTATGGAAAAACATATTTCTTTTCTTATATCCAAAAATACAGATGACGTAAACATTAAACTCATTAAATATATTTGGAATCATAATGTTATCGGGACGAGAATTTATAAGAGTACTCGAGATATTTGCATCACTCAGCCCTTAATAACCTCTGACTTCTCCCTTTTTTACTTCTCCTTTGCGTTCAAGAGATTGCGGTTTCTTCTCAAGGTCTACTTTGCGATTATAATTAACAAGCTTCAACGACAGGCACTAAACTTAAGTAGTCAAGAGGAAGGACCAAAGTAGTCAAGAGGAAGGCCTACTTATTACATAGTCAGTTTCAAGTGACCAGCTCGTAAGTAAGCTAACTTAGCAATCTGGTTATTTTGAAACCATAAAAAAATTAGTCCTTGCCTATAAAAGGTATTATATATGGAATATATAAATTGTTGGGTTAACATTTTGTTTGATTAGTGTTTTTGGTAAATATTTTGAATTCGATGTGTTGTGAGGCATGGCTAGTAATCTAAAATGCGCAAATCGCGAGCAAATGCGCCTTGAATAAGTTCAGCTCTAGTGGAAGCCTGTTTCCCTTTTCGCCGGAAATTCGACACGACGTCCACAGTGGATTAGTACTATGACTGTAATAAGACACTGCAACGAATAAAGACCTTTTCGCTTCGGTAAATGTTGCAATTTGGTGTTTTTCCAATTCTTATGCCGTTAGAAATTATATTGACTTCCTTTTTAATTGCGTAAATTCAAAACAGGTAACCCAGGCAGATTGCCACATGAACGGCTCTTTCTCAGTTGGTCTAGATATAATAAAAAATATCGGAATGTTTGGATAATTTAAAGGATAACTTATTCCGCATTTCGGCAATACTTACCCTTTTATTTTTAAAAATAACTAATAATAAGGAAAGTTAAACAACTGCTATCTGAGAGGACTCGAGAAATATCACTATAGAAAAGATTTATTGAATGTTTTCGTTATAATTTGTTTCAGAGAAATAAAACATCTTCAATATACTTAATAAAATTACAACATAAATAAATGGCCACAAAATAAACCATGTATGGACTTATTTTTATAAGAACTGGACTATATTTTACAGATAAATCTTTGTAGAGTGTGTTAGGATTATAATCAGTTTTGAAATTTGTTACCATAAATTAAACATTGGTGAAATAATAGTAAAAACTATATATTATAATGTATAGCGGGTTGAACCTAGTACTGACTTATTTTGTATTCCATTACAGTTATTCTCCCTTGAATAATACGAAAAGTAATTTGTAATAAAAGTTTATTATTTACTAGTAAACTTTATGACAATTATGATAATTAAACTATATAAACATGAATAATAAATAAAAAATAAAATAAGGTATGGTAAAAGGTATCAGAATTTCCCATCATACAATACTTGGATATCATCAGGGTTGTAGCATCCATTGGTTCATAGGTAATTTATATAATCTACTTGCAAATTATTAAGTGAACATATAACGAAACTCTGCAGCCGATATATTGATTGATTCCCAGTTGTGAATAATTGATTATTTCTTAAACCGCAAACAGAAATTGCTACGCTGCAGGTATATTCGACGCCTTCTTGTATTAACATTTAATGTATGAAACGCCGCTGAGAACGTGTTTTTCACATTGAAACACAGTGTTGTGTATATAATTTATCATATAATATAATTTTCTTTTCATCAGAATTTTAAATTATACATTTGTTAAACAATTTTTATTATAATTAAAATTCTCATAATTATGTAGTTTTTTTAATCAATTGAGTTAACATTTTAATAAACGCAGTAAATTTTTCAGAGCTTCTATTACGATTAATAGAAGCTGTGAAGAATTATAATTTTTTTATCAGTCCATTAAAAAAGAATTGTTTATCAGCAATTTACCTTAGTTTTTGAAATTCTTCATATTGTGCGCTTGTTTATCAAAAGAGTTGCAGCGAAAATAAGACCTAACGTATACACAGGGGATAAAGGAATTTGGGGAATAGACTAAATATTCTACGGCTCATTTAATGCTTTTTATAAACTGGTGTTTCTAAAATGTTTTCTGAATCTATATGAATCAAGTCAATTGAAAAAGCAAATTAAATCACGAATATAAACTATTTTTTGTGTGGTTTGTTAGCCATGACAACAAGAAATATTCGAAAACAGAAGAAAGATTCGTGAAAAATTCCCAAATGTCCACTTAAACCATATTTGTGTCAATTTACTTTTAGAAATGTGACGCAAATATGGTTTAAGTGAAAACACATGACTCATCTCTTGGCATAATGAATATTGCTGTTTTATAAGAGTCAGAATAATGTATTTAATAACATATTAAGGCGGAATCACAGGTTGAAAGTTTATAAGGTAATAATTCTGCTTTTGCAACTTTGATAAAAATTTCTTCAAAGATCTATTCAAAATGCATTTTATTCTAATAGCTTTTTCATCATTTCCAAAAAGTGTTATTTTAATTTTAATGATTGTAGAAAAATCGCAATGTTTGTCGTTACCATGGAATGTAGTAATACAAATTATACTTCAACAATTATCCAATCATGAGTTAACGATCGAAAAGTCCACCAGAAATTATATAATAAAAATTATTGTATAATATAATTATTATATATAAAATTACGCAACGAGTTACGTTTCTGCTTTCAATAATAAAATGTCTTAAAAAACCAACTTCAAAAAAGATTTTTTAAAAGATGTTTTACTTTAGAATTATTAGTGATTAATATATTAATATTCACCATCACAATTATTACCTTTCTTGGAATTTTGAGTAATTATTAAAAGTCACGGGCAAAAGCTAGTAAATAGATAATTTCATTTTGGTCTAAAATTGATTATCAACAACACATAGAAATGAAGCGATAGTAGTAGCCGGCAATGGTTAGCTGTTAGCCATTGAAGAGTTCAGTTCTCCATAACCGAAGTTCAATATCAGATTTTGCAAATAAAAACTACCACTTGAGGAAATCCATTCTCCATATCCGAAATCCAATTACAGATTTTGCAAAGTAATAACTAAAGTAACAATTAACAAGGATTTACTGCAATCCGTTAAGGAGTTATATTATTCATATTTAGAATTCATCATGACACAGGGAGCTGGTCAACGGTGCAGTTACTTTGCAAAGTAAAAACCACCAGTAGTAGATATTTTGAATTATGTTTGATTTACTACCATTCGATAAGGAGTTGCATTGTTCATCTCCAGAACTTATCATCAGAGCCTGATCTGGTCGATGGTATAGTTATTTTGCGAATTTAAAGATCCTGTTAGCAAATATCTTTAATTACGCTTGATTTACTAATATCCGTTAAGGAGTTCCATTATTCATATCCAGAAATTATCATCAGACTTGGTAAGGGGTGTAGATATGTTGCCAAATAACAACTATCCGTAGCAAATATATTGAATCATAGTTGTTTCACTGCCATTCGTTAAGCTGATCCATCCTTCAATTCAGGACCTCACCATTAGATCATCATCATGTTTATATGGGACTACACCTATAGCACTCTCTTTCAAATAGAAAAATAATCAACAAAATCGTAAATAGTAAAGAATTGTCGCTGATCATACATAAAAAAAAAAGATTTCGACGAATTGAGACCTTCCTCCTATTTTAAAGTCAGTTAAAAAGTACATTAAAAAAATAAATACCTACATGCGTACATATATATATATATATATATATAAAGATACGTACACTCAATGTATATACGGAAAACAGCTCAAAGCGAACTCATCTGAATTAATATAAATTTCTTAGAACTTGAAAATAAAATTATGAAATGAGATATTTCCTCGACGATACCATATATTTGCTGCGAATTTCTTGTAAAATATAAGCAAAAAAGCAATTTTCAAGGGCGGTCCGCGATGATTAGGTGTTGCTTCGTAAATTAGGTTGCACATTTAAATATTGAAGTCAATATTTTTGAAGAAACATGCGTACGTAAATATTTTCCATAAGAAGTATTTATGTAAATCAATAATATGTGAACTAGTTACTCTAAAAATTTACGTACTAGAAAAAGGATATATTGTTACGACAAGCAAGAAGAATTAATTTTGTTTTAAATAATGGTATGGAGATGATGATATCATTTCTGTTGTATTTTTATTTTAATTGGTTCAAAGTTATTAACAATATCGCTTTAGGAATATCGTTTTTATAACTTTTTACGTCTAAGATAAGAAAGCTTAATCCGTAAAGCTATTGCGTTTTAATATCTCATCAAAAGGATTTGATAAAAGTTAATTAATTTTTTGACAATTTATGTTTTGTGTAGTGTAGGAGACGTTGCAATAGGGAATTTAACAATTTTTGGAAGAGAGTTTAAACATACAGCGCTCATAAACATACAGTTACCATATTTTTCCCGAGAAACGTGTTTTAGATTGAAAAAGTCGACTTTTATTGCAATCAGGCAAGCCTTCGTGTCAGCACATTTAGCCACATGAAATGTAAATTCCATAAAGTCACGATTACAAAAAATAAAAAAGGAAGATTTATCTCAGTGACATACTTCGTTATTCTATAGTGACACATAAATATGTTTATAGATTCATAAACTTTAAGAATACAATATTATTGATTTCATTAAATAAAAATATTCATTCCAAATTTATCGCAGTTAAATATCGTTAATATTTATTATTAATTAAAACGCAATGACATACATTAATCGAATATTTTAATTTATAAACATTACAATCATACTGTAACAATTATAATAACGTACGGTTTTATGTCTCTATTGTTAATAATGCCAAATTATATACAAATTGATGGTTATTTACTATTAGTTGATGAGTCCGATAATTTAATTTGTATTCAAAGATTTAATTATGATTTGATTTTTATACAAAATTTTGCTTGAATAGATTACCTAGTTCGCTTATATGTAGGTGATAATAAAATTTATGTAATAAAAGGTTAATTACGTCGTTTGTAGGTTGACACATTTTTTTTAATTTTCAACTGTTTGATGTTACATCAAAATATTTAAATTGCTTTCGAAGGCTCTACTAAAGATAAAAAATAAAATTTAAAATAAATTTGAAAAGTAATTTTAAAGTAATGCGATAACCAAGTAATCACTACAGGAGAGGCAGATCAATATTTAAAAATACACAAAAATATTTTTAAATTCTCAAAAACGCCCGATTCAAAGTATATTTTCTTAGGCTGTAAATAGTTTTTAAGTGATGTGCTGTCAAACACACACGGATATAGGACAACTCTAAAAAAACTTCTATTCTCTTTTATAATCAACGAATTCTTTACTCATAAAACGTTTGCTTTTTCTTTATTGTTTATAACTTCATAAATTTTGATGTGGTTTTCGTTATAGTTTAGGTTATTTTATCTGGTAGGTTTCTCTATGTAAAACATGATACAGGTATTGGAATTACGAAGATATCTTAATATTTATGAGAGGTTTTCTGCAGTGCAGGTAAGCAAAAATTATTATGGACGGCGAAGACAGCATTGGCGCTGGGCCATTCGATCATTAAAGTTGAGCATCACAATTTCCACGCAGACTGAGCTGCTGGAAAAAGCCAGTATATTGATATATTGGTTGTAATATTTTCTGTGTGAAAAATATGTAATTAGTTTTATTTAGTTCCTGTGTGTAGAGTACGGCTAGTTCGAAACAACATTTTTTCATATTATTTCGTACAAGAAATCGAGGGTGTCTGCTTGATTGGATCATATCCTAATTTGGAATAGGTGTCGATGTATTTAGATTAACCACAGAAACAGAAAAAAAAACAAGAATTTCAACCTAAATAGACACCTCGTATTTTATAAGATTTTACGGTAATTAAGGTACTTACAGATGTAAATTTTATCGAAACAAAAGGTAACGTGAACGAAAAACGTTAAAAATAAAAATCGCTATTTAAGTGGAAAACGACTGCAAGGTGTGTCTATCTTATTTAACTTTAGACGTTGCGCAGGGAAACCGATGTCTTTAGAGCTTTTTAGTGTAAGATGGTAATAATAAAAAAGCAATAAATTAACCTTAACGACTCAATTTCGTCAGTGCCAGGGAATATAAAAAAGAGTGATTTATTTTAAAAGCTCTCGTAAATCTGTTTCAGTAACTTACGATTTTACTTATTTTAATGCTGAAGTTATTTAAATTGTCTATATCGCAAAAGAAAATTAGGCCAAATTCTTCACCAAGGACATAGATGGCAACATTAACAAGAGTATACTTGACAAGGGTAGACTAATGATTACCCAGGATTAAATTGAAGGGTTTTATCATGCAATTAGCTTTACGTGTGTTTCTTGAGAGTAAACTTACTGGACAGTTTGATTACACTGGCTAGAAAAACAGAAAATATCGTCTACAAAGAAGTAATATAAATATCTTATCTAGAAGACCGCATAAGGGAAATTTGTTTTGGTGTAATTATATTATAAGAAGTAAAGAACATTAATAAATGCTGGGTGGAATTTTTCGCCAAGTAAGGGTGAGTATTTAATTATTGCAATACCACGAGTGTTGTAATAATTAACTAATAAACTATCTTCTCCAAAGTACAAGAAACAAATTTTGATAATTCGGTTGATCAATTTCACTGCTGAATGGTTAAAGTTTCATCATTGAAATGCGTTTTTTTAAGCCAATCAATTTTAGCGCGATTACAGCCCTTACACAGACTGTTTTACTAATTACATCTCGCTTATTGGATATTTTACTGTTATAAAGCATATTACATATTGATTGCGTTTTTAAAAAAGTCGAAGATGCATTTCGTAGACAGTAATTTCATACAAAGCATATATTTAAGAAACTTTTTATTTTTTTATGAGATTATCTTGAGTCAAAATAAAATTAAGAACATAATATTGATTGAATGTGCTTATCAATCAATGTTCATCACTACTATTTTACATGCTTTTACTATCGTTTTATTTTTCCTTTGCGTTTAAGAGATTGTTCCTTCTCAAATTCTACTAAGCTAACCGTCTACCTTCTAACTACAGGTCTCAGAGACATAACTTTAAAGTTAACTTGGGTAGACTTAAAGGAGGACTGTTTGTTACTGAGACTCAGATCACATGGAAATTTTATTACCCTGGCAAGAGAACCTAGGATTTTCATTTGCAAAGAACTACTATAGATGAAATATGTAGGACTGTAGAGGCGAAATTTTGGTTAATTTGTGTCGATAGTTCTATTTTCCATCCTATGCAAGTAAAATCGTGAGTAACTCCTATTAAATATTTCATTAATGATTTAAGTTTGATAACGATCGGTTAATTGTAAAGCAGTTATATTATTATATAATTTTCTAGTGAAACTTAAGTAACCTCGAAGAATTAGTCGCTTTCAGGCGACAAATGTTTCTCTTCTCAATTCTTTGGTTTTTTTCTCTACGCTCTTAACATGTTAAAGTGAAACTTTTATTGTATCGCCTCAGAATATTTCGTTTACCTATCGCATGTCGCATTACAGTCGGCTGCGGAGTGGGGGTAAAGAAACCAATATGGCGGTACCTATAGCTCTCATCAGCTGTGCAGCGTTGGTATGGTACTACGATCGATGCAGTTTTTACCAGACACATTGAAAAAATAGAATGCATGTCAATGTTTACTTATTTTAGTTACCACAAAATATTATTTACATTTATAAACTGTGAGACTCAAAGCGAAGATGAAGTTAGTGATCAAATAATCGAAATTTAAAATAATTCAATGATTTATATAAATATTGATCTACGTTTTTAATATGTATATATATATCATACCGAACATTGTATTTATTTATGTATTCTGTACTTTAGTACGCAGAGTAAAATAAACATTCATAGTTATATATCTTGTCTACTATTATCATTTCCTTTTTCACGTCTTAAGTTAATATTACTTTTAAAATCATAAATCAAGTAGCTTTCGAAAAATTCTCAATTAAATGCCTACAATCTGATAAAAAGTTTCACTTTCATCGTGGTGTCCTAAAACCACACAACTTGTTTCTCTTCCAATTGCCTGTCTTTGGCCATTTTGTAAATGCTCATATATTGAGTTCGATTCATAAGTTATGGTATTTAGGCATACCTGAAAACTTGGAAAACACTTACAAATTTTAACTAAAAGAGTTTTTTAACTTGGACGCAAGCGCTATGGTAAGCAAGAGCGGCAATGAAAATACGCGGAATATTTTTTATATTTTTCCATTCTTAAACTAAAATAAATATGTTTTACCATATTATGCATAAAGTATTGAAAGGTCTTTCTGTTTTCTCTAAAAGCATCAGTTCAAATACAATCATAATAAATATGTTAACCTTTATAACTTGTTCATATTAGTTTTGTATATTTTCTGTTCGTTTTGAAGACAAACACTTTAAGGCAAAATCGACCTTAGAGAAAAATCAACACACATTAAAATTATTGGTCTGTACAGACAAATACTCCGGGTACTTAGTTATAGACTATCCGTGATAAATACCTAAATTTTCTTCATTTCCATAAAATCTTCTAGCCCTATTTATACACCTTGGGGATGAATAAAAAATGTTTTTCTTTGTGAATATCAAGGCAGTTTGTAGGCCTTTAGTTGTGGAGATTTTGCCATGAATCAGTCAGTGAGTGGTATTTGGATTTTATACATTATATGATATTATACATTCGTATGCAATATAATTTTTATTCACTTATAATATAGTTTAATATTAATTTAAAATCAACCACCACTAATATAGTTCGCTCGTATCTAGATTGAGTGACGAGGGTGTAAGCGAGCGCTGGCGTTCGAAGCAGAGTGAAAGTGTACTGCAGCGATGACATCACGCGACTATCATTCTGAAGTCATTGTGCACGTGCACTAACTCCAGCTACTGGGTGATTCACGATAAAGTTTAAATACGAGTATTTACATGTGCAGTCGAAAGTAAATATTCTCTATACCAATCTTTTATATAAAATAAACGTTGGACGTTTCACTTTTAACTGGTCTATAAGAAAAAGCTAATAAGATTTACCAATCTTACTTACAACAACGTTATAAGAATTGAATAATTCAAAAAGATAATTGGTAGTTTTATTATGATGAAACTTTTAACATAGTTTTTTATTCGTTTTTTTAGGAAAATTTGATAAAAAATAATAATAATCTGACACCGCTTAGATGTGGTTAATTCATGATTCTTTTTCTCTACTAAGTAAACTAATGACGTATATTTATTGTAATCTTTGAATATTTACCTGCTACTGTAATAAAATAATGAGACTTAGAAATATCAGTGATATTAAAATTAATTTAAGCAATAAGGGAACAAGTCAAAAAAAATGTTTTTCAGGACATTTATTATTGAATGCGTTAAAATAGGCAATTACGCATATACACATAAAAAATAGCCTAAATAAGATAATTTTTAGTTTTATAACTGCTGTCTTAATAATGAACCTTTATACAAATACCGAATAAATATACCACGAGAACCCCATAGAATATCTAAGGGATACAGTCAGTCAATCACTTTTTTCCAACACAAAAGTCGAATATTACAAAAGTATAGTATGAAAAGTGTAGCTGAATTATTTATTGAATGATAGTAATTTATTTAAATTTTCATTGGGTGATTAACAAATATTCCCACGATAACGAGTTTTTTGGATTTAAAAATTGCTAATAATGGGGTAGTTTGATGAAAAATGTTCGATTAGAACTTCAGGTATCCTTAACTTTGAAATTATACCGTTGAAAAAAAATCATCTGGAGATATTTATGAAATATGCGAACATTTATATGCACAAATACAAAACAACAGCATGGATATGTTTTTGTTTTCTTGTTTTTTTTTTCTCTTTACTTCAGAACTGGTTTTCATCCATTACATCATTATTTTGACATCTGTTGCTATTTGAAAGTAAACAAAATATTCACAGCGAGTGGTTTGCATTTAAAATTTAAGTTTTTTTTTACAATTAGTAATATAATCAATTGCAATTTTACAATAAAATTGTTAGTAAATCTAATAAGCAAACTCTAATTTGTTGTTATTCATTATATAAACCATTATAATAAAAGGTTTAAAAAGTAAATATCAGCAATATAATTACAGAGAAAGGGCAAGTAGATCCGCGAAAAACGGACCTCGATAACAGCCCTAAAACAAAAAAAGGAGTTTCTGTAGAAATTTTTTTGTAAAAATTAAAAAATATATCGCCAAAGTTGGTCAAGGATTGCGACCTGTAGAGTGTCCTCATAACGTATGTCATTTTACACTTACCTGCAGACGGATAAGCGTATTATTTTTCAAAGGCAACTTTAGATCAAAGTAAATCATTTTAAGGATTAAAAATAAATTAAATATTTAGAGGAAGACCTTCTCTTTCCGGAAAGTTGTATAAAAATTGATTAGTTGTAAAATTATCCGAGTTATAATTACTTACTTTGTCAAAACTCGAGGCTGGTGTGTTAGTCTCTAACAAAACACACCCAAGGGGTATGCAATACAGCGATGTAATGTCACCGACTGTTAGTGATAACTAAAGTTCTACGTGCAATGCATGTAACTAATTCATAGTTACAGTAATTTTCTCTTAACACTTATTTTTGAGTTAATAGCAATTAGTTTTATACTAGATAAATGTAAATTCTACATAGTACTTTCTGGGTTTAATAAATAATTTAATATATGACGATAAAATCATAAAAAGACAAATTAAAGCACAATGTTTCAATTGGGTTAAGACAAGGAAAACTTGTAATAATTGACTAGGGAAATTTGGAATAAGATATCCTAACGGGAAAATATGTTTTATATGCGGTTTTGTATTTGTCCTCGTTATTGTTCCACTTTTGAATAATCAAAATTATAACAAAAATGGTTTTAAAAACTTGGTGTGATCGTGTGGAAATATTTTTTTAGGACAGCCGCAATATTTTGAATCCTTTCATAGACAAGTCATTGACACTTCATGGCATTCATAATGAGATTTGTGTTGGCATTTAAATTTACGTGAATGCAAGGAGTCACAAATACAAATAATAATATATTTGTAAATGTTATGAATTTGCATTCCTTTAAATGTAATAAATTACACGTGTATTCAAAATATATAATAAATATGTCATGCGAGAACTACTAACATTTAGAGTCTTAGTTGATAATTATAATAAGTAATGGTTGAATGACTGCAATCGTGAAAAAATCGAAATCAACACTTAATAGAAATTGTAGTTATTATTAGTGCCCACGAGAGAAACATGATTGTTCCGAGTATACTTAGGGATGTATTATGCTGGTCGAATTGAGGAGCATCGTCTGTACTTGGAGTAGAGAGAAAAAGGGACGCCTTCTTTCCTTTAAGGGACATAAAGTATTGTTGCATCTTAAAGAATCTTTGCTAAATAACCTTGAATGTGTTCAAAACTTGTGGGTTTGCTCTGTTGTCATTGTCAAATGAATGAATGTATTTAGGAGTTACGATTGCTTGTAAAGTCATGGGCTAGACGCCAACTTCACATAATCTTGCAGCTTTGTAACTTATTTAAATAAGTCATACATAAATATGAATTAATCCGAACACAATTTTTATTTTTACAATTCCGTAGTTAGCTTTCGTCTGCAACTGTGTCGGTGCAGAATTCGAAGTGGAAGCTTGAATTCTTCTTTCAGTCGTGTAGAAGCTTAATGTACAAAGCAAAAAAAGTGTAAGGAACGAAAAAAAACCGAATACAGTAGATATGTATGTTTAGATATTTGTTATATTATGATGCAATTGCTTCTCTGCAAACTGCATCCTCCGCTTTGTTATCTGGAGCACAGTTAGAGAGCTGGCTGCGGAAGAAACACGCTGTTTCCAGATCAATGCTTGCAGTTTCAAGAATCTACGCAAATATTTACAATCATCACAAAGCAAACGTCCTCAGGAAATTGTAGACCCTTGTACTGGAACGGGAAATCGGAACGATTAAAGATATTCGCGGGATGAATATATTCTCTCCACAGTCACATCTGGTGAGAATGGTAGCCTCAATGACTTTCCATTGCAAACATTTCATCCCAAATCTAGTTTCTTAGTAAGGTTTTATGGTTTAAAGTTCCGCATGAGTATAATTGTAGTACCAACTTTCAGCTGTAATTCATGTTCGGGAAGACCAAATGTATTCGGAGAATTTAAAATCTCTGTGAGATAACAATTGGAATCTTTTAAATTTAGCGCAATTCATCGGTAATATGAAATACTATACGGCGTAAAAGTTTATGTATTTTGTTTTATAATGTAAATTTGCAGCTGAAAGTAATTTTATTTACCTAATATTTGTTATTTCTTTTATAAATGTTATTTTGTAAATATAATTTAGGTAATTGAAATGATCTGGTTTATTCGGTAGGAATTACGTCTAGGGGGTTTTGCCCTTACTTAGTATACATACAGCACATATAAGTTATGTTTAAATTAAAGAATTAATGTTATAATGTTTTGGATATAACCAAGTAAAACTTTCAATTAAGAGGACCTCTTACAGGTCTCTAAAATTAGTTTAAACTATTAGATCTCTCATAATTAACTCTATACTTTCTTTTAAATTAATCGGTTTTTATTTTTTCGTTTTTTTTTATTTTATATTTCCGGAAATATGATAAATTAAAAAAAAAAAATTCTTTAATAATTATTCCTTATTTATTGTTTTATATTATATCTACTACTTTTATTGTGTGTCGTTCTAATTATTAATTAATTCATCACGAATTATTATAATTTTTTATTTGAAATAAATAACAAACGTAAGGACTTTGTAATCAATTTTGTTACCTGTCGTAACGTAAATTGAACATATTAAATTATGAAAGCACATCTAACGTCGAACTACCCAACTGCGCCAGTAATTTGCGAACTATGCATATCAATAATCGCAGCGTTTTCACATCGCGTGCGCGACCGCCCGCCATCGTTTCTATATATTTAATCGCGCCCATTTTCCGCTTCCGAAAGCGTTTTCATATTATAGAATATAATTTTCACCCTTTTGCTCGTACGTCTTACGTTATGTAATAATTTTAGGATGTGAATTTCAATGCTCAGGTTGTTTGTTTTTATGATGATTGTATTAATGAGGGATTTATACCTTGACTTCAATACATTGCAATTAAATTACATGGATTAATTGCGAAATTTGTATATTTAAATAACTCTAAACTAAAGACAGGAAGTAAAAGTCTTATTTATATAAGTACATAAAACGCAATCAAAATATTGAATTTTCAGTCATGTAATTACCATAATTACTATTGGATGGCAAACCTGCGTAAAAGTTTAACATTGTAGTTAAGTTCATTTAGGTCAGTAACGATTTCAAAAATGTAACATTTATTTTATTTTTCAGAGATCTAGGAAAAAACGAACTTTTCGAGTGGAGTCGGAAACGGAGAAGGAAGAGTTTAAATTTTATTATTAGGAAGTGATATAAGTGATGTTATTCCCTGTATCAGTGTTCAAAAAATTATAATATATAAAATTATAATTGTAACAAAATAATCTTAATACTACATGGTATGAAGATAATATTCCAGTGACACGTGATTTAAGCTGAAAACTAGGAATCTTCGGATTGATTATAACCTTCCTCAAATTCAGCTCCTCATATCCTATTTTTTTCGGAATGCAACAACTGGACAGTAATAGATTTTTTTAGTACCTGTAAGTGGCAGTAAGTGGCAGTCTCTGAAGATGTAAAAAAATTAGGATTTGAGGAGCTGAATTTGAGGAAGGTCATAATGAATTTTGATAAAGATTAAGCGTTGGAGGGCCGAGGATTGAGTAAGACTCTTACGAATAAAATTTTATAGAGGATCAACAAAGGACTGGAAGTTGTCAAATCTATGGAGTTTGAAGTGTTTTCCTTCATTTTGTGGTCTTATATCTAGGCCACAAAATGAAGGAAAACACATCCAATCTGCTTCAGCTCAACGTACAAGGAAGAATACAAGAGTGATCATGAACAGATACAGAACCTTGCGTGTAAGAAACCTGACCGAGTGGTTCAATGTGAGTTTTAAATCTTTTTTTGGAACACTCGATTGAGAACATAGCCTTGATAATAGCCAAACAACCAACCAAACGTGAAGAAGTACATCATTCGTGCTAACTGCAGTTCACATGGATAACAGACAAAAATGCTAGACGACTCGTCCTTTGTTCGTCGAAATCATCAGTTAGTGTCTACTTAAACGAGATTAACATTGGCACGCAATATTTGAGATCAAAATCATCACGTAATTCCTGCCTAGGCAATGCGTGCTCGTTAGCCGTTACCCGGGACTTTCGCTACACCGGAAGTACACGCTGAGCCGGTTTGTGACTCGCGAATTCGTGACGCGAGAGTTGTGTACGTGAGTATATTCTTATTAATATAATTATTGCATATTCACATTTTTACCACGCACTTGACCATGAGGCATTGCTGTATACCACGATACTCTAATTTTTGGAGTTATATTCTACAATATTATGTAATTTTGACTTTAATAGAAAGTTATATAAATTATCGAAATCGGTCTGGAACTTCACCACTATTTGTCAACTATTAGCCTTGTAAGGTTATACAGAGCTAATAAAATAAATAAATGTCAGATACAGGTTTATTTTCTTTTTTTGCAAATGAAATTCTGATAGACAGGGTACAAACAGCGTTGAGTTGTAGCAACAATAGAATTCCATTGGGATCACTAAACACTCTTATATTAGTACGCTGGACTGGCTTTACTTAAAGTCGTAATGAAACAATTTGATTCTCGCCATTTTAACGTTGATAGTGAGTGTCCACGCAACTAATGTTAGAGATGAGACAGAATGATAAAATAATCGATTAAACCTCGATAGATTAAAATTGTATATAGCCTACCATGTTTTGATGGATTTTTTTATTGTTAATATATTTATTATAATCTAACATGTATACAAAAACACGATTAACATTGAATAAGAATTAATTGATTATGACCATTGGCAAGCTTAAATTTTCCGTGTTAAGCGATTGCAGATATTAATGTCTGTAATACAAAGCGAATAGTTTTGTATTGTTGTATTCAGACGGATATCTAATTATTTTACGTTAATTTGTTTTATTTATGTACGAATTTGGCTACTAAAATTGTGTCACACAAACTACGAACAATATATTTCTCACTCGAAGGATACCAAAGATTCATTAAATTTAACTTGTAAATCAAGAAACAATATTCTCGGTTTATATATAAGATCTTTAAGTATTTCCGTAGTTAATAACGCCGGAAAGTTTAATTCTGTAGGAAATTTACCTTTATTGTTTTAACGAGCTTGACGGAATAATGGCTATACTAATAAACTTGCAGTACAGTTAAACCGCCTCTCTGTTGTTTTTGTTATTTCTACGATTCCAGATGAAATATTATGGCACAGATCCATATGCAACTAAGCGTTGGTTTTAATTAATTTCGATTCACTATAATGATAAGTCCTGCAATATATATACGACACATTGTTTAGATATCTCATTTGTGCTAGAATCCGGACTTTATAGCTAAAAATAAGGGTAAAAATTTATCAAACAACATTATCGGTTGTGATGTCAAAGTAGTTGAGATACGCTTCGGGTAAAGTATGTAGCATCCAGTAGTACAGCTCGAGGGTACTGTGTATCTGGATATATTTTTTCTTACCACGACTCTTGGTGGTGTACTATCGTACACCCAGATATATTTTTTCTTACCACGACTCTTGGTGGTGTACTATCGTACACCCAGATATATTTTTACTTATCACGATTCTTAATAATATGTTATCGTGCACTTAGATAAAGTTTACCTTATCACGACTCTTAGTGGTGTTCTATCGTGCACACATATACATGTTTTATTTATCACGATTCTTTGTTTTCAAAGTAATCCGTTCTTTGCGCAATCCAGCTAGCGAATTTCTTCTACGCCGTTAAGCGGCTTAACATTGATATTAAAATTTCAATCCACTGGCATTAGCACTTTTGACAACACTTTATTGCTGTAAATCTCTCTACTTTTCACTGAAATACAGACGCTTCAGCGATAAAGACCAGACCTTGACTACGTTAGATGCCTTTAGATACCGTATTTTGAGACAAGTGAGGTTATTGACAGCGAATGAATATTACAGAAAATTAATGTTTATTATAGTGGTTCATGAATATTTCATATTCTGAGACTGTTAAAGATATTATTTTAGAAATATCGTTGTAATAGACCTACATCCAATCTCGATGGCAATTTGATTGACTAGTAAGCCGAATCTATCGGCTTAAATTCGAATCGAACGTGGACAAAATTTTGTTCTCACGAATCTTATTGAGTGAGCTAACTTTGAAACTGTTTTTTTTTAATGCAAATGTTTAGTGTAAATTTATTGGAGGAAAATGTTCAGTAATACCTTTTTTGATACGACGTTGTATCTCTATATACTATTAATATACTAACTTGAGATAACGTAAACAAGTTTCTTAAAGTCCAATGTTTGTTCAAAAATTATAAATAAAAATAATATAAAATCACTGAAGTGATAGAGAGGGAAACGCAAAAACTTTTTTTTAAAAGCTAGGTGTAGATTTTAATTAATGTAATTAGGAGGTAATTATTTTATCTATCTTATATAGTTAAGAGGTAATTATTATTTTAAATTATTAACTTGCCAGGTTTGATTTTTAACATGGTGCAGTGCGATGTGAATGGTGCGAAAAATGTTCCACTGCTTTCATAAATTAAATTAACAGAAATTAAGTTTTTCGTCCGTGAGCATAATTTTAACGTTTAGGTTCACTGCTCTATTCCTGTAAATGATATCGTAATTATATACATTTAACTTACTTTTAACTATTATTTAACTAATCTAGGTTATATATTTACTATATATAATTATATTGAAATTGTTTCAGCGTGAAATAAAAATGAATAAACAAATAAAAAGATAACGTTTCATTTCACGAGTAGTAAAACAATTATAATTACAATATTTTCCCCAAATACTTGCTCACAGTGCGAACCAAATATTCCCACTTACCGCTATCTCTATGTATGTTGCGACCTTCGGAAATTAAATTATTTCTCGGTCAGGTCACTTTCTACAGCACGCCATTAGCCGGACGTGTGGTGACAATTAAACTTTCATTATGCACGTAATCCTTTGTCGATCAAACCGACTATACTAATTCATAGTTGTAGATGTATAGAAATAAACAACAGTATGAAAAAATTGTGTTCGCATTATTTTACTGCTTTTGAAGATTGTTACAATTATATCGATGACTTTTCAACTTTGACTAACAATTGTATCTACTAAACTTGTGTCAACGTATTGTTTTGATTTACTTACAATTATATCGATATTTCACAATTATATCCACAAATTTACAATTATGCCAACGAGTTTACGATTGTATCCACTAATTTATAACTATGTAACTAACTTACAGTCACGACAAACTAATACGAATAACTTAGAAATAACTTACGATTATAACGACGAACTATACGGCTAACTTAAAAAAAACTTACGATTATAACGAGTTTTAGGTCATAAAAAGCTTAAATTTCATTAGCATTTCAATAAAATTTTAAACTTAAAATGAATTGAATAAGTTCTTTGTTTGCGAATTTTATTACGATTATATATAACTTAAAACGTCACCCTGAACTTTAAGATAACCCTAAAATTGCTTCGTAATTTTAGATAATAAATTAAAAAAAAAACTAAAAAGAACGGGCCTTCAAAATAATGTTGAAAATAATATTTCTAACTTCTTCTAAACAAAGTTTAGTTTAATTTATTATTCATTACCTAAATAATGAATTAACGCATCGTTATTTCTACTTCCTGCAATTACAGGGCCGATATTTTTATATTATGTCTAAATCGAATTTTAAAACATGTCAGTACAATCAAATTAACCTTTATCATATATTTTAACCGGACATCCATTACAGTCTTCATCGTAATATTCAACTTGATAGTAAGATATAGCTACCAGAATGTACTACCGGTCAAACAGCGGTTACAACGTAGACCATGCAGTAACGATGGCCGCTAACCGGTTACCGGACATTACCATTGCGACCGACATAACTAACCTTGCCCAATAAAACATACGTTGAGATATTGTTACGGTTACGTTAATTAGGTGTACCAGCAGAGATAATAGAGTTTAATTTCAGTTAAGATAATTTTCACTGCGATTACGCTTTTAATAGCTTTGAAAATTAATAATTTATTTAAGTAAGAAATAATTTGTGGTCACCTGAAGCTCTTTACATATTATTTTCGGACTTTAACGCTCGTAACTAATAAAACATTACTAACAATTTACAAACATTATGAGGATTGGTTAAACATCCGATTTTTTTTCTTTTCGGTCTACTTCAAAAAAAATCATAAAATTTTTAGAGTAATAAGGCTAATTCCGAAAACCCATTTTGAACATGAAATTTGTTTTATAAAGGAGCTAAAAAGTTATAAAGTACAACGTTTTTGTAAATAATTCCAAATTTTAAAATTTGTTTTAAAAAGGCCTTTCAGTTAGATTTATTAAAATATAGTAGTCTATGAGACCTAAAATAAATATTTTTGAAAAAAAAACAATGCAGAAAACGTAAATCTTACACAGAAATGAAATTGAAATTAATAACACAGTTTAAATTCACTCATCTGGAGAAAGAAATAAAATAAGCAACACTATTTTCTGAAAAATACATTGGAACAGGTAGTTCCTTACATCCTACCTTTATTTTATGTTAATTTAAAAATTTATCGATTTATGAAATTCAAGAACAACTTTTAAACATTTTGACTCACCAGGACTCATTGGCCCCAAGATATTATGATATACAAGATTCATTTTGTAAAATAAACCTTTACATAATAAAATATATCTTGGTTATTTAAAATAAAGTTCAAATAATATTTAAAAAGATATAAGTAGCAGAAAAAAGTAAAATTTACAATAGTTAAGCAAAATAAAACTACAAAAAAACTAGAATTGCCTACGACTTCATTCGCGTCTAATTAGGAACTATTACCATACCAAATTTTACCAAAATCCGTCCTGTAGATTTTGCGTGACACTCGCTCAAATTAACATACAGAGAGACAGACACGAATTCTAAAAAAGTTTTTTGGCTTCTATTATCGTTTTATACGCTAAATCAATAACTTTTTTAAAAATATTTTCAATGTATAGAATTTACTGTGTTACAATTTTATTAATAGTATAGACATTCACGTAGGGCTTCATTAATCGTATAACCAAAACTCAAAGATTTATCGAAGGTACATAATTTTTTGAGTTGTTATCTTAATTAAATCTCATTCTTTTTATATGCCCAAATAAACTCAATAAAATCGCCATAATGTTAGGTTTTCAAATTATATCATACTAATACGATAAATATAAAAGTGAGTATATTTATTCCGCTTTCATGTTTATTTTAAAATAGGAATTTGTTGGTATTTAAAAAAAATATTTCCATTAGGGATAAAAGCGTGGAGATAGCTAAGAAATATTGTAAATACTAAAATATGTAATCACGTTACAGCAATATATCAGCCCTACTGCATGCTAGAGCAGGGCACTGCTGGTTACCTAAAACTGCTTAATTATTTCCAATACTAATCCAATTTATTTTCAAACATATTTTTTAAAATCTTTTCATCAGTTTTTCTCTTTCTTCTGCGAGCTATGCCGCGAGCCAAATCTACTAAAATTATTAAATATATTTACCGATACATACACTTAAAGCATTTTACGCACCATCCATCTTGCATGACCAGCAGAGAGACGTCGCTATGTAAGAAAGTGGAAATACGGTTTAGTCTGTCCTTCTGGTTTTTTATGGTGCTTTGCTGGTTATGTATGATGGATGGTGTGCAAAGGCTTTAAAATAAATGTGACGTCACCGACAAGATGGTATTATGGGCGACATGAGGCCGCTTCGCTATCATTATATTATCTTATTCTACATGGATGTGAAGTATTAAATGAACCAAACAACTTTAAAACTGATTCATGAGAAGTACTTTCATTTCAATTCTCTACTCTTCGCTGTCACAATTAAATACGCCAGCAGATAAATGAAAGATGAAGTGAAAATATGGTTATTAATTTCGATCTGCAAATTACTTTGAAGCTAAAGGACTGACATGTCCAATCTCCTTTTATATTTTGTAGGAATTGAAAAATATGCATCATAGCCACGGCGCACAAACGTTTTCATGAAACGCACGTCCGAACAAACATTTTTTTTAAAGTCGCAATAAAAGTTGATAGTTTTATGCAATAAAACTTGATCATTTCCTTTATTCTTGGGGCTCGTAAAGTTATTTTATTCTCAGGTTCATAAAGCACTAACGATTACAGCGCTCCGCATTCTCCGCTTCGCCTCGCTCAATTTACTTGAGTACGGTACGTGTGCTATCCTACGTATAATTTTTCCTAGATGATAAATAAATGATGACATATTATTTGGTTTGTACATTATTAAAAAAATTGGCAAGTTTAGAGAAAATAGTTATACCTGGTTTAAAAGAAACGAATTCTTGAGTTTTTTATAATAAATATTGAAATTAAAAAAGGAATTGCTGTATCGGACACTGCCACAGTTATTTTCGAGAAAATGTCCCTGAAACGTTCATTAGATACGATTATTAGACTTATTATTGGACTTATTATTCATTTGCATATATCCATTTATTGAATGCAAGGTAGTGGAATGATAAGTAGGCTAGGCATGGCTTTGAAATTATTTAAATACCTCTTGCAAATAAGGAACCTGTCAGTCGAAAACCCGTCATCTCCAAATTGTTCTGTATATGTATATTTTATTTATACATTTTAATTATGTCTACAAATTTAAGGGTTTAGATGCAATATACATTTATTGAATACAGGGTAGTGGGATGATAAGTAGTATACGTATGAAATTATTTAAATACCTCTTGCAAATAAGAAATCCATCGGTCGAAAACAGTCGAAAACCATTTATTCAGTCAAATATTTAGTCAAATATTTGCGTATATTTATATTTTCTTTATGCATTTTAATTATGTCTAGAAATTTAAGTGTTTAGATGCAATATACATTTATTGAATATAGGGTAGTGGGATGATAAGTAGTATACGTATGAAATTATTTAAATACCTCTTGCAAATAAGAAATTTATCGGTCGAAAACAGTCGAAAACCATTTATTTAGTCAAATATTTGCGTATATTTATATTTTCTTTATGCATTTTAATTATGTCTAGAAATTTAAGTGTTTAGATGCAATATATATTTATTGAACGCAGGGTAGTGGGTTGATAAGTAGTATATGTACGAAATTATTTAAATATCTCATGTAAAAAAGAAATCGATCGGCCGAAAACTGTCGAAAATCCGTCAATGCCAAATATTTGCGTATATTTATATTTTCTTTATATGTTTTAATTATGTCAAAAAAGTTATGTTTTCAGATCCACATATTTAAACAAACGTTATGTATGGATATAAAAGAAATGTATATTTATGTATTAAAGTTTGTAATTAAAGGAAAGAGCAATATCAAGACTAAAGACAATTTGAAACTGCGTTTTTCTAGTTTTATATTGACTATCGCTACAGCCATTGTATAAACATTGATCTTCTAACACGATCCGGTAGGAAATTTATATTATGTTACTTGTTGGGAAAAAGATTGTCATTTTCAATATTCAGCGACATTTCCTCATTACAGCTGGCTATGTTGCTACACCAGGTGAGAGTTTATTAGCATTTTAAATTTACAGCTATGTTATAAGATATATCGATTCATTTATGTGCCATTGTGTACTGATCACTCTGATGATGTAATAATATATGATATTTGATTTCCGTAATGTATGTGATCGACTGAGTAACATGTGTTTTTTTTAATTATCATTTTTTTAACTGAAATATATAGATGCGTTAGCTAAAACAGAATAGATATTTAAAATAAAATAAAGAAAGTTAAATTAAAAAATTTAACTTTCATTTAATTAAGAGACAAATGATTGAAAATATAAAATTTAGATCATCTACTTCTAATGCTTAGAACAGCAACGGTTATATGAAATTAGTGTCGAACTATTTATTTTTAACTTTCAATCTTGTCTCGAAGATTTGTACATTCCAGGGACACAGAAAATATTAAGATAATCTTAATTCCCATTTTATTTAAATGTTCCTGTCAATTGTGATTTAGATTTTATAGACAGTAATTTTTGCATACTCGGTATTTTTATTATTATTAGGTAAAATTATGAAACTCAATAGAAGACAATTTTACAGCGTCACTTAATTTCAGTGTGTATACAAGTCCGCTCCCGTTTGATTCGCTTGTAAGAGTGAATACGTATATTTCCTTCCACGCTCCCGCACTAAGCAATAAGTCAAAAGATTAATATGATTGGTCAACACGATTCATGTTCTAATTTATTAATCCGCTCATTGTAACTCTCATCTTAAACGAGTGGGTTAAGTTCAATTTATAAATCAGTGAGTTATAGAGATTTTAGAATTCAAATATTTAATTTATATTCATTTCATCTGATCAGTACAAATACGCCGATAACTGTAATTTAGCAATTTAATTCGCAAAATATCATATTGCGTTTATGTACCAATATACCAGTCTATTATCTCACGAGTGTTATATTTCCATGATAGGTCGTTTTACGAATTTCTAGTCTCAATGAGACAAAATGGTATGTATCTAATCTGCAGCCTTATTGTCCCTTGTCCTTTGCAAAAGTAACTGTAGTATGGTTATTGATAAATACATAAACATTGTCCAACAAACAAATTATGGTAATAATATTTTTCCACTGAAGATTCGAAAGGATATTCTTACAGTTATTTATCGCGTAGTGTACTTGGTATAAATCACTATTAAAAATATCAAGATACAGTACATGTATTAACGCATATATTAATACATATCTATTTATCTAGTAATTTTATAAAATCACGCTGCTTTCCATCGTGATAGAGGGAGGTTTGTATAAATTTAATAAATCGAATGGGAGGACTGACCTTTTAAATTCAATTTAGGTTAAAACTATTGTAGTCATCTTTAACTATGATTTGAAATTTCAAGAAATAATAATTTATAATTTTTTAAAATTTTTTGACTATGATGCCTAAAACAAAATCAAGTAGCGTTTTACGTCTATGGGCCCTTATCACGAGCGAGCGAGGTGCCGCAATGATATGTGTTGTATGAACGTATTAACACTTTCACTTGAATATTTCACGTCCAGTAACGCGCAAATAAATGCAACGTGTTTACAAAGAAATATACACAGCGTGATACGATCTTCTTGGCAACTTAAATTGTCAAGTATTCGAATGGATATATATATATATATATATATATATATATATATATATATATATATATATATATAGTCAAATCAATGAAACCTGTTAGAAAATCAACGAGGTACTAGGATTTGCCAAACGGCATTCTCATGAGTTTCATGATATCGAGTATACTGTTACTTTATTAGCACTTTGGTCCATAGTATTAATGAAACGAATGCAGTCATTTGGTCTCCGTGTGAAGCTGCTTATATCCTCATGCTGGAGAAAATATTAAAAATTCAATTGGTTTTTGAGTAATAATATGTCTGTATGTTATTCTTATCATATTATCCTTTCAAAGTTGTAATCGGCATGGCTGGACGTAATTTCCTTCAACCACGATAGGAATTACTTTTGATCATGCATTTTTTTTTAATTATTACATCATACGTTGATAACCCTTCGATCTTGAGTCTAAGATCTACTAAACTGCTACATGAAAGAAGATGTCATAGTTATTTCACCTATCTAGAGTTTGCACGAATATCCTACAATATTTATCTGTTTTTCGTGCTTTCAAATTGTTAAATGCAGTATTGGGAGACGCACCCAGTCTAAATAAATTTTCTTCTCCATTAATTGTTTCAGGAATGGGGTTATGATGTTCTTTGGTGGTTCAAAACTGATCACTACTTAGTATTAAATTTATTTGAATTGCTGTGTGTTCCTTCTATATTTGTTATTATTACTGTCTTTGTATACTTTGGTGTTAATTTTTAAACTAGAATTATAGATACTCATTGTCAATGACTTTTGTTACGTATTTTTTTTGAGCGACATATTTTGTGGCAAGTGTTTAATATGAAAATATTTTATATTATTATATACGCTTGCAAGTTAAGAAAATCGGGATCGTAACGAAAAGTGTAACATTTTTTGTAGCATACAATTCATATGTGAAAATGAAGAGAGTATAATGTTAATCGATTTACGAAGTTAATAGTGAGTGCATTAACGCTAGCTTATTTCAGTTTTCGTTATGATTTCAGGTACTGCAAATCATCAGTAAAACCAAAACTTTTACACCATGCGATCCCGATATGGTGTCATATGAGATTTCATGTTTTTAAAGATTAATAGAAGAAAATAAAATCGTTGGTGAAAGTGCACAAGTAACGTTTTTTTTTATTATTTATTAAATAAACAACCGCAAGAGACAGTTGCCTCATTGCAAACGCATTGAGGAGCAGAGAGGAGCAAAAAATCGTATAAAACGGAGGTCGGGACAATCATCCTGCAGGAAAAATCCTGTTAAGTACGAGTAGAACTCGTACTACAAGCGTTTCGTACGTATTTAAGTACTTATAAATATTTAAGGGTATTTAAAATTACTAATTAAACTATTTACAAAAGATGGATTAATTTTGCACAACGTAAATATTATTGCCTAATATAACTTTCACAGGCGTAAAGACAAACTAAAAATGTTTAATTCAATATAGAATTAGAATATTCAACATAGATTAATTTTTGGATTTTTCATTTTACTTGTCTATAATACCTTCCATTATGCTGACTTTAACCGGAAATACCCTATTTAGTTTCAATGAGCGGTGAGAGGCTATCGCATGAAAAAAAAAACGTTTTAAAGTTTTAAAATTTTATTGATCACTATTTTCAATAAAAAATAATGCGATATTCATTTCAGCTTGACATTTCAAGCCATTTATGAGAAAATAGGTTTTGGCAGACTAACGAATGTCCGGAAACAGTGACAACCAAGTAATAGGATCACTTAGTTGTCAAAGGTTCGATTTTTTTTTCATTTTGAGGGATAAAACCGTGAAAAGGAGTATTTGGGATGAATTTTTTATATAAATGAAATAATTTTTTTATACAAAAACAAATTCGACAGATCATAGTTAAAATCAATAGACTTTTTCCGATAGTTAACCAATTAAAAGAAAGATGAATTACCAAATTCGGTCAAGAATTGTGATATGTAGTGCGTCTCCATTTGCACATACTATTGACATACACACCAAGATACACATAATGGTTCAAAGGCATGTTTAGGGAATTTTAATTTTTTTTTTAAATTATATGATGCTATCACATTTAGAGGAAAATCTCCTCTTATAAAGTTACACCAAAAGTCGACTACTTGTAAAATTACTTGAGTTATAATTACTTACATAATAAAAATTGGAGACTGGCGCGCTAGTCGACAACGAAGTAAAATGCATAAACTATGCAATAAATAATACAATTTTTGTCAGAACTGATTCAGAGTTTTAACTGGTCTGTCCATAATATGTTGTAACTTTCTTTCACAATAATACCAGCACATCAAAACATCTCCTAAAATTCCATAATGACGCACATATTTTACATCTTTGGTAACTTGTTTATATTACGCAAAAAACTCAGTAAAACAACTATGCAAAAACATTGTAATGAGGTCGACGATTCAAACTGTGCATGGCCCACAGCCTGGGGGCATGTCGAAAATAAAGTCAATTCATTACGAAACATTTATGGTTGACTATACTAGCGTTGTTTCAGAAAAAAATAACAGGAAAAGCGTGAATAAAACATAGCAGGAAAAATCAGAAATTTTATATACATATTCAGCCTTTTTATGTAAACCGACCACACAAGCTTGATTAAGCAAGAAAAGTGCACAATGTCATTAGTAACGGTCTAATTAACAACGTTACTGATAGACCGTGTCGTAACCTAGGTTTATTAAAATGTGTAGCCATTAACCAATACAAATGCTAAATTGGTTAGTTCATTATATCTATTAGAAATTATAGAAATTTGTGGCTAGAATTTAAGAATCAGACGCCTAAAGATTTATTGTAAATTATATAGGTATTTTGACGGTTACAAGACTTACTCAGATAAAAAAGTTAGATTAAACTACATTGACAATTAACACTGGTTACATATCGTTGACCAGTAGAAAGGTTTAATTGAGAGTTCATTATACTGGTTAGAATTTAAGTATCAGATAGTCTACGATACAATTTAAATTTGATAGGTACTTTGATGATAATACGACTCATGCAGATAAAAAAATTGTATTAATCTCCACTGATAATTAATAATGGTGCGCTGAAACTAAATCATAAGCTAAGCTCATTAAAATGCATAATAATGACCCAAGAGAAAGGTTTAGTTGACAGTTTATCACACAGCGATACAAAATTATAGAAATTTTGGCTAGAATTTAGGAATCGGACTGCCTAAAGATCTACACTGATAATTATTAACAAAGATTCTGATGGTCATAATGTAGGCTTATTAAAATGTGTAATCATTGAAAAAATGAAATAATAAATTGATAGTTCTTTACATTGAACAGAAATTGTAGAAATTTGTGGCTGGATTTGATAGGCAATTTGACGGTGACAAGACTCTTAAAGATTAATAACTTAGATTAATCAATACTGGTAATCTCCAATAATTTATTAAAAGCAGATAAATTTAGGTATGCAAAAGAGCACGTATATTTAAGAGAAGATTGAAAGTTTTCTTAATGTGTAAGTTTTATTTATTCATACTTCCTTCCATTATTATTTCGTTTATGTATTTGCTTAATAGAAATGTAAATTGGCGATGTTATGTTTATTGTTCGTCAATATATATAATTGAAATTGAAGTTAATAATGACGTCATATTAAAATTTCCCGAAAGGCAAAATATTATTTGTATGTACTTGGTATACTCATAGGAAGTGTAACTTATTAAAAGGAAGCAAACTCATGTATTGTTCCCATACGGTCATCCATTCGTTATTGACTATGTTCTGTATTTCAGGCAAGGAAACACATCCACTGGCTAAGATAAATTGATTAGGAAGATTACGTAGATTTTTACACATAAGCCTTGGAGTTTTCAAATTATTTTTTATGATAAATATTTTTTTAGTTTTTAATATGGCGCGTTTTTTATGCATTTTATCCTACCTTGAGCCCCAGTTGCTGATGAATCTGCCTTTTATTTTCGACTGAGCTCAGAATTAGGATACTTACATAATGACTCTAGTAACATCGTGCAATTTTTTTTATTATTGTCAATAACTGACGTGTTTATAATTTTTAGTGATTTCTGACGTAATTTCTGTAGTAGTATGTCATATATTCACTGTGCTTAGTTTTATAAATATTAAATAAATATATAATTGTACATAAGTATCGTAATGTAAAATGAAAGTGAACTGAATACGAATATCAAAGATCGGAGAAGTGCTTTGTAAGTTGAAACATAAAAGAAGTCGTCATGATAACTCGTTCCCGAAAGGCGTCACGTTGTAAAGCTGCAGAAGTTGTTTATGTGAGGTGAATATAATAAAATATTTTATACTAAACTACGTAACTAGAAAATCGTAAATAACCTACGAAAATGATAGCTTTTCAAAATCAAGCTTAAAGTTTTATCAATCAAATTAAATTATTATAAAACTGCCTATTTAAAAAAATCCGACTTTATTAACCATAATGAAAAAAACTCTTCATTTATATTAAAAAATCGTTATGGTATTATTTAGTTAAAAATGTTTTCTTCACTAGATAATCATGTTTTTTTTCTAGAAATATTGAAGAGATGAATTATTGGCTTATTTATTATACGATTAAAAAGAGTTTATTACTTAAACCTCGCGAGGCACTTGAGCTTTAATCTTGCTGACATATTTCTCAAGCCAGTGTCACTTGGGAAGCTAAAGTGAAAGCTCATTTATTAAAGGAATTTTTAAAATTAATTATTTAGAGAAATAATCATCAAAACATCTCATTTATAAAAAGTAATATGAAATATCTCATTTATGAAAAGAGGTATCAAAATATCTCTTTTATGAAAAGAAACATCAAAATATATAGCTGTTGACGATCTACAGGAATGGGCATGCATAGCTAGCGATCAAAAATATTATCTTCTTTTCCCATTTATCATCATGATGGGATAAATATACCATTAACGATCAATAATCAAAATACGATCGTCTGGAATTATTTTGAGGAAGTAATGGATTACAACAGAGGGAAACTTAAAATAGAGGAAATGGAATTAACGAAATCAAAACGAATTAGACAAATTTATTATCATTTATCCCGTCAACTTAACAGCAAGTGATTAGGGTTGTTAAATTGTTATCATTTACTTTAATATTTAGGTATCGCATTATTAAATCATGTGACGTAACAATGACAACACCATATGTTGATAAACAACGAAGCAAAGAAATAAGGCCACTGACACACAAGCTTTGTCACAGTTATCTTGTAACTCGTAACCAATATAAGATAATTACATTTTAAGACGAAACGATTCATTACGTAAGTCAATAATATACAATGTTCGACTTTTACCAGAGAACGGGACAATACAGAATGCGTGTCGCATTGCGCAACACCGCAAAACGCCGCTCTCAGTGAAACAGGCGCTGCCGGGCTTTGCTGCTTGTTGCTCTTTTTGCCTGAGGAATAGTGACCGGATTCCGTTTGGTCGTTATATAACTAAAATGGTCTTGGTGGCTTTAGACGGCTAATTTTTTTTTTGAACTTGAATAAAAACTTTCAATACATAATAAATTAAAGAAAGGTTAAAATTAGTTGAACATAAAAAATGACGTGAGTCTCACCCACGATCTTTAACGGTTAATATTAGTTCATGATTTATAATAATAATTAGTTATCTTGAAGTATATTCTATTGTTTTCTTTTTATTCTGATTAAAATTCAATAATTTTTTATAGGCGCGAAAATATATGGCGACATGTCTATTCATAGACATATTAGCGTTTCAATAAACTTTTTGACATTTTTGATTGCCATATTGTTAGCGCACAGCAGGTTCCTTGGCCGGTCGGATGCGGTCGGTATTTGTTTTCTCGAGCGTTACACAATTTTAACGTGACATTATGATTCAGACGTCTCTCTTAGAAAAAATCTACGTGCCTTTTTAAATTCTTGTGTAGATAAGTGTAGTGGATTCAGAGTTTAATATTTACCTTCAATTTATTGCACAATTTATCTATAGAAATTATTTGACGTGCTATAAAGTGAATTTTTAATATATTGTATCTTTGATTATAACAATACATTCAGAGGTTCAGAGTTTTATGTTTACCTTTAATTTATTGCACAATTTATCTATAGGAATCATTTGACGTGCTATGAGGTGAATTTTTAATATATTGTATCGTTCATTATATAAATACATTCAGAGGTTCAGAGTTTAATAAAGCGATATCTTGAGAAAAATTCTTTAATTAAATGATTCGCTTGATATACTAGAAGTCTGAAATAGAACAAAACAAGTCGTCCTTTTATTTTGGATATGGTAGTATATACGAGTAACTGTTTCAAATATGAATGTGTTTCGTAGATTAATTAATAAATAAAAATTAAATCAAATTTATATGTGTCTACAAATTTCTAACTTTTAAAATTATAAAAATGCCCAGCGGGGTTTTTTTCGTTTTGATGTGTCTTAAATTTTCAGATATTTTGGAAACGTTTGGAATTAAATTTCTGCATCTATTTTCTTTTGTATGGTTTACATTATTACACATTATTAAAATTTGTAGTCAGTCAAAAAAGTAATAACCTCTAGTAATAAGTAATATACACGGAAGAGCTCTTTCATTTTCGGTTGTATTATTCCGATAAGAATTAATTTCACAAAAAATACTTTCATTTTACAAGGACTTACGTTAAGTCATATATCGATGTCTCATTTAATTTTTTTTTACAAAATAAGGATTTTTTTTTGTGAAATTTCTTGTGTGTATGTTTTTCTATTAAATATTTTCTTCCCTAGAATGGTATTGTGTGTTTTTCCGATTGTTACCTTGTATATTTATAATTGTGTAAACACTTACCATACATAGACATCCTGTTGGTCGCATAAATATACTGAATTTTTTCAATTAGGATATCGTTTTGAAAAGCAATATTAATAAGAGGCGTAATTTTAAAAATAATAAACGAGATTAAATTCGATAATTTCATAACAAATTAATTTTTTGAATTTAAGAAAAATTTTGCTATTAGCGTCTTAAGCGAAGTGTTTGAAAATTATTTCTCGAAAATCGAATAGAAAGCAATAACATTTTTAAAATGTTTATTGTTTCATCTTCCTCCTTTCTTGAACTACGAGAAAACGAATAAAAAATTAACTATTTTACAACGTTACAACGTAAGGTTTTTTGTTGAAAAAACAAAAAGCTTACGTTGAATTAGTCGTTAAATCTTTAGGACTTGCAAATGATTTTCGAAGTTCGTGAAACGCGTTATTGTAAAACGCTTTCAATTCCTACCTTTACTAATTGCGAAACGTCAGTTTTGACATATACATTGATTGACGTTTACGTTAATGAAAATACGAAAAATTGCTTTGTTGTTTAAATAGACCAACGCCATGACATAACTTCAAACATGGACCCCGCAATTAATTAAATCGTGGCTGTTTTACAGAGTTTAATAGGACTGTCAAATATTAAGTTCCTAGCTTTTAGTTTCTTACGTGTGTGCAAAGCTTATGGTGTGGGTAGAAACTAACAAAGGCCAATATTATATAAAGTTCATTTACAAGTTTTGCGGTAACAAACTATTGATCTATGACAAACTAACAAACAATCGTTGCTTAATACTTTTTGTATTCAAAATGGTATTGAAATCGAGTCCAGCATTAAGTTTTTACTTATTGTGGTTAGATAAGTTAATAATGTTGTAATAGAGGGGCAAATCGATCTGCTGAGGTCGATGATGCGAAAATAATAGCAGGCCTCTTGCATAATATAATCGTTTATAAATAATCGAATAGATTGCCCATTACTGATGCTGTGGGTGTGGGTTTTTTTTTATTAATAGCTGGCATGTTTGTGCATGTGCATAAAATCGATACATGTTGAAACCAAGTTCCGTGTTTATGATTTTTTTACTCATTTTCACAATCGATTATTTAGAATGGTCTGTTAATGTACGACTGGTTAAGAAAAGTTTGTGAGGAAGAATTGAATGGAAAAAAAATTAATGCAAAGGTGAATCAGAGAGGATAACATTTAAAAGACGTTTAATGATGTGTGCGCTGAATAGTTTGTTTTTTTTGTTCGTGCTTGAACCATACATCCAATTTCCAAAATTATTTTTGTATTGGAAAGCCCACATTTTAAAGAAAGTTTTGTTTTACACATTAAGACTTATAGACCCAGAGCAGTGACAAAAATGTAACAAGTCGTGGAACACTGCTTAGCAGGTAGAGAGAGCTTATATATTGACTGATAATTTCAAGTGTTCCGCTGACAAATTCTTGATCCCGACCGCCGATGTTTTGATGAACGGAGGCGTTCAGTGACCGTGGGAGGAGAGGAGGAGGGAAAAGGTGAAGTTAGCATAATTAAGATTATTATTAACAGGAAATCGCAGTGCACTGACAGTTAAGCCATAGATAAATGGATTACAATCTATAAATAAAAATGAAATGACATGGCAAATATTTAGTATGTGTAACCGTACTGTATTACGGAAACGTGATATATTAATATATCAAAGGGAATGAAAACAAGTCGTTTTTTTATGGCTGAAATAACAAACTTGTCAATTGAGCTTTATTGCCAAATAAAAATTTCGGGCTTTTTATAAAATACATAGTTTCGATGTTTTACTACATTTTTCCACGGTATCTAAATTACAAACAACCTTTCAATTCAGTAAATTAAAAAAAATGCGAATGGAAAAAGTTTAAAAAATTTTTTAAAAAAAATTATCAGTGGTCGTCGAGAAATTTCTGATTCTTCTCACATTCTGAACTTCGAAGTTTTCTTCATTATTATTAATCATAGTAATTTATGTTCCAGATTACTATATTGACCAAAACTCGAATAGCACATAATATTACATTTTATGACCTGTCATTAACCACAATTTTATAGTCACATATGAATTTCGTTTTCGGTCTTATATTCTAATAAGAGACGGAAAGGCCAATCATGAACGGACTGTAGTATAACCATATAAATATAGCTACAGATTTTGTTATTGAAACAGTTATATTATTTTCAATGTATTATTGATTTCTCTCAACAAGTTTCTCTCAAAACCTAAATTGCTTTATATATGTATATATTACATATATTTATTTTATTATGACATCGTAGTCAACTACGAAGCATTAGTGTAGTGATATAACTAAACCAGTATGTAAATAAAGAACAATTCAAAACCAATCCAGTTTTACAAGAAGCTATAACGATTGTGGCCGGTGTTATCTCCATGTGACTCTCCGGTTTCTACTTGTCTTGAAGTCCGAGAATGATATGTGCAACAATTCTATTGAGTCATGGGTTACACGTGATTGTATGTATTCCAATGTTTCTTATATAAGTGCCAAGACTCAAAAAACTGTGTCATCAGCGGCGTATTAAATTATGTTTTCGTAAAAGGTAATTTATTGAATCGAAATTATTACTAAAGTTCAAATGGTGCCATTAGTTTAGTCACGTTTAATTTATTTGTCTGATTCGATTTCATTATTCTATTTTGACAAGTTTGAGTTGGAAAGAATTAATGGTGTAATAAATTGTTCGAATCCATCATGATTTTGTTATGAAAATATTAGAAGACAAATTAAGACAGGCAATGCAAAGATTAAATTATTAGTAAATATGAAAGGTAGGTTTTTGCAATATCATCCTTATTATTCAGTATGTATGTACGTATTGCGTATCCACATCTATATAATTAAAATTAATAGGTAATAAAGTCTTATTTACAATATAATTATATTCATTCAAAGAAACATTAGAATTATAAACTTTGAATATGAGAAAATGTGAGCTAATAAAGTTGGGAAAGAAAAATATTGAGAGGAGGTTTTGGAAGAAAGTGTGAAAATGGATAGTAAATAACAAGATGATAGAAACACTTTTTTGATTAGTGTATACCTAATAAAAAAGTGATGTTGCTACATAAATTAGATGGAAAGAGTAATCAATAACTGTAAAGTATTGTAAGAATGAACTAGTATAAGACAGTTAAGAGACTACACGTGACCCAGATGTGACCTAGGTTTTGTTGCTGCAAAGAACGTTTGAAAGGAAATCGAAAGCACTCACTCGGGTTTAGATTACAGTTGAGTCTCTCTAAATCAGCATTTACGGCATAGAGGCAGTTAATATAATTAATATTGAATATATTGGGCGATAATTATGTAGAAATTTATTATTCACAATTAAATGAAACTACGTGATGTAGTATTATTTCTACTTTCTTTAAGTTACTTTAACCATGACCTAGGTTTCGTTTTATTACAACATCTTTAGGTGGGCTATTAGCAAAGATCTTTGCTACACTAATATACCTTTTTTTAAACCAATCAGTAATTGTCTTACTAACATAGTATATATGTACTTATCTTCAGAACGTAAATCGGTATATATTTCCGTAAATGGTTGATGTCTAGCATGACAAATAACGAACATTTTAAAATGTACAAATTTTACAAATATATCGGAAAATTATTCTTTTTGGCAGAAAGTATTATATATTTCTGAAACTTTATTTATGTTGATATTGTGATATATCTGAATATTATTGTTATATACCTATTTACAAAGTCTTGCTTGATAATATATTAACGTAACATTTGAATGAACAATTGTATGTATACGGAGTAAAATAAAATTGTGTTTAATTCTTTGCAATACGACGTAATGCAATATTAATCAAACGAAACGAAAAGATATTAAGAAATATTCTTTTATCTACCTTTAATTGGAAACCCTGGAAACAGGCGAGATATGTTATAATTCCCTATTGTCCGCTTTATAACATTGAATAACAGTTTATTAGGCTATGCGCAGCTATTTCCTTTTATCTGTCTTTTCAAAACTTTTCTTTTCATTATTTCGTAATAAATCGGCCATAGGACATTTAAGTTTTTATATTTCAAATATTATTTACATCATATGAAAATTCTAAAAAAAGTTTTTTTAAAAAATATCTTCTTTTTTATTTAATATAATTTATAATATGATCAAAACAATTTATGTTTTAATGGCCGCAGTTTGTGTTAATATCTTGTTAATGATTGTTTTTTTTAAAATTCGTTAAAGTATTTATAGCTAAGTAGTCAAAAAAAGAGTTTTTGACACTTTATGCGTAAAGTTTATTTGACTATAAACTACAGTACCTATATGATAATGTTTGATACGCAACATTAAGAGTGAAAGATATCAAAATCGTTATGTTATTCAATAGTAAGGTAAATATGACGTAAATTAATTTATTAATATTGCTGGCGCAATTATTGTCAGGTTTCCTTATACGCTTTTTATTATGGTTATCTAATTCATCAAATTTGCATGTTGCAAATATGTTGACCGCTTATACTTTCCATCATTTTGTATACAGTTTCTTACCATGGGTTTCAACAGTACCACGATTTGCTGTATGTTTTGCCGTTTTCGTCTGTGCATCACTGCATTTTTTTAAGTTCAAAAATATTTTTATTCTGTAACTTCGTTCTCAGGTTTCCGTAACCAAAATTACTAAGTCTCATAGTTTCATCTGCCTGTATATCATAGCCGTTTTACTCGTAGACTGTTAGTGCTACAAATTGAAATTTGTCACGGCGTGGATATACAAATTTAAAACGCCTACATAGTAATGAAATAAAATCTGTCCAAAAAGGTTCCTTGCGCTACATCCCCAACATGTTTAGGGAGGAGTGGGATATTTTGTCACATACCGCGTTGCATAGTTTGTAGTCGCGGTCTTTAAAAATATTGTGGATACTTCAAGGCCATTTTTTCAATACTGGGATCCATAGAAGTAGTTATTTTTGTTAGAGTTACGTGATCCTACTAAGTAAACCGCTATTTTTGAGTGCTTGAAAAAATATTCATTTGTGAGTGCTTGAAAAAAATAGTCGTGAAAATATTTACAATAGTAGTACAAATAACTAAATAGTTAAGCAATAATTGACCAACTTGTGATAAGTAGTTGGGTAAACAAATAGTTCATAGAAAATCCATAACTACAGAAAATTTAAAACTACTGCAAAAACAATTTTGTATCTTAAAATCTCTGTGAAAGTAATTTATTTATGGTGAGAAAGAATATTATTTAAATATACACAATAATTTAACGCCTATGAAGGGTATAATAGGCAATATATTTCCGTGGCGAAAATTTAATATTTGTAAATAGCTTAATAGCAATACTACGTATCTTTAATTGTTTATAAGTACCTAAATATGTACGCAATCCTCGTAGTGTGAGTCCGCTCTTAAATGTCTGTTTTTTTTACTTAAATTGGGATTTGGCCAAATGTGACGGGATTATGATTTAAAATGTAAAAAGATTTTGAGATGAGTATAAGAGTAGTTTCTCTTGTAATAGAAGACTCTTGTAGTGTGAGTTCTACTCATACTTGACTGTTGTAGTGGGAGTTCTACTCATACTTGAAAGTTGTAGCGTGAGTTCAACTCATACTTGAAAGTTGTAGTGTGAGTTCTACTTATACTTGACAGTTGTAGTACGAGTTCTACTCATACTTGAATGTTATATTGTGAGTTCTACTCGTACTTGAAAGTTGTAGTTTGAGTTCTACTTATACTTGACAGTTGTAGTGTGACTTCTACTCATACTTGAAAGTTGTAGTGTGAGTTCTACTCATACTTGAAAGTTGCAGAATAAGTTCTACTCGTAATTGACAGTGTTTCTTGTGGTTATCTTCGGATTTATAACTATATCATATATTATATTTATATTGTACATTCATTTACGCAATCCATTTGTGTGCTGCAAAAATTTGGAATAAACTTTATTAAAATTTTAATAACTGTTAGTTCAATTATATGATATTCAATAAATGTTTATCAATTCCATTTTGTTTAGAAAAGATTAACAGATCACTCTAGGACTTGATGTATTTGATGTTTTTCGATAACTGTTTGACGATCATCCTTGTTCCATTACATAGTTTTGATGAGTTAATATTTCTGAGTAGTATGATCGGAGATCCAATTTTCAGTCGCAGGCAGTGTCATGGCATTCCTGGTACGTGCAAAGAATTTTAAAATTCTGAAGGGAGTTGACACTTACTTCAACGTTTATCATCGTGTCGATGGATTTGCATATTCTCTCTGCACCGGAAATTTTCTTTTGAATATTAAAGTTGATGTTGTCGATAATATTATTTTTTGTTGCCAAAATTTCCCTCTGAAATAGCCACTCCGGATAGTTGTAAAAAATGTTTGGACAAAATTGGTCGATGAGTTCGTTATCAGTAATGGCTATGTTGTAGAAATAACTGTTGAGTTGAATGAGGACAGTCGTCTGGTCAGTAGGATATGTGCCTTTGCCTATTTGTAAAAGTTTTTGGGTAAAATGTGCTATTGTTTCGTCTTTCGATAGTTCAACTTTCATATTTTTGTTAATCGCAGTATTTGTATGTATGGCCGATGTGATTTTTTAAGCATGCATTGATTTCGTCTACTGGTGTTGACTTGAGGGTAACTGGAAGCATTTGTCGAAAATCTCCTGAGAGTATAAATACAGCTCCTCTCATCATCCCTCTCAAGTTTCGTAATGTTCTGTCCATGGCTTTGAGTGATGTTTACGTGTCACTGTGCCTTCGTCCCAGAAGATAATTTTAGTTTGTTTTAGAAGTTCACCCCGTCTAGATACTCTTGACATTTTACATACTGGGAATTGTTCTTTGGCTATATTCAACGCTAGTTGTACTGCGGAATGGGTCCGTCCTCTTTCCATAAGTGTGGCGGTAATGCCGGAAGATGCCAGTGCGAGTGCGATGTGTTGTTTAGCACGTATTTCTGCCAGCAATAGATTTATTACAAACGTTTTCCCGGTGCCGCCTAGTGCGTCCAAGTAAATAATTCCGACAGTGTTGTTGATCCGATCCATGATAACGTTGTAATTTTTTTTGGGTGGTTTGTTGTGAACAATATATTGAATTAGTTCGTTGATGTTGTAGCTTTCTTCCTTTTTAATTTCGAAGTTTAGCACACTGAAAGCATCTCGTCGTGGTGCTGGCATCCCAAGTTGTATTAAGGTCTGGTTTTTTATTGCCAAACATTTATCTTCTAGGCGAATGAATATTTCATTGGAGATGTCGTTGTTGAATTCGTGTAGTAACATCTGGAGATAGAAACATTCGGCGTTGTTCGAATATACGGTGTATACTCGGTTTAATGCGTTAGTTTTCATGATTGCTGGATAATCCTTTATTGGAATTCCTTGTTTTTGTCGTTGAAAAATTTTTCTTCTTGTGTTCCACGTATAATAGGTAGGAACGTCAATATATAGTAATGTTTCGTGAATGGATACGTTTGGCATAGTTGGCAAAAAGCTCTTAACGTTGTGCTCTTTGGTAGTTCGCTTGTAATTTTTCTGGCAGTGTTTTTTCTCTGTCCATTCTCCAAATGTACTGCTAGGTGTTGCAAACTGAAAATCCGCCACGCTGCTTCATTACTATTGATGTATCTTTCTTGTTGTTCGCTATCTTTGGTTATTTTAAATACAAAGGCAGTTTGTTCACATACTTACAGACATATTTAACGGATTTCACTGAATTGCAGTATTTTATGTTTATGTGTGCTTGGAACATTAAAAATAGTGAGTTACATGGTACTACCCATTGATTATCTATTTCCAGTTCGTCTCTGCCTTGTATTCGTATTTTTGCTGTGATGCTACCTTTTTTGGGTGATCGTCTTCTATACTTGGAATAGCCATCACCTCCGTTTTGTGTGTCATCCAAATATGGTTTAGGGTATTTCTTTATACATTTTCCATCACTCATGCATGGCGAATTGGGGTTTAATGGCACGCATGGTCTGTGAATCACGTTTTTCACAACTATTTGGTACAGCTCCGAATCTTCTTGTGGATTGGGAAATTCAAGTTGGATAATTTTGTCGATATCCGTGGGATGAATTCTGTCGTGTAGCCATATGAGATTGCGCGAATGAGGCTGTTCTCGTTTTTGCCATTCGATTGTATACACCCAGCATCCAACGGTTCCAAAGATGTGGTATTTTGTGATAACTTCACTAAATCTCATTTGTTTTTTGTCGGAAAACTCGGGCTATTATATCGTGTCAATCTATGGGGGCTTGGTCGTATCTTAGTTGTTCTTTGATTTCTGGCCAGGATGAGTTGCATGTGAATGTTATGAAGAGGTCAGGTCGTCCATATTTTCTTACGTAAGTCATGGCATCTTGAGTGCATTCGTGCATGTGTCTTGGCCTTCCTATGTAAGATGAGGGTAAGATTACCATTGTTCCAATGTCATCAATGTTTTCATCATTGATGATTGCGTCTCGAAGATGAATGTATTCTTCCGTGCGTAGTTTCTTCTGATTCAGTCTCATGTAAAGCATCTGTTCCACTTCTATTTTTGCTTACGTATCTACCAGGAATTGTTAGACTAAACGGTGAGGGTTGAGAATATGATTGTATGTTTCATTATCTCTCATCACTAAGGGGTAAGCATAGAACTCATTGGAAGTGACTTTTTTGTTTGTATCTAATCCTGTTACAGGTTGGATTTGTTTCACATTAAAATTATATTTGTCCTCTTCGTACAGACATAGTAATGGATATTGGAGGGCATCATATGAACGGCGTGTCTCTACAATGCGTTGCAGCCCCTTCTCTTCTTCGATGTACAATTATGTCATGGCTTGTGTTTTCAGTGTCCACAATGACGATTGCGACTTCGTCTATCTGAGGTGCATTAAATTGACGTTCGTGTTTTCCAGGTAGTCTCTTGTTGGCCCGAATGTAACTTTATAGTCTAGTACTGTTTTGAATATACGGATAAGTTGACTGTATTTGTGTAAGATCCTCTGTACATTTTGGATTATTGCTCGTCTCAATCCACTGACGTTTGTGCATCGTTGATCAATTTCTATTTCTTCATTTCCGATGAAATATACTTGCAGAAATTTATAGTCTTTATTAGTTAGGGGTAGTAATGATCCCATTATGTGATAGATTTGCCCTTGGATAGAAAAAACATAAATGATTTCATCTTTGTTTGTATTGCTTTTATATTTTTAAGAAAGTGTTTTGATTCTGGAGTTTCCCCGGTCATGTAATGAAGAAATTCCCGCGGAGGTGCTTCCAGTGGTGGTAATAGAATTTTTCCATTCATGCAACGGATTCCTGGTGTTTCTCTATTGAATTTTTTCGTGTTGCAAAATTAGCAGATGTTATCCATTTTTCCGATTACGACGTATATGTCTTTGTTATATTCTTTCGTCGGGTGGTAGTGGAATGCTGCATTTGTTAGGTTGTACTGTTAATTTGTCCTCACCCACGCCTCTCGTAGGGCAATATTTTCATGGGTGGCTTGCGTTCGCAGTATTTTATTATTAGATTGTGATGCAATTCTTGGTTCTTTAATTTGTTCGTTTCGTTGTTCTTCGATTTCTCTGCGTCTCACAGTGCTCATTCTCGTTCGTTGGGAACGTAAACGTGCTTCGCGGTTTTCGACTCCTTTGTTTTTCACTGTTCTTCTTGTTTTCGCCGTTTTGCTTCGGAACTTGTAAGATATCTTCCTCTTTTACATTTGGGCATTGTATAAAATATAAATCTTTTTATACAATGTCCAAATGTAAACTTTTTAATAAGAAATACACTAAGTACACTTTAAACACTTTTCACACTTTATTTTCAATTTATGTTCAGTCAATATATCACTTTGATTACTCATACTTCACTGTTTGTTTTTATTCATTCACTGAAGTTTATTAATAAGAAACTGATGTTCGAACCCATGGTCTTGCTTTATATACCACAATATTCCAAAATATTCCGCAACATTCGAGAGTGTTCTGGAATGTTGCACAATGATCTGGGATATTGTGGGATGTTCTCAAACGTTCTAGGCTATTCTTAAGCATTCCACAACATTCTAGAATGTTCCTGAGTGTTCTGGAATGTTGTGGAATGCTCTGAAATACTCTAAAATTTTCTGGATTGTTCTCGGAATGTCTAGATGGCGAAAATTTCAGCCATTAAGCACGCCTTTCAGGTAAAAACGTATCTGAGAGGCGTGCTTAAGGGCTGAAAGTAACACAACCTTCCTCATGGCTATCACACCATATAATTCTCTTGATCGTACCTATATCGATACATATTTCTGAGTTTTAGAGCCACGCACATTGTACACTTACTTTTATAATATAGATCGATTACTCTTAAACTTCCCTAGGCAAAATGATGTTTTTCAGATTTATCTCGTTGGATATCAAACAAAAGGTCTGAAAAAAATATAATGGTAAAAGTAATATGTATACAATAAGAATTTCGAGAAATTTTCGAATCGGAATGCAAAATGATTTTTCCGCCTGCTACTACTTTAAATGATTCTTAATCAGTTCTTCAATTTCTTGGTTGAGTGAAAGAGTTGCTTCACGGGTAATGAATTTGTCATATTTGTCGAAATGGATACGAAGAAGTCAATAAGTGAATAAATAAAAAACTAAAACAAGTGAGCAGGCATTATTCATAAGTGTAAAACAAACACCCACATAGGACTTATCTTATAAAATATTAGTTCCTCTACATAACTAGCTTTTTTGTATTCACTGTGTGTTCCGCAATTAATTATCTGCTCCATAATGGGCGCGCGACTACAATTGATTCGATATGGGGGACAATCGCAACATTAACGAGGGGCGCAGTTGCCATTTGGGAGGTCGCGAACATCCTTAAAACTGATGTACGACAACAAAGATTGAGATTACCAAAGGAGTGGCTTCCTCCTTGACGTAATTGTTTCCTTAAGCGTATTCGTCCACATTGCTATGTTCATAGAATTATTAATCTTAATTAACACCGGCGTAGATTTTAATACAAGCTCACCGTTGTGAAATTATGGTAGAATTTAATGAGGTTGTTGCCGTTAGTTAAGGAATATTTTAAAAACGTTATCTATTCTATTAATTAGTATTTTATATATTCTATTTACAAAACATGCATACTGGTTGTATTGTTGGATGAAGCTATGATATTACATTAGAGTTTTTTGGTGTATTGGTGTACTTAAAAGGCGTAGCACTTCAGTCACTGATATTCATGTTTTAAACATTCTATGTATTCCTTAACATACATGGTAGTAGATTATGGTATCAACCAAAAACACAGTGCACATTCACAACAACATTCGTTATCTGTGTTTAGAAGTCATCTGAAATTATATTGCTGATCTTAATATGCCGATAAAAATACTTCCTGTACCCTATCTATGCCTGTCTTTCCTTAACGTGACATATTTTTGCTTCTGTATTATTTAATATCATATTGATTATTATTCATGGACCTAAGTCCATGTAAATATTATTTTATTTTGTGTAATTAAATTAGTGTTAACAGTCTACCACATTATTTTTTTCCCGATTAATTCATTATGATTCAGACCGCCACTCTACACTAAGTTTTCTAAACTTGCAGTAAAGTTTCATATACAAAGAAAATAAATATATTGAAGTGAAACTTCTTTCGTGTTGACGTAATTGCATAGCGTTTAACATAACGGTATAATGGCGTCATCTGTCAGTAAGCTTATCACACTCCTTTTTTTCTTAATCGAATCATTGTTATTCAGTCCGCCTCTGTATGCTAAGTTTTCTAAGCTTGGAGTAAAGTTTCATAAATAAACAAAATAAATACATTGAAATGAAACTCCTTTCGCATTGATGTAATTCCATAGGTTTTAACGTAACGCTATAGCGTTACGTTAAAACCTATGACGCCATCTATCATTAAATTTATGTAAACATTTGTACGATGCTATCAAAGGTATCTACTAAAATTAATATTATAATTTGAATTACAGAGTACAGATGGCGCCGTTCATTATTTTGTTTTAGTACGTATCTAATTTTTTGACCTGATGTTCGGAAATAATTTCAATTATTCTATGTTGTATTGTAGACTTACATATTTATACACAAAGTATCGTAGACCTACATATTTATACACAAGATTTAAATTTTCTTAATTTTTTTACGTAAGTGACGCGGGCACACATAAACAGAACAGACAGAGTGATACTAAACCATATGTCATATGTGTAGATGTTTTTATTGTAATTATAATTGTTTTTTTATTCTTATGCATTGTTAATTTTAAATGACCCTGATATATAAATGAATACAATTTGACATAAATTATTTTAAATATTTTGAGAGATGATTAGAATGAATTAGGTAAAAATAAAGATTTGATGTGTAAGTTTCAAATGGGCGCGTGAAGATGTTATGGTTTTATTAGATTTTCATTAACGTACAAAATGTCAACGAAAAAGTTATTTCAAGTATTTTATGAAAGATTCAAAAGGTGAGTTCCTCAAATATATGTGCTAATGTTTTTTATGTATATTAAAAATATCGATTAGTTTTGTTCTGCATATGAAAAAAATATGACAAATATCTTATATTCCATAATTGAATATAAGTGGAATATATATAAAGTGTAATCTGTCCAGTAAATATGACGAAAAGTTTGATGAACGTAACGTGGTGGAGATAGTAAGAACAGCGCGCGTGTAACGCTCTATCACTCAGTCTAGTTTATAACCAAATTCAATCATTGATATTGGATTATTTAATAAATTTTATATCGAATGGTAAATAATATTGTTATTAAGTGCATAAGTTTCAAGTGCATAAGAAATTTACAAATATGTTTTGTCTGTGTGTGTTATTCTTATGATATTTTGCAAAAGGGTGAATTGGCCCACTATTGCTATAAAAATAAAAAGATAATTTTTCTTATTTAATCCATTTTTTTTTCTTTTAGACAATAACATTACGAGTCATATCTGTATGGAAAATTATGAAAAAGTATGTCGACATATTTTTGAGTAAACAACAACATTAAGGGCATAATAAATTTACACATATGTTTTCTCTGTGTGTGTATATTCTTATGATTTTTTCAAAAGTGCGAGTTGGCCCATTATTGCCATAAAAATAAAAAGAAAAAATTATTTTTTTATTAAACCCATTTTTTCTTTTAGACAATAATATTACGAATTATATCTGTAATGATTACAAAAAGTATGTCAACACTTTTCGAATAATTATCTGATCTTATTAGTGGTGTTTAAGCTTTACGACCATTATTAAAGTTTGTTTTTGGGAGTAGTGTCATTTGATGCAATAAATGTATTAAATTCAGTCTATCATGGAAAATGACATTTTTAATTTTATACGGAAACGTTTCGATTTTTTCAGTCAACAAAGGTATATTCTGTTCAGAATGATGATAGTCATAAGCTTTGGAAATAAATGTCCTAAGAAAATATAAAAGCTGCATTTTTTTATTTTTATTCGCAGGACAGATTCCTCATATTATTGACCCACCCCGGCTTCGCACGGGTGCAATGTAGGTACTAATGTGGTGTAATTGTGGAGCGATTAATAATATTACTGTCATTCACGAGTCGCCACCGCCCGCCGCCATCGCCGTCCGTGCACTGCATAAATTTAAACTTTTATAACTCGGTCAATTTTTAAAATTATTTAAAAATTGTTTCACTCTTCATCAGCTTATACCTTGAAATTATGGTTAATGAAATCAAAAAAATTTAGTCAAATACCCAATTACGCTGGCTATTTGCCCGGATTCCTCATCAACGATTACCTCAACAATCATCCACGTGGTTCCACGTCTTCAACATTAATTCGACATAAATGAAAGAGCACCGCAATTAATTTTTATGTATAATAATTGGTACCACATGTTCATATTACCCAGATTACTCTTTCATTTTTCTTTCACTGTTGACTCTATTAACTAATGCAATTCGTTTATCTCCTACAGTTATACATATAATCACCTACAATTATACATAAGCAACTGCCCAAATATCCAGAGTTGATAAGCTAGTTGAGCTTTTTTTGACTTACGTAATATGAGCGATATTATGCTCACGCTGCAATTAAATACCAATCGCGTTGCTCGCCTTTCCTATATGGCACGGCCGTTGCGGCGCCGCGGCTATGACACAAATAAAAGTACGATAGTGTTGAAGTGAAAGGTTATTCAGCGTTCATGGAAGAGCAACCGCAGATTGAAATAAGAGCAAGGGGAAAGATGACGCGAGCAGCCATTGACGCACCGGATCCAAACATTTACTGCTGTAGGGCTGGCTTTCTTGTAAAAAAGTTTACGACGAGCTAAAAATCAGGGAAGCATTTAAATGTATTATTATTTTGAAAAATTCAAATTTCTCCGTTTGCAGATTGGCATATACTCGTATATTCGTTTCAACCCCGTTTTGGGTTGTGGAAACTTGCTCGTATTTTTTCCATTCAAGTTAATCTCTGCCAAAGGTGACTTTCTGTTCAAACGGAAAATCTTCAATGTCATTTGGAAAATGACATCAAAAATTTATTTTCGTTAATCCTTTTCGAAAATTGCCTGAAATCTTACGTAACTTGCAAAAACTTGAACGTGAAATAAGTACCGCCATAATTGAAAATTAATTTTAATTTTTTTAGGTATGAATATCTTCTACCCGACTAATTCACATCAAATTCATTTTGTGAAAAGTGTGCTGCTGTAACTTTGTTTTTTTTTATCCTTCAGTTTTTCTATCCAGCAGCTTCAATCTATTATTTCTTTATGAAATAGTATGTATTATATATTTCTTTATGAAAAAGTATATAACAGCACATATTTCAATGATACAACTCGTTCAGTTCAGATTTAAAATTAACGTAAAATCTTGCAGTCACTCCACTCTTTTCTCTTTTTAATATTTTCTTTTCAGAATAGTAATTCTGCCTGATTTTTGCACGGGCGGACTTATTTCACGTATCATATTTCAAGATTGAAGTTACTAGTTTCGGTCCTAAAATAAAAGGATACTCTTGTATGTAGGTATTTGCTGTATCTCTAATGATAAAGTTAGAAATTATTGCTTATTATTTTAGTTATGCCATCTAGTAGTAATATGAAGAATATTACATCAAAGAATATTACTTTGAAACTCTCGTAAAACTCCGTGTACATTAGTAATATTATACCTCATGGGGCAGCATTGAGAGTGAGCTTCTGCAATCTAAATAGTGTGAATTTTTTTATGGATAAATTTAGAAGGAGGTAGTATGTTTAGAAAGAGATAGTGAACACTCACATACGTACACAAATAAATAAACAAACACTCAGCAGAGAGACATAAACTTGATTTTCCTATACATACATGGAATAAATAGTGAAGTCAATCAAATCACTGTTCCGCGATTCTTTTTGATTGTAATTTAACCTATATTAATATAAAAAGAATTATAATTTATATACTAACATGTAATCTCCAACTAAGCATATTTGTGACGGATCAAAAACTAACAGATAAATAAATATAAATTTATTTATCTGTTAGTTTTTGAGAGATAGACTGCCTCTGAAACTGATTTACTCAAAACCGAGTTTTTGAGAGATAGACTGCCTTTGAAACTGATTTACTCAAAACTGAGACAGTGAAGTCGAGATCAAAATACGCATCGAAATTGCCCAAAAAGCCTTTGGAAAAATTAAAAAAAGTTAATGTGTGACTGTAGTATTAATATCTCACTCCAAATTCAACTTCTCCAGTGCTACATCTGAAATATACTTATATATAGATGCGAGACCTGGACTATTAAAGAAGATCTCAGATAATGTATAGAAACCTTCGAAATATATCCTGGCATCCTGGACTCAGAGTGTCACTAATTAGAAAGTGCTACTTGAGTTGGCCAGAAATGCAAGCTTTTGCGAACTACCAAATAATGTAAAGTTGCATATCTGGAGCGTATCTCAGGCATGACAGATATGAGATTTTGCAACTAATAATTATGAGAAAAGTTTGCTGGGAGAAAGAAAACCGCTCGTAGAAGAAAGTCATCATTATGCAACATTCGAGAATGGACAGGGATCACGAGTGCCGTCGGAGTCTTTCACTTTGCTAAGGCCAAGACCAATTATACCGAGCTCAGTGCTAACCTTCACCCTCCAATCAGTGAACGTTAGCAGCTTAGCTGAGGCACTAGAATGTTTGATACCCTCAGAAAAAAAAAGAATATATAAAGCGGAAGTTTGTTGTTTATTTATTTACATGCGCTAATCTCTGGAACCATTAGGTTCAATTTTTGTGTTAGAGAGTTTATATTTTAGGGGAAGTATCATTGCGTTACGATTTATGGGGGGCATTGATTAAGTGAAACAGAAAACATGGAACACTGTTTAAACAGTACAACGTAGAGAGAGACCGGTTTATTGCCGGCTTCAGACCCGTTTAATACCCTGACCCAGAAAACTGATATCGTTCGGTGAAAGGAGCGAAAGAGTTTAGTGATTTCGAGGATGAGAAGGAAGGTCAGTAATTAACATAATGGGGGTGAAATCACGAGGCACAGTTATTTCATTTTTATTTTAACAGAACTGCGGTCAAATAATCTGCATTCATTCTTGTATAATTTTCCTTATTTTCTCATTTAAACCAATATCTTTTACATCCTACCAAACACCCAATCTTTCTCATAAACATTTCCAAAAATGTAAATCTTATGTAAACTCACCATCACATGTCCCTCGTGAGCACATTTTCATTTCTCTACATAGTTTAGTTCTGTCAAACGTGATCAACTTTGTATTATCACAAAATATTGTAGTGTTAAATTATTTCACATCAGAAAAGTGTCGAAATATGACATCGTGTTCAGTAGTGTGGAATATTATAAAAAACCATTTAAAAAATCTGAATCCATTGTGAATTGTATCCGCGCTCCGAGTCCCGTCAATATTATTTTTTTTCCTCTTTCATCCTTAGTTGACGACGTTGAAAGAAAACGGCTTGGCTAGGTAGACAATTCCCTGTGGTTTGAAGCCTTGTAGACGATTTTATTCCATGTTGGCGAACTTTAGCGACGGTTTTAGTTTCTTATAGAGTCAGTCATTGGTTATGGGGATCTTTGCAAATGTGACTAGCTTATATTTCTTTGTATTGCTTTAGACTTTCTTGAAAATGGTCAGTCCTTCCCGCCAGAGAAGCTTGAGTGGTAAATAAAACGGTTCCATTTGGTTCCATTTTGTAGAAATTCATTGTTCACAACTAAATGAAACTACGTGATGTAGCATTATTTCTACTTTCTTTAATTTCTTTACCACGGCCTAGGTTTCGGTTTATTACAATATCTTCAGGTGGGCTATTAGCAAATATCTTTGCTAATAGCCCATCTGAAGATGTTGTAATACAACGAAACCTAGGTCGTGGCAAAGAACTTAAAGAAAGTAGAAATAATGCTACATCACGTAGTTTCATTTAATTGTGAAAAATAACCAAACTAACATGGTTGACGTCTTTGAATTAGCTGAGTGACTGTTGGTTGCAGGCGATTTGAAATATATTAAGCGCAAAATCTACCATTTCAAGCATCTTATTATTTTTTTAAGTAAAATAAGTAACTACCAAATATGATAGTATCTTAAGTTTTCTTCAGAAGGTTTATGTTGTTAAGAATTTCAATCTATCCATCCAAACTTATTTAGATATAATGATATATATGTATTGTCGGTATTATATCTAATCACAATGTGAAAAACTTTACATGCAGATAGCATATAAGGTTTTTATCTTTATTTTAAATTCAAAATTTGACCTTGTTTTCATTTCTCTTTTCAAAGTAATAAGTACCTCACAAGTGGATTAGAAAAAACATTATGCCCTTATTTTATACATTAAAAATGTCTCTATATAGGTTTTTAGTAAGAAGCACTAAAATGAAATTGTTTTTAAAAGTTATTTTAAATACGGAAACTATATTAAATTTTTAATTCGGGAGGAAAATACTTTGTTTACGTGTGTATTTTACAAGAGCGACCGGAAGCTTCACTTAAAATTTTAGTGGAAAGCTTCTTAAAGTTCAATTGGTCTATCGGGGTATCTTTACGAATATTTAATTCCGGTCAAAAAATTGTTTTTGTCACTTTTCACAGTGAACCAATTTATGGCGGTACTTATTTCATATTCAAGCTTTAATATCTGTACATATTCAGTTCCAAGCACCGTATTATTGGTTATAAAATATATTTATATTTTTATAGGTTGTTTCTGACAGTATAAACAAATATAAACATAAATAGATAATATATATTTTAACTCATTGTCATGCATCTCAATAGCAGTTGCTTGTTATTAGTTTTATGGTAGTTTACCTTAAGAAATCTAAATGTTAATTTCGTGATCTGGGACTACGTTGCTGAGTTCATGAGCAACAGGTATCCGTTCAGTGGTAGGTTTCACAACCAGTGCTGTTATGTCGCCATAAATTACGATTACAGTTAATATTTTTTTGTCCACTGTTCTAAAACTCTTAGTTGTCTAACTATTGTAGATTCTATTTTAAGTACTTACAGATACTGAAGATTTGTATCTTAATGTTGAGAAATTAAAAGAAAGGGTAAATTAATCTGTAGAAAACATTATATAAATAATAGACAATTAAAATTCCCTTGTAATCCCTCATCAGCGTTCAATTAAATTTAAGTAATAGAACTGGCTGTCGTAATCGGATTTTCAATCTTTTGGGTAAAATTTTTGATTTGTTACAGAAAGGAGGGCCGGCAATTTTTTTTTGGTATTCAGCTTATATTCGTTTTTAGTAGATAATTCATCCACTGCATTTTGCTTAATTTTAATTAAATTATTCTTTTTTAAATAGTTTAAAATTACAAGTATATATTTTCTTTTAAAATCGTTATAAAATATACATAAATAGTACGCAAGCCTGAAGATTGTCCCGATTTTTAGTAAAAGTTATTTTAAAACAATTTTTTCGTATCCATGCAAAAATATTACATTAACAAAGATCTATTATTTTTAACTTATCCATAATGGTGCAACATCAAAAATCAAATTAATTTAAATGCCTCGAATAGAGTAGAATCTTCGTCTTTAAGATATAAAGTTGATTGTAAGAGGACCAGATGTCAACATTAAATAAGTTTACAATGACATGACAATAATATGAACAATATGAACAATAGTTCACATCCGAAATGTGAACTATTGTTAATTATGTATACCAAATATGTCTATCGTTAATATATGTTCTGTTACTATCGAAATAAATATAGCCCTGAAATGGCATTTTCTGAGACTATTATGGACTATAGTTCTGAAACTGTATTTCGCTACTGCTTTTGTTTCAGCTAATGTGATGGTAGAAAAAAACCGCCTAAACCGTCTAAACTTGGCATGGGAAAAAAGGAATAGAGAAAATAATATTATTTCGATATACTTTCCACGTCATTCAGATTGAGACTTGAGCTGGAAAAATTCTAAATATCATTTTATTCGAGAGTTATATTGACAAGATCAGGTGATATATTTGTCAGTATTTCTATCACTTGAAATAATTTTATATTCCTTTTGTTTTAGCCCGTTAGTCAGCAACACTCATCCGATGTTTTTAATTTTATTTTAATATAATATTATATTTAATAACAGTTGTATACTAGATGCATGACAAAGATTTCGCTAATCTAAAAATGAGTTCGCACGCGTCACTAAGTTACTTTCGTAGATAATTGAATACTATTGTAGGTTTACATATTTTATTAATGAGAGTATTGTACTGCTATTGAGAATTATGCTGCAAAGATATTATATAGCTGGTTCTTTTACAAGTTTGGTATAAGATTATACACGATGTCCGGGAATAAGTATCGGAAACAAAGAAAGACGTTATTCCTTGACTGAAATATAATTGTCATTAAAATAAAATTTAAAAGATGACTTTTCTTTTCAAAAAAATTGAAAATGATAACCATAATTATTTGTCATTTTTTTTCGTACACACGATACTTGCGCACATTGTTCAGCACCACTCGGGGAATAACTCACAAACAGCTACGACGACATAGCCGCTGCAGGCAAACACCGCACTCCGGGCAGTGTTGAGTGTGTTAAAAAGAGTTACGGATAATATTTTTATTTGCACTCAATTAGAAAAAGGACGTGTTTTATGTTTTATTTCAATGACAATTTATTCCTTTATCGCCAACGAATAACGTCTTTCTTTGTCCGGACACCGTGTATTTCGATTCTTTCTTAGGAATGGCTATTATTTTATACTTATTTTTGAGAGTGTCATTCTTACACCTGTATACCACCATACACGGCCAGGACTCTCAGTCTGATTTACTGATAGTTAAAAATCCGTTTTGTATGAATACTTTAGCAATTGGACTGTGCAATAGGGAAACTTGTTCCAACTCAACTGACAATTAATGAGAAACAGAAATACGTTTTTATCTGGTAGTAAATTCGACTGAAAGTCCTGACCGTGTGTGGTACATATGAACGTTAATATCGCTCACATCTGCTCGAAGGCACTAAGCCTTCGAGTCGACAACATACTTCCCTAGTGCACAAATGATAATCTTTTCGTAACAATTTCATATTTGACACAAGTACATAAAATTATTAATAAACATTTTCAATTACAATTTTATGGACAGGGAGTTGATGACCCTATCGAGCGACTACCAAGCGAAAGTGTGAATTTAGTCATTGTCTTATTGCAACCGTTATTGTTTGACGAAATCCGCAGCGGAGAAGGAGACTTGGTCTTTTTGGTGACAAAAAGTGGACGCTGGGTGCGACCGCTGAATGGACAGCGATCTTATCGCGCTCTGGTGGAGTGCGCCAAATAAATTGCCTCGTTATTGTGTCCATTAAGATAAATCTGTTTGGAGTTGTGTTAGATGGAGCGTGTTTGTTTTGTAAAGGTATATCGCGTGCCGGCACCTTTTTTTTGGAGTCACATTTCATTTATATTTTTACTATTATCAGTTTCTCTAGTTAAGTATATAAAGAAGCGGCGACGTAATCATATAAAATTTTGTTTTTTACGTATCACTTTCACGTGGACTCAACGGGTACTGATAGTGAGTACTGGTCGATTTATTTATTTACTTTTATTTGGCAACTTTAATTTATAGTACATATAGCGGATTTATTGCTACAGGGACAATCTCTTTCGGTCACCCATAACAAGTTGTTCGGTAGAATGTAAAATATGTTAGAAATTAATGTAATAAAAGTACACTTAAAAGACGTAAAATGAAATAATGAAAAATCAAGAATGCAGAAGAACTAGATTTACAAGAAGTAGGACTTTTTCACTAGATTCTTCAGAATATGTATACACGATATTTATCAAGTGTCAGGATCCAGTAGGTTCCAAAGTTTTGTTGCTTCGTAAGTGGCAGTTTTTGTAAAAGGTAGAAGTATGTTTGGGTGTAAGTAAAGTGACTAAGCTTTCAAAGTATGACTCGAAGGACAAACAGAAGAAAATTTTAAATATGCCTATAAGATAATATGAACTTTGAGGATATTTTCATGCATTAAAGAAAAGCGTTGGCTTCGATCGTGGCTCTTACATCATTTGAAACTTGATCTGTGTTTAGAAATGCGATCATATTTTCTAAGATTGAAGGTGAGATCAAAATTGTTTTATAATTAGTATTTTATGATTTGGAATAACCAGACAGAGCCGGAAGCATCATTTACTTTTTCGGATTTTTCTTGCAATGGTACTGATTCGGTTGATAGTTTTTAGCAGCATCTGTCACTCTGTACTAGGCGGAGAGAAGATTGTGAAATTTTTGCGTAGTCGTTTTAAGGAATATTTTTATTTAAAAAGCATTAAATATAACTGTAATCTGTAAGTAAACTCTAAGGTTTAATAAAATGCATTAATTTTTTTGTTTTCGTCTTATGAAAAGTTTTTTGCGTAAAAAAATATACGTAAAAATTATGTTTTCCATAATTACCCTTAACATAGCTTTAGTTTAGTTTATAATTTTTTAACCGTTTACATACGTCATCAGCGATAATAGTCACATTATTGAAAAATATATCTAGGTTAAGGAGAGGGAGGTGAAATGTTATATTGTAGCTGACGTAAAAGCTTTTTCGCGAGAAGACGCTGCAAAATATTTGTGTATAATATCAAAATGTCGCTCCATTGTCGCTGTCTACTCCCGTAGACGAGAGAGTCTTGATGTATTTCTCGCCTTTGTGGCATAATAGAGGTAAAATACTTATGTGTTATTGTAAGGGATAGCTCTTACAGTAATATTGGGTCTACCTACACTTTGTATTTATTTATTTACATACAGTTACGGAAACATTACATTTTTAACATCTGCGTTTCAATAACAATAATAAAATAATTAATAAATTCAATAATATTACGGCATATAACGATAACACACTTCAGCATATTAGTTTAGATTAATATAACTCACCACAAACACGTCAACACTCATAAGATTTTGAATACACTAACGCAGATAGTTATCAGCAAGAATTTTTGCGAAAAATTAGGGCATAAGATTAGAAGAAAAACCATTAAAGAAACTTATTTTCTGTGCCGCAACGTATGGTAACCCAGCATATTCAAGTGAAAACCGGTAGCAAATAAAAAAGGGAAGTAACCATATAGTCTCATGAACAAACATCAAACGAACGTTTGTTAAACTCTTTCAATCATCAGGCTGTATTCAGTTTGATGTAGGTTCCAAATAGTACAGCGGCCTTCTAACTTGCTTCGTACTAAAATCATATATGAGAAGTTGATTGCAGAAGCATATCAGAAGTCCCTATCATTACGCAACATAAATCCAAGTCTTCTAAATGACGTTATCGTATATAAATGACCTCGAAAGTCAGGTGTGAATCAAATTGAACTCCTAGATCAACTACTTTAAAATGTTGGCGTACGGTCGTCTCACCAATGGTGTAATCATACTCGAAAGTAACACCCGCTCGACCGCAACTTGTCATAGAGCATTCACATATATTGCAATTTACTAAAAATAGTTATATTACAATCTCATTGGCAAATTTAATATTTAGGAAATCTAAATATTTAGGAAAACTCATTGGAACAAATTGTTTATAACTAAGCTGTAAATGAAACTTGGTAATTTAAAAATTAGTATCAATCTCCTAATATTGACGTAATATTATTTGCATTTTAGCGTCACATTTGATGTAGCCTTGAAATGAATTTAGAAAAAGTAGTTGATATTTTGATACAGTTACCTCAAATTACGTATTAATATACGATATATATAACTGAATCATATTATGCTGACTTGGTTTACTATTACTTGAACTTCCAAATTTGAAAGTAATATGGTTCGTAATATGCAACATAATTTCAAGTTGCGGTTATTTTTATTTTACATCATATGAAATGAATTTATCGTTTTTTTTTGTAAGTGGAAAATTATGTAATCCACTAACTGAATTTGAGCCTTATTTACAATAAAATTTGTCAAAAAAAATTTGTAGAAATATATAATCTCTTCACAGTAGACTTCTAAAATTCTTTTTATCGTAATCGAAGAACCTTGGTGGCCAAATTTTTGGATATATCGTGACAGCACATTAGAGGAAACTATTTGGTGATACAGATAGCTGAGTTTCAAAGCATATTTTATAATACCGAAAGTTGCACATCAATTAATTACAGTTGCATTGATCGTGCAGCTAGATACTATAATATGCGGTCCGCCCCTACTTCGTACGAGGGCAATTACATTATTTGGTTAAGTTTTAGCTACATATATTTTATATTTGATTAATGTAGTCCTGCGTTTTATTTTAATTAACAAAAATATAATAATTTACCCCACTAACGATGCTTGTTTCATCTCTCTTTCCGTTTCCTATCTCCACGCACGTTACTATGTAGCGAATGTTGACAGAATCGTATTTATAGTTTTCTTGCTCTCAAATTTTGTCCAATTTCTCTTAAACTACTAACGTAAATTACATAGTGCAAAGGATAAAATTGTGTCTATAGTAATGTCTATATTTATTCTAATGAGGATCAATAAACTAACCTAAACTTCACCATTTTTGCCTCCCTCCCATGCCTTAGCAGACTTCTATTTAGGCCGTTTTGATATCTATAATACTTCCATAAAAACTATCAGTATTTTGGCATCGTTCATCACGAAAATACCCAACCTAGAGACTTTTTCTCCTACCAGGTTGACATTATTACTGTATCTAAAAAAATACAACGCATGTACGTATTTCATAACCTATGCCAATTTATAAACTTTAAGCTATTATAATGTTGATCAAATTAGTAATTTCTGCGAGAATACTTAAAAAATAAACCAAATTTTGACCCCATAGTATTTCCGAAATTATCGGTAAGTAGGTGATAATTTTAAGGAAATTAGTAAAAAATAGAATTAATTGACCATTTGTAATACAATGAGCTAATTACATTTAACGCTTCTGTTTTTTAGGTTTTAGTTTTGTTTCAAAATTTTATTTCCACCTAAATGTCAGGTTTTTAAGTTCGCTTAATTTATTGCTATGGTGACTTGCTATGGTAACTTAATTCTGATACTAGACTTTCATAATTCATTGAAGTATACACAAATCGTTCGGAAAAATCGTACCTCCCCTAACTTTTTTTTCCACATTCCATTTCTTTTCAAATATCCCTTTAATCTTACCCTTTTTTTCCTAATTTTTAACAGAATTAATTTGTTATCTATCTGGTTTACAACACTGTAAGGCCGTAAATGCACTGTAATTTGTTTGACTGTGATAGATTGCTTCTGTATCAATCAATTCGCAAGGTGTGTATACTCATCAAAGCTTATAAATAAATAATTCAATAAGTTATTTCCACAATTATGTTTGATAATATTAAGAAACTACACTAAAAATGTTATTTAGTAAAATAAAATACGTCAAATTGTTTTAGCCGCAGAATTCTTTAAAAAGTTATAAGCTCCATTATTCTAGCGCCAAATGTCAGTTAATATTATTGATGGTTTGTATAACTATATATTCACTAACTATATAGTCACTATAATATTCAGTAATTACAAAATGAGAAAGAAATTTTGATAATAATTTTATTGGTAAATATACTTATATTTTTAAATTTATATTATTATTATAACATTTAATTTATATTATATTGAGAAAAAAATTAAGAAACTTAAACTCATTAGTTATTTACATTACTTATTGACGAGATTTTTGTTTTAATTTTCTTATTTTATTCCGGACTCTCGCTAGAAGGATAACGACAGTATCTCGGACCTCATTTGGACTACATGAGTATCTTGCTGTGTTTTGCATGGCTTACAATAGGAGGTTAACATTGGTAGCTACTTCTAAAGACCAGTTACTGTTAAAGTTATTTAAATTGACATTGGCACTTAAAGAAAAGTTTTGGATGTCTCGTATGATAATAACAAAAACCGCGTTAAGCTGAATATAATAACAACGAACAACTTCCGACTACAGATTTATCTCTAGCATCATATATATTTAATATAACGACTAGCCGGCCCAGTAACCTCATCCCATTTCGCCGACTGCGCTACTTTCGCAACACCTTCACTCTTCACGAGCATCGCATTTCTAATTAAAATGACCATCAGTTCGACCGTCGATATGATGTAATAACTTATGATTTCAATGTGTTACGTTGTTAAGCAACTTAATATTTAAAATAGAAAATAACAACTTTGAATAGATGGCTTTCGTTAGTAAAATTTATACGCTATCTAGAGATATATTTATAGCTATCTCATTTTTGGAGTTTTGTTTAAATGTTCCATCATCAATTTCCATTTGCTTAGCAAGTCTTTCTGATCTAATGTATTTTTATTATAACGTAATTTTCAGTCCAAAAAGTAAAAAAGTTTAAGCTGTAGCTCAAGAAAAGTAGCTTAGGTTTATATATATTTGCATTTTAAGTTTTATTTTCTTCGTGTATTATATACTGCTGGAATAAGGAATGGATGTATATGGATCAACGTATTTTCTATGATACTAAGTTTCACATTTTTAGGTTGTGACTTGAAATCGAAAAAATCGTTTATTGATATATTTGGTCCAAGAGCAAAGGCAATCAGTTAGACTTCTAATGGACGACATATCTTCTTTTTAAAAACTAACGCCAACGGGAATTTAAAAAGTTTCATAAAAAAACAATAACTTTTTGGAGAATAAACTATGTGCATCTTTCAAACCGTTTGTAAAAATTCTCAAAAACTGTTGCAGAGAGTAATCTGAAATTACAAAAAAAAGGCAGAATTGAGAGTTACACGAATCAGTTTCGCTTTTCTATAATATTATAGAAGGTACTGATTTGATGAAATATAAGATTATTATATTTATCCTTTTCTTGCAATTTATATGAACCCTTTCGCGAATACAAGCATACAGAGGTACGTGTGATGTAATAGTCCAAAATTTTAAAATACTTGTGAAAGTCACACAACTTTTGCCCAATTATATGTATCATGCCAACTTCAAGGTCTGATAGGTGGCTTTTAAACCGCGCCTTAATTTGTATATGGACTCCTTTTACTTTTGAATTTGGTTATACGAGTATATTTAAGAATTTGTAAAAGTAGTTTCTGTAATCGCTTCAAGCTTAGAAGTTGCAATTTAAGTTACAGAGGTCAATGCTCCAGCTAGTAAAAATGGAGCAATTTAAAAAGAGTAAATTTAAAATCGATGTCTTAATTTTGAAAAAAATATTGTACATTTATTGGAGTTATTCCTTAAGAATCGATTTTCATATATGGCGTCCGGTATGAAGTTTTATGAGGAGTAAAATCAGAAGTTCAGAGCATTAAAAAAAATATAACCGTTAGGTGGCCTCTGCGCTCAACATTTCTGCGCATTTTTAGAGTGAGATATCAATATGTTTATTTGGCATTTTCTTATGGCCCAATCGCACGGACGGAGTGTGGCATATATACTCTTTTGCAAACTTTTTATATGGCGATATGATGAGAATATTGTTATTTATTATTGAGATATCGTTTTTACCTACTTTAGTCATTTCAAATGCGAATAAATAAAAAAACAATGTAAAGTCCACAGACGAGCGTTTTCATACTGGTACATTAAAAATATGCTTACTCGTGTACCTCTGACGTCCTCGAGTTTTTGTTTGAGATCCACGTACGTAATTTGATGATTTCATAGCGCATGACTGACTATGAAGCGGTCGTCCCGTGGCTCAGTGCACCGTTTTCTTCCAGAACCGGGCCTTCTACTGACAGAGCCTGTTTCTTGGTATCGTTGCCAGGTCCTTTGGACGGTGGAACGGCTCACATTATACTGCTAAGACACATAACATTGGCTACAGTCTTCTTCGAGCAGCGCAATAATTTTACTAGCTCTTATCTTTTTTTTTCTGAGAACAGCAAACAGAAGTGAACTAATGCAGCAAATAGCAGAAATTTAATTAAAATTTATTCGTTAAAATAAAAAACGTAACAAATGAAAAATATTTTAATAAGAGTTAGATTTAATTTACCGCCAAAAAATACGTTTTTGGCAGTGAAAGAGAATTTTCATTCAAAAAGAATAAATTTCAAATTTAGAACGTTCGTTTTTATGTGCCAGAATACACTAAACCTGCCAGTAACAATTACAATTAATACAACCTCTTAATAAATAATATTTTGTTAATAATGTGACAAAATCAAAAAGGCTCGTTTTTTATGCAAAAGAGTGTACATAGGCATTTTCTTTTCGCAATGACTGAGTGTAACACACATAGTTTACTATCGTTCGCTTATATCAAGGTGTAATCATTAAATATCATTATGTGTGAATATTTGATGTCTTTTATTCTACAAAATTAAAAAGTATCTTTTAATTTTAACTTCTTAGTCTGATGTTACTAAATATTTTTAATTTTGTTGTATGAATTTTATCTTGTTCTTTTATGCATTACTTGAAAATAATTATATTGTCAGCATTTTTTTATTAAAGAATTTTCCATTTACTTTTAAACCGTTACAAGAGACGCCGTCTTTTGTATCCGAATACTTAGTGAAAGATGTCTAGATATAAACTGTTATCTAAACATATCATTCATGGACTATGAAGAGAACTTCTATAAAGCATAACATGAAAAAAAATCATTGACACTCTCAATTCCATGGGTTTGGATACGAGAGGCATCAGAATCTTTAACTATAACGAATCCAGAATGTTGTTGTAAAAGTGAATTACAAAATTTCAAAACCCACACAGGTACTATGAGGAGTAAGGCAAGGTTGTATTTTCTAGCCATTTTTATTTAATTTATATACAGAAGAAATATATAATAACATAACTTTTAACAACAATGCTGGTGGAATCGTTAATGGCATACCGACCAGCAACATCCGGTATGCTGATGATATTGCCTTGATCTCTGATGGCCCGGCTTCGCTTCAATGTCTACTAACTCGAGTAAAGGAATAGAGCAACAACATGAACCTCAAAATAAATGTAAGAAAATTAAAATATATTAGTGTAATAACATATTTTTATTGAAACAGAAGTTGGATCAGTAACGGTGGGGAATAAATTAAGTTTCACATCGAAAAGGTCCATCAATCGTCTTCAATATGTGATAAAAGAAAGTTTAGTCCGAGTCTAGAAATGCAGATAACACACAGCTATATATTTTAGTGCCACTATACGCCGTAGAGGCCTAACCTTTGATGCAGTACCACAAAAAAAACTGAAAGCCTTTGAGATGTGGATTTGCCGTCGTGTTTTCACAAAATTCTGACGTGACCGTGTAATAAAGAAAGAAGTACTATAGAAGCATAAAAGGAATGAAGTTTATGAAAATAATTAAACGTAGAAACTGACTTACTGCGGGCACGTTTTGAGAAACGACAAGGCGACGGTACTCCTGGTTAAACAATCTGTGGGAGTGGTTTAATTATATTACCTTGCTCTTTAGATTAGTTGCTTTAAAAATTAGGTTAGCTATGATGTTGTTCAACCTCTGGTAGGAGTGGAACTCCAAGAAGGATATTTATATGCTCATGATCCTGGTTTATTTTCCACATAAGTAAAATTAACTTATACCTTTTGCCCTCTTGCTCTTTTTTTACCAAATTCTAGTCTCTAGTATAGACTGATCATTTTTTTTTCGTATATCTTTGGAAAAAATAGGATCAAAACAATCTATCTTTTTTTTTTTATTTGAGCGTTGGTAACGGAGATATGATTAACTTTTCCAAAAAAATATATCTTTTTATTTTTAACACTTAATCATAATTATATTTAAACGTTTCTTTACCATAAATGGAATCTCTACGAGTAAGAATAGATATTGACTAAAATTTGACAATTCTATAAATAATACTCACATAGGGTCGAATAAGTTAAGTCACATCGCGGCGTAAATATTGCCTTTATAATGCCTTCGCGTCTGCTGTGCGCATACAGTAGGACGCTTAACCCATGAATTAACTTTGAAATAGTGTATCTCTAGAATGTTATAAGATATATAAAAAATAATCGATTATAATCGTCTTATTTTGTTCGCCGGTAACGATAGAAGCTGATTTTGTACACCAATTTAACAGTAATTTCCTTTTTATTTATTATTTCCTCCTTAATATTCTAGCGACGCGTCACGGCTCCCGTCGTCATAACTTTTAAACTATTCGTTAGAAACCTACGGCATCACATAATAGAAATATAATGTAAACAAGTTGAGGAAGATTACCATAAAATTTAATTTGATAAGGACTCAATTGTTCAAAGCTTATTGCGCATAACTGTGTTAGTTTTACACAATAAGCTTTGAACAATTGAGTCGACAAATTATGTTTTATTTAATGGTAAAACGTTTATTATGAATCTTATGTAACATACACATATACTCTACCGCGGGCTTAATTTTAGATCTTTTTTAGAAGAACAACGTTATCGTTTATTGCTTTCATGTCTCTGACGATTTAAGCAACGCACGCCAAGGTATTTCACCTACGAATGTTTTAACTTTCAACTTCAACGACATTCAACAACACAGGGCGGGTAATTTTCACAAAATATTCGTAAATTATACATTCTAATCGTCCGCCTGAGTTAATCCATCCATTTATGGAAACTAAAATAAAATCTGTTAAGTAGCCAATTTTTTATTTTGTTTTATAATAAATCTGTATTGATTACTAATTTCTGTCACATGTTATTGTTACTTATTTCATAATATACAGTCTATCTTGTCGTAATATACAGTAGGGCTATTGGAAACAATTAGCCTTGCACGTTAAATACACCTTATAATTATGATAACCATTCTACCTGCATTGAAGTTATGACTTAAAACTAAACAAGTATCTAAATGTTTACGAAACCTAATAGTCCAAGTCCTTCTCGAACTTGACAGGTTTTTTATCACGATTCTGCCCCTGTGAATCGTTGTATGGTATTATATAGCCAATAATCTTTTTCAAAGTATGGCTTTCTGATCGAAAAAACATTGAAATGGCACGTTTTGTCCCAGAGATTAGCGTGAATCACCAACTAAATAAACGAGTTTTTTATATTTGTATAATTTATATTATACTTCATGTCTTGATATTTAGTGTAATGTATAGAATAAGAAATTCACAAATGTAGCCAGATGTAAATATATATAAGCGCTTTCATATCGTATAAACGATTGTCATTTCAATGACAAAACTAAAATATCGGCAACTGGGTAAATAGTGACAAGGCACTGTTCGGAGAAATCGGAAGTCAAAGTGTATTGTTTTAAAATAAACGAAAACACTGAAATGTATCAAATTACATTATTGTTCATAGCCCAATCCGTCCGTGACGATCAACTTTCATTACTTCCGCCGATTTACGTTTTTTCCCCGATCTCACCATTGTTCGTCGAAATTTAGGAAATGTCAAACACTAAAGACGATATTCAGTTTGAAAGACAGACTTTTCGCAGAGGTCGACCTTGATACGAAACAAACCACTTATTTTGGAATATTACTGGTATGTATTACGATATTTTGCACAATATCGTTATTTTGTAATTAACTCTAGTTTAGCAAAAGGTGAACGCACTCACGTGATCATTAAAGACATTGAATATTAATAATGTCGTTTTTTTGTTGATTTAAATCAGCAAATGTGCCATTTACTGTTACACATATGCGTTACTGTTACTAAATTTGTGTGTATTATTTTGTTTTAATTAAGAATAAAATTAAAGTAATTATGTAAAATAAACTATGAATATTTTCCACAAAAATTCACAATTTTTCAGGAGAATATTCGTCCTATCCTTAATGATTTAAGGTCGTTTGTTAATTTAGTGGCAAATTAAATTATTACCTGCGAAAACTTTTCTTTAAATGGTAATGACACGTACATCATTACTATTTAATGAAAATCACATTTAAATGCACGGCAGTGCGCAAGTCAATTCTTCAAAAAACAAGGCACCCAAACACCGTGTGCTATTTAAACTAACCATTTTAAGTCGCTTTTAATCTCTCTTATAACAATTTGACTAATAATTTAGAAATCCGGTGCAATTTAAACAAATATTATGTAAAAAAAACCATGACAACTACTTGCCAAGTTTAAATCTAAAAGTTAACAAAATACCACATGTCGAGGTTGCCATGGAAAAATTTCTTAGAAAACTTCGCACTGCTTATAAGTTATTTAACTTCATTTTTTATTTAACTATATAAGAAAAGAACTTATTCCATTTTTAGCTTTTTCCTTTTTTGTTGGATATAACGTATGAAACAGGATAGTGTTCAGCTGATAACAGGATAATTATGACGTTATTGGATTGTGGTTATTCAGAAACAAAGTAAAAAGAAATAAATAAAAATAAAAGAAATAAAGTCCACTAAGAAGTTGTATTTATTACAACGATTAAGAATGCAGATAAACAAATATGGTATAAGAAACACTAGAAAAGTATTTACAAGAACCATTATATATTGATAAATGAGGTGGTTGTTATTATTAGTAATAAGTATTTACAAGAACCATTATATATTGATAAATGAGGTGGTTGTTATTATTAGTAATAAGTATTTACAAGAACCATTATATATTGATAAATGATGTGTACTGTTTACTTGTTTGAAAGTTAGTTTTTCTATGGTCTCGCAGTTAAACAAGGGACTGTTATAATTCCATTGTGTTCGTCCGCTATAACCCCACAGTTCGGATAATTTTAAATTTATGTGCATTACAGTTTACACGTAGGCACTTTATACACGAGTTTTGATTAATATGCGACAAAATACTTTTTAATGTACCTCTAAAGGGACGGTGAATTATTTTTTTTCTTATGTTTTATGGATTGGATGCTATTAGATAGGTATATTCAAAGGAAGTTAAGGTTCTCTTTATTATTTTTTATTTCCAAGCTCTGTTCGCAAAATATGAAGATTCAAAATTTGATTAAAATTTTACCTGATTTCCACTAATTTTTAAAACATACGTTTGGAAAATTTTAATAAATTTTTAATAGAGTTTGATCAACATTTTCAAATAAATTATTTCAGCTGACTTGAATAGATAATTTGAAGAGTGGTGACGGATGTGAAATGTATTTGAGTGGACAAGAAAATATTTAAACAGAAAGCTGTAAAAAATTATAAAAGCAAAAAAGGGTTATTCTCGTGACTTGTCACCGGAAATCAGCGACAACTAAAATAATGAGCTTACTAAGCCACTTATGACACATTCAATGCGGATACGTACATTTACTGGTCGTGAAGTGTAATTACATTCTAATAAGACTGCAGTTTTTACTGCTTTTCTTCTTTCAAAACGAAGAGTATTCATTAAAAAAATATAAAGGCCACTCATGATTAATTTTATAAAAATAAATTATTCCGAAAAATGCTTTTGTTATTGAACATATGGCTGCCAAATATCAAATTTTAAACGTCTTCAGAAACAATTATTCCATTTCTTTATTATTTTCAGGGTTTATTGTCATATTTTTACCCTCTACATTTAATAATTCGTATTATTATTTTAAAATTAATTATTAGGTAAAAATGTGAATTAAGTCAAAAAAATTTAATTTGCAAAGAAGAGTTTGTAACGATTGTATAACAATGCATATAATTGGCAATGAACTATTTATAGTTAATATGGAAATGGAAAACAAAATTGATACGTCGATTGTTTATAAAATGAACTGGGAGTGGCCATCCGAAAGAAAATTTAGCGAAAGTTTTTTTTAGTTAACTGAAATGAAGATAGATTAAAATTCACTTTTACTTAAGTATTAATTCCTTTCTGGGTTTTTGTCCAGCATTAAAGGTCTTAACTCTGATTTTTTTTCACTTGTACTTGTGATAAATATTTTCCTGGAGAAACTTGTTTAAGGCATTTTTATAATAACATTTTCTAATTTTCTTAAATAATGAAACAATTTTTTGGTATTATTTTAATGTATGTTTTGGGTACAAAAGTTCCTAAATATATTTTAGTAAATAGATAAATTGTTAAGATCAAATCAATCACGATAAAGTTTTTGGAAAAAAACATAAAACTCAGGATATGAGCTCAAGATATAAATTGTTGAAAAAAAAAACATAAAACTCAAGATATACGATTGGATAATACTGAGGAGATTTTGATAACATAGTACAGATAAGTATAAAAATCAACGAGTCAAAAATGAAACCATCAGGACGAAGGAATATGATTACATTTATACTGCTTAAATGTTCAATGAGCTGCATAGAAAGAACATCATACCAGCTTTATTTTAAGGAAAATTGTGATTGTTTGCCCTTTAGGTTTTGGCACAAAGAGCGCTCATTCGATTGACAGGAAACTTTATTGACATATAGTTTTAGTCTGCACATTACATGGGCATAGCGTGTAAAATATATTTTAGATAAGCAGAAAAAAACACACTTGTGTGTGCTAGTGGGACCCAACGATAGAAGTGAAAACTAAAATATAAAATAATATAATATACGCGTATTATATTAAACTACTCTCAAATAAAATATTATACACTAACTGTATACATTTGAAATATTACATTGATTATATACAATAACATACGCGAATTTTATTAAATTATACACAAATAAAATGTTAATCAAAAATAAACGCAATTCTTGAAATGCATTCCATGTTAGACAGTGAACTCGTTTGGTCGACGCCGAAGGGAGCCGAGTTTACCCGATTCAGCATCACCCATCTGAGCGTGACGGCCCAATTTCGTTCACTAGTCCGTTTCGATAGGACATATTTTTATAAGGCTGACTATGCTTATAGCTTGAACGCAAAATGTTATAGGTGAATTTGAAAAAGCTCAACCGTTTTCGAAATATTCGCCTCCAAATTTTAAAAAAAGTTCAATTTTTCATAAGAATTCAATCAAGAATTCAATTCAAGAATTCTTATAAGATCACTTATGTTTCCATCTATCTATTTGTAACAGTTATCTTCCTCACAAACAACTTGAAGTTGAAACTTGAAATTTAGCATAGAAATAAACCCGCACATATCTCAAAAGCATATGTACATTATTTGGAAATTATTAATTTCTTGTAAAAAACTTTTTAATTCCGTGCATTGTGTGGGATATCGTCTGGAAGGCCTAATTTTCATAGGGTTTTTTAGGAAAGATAGAGCAATTATCCTAGACATTCTAATTTTCGTATATACAGTACGCATCATAATAAAAAGCCTGTGAAACTTAAAGTAAGAAATATATTTATGTTGTGAAAAATTTGTATTTTTAATTAGTTTCAAAGAACCCTTCAAGTGAGAGTTATACTAGCGCTTGATAAATTTATTTTGATATAAAATCTCTTCAATACATTTGTATTTATTTATAATCAAATTCTACTACTTCCAGGAAAATTAAATTTTAAAAATTATCAAGAAACTTTTTTCAACATTAAATATTGTTTATGAAATGAGTTGACATTTCGACATGACGTTTTACCACAATTTTCATTACAAGGGTGATTCCAGAGACAAAGTAAAAAAATGAGTTTTATTGAAATTATTTAGAATGTCAATTTTTTTTTACTTTTTATTACTGAGAATAATGGGTAGAATATACCTGTGAAAATAAAATAATAAGTTATTTTATTGAAGAACATTTTTTCGCAATTTTTATTAACACCTTTTTTAGATTTTTGTACTATGGAAAAGTACCAAAAAGAAAGTTGATTTAGATTTATCACGCTTCAAGTGTAATATTGTTTAGAATAGGTCGACCATGGAATTTAAACATTTTCTTACAATTTGATTTTCAATTTTTTGTATGTTACAGTTACTCTCGTAGAAGAGGACAGTACTACTGTAGTGGAATAATTTGAATTACAGTTACAGTTGTATAATTACAGATGTCATATATTTGTGTTACGATTGCATTCATTGGATAACATGAGAGGCAATTCCAGTTTTGGAACGATCTGTTACAGATACAGTCATGTGAGACTTGTTTTTCAACTATAGAAATTTTAAGTACAATCCAATCGCAATTTTTCGCTTGACGTTAGTACAGGCTACGGTTTTACTTTAACGCACACGGAAGACAGAATTTTGCAAATTAAACTCACCCAAATTCAAATCCATTATAAATCTGAACAGAACCTTTAATAATACGAGTATTATAATGGATTCGACGATCGAAAAATCACTTTACTGCGACATGGCTTCGCAACCTTTTATACAAATTCAGTTAGAATCGTTTTAAATAGTTTGTTGACATTGTTTTGTCAATAACTGAATGAATATGGTTAAATTTTAGCTAATCTCCTCATTTTTACAGGTTACATTGATACTTTGATTGTTTAATGCAGTGTTTATTGAAGTGTAATCGGAAGTGCGTTATGGAATAATCTAAATTTAAATTTCTTTCGTGCTGAATCTGGTAACACGATTCAAAGTCAAAAACAAAAGTTATTTTTTATACCTGAAAACATTTTACGTATGTTCACGTTGTACTTTCTTAACAAAGCTAATCACGCGAACGTAATTACAATCGTTAGCGATTTTTTTTATCATTTCGACGGTCGCGCCGTGAATAAAATATAATTTTTTATGCTAATAACACGTCGTTAGCGTATAAATATTTTTTGATGGAACCTGTGTTAGAGGAAAAAAGTAAAATAAATACGTTGCTTTAATTCATGTATGCATCATTATTTAATAATTTGCATTTTGTAGAATTTGAAAAATTTTATTGAAGATTTGTTGCTCAGGGTTGCTCATTCTTGCATGTATATGGTATTATTGAGATATAAAGAAAATATTTTGAAAACATCGATTCAAAAATTTAGTTTAATTTTTGTCGTTGAACTTCAGGCGCTTCTGAATCAAGGTTTACATTAGGGTTTTCTACGCTATGTCATTCTGTATAATTCTTTGGAACTTAAAACTTAAAATTTTACTATCCATTTATTTTCAAAAAGTAATTCAGTGAGTCGTTTATGTGTTTGTTATAGTTTTAATAATTTTTTTTTAAAATAACGAAAGATATGATTTTTTTTAATTTTAAAATTTTCCCTACGAATCATACTTTTAAATTTAAAAAACCCCTCAAATCAAGTGCGTTTCGAACGCGGGCAATAAGTTAAGATTCCATAGCAGTTGAATTTTTTATATATATATATATATATATATATATATATATATATATATGTAAATGTATATGTATGTTTTTTAATATTCGTTTGGAAAACTAGAGCATGGGAGACTTAAATGTGATTGATTATACAACTAAATAAAGAATGTAACATTAAATAATTAATTGCATTTTTAAAACAATCCTACAACACTTCACTAGATGATGTGGGAAGAAACAATATGTTTAAAAAACGCGAATATGATGTGGGGTTTGAAAATACGCCATAAAACAGTTTTTTTTTGGAACTCCGATTCATCTCAATCTTTTTCTTAAGTTTTCATAGTCCTATATGCCCGAAGCTTAACTGCTACTGGAAGCTGCTCCACCACACACGATTTTGTGTCTGGTTCTCCATATTTCCCTAGTCCATCCCTGTTTCCGTAGCCCCCGTTATATTAGAATAAACATATTTTAAAGTTAATCAGTTAAAGACTAAGCTACTGTGATTAATGAAAGTACAAGTATTCAAAACGTGAGAGTGAATTAAATCAATCGAGGAATTTAAAACTTCACAAATGAAAGAAAAAATTAAATGAAACTCATTTTATCTTACAATCTCTTTTACTTCGTTACTTATTACACCTCTTAAACGGTGATTAAATGCAAGAACAAATTTGGTATTGCACTTTTGGGCTATAATTACTGTTTAAGAATAAAAATATGCAGTTGTGTTACCTACCTGAGATCTCGAATTAGTGAATGATAAAATCTGGAATATGACTTATAGTTCACCGGAAACAGCTAGATATATTGAGGATAGACAAACTAATTTCGCTAGTTTCTCGATCATGTATGCCTACTCTGAGAAGCGTGAAATTTTCAATGTACTATGTCTTTTTACTAGTGAGACCTAATAAGTTGAAAGTTTCGTTAGACACCAAATTTCTATAGATATAGAAATTTTAAAAGCGATTCATTCGATATCTCAAAAGCCGCCGTTCAAATTATCTCATGAAAGAATGTTTGATGAGTTGATTCATTCGGGAGTGAGAAACGTCAGCACTTTGGCGATTTCACAAGTTCATTTACAGTTGATATGTTTTAAGAAATGAAGTTAAACTTAAATGCGTACACTTATTGATGCAGTGGTTACAAACATTTTACATTATACATTTGTAACAAAACGATATGTTACCATTTCAATTAAATCAATAGTTTAACGTTATGGTGATCTAAAAGTGATATGTAAGTATGTCAAAATTTATATAAATATATCAATACGCCTTTTATACATCTACACGGTGTCCGTGAATAAGTGTCGGACAAGGAAAGACTTTATTCGTTGACTGAAAAATAGTTGACTGTTGTTAAAATAAAATTTAAAAGGTGACTTTTTCAGAAAATTAAAAATAATATTCATGATTACTTGTCATCTTTTTTGTTACACACGATACTTGCGCACATTGTCCATCGCCGCTTGGGGGAGTAACTCGCGAACAGCTGCAAAGACATCGCCACTGCGGGTAAACAACGTACTTTGGGCAAAGGCTATGTTAAAAACACTGTATATTATGATTGTCAATGTTTCGATTAGCAACGAATATCATTCTTGCACACAATTAGAAAAAAGGCGTATTTTATATTTTATTTCCACGACAGTTTATTCCTTTATAGCCAATGAGTGGCGTCTTTCTTTGTCCGACATCTATTCCCCGACACCGTGTATAGATTAATAGAACGGTAGAATGAATGAGATAGAACTAGGTATATACCCATTCTTGTCTAGTTGACGTTAGACAAATTTTTTTAAAACGAAAATTTGTCATGGTGTTGTACTTTTTAGTATTCATTATGACTTAAGTTTTTTATTTAAATGTTATATGAAAAACGAGTTTTCACCTGATATACCACTTGCGGCTAACTAAAAGTTAACACTGAGTATTTCAAGACAAAATACTTACAAAGTTTTTTCGTAGGGAAGTAGAAAACGTTAAAAATTAAAATTTGTACAAAAAATGGTCCGAAATAAATAGATCAGCTTATCACGCGTTTGTATTTCATGAATCTATTCGAACCGTGTCTACCATGATATCGTAAGATCCACCTTTAAAATATTTATAGAAATTTGGTTTGATTTCTCTACCATTTTGTCCGTTTTACTTGTGAATTGAAGGAAGTAATGTGATCGTCCAATAATTACAAAGTAGGAGCGCAGTTGTTAATATTTCTTGAAAATGTTGATTCAAGTTAAGCGAAATAATTTTATATGGAATTTTGCAAATAAAAAAAATTAGTGCGTCCGTTATACGTTATTTTGAATTTTATTATGCAAAATAAAAAATCCATAAATAAAAAACCCTGTCAATTACGAGTAGAGCATGTACTACAAGGTTCCGCATAAGTTTAGACGTATATGAACATTTAACGATACATAATATTTTTATTGAATTATTTACACAATTTTATTTTTATTAACATAAATATATAGCGTAATATATCTATCACAGGCACACATTCTAAAAGCACTATATTTCGCCATATCGAATTAGAAACAATTGATTTTTTGATTGTTTTCACTTGTGCATGAGATTTCTCCTCATTACGACTTTCGAGATTGTAGGTTGATCGGAAGTACTCTATAGGTTATGAAGATCAGCGAGTAAGGCTATGGTAAAAATAATGAAAAAATATGTTTTAAAGGGCCACATGTTTTTGTTACGTGAAATAAATTGTTAAAGCAATGTAAGACTATAAGCCTCAGTATACGATAATAATTCCAACTTGTGATCTGAACCTGAGAAAAAGAGTTTTGGTAAAGAATAGGGCGGACAGACAACCATTTCGATTCCATTGATCTCGAACAAGGGTTGAAATTTTCTGTCATTTTGAGGGCAGAGCCCTAAAAAAGGTTAATAAGAACTTGTTTTCAACTAACTATTCAATGGTACTAAAGTTGAAAATATTACATATGAACAGAGATCTTCTTTTGCAAGATATCATGTACATAGGTCTTAAATTCTAGAAACTACACGGTTGTAAGAGACAAAGAAGGAAAGACGAAATTATAAGGGTGCCGTTTTTGCTCTAAAATATGGAATTAAAAAAAAACTAATGTATGTATGCGTGTATCTGATAGTTTAACGGTTAAACTTTTGAAAAATACCCCAACTATTTTTAATTTTTTCTATAATCCCAAATTGTGTATTTTACAAAAAACAATATTAAAAATTTAAATTTTTTAAAAAAGTTACTGATTTTCTTTAAACTTTCCCCATCTTTATTATATTTTACAAATAAAACAATATACTATGATTGATTTTTTCGGGAAAAATCGAATTAAGACACTTCTTATTTAATTTAAGTAAATTGTGCGCGTTGGAAGAGTATGTATGGATATAGCGGTGTTGCAATGATGAATCGCAAGAAAATAATTGTCAATAAAGTCTGTTTTTTCTGTAAACGTATTCGCAACTATTTATAACACATTAAACCTCATTTACTTCTCGTTTCAAAGAAATAAGATATATTTTTTATTCATAGATAAATTTTAACTGTATACCAGAAATAAATCGATCTCAATTCGATATTGGAGAATCTATGTATTACATATTCAAAAAACAATGTTAAGACTAAAAATTACAATCGACATGGTATAAACAAACGATATTAATATTAATATTAAACATTTTAAATAAAATTGAAAAATATTTTCTTGGCGGTGCAAAATAAGCAGGAATGATTCACGTATAAATATATAAATATATAACATACAAAGCTACAGCGAGACCAATTTAAAAAAAATTATATTTACCTATTAGATTACTTCACTTTTTTGTAACATTTAATATTCATCGATAACAAAATTTATAGTTTTCATGGTAATTTCTCGTCGCTAATCGAAACATTAACAATTATAATATGCATTGTTGTGGCCGATTACAAATACTTATATAATCCCATTCAAACTTATAATATTTCATAAATATAAATGAGAATCAATCAAAATAACCAAATAATCATCAAAACAGTCAAAATAATCGGCAGAAAATGTCTGTATCAATATAGAAATAAAATATTCCATTGCATTTATTAATGAGGAATAAAATCGATTAATTATTTATATAAATATTTATATAAATGTATATATATACACACACACACACATATATATATATATATATATATATATATATATATATATTTATATATTTGAAAGCGACTTAATTTATTTAAAAAATCTTTTGCAATATCCACGTAACACTCTTATCCATGATCAATGAAAAGCAATGAAAGTGATTGATATAGTCGATAGGAATATATAATGACAGCTCCGAAAAAGTACTTCAACTGAAAATTCTATGATTCATATGAGATATTGAACAAAGATTATGATGGACTGGTGAATTCACATTATTACAAATTTAGATCGGAAAAGGAAATAGAGCGGCATTTAATATAATTTGCAATAAGTTCAACATGCCCACGGTTTGTAAAGATGAATTTTTTCTGAGTTTATTCTATTGATATTACCATTGATCTATAGCTATAGATAAACGGTAATTAAAATATAATTGAATTATGGCCTTATTCAAAATTCATATCTTTAACATACGTTAATCTAGTATCTAGAACGTTTAAAACATGATTTCTTAAGCTCGACAAGTAAACCGTCGAAAAAGAGTTGTGAGAAAGCAAAGAAGTAACAATCAAGCTAGCGGCCTTCAAATTGTTACGTATAAAGTTCATTTTGCCAATATGTTTTAAGAGACGAGATTAAAATGAAATGCAGTGTGTTGTAGACATTTCATGTGGGCATTGTTAATTTCACGATACGTTAACATTCCAATTAAATTAATCGTTTAACGTTATCGTGATCTAAAAAGTAAAACGTAAATATGGTAATTGCTAAAACCGCAATGCCTCACAGTCGCCCACAACATCGTGAGTTTGCATATTGTTAAGTGACAAGGCGGTATATGTACGCTGCTGTGAATTCAAATTACAGACGTTACTATAAAGACTGAAGGGCCAGTGGTGTGCCACTTTTTCGTGTCTTCTATTAAAACACGTTTAGTAAAAACTTCGTTTATCTCCCAAGTCAGATATTACCTATGACTCAGATTAAAAACTAATTTAATTATCTAATATTCTATTATATAATAATTAACTCAATAGTCTGATTTAAATTAACATAACCTTGAGTAATTTAACTTTACATTATTTTAATGAAATACACTTCAACTATAGCCGGTTTGTATATAGGCATAAAAAGCAGAGTTCGCCTCTGTTTTTATGATTAACGAAAAATGTGAATAATATTTAGATTCTAAATATGTATTTACTATGCTAATATAAATTATATATAAACAAAGTTTTATTGAAAGAACAGCATAGTATACCACTGAATTCTATTATACCAGTACACTGGACTGATTAACTGTATAAAATGACAGCTATTTTTTGTGCATATATGAAGCGCCGCCACGAACGTCCCAGGTACTAAATTTGACATTTAATTAGAGGTGTAATTAATACATTATATCTCAATTCATTGTATCAATAAATGATAACATTAAATTGTTTTATATTTACACTTTGGATATTACCTATTATTTCTTTCATATTCGGGGCATAAATGAAATAAAAAAATGAATATAAAAATAATTATCATCGCTTTAACATGTATTCGGTGAATTTTTACACTTATTTTGGGCGACATCGTATTATAAAAGAAACAAAACATTTGAACGATGTTTTGAAAATATTGTAGCATTTATCCTTAGAGCGAATCGCAAGAAAATTAAGTATGATGGCTATTTAGTTGCATGTGAATCTGTACCATAAGATTTCATTTTGAATCGTAGAAATGGTATAGCACTCGTTGTTAAAAAATATAGAGGTGGTTCAATTGTGCTTTCTGCATGTTTATTGGTAGAATCTTGCACTGTCATGCTTGAAAAAATAATAAAGGTAAATCTCTAATGAAATTCAACTTTCTCCCAATATTTAAGGATCTTTTGTATAAGATAGGTACATTCTTTTCTGATTTAGAAAATTACTTTAAGCAATCTTTGGTATACTCGTAGTTGACGTCACATATTTGAATAGCCACTTTCATATCGCAGCAATTAAAAATATTCATTATATATTATAAGTATTAATATGCGGAATTTGTGACACGGAAAATATGGGCTTGCCAGAGATTGTAATCAATTAATTCTTATCTAGTGTTACTTGTGTTTTTACATATAACTTATATTTTATCCCTGCCCATAGAAAATCTTCAACTATGAGCACTTATTACCGACGTGTTATTATGTTAATGATATAAATAAATCGATGAAAACTTAGTAGTTATTTATATATATCTAATCTATGGAAATTTTTATCGATTTACTTTGTCACATTGTTTCGTCTCGAACATTAGTTCCGTGGACGTTCAGTACTGTGGACGCTCACTATTGGCGCCGAAATGGCGATAATCAAATTGCCTCATTAGGACTTCGTGTAAAATCAGTCCAGTGTACTAGTGTTATAGAGATCAGTAATAGTATATGAATTGACATTAGTTTTCGAAAAGGATCAGTGAAATAGTTTTTACCAACTTTTTAATACCATAAAGATTGAGTGGAATGCTAAATAAAAATGTTTATTTATAGTTAAACTAGAAATGTATATAAAACAGGAAATGACCATCCTCACTTTATTTACTTTTGTATCATATTTTTTCTTTCTGCTTTTTATAGTAGGCATAATATTTGAGGTTTATAGCCTTTCTTAAAAAATGGGAAAGAAAAAGAAAGTATTAAAAAAATATGTAGCTATCAGGATCGTAGGAAGTGAAAATTGTTTACATATTGTTATACTGCAGAAAAAACGAGAAATATTAAGATAATTGAGTAATAAAAAGAAGAAAATGTTATATAATGAATTTATTGATTGCGTGCCTAATTTAATTAACTTGCGATTGCCCAATCTCTATTTGCTCTTCTAGATTACGACGAATAATTGTTTTGAACTCAAAGGTTCATTTTTAAGTATCTACATATATTATATTTGTTTTATTGGTATATATATATATATATATATATATATATATATATATATATATATATATATATTTATATATATATATATATATATATATATATACACACATACAACATATTTACGTATACATATATGTGCGTGTACCATCAGTCGAAAGACGTATACTGCTAATCGTAAACCTATGCCACTTTAGTGTAATTCTCTTGACATTATTAATGATTAAATTAAAACGTTTTACCATGCCTGAAAATATAACGAAAACTGAAACAAGCCAAGTTTACATTATTGGCAACAATGCTATTCCTAATAGGCTAAATGATTGGCAGCCGAGGGAAAACTCAATCTGTCTCCCTCTTTCTTCACTTATCGTATTATTTAAAAAAAAACAAATTTGTGTCACCGTGACAAAAGAAGTTTCACTTCACGAAAACCGATTTCTAATGTTTGGGAAGTTATTGCGCTGAAAACTGTTTACTTTCCATACACAGCGTTCCTTTTTACTACTTCTAAAAAATTCGTTAAGAGACCTTGGGGAGAAAAAAATTGCGGGCTCAGCGACGCAAGTTGCTGTACGCCTGGCCGCGTTCGGCCGAGCGGAACACTATCGGCCGCCGCGCGAGATGATCTCGTAACGAGCGGTGAAAGTGCTCGCCGATCGCTCGCGACGCGATGCTCGTCGCTCAATTACATTGTGCTGTATTAGGGTTCCCTCGATTTACAAGAGCCGATCGAGAGTCGGCCGGATTTATAGTATACTCCACAGGGGCAGCCGTGTTATATACGTGCAATATTGCGTACGATAAAAAACCTGAATAATTTATTTATTTTATACTTGAACCTGTTTATATATATATATATATATATATATATATATATATATATATACATATATATATATATATATATATATATATATATATATATACACATTAGATGATCTAATCATGACAAAGGCTATGTCTTCCCGTCAGCAAAGTACTGCAGAGTTGGCACTCAAAATTTCCATACATAATATTGGTGTGGAGTAATCCTGACAAAACTTTCGTTTAGTATTGTTTTAACTATAGATTTAAAGTTAATTCGGTCTTTTCTAAAAAAATGGAGAAATTAATCGATCTAACTTCTTTAGACGACAGTTCATATATCAATATCATGACATCAAAAAAAGCGATTTAGCAATAATTGGAAAGCAAAAAATAAGTTTTTTGTTTTTATCTCCGGAAATAGTTTTCCAATTATAAATAAAAAAAGATCTATCTATGGAGCAATACAAATAACTTGTCCGATTTTATTCCAATTTGTTTTTTATTAGTTTTTGTAACAGAAATTTAACCTTTCGGTTGCATAATGTAAGGGAAGAACGGGTTTCCGGGTTCGAAAACTTATCTTTCTGGTTGTTTCACTGAGTACAACTAGAAAAAAAATCTGTAGTTTGCCAGATACTCTCTTCAGATTTTATCTAGACGCTAACGTACAATTTTCATAATTTTGACGACAACCAAAACATAATTCTACGGAAGTATGTCTCAATTCCGTGGAGTTTATTATGTATTAATTTATTTTAGACTACTAATTATACATACGTACATCAGGTGATCTAATTGTTTTAGGAGCAATTTCTTTCAGCCACCCGAAGCAACGTATGCTGAGAACTTAGAGTCGTGGAAAATCCTAATAGATCGCCAGTAAAAATTTGTAGAAGAAACGATATAATTGAAATATTATGTATCAGCATAAGAATAGGGTTATATCTAGACTGACTGAGTAATAATATGTGATCTAGTTGAGAATACTTCCTTGGGACAATTTTTGAAAGCTTATGTCGATTACGTGTTTTGAATGTTAGATTTAAATTCGTTATCGAGTTTGGCAGCGTGTACAGTGAAGGAGTTATCTCAGAATGTGATGGTATTTTTTGTTATAAATGGTGCTATATGTTACTAGCGTAGGGCTTATTTACTGTAATAAAGTGTAATAAAGAATATACTTTGATTCTCTTTTTATAGTGCAACAGTGGTAGTGTTGGGAAAAGGTAAGGTTAGTTTTGAAAAAAATATTTCTACTTGTAAAAATATATCACTAATTGTTGCCTGTGGCTTCGTTTATGCATAATTAGTCTTTTTTCCTGAAATAAAAGTATTTTAGGTTTATATCCATGAAACGGTTTATAAGCATACTAAATTTCGTGAAGATCGGTTGAATAGTTGAGCTATGAAAGTTGAGTGGAACAAACAAATAAACAAATTAAATTACTTTCACATTTATTATGTATATTAGTTAGAAATATAACATATAGATATTTTTATTTTATAGTATGGTATCAAAATAACGAATTTAACTAATTTATTACAAATTCCACAGTTATTCGCAATAATCTTGACTGCAGTATTAAAAAAGCCAAGGTTTTAACAACTAAAAGAAGAGATAAAAATGCATTTTATCATGTTCAGCTACCGAAGTGAGGAAGACGTGATCTCAGTGTTTACAATTTATCTGGGTTTGTTAAGCCTAATGTGAAATGGGAATGTATGAAAAAATCCGACACTATTGCTGTCCAAATACTGAAATTTTCTCACCTATTTTGCCTAAAATTTTTTTTGGTAGTTCTTTTTTTAGTTTTCCATGTTTAGTATGTACCAAACATGAAAAACTAAACTTAAAAAAAATTAAACTTTCATGAAATCATCTTGGTCTGAAAAATATTACATTTTTAGAGATACAGATTGACATAATTGTAAGGAAGAATGGCCCGATTATAACTCTTACAGTTTTGAGGAACGAGAGAGGAAGTGAATTTTTTTTAATATCTTCCTGTTAATTATTAAATGAAAGCTTACTAAAATAAAACTTGAAAAACATATAATACGTTTTTTATTGCATTTATTTTTTTAATTATCAAAAATTGCTGTCCTCTTCACGGCATTAAAACAATATATACGGGACTAAAAACAAGACACAGCTCAGAAATTTTTTTTAAAATACAATTTGTCAGTGGTGAGGTTCATATTGAGAAAATAATAAACATTTATTTACAATTAATACAAAAATAATAAAGCACAGGTTATGTGTACCGTAGTAAACAACAGCGTCGAACTGAGTGAGGAGGGGGTCGCGTAGTCGGTTGCTCATGGCGACACGTCACCATACCCTACATTCTACTACATATAGACTATATATATATACCTTAGTATAGCGTGGCGACCCGTCGCCACGGCAAGCGACGCCTCGCCAACGATCCGGTTTATACTTGCGCCTATAGATGTTTCACATCAAAAAAATCAACATCGCATTAATTAAAATAGTTTTTTTTACAAACAAATTAAATCGTTTAAATCTAAAATGCAAGCAAAATAATAATTAAAACGAAAAATAATGGACTAATATCAATTCGCATTATTAAAATATATAGCATTGTAATCTTTTATTTCTTTTATTTTCACTTATTTTAAGATAAACATAACACGACGTGATTTATAAGAAAGTTGCAGATCTGAAGGATTCGGTGGAATGGATGTCTCCTGTGCTTAGATACTTGTATGTTTCTATATAATATTAAGAAATATTTGTGTAAGTTCGACTTGGTATAACTGCACTTTTATTAAATTGAAATTGGCAATCACTTAAATCAGAGAGTTGTATACAGTTTATATTCCGATGTACTTCATTCTTTATTTACGATATATTAATGTCGCGTTGTATATTCGTTGAGATTTGATATTTCGTCATCTGAAGAGGACCCCATCTACATTTCCCTAGTCCAGTTATCTACCTTTGGGGAAGGCATAATTTTATTCCGAATTAGTGCATGAATAATTTTACTATCCTAAGTTACATGGTACGTCCATATTACACAGTGACAGTAACCGCACTTTCGTTTTTTGGTGACTCAAATTACGGAGTACAGAAGAAACTTTATCATGAGCCAGATTTGAACCACACTCACATCGTTATCTATCGCGTGTTACTCCTCATTAACGAGGGGATGGAGAAAGGCTATTATTAAATTGATTTTGTTAAATTGGTATATCAACTCAGCTTCTCAGATTGTCCACCTTATAATATTATTGGGATGTTGAATACCAGCAAAGTACGAGATAGTATACTTATTGAACCAACGGTATATATAACTATGAAATCTGTAATAGGTATTGATTGAATAAATTTATTTTATCACATTCAATTTCATTGGTTGCATTCAATAGCTGTCAGCAGGCGTCAGTCAAAAATCTCAAATGTAATGAACATATTACTTAGAAAGCATAGTTATTATCTTCTTAGTTCTCATGTTCCTTTTCTTTATCAAACTTTTAATATTTAGTCATACAATATTTTTCATTTATTTGAATTGTAACAATATGAACCGGTACCGGGTTTTGAAGTTTTGACACGCATTTAGCAATTAAAATTTGCTTGATTTATTACGAAAATCTGCCCAAATATTTTTAGTTTTTATTACCCAAAATAAAACAATTAATATTAATCATATTTACGTTATTTTATGATATTTTTCCTTTTTAAATAATCCTGAATTTGATAACTTTTTAGGCATAAAATCCATTTTTTTTCTTCATTAAATAATATGCTCCCTAAAATTAAAAGCACAATAAATTATATCAAAATTTAAATTATTAAATTTCCTAAATGTAATTATACTAGGGTGTAATTTGTATATCAAGAGTAAGTTCCTCGAAAGCTCATGTTGTTTTGTTGCAGTACTATATATTTTCCGTCATGTAAAAAAAAAGGTGCGTAAAATTTTTATGCACATTTATAATTTTTAATACGTTTGCGGCGGCTAATAAACCGCGACTGTTAGAAATATTAAACAAAATTTTTAATTACGAGTAAAACTCTCGCGACCTGAGTTCCATACATACTTAGATATATATATATATATATATATATATATATATATGTATATACATATATATATATACATATATATATATATATATATATATATATATATATATATATATGTATATATATATATATATATATATATATATAATTGGCTGGTATAGCGACGGCAAATGTCTTTTTAGTAGACATTTTCAAAAATATCTTTTGAACTATATTCCATTAAATTAAAAAAAGTATTTTAAATTCCCATAACTTGTTTTTTTTTCAACTGATATTTAATTTGACATGTGAAATTAAAAAAAAAATCCTTTACTTTATTTGCACGCTTTGAAATAAGATTATAAACATTTTTGAGTATTGAAATAAATGCCAGTGATTGTACTTTATTAATTTGTCAAATATCAAGTTTCTAAGTGACCAAGAGAAGTATAAGATTACTATTTCCGGTTTTTTTTGGGTACGAAGCCCTAATAATGAAAGTGCATAGTCTTGATTCTTTTAATATAGAAGTACGAAAAATATTTGGTTCACACTAATGAAATAAGTCTTATTTTGAAAAGTGTATAAATTATAAATTATCACTTTTACCCGAGGGCAATGAATGTTAGGTTTCATGTCAGCCGACTAGGTAATGCGTCTTTCACTATTATGATTCTACGAATATAAATTGGGAAGTAAAATAAAAAATTAACTAGAACAATATGTAGTTCAGTTTACCAAAATACCTCTTAAGACGATTTTATTTTATTATTGTCACGTTTGTAGTCATACATAGTTGATCTATAATTCACAAGCTGATCTATGATTCTTTTACTTCCTCAAAGTATTTCTTTAAGACCAATGTTGATTACATCAGTCTTAAAACGTTACTTGATATGTTTTACTGGTCTTAAGGAAATAATTAATCTATCGATATATAGTTTAAAATTAAAACAAGTGTAATTTTTCACATACCATTGTGAAGCAATCACGCGAGTTGATTTAATATTATTTCGTAAATTTGCACTCTGTCGGAATATTTAAGGCACTTTATACTAAAGAGCAAAAAGAGTTTTTTGCACTCCAATAGTTTTAACACTTTTCACTTTTTTATAGCACTCACTGATACAACCACATTTGAAGTTATTTTATTAAAATAAACACGATCCAGTTTACTTTATTGCGTCTCGAGTGGAAAACGTCACTTTGATGTAACTTTGGTTAGGAGAGATTTTGTCGAAATTCTTCTTCGGTGATCGAGAATCTGCAATGGGAATTAAATGAGTTTTATTAATGTGGTTAAAATTTTATTATTGGATTTATTGTAGTTAATTTAACCGATACTACCAACCAACCACCCATACCAAAACCGAGTATTGGTTAAAAATTAACTGTAACCTAAATATAATAATTTTGCCAATTAATAATATTTCTACAAAAATTAAAGTGCAATTTAATACAACAGATATGGATCATAAAATTGTTTATTTATTTTTTAGACGATAATAAACACATATTAATTTATAAACAATTTTTTATATGTTAATAACAGCCATCTTCGTTAACGTTGCGTATACATTCTTGAGTGAAATAAGCCATGATCGTAATAATTTCCCCTTGAATTTCAAAATAAAGGTTTGTAATGCACGAAAAAATAGTTATGAATCAAAGCTCTTTATCCCCGTTTTTCTTTCAGATTTTAACAAATAAAAAAAAAAAGATAAGTTCTGAATTGTTATATTATATCGGAAAGTTTAGTAAGTAGTTATTTGATAAAAAACGAAAATCGAAAATACATATTGGGTTTAGAAGCGAATTAAAGTATAGCTCGACATTTCCTTAGTAACTAATTGTATAGAAGTATAGCAAGAGTAAGAGGATTATAGTATCTTTTTGATTCAGCCCTAATTATTGGCACTTCAAAATATTATACGTTTCATGTGCACGCATCTCGTTTTTTAAGATGACTCAAAACAATTTTATTCACCGAATATTTATTTATACAAGATTAAACAAAGGTCGGAAAATGGTCTGGTTTATTCGGTAATATAAGATCGGTTCTTATATCCAGAGTATTTTGCCCTTAATTAAAATGCAAGAGTGAATCCAGAGGTTAAGATATAAATATGGTTGGAGTTTAGTAATTCAAGCGAAATAAAGTTTCTTATATAGTATAGGGTCTTTTGCCCTTACACACGTGGAAAGAAAATTGATTCCGAGGCTTTTTTGTGAAACTTGAATAATATCATAAATTAATGGTTTTAGGATTTTTACCCTGAGACCATTCATTTGAGAAAAGTAAGTTAGATATTTGTAAGTTTGTATCCTTTTATTACATTTAATTAGATTTTTTATATAGTTATGAAGCTATAGACTTTAGTATTTGGTCTTTCCTGAGAAAAAGGATCTTAATATTTATAGATAGGCACGAGCAACAAAGTATAGAAAGATAAAGGATGAAATATTTTAGTCATTAACTCAGATTGATTTTTGTTATATATTTAGAATATAAGTTACGCTTTTCAAAATGATAATTTATCTCCAAACACAATAGTGAAAACTTTGAAAAAAGCAAATAAATCGCAAGCTTAGTAATGAAGTGACATTTTACACTATATAAAATAGACGGTGAAAAATGTAATAATATAAATATTACCTTCTCAACTTTTTTAATTTAAAATTAATTATTCGTTAATAATGAAAACAATAAATTACAAATAAATGTAATATTTTCAATAAAGTTTTTAAAATCGAAAATATAAAGCAACTTTAGGTCACTTCATAATTAAGTACACGAAATATTAATAGCTTACGTGTATCACTTTTGGTGCCAGCACGTATGTTGTCCTGGACAATTTATATTATTTTAAATGCACCAGAGAGGTTGTTGGGTGAGAGGCTGTATACATTTCTGAGCTCATTTCTATGTATACGTCATATTGGTAGACGCTGTTAATCATTAATAAATTTAATAATTAATAAATGATTACATGTCATATCACAAGTAGCGTAATGGTTAATATTGAAAAGGAAATCGTTGAAAAACATTTTGTGGCCTGAGAACATTCAGCTAGAGACCTGGCAGTAAATTGTTATTTACTTCCATCTTTTAATTCAAGAACGCTTAAATCTTTGTTTGACTATAAATTTTTAGTACTATTTCTTAATTATAAGAACCAATTTTACATTCAATATATTGTCCTCAATAAGTTAATTCCAAATTACCCATTTATGATCAATAAAAATTAAGTAACAACAATTAGACTTCGAAATAACTCGGTCCTAATTTCGCTTTAATTGCTACCCGACACTTTAAATTTGCTTAACACGATTATCTTGAAAAATTAATTAAAAAAGCAAACGACATGTTAACAAATAGCTATTGGAAACTGTGATAATTCATAATAACCGGCGACGACATTACCAAACGCGTGGCGAAACACCAAATAAAATTTCGTGAATCGAATGTTGCTCTGACGAGAACAGCAAACTTTCTTACATAACACTGTTCTCGGAGAGCAAATTACAACTAACCGATTGCCTTTGCCGACCATGGCAATTTGTTGAATCGACATGGTAAGGCTAAGAATGGGTTCAAGGTAACGTAGTGGTTACTAACTACTGGTTAAGTATTTTAATTATAATTGTCAATAATGATATTTATGGCGCTTCAACTTGCGTAGTTACTAGATCGAATCAAGTTTCATTACATTAGTGAAATGTAATTTGTTTGGAAATAATCTTGGCGATAGATGTTAAGAATAAACTTGAACATTGTTGATTAGGTAATATTTTGTTGGAACAGGTACCAGTTTAGTAAATTTTGCCAAGTTTAGAGATTTTGCGACTTTATCTGCCATAAAATTATCTAGGTCTCGATTGATAGTGTGGATAAATACATATATGTATTGCAAAGTGGATGAATAGCGATCAAATAATAAACATGAAAGACTTAAAATGAAACCCAAGAGTTCCAATCATGAAAAGGTTGAATATATTTAACTGTATTTACGGATCTATAATCTGATATAATGTAGCGCATTTCAGGGTCTACACATTATTTACACATGGAATATCAGTGAAAATTCATTATCTAGATTTTTTTAGAAAATTTATAAGCAAAAAATATAGTTAACAGATTTATTGGCTCTTTATTTGAAGATCATTTCATAACATAAAAGCTATTTAACAGAAATTTGAAAAGCTTTTATGTTATGAAAAAGCTATTTAACAGACGCCTGTCTAACCATATGTTCTCGAAAATATACTTAGTGTTGATCGTTTCAAGTCACTCCTATTCTTGCTTAATAGATGGCGTCACTTGTATTTTATATCGAGGTGATATTTCTTTCTCTTAAAAACTCCATATGGGTTAAGTGTGTAATTACTGGTTTTATTTAGCATTTTATAATTTTTAAGGCATTTCCATGTACAAGAACTTACTATGTTTTGTACTGATTAGCGTATGTTTCGTGATTTGTGAATTCTCAGTAAAAATTCAAGTGTTAGCAATTATTTGAACCTGCAATATATATATATATATATATATATATATATATATATATATATATATATATATATATATATATATATAGATATACATATATATGTTCACATATATTTCAAATCATATTTACATATATTTCAAATCATATTTTCGAAATATTTCCAAGTCACACTTCTATTTTGCCCCCTAAAGTTTCTAACGAATATTTCTGAGTGTTTTCTTTTTAAATACATACGAGTTATTATCTTTTATTGCTGCGCTAAATTCCAAGTTTTTATGTCAAATTCTGTGACGGTCCTATTTTTTCCTTCTAATATAAGGAATTCTATTTTTTTTTTTTGTAAAAGCATTGCATAAATATGTTTTTAATAAATTAAAATGCTTGTGACTTTGTGTGTTGCTGTGTTGTTTTTATTAGAGTTTCACTTTATTTAAAAAAGAAAGTCCTTTTTATCAGGCATACTTGTACCAACAAAAGTTGTTTTGATCATCCTCAAAGAATTTCCACAAAAACCATCACTGGTTATGTACATTTTAAAGTAAAGGATTATTTTTTGAAGATGTTAAGCTCTTTAATTAAAAAGTGAACGATGATAAAGAATGGGCAAAAATGACTATGGAAGATAAATTTTAATAAATATTAAGTTTGTAATTATTAATATCTGTTACTTTAAGGCTTAAGTAACAAAATTATATATTCTAACGATATAAGATAAATTTATGGATATCGTTAACTTTAAGATTTTTAGTTGAATCACGGGACAAGCGAAAAGCTTATTAGCAAAATTAAGTAGCGGTAGGCGCATAAACGACTTAATTAAAATTTTATGTTCTTGTTGTTACAGGGTTAAAACCAGTTATACGTAAAATTTTCTATTTTTCTATATTAATAGATGAACTAAATTTGGACCTATGTCTTGTTTTTTTGAATGCTTGGTTGTTTTTATCAATAAAAACACATTTCAGTTTTTTTTTCAAGCCAATAATTTGTTGAAAACAGCTTGTTTTTTTTTCTGTTTCCACAATTACAATTATTTGCTGCAAAAACAATTTACCACAAAAACAATTATTTAATGTTAATAACTTATTTCTTTAAGCTGCACACAGTTTAAAGAAACAAGTTATTTACATTCAGTAAATTGTGTTCCAAAAAACTCATTTTGTATTTTCACCGTATTTATATTCGATTTTCTCGTTCAATATACTAAACTGAAAAACGTTACCATTGTTAGTTGTTAGCAATCATCCATTCAGTTATCCATTATGCCACGACTTCAAAGTCTTTAATCAAATTATCCTTGATTAATTTAAGTAAGTTATGGCATAGTTTGTTACTATTTTTTAAACAATCTAAACTTGCATATCATATAATCATAGTGCTTCAAACTAACTCTAAAATACATTATAAACATATAAATTAAAATAAATTACAGCAGCTGTGAACTGTAACAATAGTGGATGAAACAGTAAAATAATTTTCATAAACTTTCAACAGCGAATTGTAAATAAGACTAAGGAAATCGATAGTTTCCGTAAAGAGGAAAAAATAAAGATCATGGCCTTACTTCGTTTATTGAATTCTTTTAAATAATGATATTAGAATAAATATATAATTGTTTTTTACTTTTTTTAGTATTGAGTGATTTTTACGGTTCCGAGAATCCATAACCCATAAATATTATTTTTTTAGGTAAATAATAATTAGCTATGTTTTATTAACATTACTTTTAAATTCGTTAACTTATTTTATTATACATATTACTTTTTACGTAACTACTTGTATACGTAATTTGTGGTACTATAGCAGATTTGCATCGCTTCTTTCGTTAAATGCAAAAAACGAATGAACCAAATTCAGTAAATTTTGTCACGAATAACATATTCAAAAGGCAATAATAATATATTATATAATACTCCGTTTCTTAAAGAAACAGTAAGAAAGACAAAAAAAATCAGAGATGTACAGAATTTAAACTTATAGAATTTTAAGTTACTATACGAAACACTTATTATTAGCGTTATCTCTAAAAGTAAAATAACTTTTCAGCAAAGAGGATGCCCGATCCAGCTTGCTTGACGTAAGCAAGGTTTCATAATTATCTAGCGGTACATGGTAAAAAACAGCAAGTAAAATAAAGTACCAGAATACTTGAAATAAAGAAAATATACTTTAGTTTAATATTCCCATAAAGACATTATTATTTGACGTTATCTTGGATTAAGAAACTTTTAAGTTACATCTGAAAAAATATCCGTGAATCAACAAAACTTCAAAAATAAATGGGACTTCAAAAATGAATGTCCTATATCTTACAATATTCGACGGATGTATTTATGTATTTGCAATTCGGAAATAGATTCGAGTAATAAAGGGGTACTAAGCAGGCTTGTAAAAGTAACAGGATATTTATCGAATTTTAGTTATTTAAAAAAATTTATAATATTTAAGTGACACATGCTAATAGTCATCTTTTAATGATATAAACATAGCATAATTTCTCCGGTCACATTAGGTACATATTTTAGGCTGGAACAAAAAATATTTTTATCGAGTATCGTGATGAAAAATTTACAGAAGTCGGCTTGTGGATTCATCTGAGAGATGAATCTTTACACTAAGCAACGAATCACTAAGCAATTTGGTATACGCAGTTACATTTACACAATGATTGCACTCAAGTACGGTATCTTGTTATTATATTGTTTACAATTCAGGAATAAAAAAAAATGTGACTTCGCTTGCATAACTGAAAGGAATTCATTGTTGCTTGAACGTCTTCAAAGCCTTGTCCCATAATCTTTTATTACCACTTTGCCTCTGACATTTTAATGCCGACAAAGATATAATATTCACAACTTGCAAGTTGCTGAGGAATTGCAAAGGTTTTGCGCATAATGTCATTGCCATGAATGAATTGTATTGTTGCATCATTGATTTAGCATGTTACGTGAGGGTTTTGCTGAATTTAATATATTTATTTTCTGATGTTTCTCCTTGTATGGTACAATGCCTTTTATTAATAGTGCCATCTGGTATACCTACATAGAGCATGATCTTAATTAAATTAAATATTAATTTTGGGACATTTTTCAACTTATACATTCGCAATTTTGACTTCTTTTCAATTTCCAAATTTTTTTTTGGTGGAACAGATTGAGAAAATAAGAATAGTTAGCTACAACGAGACTGATCAAATATTTGTACTTTCATCAAAATGCTGAAAGTATTGCTTTAGCATCCAGGAATAAAAGTAAGTAAATAAGGGTGTTTTCAACGGAAATGTTAGTGGTTAAGCACGAATCGTATAGGAGTCTGTGGGTATATACAATACGTACGTACGTACGTATGCACTTACGTATCTCAGTACGTACATAAGTGCTATTTCAAAGACTTATAAAATCCGAAGGGAGCATTGACTACAGATTTTTTTATTTAAAATCAACGAGATGAACAATATGACAAAATTCCAAGTCCTCAAATCCGTTCCGCCCTTGAAAAAGAAAAGCTAATTAGATTGAAATTGAACCTATTGCAGGCTATTCGTATTAAGCCGTAGATGGTATCTGTTGTATTTGGTGATAACCAGAAAGTTATTTTTGGAGGTACAGGCAAAAAACTGAAAAGTTTTTTTTCATGCTTCAGAAAGTTACATGCAGACCATGCGTGTGCTGTAGAGAAAATGACTTCAATGTTAAAGTTAAGCTGTTTGATATCTCATGTTCCAGAGGGTATTATATTTTGTTATAATTCAAATAAATCTGTTACTCTTGTTACGAAATCGTTTAACCATGTTTGTGACATAATACGAAATTGGTTGATTTTATATTAAATTGTAACTGAGAGTTTTATCTGGCTTTGGTTTAGACCACTCGTTATTAGTAACTCAATCAACAAGCAACTCATTCATTTATACCCGATGATAAATATGTTTAAATAACTACTGAACAGAGGAAAGAGTTTTTCTATTTAAGGAACTTTCACATAGGCGATGGAACGTTATGAAAAATATAAAAAAAAATATGAGCAAAAATACAACAGGAGAAGGTGTAATGAATAGAGTTGAGTTGATAAATTTATCCTATAAGGTCAATGAATGTTGTTAAGAATGAAAGTACATCGAATAAAGTATGTACCGTAGTCTATTATACAATTTAGCCAATGATGGATTATGAACACACAAGATAAGGAATGATGGATTATATTTACAAAATTGGAACGAATGATAGATTACATAAACACAAGTAAACGAATATTCTAAGTTCTAGTAATTGTATCGATTTGTATTTTCTGATCCGATTCGATCTTCTCTTCGGAACATTGAAGGTCAAAATAAGGGCCGAAGATCCGAACGAAACCATTATTATCGCCTCAATATGTGCTTTCTATAATCTAAATCTCGTAACATAGAAATGTAACATGTCACATAATTTTCCAAAGCGATGACTTAACATTTTGGCAGGAAAAAGAAATTACAATATTTTATATTTGAATGTATCTAAAGGAGGGTTGAAATAAAAATAAATCAATATGTGTCGTCGAATAACAGTTATTTTAATAAATAATTTATTTCGCGTAAAAAAAATTAAAATATTTTTTCAAAAGAACTAAAAACAAACTTTAAAAAAACTTGTTGCAAGTGAAGTGTACAGTGATGTCAACATCAAACGAAAACAAGGCCCAAGTTTTTAAAATTCTCTATAAATTTATTATAAATAATTGAATTATTTAAGTAAAAATTTTGCTTAAATCATTGACATTAGCGAAAAAATAATCATTGATATAAATATATTAAAATACATAAAAAAATATTTAGATAGTTTTTTTCATATTTCAATTGTATCTTAAGTTATAAACTTATATACAACTATAGTAGTTAAAAATACATTGTTAACGCGGTTTATTTGAATGTTGCTTGTCCAAAAAAATTGCATGCTACATACACAACTTACATATGCGTAGAGTGAAACACATTGGAAAAAGCCGCCTTATAGACTCATTTAATAATATAAAAAAACATTTGGTCTAACTTTATGTATAGAGGTAGTCCTATAAGACATCATGTATCTTAAAAACAAATATTACTAGCTTTTTGTTCCCTATAGACTTGTTTAATAATAGAAAAAAAAAATTGGTCTAACTTTATGTGTAGAGGTACTCCTGACGTCATATATTTTAAAAACAAATATTACCGGCTTTTTGTTAGTGGCAAATTTTTCGTGGATTTTTAATTAAGACGGTGGGATTCGTCTATGGCCCAATGATCCCATTTCAATATCTATCTATAAATTATGTTAAATCCTTGATATACTACATCTATTTACGTGTTGAAGTATTTAAATATTTGTAATGAACAAAAACTCCAAGTTTTATTCCACAAGAGGAATACTATTTTTCAGATTAAAACTGGTTAATTTGTTAGCTTGGATTTTAAGCTATATTCGTACCAATTTTTATAAAAATCTAACGTACCATCTAGGCTTGACATATGCAAAGTCGCGAATAATACATAGCCTATTTAGAACTCGATGCTATATGTCACGAAACAACGTATGTCAAATTTGATAGCGATTCGTTGCTTAGTTGCAAAGATTAATGGTATGCAATACGATGGGCACTATGTCACACCAGATTCACCTGTAAATATAAAATAAGACCAAAAATATTTTCTCGGCTCTTAGATGAATTCATATGGCAAATGTACTGTAAATCTTTCGTCACGTTAAACATTGAAAACATCTTTTTCGTTCCAGCTTAAAATATGTACCTAACATGATCGGAGAAATTACGCAATGTTTATATGGTTAAAACATGACAATTAGTATAAATGTGCCATTTGATTATTCAAATTTTTTAAATAGCTAAAATCTGGTAAATTTCCCGTTACTTTTACCAACCCGCTTAGTAACTACTTTATTACTCGAATCTATTTTCGAATTGCACATACTTAAATACATCCCTCAAATATTGTGAGATATAGGATACTTGTTTCGTAAGGTTCAACTCGTACTTGTCCCTTTTATTATCGAAGTTTTGTGGCTTAAAATAATGTATATTTTCTTTATTTCAAATATTCTGACACTTTATTTTACTTGCTGTTTTTTTACCTTGTACCACTAGATAATTATATCGCTACGAATATAATCCTGCTAACACTATATTTAAATATTCTTTCTTGAAACATATTAGTCTAAAAAGTTGGTTAATATCAAGTTTATTAATATTATCATAATTTAGTGAGACCTGAATGTGGTTTTATTCATTCTTACGTGATTTTGCAAATGCAATAAAAGATATTATTTACTGGATTTTTTTCTTAAAAGTCTCTCGCGTAACACTTATTTATTTGGTCCAATTGTAGCTTCCGTTTTAAAAGAACACCAATTTTGAGTATTGGGGCAATGAAAAGTATGCTATTTTTAAGAATTGTTGTCTGTTTTACTCTGTATTTACCTTTGTATTACATTTTTTTTTAAAGTTTAACTCATATTTGTTTAAATGTCTTTAATAAGAATAAACATCTAATGCTTATCTCTATTCTATTATTTTAATATAATAAGTTTTATATCATTACTGGTGTCAAATGATTAAGAATTTTGAATACAGTCACAAAAATAATACATGGGAATATTTAACTCTCACTGAGGTGTGACGTTTTAAGTTCCTAAATCTTTTTTTTAGCAAGAACATAAGAAATAAGTGAAAACGATGCATAAGCATTGGAAAACGTAAATCCATTTTTTTTTAATTTTGCTGAATTTAATGACATTGAATCCTCTTGTTGCTTTTTGTTACGGATTAAGGACAATGAAATTCTACATTGCAGGAACAGTTTCTGTAAATTTTAACAACTGTCCAACTACGTAAGATCAGGCGACAAGAGCTAGGCGTGTCATAATACCGTTGTCTGGGTGCAAGCAGTAGCTGTATTATTTGTCAATCGATATCTTTGTCGTTTCGCTTTCTAAGCTAACCAATTTCACGCCGCGTCAAATTGTGACCTGTCAACGGTGCCTAAGAATGCAATCCTCAGAGTACTCGATCTTGGTTGTCTCCGAATGACAATGTTTATCTGGGATTGCTCCTAATTAGGCAAAGATATAGCGAGATTTGCAATTAGCGGAAGTGTAAATACATACTTTAAGAATAAACCCGGAAACGGATGTTGTGTCGCAGGCGAATATACTATAATATTTTTGATAAGAAATTCATTAGGAAAATGAGAATGTTTATTTTGAATAATTTTATGTATAAACTACACACTAAAGACTTACGAATTTATTTTTGTTATTTCTTAGTAAACGTGTCTCCGTAAGTTTGTAGAATATTTTATTAATTTCCTTAATATAACGGTTTTTTAACTCTTTAGCTATAGTGTTGATTATTTTATAATCGTTACTTTTTAAAGTCCATTTTTCCGTACTTTGTAGAAAGTAACTTAAATTAAATTATATTAAATTATATTTTAAATTTATTATTGTGAAAAGACGTGAATTGACTTGAAGTGAAGTAAAATTAGTACTGTAAAGGTTTGCTTCGTTGTTTTATTTGATAGCGAATTTTTTAATACTTTTTTATCCTTTGTCATATATTATAAAGACGGTAACAATATTTAGATCAAAATTGTGACAGATATTGAATCGTGATGTCGTAAGTGGTTTTTAATTGTGATTGCTTATAATTGATCGAAAATAATTATTTTAAGCATTAACCATTACTCTCAGCTTAAAAATTTAAACAAAGTAGGGATTATATTATTGTATTTTTAAACTATTTCGTAAAATCATATTTTGAGTTCGCCATATTTTTTGCTAAGCGTGCGATGTGTTATTTTATTCTGTATTGGTTCTATTTACTCGGTATTTTTATTAATTTTTTTAAGTTAATTTCGTTTAATCACTTTATTAATTGTAGAATTAATAAGCTTTTTCTTGGCCAATTCCTTTAATCTAAAATTAAATTTTAGTTTAAAAACTTTTGTTATGAATATTTTGAAAAAAATTGTTTCGAAAACAAGCATTAAATAATTATTTTACGTCGTACATATATATATATATATATATATATATATATATATATATATATATATTATATATATATATATATATATATATATATATGTATATATAAATTCAAAATCAATAATACTATAAATGTGTAAATATAAGTACTTGCCATTAAAAAGAAAAAAAACTTAATCACGGAAAATGCAATGATTTATCAAAAAAAAACACAGGTCTCATAACTCAACCAACTTTGAAAAAAAATAAACCAACTTCAAAACGAATATCAGAATTCAAAAACCGAATCGAGCGCTGATAGAATACGATATAATTCGAACACAACTGTCACTTGCGCGGCCGGTGTCAGTCGGTGCGGCGCGCTCGTCGCCGACGGTAGGAAATATGTGAGTGCTCGTGCCACTTCTTTCCAAGTCTCTACGCTCGCGAATGCCCTCGCGACAATATAATACGCGCCGTAATACTTGCCTTACCTTACTATTCATTACGTCTCATTTCATTTCCCACCACCACGGATGGTTGGCTGCGCGCGGTCGGTTCCAAGGTCTGACTGGCTGGTGAGATTTTAGCAAATTTGAAAGAGTTGTTGACCAAGAAACACTTTGTTTAATGTTTGTTTACGACAGGGATTACAAGGATAACATAGATACATATACATTAATGAAATTTAGGCTAATTTGGCAACAAACTTGTTACAAATTTAATATATTACAAATAATAAACATATGATTTTGTTTGAGTCAAGACTTTTTTATTCGTTGAGTTATACTTCAAAAATACAATGTATTTTTAAAGACAGAGGATGCTCTAAATCAAGTGACCTTTTGTTATGGATCATATAAATTTCTTTTTATTGCCCTTTTGAGTAGCTAAAAACATTTACGATTAAACTTTAACCATTTTATTTATCACTTTTTAAGTATCTTTGAGTTAGAGTAATCTAAATGTATATTTAATTACAGACAACCAATAACATACAGCGCGGCGTTGTATCTATAATTATATATATATATATATATATATATATATATATATATATATATATTGCAGTGTATAACCACATAGAATAACATTCATTTAATTTATTACCCTCATTAAAATACTTGTATAATTTTCAAAAATATAATAAAAACTACATCGCTCCCCCATTAAATAAAATATATAATTTAAATAAAGTAGAAATAATACAACACCACGTAATTTCATTTTATTGTGAGTTGTGTCTACTTAAAAATATTTAAGTATGTCATACATTTCTAACAGACACTTAAATTGGCGTCGGATTTTACATGACAACACATATAAAAACCTTGTTGAATCTTCTTCCAGGATATTACGTTTTTAATTTATATATATAGTCCTGGATAGATAATTTACAACGATGATACAAAAATCTGAGCTCTAACTTTTTCGATCAAGTATAATTTGTGTCGGTCCCACTTTATGTATCAACAAGGCTTCATTGAAAGTGTTTTATCTTGGTATTGTTAACGTCCATTTCCGCAGCCCATTTTATTACTTTAATTTTTTGTGTTTAATTACATCAGAAGGTATAATGGTCAAAATATATTTTTTTCACTGATATATTTTTATGTAGATCTTTGACTCTACCAATAACACGTTTGATAACTTTCCTCCCAAAAGCTGTAATTTGTTTTTCATTCTTTCCCGTTAGTATCTAATTTTCAGAAACGTCATCTAAAACAGGTGGTTCGATAATTGCCTTTGTTTTCGAAATTCGAAATTTTGCAATCTTGAAAATGTTTAAAGTTTACACAAGTTAAAATTTTCTAAGGCGGAATAATACTTGTTTTATTTAATTAGAAATTTTAATTTATTATCACACGTAACCTATTTAACTTAAGTAATAATACTTTTTGGGATATTGTTTATCCGATTTCATTAAAATTGGAGGTATTTGTGTAAAAGGATATGCATGTGTTAGAAATCTTAGAAAAGTTTGTCGTTCTCTATTACGTACATGGCGTACGTTTTGAGTCTAAAATATAAGATTATATACCATGTCAAATCACGTCAAGGGCTAGTGTCAAAGACCTATGTTCTAGTTATATTTCGTTATTTGTTTTCATATTGATCTGACCGCGACTAACATTAAAATTTCTAAATAGATTAAAACACGTTTTATTATTTAGCAATGTAGGTTTATGTGATTTTCATATGTTGTCGATATGTTGTTTATGTATATTTTTAAGCAGGTTGTTTTTTCGTTAATTCCATATAAGTCAAGTAACTGAGTAATAAAAATACACACAAGGGCTCCATCATATAATTGTTAGGAGATGTGATGACTCAATTAGCTTTAGAATAATAATTGCAGTGGCATATACTCAGGTTTTATAAATAACTAAAATCGAACGAAAATTATTATCGATTACGATCACGAGTTTATTTGTTAAACATACGCAAAAATTGAATTACTTGACGTAATAATTTTTATATTTCGTAGGAATTAAGTTTATATGAACTAGAAAAATTAATTTTCGTGTGAAACACAGTGCAGAGATATCGCCTACTTTTCGGTTATGTAAGAGGCGAGGATTTATTCGTCTCCATCTACATGCATTAGTATCGATTCCATATCGATATCGCAAGAGCATGTTATAAGTATTTCAAGATAATTTTAAAAATATTTTTGTATTTTCCGTAAAACACTACACCGCCTGCCCCTTTTCAACTTCAAACTCTTAAAGTAAAAACTTATGAAAAACACAGTTATAACATTTTTGAGATAATTTTAATCTTATGATGTTTGAGGAATTTACCATGTTTTTGCTACTATTAAAAACATATTAGAAAATAGATTTATATTACAAAAAATTATATTAATATTTATAAACAGTTTAATAGAAAAGTATTTAAATTATATTAATTATAGATATGGGTATTATTTTAGGCACAGATAAACATTTAAGGGTATACATTAGTGTGCCCTTAAATATTTCTACGTACCTAAATGTGTACAGAACCCGTTTGGTGAGAGTTCCACTCATACCTAATATGATATTTTGATAAGATTTTTCTTTTATCCATACTGGAATACGTATTTTTTAATACAATACACCCAAAAATCGCTAATTTTTCCACAAGCAGATAGATTAGGTTTTTGAGTTAGTATCAAGATAACGAAGAAGTGTTACTATTTTATTTTGACGAGATACCAAAATTTTTAAGGTTTTGTACCTCAAAAGTAAAAACGGAACCCTTATAAGATCATTCAAGTGTCTATCCGGCTGTTCATCACAGCCGTTCTTCTCAGAAACTGCCTGGAGTAGAAACTTAAAATTTGGCATAGTAATATAACTTGTTAATTTATATATTTCACACAAGCTAACTATAAAATATTCACATATGAATTAAAGAGAAATAAATCAAAAAAGGTCTCAACATTTTTTTAAATTTTATATTTCAAGTGCGCTATTGTTTCAGAGGATTTGTTATGAGGAACACAAATATATCAAAAATATTATTTAGCCTCATTTTAAATCGCATATTTAAAAATATATTTCCAGGAATATGTGAAAAGAATGCATTTCTTCCCTATTTTAATTCCGAAACTACTGAGCCAAACATCATAAAAAACAGCGTTAGTAATTTGTAAATAGAAAATTACGGGAAACCTATAGCGATTATCCTAGATCTTCTAATTTTCTAGATTTGTGCGATGTTTTCACGCCTGAGAAAGATGTATTGAGTAATAGGTTGTGAAATAATTTAGGTTGTGGAAAAATTATATTTGTAAATAGTTTAATAGAAATGCTATACCCTTAAATATCTGTAAGTACTTATGTCTTACTTTACTTATTTTTTTTACTGTACTTATTTTGTATCTTATATCTCCTATTTTCTTCAGGTTAACTGCCAGTAAACTAACGTCAATGATACTTAACCTCTTCCCACTATGTATAGTTGATATACTTTACATTTCATAATAGTGTAATAGTATTGAAAAATGATCAAATATTCGCAAAGATACTTTGCTATTACGCATTCCTTACGGTATAGTATATTTTGGTATAGAATAATTAAAAAAATAAACAAATACTTAATATTCAGATGCATAAAAATAATGCAAATATAGATTATAACTTCTCAGTCGTTTGAATGTTCTTTATTAACAATACAGGTAAACATTTCTGAAAAGTAAACAACAAACGCTTGCAACATTAAAGTTTACTGTTAAATGCAAAGGATATTATAATATTTATACAATAATGTTCCTTCAAAGAGCTGAAAATTGGAGTCGATCGTTATACCAATACATGATAGATTCACCTAAAACAAATGACATAAATATATTTTATAAAATATCACTATCATCGTAATGAAATTCATATAAGTTTACCGTGTATAAATGTAAAAAGATAACATTAGTTACCGATCGGTAGTAGTAAAAGTATGCTAACGGTTAAACTCCGGTCGGTCGTATAAACGAGCGCGTTCCGATGCATTTGACCGCGGCGTATGCTGCCTTGCGTAATGCTACTACGTACGAACTTCGTCCGTGTTTATACTCTTTTTATTGTTCGAATAGTATCTTATTATTATGGCTCGTGACAGGCTGTCGGTTTAATTTATTTTATTGATGGGCAAAGCGAACGAATCGTGTCTTCTTAAATAAGGTTCCTTCTTTTTGACAACTTTACTTATTTCGTTATTCCAGTAGCGAAGTGAGGTCACGTTTTTTGCTTTAGAAATTTTCATACAAAATTTTATCAAGCGTTTGGTTTGAAAAGTTAGCACTTAAACATGTGACAGCGATGCGCCGCGTTGTTCGAAGTTTATGAACATGAAGTATTGTAATATAAATAAAATGTTTTTTTCTTTGATAAATTAATATTTCAATTTAATAGTATAAACCTAAATAGCAAAATGTCCGTTTTATTACAATTAAATAACGAAAACCTTTTCTTTGTATTCACCTTACTTATGGGGATGTCTTTTCTTCCTTATTTCTCACTTGTTGTAATAGCAATTCCTTCTATTGATTTCGTCAATATTATCTGGATGGCATCATATGACGATTAGAAATTTACCGCATTCTGTGCTGGACTCGTGACTTGAGATTAATTTTATTGAGATTAATTAATTTTTTAATTAAAACTATTTTATCAAAATTTTACTTAAATTATGTTATTTCGGGTCCTTAGATATTTTGAATTCCTTATTTATCCTTTCGTTAGCGACTATCTGTAAAGGTTAACCATGTCATAGTAAGCAGAAAGCTTATACTTTTCTTTTTTTCGAGTTTTTAAGGTCATATTACTATATGAGAAATAAATCGCATTTGAATATATTCCCTAAATTTCAAATATACTGGAAATTGTGTGGACAAGAATAAAATACGTTAAAATCGTAATGAAGAGTAATTTCCAATACGTTATTTTCCACCAATCAACAAAATTGTATTTCATGTAAAAATAGCGATTTTACTAGTAGTGTTTGTCTTCAATTATGTTCTAGTAGATCATCAATATACGGACCGATAGCGTGAGTTAACTTATGTCTAGCGCCCTTTATTGGAATCAGTTAGAATGGGTAGGAAAAGATTTCTAGACGGTAATTTCTAAAATCATTTTAAAACTTTTGCGGCCTGATTAGTGTCAAATAGACTCAAATAAAAAGAAATCTTTCAAGTACATGTGGTACTCTCACTATAAAGCTTTCGTATACAGTTAGGTACGTAAAGGCTATACAGTATTTCTAATAACCTATTTACAAATATTAGTAGTATTTTTCACCACATAGATATATTGTCTAGTACATATTTCACATGTGCAAAGTAAAGACCCTACACGTCAAACTAAAAAAAAATTGAATCTCGTTTACATGTAAGCGAACCCTTTAAATATATAATGTTAAGTAATTTTAACCATATATCATTTCTAGTTTAGGGTCAATTTTTACTAACCATGTTTGAAACTCCAGTCCCTATCTAACTTAGAAGCTTCTGATATACGGACGGATCATAGACTAAATATGCTACGAATAGACTAAAAAAACATGTAAGGGAGAACATATTCCTTTTGACATTACTGCGAATGGAAAAGAAATAACAATACCTGCAGAATAAAACTGTTTTGATAGACAAAAATCTCCTATAGTCTCCAGCTTTGTTAGTTTCCCGCCGTATTTTAGTGTTTTTGTGTATTTGCAACTAATGTTTCTGGAATGTTATTTTAAAATAAGCAATGATCCTGTCGTGTTCAATGTTGGCTTGTGAAGTGACACAGAAATAATCCAAATAAAGAGACATTTTACAGGTAAATACGATGCGCATACTTATTTTTTTACCGCTTATTTTCCGCTAAATGTTTATAAACTATATTTTATCAAATATACATATCGTACTAAATACGTTCTATTTTATGCGTCGCTGTCTATTTTTAAGTTTTTTAAATAAAATTATGAGATATTGTATTCTTAAAAATCATATAAGAATTGACGTTATAGGGTTTGACATAATTTTATCGATGAACCATATCGATATGTTAATACAATATCTAGTGAAAGAAGATCTAAAATGTGAGAACAAAATTATAAAAATATATCAAACAACAAATGAAATGCAACCAGCAGTGCAATAATTTTTATGGTCTGTTGCAAGAGCTATTCATAATTTTTTGAACTCATCTCAGAATGAGAATTCGGGAGTCACTTTGGTATGTATTACCATTTTCATTCACATATTCAAATATTTAATGTCAGGAATTTTCTTTTCTTCTGTAAGTAAAAGACTTTTGCACGTAGTTAATAAACAAAAAGTTTTTAACAATATCGATCAAGGATACAAATAGTCTAGAAATTTGAAATTTGAATATGGCACGAGATTCTACAAGACACTTAAATTTAGCTGGGTTTTAATAAATGTAACAAATGTAAAATATTTATATATTATATTCAAAGGTAACTAGCAATTTGTATCTTTTTATGAGATCAAAGAAGAAATTGCACGTGAATTTTTTGAATGTAGTCCATAAATAAGACCATTTGGTAATATTTTTAGTTTCATACGATCTAGGCGTGGTTTTAATAATAACCTGACCATTAGACAATTTATATGTGCATATAAAATACTACATTTTCCACATAGAGTAGCAAATAAATCAACGTAGATAATTCATAAAATGACTTATTCTTCATTTGTATTGTTAGATTATTATTTAAATTTTCTGAGGATTTATCACAATTTATTAAATTGGTTGACGAATATATAGATGTATTCGTGGTTAAAGAAGTTAAAAAAATGAAATAATAAATATACATATATATATATATATATATATATATATATATATATATATATATATATATATATATATATATATATTATGAAGATTGCATAGATTCAGTGGTATAATCAGATACTATTGGATATATATAGGTTGTTCAATCTAAAAATTGTAAAAATTTCGCCAAATATCGTGAGAATTTTCTGATCGATCCTTTAAAAAATGTACTCGGTATATATTTAAACCATGAACTTTATTTTAGGGAACGTTAAGAACTTTAAATTTGATAAGATAACACTTAATATTACAGTTTTAAAAATATAAAATTTATTTACACCAATTTTTTTCATGGTTTTGTAGTATTTGTGCAAGGTAAGCTTAAGAGATAAATATATCTATTAAACTTTACAAAATGGTCAAATTAAACTTTAAGAAACCGTTTGAATAAAATCGTTTTATATAACGACCATTGATTTTTATAGTGCCTAACAAAAGGGTTAACAAAATCGTAGAAATATTAAATTTTGTTCTAATAATATCATTGTATGAGGATATTCTCGCCATAATATTTTAAAAACGAGTATAATTGTTTTACAATTTGTACTTAGAAGTATATGTAGTATATATAGATAATATGTTATTCCGCTTAATATTAAATGTTTGTTTCAATATGAAAATGCAAAAGGTCGGTAGAATAGTTGCACAGTGCTTTAATTTCAATTAAAGTTTTTTACAATTAAATGAAACTACGTGATGTAGTATTATTTCTACTTTCTTTAATTTCTTTACCACGACCTAGGTTTCGTTGTATTACAACATCTTCAGGTGGGATATTAGAATCTTTGCTAATATCCCACCTGAAGATGTTGTAATACAACGAAACCTAGGTTGTGGTAAAGAAATTAAAGAAAGTAGAAATAATACTACATCACGTAGTTTCATTTAATTGTGAATAATGAATTTCTACAAAATTAACGCCAAATATATTCAATAAAGTTTTTTACGTACATTTCTTATGCTACAACTTTTGTTTTACTGTTCATCTTACATTTTATCTCCTGCATAAAATGCTCAGATTTATATATATTTTTTTCACTGTGCATCCAGATATAATACATAAAATATTTAAGGTTAAACGAACAAAAATTTAATGTGTGGAAATGCCACTTAAAATACCTTATAAAAAATTTTAATAAATAGTTAATTCTTGATATGGGACTTACTCGTATGGAATTTAACCATCCTCAAAAATAATGTGACTTAAATTGTAGTTGAGTTCCTAATTATTGACACGTACAATAAAATTGTAACACCGTGAATTCTGTGTATGGAAAATACTTTAAAAAGAGCGATTGATTCAGCGTATAGAAAAATAAAAAAAAAGGAAAATCTCCTTTTAGAATCTTTATCGGTCTGTTTGTGTGTTATTTTGCGTGTATTGACACGCAAAATCTATTGCACGATTTAGATGAAATTTGGTATGGTAATTTATTTAATAAATTACCATAATTTTTAATTTTTTAAATTAATAACATTAATTTTTATGTCTAAGAGCAACATAGGAAAAAAACTTTTTTTTTCTTACTCTGAATATCACGCGAGTGAAACTGTAGGGCACGGCTAATATAATATAATAAGATAATCAGTAAATAAATCCCACATTAATTTTGACCACGTAAGTACTCTTTTCTTTTTATATTATCAATATAAAATTGTTAGTGAAAAGCCATCACTTAAACTCACACATATGTACAGTTACGCACACAAGGGAAATGCAATTTTGATGATGCGAGAAACATTAAGTCAATTCGTAGTATATTGGTCTGTCATATATACACTATCTTGAAATAAAATTGCATATAATTTTAACGTGCAACGCACACGGATGTCTTTTGTAGATGATGAGTCGGTGGATGATATCTCCTGACTTTTGTCTGTGGGCGACTTTACGACCGTACAAGTTATGATGCACACGCCAGAAACTAAATGTCTTTTGTCTCAATAATCGTATATACAGTCGTGGATTCCATCCTTTCATTCATTAAAGTTTTTTATCCCGTAACGTTCGGATCGGTGGGAATCAATCTGAATTACTCCGATCTTTTGTAGTCAATTTTGTGTCAAATTGTTGTGAGACGTATGCATTAAAGAATTAAATATGAAATGTTCTATTTTCTTCGATTATTTTCGAACCGATTATTGTCATTCGTCTGCGTTGCGCCTAAAATAAATTGTGAAGTAAATCTTGTACCCACATCACATTCTTCAGTAGTAGACCCAAAAAGGTTAGGAGATTTGAATACGATATAGGAGATGATAAATTTTTACGCGCTTTTTATAGTACCATTAAACATTATTAGAAGTTCATAGAACTTCCATGTATCTTTAATAGATTTAGTACAGGTGTACTTTAAATTGTCGCATGTATCGGAACGAGAAAAGGAAAAGATAGAAATAAGATTTTCTTTTAATAAATATCTGTATCAAAGGAACTTCTTTAGAGATTGGAAAGTGAAAAATTAATGTTATTTTGAGTGAAATATTAATGAAACTGAAACGCTTCTTTCCTATAAAGGTGGGAAAATCGGGAATATAATATCTATTTAATTTTGCTATACTACAGAATTTAAAGTATATTTCATTTGTCAAAGTTTTTCTTTTAATACATTAAGGTAATTAATTGCGTAAAAGCGATATTCAAACATGTTAGTCTATGACATGTCCGTCAGGTCACAGAAATCTTTTACTGAAACCGATTTATTACTGAAACCATTGCTGGAATGGTATATATTATATGGTAATGCTTCGTCTTATTTTCATGAAATGTAACCGATTTGGCCATGGCTGAAAGCTAACGAAATATGGTGAAAAGTGGTAGTGCTGTGTTAAAAAATTTGGTGACAAATTTGTTGCTAAGCAGAAGAAGTAGAAAAGATACATGCTCCATTCTTCTTTTGCGTTTTTGGGAGCTTATGGGAGTTTGTGTAGGGCATTAATTTTTCATATAGGCATTTTCAAATTTCGCTTATATGAGTTTTCTTAATAAAGGCACTAATCTGAGCTTTCGTAGCAGGTGCTATTAGAACTGTACTTTTCGAATCAAGAATCAGTATTTTGCCGGTCATATGTGGATAAAAGCAACAGGGAATTGCTTATTTTTAGTGCAACCTCGTTTTGGTCTTCCATTTGAAAAGTTGTAAGAAATAATTCTTTTGCGATAACGTTGTTATGCAATAAAAATGCAAAACGTCCAAATTACATCACAATGCATGTAATTATCTGAATATTAGATCAGATTATTATATATACTGTGATGTAATTTGATCAATTAAAAAGTAATGTGCATATTTATTAATAAACATTTTATTTAAAAGTCTGTAAAAATGTAGAAAACTAATTTTCACATCTTAAAATATTGGGAAAAACTGCTCTGTAGAAATACTTTTTGTTTTTGCTAAAGACGATTAATTTTTTTCACAAAATTATGAGTTTAGGAATACAATATTTTACTTAGATAGTAGCCGACTACCGCAAACGGATTTGAATGATTATTGAAAAATTAACTCTCATTTGTTTGTACGTTTTTTAGATTTACCAATTTCGTTTTATTTTCTTTTCCATATTGAAGTAAATAAACGAATGAACTATGAACAAAAACTATAGGTTAACATTCTGGATCTATAAATCATACTTTAAACGTAAAAAAATGCCATAAATTAACAGAATTAGAAAAGTTTAAGTTAAACGGTTCCATATTGACAAGGATGGCAATATGGAACCGTGATGTCATTTTTAGTAATGTTAATTTTATTCTACGAGAGCGACCGAGACAAAGAGATATTCTCACACTATTCCTATACTAAATTTAAAAGCTAACTTGCTTATTCTCTAATAAATCAATAGATCAATACGTGAAGAGAAAACTGCAATTTGGCATAGTTAAAGTTTGTATGGAGAAGGAGTGCAAAAAGCTAAAATTTATATAAAATGTGTGTCATAAATACATTAAATTATTTACTATCGTTTATTATCGTTTACTTTCATACTGTCAATGTCAAATACATAATAGTCTGTAGTCAAACAATCACACAGAGTAGAGATTGCCGCAAAATAATTTTAAAATGTCAGATTAATTGAATCAGTTTTACGTAAACGAATAACGTTCATAATTAAAAACGTAATGAATTAGGGTCGAATTTCGACCACTGGGCGTCAACTAGTTTTTATATTTCTTTCGCTATTGGTTTTTAGTTAATCTATATTTTCAAGGCATTTCATTAAAAATACAACTACAAATAGAATTAGTCAACTACCATATTGAAAGAACGACCAAAATGTATCTTAAGATACGTAAAAAGTAATACTTTTATGAATAAAAGAAATAATTTTCTGTGCCACAACTGAATTTCGTGCGTAGGTATAATTATGTAGGCGGCAATCCGTGCTTCAATGGACTAGTCAAAGTGTCGAGCGCTCAAATGGAATTACATTATTTACAAGCATTGCCTGTAATTTAAGAATCATTATCGGTAAATGTTTTCACATGCTGTATTTACTTAACTTCGAGTCTAAACAATATTTTAATGTTTAAATATTATTTTTAATAACATAATTAAGCCAATAAATTTATTAATTTTTCTGATTCTTGTAACTTCAATACATATATTAATAAATGCACCTCCGTATATTCTTCTCTTACTGCTTGACTTCTATATGCAGGTTAGGGGAAAGCGGGCAAATAAAGGGTATTTACTTATACTAGACGGGTATACAAATATTGTTTCATTATTTGACTTTCTGGATTTATTTAACTTCTCTGTTGTTATGTTGTTTGAATTGCAAATCGAATAAAATAATGTTATCTTAATTAATATTATAATTGCAAAAATTTTGGGTAGATGGCTGCGTGAATGCATATTTTTTGCTCTGTAACATTATAATTCATGAAATTTAGACTATTATTATTTTAGACCAAATTAACATTCAGCATCTGAAGTAGTTCGTAAGGGATTACATTCGCTTTTCATGATAATCACCTAATATTTCCTGCAAAGAAAATTCTGCAAGCTTGACTCCCTAGTTAGCTAGCATATATCTCTAGGTCAAAATCCGAGTGTCATTCACGTGTTATTACTCGCGTGTTATTACTGAATTTGAGTGAATGTTAAAAAAATGGAATAGAGGTAAATTGTAGCATGAATTGAATGTAGACCACATTACTGTAATTCACGCGAACAAAGTCGCGGGCAGAAAGTAGCGGGTTTATAAGTGTGTTTATAAATTTAACTAGTGTTTCCAAATATAAGCATCTTCGACTATTTGAACCTTAGGTTAATTTTATTAGAGGGCATGCGCCTAAATATCAGTAAAGTAAAATCACGCCTGTGGTTAGAACAAGTGACTTTTAGCCACCATGACTTGGTTGTGTGTGGACTAGTTTTTGGCGTATGTAGAGCGTTCACTAGGTGTTCTAGAAAAAAATGGATTTACAAAATGGCTCATTGAGTAGGGGTAGTACTTAACGCTTTTGGGTGGAAACGTTCGATAATAGTTATAGGACATTGTTAGAGGGCCCTCGAAGATTGGGGGGGGGTGGGAATAGTATTGATCAATTTTGGTCAAAGCATGATATGCTTATTAAAATATGCTATTTTAAAGCATGGTATGCTAACTTATACACTACTCATACCATTACGGAAGAAGTTTATTTTTTTGATGATTAATCATCTGATGAACTTATTGCTACTGAATCATTTTTTAAAGTCAATCAGAATTTCAGTAAATTTATGAAGTAATAGGACATGTGGATCATAACAGATAATAATATTTGTTTTATTATATACTAAATGCCATATTACAACGTTTAAAAATAAAGAAAAGGAGTTGGCCTACTTGCTACTGTGGCCTGTTTAACCAACGACCAGTCTCTGAAAACTGAGTAAACATAAAAAATTATGCGAGCTAAGCCGTAGACAAAATATTAGTAAATAATAAATTATTTTGATAAACAAGCAGGTGTAGAAATAACTTACAAAATGAAAATACGAGTACATACGTAAACACAATTAATTATCGTCGTGGTGTTGCTTAAGCGGTAAACATTTATCTCAAAAAGGATAAACACTGTCAGCGAGATGTAATGTGATATCTGCGCCATCTGTTGTTTTACATAGTTTGGTGTGGTTATTGCATGTTACTTTATAAGAGTTGGGGATAAATTATTATTATTAACTTTTATGTACAGTACATATGGCGGACTTATTGTTACATGAGCAATCTCTTCCAGTCAACCATAACAATTTGTATTGAAATTTAGTTGGTAGACTAAGAGATTTTACAATGAAAATTCTGAATAGTACATTAGACAAAAAAAAATACAAAAGTAAATTAAAAAAGAAAACAAAATATTGACATGATTTGAGATGGGAAAGACAGGAAAGGGCAAGGACACAAAGGAAAAGGTTTCAGGAGGTGCAGGGCAGAATACATACACTTATTCCAATTCCAATTCTACAATAAATGATGTTTATAATTATGTTAAACTTTTAGGTTTATGTTTCTACATAAGGAGTACTATAAATATATTATTTCCCGTTTTAAATAGTAAACTAATAGCTATGACCTCTAAATTTGCGAAATAAACTATTTTAAAGCTATCAGAGTTTCTTACCCACATTTTTAGTTTAAAGTCACATATATTTTTATTTAGTAGACATATGTATATTTTTAAAAACAAAATAGTATGATTGTATGTTTTATTTACTTAGAAGATTTATTTATTTACACCACATTTTAAAGCTACATGATAAAAAATAGTAATAGCTAAAAAATGATGGACCGATGGTCTGGAAGTATTTTTTTCATATCGTACAAAATGATACATTTGAACGTTACGTAGTAAATACAGTACCTGGAATACTCTAAATTTGCGAAATAAACTTTTTTTTTTGACTAAGTATCAAACTAATAAAGATAGACTTGATAACAAGGTAAGCGACTTTGATGTCTTTCCACATTATTCAAGGACTTTTTAAAGTTAAGCGTCTCTTTTTAAGGATATTTCGTATGTCAAGGTATTCAATAACATAACATTTGTAAAATTTAAGTAGATGTTTGGTTTAGGAGCTGGAAGTATCTGATAGACAAACATTTTTTTTAATAGGAGGAAAAAATGTCCAAAAGACAGCCTAGTTGGATCAATGGGTAGTGTGGGATGTTTACCCACTGAAGGAACACCACCTTAATTACTACCAGCCTAAAGTAGACCGACTAACGATTTTACTTCATTTTTGTTATTAGCGTTTACACTGGGATATGGCTCTCATCGGGTTCTAGACCATCAATTTATGAAGTTTAGTTCTCTTCAAATGTCATCTCATCTCCACCACACTGGAGATCGCTTCAATCTCAGAGTTTTGGTGACTCTGAAACCGCATGATGGGTTGTCTGGTTACTTACTTTTAAACTGGTTCATTATATACGTCACGGTGTAGGTCACTGTTTCGAAAGTACCACGGGGAATTGACAATTCTCAGCAGCACTTTATATTGGAAGGATTGTATTTGCTGGATAATTTTGTTTATATTACATCCTCATATTTAAACACCGTAGGAGCAAATTAGTTTCAAGATTTTATTTGATGTGTAATTTATTCTCAACTTCAAGTTTCCCTTTCTAATTTTACATCTACATTCATACTTAGATATTGTACCGTGTTAACGTGGGACATAACTTTATTATTGATAAATAATGGAAGTGGGATTATTTTATTGAATGAAAGTTTATTTCATTTAAAACACCATTTTCGTGTCCATTTGTTTTATATGTCCGTTTGACTTCTTTAATTTATTAACCATTTGAAGTTTTTTGTTGACTCTGACACGTGTTTAACCATTTTAACGACAGCAAATGTCGCTGTAATTACTTCTTCGTTGATTATCAAGCCTTTTGTATAAAGGAGGTATAACATTGGACCGAGCACGCTGCTGTGGCAGAACACTCGCAAGGATTTGCTTCGATTTTGTATATTGTTTGCCATGACGTATTTTAAAATTCCTACTTTCTAAATAAGAATATATTATCCTATTTTCTAAACACAATTCAAGATAGTATTGTTTTGGCCAAAAACTTTTAAGTTTATATTTTATGCCTTCGTGCCAGATTTTATCAAATGCCAGTACTACATCCAGTAATACTACTGTGCGGAGTTTTCTCTTCAAACACCTTTCCGATCTTGTCTGTGATTTGATATGCCTTATTCACTGCAGAGTGGTTAGTTCTAAATCCAAATTCATGATTCGGGAGTAGCTGCCTTCCCTTACTAATGATATTTAATATTTTCAATAGTACTTTCGCAAACATTTTTGTCATAATAGGAAGTAGCGACATTGGTCGGTACGATGTTACTTTTGTAGGCAATTTCATTCATTCACTCTACGTTTTTTTTAAAGAAAATTAAAAATGTGGTGAAATTACTTCTTTTTCTGCAATGCTCTTTGTACAATTTTGAGAGCGATTTACGGTAAATAGTTTTTAAATTTTAAAATAAGTTAGATTTCTATAGCTTGAATAATATATAAAAAATTCGCGTTTTTACAACTACAATAAATATCTCACAAAAGTATTCTGCAAAGAAGTCTGCCTTTTGCTTAGGGTCACCTATCCACTTGTAATCTTGAGATTTCACGGGACGATCTTAAACAAGAGCTTTCTTCAATTTCTTGGTAAATTTATACGAGGAATAGTCGGTGCTTTTGTCTGTTGTTAAGTTATTAATCGTTTATTTAGAAGACTCGTTTTTAGCTTCTGATATTTTTAAGTAGATTGCTTAGCCCTTTGGATACAAATTTATCGCTCGGGTAATAAGTGGTTTGCCATTCTTTGTGAGCCCTTCTTTTTATTAATATCGGCTTCCTCATTTCAGTTAAGTATATAATGACAGAAAGGACCTTGCTTGAATAGGATGTGAGCTAATATCCGTTGCTAATTGCAAATTCTTTACCAGTTGGCTAAGGTCTTCATCTATCTGGTCCACAATTTCAGCAGGCAGGTCTAGATCAATAAGTTGCTCCGGAGTTTTACGGAATTTATCACAATCAATTTTTTTAATGAAAAGTTGTGGTTTACTTTCTATTGATATTATTTAAAAATATAGGTAGCTTTATGATCCGAATATAAATCAACTTTACCTTCAATTGATATACGGTTTCTCGATATTCCTTTCATGATAAAGAACAATAAATTAGGTTCGGAATATTTTTTGGTCTGAAGGACAATATCCAGACGAGAAAAATTCACATTTATATCCTTTCCTTTCCAGGTAAAATTTTTTTGCTTTTGTTTGTTGTCAGTCTTGATCCCTAATGTTGTCGCCCAAATTTCGATGATTTCATAGTAATCCTCGATGGAGACGGAACTTTTAGGTGAGCAGTAAGTTGTAGTTTTTAGTTTTTAGTTTTTGACTTGGATCGTTATGTAGTAATTTGAAATTATCGGTTGCTATATTCGATATCATGACGATGTTGGATATAATTTCTAACACAGCTAAATAGTTTCCAGGAACTGGAACATGATAGCAGAAAGGGTTGCTTCGAGTTCTTTATTATTATTTCTGCTTTCAGCATCGATATAAATGTTTTCATTTTTAGGGATGAAGTGAAGTATGTATCGGCTTTCACAGGGATAAAATATAACTTTCTTTCCAAAAATACTTTAGTTTAATTACTTATAAATTTTACTATTACATACTTAGTTCCTATTATTATTTTTTACTTATGATGGTTGTATTGATGGAACTGGTAACAAAATGAATATAAAAAGAATAAAGTTGATAATACAACAATTTGTTGTTTTTTGGTCAAAAAAAATTTAGAACAGGTTTGTATTCTACTTAAAGAGTTCTTTTCAATGATTTACTACGTGTCTATGGAGATAAAAAAAAATCAGGCAACCTTTACTCGTACAGAGCCCTCTCGAATATCATTTTGAATGGGAACCATTCTTGTTTTAAGCTAAGCAACTATTTATTGTGTGATTTCAAGTCATTTTCTTATTTTGTTTACAAGTTAGAAGCCTCTGATGTTTTGTTTACAAGTTAGAAGCCCCTGATATTTCGTTTACAAGTTAGAAGCTCCTGATATTTTGTTTACAAGTTAGAAGACCCTGATATTTTATATACAAGTTAGATGCCCCCGTCGTCAGTCCTTCCAACTGATGGATCACGACATTTCCATAGTAATAAGTTCACTTACGAGATGCTAAAAAAATTACTATTTCTCAATTATTTACTCATATTTTCATGAATAAAGCATATTTTTCTCTATCTCCACTCTTTCTTTAAGCTATTTTTGTAAAATACAGTTTCTTGGGATAGAGTTTTAAATGTTTGTGGCATGTTTTCAAAGAAAATAACATCGCACTAGTAACATATTGCGGGCGTAGTATAAAGGATTAATTAAATTGTTAGCATACGAAGTAGCTAACAATGCAGGAAAGTGCTTGGGATCAGTTTTCTGTTTAGAAAGATAAAATGAAAAAGTTTTAAATGAAAATGTTAAGATCTTAATCATTTTCATTTAAAACTTTTTTAGATGTTAACATATTTTATCGAGGTCGCTTTAGAACTAAATATGTGTTTAAATCGAGAGCACTTTAAATTCTCTTCGTTGAGTTAAAATGGCCCAGTTAAAATGTTCAAAAATATGGATTCATCCCGCATAGATAAGTTGTTGAGGGTTAAGTAGTAATTTGTTAAGTTACCATACCCTGGCGATTACATTCAATCCATAATATTTGTGAAAATTTAAAACATATAGTTTTTAAGTACTGAGAACCGTTTATGCCATGGCAAAAATTATGTGGACCTTTTTCATTGAGCATGAAATTATCCACATTTCCTTTATGAAGCCATTTTAGTTTATTCTAATTATTACGAGTTATAGCGCATTAAAGTTTGCAATATTATTTGTACTTTAGGAAAGAAACTGAAAAATCTTATTTCTGAATTTGTTAACACACTATGGCTCATAAAAGGTAGATTATAGAAAAATAAGTCTTTGAAAGTCATTCTAGAAAATTTAATGCTCTTCTAAAAAGAGATCCTTTTTCCTATCATTATTCATTACACTTGGTATAAACAGCTTACAGCGTATTTATCTTCAAAATATTTATAAACATAATCTTAACAGATAACCGTAATCTCTCAGACCGAGCTAAATCAGCGAATAACTTATTATGTATTTTTAAAAATATTGCCAAAATAATGTAAAAATTAATTCTTTTAAATTATATGTCCATTCAATATCTACAACATACAAATAATTTTGACGAATTTATTATTATAGTAACACGGGAGCGCCATATAATATAAGAGATTATGGATAAAATACTAAAACAGAATAAAAAATATTATCCGTTGGCGAATATAAAGGAAAGCGATAAAGATTAAAGGGAAAGGAGACAATAAATTATGAATAGGAAAACGACTTCAAACGACGTTTGAATGTAGACGGTAGTGGCTGTGCGTTCTACCTTGCAGAGACAGTTTATTTTACATTTTATACCTTTGTATTTATATTACTTTTTTTAATTATATTACTATTTTTAATTATATTACTATTTTTAAAATGCTGGACTACATGAGCGTGTTGTTTTGAGTTCTTTAATTATATTACTATTTTTAAAGTGCTGTTTTTAATTATATTACTATTTTTAAAGTGCTGGACTAGATGAGCGTGTTGGAGTTTTTGAGTTCTTTGTATTTATATTACTATTTTTAAAGTGCTGGACTAGATGAGCGTGTTATTTTGAGTTCTTTATTTCATATCTACTTTCGGCGACTTAATTCCGAAGCTTATTGCTTGCCACTCCTTGCTTCTTAAGTTTTTGGAGGATGAGGGAAACGGTTTCACCTATTTGATTCTGTTCTTCTTTACGGTTATTAATTTGGGTCTTCATTGCGAGCTTTAATTATATATTTTTTATAAATATTTCTTGTAGCTTGTCAATATGTTTTAGTAATACTTTCGGTTTCAGTCTTTTCTCTGGTTTTGAGGTTTATTTTATTAATGATTCCCTCTTACTTAGTATTTAGGAGTTATATTTCAATATTACTTCAAAAACATGTTTGGAAGTAAAATTGTTAAAAGGTTTTCAGAGCAAAACTCAAAACCGGATGTCAAGAATCTAGATCTAAAGTAATACGAGTTATGAGAATATCTCTATAATGCAAAGAATATGTAGATTGCATCGCTTATACTTTATAATTAGCAGAGCTGCAATCTGTAGTTCAACATTTCCCGAGATTTAATTATAATACGTAAGTTGTGGATGTTTCAATTTAATTAAACAACTTACGTTTGGATGAAAATAATGTATTTTTGATTTTATTAATTCTTAATGTATTTTTGATGGAAATTTTGAGGATATTTCCATCAATCCTTTGATTTTGTCTAGCGAAGTTTTGATCTATAAGCATCTAGTTTTTGCAAAGCATATTGTGCAATTGATCTCAATATTTCTATCATTAATTGTAGTCTTTTTGTATTAAAATTTGTTAAAAGTAGCTTTTGACTATCAATGATGATAGCCTTAGAATTTTAAAAGTTCTTTCATACGTCTATTTTAAGAGTAAATTGGCCGATACTACAGATAGTCCATAAATTACAAAGTTTCATTTCAAGATCTTTTTAAGGAGTATGTAGGCTGATCCGATGGTCTGGAAGTGTTCGTAAACAGATATATAGTCTTAGGAACTCGCTAATCAGGCCGACAGATAGAATGAGATTTACAAGGGTCTATCAACAGACGTATTGTTGGAGCTCGTTGACTGATTAAGCAGAAGCTTAAGAATTGAAAGAGCACACTAAATTGATTTTGAAGCTTGCTAACCAATATATTACTGGAAATGATGGGTTGCTGGATGACAATTATAATAAAATAAGACACAAAGTAAATATTACCGACATCACATTTTCTATTCATATACCTAAAAAAGTGAAAGGATTTAAATACTCTTTAAAAGATACTAAGATTTTACGTGCATTTTACGATATCAATAAATATTATTATCATAATAATAAGTTTATGGAACTTCAGTGCACCTTTAATAGGCTAAGTACAACTTTACTTTCAATTATCATATCTATCCGAATGAAAGGAGAGGCGAGTAATAAGATATTGGTTTAACTAATTTCCGCATCATGGGAACCAATATATTTGAAGCAGAGTCAGGGAAGTGAAAAATTTATTTTCTCTTGAGTGAAATCAATGTGAAATGATTCGTTTGTCGAAAGAGTGAAATCAATGTGAAATGATTCGTTTGAAGTGAAATCAATGTGAAATGATTCGTTTGTCGAAAGTGAGTCGTTTGTTTTTTAGTGTAACCTTGTTTTGTAAGTGAGTCTTTTAGTGTGTCGTTTGTTTTTTAGTGTAACCTTGTTTTGTAAGTGAGTCTTTAAGTCTTTTAGTTTGTTTTTTAGTGTAACCTTGTTTTGTAAGTGAGTCGAAAAGTGAGTCTTGAGTGAAATCAATGTGAAATGATTCGTTTGTCGAAAGTAAGTCGTTTGTTTTTTAGTGTAACCTTGTTTTGTAAGTGAGTCTTTAAGTCTTTTAGATTGTTTTTTAGTGTAACCTTGTTTTGTAAGGGAGTCGAAAGTGAGTCTTGAGTGAAATCAATGTGAAATGATTCGTTTGTCGAAAGTGAGTCGTTTGTTTTTTAGTGTAACCTTGTTTTGTAAATAAAATGAAAAAGGATGAAATTAATCATGTAGTATATAATCAGTAGAAGATATTAGAAAAATAAAAACAACAATATAATTTATAACAGAAGCCTATACAAAGTCTAATTTTGTAATATTATAAGGATTCAGAAATAATCAACATCTTAAAAATAATTTTCTGTTTGTGTTAAAAACGATTAGTTTTATTTACAAAACTATAACTTTAGATACAATACGACAAAACATTGACGCTATATAACAAGTACTTATACGCATACTGGGGACTTGGCGTAAGGATAGTATTATTTCGTAATGTAGAAGTCATGTTTTATATAGTTTTATTTGGTTAAGCTTCTATGGTCTTATTTTACTGTATATTTTCGACGATTACTTTTAATGAAAGATATATTTATAAAAAAAATTACAAAAAGTTGCAATGTTCGGCATATTTACTCACACTAGGACATTATATTAAACAACGTAAATATTTATTTCAAAAATGTTTTTTTAAACTTTTTAAAATTAAACATTTTTTATACAGCCAGATTACGTTTTTTAAACTCAAAATATCAAATAAATCCCTATTATGTTATTAACGTGAATACAAAAAAGTTCAGAATATTTGAATTTTGTTATGGAGTGGAATGAAGCATAAATTCCTGTATTTATCCATTGTGGTTAACTGGAAGAGACTGTTAATATAGTAAAGTCATCAAATGTATATATAACTTTATACGTGCATTAAAGTTTGAAATCATCAAATAATAAATATCTCTAAAGTGGCAGTTGACTAGTGTTCATTTATATCGTCACTTCCCATTTGTTCTGGTCGTTCCTCTTTTTAATATATGGGACATAGATGATTGTTAGGTAGATGTGCAAACGAGTTGTAAGTTACTTGTACATTGCATATAACTGAGTGTTTTTCGTCTTATATTTGGACTACAGGGTGGACAAATTTCATCATCTACAAAAGTCATTTACAAGGCCAAAATTTTTTTAGAGCTTACGGTATAGACTAATTACGGAAAAACTTTTGTTCTTACAACTTACACTGCTCACATCATTAGAGTGGCAGTTTAGTAACATTATTTTTTTTAGTTTATTTGTGCTCATAATGCAAAAAAACCAATCGATTTAAATGGCGTTTTTGTTTTAAAATTATTAATTTTAAGAAAAAATGAGGCAAGTTTTATTTATTAAATAGAAAATGTGACGTTAAAACTACAAATAAAAAAATGTAAGCTTACTCGCTGCTATGACTCGTCATAGTTAACCATTGACCATTGTTTTTAACAACTGGGTAAACTGAAAAGTTCATTGGAGCTAAATTGTAGGTACATAGTTACTCAATAATAAAATATTTTGATGAACATTCAGTTGTAGCAAAAGTTTTCAAAGTACAAAAGTACGAGTACACATATAAGTGCAATAACACCTTCGTCGCGACGTTGCTTGAGCGGTAAACGCTTATCTCAAATAAGGATTACTGCTGTCAGCGAGATGTAATTGGATACCTCGGCGTCTGTTGTTTTTTACGGTTTGATGTGGTTATTTCATGCTACTTTGTAATAAATCGTCGCTGAGAAAAAACGGATATAATTCTGTTATGCCTTTATGCAATATTTATTTTGTTTCTTTTGAAGGAGTATTAAAATTTTATTATTTTTGAATAAAATTGAAAACTAAAACCAAAAACTAAAGTTCTAATCGGACTGGTGCTGGTAATGTACATCCATTTTTTAAATTGAGATAGTGTGATTTTAAGTATTATTTACTTGCAAGATTTACTTCTTTACATTAAATTTTAAAGTTATAGAATAAAGGATAAGAATAACTAACAAACTCGTGCTTGAATATTTCATATCATAGAAACTATTACAGTTGAACTTAATCTTAGTAACCTTTTAGATATATCTTTATATATATTTTTGCTAATAGCCCATCTGAAGATGTTGTAATACGACGAAACCTAGGTCGTGGTAAAGAACTTAAAAAAGTAGAAATAATACTACATCACGTAGTTTCATTTAATTGTGAATAATGAATTTCTACAAAATTAACGCCAAATATAGTCAATCTTTGTAACCTTTAGTTAAAAGCAGGATCTGGAATGATTTATGTTTGCAAAATATACTATTTAATTTGGCTATATGTCAGAGTAGATTTGGGGACAAAGTTTTGATATCCACCGACATCTTTCAAAGATTTTTTTTATTTTAAATATATGTATTTATTACAAACAGTTCTTTTCAACGATATCTTGCATACCTACGTAGTAAATATATCGGCTCCAATTTGCATTTAGACGTGCCCCATTGAAATAAAATCACATTTAATTTTAAATAATATTTTCTATTATTAGGGAAGAACTATAAGTTTATAATTTATTTAGTGTCGGATTTAGAACTATTAATAAACCTGTTGTCACAGGAATAGGGTTTTGTTCGAATCTTTTAGATATGGAAGTCTAACAACTGAACAGATTCTATTCACTTAATTTAAGACTATTAAGTTAAAATTAATTAATACTACTTCTAATTAAGTAATAATCTCATTGAACTAAACCCTTCACAATAAGAAGCTTAAATTTATAAGGTTACGTTTTGCATTGTCTTTACATTTTACATGAAATATAATAAATACGAGTATATATTTTGTAGGGTACATATTTCAATACAATTGTGTTTGTGTTTTCATTATCATCGCATAAAACGTTATTTATTTCATGAAATTTTATTAAACAAATGTATATACGTTTGCGTAAATCCGAATTATCAAGTGATATCGGAAATAGCTACATCTGTACTTATTTTTTTTAAACTTATAGCCATTAAGAATTAAAAAGAGTTTTCAATGTTTTGGTTCAAGCAATAAAAATATATGGTCTTTTGAAGCGCATTTTTTGTTACTTATACTATCATGAAAACCTATAGGGTACTTTCGGTCGACTTACAATCTAGAAAGTCAGATAATATTAGGTAATTATATGTGGAAATATATTCCTTTTTTTAATTATGTGCCCATGAAAGATATAGTAGTCAATACATTTACATTTAAAAAAATAAAAAGTTTGTAAATTGTATAATAAAAATATTATGTATCCTTAAATGTTTATAAATATCTAAATGGGTATGGAACCCTCGTACTGCGAATTTCGCTCGTACTTACCAGGTGGTCCCATACAAATATGGTAACAAACTGAAGAACTCTTGAACGGATGAGAACACAGGGTTCCTTTCGAAAATTTGTTTGAATTCGATTGTTCTGTCTTTATAAGCACTTTAGTTACAGATAGGATGTGAAGAATAGAGAGTTAGTAAGAAGGTAGTAATAGGACTTCTCCTGTATTTATACAAGTATTTATTTAGGTTATATAACGAAATGTTCATGTCAGTGTCAAAACAACTGGGTTAATTCTTATCAACATGATATTAAAAGAAAGAAAAAACTCTGCCAAGAAAAATATTTATTTACGCCATCTGCTATTATAAAAAAACAATATGTTCTATCTATACCTGTACAAAATAAATACGATAACCAAGTTGAAAATAACGTAGTTTTACACTGACTTCAAAAAGAATGTTACATAGAAGATCGTACATAAATAGATAAATACTAGCTTATTTTCACCTACTTTAAATCTATTAGTCAGAGGAGCTGTTTTCAATATAAAAAGGTTATTATTTTTCATGGCCTTTTGAAGTCGGTCTGTTTGGCTTAAAAGTTATTTTGTTACTATTTTGTTGTTTAAATATGGACTATGGGAAATATTGGAGCCGAATTATAGTATATACATTATGATCTTCTTGAAGTAGACTTGGTAACAAAATGGATTAATAAAGGCAAATTTTATAGTTCACCGAATTGTTGCTTTAAAAAGAGAATTGTATTCTACTTAAAGAGTTTTCTTTCGATAATACCCTACATGTACAAATAGAAAAAAATTCAGCTGACTTTAACAGTTACGGGTGCGCCGTCGCAAACCATTTTGGTTGCTTAGTCTGAAACAAGAATAGTAAATAGGTTCCACTCTAATTTAAAACTAAACGACCATATATTATTTATTTGTTTATCAACTTTTATAAATAATACATATGGTGGACTTATTGCTACATGAGCACTCTCTCCCAGTCAACCATAACAATTGGTATTAAGATTTAGTTGGTACTCTAAGAGATTATATAATGAAAATTATACGTACTATACATTAGGCAAAAAAATACAAAAGTGTAAGTAATACAAACTATTGACATGATTTAGGATAGGAAAGACAGGTAAAGACAAAGGCACAAAAGGAAAGGTTTCAGGAGAGGCAGGACTTTTTCACTCGATCTTTGAAAATATTTAGGAACGTGAATTTCCTGGTGTCAGGATCCAGGTGATACCAATTTTTTTATGTTTGTACAGTGAAGGATTTTTCGTAAGAGGTGGAGGTACGTTTAGAAATAAGTAGGGTGAGTGAAGTTTCAGATCGTAGCCCAAGACCGTAAGCAGATATATTTTATGTGAAATGAAAGTCATTTTTTTATTTCGTTTAGAAGTTAGAAGTTCCTGATAGACAACGTTGTCATATAGGGTTCAATGCAGATATTCTAAAAAGCATTCACTTCCTAATACTTTCAAAAAATTTGACAAACATTGCTTACTAATTAGTAAATAAAAACAACAGAACTAAAAAAAACTATGCCTTCTTGTAGTTTTACGAATAAGGCATAGTTTTCTTAGTTCTGCTATTTTTATGAATCGATTATAGTGATATATTTTTTTTAAAAATTGTCATGAAGATTAGAGTATTAGATGTTTGTTCTTTTAGAGAAAATAATAGTGTGTTAGTAATATATGATTGGCGTAGGTTTAATAATTAAATTTTTGACATTTGAATTAGTCAGTAATACCGGAAATTGCTTGTCAGTTTGATGCAGTTGTTTTCATTTAAAATTAATTCAGATTAATGTACTTTCTCGAATTCGTTACGGAACTAAAACGTATTTGAACGCACTCTAAGATCTCTTTCTGAAATGTCTTTGCTTATTTCTTAAAAAATCAGTTGCTAACTGCATAGAAGATCGAACGTCATGCTATTTATATACCCTTCAAAATAGGTGTGAGGATGTTCTATGTAATTCCAGAAATTCATAGAAAAAAATCATCGGTTTATTAGGTACCAACCTGGTATCTAATGAAATTTGTAGAAATTTGAAATATGTTTAATATGTATATTAGTTCGAATATACAAACTGCAATGTTTGGGAATTTCTGAAACAACGCAAAGGTAAAAATTATATCCAGAAATTGTTTAGAAAATGTCAAAAATATTGGATCATAATATATGGTTAGGCTAAGTTGTTATGATTAAGTATTGTTAAGGATTAAGTAGTAACTTGTCAAGTTGGCATAGTCTAAGAGGTATGTTTAGTTCGCCATCGTTGTGAAAAGTTTAAAGCTAAATGTCTAGGGAACGATTAATACTACGGCAAAATGATACGAACCTTATTTCCACAGCATGGAAGTTTTTATTATTTTTTTAAAGAAATAATTTTAGTTTATTATACCTTATACGAGTCATAGCGTAAAAATTTTAATAATTAAATATATGATTAGTAGTTTAAAAATAAATTGAAGCAAATCGTTTTTGGAAATTTTAATATAATACATTATGACTCGTAAAAGACAATTGTACAAAAATAACTCCCTGAAGGCCATTGTAGAAAATCTTTAAGAACAGTGCTAAAAATTTGACTATCCGTGTCAAAAAAAATTACCGGTTTACATGTGTTTTAGAATAATTTTCTTCACACATTTTTGAAAAATCATTTGATTATATAATGGTTACAATATTTTCATATTAATTTCATTAATTAATTGTTTTAATTATTTATTCATTTAATATCTACATTATACATATATTTTTGACGAACTTATTGCTACAGTAACAATTCCTTCCAGATGCACGGGAGCAAAACACAAGACAAAGATAACACAAAACGTTGCGGTTTGTGGAAGATTATGATAGATTACTTGTATGTAAAAATACTAAAACATATGACAAAATATTATCCTTTGGCGTGGAGATAGAGCGAGACTAAAAGAGAAACGAGAGAAAATAGAGCGAGACTAAAGGAGAAACGAGAGAAAATAGAGCCAGACTAAAGGAGAAACGAGAGAAAATAGAGCGAGACTAAAGGAGAAACGAGAGAAAATAAAGCGAGACTAAAGGAGAAACGAGAGAAAATAGAGCGAGACTAAAGGAGAAACAAGGCATCAAATTATAAAAAGGAAAACGACTTTTGAATATACACGGTATCGGTGGTGCATTCTGGCTTACAGAATCAATTTTATGAATGTATATGCACAGTAAAGGAATATACTCGTATCAGTATTATTTTAAAACTATGTTTGGAGATAAAATTGTTAGTTGATATTGGAAGCAACAATAGAAACAAGAAGTTTAGATTCTGATTTAAAATAAGCTGAGTTACAAAATATTCAAGAATTTAAGAAGGCAAGAAATACGTAGAAGTTAAGAAGGCAGATCATACTTTTATAATCAGTGGAGTCCATAGTTAAAAATGGGTACATATTTCCCGAGAATGAAAGTACAATATACTATCTGTAGACGTTCTGATTTAATTAATAGTTTACGTCTAAATAATAAAGCAAAAGTTTTAAAGAATTTTCTGGTGCAAATTTTGAGGATATTTTAAAGAATGTATTTGAGTCTTTCATTTTATTTTGCTAACAGAGCTTTTGATTTACAAGCTTCTAATCTTTGCAAGGTATCTTTTTTAGCAGTAGAAGTATAAGGGATTGCAATATTACTATGATTAGTTTTAGTATTTTTATATTAAATCTAGCAGCGACAACCCGGTTTTTTTGATCGTACATTTATTCATATCTCCTACATTTTTTTTGTATAGAAATATGTGTTAAACAAATTCTCGTTTTTTCTCTTTTTTATTATTCGAATACATTCTTAAAACTGTAGTGTATTATCAATGTTAAAAGACATGAGAAGGGGTGGGTAGAGGGAGTGAAAAAAAGGGTGAGGACAATGAACAGGTATGAGAATTCGACAATGTTCCAGATCATTTTTAGAAGTTTCTTTAAATTTCTACAACTTTCTGGAAAAAACTGCAACTTTCATATTGGAAATCACACATTTTCGAGGTCGATTACTTTCAACCCCCATAACTTTCGCACCCTTATAGTTATTGAGGCGCAACCACCGTAGTGCACGATGGGAGGGTTGACATTATTACCATTCTTCTGCGATATATAGTTTTGGCTGCAGAGTATATATATATATATATATATATATATATATATATATATATATAAGTATATACGTACAAATATGGTAAAATATGATGCTGTTCACCATCGTGCAGCTGGGTATAATTAAAATCGGGCTTATTAGGGCTGTCTCTTAATATCGGCTGATGTGCCGTTTTCGGAACTGTGATATGAATAGCGGGGTTAATTTATACTGTACAGAAAATATTTACCGCTTCTATATTATTTTGGGGGCATTTATATATATATTATATTATTTGGGGGGAGTTTAGCTTCCACCTATATTAAATTTTCTCTTCCCTTTTACTGTTAAGGAGAACTCATGATGATTATACATAGAAAAAAAATCGGCCGCAGTAAATAGAACTTGCGCGATTAAAGTGCCATAACATAAATTATTAGACACATACATACAAGCATTAAAGCATACGCGAAGTTCATACAGTTGCTCAATGCGTGTGCTCACGGTAGTAAAAAGTTAATTCTAAAGCGATGTTGATAATCTTTTATGAATGTAGACTTAACAATTTTCAAGATGTTGAAGGGATTTAGATTTTTAGACGAGTTTTTTAAAAATTTTGTTCAAACCATTACATTAAGAAAGAAATTATACATATTTAGACATTTTTGTGGATTTTCTTTGGATATTTGACACTAAGACCCTGAAAAAAGGGCAAAATAGGGGCGAGCCTCGACTACATAAGGCCACGAATGAAATGACGTTTCTTTAACGCTTCATAGTAGTCAATAATTTATAATAACCAGTAGAATAAACCAATTTCACTATTTTCTTATTCTACAGACTAAATAAGTTGTCTCGCGTGCATATTTTTTTATTGATAGATGTCATTTTCCTATATTTTAGGCAAAATTGTGTGGAAATAAATCAACAATTTTGAAATTAAAATACTTTCTCATAAAAAGAAATGTCTGACGTTTCGAACATCAATTAAATAAGTACTATATATAGAATATTTACGCGTACATATGGTCACACACAAGTACACACACACACAATATATATATATATATATATATATATATATATATATATATATATATATATAAAGTCGCCAAACCTTTACGCATGCCCAGTTATAAAATTGTAAGGTTTTCCTGACTTGCGCGTCACTGAAGAAGTTTCAGTTAAAAAAATTGACAACTATCCTATAAAGTAGAAATTATTTTCTTTATATTAAACGTCAGTAGTAGGGCCATAACTTCCTGCGACTATGCCAAATTTTAACTTTCTTTGTAAACAATTTTTCGACGAAAATGCAGAGGCGTTACCGTAAGTAGTTTTCTTTTAATTTTGAAAAAAATATATATTGAAATTGAGTGAGTGTTTGTCATAAAGTCTTATAAAAGTTAACGAATAAATAATTAGATTTATTAACATGACATTAATTTTCTTCATTTTGAATCGATTTTCTCATTGTTGTTTAAAACGACGCTATCCCATTCGCATCTGCGGCCTACTCACTCATTTTTAACATAAACTTATGAATGTTCAAAATTACAATTACTTTTTTTATATATGTGTTTTCTTTGACTCTCTCTCTCTCTCTCTCTTTCTTCAATCTTTCACTACTCCACATTATTTTATATTTCATGTTTCTATTCAATTTCATATTATACGCGTAAGCGTTGCTTGGTATAATTTTTTTGTTCGTTCCGTAGGACTAGAACACGGCTATTTCCTTTTTCTACGACGTTCGCGTAAAATACTTATTGATATTCCATAAGAGGCATTTTGTCATTATCAAAATTGAATAGCCAGAATACAAAGATTATAAATTATTATCATGATATTAACAAGCGGAAATTCGGAATCGCGTCTGTTGACGATTTATGCACTTTATGTATATATACATACATCGAGAAATATATGTACATATATACCATGTTATATGTGTGTAAATGCGCATTACGTTTCCGGAAAAATGCTTCATTTCTTCGTACATCTGGAAAATCTTTTATACATGAGTACACATTCCGTCTTCCAAATCCAATACTGAAGTGCGACAAGGAAATTGGCGTTACTTTTGTCACGAATCTCATATTTCACGCTCGCATAAGTAGTGCAACGTGTGTTCGTCGCACTGGTTTTGTGTTGCACGAGAATAGCACAAGCCATTGATAAATGTAGCACCTACTTGTACTAGATTTGCTTTTGATAAATATGTGTTATATTATCATAATATATATGGAAGATATTTCAAATTTGTATGACTGTTAATAACTTCCTAATGCATATTCTTATATTATAATTCATCCTTACGAAATCTTTTTTACCATGTTCATATTTAACTGAAAATTTAGCTTAATTAATGCTTAGAATAAAGGTAGTCTTAATTGTGAGAAGTGGGCTTTTTACCCGCAAATTGTTATGATTGTTACAGTTTTATAGTATTTACTATTCAAGTAAAGTGGATACTTATAATTTAACTGTAACAGGCTTCTATTTGGATGAGTACGCAAACATTGCTTCATAAATACAAAGGATAATTGTAGTCTTAATGATGAAAAGTAAGCTTTTTACCCGCAAATTATTATGAATGTTAACAATTTAATAGCGTTTATTACTCAAGCAGTGTGGATAGTTATAAAGAATTACCTTATATGTAACAGACTTCCATTGAATGAGTACGAGGAGTACGAAAATATTGTTTCATAAATGTTTAGAGCAATAGTTTTCTTAATGGTGATAAATGGGTTTTTTATCCGCAAATTGTTAAGGATGTTAAAAATTTCTTATAGTGTATTACTCAAGTAGAGTGGATAGTTATAATTAATTAGCTTCCGTGAAACATACTTCTATTTGGACGAGTACCAGTGAGTTCGAAAATATTGTTTCGTGACTGCATAGAACAACAGTAATCTTAAAGGTGAAAAGTGGGCTTTTTACTTTGCGAATTTTTATGGATGTTAACAATTTCACAGTGTGTATTACTCAAGTGGAGTGGATGATTATAACGAATTACCTTACGCGAAACATACTTCTATTTGGACGAGTACCAGTGAGCTCCTTAGATATTCTTTCGGTCTTCTCTCCTAAATCTTAATTTGAATCTTTATATTCAACTGAAATTGCTATTTCATAGATGAATCTAAAATAGTGGTCTTAAAAGGAAAAATGTTAGTTTATTCAAGAAGTTCTTTATATTAGGAAAACAATGGCAAATTTTTTTTAAGGTTATGTTTAATAATGTCAGGTCTCCATCGTATCTGCGCATTATTTTGCGGTTATTATGTTATTTTTATTTAAGGACTTTAATTTACACTAGTGGTCGCCCAGTGGTCGAAATTAGACCGCAATGTACTTACCTACTCACTTTGTTGAAAACACTAATAGATAGACGAGAGTAAGTCAATTCAGATTGCTGCTACACAATTTTCCTGTTGCAGCAGGTGTATATTGAGCAAGTTGTATTTCTCTAATATGTAATCTAATGCCATACCATATTTGACTATAATATTTTTATTATATTTTAGTGAATATGCTCTTTATAATGACATCTTGCATGTTTATATAATTTTTTTTTAAATAATGTCTATATTTTATTTCATTATAAACTTTCACTCCCAGCGTAGTAAGAAACTTGGACTGTTTTATTTATATCGTTTAGTATACAAACGAAAAATATTGTATTTTTTAAAGAAAAGTTGGGTTATTTTTCTTAAAAGTTTTTATTTTTCCAACAGTTCTTAAATATTATTTCTGGGGAACTCTTTGAATTGGCGAGATGAAAGAAAGTGCAAATTCTTCTTATCGTGTCCCCCATAAACAGATCTAACCTAATGAAACTGTGAGCCTGTCAAGTTCGTCGAAAAAAGCAAAGTAAAACTCGAAGAGAACCAAAATGGCATTCGCATAACAACAACAGCAGTTCAAAGTATATTTTTAATTCTATGACTGCATATTTAAAAAGCAATTGATATTGAATATTTTTGTATTAGTTTCTAAAAAAATATTATTAAGTTCATTAGATTTTTATTATTATTTTGTTATTCGTTTCGCTATTTGCAATTTGTTTAAAACATAATATACGCGCATTTATTCCTTTTTTGCTTTGGATTATGATCACGAATTGTATTTGATATTTTTCCCCTTTGCTGACTGTCAATATCTGATGTTTTGAACTTTTTTTAAAATTACACTTTTTTTTATTTATATACTTCTAGGGAAATAGGTAGAAAGTTATAACAGCTCATATATAGAAAGTTATAACAGCTCATTTATGTACAAATATACATTAGGTTTTATTTATGTACCTAAAGGTCAAATATAATATTTACCGATAGAAACACATAGCTTTTTGCAAACACATAGCTTTTTGTGATATTTTTTGGATAAATTAAAAAAAAATTAAGATACGCAATGAGGTTTTTTGTTAAGATTCATTGTTAATGAATTTTGTATAATTTTGATGTATTCATTATTACCGTCCATCGCGGCGTTGCCCAATTAAAAGAATGTTAACCATGTAACCATGAACGCTTTTTGTTACAATCGTTTTTTATAATATTGATTTGCGGTTAATTTACAAACGCCATTATGAACAGTTTATTTATGTATTCTATTCTTTATTTAAGGTTTAATTTTATAAAATACACAAATGCCGAAACTTTTTGGCAGATTTAATTTTCGAAGAAGCATTTGACGTTACTATAATTGTAAACTATAATTTGTTTCACTGAAAAAATCTTCTGAGACCAGATTTTGCAACAGAAAACGTGTTAAAACAGACAATTTGTAATAGAGTAAACTGTTAAACATTTTTGTACGTTTTTATGTTAACTATAATAACTTCTTAAATTATTTTAACATAGCTGTACTGGTGTACATTTTTAAATTAAAAATTCACTTGGCATTCTGCTACGCACTTCAAATATTTTATATACCTTACTTATTAAAAGTTATGTATAAAACGCGTTTTTGTTACCAGCAGAAAAAAAAAACAAATAAAACAATCACGTAGAAAACTGGCTTTCAACAAGTTCGTATGCTATTAATTTAATTCCAAGCGTACACTTGTTATGTTGAACGCCTCATCGCACATCGGTTGCACGGAATTGTGTACCTTGCAGTACTGACACAAATATTTCACTCGATTTAATTACGTAAGTCGGTAACTGAAACAATAAATTCATATCAAACAGGTTTGTGTTTTATTTTATTACAGCTCTATTCTCTTTCATGAGTTAGAATTTTGTAACAAAACAACTTTTTGCACTGTTATTGTCATACAGATAATCTGTGTGTCTTTATGATGCAGAAATATTTGATAAAAACTTGCTCGTGTACTACAGCAGGTAGATTCTGTTTGTAGTATAATAGCATATATAGTGTTCATAGTTAGTTTCTTGTGATCGAATTTGAATTTCGCCTGAAGAAGAAATATCCAGACATATACAAACCTTGAAGTTACAATGGGATGGTACGTCGCTTTGATATTTAAAGTCATTGTACTATTGTTCTTCGTATTTGTTCCTGTTTTGGTAAGAGATATTCTAAAATTATTTATAACAAGTTTGTTGTTTAATTCTAAACGAACATGATAGCATACAGCTGTTATTAAATTGAATTGAAGGGATAGTCTCTGCGGGTTTCTGAATACAAAAACGGTAATTATAATCAGCCAAATGTTCTTGGACCTCATTTCGATAATTTCTAATGCAATGGTTAAATGTACTGTGTACCTGGAAACTGTCGCTCCATCAAAGCGACGCGACGTAGCGAATCGAACAGGGCGCGTATAAAAGTGATGAATATTTTGTATATTTCCCACATCTTAAGGCCAGTTAAATTTCAGAATGAGATTTGAAATAATCGAATCGTCATCTGCGTGATTTGGTAATCGTTTATATCCTTCTTTCGTCCTACATCTTGAAGCCTGTGAAAACATGGATTTAGATCGGATACTACATCATGTGACAAATGGTCACCCCTGATCCACGAGGCAGAATAATAAATTCTTTAAATTGGCCAATATTAATTTTACTTTTAACACAAACTAATTGACTTGAAGGATAAATATTGAATATATTTGGCGTTAATTTTGTAGAAATTCATTATTCACAATTAATTGAAACTACGTGATGTAGTATTATTTCTACTTTCTTTAATTTCTTTACCACGACCTAGGTTTCGTTGTATTACAACATCTTCAGGTGGGATATTAGCAAATATTTATCTTTTTAAATATATAATAAAAGATAAATCTTTGTTACGTAGTTTCATTTAATTGTGAATTGAAGGATAAAATTAATTGACATTGCATTAAAAATTTAGATAGAGTGGTGCCATAACCAACATCTTACTTCTTTTCATAAAGAAATCAATGAAAATCTGATCACATTATTTAAAACTCGACCGAACACAAGTGGATGCTCTTTAATTGGATTTAAAATGTTTTGATACTTACATATGTTGAACTCGTTTTCATAACAAGCATCACAAAGTCACCCAGAGAAAAGGCCAGGTATATGAGACTGTTATTGCGGATGTCAAAGGGAAATGATGCAACGTAATACACAAAGAGGTCGATACAGCAGGGACCTTCTTCAAAGAAACAAATCGATTGGGGATACGGCGTTCTCATTGCTTTTAAAGAATAATGCATCTTCGAAATGATAGCGAAGCATCGGAAAAGCAGTATTTCTTTCATTATTTCCATTTCAATAAAATGTTTTATTTTTTCTTTTTTACATAGAAGATGGATGCGACAAGGGATGATATACGAACCTAGTATCTATTTTCGTTATTTATTATTTAGTACATGTTAGTGTTAACAAAGCGTTTATTCTATTCGCTTTTTGAAAAAAAAAGTGTTTTAAAAAGATAATTTAAAATGATTTTTTTAAATAACTATTAGTAACCAAAATAACTTCCATGCGTTGCGGCTAATGATTATTTAAATAGCATTTTTTAACATAATGTGAATATTTAGACATAACGGAAGCGTCAATGGTATCTTTTATCTCTTGTTGTTTCAAAAAAATTATTTTAAGTAATTTTCTAGGTGTATAAATATATGATAATCGACAGGAGATGAAACTGAGGAATAAGATGAATGGTGCGAGTTTGTTATGGTCTAATTGTTTGGTATAAGATTGTGCTGTTTACGATATATCAGGTACTGGATATGCCAATATCTATTTAGGAGTTAAATTTTATATATATATATATATATATATATATATATATATATATATATGCATAAATGATCAATTGTACAGCACATGCCCCATTTGTTTGGGATTGTACTTTAAAAGAGAATAGGGAACCTTCAAAACATCACTCGTGTTGCCTGTCTGTTTGTCATAGCCAATTTCCTCAGAAACATGATACTTGATATAGCAATAAATCATGTTAACCCGCTTAGTTTCCAGCAGTTGATGCTTTAAAATAATTATATGTTACTTTTATACTGCGAAAATTACGTTCTCATCTCTTTTGTTGGAATGAAGTTCCTTATCGCGCGTTGCGAAAGGGGGCTAGACGGAAAAAATTAAGACCAAAAGTAGTAACGACACTTTTTGCTATAGTTGCTAGCGGGCGCGCTACAAGCCGTGCGGCGTGCGCGTGTTTCTCTGTCTGTCTCTCTCTCTCATAGAAAGAGAGCCAGTTACTTTCGTTTCATATTTCTATTTCGCATTGAACAGTGTGGTGTCGCGACGATTATTTTTGTTGAGTGTATACAGGTTTTTTGTACATAATAAATAATAAAAAATAATAACAATAATTATTATGGTAACTTAAAAGAAATATAATTTTAATAAAATTTTATTACAATTCCTTCACTAATTAATCGAAAGGAACTTCGTTCCATCCGGGTGTCCCTTGACACCTCCAAATTTTTTTTAGAATATTAAGTGACATACATTGAGAGATATGCAACAATATGTGTAGGAACATTGTTTTCCCATTCCGTTATATCCGAAGTTACTGAATTGATATTCATAAAGGAAAATAAGTCTCACAAAAATAGACAAGAAGATTTTAGGAAAAATATGGCGATTATCCTAGATCTCAGAATTTTGGAGAAATTCACGGTTATTTCACTTCTGTATGTGAAATGCTAGGCATTATATTAATACGGCAAAAAATTAAATTTATATTTATAAATAGTTTCGTAGAAATACTTTGTGTCTTTACTTACGAGCCTATTAGGAGCAAGTTTCTAAAGTTTTAATTCGGATATTTTTTTAACCTTAAATTTCGCCACCTGTCGTTTCTGATCTATTTTATTGTTAATTTTTAGGTGAATCATCTCCATATGATGAATATGTCGAATCAACACTGTACCATCTTTTTCTTTACATTGCCTTCTCCATAAACATTGGTTACATTACGAATCGCACCTGCTACTTTTTTCATCTCTGGAATAAAATTTATGGAGTTTTCCTCAGAAATGTTGTTTATTTTAAACTTGTCTTAAAATATTGTCTATGTTGAACTTATTTATATTGTACGTTGTCTTCCTCATAAACATTGTTTATGTTGCGAATTGTATAATTGAAGGAACTCCTTAACTAACTACCCGTCAATAGGGTAGTTGACTACTCCTAAATGTGCTGATTTTAGGAAAGCGTCACAAAAATATGGGCTAATTAAAAACTATAGTGATTGACTAAAATATAAGCTAGTTATGAGCTTTTTAGTGAGGATATCTCCCTGCCTCACTCGCCCATACAATATAGAAATGTCATTACTAAAAATAATCTCATAATTCAGTATTTCCGTTCTTGTTTGAACATTAAATTTTGCGTAACCCCTTATGATTCGATCAATTTTTAAGATTTATCAAATATTTCTTCGCTCTTCTTCAGGTTATACCTTGAATTTATTATTTTCAAATAAGCAAAAGTTAATTAAAGACGTTATCGGTTGAGCAACTCAGTTGTATTCACACCGCAATAATGACGCATTTTTATAAATTAGGAAAAGTTCTAAATACGGTGTTTGGGATTTTGCCAAGTACGGGGTTAAAAACTTATTAGCCAATCAGTCAATCTTAAGAGATTTCAACTTTTTATTATATGTGGTCTTCTATAACAATTCTTGTAGATAGATGAAAACATAGATGTTATCGTGATTTTATAAGTGTTTGTGATTTTATGAGTACGGAACACTGAAAATAAAAGTATTTTGCGTTGAAATATTTATAGGAATAGGAATGTGAATTTTTAAAAACAAAAGTACGTAAACCGAAGAAAGAAAAGGAAAAGGTGATATCAAAATAATGTGAGTTTGAAGTGGAATTAACACCAAAATAATTTGATCATGGAGAATTTATAGCAAGGCAACAAAATATAAATATTAAAAAGAGAGTGAAAAAATGACTAATCGGCAGATTAATTTGGAGAATACTTAGAAAATGGGAATATTTGAGTTATAGTAATAAAAAAATCGTTTAACTAAAAATATTTGAAACTATAGACAGAAAATTTTGTTTTAACACATGTTCATACAAATTTTACTTTATTTGTTTCAAGGCACCCCAACATTACACAATCTTATTTTTAAAGGTTCCTTGCATAATTTTAAAACTCGTGAGGCCTTTGTACCGCGCCCTTATTTTTAGGCACATAGGTTTAATGCAGTTTTTTATATAGTTCTTATATAAATTTTATTTAAAATAAACACATAACACGAACTTATTGCGTATATTACAGAAATCCCTTACAGTTAACCAAACTATTAGAGAAATTCTCTCAGTTTACAGGGTCGATGGCACGTTACTAATATATAATTATGTATTGTATTTAGCATTTTTGTACGACGTCATTAACCGAGCGCACTTCGATTTATTTATAATTCCTAATAAAATATTCTAGAATTCTGGACACCCTTTTTCTAAAGTTTTATAACCAGAACCAAAAATAGTATCCTCAAACTTATTATCCATCTCAATATTTTTAGTCAAGTGTATTTATAATAAAGACAACCGACGCTTTCAATATCTGCTCACAGATAATTTTCATATGTTTTTAAATGGTAGTTTTAATGACGCTGTTGAAGGGATTTTAATAAAATCATTTTTAATTTAAATTGAAAATACCATATACTGTATATATTATCTACTATAATGAAGCGACATTAATAAGGAGTAGAATATATTTATCACGAAAATTAGTAGAAAAATTACATAGAACAAATGATTTCTTGTTTATTGAAATATTATTTTAAACTTTGTGTATTAATAGATAACATAAATGTTTGTCGTCAAACCACTACTTTATGATAACGAAATCGAAACTTTCTTGCCAAATTGTTTTGAAAGTTATAAACTTGATTAATAAAAAGTGTAATCAAACGTAATTTATGCGAGCCTTGACCGCGTAAACTTAATATTAAGCCCTGATCTAATAAAGACATTGAATGTTTCTAGTAGCAAAGGTGCAAATATCTGATGGCCTTCACTAAATATGCTTCTCAGTAAACTTATAATTAGAATGCTGATTAACCAAGATACTTTCAGCATGAGCAACTATTTTTTTAATATGACATTGCGTTCCAATCTAATTTATAATAAGTTTCTTGTTTTATGCTTGAATATAAAATTTACGTGAAATATTCTTTAAATACGTATTGTATGAATAATGTAATTTCAAAATATTTATTTTCTTCGACGTCGCTTCTCGTATTTTTTAATCAAGTTTTCTTATCTAACCTAAGGGATTTGAGGGAGGTGTTGGTTTTTATTCGGTGATTTTTATATGAACGCCTTCCGTGATCTTCGCAACCCATACTGGAAACTAGACCGTCCGTGGTATACATTTCTTCTAACGACTATTATCTAATGGCGGGACCACGGCTTACCTTATAGCACAGATTATAAGGAGATTATAAAGATGTGTCATTGGAGGTTACCCATTCAATTGCCACATGCGTGATTGGATAAGCAATAACGTAAATTGACTCAATAAGAAAAAAATTGTAATTCGTCAGGTTTTTTAGACTAAAAATAGGTCAAATACAATTATGTTTATAAAGAATAATTTCTTTTATATTTATTTTGTTCAATATATATATATATACAATTTCGCCTGCTCTTTACGAGGGAAATGTTCGAACTGCGATGCATCCGGAAGAAGAAGTCCAATTCAATTATTATAAGAATTATGCTGTGATAAACATTTTAATTTTAAATTATCAATACTAGCATTATACAATTTTACACAATATAATTTTTGTTTATTTGTATACATATTCATTTGTAACAACCTTTTTGCAAACATAAAAGTTGTTACAAATTAATATACATACAAATAAACAAAAATTATATTGTATAAAATTATATCATGGTAGTATCGGTAATTTAAAATTAAAATGTTTATTACAGCATAATTCTCATAATGACTGAATTGGAATTTAAATTTTCTTCCGGATGCATCGCAGTTCAAAAACTTTAAAATCTATGAGGAGTGATGTTAAAATTACTTTCGTAAAAATTTAAATTCTTACTACTATGCTAAATTGAACTGGACATACCGTCAATGTCTGTGTATAATGTAGACTATGTTCATATCTATTCCATAGTCTGGTTGAAAGGACAGTCAACACTTTGCAATTTTTTGTGTTATGCGTTTTCAATGTTATGTGCTTACAAATTTTGAACTTCGGAAAAACATTTAAGAGTGTCATGTTGTTAATGTTACGATGCTGTAAATAATGTGTAAACACAAATAAGTTATTACATAAAAAATGTTTCCTGGAAGTAAATACCGCCATCTAGTGGAGAATTATAAAACTATGCTTTCACCGTGGTTTATAAAACGGACAAATATCGTTGTCAATTAATTCGGTAGCAACCTGTTAATTAACGAAGTAGCAGTAGAGTTTTATTGCATATACTGACCAAACATGTATGAAACTGGAAGAGTATAAAGGGAAAAGGAAGGAGAGGTTGTAAAAGAAGGAAGTCTTTAATACCTTTGATAACTAATTTAATCGTATATTTTTATTGAAGCGTATTTAATGTGACATTAACAATAAAAAATATTTTAACGTGCTTATTTAAAATATTTTTAACGTGCTTATTTTTCTCTTGAAAATATATTTTTCTAGACACCATTTCTAAAAAATAGTTTAATGAATCTTTCAAAAATTAAATGTTTGTTAGACTGGGATTTCAATTAAAAAAATTATATAAAATGTTATATAATAAAAAACAAAGAGATTAATATATATAAGAAAAAATTTAATTTTTATTGGAAACAGTGAATTGTATCAATTAATTTATTAAGGGAAAAATCGGCTGGTATTTGTCACCATCCATCAAATGAGTTGGAGCATCAGACTAGAAGTTTGCTAATAAGATATGATGAAATGTCACAAATTATTGATTGTACTTTAGATTTTAAAATGTCTACCAGTCCCATTGAGTACCTCATTATATCATAGGTTAATAACACGAGGTGTTATTAAGCTATTATTATTCTAGTGCGAGTTCTACTCGTATTTAACGGGTTTTTATTTAATGGCTCGACTGTTTAAAAAGACTAGCTAAAAAGAATTAGAATTAGAAAATCGACTGTTTAAAAAGAAAGATACACAACAGCAAATAAACTAACGCAATTTAAAATTTCTACCAATATAAATTTTCCATATGGTTAATAATGACGTTACCGCTAATGTACGTTATCCGTATATTGCGGCCGTTTAAAGAATTATACAACAGTAAACAAATAATGCCCAATATAAAGCTTGTATAAGTTTTCACAAATGTAGATGGAGATATCGATTGTCGATTGACTCATGATTAGGTTAAAAATCTTTGAATAAGGATGACCTTACCGCAAATATAAGTTATCCGCATAGTTGGAACGTTTAAACAAAATTTACAATAGCAAACAAAGCGTAATTTAAATTTTTTATAAGTTCTTATACGTTAGTCAATATATAAAGTATCAATTGTGGATATAAGTAACTATAATCTTGCCTTTAATGTAGGTTATCAGCGTAGTCCGACTGTTCAAAAATTATACAACAGCAACAAATAAAGCACAATTTAAATTTTCTATAAGTTCTTAGACGTTATTCAATATATAATGTAACAATTGTGGATATATTAACGATAGGCTTACCTTTAATGTAGGTTATCGGTGTAGTTCGACTGTTAAAAAAAAGTATACAACAGCAACAAATAAAGCGCCATTTAAATTTTCTATAAGTTCTTAGACGTTATTCAATATATAATGCAACAATTGTGGATATATTAACGATAAGCTTACCTTTAATGTAGATTATCAGCGTAGTTCGACTGTTCAAAAATTATACAACAGCAACAAATAAAGCGCAATTTAAATTTTCTATAAGTTCTTAGACGTTATTCAATATATAATGTAACAATTGTGGGTATATTAACGATAAGCTTACCTTTAATGTAGGTTATCGGTATAGTTCGATTGTTAAAAGAAATTATACAACAGCAACAAATAAAGCGCCATTTAAATTTTCTATAAGTTCTTAGACGTTATTCAATATATAATGTATCAATTGTGGATATAATTAAAATTAACGATAATCTTACCGTTAATATAAAATATCGATTTAGTTCTACTGATAAAAAAATTACACAACAGCAACAAATAATGCGCTATTTCAATTTTCTATAGTTTTTAGACGTTATTCAATATATAAAGTATCAATAGTGGATATAATTAACGATAATCTTACCTTTAATGTAAGTTATCGGTGTAGTTGGACTGTTAAAGAAAAAATATACAAAAGCAACAAATAAAGCGTAATTACCTTTAATCTAGGTTATCGGTGTAGTTGGACTGTTAAACACAAATTATACAAAAGCAACAAATAAAGCGTAATTACCTTTAATCTAGGTTATCGGTGTAGTTGGACTGTTAAACACAAATTATACAAAAGCAACAAATAAAGCGTAATTACCTTTAATCTAGGCTATCGGTGTAGTTGGACTGTTAAACACAAATTATACAAAAGCAACAAATAAAGCGTAATTTAAATTTTCTATAAGTTTTTAGACGTTTTTCAATATACAATGTAACAATTGTGGATATATTAACGATAATCTTACCATTAACGTAGGTTATCGGTGTAGTTCGACTGTTAAAAAGAACTATACAACAGCAACAAATAAAGCGTAATTTAAAGCACTTACAAGTTCTTACACGTGTAGATAGGAACATCAACAGTCAATATAACTAATGATGATCTTAGTGCTAATGTTGGTAATCAGTAAAATTCAATTACAACATTCCAAAATCGTTTATGCATTGTAAGATTGAAAACAAACCATTCTTCGTAATAATTTGTGAATCAGACGCCACATTCTTCCGTAAACCCTTAAAGGTGTCCAAGGATGTGTATTGGCTAAATCGATAGCAAATAATGCTCCGACAGTAAACACTTTAATTGGATCGTTACCGTACGCTAATCGATCATTAAATCTATGTTAGGCTGAACACGCGCACACGCTGAAGTCGCTGTGTATACAATACACAATGAGTAGTTAGAGCCAAGGCCAACCAGGTTGTTGATGGGTTTGCAAGGTGGCGTTGCAAGTTCATGGTGCTTGTTGTGCAACAATTTTTTTTTGGATTCCGGAAAACTAATATTAAGTCTTACCCTTAAGGCGAAACTTCATTTGAAAAGTTTTGAGGGCGAACGTTATATAATTTTTCTATATGCACTGCCACATTCATGACATTGTATTCCCAAAAACGATAAGAAGTAAAACGATACTAAACATTTCCTTCTCTAAACGGGATATAGAATATTTTGTAGATATCTTCTTATTGAGGTATTCTGTCCAGGTGTTTACCTGTCGAATTAATTGCAGGTGACTTCCTATCGAATTACTTGCAGGACTCTCCCTCTATGGAATTCTTTGCAGATAAACAGAAAATTGAGACTTTCTCAATTTTAGGTTGATTTGGAATGGTGGTGGAGATTTTTAATTAGTAATAGGTAGGCTTAACTACGATTTTTCAGTTAAAACTGATTCCCGCATTTTGATTTCAGTGCATTTACTTCTGAAAATGTTGCTCCTTTTGAATTTCAATTATATGTAAAAGTTCACGTTTAAAATTTTGTAAATATCTAAATAAAACTAATATTTCCATTATTTCTATTGCTACACAAGATCGTGTGTTATTTTTATATATTGTGTTCAAATACGCATCAAAACTAGCACAAAAAATATTGAAACCAAATACAGAAACCAAAGACGAGACTAGAATTTTTACAGTTAATTACTGTAATGTATTTCAATTCGAAGTGAAAACATTGCCTACATAGGCCAGTGAAAATAAACATATTTAATTTTGTGTAATTTTTAAATTAACCTAAACTTTTAATAGGAAATATTTCGTTTGTTTATATTTTGTTTTGTTTTTTGTCAATTTTACAATCGTATAATTTGTAGTGCTAGATAGACGTAGGGTTAAAATATTTCACAACTGTATAATTTGTAGTATTTAGATGAACGTAGGGTTTATAATATATTTCACTTTTGTTAATTTGTAGTGTTTGGATGGACGTGGGGTTTATAATATATTTCACGATTGTATAATTTGTAGTGTTTAGATGGAAGTAGGGTTTATAATATATTACACGATTGTATAATTTGTAGTGTTTATGTGGACGTAGGGTATATAATATATTTCACGTTTGTTAATTTTTAGTGTTTAGGTGGACTTGGGTTTCTAATATATTTCCCGATTGTATAATTTCTAGTGTTTAGATTTACGTAGTGCTTATAATATATTTCACGTTTGTTAATTTGTAGTGTTTAGATGGACCTAAGATTTATAATATATTTCACGATTGTATAATTTGTAGTATATTGATTATTTAAGTAAAGGGAGTCGAAGTGTACCGAGTACATTTTTGAGTCAAAAATTTAAACAGCTTTAGGAACAGTCAAAAATGGTTCTTGATTATGATCATATCAAGGTACTTCGTTAGTTTCTGAATTTCTTCACGTAACGAATAAAACCACTTAAACTGTGTTGTTGTAGGAACAAAGTTCTAAAATATTCGCCCAGGAATACACTTTATACTCTCCGTCTAACGAACCTTGGCGCACATAGAAAAACTTAAAAAAGACGTGAATTAAAAGACGAATGTTCCATGAAAAATACACTTTAAACAGTGCTCTAGTAAATATGAACAAAAGGCGCGCGGATGCACAGGTAACTTTAAGTACGCACATGCAGCTGCTTGGAAAAATGTATGAGGAGAAGACAAAAGTGCTTAGTTTATCTCAGTGTTCTGCATTTCCCCTACTACATGCGAATATGATACGAGGAAAACATGGAGTAAAACACACGATTAATTTTCGTATAGGTCTCTGCCTAGCTTGCCAATTTTCACGTACAACAAAACTTTTTACTCCTGTGTACCGATAAATTAATAATATATAAGTAATATTTTCGAGGAAGTTGGAAGTTCGTAAAAATTAACAAAACATATGTGTATTTATATATACTCTTAATACTGTAAATATCGATTTATTTGACAAATACTGTGCACTTCAACAAATTTTAATTAACCTTTAAACATAACAGTCTAAAATGACGCCTGTTAGTTAAGTGATGTTATTACAATACGTTTGAGTTGTTTGACGATATATTATAAATATTATCTTTTAGGTAAAAAAAGTTGCATTTTCTTAGTAAAGTACAAAGTCTGACAAATGTGATGGTAATCTATATATAATCTTGAGAAAGTATTTCTGGTTTAAATATGAATACGTTAATGCTCCGGATACAAAATGGGTCAGAAATGTATTTAATTATTTTAGTGTCAGAGCCTTAAATAATGGATTTAGTCGTTCCACTGTTACATTTTATTGCAACAGGATCAAATCAGAGACTACAACAATTCAAATGTAAACAGTCGCTATCAGTAGTGATACTGACAAAATAATTCAGTAACAACTCTTTATGATTTTGGTACAACACCGTTATCGTATTTTTTTATAGCGTTGTAACATAATAATTTTTTTTAACTAAAAAAGTTACATAACTTTATTTTAAAAATATACAACATTAGAATATTCAGCTTACTTTTTATGAGCTGAATGAAAAGTTATTTCACTTAAATAATTACTTCTTAACTGTAAAAAATATGCTATAATTTGATAATTTATATGAATATATTTGGCGTTAATTTTGTAGAAATTAATTGTTAACAATTACATGAAACTACGTGATGTAGTATTATTTCTACTTTCTTTAAGTTCTTTACCACGACCTAGGTTTCGTTGTGTTACAACATCTTCAGGTGGCTATTAGCAAAGACCTAATAATCTATGTAATCTTTGCTAATAGCCCACCTGAAGATGTTGTACTACAACAAAACCTAGGTCGTGGTAAAGAAATTAAAGAAAGTAGAAATAATACTACATCACGTAGTTTCAGTTAATTGTATATTAATTTATTTTTAGTTTTTTCCAAATGCTGCTGGGCAGAAATTGACTACGTCCTTTAAACGACATCACACTTCGTTGGATAGTTACCATGTTTTAAAAATGGTTTCTCCATATGTATTACTCGCTGGTCACATGTATATTACAATCGTGCAGTGGAATTTCATAAAATCATATCAAAAAACCGCAACGTGATATTGTGTGGTAAATGTGACCCAAAAGTCGGAATGAGAGGGTAAACATTTATATTACGATCGGCCGTATAAGTGTTATTTAACTCTGAAATTATTTTTAAAATAGTTTAATCCTAATAGTTTAATACTACTTGTAATATTTAGGCTAGTTCTCTACGTTTTGGTGCCTTAAGTAATGATTCCATTTTTATTAGGTGCTAAGAGTTAAAAATAAATTAACTGATGGAAGAAAATTGTAATTAAAGCAATTTAATTAAAAATCAAGTAAAGGACACAACAAGCTGTACATATTTGGTTTCCTTGAATTTTTTGATTTTCATCCCTATCAAGCATGGTGAATTTTGAGGTTAGAAAATATTTGTTTTGTTTTTTTGAAAGTCTTATCAAGAGTATTTTAAATTAATTTTCGATTTAAATGATGAAATCGTTTTATTTAACAAATAGTATATGATGAATTTTAAAGACTTTTATATATATGTTATTAGTAACTTAATTATTCCCCTCTCTAAATAAATATATTTTAAGGTACTGGGAAGAATTGTTTATTTTTATTGAATTTCCCTGTGACAAGAAAAACTATGTGGTTTTTATTAGATTTCGCTACGACAAAAAAATAGTGTAGTTTTATTGGATTTCGCTATGATACTTCATTAAATTTTGCTGTGGCTTTGGAGTGTTTATGCCTGTTCAAGAGTAAAGTTTAGCACGGCAGGCTTTTTTGTTACGATTATTGAATTTTGGAAAATACCTCTCAAATCGAGGATAATTTGCGTGTGTTTACTTAATAAATTTAAACTCAGCTTTAAAGTTCCGGAAACAAGTTAATAATTCATAATACTCTTCTATCGGGACGGTTATACGATATAGATTAGTTAACAGGTTTGCAGAACCTAGTTCCCTGGCCCAAGTTTATTAATCACTTTACTTTTCAAGTAAATAACTTATCATAAAATTAAAATATTAGTAATAATTTAACCTTATATGTAATTCTAGTGCTTGTGTAAAATATGGTAGAGGGAGATGAAGAAACTGTTTAGTCATTATTTTATTGAACCCGTGATGAATCGATTTTGTCATTTGATGTACTGTTTATTTACAAAAATATTTTCAAAAATTAAAAGGTTTTGTCTGATGTTTTTCTTAATAATTGTATATTAGTATATGGTATACCTTTTTAAGAAATGGAATATTATGTTTAAAGCTATAGAAGGACTTAGATTTTTATTTAGATTGTCTCGATAGTCTCGATTTCACGAGATCAGTCAAAGGTATTTTTAGGTTATTCATGTTATTGCTGATATATTACCCGCAAAGCAGACGAACGAATTTTGTTGTGGCGAATCGGAGGTCGACAATTACCGATTTTTGTGAGACAAGACTTAACCGCACAAGGTAAGACGTGACGCTTGCACCGACTAAATGTCAGTCATCTACGTTAGCGCGTGTTCAATCATATGTTATATCCTTTTCTCCGTTAGCCTATATTAACTAGTAACTTTCGGATCGGAGAAAGCCGGCCAGATACCCTCCGATTTTTAGAACCAATTTTTATGAGATTTATGTCTTAAAGTAATATAATAAATTCTATTTTTTCCCAATTACTATCGTCGTCTGCGTTGCACGTATTTGTTCGGCCCTGAACAATTTTGCGTTTAGAATCCAATTGTCATATACACGTTCATCCATTGAGTGTTTACGGTAAAATAGGGACACGATTATTATATCATATCTGTATGCATCATTGATATGTCACATTCCTGTCCCATGTCCTCGCCACAAACTGTTCCACACAGATTGAACGGTGTCACCACAGCATTTGTCATTTAGGAAAATACAGTTATTGTTATTGCTTGCTTACAGCTGTATTGGTATTAGGAAGTGCGTATGAAATAGATGCAAAAATATTTATTGCACGAATTTTTAAAGATCTGTAGTTGAAATATTTTTAACTTAATAATAGTGAGGAAATATTAAAATAGACACTTCCCTGCTGCAAGACAAATGGCCATAAGACATAAGGCGATGGTCATAAGACCAATATGGACAGAGGTACTTGACGAATTACTCTGCTTCCTTGACAGAAAATGCAAATAAGCGGTATAATAGAGAAATGTATAATATATATATATATATATATATATATATATATATATATATATATATATAAATATGCAAATAAGTGGTATAATAGAGATATTTATAATAGACATGCAAATAGGTGGTATAATAGAGATATGCAAATAGGTGGTATACTAGAGATATTTTTGTACAGAACTACGCCTTCCCCGGCATTAGAAGGAGATTGTTTCGAGAGTACGTTGCTACTAAAATATATCCCATTTTGAGCATCAGTATTCGCGAAACTAATAATGAAAAATTTATAAAAAAAATTTATTAAATTGATAATATAGTTCAATAATAATCAGACAAACAAAATTGGAGTGTGTCTGCAATTTTCGAATTTTCAGCTTTTTATATATTTTCCGTTTGATTATAAAAATGGATCTATTGTTAAACAAACTTGGTCCGTGTGAATGATTTAACTCGAAAACTATCGTAATGATTGAGATTACTTTTCCTTTCCTTTTATTTATAGATAATAATCCCGAGGCCAACACAGTTTATATTTCAACGTAATATCTCAAATAGTTCCGTAGTTATGATGATTTTGGTATTGGCTTCCGGACAGCCTGTCTATCTGAAACCCTGTCTATGCCTACTCTTATTTTTTAAGGCTGTGGTACTTATTTACACGGGAATATGGCATTCTCCATATTGTATATTTAATGAATATAAAATATGCATTCAAATATAGTGAAATCTAGAAACCTTTCTGTATATAATTACTTTACTATTTAATAAGTACCTAATAATTTTTCTATCTACATTTTCGATTATATTATATAGGGCGCCAACTATGGTGTGATAGGAGAACCCTTTGTTATAAAAGCTTTTTTTAATCTATGGTGAAGTAATAAACCTCTTGATTAATTATTTTTGTTTATACATCATTTCCATTTTTTTAAATAAATCGAAAGAAAATTCACATATTTCTAAGTTGAAAGTTACAGCACAACTACTACTATGTTTCTTTAAATTTTTTATGGATTGTTTTAGTTGTTCAACGTGTAAAGTGTATATATATATAATATAATTATATAATTATTGATAACGAGTAGATTCCCTAACGCCATGTTATAAAACTAACGCATTATAGAAAATTTAAGTTTATACCACTATTTTGTACAGTAGCTGCTCGTCTACATATTTTTTTTAAATACTTAAAATATTGTTCGCCTGCGTGAACAGGTTTAATACAATTTTTGTTTATTTTCTAAATATTTAACATAGAAATTATTACGTAATTTATTAAAACTATAGAAAACTGTAGCAAAACTTTTGATACCGGAATTAACCTATTTAAACATATTAAATCTATTATACGTTTGTACCCAAGCGGCCGCTAGGGAAATCTACTCGCTGCCAATACGGGTAAAGAAATATGCTTTACTTATAATAGTCCCTGTAATATCGTTAACTAATTTGTTGGTAATCTATTGGCAAAAAACCCACAAATAGCTAATTTTTTTTACTCTATTTGGTAGTCGATCCAGCTACTTTTTCATTGAAACTATTTTTGTTTTTGATCAAATAAATTAAAATATTTAGTGGTCTATGATGCATGGAATGCATCATGATCTACTTCTGCTGACCACTCATAATGCACCCCAGGAGTCATAGACAACTAATGAATTAAATTCGTTTGACTATTTAACGAATAACATATCTTTATTAGAAATATAGTTCTTACCAGAGGGGTTATAATATACTTCCAATAAAGAAGACTTTCATTCTGTACAGACAGATTAAAATTAAATTATTATAATACATTTATTAAACTTTAATCATCTAGAGTGATCATTTAGAATCTTTTCGAAAACTTGGATTCGTGTTGCATAATTGACAAGATTTTCAATCTGTGACATCAAATCTCTTGTACTGTACACTTCATTAGAACAAAGCCAATTATAATCAGGTTTCATTATTTGAAACCCACACGAAGTTAAGTATAATTTCATGATCGAGCGTGTGCAAGAGACGTTTTTCCGATATCAGTATTTGAGAGAGTATGGGTACTTCCTCTTTTTATTTCCTACCTTTTTCCTCTTGGGTATGCTAGGCTTCCATTTTTCCAACTATTGGAAGGAAAATCCTATGCTCTGTATTACTGAGTTAATATTCATTCTTCATAACTGATAATTTCCTGCGCTCACACAGTCTTCACCTTTATGCTGTACCACCTTCAGGAATCGAATTATATCAGGATTCTTCTAATTCCCGCGGTCTTCAATGGCTCAACCACCTGATTGCGGTTGCACTCGGGGTATGATTTGTTAATGATAAGTGAAAGTAAATTTGTCAAAATGTGTCGTCGTTATCTTTTGTAATTCTCGTGTACTTTTATATTCATGGTTAGTCTGAAGTTGAAATTTTGTTAAATCATTAATTTTTTATTGTTACGAACAGGTTACCTGTAATGTATCGATAAATTAACGAATGTGAGTAAATAAATAATAAATTTTGAAACGTAATATTACTATTCAGTCAGTTATTTTTGCTAACTGAAAAATGTATATTACTCTTCTAAATATTATGTGTGTAATATTGAGAAAACTCTCGATAATACGCTGAAAGACCAAGGATTATTATACAACAAATTTCACACTCTTTTAGGGACAAATTTTACTCTAACTTCAAATCTTCTGGAGAATAACCTAAGAAACATTACTTGAATGAATTATAAATTTTTCTTCTGGAATCTCTTCAGTTTACCTTCTTATTTGAGTTTGATGCAAATAAATGATGAAAGTGTATATTTATTCATCGGTTTTTGACGAAATGAAAGTGATGATTACATTCTTGGTTGAAAAACAACATATTTGAGTAAGAAACTTACGACCATTACCTGACATTAAGTTATGAATACTTAATATTTATAACCGATAGAAAACATTCAGCTTGTGAGCCTAACTTGTCTTTATCATTATCATTTTAAAGTGTTAACAGTAATTGTAACTTTTAGTAGTAATCGTTATGTTACAAAAATCTATTACTGATATTATAAGAAAACGGAATGTCCACGAGTAGCATAGGTTATTTCTAAATTATACATTCGTCAAATAAATGCCAAGAATGTTTTTAATTTATTATAATTTACCTTAAATTATGTAAATGAAACTTCTTGGCAAAATTGAATAACAGAATAATCGTATTGCACACAATTTCTTGTTTTCGAGGTTACAATATTTTTACAATTACGTCTAATGATCTTGATGTATATATCGTCAGAATTTTAAATATTATAATTTTTATCGAATCTGCAATCGGTTACTTTCCATTTATGTCTCTTTCCAATAAAAGTCAAAATTAATATTTTTATTTATTTATAACGTACGTGAATTTAATAATAGAGAAAAATGCGACGAATTGATAAATAAACTTGCACGGTAATAAACAATATTCACACACTTGGCTGGTGTAGGAAAAGTGTGTGAATATTGTTTTTTGCATCGTTTTGTTGCTTTAGGATTGTGTTTTAATTTGATTCATATAAATTATTTTTAATATCTTTATTTAAAATTTAGTTGTTATTGTATCAACTAGAAACGACTTGCTTAACAGGGTAGTTCAAAAACATAGGCAAAATCAAAATTATTTAAATCAAAATCCACAAAATGTAACTTAAGTGTTAAGTATAGGGATTTAAAGTAAAAATGCATTAAAAGTCAAATCCTATTAAAAATATTTTCTAATAATAATGAAATTGAAATGAAGAAAGGAGGTTCAGATACAAAACGTATAAATGCTGGTAGTGCGTTGATTTCCTAACCTTATATACTCCATATTATATTAATAATTTACAGTAATATATTCTTAGACCGAAAAGATAAATTAAGTACGATATAGTTAATGGCAGTGTTCAATTAAATAATAGGTAACGGAAATATTTATATAAAAATGTTGTTTTTATGGTTCTTAAATTAGTCTCAATCACTTTAAGGAATCATATCTCAAAAACTGATCAAAAGCCACATTTTAACCAAAATTCAGTTAAATGTTTTAGGTCTTCAGAAAAATTCATGTTTTGTTCTTTAAGACGTGACCCATGTTTTCATGAATTATGCTAATTGAAAGCCGTAAAATATTTTGAATCAACTGTATGTAAATTTTAAGTATAGTTTCTAAGGTTCTTTTTGTTTGCTCATATTGACTTATCTGCCAAGAAAACTATATTTTGTGCTTGTTATTGGTAAAATAATTAAACCACATAATTTAGATGAAAAATAACTATTTATTAAATATTCAATTTATTTAATTTCTTCTTTTTTTAACTTTATTCAAAGTATCCAAAACATGATACAACATTATGTTCAATAAAATATGTAATATGAACAGCTTGAGAGTATATGTACACATATAAAGAGAGAAAAATCTAATAGATAAAATTGATCAATCTTCATTTCCTTATAATAGAGATGAAATAGTATAATTTCTACGATGCTGTGACTACTATTTCATACGTTGTCGAATCCGTTACAGTTCTTCGACTTCACCAACTTTGCTACGACGTTGCCTTGGGAATTTTGGTCTTTGAGTACGAATTCTAGATTACCTCCAAACGAAAATCTTTTCGTCGAATTCGATTTTTGAGAATCGAAATGTTCTGATGAACTGTGTTTTATTTTTGAGAGTGGAACTTCAGTAGCTTTTGCTTTCAAGAAACAAGCTGTTTCTCCAGTCAAATTCATCTGCGATTGTTGATCGCTGAAATCGAAAGCAGCATTGTTGTAATCTTCATTTGCGGCTTCATGCGATTGCGAATCGATTGCCCATAATTCTTGAAGGCGCATAATTTTTTCGTTACCATCTTTACTTAATTCAGTCTTATTTTCATCTGAATTATTGACATTAATTACTTCTTCGCTTTGCTCACTGAGCTGGACTAGAGGGCATGATGTATTGATGTTTTTATCAACTGGTTGTGATTTTTTATATTTTGTTGTTAAAATGTCTTTTTCATTTAAGTCAGTTCTGGCCATATAGGGTAGTTTCTTATCCGATGTCGGTGCCACGCTATTCTGGTCTTTTTCAATTTTCGAATTTTGCTGATCCTTGGCATATGATTTCATTTCGGTGGGCGTGAAGTTAGATAATCCTTTTGCTGGAGACATTAAAGTGTTAGTATTAACTTTATCCATATTTGATGAATCTGCTTTGCTTCGCATGCCGAAAAGTTTGATAATCGATGCCTGGAACTGTGGATTAAGAAATATTTTTTAAATATTCGTTTCTGTTTCGTTTAGCATGTAAACTAATTTAGTCATCAAAGTACCAAAGTGAACTTTATACGACACGTTGTTTTTTATGCTATATTTTTATGGCAATTAATATTCAAGTATTACAAGTATGTATATATATAAATATATATATATATATATATATATACAATTTTTTTACGATTAAATGAACTATGTGATGTAAATTGTACCATCGATTCCGAATTAAATATCGATTGAAGATGTTGTAATACAACGAAACCTAGGTCATAGTAAAGAACTTAAAGAAAGTAGAAATAATACTACATCACGTAGTTTCATTTAATTGTGAATAATGAATTTCTACAAAATTAACGCTAAATATATTTAATACAGTTTTTTTTATCATTTTGGTACCATTATAACAATTCTTGACTGAACTTAGTTATCCAGTTTTTAGCTTAAGTGTGGTTTCTCATGATGTGTTAAATGTTATCATAACTATAACATTGTTTCTTCTTATTACATATCGAATAGAAATAACGTAACTCTTTTGGAAATACGTTAGTGTTAGTCTTATTTTTTAGGGGTGATACAGGTTTCAAAAATATTTTTTTAGGGTCAACCAAATTCAAGGTTTCTTTTAAATGGCTGACCTTTCAAGATTAAGTAAAAATCTGAAAAAAAAATCCGAAATATTGGTGACGATCAATCAAAGATGGAAATATCGGTGTCGGTGCATAAACCATAAAATATCTGCGTTGTGTTATTTGAGATAATTATTTTTATAAACGATTTAATTATATGAATCTAAATTGCAACAAAATTATTAACGGTAGCCAAAAATATAAATTCCTCACATTAAAATATATAAAAATGTCGTAAAGGTTTTTTTTTATTTTCCTTATTTTTCAAGCAAATATTATGTAAAACAACACTATTTATAAAACGATGTAAAACTAAGGTTGTGTGCACATTACCTGTGACAGGCAAGCACTTCGTACACGCATTAAAATTTGATACCGAAGGTTGAATAACATATCTCTTTAGAGTTGCTGACAATCTATAATTATCTACTTCAATACAAAACATTCGTTTTACAAAATTCAATTTGCATTCAACCGATTTATTTCTTCATTTAGCAGGGCTATATTTAGCAAGGTTCAATAAGGTCTGGTAACAAGTATAAAAGACAAACAAACTCATTAATTAATATCAAACTATGTTGAAAAAAAATTTAGTGACTTGAAAATTGTTAACGTGCCATATTACAAATATGAACTTGAGGTAATAGAGAACACCAATGTGACGGATTCAAACAATTGATTCCCTTTTTTTGCATTTTTCTTTAGCATTTTCTTTTAAAAATATGTATGCAAATTTTCATATCAGAATTTCTAAAAACTAGCAAATTATAGCGTATTAATCTGGTAAAGTATTTATTGTTTTTTCTGGTAATTGCAGAGTCTGCTATTGTACCCTCACGTTGACTTCTAATAAAACAGATATATCGCTCACAACACTGCTTAATTTTATTGTAAATAACAAAAAAATAAATAAATCAAAACATTTGCTTACTTGTGAATTCATTCCAACATATATCAAAGGATTGTAGCAAATCGAAGACTTTGCGACAAGAGCTGGGATAACTCCGACGCCTGGTGAAATCTGTTTGGAAATAAGGAACAAAACACTTAATAAAAACTCAGTCATTAAATGATATATTTATATGTCTTAACAAAAAAACACTTTCTGCTAAAAAGCTCCTCTAATGCATAAAGCTAATATTCTAGTTATTGGTTAACATAATAAATAGAAACGTTTTAATTATATGCGATTAGTTGTAATTTTTATGTTTCGTGTATTTTTAAGTGCCGGATTTTATCTGATTGTTTTAAGTTGTTTTAAGAATTATGACTGTAAGTTTGATCCCTTAGTAAGGCTCGTTTTATAATATTTTCAATCATTTTGCAAGGATGACATAAAAAAGATAGTTTATTTTAATTACAAACTGTATATCACTTAATATATCAGAAAATTTGTTGTTGAATTCTACTAAATTATTATATAATATTTTGGTGTAATGATGTATGATATATAGACCATTTGAAAGGATTAAGCTTCTTTCGTTATAAAGAAGTTTTATTAAAAACTTTTTTATAACTTTATTGTCTTTTGTGATAAAACGTATGAATAATTGATAAAGAAGAAAGCAACATTTGTGGAAGAATATTTGCACAAGTTACTATATTCTAAATGGAATTTTTTTATTAATACTCTGTGCAATATTTCATTTACTTAAACCACATTTCCTGATAAAAGCTTTTGAATTTAAAAAAAAAGTTTTTAAATGAAAAGAAAATGCCTTAGTGCCCGTCAAAGGGCAAGTTCGCACACACACCAGTGCCATTTACACGAACCGCTCAAAACGCTACTTTTTATCTTACTGTAGCTCAATTTCTATTTGAGATAAAAAATTGAAAATAAATTTACGTATGAAAATACGTAAATTTATTTTTATTTTTTATCTCGTATACATAAATATTTTTAATTTTTATCATCGTACTGCTAGTCCCCATTTTAATTTGATTATTGTAGCCAGAATAAATCCTGAGATGGACCTAAGAAAATACTTAAATTTGGTGTTCATTGATTGACTCATTCACTAACAGCTCATCAAAACTTTTAAGTTATTTTTCATATATCAAAATCAAGAATTATATAAGTTAAGTAAAAACAATTAAAGTTGTGTATAGTTATGAAAAGAAGTCAATCCGTGTTTTCCATTCAGTCAAAGTTTTAAATAGAACGAAAGCGAGTATAAGTACAGTTTACAATGATAATCATTACTATACATTTTTTTTAATTGCTCTTATCAACCCAAAATCTATTATTAAAATTATACTCATTGAGTTCACATATATAATTTTCTCAGTGTTTACATGTCCGTCTGGCCCTATTACTTTAATAATCGGAATCATTATCCTAGTCTGATAACGATCGCAAAATGTTTAAATCGTTGTCTTTAGAGGAAGACGAGCTTGCTACGTATTTTTAGTAATATTACAAAAAATTGGATAATTTTACATAAAATACCCTTGATAAGGGTCAAGCGCTCATGAGTGAGAGATACAAAAGCTGCTACTACTAAATCTAACCTAACCTACTGAAAGATAACTATCGAAACGTTACTGGGAAGCAACATCTGTTTTTTTTAATAATAGGGGATATAACCAGGGAGTGATTCGCTTTCCCATTGGTGCGGAGAAAGTAATGCCTAATTGTTGATATGTTATTGATATATAAAACTGAACTGTAAGTTAAAATACCTATTCTTAGTAATGTACTCGTAAAACCGTGGGTATCTAGAATATGGGTTTTGAGGATAGGTCGTTAATGCAAAAAAGGTAAGTCAACACTGGATATCGCCAAGACACGTTTTCTTTAAATTTTTCCTTTTATTATTACTTATCTTTCTATTCTTGTTTTGAGGAATCTGACTGAAATGGTTTTAAATTTGCTGTGTTCACCGATACTTCTCTAAACGTAAATTTTGATGAACGCCTGTCTGAAATGTTTAGTTCAAAGGTAGGTAAACAAGACACTTAATAAAAACCTAGTTGATAAACATAATTATATTTATGTGTCTAAAAAACACTTTGTGGTAAAAAGATCCCGTATTTAGCCAAGCCATGTCTTTTCCAAATTTGTCTTAATATTAACTCTTTCTATTTTTGCTTTCTGGGATCCGCCATTCTTGGATTTAAAATTTGCCAGACGACAAATTTTTACTTTCACCTTCGTGTCTCCTGATGGACAAAAATTCGAGGAATAAGATTTAATATGCATGTTGATGATGATTAAATTGCGAGTTTTGTTTAAAATTGAATTCTGGTCTGTTACTATTACCTTTTGAAGTAAAACTACGTCTTTTCGATATCAATTCGCACTTAGTTTTTCGTGGTCATTTGGCGGATGTCGCAAAAAAGTCATTCAAGAAATTTGGATTTGTGTTGGGCAATATCAGAGACTTACGATATGGTTCCCCAATTAATTTACACACAACTTTAGTGTGAAGCAAATTAGAAGTCAGCTATGTTGCTTGGATTCCACGTGAAACTAAGTTTAGCCTAATGATTAAACGTGTTCAAAAATGTTTGTCAAAACAATTTTCTCAAATATTTGTACATGACACAAAGTTGTACACGAGACATTGCTCCATTTTCTATCTGCTGTATGACTCGCGAGTATGCCGGGTTTTCATAGGCTGCAGAATGGAAGAAAAGTTTCATTGCTAAAATTTATTTTGCGATTGTTAAGTGAAAACATTTTATGATCTGATTTATTGGAAAAGCTCTTGATCTTTGTACCTGATAATTATCTGCGTTAGCGTTCTAATAATCTTTCTACTATACCAGCATCTAGAATATAATTCGGTTTTATTGAAATCCCTTTTCCCATGGTGTATAATTTTTCAACGACCTGATTTCTGTTGCATTTGAACGTGATTTGTTTGTGATGATTGACGATAGTATTTTGAAGAGTCATCGTTGCTTATTGTACTCTTATTGAATTTATATTATTAATATTATTACAAAAAGGAAAAAGATTTGTCGAACATTATCAGGATCCATGATTTGCTAAATATAATTAAAAGTTATGCGCAGTTTTACTTTAAAATATCGGCACAATTGCTAATATATTGAGCCCTTCCGATTTTATTGTCTTTGATAACATAGGCTTGATTACCCTTCGTAATAACCCTTTAGATAATAAACCTTCAAAAAGAAGGAGAACGGTCTGGAATATTAATTAAAAGTTATGCAGAGACGGCATAGTTTTACTTTAAAATATCGACACAATTGCTAATATACTGACCCCTTCCGATTTTATTGTCTTTGATAACAGGCTTGATTAGCCTTCGTAATAACCCTTTAGATAATAAACCTTCAAAAATAAGGAGAACGGCTTGGAATATATAACCACGGTAACTGTCACAAGCATTTTGAACAAGCAATATAATTGTGGTTGTTACGATCTATATACACAATTATATAGAGTTATTGTAATATATAACATCGTATTTTTTAATATTGAAATACGGAGCGAAATAACAGGTGTCATGAGTACGTAAAAATTGTTTACTTCCTCCAAAAAGGAGTCATTTGGAACCATTTTTATAGAATGTCTAAAAATGTAAATATGATCAATTTCATTAAATAAGTAAATAATCATTGAAAGGTAAAAGGACGTTATTATTACCAATTTAAAAATGTTACCAAGAGATAAGATGGATTTTTTCCATATATATTTTTGAAGGAATTAAAAAAATTCATTTCTAGTAAAGTTTGTTTCTTAGGTAAAGCTTGGTTGAGTGCAACATAACATCCACAAATATATAAATAATCCAATTTCATAATTCTGAATTGAAAAAAGTGGTTTTAATCTTAAAAGTATATAAGCTTGGTGGTTTTGCAAAGAACTGTATAAAAGTTTAAATTTTTCATTCAAAGAAATGTTTCATTACCATAAACGACCAATACCAACAGATACTTATTCATTACATATAAATATGTTTTGTCTTTATGTTTTGTATGAATTGGTAAAAATAAATAAAACACCAAAATCAAGTATAATTCTTATATCACATACTATAGAGTCGCATTAGTAATGCCGTAAAATGGTATAGTGTGCGAACTGGAAATGCATCCCTGTATACATATATTATGAGATACTGTACGACAACATCATAAATAGCGTTTGTAACACTGTACATTAATTAGTAGAAAACGTACGATAATATTATGAAAGAGATACAGGTAAAAATGGAAATTTCGTAAAAAAACAGTAAAAACAATATATTCCAAATGAATTGAAGACATAACATTTCGACTCTTTATAGGAAGGGAATTTCATATCCGGTAACATTTGACTTGAAACAAGTTTCGATGTTTAAAAGTCACAACCAATAAGTCACATCTTCATTTTTAAAAATTAAATTATAATGTTTATTGTATATAAAATACATTTTTTCCATAAAACGGATATATTTAATAAGACGGATGCTTGTCAAACACGCTTTCTTACAATAATGAGGATGTAGAAACAATAGCATTGAAATTGGCTGATTTAATTTTGAGTTATCATTATAAGCTAAAATATATCAGTGTAGACCATATGCCCCTCCCCCACCAAAAGATTTCCACAAAGATCGAGCTCTTCAAATCCAACTACTGTTATTAATCCTACGAATCACTTGGGTGACTTTAGTTTTCCTACAGACATCCTCATTATGAATTATTACTAGTAGAGAAATTCCGAGCTTAGCCCTCATAGCGATGAGTGACTTGAATTCTTTTCACGAGGTCAGCAGCAAGGAGCCAAGTCTCACTTTCGTCATTAGTGACTAATGTCTTTAAGAGTATAAAAGCAAAAATCATGAGAAGAAAAAAGATTCCTAGAACTGATTTATTATTATTTATTTAATAATTGGGTAAGTTCACACTCATTATGTCTTCATTTCTATTATATATACGTACATAAAATGCTTACTGTTCGTTCTGATGCAAATTGCTCGATGAGAGCTAGAATCGAATAAGGCGTCCAGGCGGCGGTGAATGCAAGGATCATGATGAAGACCATGGTCGTGACGCGGGTTTCAGCACGATTCACCCGGCCCATTCTCATTGTGTTCTGTGTAAGAAGTTTATCAGATGAAATGTGTTTATTCTTAAAACAATTTCATTTTATTTTTCATCAGTCTAAAAACACTATTAAGAAAGAAACCTTATTTTGTCAATTATTAAACAGTTTTTATCTAAATCAAAAGAAGAACTCAGAAGGTGTACGTGCTTTCTAAAAAGTTTGGGCTCTTTCATTTTAGTGTATTTTAAATTATTTTATGATCCATTTTCTAATTATAGTTATATTCTTACATTTAAATAATTATATTTGTAATAGTTTGAATAGCTTCAAAAAATAATCAGAAAAAGACACAAATCGATACAGAAACTTTTAATACCCTCTGCTTTCTCAAAATTCCAAATATTCTGTTGTTGAATTTCATATTTATTTCTGACGACAGTAATATCGAGACACAATGTTTTTTTCTGTTTTGTGATGTCTCATTAAAATTATGGAATATTATATTCTTTTATTTTTTGTTTATGTTATGATAGTTTTTGTTTTCTTATTAATGATAGATTATGAAAGATTCAAGAAGATTTATGTTATGAAAGATTCTTAATACACTTTGCAGGTCTATTTGGCAATGGTTTAAACTATATTTGAGGCTGTGCAGCATCCAGTTGTTTTAGTGAATAAAATTCCAAATTGTAAGGAATAATTTGAGATTATAGAGTATCACATTAAGGTGTTAAATAATATTTCATGCTCAGAGTAACTTTATGTAGATGTAGCATTTATAATGGTTTTAAAACCCAACAATTTTTCCACTTAAATTTTAAAATGTCAACTTATCATTATAAGACATTTTATAGTTTTAACATTAATACAATACAGGGAATATATCTATTATTTAAACCAGTAGTAACCTGTTTCATCGTCCTGACGATGTTGCCATAGCTGAAAGTGATGATTATCATGGGAATAATTTGTCCCATGGCGAAGAGGAAAAGGATGTACGTCAGGGTGTTAAATGTCTGCTCTTGCCAGTTCACTGAGCAACTGCAAAATATAAGTTTTGCTTTATAATACACTTTTGCAGTGTTAGTAGATTATTTCAAATAAATTAAGATTGTAGTATAAAATAAATGGCATGATAAAATGGTATAATTGCAATATAGTGCCAATGATTATTTAATTTTTATTCTTTGTTTAAATGAAAGGATATACTTAAAAAAACAAATTATTTATTTAATAAAAAAATTCTGGTTGAGTTTGTTTGAATTAAAAATATCCATTTTAAAAATACTTTTGTGAAGAAATGGCTGTCAACTGGTGGCTAAATATCAAATGTATAACCTCTATTTATCTGATCTTTTACTTATTTATTTTTTGGGTTTTTTGGGGCTCCGTTTTTTTGTATCAATTCGGTTTGTAATTGCATGTCCAAAAATTTAAACATAAAGTGGAAATAAGTAACGCTCAACATGTCAACGACCCCTTCTTTCCCACTCTTTGTTGGGAGAGGGGGTCCTCTTGTACAACATAATTCGGATTCGATTAAAATACCCATATAAGGCAAATTTTGTTTTGTCTAAAAATAAATGGATTATATGTCATGCAATAGAAAATTTTATGAATTCTATCATCATAAACTATCAGAAGCTATGATCAGGCAATTGCCGTGGGTGGAGCATGAATCCGCCCATCGATTACCAACGTCTACTTACGAGTTGATTCAACAATAATAAGATACAGTTGTATTGAATAATATCGGAAATGATGGAATATCCTCTTGAAATAATTTTCCTGTCAAATATTCACATGTATTATTTAAGAAAATACCAGTTTCAAGACGTCATCAACCATTCTACAAGTTGTATCATAAATTAATATTATAATTGGAAAATTTAAAATTGGAGATGGGGTTTTAGAGAAAAAAAAACGTGACAATTGGAGTAGATTAAAAGTTCAATAATTTAACTTTGTCATAGCATACAAATAACATATACATCAAAAGCATTTCCAATCACATCAGAAGCATCATTACTCATATTTAAATTATAAAGTATTCGTCTATTATATAGTTAGCATGAAGAGAAAAATAAGCAAATCCACTTGTATAGTATTTAATATTGAGATTTCAATTTACATTTTTGTTTAAATATCATTTCAGTAATATCTTCACATCAAATTTGGTCATCGCATTGTATTTAATTGAAGTTTCATGCAAATATGCAAATTTGGCGGTGGCAATTAAATTTTTTATACTTCATCTATTCCAGTCAAAAGGGATTTTTTGACGTGAATACGTCTTTAAATTTGCTACCGTAAGGGGGCAATCCAAAAAACCTAATGATAACAAAATCGGGGGATACAGTCTGGCGTTACAGTTTCGAATCTATCCTCTACATCAAAAATTAAATTATACCACTGGATAGCTAAAGGATCAAAAAATTCATTACGATAAGTGAGAACAGTGATGCATCGCGCACGGTGGAGGGGGAAGCGCCGCCATTTTGAGGTTATTTTGCTGCGTATCGAGATTTGCAATTGGTATAACTTTTGATTCGGAAAAGCTACGATGTTCGTTTAAGTTTTAATCGTCAGCTGTCATCAAAATCTATAGATTGTATATAAAACATTAGTTTAAAGTAGTGACAGTGAATATAATATGGTGTTAGAATAAAAAAAATATTATCAAAAATATGTAATGTCGGCCTATACGCGTCGAAAAATCAAAACCAAATACGGAGATTGTATACGGCTGGAAAGGACTTCTCAAGAACAATCGAATGGTGATAATAAAAAATATAACCCGTTACATAGATGTATTCACGTACAACACACGGCCGTGTCCATATAGAAATATATTAGTGCATATAAGTATTTATGTATAGGGTTCTTTAATTTAATAAGTGAAAAAATATTTTTTTTTTAAATTATGTTTGATCGTCGTCAGGTCATAACTTTCTGTATATTAGCGATGATCTGATAAATTTGTTACGTATGGGAGATATTTCAGAAAATAATGGAAAAAAAGACAAGTAAAACACTTCAGAATTAAAACAACCTTTTTTTCTTCTAAAATGGATATGGATATCGATTTACGAATAAATATTTATTGAAACAATTAAGTCATACTTTCTGAACGTTCATCACACTTAATTTCGAAAAAAAGTTAAAAAAACTACTTAAAAACGTTCGTCTTTTTAATATTAAAGTATGCAATCAAAAATATTTAGTCATGTTGTTTATTTTACGTAAAAGAGAATGCAAGAACTTCTGAGGCATTCGTTCTCTCAGTCGTTGAAAAGATTGTCATGAGAATTATCCAATCGCTGCCTCAAAAAGCATCAAGACCAGAACAATTATGGACAGCCATGTGGCTTCCGATCGAATCGGGGATGTATTGGCTAAGTTTTCGAGTTTTGCCAATTCGTTTTAAGGAAGGATCTGATGTGGGAAAAGTCTCGCGTTTATCAACTTTAAAGCAGTGTTCGAAAGCGTTCATTGGTCAGCTTTATGGAAACCCCTAAAATCTGAATTACAGCTTCCAAAGCTGTGTTTGAATTCAAAATAATCTTTATACCAATTAAAACCGCTTGGTAAGAAGGTAAACGCGGATTAAACTTTTGGACTTGAAGATAACACGGATAAAACCAAAATAATATCTAGAGACGGATTGAAACCTATCATTCACTTCGAAGAAATTGAATTGGAGCAAATCTATTAATAATATCTCCGATCATTGGTGCAGTAAAAGAAAGTTGCGACTATAAACGAGATCAGCAACAATGTTGGTTCGGCGGCATTTGCTTTGCTCAAATGGTCAAAGTTCCGCAGAGCTCCACTTATTTTGAGAACATATCTTGCCTATCTTTCTTTCTTAAACCTGGACGTTGTTTAAGTAGGATCTGGAAATACTCGAGTTCTTGCAAATGCATTACCTTCGACAAAACTTTGGAGTGCTGCATTCAGAATTAAAAGGTTCTACTGAACTATGAGAATCAGCCAACAGTCGGTCACTTAATTCAAAGACAGTGGCTGTGTTGGTTTGGTCACGCTTGTCAAATGAGACTTTGTCGTTTACTACTCAAGCTTCTATAGCGAGAAAGACCACCCGCCTGAAAAGTACAATGCACAGTATTTAAGAGGACATGGATTAGTTACATTGGCGATCTGGAGATCTTCGACCAACGCTTGACTCCAGAAGAAGCCAAAACCATCGATCGTTAAAATGTAAAAGAAAATGAGATCGTTCAAATGTGAAAGAAAATAATGAACAAGTTTCCAATCCGGCCGACACCGACGGCAATATATTGGCTAAGGTATCGCCTTTCTTAAAAGAAGCCTTGTTTTTACCTACCTAACTGCCTGCATTTTGGAACAATGATATAAATAGAACTGCTATACGGGACTGCGTCAAAAAAGTGTACAAGCTATGTCTTCTACATGACTGCGTTTGTTTTAGCGTAACAACGTTTGCTCGCGAATAAAGAAATATATTGAATACAAGAAGTCGAGCTTTCAAAATGCGAAGTTACCATGGAAAGGGGTTATGCCACCGCAAAATTGATTACTGTAGCAATTAGTGAAAGTCAGGGATTATCTAAGAATAATATCGAATATAATTTATATTTTGCTAGAAACAATACGTTATTTACAAGCGATTTTCGTAACGCCATCTTTTTTTACGCGTGCAAGGAAAGATGGCGTCACGATAATCGGAAACCTGCGGTGTAACACATTGCTACATCAAAAGTATTCCGAGAATGATAGAAATAAAATCGATTACCCACCTAATATTAGCAGCTTCGTTCACATAATTTCCCCAGCCGAATAGCGGCGGGGTGGTGAGGGCCAGTGCATATGTCCAGATACAGGCGACGGCGCAGCCCGCGCCTTTGTATGTGAGGCTATGCGCCCATAGCGGTCGCGACACCATCAAGTAGCGTTCGAACGAGAGTACTGTCAGCGTCGTTATAGATGCTATACCTGCAGATAAATGTAAAGATATCTGAATGAATAAAAATAAAAAAAAATGGAAAGAAACAAAACATACCTTTTAACAAAGAACTGTTCCGCTACTATGAAGAATAATGCCAGAAAATATTTGGACCTTTGTGCCATTTAGAAAGTTGGTCCACATTTATGCTTTCAATTTCTAGGGAGTCTTGTTTTATGTATACTACAGAACTGGATATCATTTTTCATAGAAACTTGCGGTAGTGTTTAGGTTATACAATAAAACCGATAGCAGGAACCTTTTGGAAAAGTGAATTTAAAAGAATTATTTATTTGAGAAATAGTATAATGGGAGGAAATATTTTGCATTTAAGGCATCCAAAAATCTGCTTTTAAAATGGCGAAATAATACAGCGTAATCTAGCGTTGACTTGGTTAATTCTATTGTACGATTCTTTATTCGCCCACTCAATTCTCGTATTTAGTACAGACGAAGTACATAAAACTATAAAGCAATTTTATATATTAAAAATATCACTTGATTAAAAATAAGCATAACAAAGTGTAAGATAGAGGGGAAAATATGTATTTGTACACAGTTCCATGATTTGACGTAGCCGTTTAACGTTCGACGGTAAATGAAAGAAGTGTTAGTTTTTGTAAACCACAAATTCTAGAAAATTTTAATTTTTATTTTTACAATATTATGTTTCAGGTACATTGCTATAAGTGGTAGAGCAGAATCTGGAATTTTTCAGGAAAATCGAATACGTGTCAAGAATAAAATATCATATTAGGAACAGGATTACAAATTCAAATAAATTTTCGTCTTCGTTTGAAGCTATAACCAATTTAATTACGTATATTTTTTTGTAACTGTAATGCAAAATAATAATTGTAATACTAATATTATTGAACTTCACTTATCAGGTCTAATAATTAAATAAAAAGGTAATTTATAATAGAAATATAAAAAGTGGTATTATTTTAAGATACTAATTCGAGCACTTTTTTATATTAAATAGTTTAGTATAGCATTATCTACGGTCAATAGAGGGCGTTGTTGCAATGGATATCACTGAAAAATTAAAGAAATACTTAACTGTTTGATAGATGGCGCTAGGATAGCGTTATATTGGTAAAACACTATGGAATTTGACTTTGAAATCTATTAGACTTCCAGACTACGATGCTTACTTATTTTTAACATGTAAGCATCGAAGTCCAACAGTTGAATTTAATTCTTACTAGTAGAAGACTTAGAATTAGAATTTTATGTGACGCTGGCATATAAAAATACAATACGAATATAACTGCACACATCATTTATATAATACATCCTTATTCAAAGTTAGACGAGACTGGAGAAAGTTTGCTGTGTGGACATAAAGCTTTTAGGGATAAGCTCGTTACGAACTTTCATTGAGACACCTAGAACTTTATTATTTGAGTAAGTGACTGATCGCCTTTCAGATATTCCGATACAATAAACCGTAATACGGATTACCAGTATTATAATTTAGCAGCGTTCCCTATTTAGGGTCCATGGAAGTAATTGTGTTTATATTATAGTTTTTAGATATTTTGATTTCGTTATTAAACCATAGAAATATATTATCTAGGTATTTACATTCAATGATTCAATTTACGATTTTGATGTCTTTTATAAATAAGTACGCCAACTTTTTTTCAGCCGCTAGATCATATTATTTATACATAATATTTTTATTACTTTATTTTGTTTTCATTCACATAATTTTATTTTTCTTATTAAAAAAATAACGAATCAATTTTTTAAAAAACTATACAATCAGCTTATTAGATGCTTTAATTTTCCTATAAAAAAACATTTTGCTAATCCGTCCAGAGTTGTTATATAATATCTAAAGCATTATTAATTATAATGCTTTAGAGTTTCCGAGTCTTACAAGTTTTAAAGGTTCACAACCTTTAAAACTTATAAGATTCGGAAAACAGTATTGTTTAAAGTTCTATATCATTGAAATTGTTTCAAGAGTAATGATAATAAATTATTCTTATCGTGTGGTAAGGAGAATAGAGAATAATTATATAATACAAGGATCAAGAATAAATTATAATCCGACGATTCCATAGGTTTGTGTCATGTATATGCTACCAAACATCGCCGGATGCTGGAGATTTACTCATGATGTGAGAAGCCCGAAACTATTATACGTTTAATGGCCTAGATTTTTCAGGACTCTAAAAGGATACAAGCATATAGGCATATAATTGCTTTAATATATACATTTTCTTTTCTGAAACGGATAACTCTAAATGCTAGAATTAAATAACGACTAGAAAAAATGTACTTTATGCAAAGAGAATTTTCAACTGTTTTATTTGATTAATTGAATGAAAATTTGTACTAAATAAAATTCCAAAAAAAATTGATGTAACATTTTTAATTATACTTTTTTTCGCAATTTTAACCGTAAAAAGACCGACCGACCGCATCTCGACAGCACCTCTCCTTCGACTTCAAAGAATTTAATCAAGCTGCTACACGAAAGACCCGCCAGAATAAAATACTTCGAAGTCGAGGTTAAAACGAGATGTTAAATGAGGATATACAATATAAAATAGACAATTAAAGTTATATTTAAATATTCGGAAAATTGATTCCGAGAGTAAAATGAACGTAGAAAACCTCAACTCTTTGCGGTTGAAAAGACACAGATGAATCGCTTTCCTTTGTAACATTGCACTTTGAAAGCTTCAAATAAAATACTTAATGGCGTTTCATTGGAAAACTTGCTACCTTTCCGAGCTTTAAAGAGAAATGATATCTGTATTGAATATTATGGTGGAATAAAAATATTTTTTCGATTATCGCGATGACCCCTTTAATGTACTCATTTAAAAACAGGAAGAATATTTTAGTTCTAACTTTACATTTCTGACGTGATGAAGTTGAAAGCTTAAAGCTTTTGGTTCGTGTTGATTTTTTATTCTGGGTGTGGCATTTATATTTAATCCAATGACAACATCATCACAATTATTTTCAGATATTTTTAAATCATTTATATACATACATTTTGCGTGATCTATTGACACATTACAGTGCTTAAATGTCTAAATATCATACATATTAAGTCATCCCAGTGGTACCTCTAAATATAAAATTTCACCAACAATATTTTGAAGTTATCAAATGAGTTTATGAGGCGATTTATTGAAACTAGTTCAAATTCAAAAATATAACACAAAATAAATATTTTTCCACTTCACCCTAGTGATTATACAGAGTTGTATGTAAAAATTACCTTGTTGGGTAAGATAACGTAAACGTTTTTGCATCACGATGTTATCTTTCAACGGAAAAGTCGATGATGAAACAAGAAGTTTTTACAAATGTTATAACGTTTTAAATTTTTTTTTTCAACGAATCCAAATTATAAGTACCGCTTCCCTTGACTGAGCGAAATATAACTGGCTACATATATATATATATATATATATATATATATATATATATATATAAATATATACACACACACACATATATAAAATAAACAGAGTACGTATGATTATAGCTTAATTTATTAGCATAAAAAATTATTTAGCCACTAATCGCAACGAGCCAGCTCACAGTGGAAGTATTCATAACTTTGTAGCGACGAAGAGGATAATAAAGCTGGCAGAACTAACAGTCATCTCTACACAATAATACATCTAATGTTCATGAAAACTATGCGAATCCTCATTCAACTACTCCGTTGGTTGGTTCATCGTCTCAATACCTGTCAGCGACAGTCTTCCACTGGACAATTGTTTCAGAACGCTCTATGTTCGTGCTGCTTTCATTCGTTCTACGCTCTACTAATAGAGGTTTATCAAAATGACCCAGTAACAGTGCGACTATAGGTAAACTACTCTGTTGGTTATAAACCAAGTGCGAAGTAGTGTGTTGTGAATTTGATACAAAATCAATAATTTTCGTGATTCGTTTTAATTAATTTATTTTTGTTAATTTACTTTCTTTCTTAAAAATCGGATGCGAACTTACATATTTACCAAAAATATTAGACAAATACATAAACGTACCGTAAAATATAAATAATTATAACATGGTTACAGATAATAACGGATAAAATAGACAAGTCGATTTAAAAAAAAAATTACTCTAATTAGTATACAGACGCAAAACACAAAGCAAATCTATATCTTCCTTCAGAACTATGTTCAACAATGTGAGTGCCTAAAAGGCAGATGCAGGATATTCGTGTGCACTCTAGGCAAAGGAAATAAACTATGACATCGTTCTCTCATGTGATAGCGCATACAGCGATATTAAACTCAAGATCAAGACGTTGTCAATGTTATCATTCAGTCGGAGTTAAAGGGGATTACATCGACATTTACATGTAATAGATCGGACCTCGCATAAAATATGAAAGAAATAAATAAGGATAATGCCCATACATTTTGCAATATAGAAACTACAAACCTTTTAAATATTTTCTTCAAAATGAAGATATAAGTAATCTCATACGGAGACTAGATAACTTCATCCGTTTCAAGAATACTACGAATAAGAATTAAACAAAGTCCGCATACTTTCGATGTCATAAATGTGTGGGAAGGACGCATTGTAAGCTTTCTGAAAGCTTTTGATGGTACTTTGAAATGTGAGATGTCTATTTATAATTATAGGGAGATTCCGCACGAATGAAACGCTTTCCAGTGTAGATCCGTCTTGCTCATAACTATGTATGAGGGGGGTACGTGAGCGGGAGAACGTTTTCATAGCACATTTGCTCACATTAAGATGCAGCTTATTACTCGGATTCCTTCTATTGGAATGTTGAGCTAATGTAACGTTAAAATAGCATTGGTTATTGATATCTAAGACGAGTTTTAAATCGTAAGCAAACAGAAGCAATGAGCTCTGTAGTAAGTAACTGTGCGTAGTCATTTATAATAATGAGGAAGAAAAGTGAATCTATTATTTTTAGTAAAAATATTCATTTATTAATTCAATATAACTATAATAAATATTGATAAATGCAGTAATTTATGGTAAATATAAAGTTTTCCGATTCAGAATAAATTGGGGGCTGTTTGTCGCCCGGGCGGTGGGGGTGCTGCAAAGTATCTAGTAACTGCAGACAAAGTTACGTAAGAGTTCGTGACGCTACTTTAAATAATAATGACGAACAGTGAACGACAAATATTTTTCATTAAAGTTGCTGAATTGGTATTTTGATTTGTGAAACATTTGGAAAATAATATTGAAATTAGATTGGAGTGTAAAAGCTGAGATCTCTAAAATGGTTTTCTGTAAAAAAAACCTAAAACTTTTAGCCTTATATTTCGTGTGAAAGAATGTTTACCATGGCTGTGCTTTTATTTTCATATAGAAAGGAATGGGTTAAGATATTTACTCTTATCATTAAAACTGGAAACCTTTGTGATGAGGTTAAATTTTAAAAGGAGTATTTACTACAACTTCATATAAGGAACTTGGTAATAAATCCAATTAACGTTTTTCTCACTACAGCTGATTAACATTTAATTTGAAGAAAGTAATAATATTTACTTCGGCTGTTTTTTACATTACCTATTAATGGTAAGACTTACGTAATGCCAATTAAGCTACTGTATTTTAATTCAGTTTCTATTATTGACATAATGACACATCCAATTTGGTGAACGAAAAAGGGAAGAAAACATATACAAAAAATCAAGAAATGGATTCTGGACTAATCTAATCCAATAGCCTACTTTTTAAAAATTTTCAAATATGAATTAAAGAGTGCGTAAACAGAAGTCTTAAACAAATTTATTTTATATAATAGGGGGATGTTACACCAAAGGGTTTATTATTAGGACTACAAAAATATTTGCTGTGTAATTTTAAATTACATATTTAAAAATATATACTCCAAATGCGAAAATACAAAGATGATATTTTTTAAAACATGCACCATACTTTACGCATATCAAAAATATAGTGGGCGATATATTTAGGTTGTGAAGAGCTAATATTTGTAAATAGTTTAATAGAAATATAAGATATCATAAAATATTTATAAGTATCTAAATGTGTATGGAACCTTAGTAGTGCAAATTCTACTCATGCTTGACAGATTTTACATAAAGATAATATTTATTGAGGACGTTGAACAGATTCTTCATAAATTTAGTAAATTACATCAATTTTGTTACTTTGTAAACACTCTGTTACGGAGTTTGATGAAACAGTCTTTTTAAAAAACAGACAGTTATTTAATTATAATAATCATTACAAGAATTACTATTTATTTAATAATTAATAAAAGAGACTTGTGTCCACTACGAATATAAAATTCGGTTTGTAGTCTGACTATAACATGTATAATTTTTTGAGAAATTAAATGTTTTAAGCCACTTTAATCTAATTAATTTTTTAACAATTTAATGGGTAATGCAAATTAGCCCTAAAAATAGTTATAGCTAAATTGTTTTCGTGATTTTCAAAATTATGATATTTCGTAACATAACAAATCCGTATTTACTCAGTTCCAACCGATGCAGATCGAAATCTAGGTATGGAACTGTTTGTACACATAGCATTAATTAGGTCGACTTGTGGAACATGAAACTAAAATATTTTCAATATTTCTACTTTAGCTGAGGAAACAGTTGCAAGTAATATAAATCGACAAAACCTTCATGGCGTATTTAGTAGAAGCTTTTGTATGCACCTAGAGCTTTATCCATATGTCCTTATCCCTATGTCCTTGACCATAATATCTTGTATCATATTAATATTTATCGGTATTCGTGAGCACAAATTAATTAATAAATTTATAATACGTTAATAATAACAATTTTAATTAAATTTAATAACTGATAAATATGTCATTAGGTTATAGTATAAAATTTATAAAATCTTTAAAGTTGTGACATTTCCCGACAGTTAGCCGATATACAAATAGACAAATGTGTTTTTTTCTACTTATGTAGATATAGTTTGCAATAATATAAGACAACAATAAGTCTGACATAAAACCCATTCGCCTATCTCCGGTGTTTTTCGGTTGATGGTAAAGTATCTTAACAAAATATGAAAACCTAATTTATTTTTAATCACATAACGAAATTTTGGTCAAAATTTGAGAATATATGTAAATTATTACTATGTGATGTCATTGGTGTTCTATAATTTTCACATGTTATCAATGTGTTGTCATCGGCATTTGTCAGATAGTATTGACATAACGCCAGCGTGTTTTCGTTAGAGGGCATGGAGTTTTGAATATGGCAGACCGCTTTTTATTGTAAATGTCTGGTAGCAGATAATTAAGTTATTTTAGAAAATTCATCAAATATATACACGTTTTTTGAATTTATACTATTTTTCCACATTTTCATTTATTCAATCTGAAGTCAAATCAAAATTTGTTTTACATATTGTCTTCATTCGCACCCGTACAGTCTTTGACCGCTTTGCTGAGCACTTAAACTTTTCACTCGTTTTGTATAAGTTTTTTATCTATTTCTATCAAGGCTAAAGAATGTTTAATAAATCTCACAAATATTTTATTATGTTTTAAGCCTCATATAAATGAGACTACAAATTATTTCACATATTATGAAGCAATATTTACTCAACGAAAACATATCAAAGTGTGATTAATGTAAACATTGAAACCGTACAACCATAATTAAATGTTTAAATTGTATTTAAATCAACATAATTTTAATACACGTTATTTTAATACGTAATATCTAGAATTTTTGTATAATTTGTTGTTATGGTAATTGTGATATACATCTTTTTCAGTTATTTGTAACATCGATACCAATAATAGTGAAAGAAAACTGTTTTCTTCTTTTCCGTTTGTTTTAGATTTTTTTAAAAACGAAAAAGTTGGAAAGTTGTGTAAAGTTGATATTTTACAATAATATGTATATTTGATTCGAAATGTACTTTGATAATTTTTTTGGATTATTTTACCGCCACCATTATAAATTCAAAAAAATTTCTTTATGTGGATGATTTATTTATTAATAAGTTAATTACACGTATGTATGTTGTATGCTCTATGTAAAGTAATGATTATTATAATGATAATGTGATTTGCAAGGCTTTTTACGTAAAGTTTACTCACGTAGCCTTGAAATAAAATATGGAAAAATTTATATTACTTCAGGATATTAAACCGAAGAATTTTTTTTAATTATAAAAATATAAAATTTTTCTCAATTTATAAAAGTAATGAACATTATCTTGTAACTATGAATATTTCACTGTTTCACTGAATATCTCATATAATTTATCTCATATAAGTAGTCTCATATAAGTAGTTAAATATCTCATATAAGTAGTTAAATGGCCGCTAGATGACGCTAGGACAGCGTCATCTTTGCGAAACGCTATAAGTTTACTCTTCAGCGTTTCATTTATTAAAATGACTAAAGAAATCTAGAAAAAACGGTAGGGCATAATAGATCAAACAGTAAGCTTACTTTTATATAGCTATTCTAAATAGACGAATTATAAACTTTTTTTGTCATTGTTTCTTGGATTCAGATAAGTAATACAAAAAATTCGATACAATTGGTTGAGATGCGTCACAGTGGCACGCGCTGGTATATAAAATTTCAATACAAATAGAAATGAATTCCGCGTTTATGTAATACATCCTCGCTTGAAGATAGACGAGAATAGAAAAAGTCCGCTGTGCGGAAATAAAGCTTTTTGGGATAAGCTCGTTACGAACTTTCATACGAGACACTAAAAACTTTATTATTTGAGTAAGGGAAGTGATTGATCGTTTTTCAAATATTACGATACAATAAATCTTTACGTATTAACAATATTGCTGTTTCACAATTTAACAGTTTTTCTTATAGAGTGTCCATTGGAAGTAATTCTTATTTCATCTTTATAACAACACTAACGCAAATTACTATTTTCTTCATTTTAGCGTAATTAAATACTTTTGTCTAGTTAGAAATTCGCAGATATATGAGATTCATGTATTTACATTCAGTGATTTAATTTTACGTTTTTGATGACTTTCATACGAAATAGATAAATTTTTAGCCGTTAGATTAAATTATTATTTCACAGAATTCATTTATTTATATAATATTTTTCTTAATTCTTTAATAAATAACAAGCAAAGTTATAAAAACTACGTAACTAGCTTTAGATTTTTTTTCAGGCAAAAATTCATTTTACTAATCCATTGAAAGTTACAATTTATTCATGAAAATGTAAGTGAATTAATTTTCCTCATACTTGAAGATATGTTGTAGCTTTAAAGTTACTGAATTGTATAAGTTTTAAAGGTTGTGAACAAATTGTATTGTTACTCTAGTTATTCTATCTATTTCATAGATAGAATAATTCTATATATAGAATAACTGAATGAAATAGATAGAATAACTAGAGTAACAATGAAATAGTTATTCTATCTATTTCATAGATAGAATAATTCTATAGATAGAATAACTGAATGAAATAGATAGAATAACTAGAGTAACAATGAAATAGTTATTCTATCTATTTCATTGTTACTCTAGTTATTCTATCTATTTCATTCAGTTATTCTATCTATTAAAATAGCTTTAATAGTAATGAAAATAAATTATTCTATCCATAAAAAGACGAATAAAAAAATAATATATTAAAAGGATCAAGTATAATTTACGATTAGATAAATTCATATGTTAGTGTAAATATGTTATTAAACATAGTCGGATGATTGAGATTTACGAGGTTCTCATGATGTAATAAGTCGGATGTTTAGTTGAGATTTACGAGGTTCTTATGATGTAACATAGTCGGATGTTTGAGATTTACGTGGTTCTCATGATGTAATAAGTCCAAAACGATTATAGGGCTAATGGCCTAGAATTTTCATAATTTTGAAAATGTTTATAAGCATACACTTTGATACATTGCGGGAGTTATACTACGACGAGAAAACGGGTACTTGTGGAAAAGTGAATTTTCAACTTTCTTTTTTTAACTAGTATCTTTGATTAATTAAATGAAAATTTATTCTAAATCTAGATTCGGGTTGTTTTACATATCGCGCAATGTTTATTAACCGACTTCAAAAAAGGAGGAGGTTCTCAATTCGTCGGAATTTTTTTTATGTATGTTCAGCGATAATTCTTTACCGAGCAGACCGATTTGATGATTCCTTTTTTATTTGAAAGAGGGTGCTACAGGTGTGGTCCCATATAAATATGATTGATGACGATGTCCAGAAATGAACAATGGAAATCCTTAACGAATAGAATAGATCTAATATGATTCGATGTGATGAGTGATTAAACATATTTTCTACTAGTAGCTTTTACTTTGCAAAAAACTACACCTTCTTTCAGGGTCTGATGATAAGTTCTGGAGGTGAACAATGGAACTCCTGAACATTCGTTAAAGAGTTACGGAGTAAATTGAAAGTGATTCAAAGTATTCGCTACTGGTAGTTGTTACTTCGTAAAATAACTACACTACGGATCATGCCAGAATCTGATTATGCATTCTGACGATGAACATTGGAAGTCCAGGATGAACATTGGAAGTTAGGACGGTAGTAAATTAAATTTATTTCAAAATTACTACTGTTAGTTTTACTTTGCAAAATAACTGCATCATCGACCAGGTTAGTGTGTGATGATGAGTTCTGAAGATGGATAATGTAGCTCTTCAATGGATGATAGTAAATCGATCGTGATTCAATAGATATGCTACTGGTTACTTAAGTTATTACTTTGCAAAATCTGGTATTGGATTTCGGATATGGAGAGTGGCACTCCTCATGTGGTAGTTTTAAATTTGCAAAATCCTCAACGGCTAACAGCTAACCATTGGAGGCTACTACTATAGCTTCATTTTTATATGTTTTTGATAATCAACTTTAGACAAAGAGGAAATTATCCATATACTAGCTTTTTCCCGTGACTTTTAATAATTATGCAATATTCAAAGAAAGAAAACCGAAAATAAAAAACCGTCTTCAAAGAAGATATGCTCTAAAAAGTAAACAATAATTAACTCAAAATAAGTACCTACTTATTTGCAATAAATAAGTTTTTTATTTTTGAAGTCGGTACCAGCACTGCCGACCAATTTAAATAAATTTATAATTTAATTTAAATTATAATATAAATTTAAAACTAGCTTGTAATGTACTTACAGTACTAAATAGATTCATAAAGTACATTTTAATTACATAAACAATTACATATGTTTAAGTTGGTCGGCGGTGCTGGCACCGACTTCAAAAAGTTATTTTTGAAGCATATTTTTATTTAAAAACTAAAACAGCGAAAAATCCATTTTTACTTAGGAGCATGTTTACAAAAGTGTTTTGAAAGTATTAAAGTAGACAATCTATTTCCGTAACTGTTTTGACACAGTCTTTACTTTCTTGGAACTAACGTAATCTCAATGCGAGTATTGAGGAATATATTTCCAATATTTTCTTTGCTTCATTTAATGAAAGTTTATACAAATCTGGTTTCGAATAACTTTACCTGTTCATTATTCATTGTTTATTTCTCAAAAAAAAAATTGACGTAATATTTTTTCCCTGTAAAATTGTTTTCGATTTAATTTAAATTTTTGGCAGCCATTTGCAGTAACAATAATTTTGGAATTATTTTTTACTAAAATAATTTTTAGCAGTCTTCACGCCTGTTAAATGTATTATTTTTTAAGCATATACTTTGAAAACAGCGTAAAATCCAGTTTTCCTGAAGTACACATACGCGATACCGACAGAGAGCGCGCAAGGTCACAAATCTTGAGAACTTATGTCACAATATTTGTAACTTGCTTGCTCTAGAGGTTAAACTGAGGCTGTAAACCAGACAATCCATTTTCACAATTTAACCGTAAGAAGGGTTGACGTGAAGCTAGCTGACATGATAGCACCTCTCCTTCGACTTCAAAGGATTTAATCAAAGTACAGTGCAAAAGACCCACTAGAATAAAATCCTTCGAAGTTGAGGCTAAGACGAGAAGTTAAATGAGGATATACCAAATAAAACAGACAATTAAAACATTCGGAAAACTAAGACTGAAAGTAAAATGAACGTAGAAAGCCTCAACTTTTTGTAGTTGAAAAGATACAGATGGATCGCTTTCCTTTGTAACATTGCAATTGGAAAGCTTCAAATGAAATGGGATTAAGCACAAATTCAAAACTTGTTACCTTTTCCTAGCTTTAAAGAGGAATGATATCTGTATTGAATGTTAGGGTGGAATGATAACATTTTTTTCTATTATCGTGATGACAAAATCTTCCGTATATACTCATTTAATAACAGGAAGATTATTTTAATTCTAACATTACATTTCTGATGTGATGTAGCTTAAAGCTTTTCATTCGTGTTGATTTTTTATTCAGACTGTGTGCATTTATGTTTAATCCAATGACAACATCTAAACAACTATCTTCAGATTATTGTTAAATCCTTTATATAAATATATATATATGTTAATTTAAATCATAAAGTATATTCGTGTCTTTACAAACGTGTCGTTTAAAACCTTAATGTTATGACAATCCTTTATGAAAGTCTGCTTTATCTAACAAATTTTTGGTGGTATTAATATTCCATGTGTGTGGAACCAAGGACAATATGTAGTCTATGTATACAATACGAAGTCTACACAAAATTGATGTACCCCAAATTTGGTAACAATTCGTTGCTTGGTTGCAGAGTTAGTGGTATGAAAAACCACGAAATGGTCCCAATGAAATATAAAATTGGACCAAGAATGTTTCGATATTATCAAATGAATCTAATAATAGAAATCAATGGAATAAAATAAATAGAAATAAAGTTTTAATAAAAAAAAATATTACTTCATTCCACCCCAGTGATTGTATTGATTTGCATATAAAATTATCTTATGAAGTAAAGTAACGTAAACATATATAAAGAAATGTTTTTAAATGTTTTATATAATATTCTTTCATATGTTTTATTTTTTTTTCAGCAAGCAATATCAAGAGTTAAGTCTATATTTAACTCGAAAAATAGATTTAAAATCAATAAATTCAGGTGAAACTAATGAAACTCTCGGATTTAAGAAGGGACAAAGTTTTATATTACCATTGTCTCAAGGTAATTAAGTTTGTCAAACTCGCATGCTGTAACTGGAAACGTAAAACGAATTCTATCTATATTTGCAGCAACAACGAGTCCATATTATAGGTACCAACTTTTCTAGACCAGGCGGAAAAATATAATACTTTTTCTTTAGAAAAAGTATTATATCAAAATTTGAATTAGATCAATTGCACATATTTCCATTTTAAGGGAATAATTAGAAAACAAATTAATTGATGATAATAATTCAATTTATTTTCAATATAGAATTTGTTTTATTAATATTTATATATAAATAGAGTAAAGGCATTATCTTTTAATAAACGTCGGTAAATAGAGCTATAAATAAGTAAATATTGAATGGTAAAACCAAATATCATCATATTCCGACAGTGAAAATTAATTTTAAATCCTAGTGGTAACTGGTAACGGAGCTCGTAAGATAATAGCATTTATTATTAGTATAAAAGACAATTTAGCTACTCACCGCCGAAAGCCACTTCAAAGTAGAACTGTAAATTGAACTGTTGTTTTAGACCTGTGTAATTAGTTGATTGTGCTTTATACAATATGTATTCTTGACTTTGTAGCGACGAAGAGGATAATAAAGCTAGCAGAACTAACAGTACCTTCCACACAATAATACACCTAATGTTCATGAAAACTATACGAATCCTCATTCAACTACTCCGTTGGTTGGTTCGTCGTCTCAATACCTGTCAGCGACAGTCTTCCACTGTACAATTGTCTCAGAGCGCTCTGTGTTCCTGTTGCTTTAATTCGCTCTAGGCTCTACTATAGCGATTTATCAAAATGGCCCGGTATCAGTGCGACACAGGCAAATTACTCTGTTGGCTGTAAATCAAGTGTGAAGTCATTTGAAGTATGTTGTGAATTTAATACACAACCAGTAATTTTCGTGATTCGTTTTAATTTATTTGTTTATTTATTTTTTTCTTAAAAAACACCATACCAATTTACATGTTTACCCAAACCATTAAACATATAAATGTACCGTTGAAAACATAAAGTTATAGCATATATACAAATAATAACCGATAAAATAAATAAGCACACATCTACATTTTAATGAGAGCAAATGTACAATTATTATATATCAATAAAAGTTTGATGGCATATTTAGTTGAAGTTTTAGAAGGCACATAGAGATTTGTCCATTTGTGAATAGTTTATGGCAAATATATTGTATCATGTTAATATTTATCAGCATTCGAAAACACAAATTAACTAATGGGTTTAAAATACTTTACTACTAAAATTTAAATTAAATTTAATAACTATATATATCACATAGCTTGGCACTATGGCTTTACGCTTTTAAATTCATATTTTTTTAAAGTTGTCACGTTTCCCCTAATGTGTGTTTATTTATTTATATAGAGGTAGTTTGAAATAATCTAAGTGATGTATTTTGGCATTAACATAGTAAGGCTAACAGTGTTATTCAGTCATTTAAGGTATTAAAGCTTTAAAGACAGCATGTCCGCGCATGATTATTTTCGGATGCAGGTAAGTCCGATGTAGATCCCATTCGACTGTCTCCAGCGTTTTTCGACAGACTGTAAAGTATCGCAAACAGTAATAAAATATGCAAACCTAATTAGTTTTTAAAACTGTAGCCACAATTTTCGTACAATTACAGGTGTGCGATAGCTTTCACACGACAACATGTTACCATCGGCATTTATTCGATAGTGTTTTCACCAGACGGCACAGAGTTTAGGTTACATCAGACTGCTTTTTATTTTAAATATCAATTGAGGATGTATTGTATTGAGAGGATGGATTAATGCATCAAAGTTTGTTATTAAGAAATAAGTAATATTTTAATAATATTGTTCAGCAAGTTTAGGATCAATCATTAAAAAAACACTAACTTTGGTACAACAGTATTTAGAGAAAATTTCCGGGACGATTTAGTTCTCGATAATACAATTTATTGCAAACATATAGTGGCAGGTAAATAATTTTCTGTCATAAACAGATATTTTGTAGCAAAGAAAATATTTTCTGTCATATAGATCAGAACATTCTTTTCCTTAACAATTCAAAGAGAGTAACATCCGTTCTAATTTATGAAGAGTATAAATAAAGTATAAAATATAAGAACGAAACAAAATGGTCATCCTTTAAATTCTAAACTTTCAGAAACAAAGGAGAAGTTTGCACCTCGTTCGTGCTATTTTTCCAGAATTTTCTCTTTTCTTGTTCATTCTAAAAAAGTATGGCTTTACAAGAGACGGAAGCTATTTTCTGATAGTAAAACTGAGTGTAAAAGTACAGTAGGTTAAACAATTTAAGTTGCAAATAATCGGGATGCGATTTAGCACTTCTATTTAAAGTTACACTCGGACAAAAGGCTTTAATATCGTGCCGGAAGTTGAGACTCTTCAGTGTTTCTTTGAGCATAAAGGGTTTGTTCCTTTTTTCTTTTATTTACTGCAATGAATACAGCATCGTAAAGACGTTATATATTTCCCAAGCACTTTCATATTCCCAACTGCGGTTGAAATTGTATTATTCACTATAAATATTTTGTATACTTACTCTGATGAAGACTTGCTTTGTTACTTACTCTTATGAAGATTTGCGCCTCGTTAAATGTGACTAATTTTTAGAAAAAAAAACATAAATAAACTAATATTGATACGTCAGGAGAGACGTTGGGCTAGACTGAGGGGATGATATGAAAGAAATGTTGAAAGTAAAGTGAAAGTAAAGTTATGAGATGTAGAAAGTCAAGTTATGATTTTTTAATAAAGATATAATTTCTTCAGAGGTCTTTCGAATACTTGAATGGATGATTAAGGTCATGTGTTGGAATTGAGTTTATACCATAAACCGGCAGCGTAAACAGTAAACGAATGCTCATAAAAGAAAGGACTATGTTTAGGGAAAACATTGTCAGATGATTCTTAGAGCTTATGTTCATGCAATAGAGAGACAGGGCTATAAAACTAGCTACAAGATGAGAGGAATTATTGCTTAAGATATTATGAAGCAACGAATCTCCACCTTAGTCTCTACCTAAATTCAGTGATGTGATCCAATTTTTTGAACCTGAAAATGTACCGGATACATATATGATGAAGACGTTGGTGTTTGTTAAGCAAATGTTCTGAATGATCAAAATAGCATACGTCTTGTGATCAAGAAAAGGCAATAGGAGAATTTGACACAGACGAATAAATATTTCAAGAGGAATGAAAGAAATTTATTTTGAAGACGTTTTAGAGAGATATTCTTTTGAAAACTCAATGGCTGCCGTCATTAACTTGAGGTTAATAGTTAAAAAATGATCAATCATTAGACCCAAGTCGTTTATAGTTGCAGATAATAAAATAATTTCACTACTTAGTTACATTTACAGTAAATCGGGTATACTGTTGCTAGAATAAAATGTCCTACTATTAGTAACAATAGTAGCTACAGTATAATTGACTAGAAGACTCATATTACGAACCCGTTGATGGATCAGACTTAAGTACGCGTTTAAGGATTAATAACGGTAGAAATATTACTTATGTTCGTATTTTGATGTCTTATTACCTAAATCAAAATATTGTATTCCGAGGAAGGTATAAAGTAAAATTATAATATAACAAGAATTAGCTTAATGATAATTTTACTTTTCCTATTGTAATTACACAATAATTTAATGCTTGACTTTTCTACTCTTGGAACTAATTTTCCACATTTGCATATATTCAAACTGCAGTCAAATCAAATTTGTTTCATATTTTGTCAATCTGAGCTAATGACTCAGACCTGTAGATATAAAAAACTACAAAACTACCCCACACACTAGAACGAAATCACAAAAGCACCGTCGTGGACCTACTGAATCACTTTAAAACAAACAGTGATTCATAAGAATGTAATATGGAAATGACATTTTGAAGGAAAATTTTCAACTTAAATTTTAAAAATGATTAAAAAGCAACAATAATACCTAGTGAGCAATTTTACGTCCAAATTTAGTTCATTCACATCTGGTCGCAAGATAAAAAATAAACTCGGTAATGGTTTCATTACTGAATAGGATGAGGTGTTTGTTTTTTAATGAAAAGCAAGCGTTTGTTTGTTGCCAATGCTATTTGATAATGTGTCAACTGGATGAGGTCATTAGCATGTAAGATTTATATTTATTTAATTGAGTAATTATTTTTTAAAAAACCTCACCACATTTATTACAAATTTATATAAATTATTAGATATGTACAAGTAGAAACGCATAGAAATTTGGAGGATTAAGAGAAAATTAACTAATGATTTATAATGAACCACCAAGTAACTCCATTTGTTTGTTTATGAAACTTCATTGCAAACTTAGAAAACTAAGTATACAGTGGCGGACTTATTGTTACAGGATCAATCTCCATAATATCCAAAGCGATCAATGGGGGAGAAAGACCGGGAGAGTTTCACAACACCGTTTCTATCATTAGAAGCGCGTGGTAAAATGAAGATCGCTCCAAAGAGAATTGAAATCAATTGACTTTTTTCTCTCATTTAATTGCAAGGAGCACAAAGTGTTATTGAAGTCAAGTTCAAACATTATCCACATATATATTATGTTGATAATCCTCGACTAATTACTTGACACAAAAACAACGTGATGTATTATAGCGCAATTCTGCGGATTTCTTATCCACGTCTTTAAACCATCTGCTGTATAACTCATTATCGAGGTGCGGATTAAAATTTTATTACAAGATCTAAACATTTTGGGGTCATTTGAGTGCCTCTTGAAACCTTGTAGAGCTGGACGACTAAGCTTGCTGTAAACACGTAATAATGGAAAGTAAAAAGCATTAAAAACAGGGCAATAAAAAACAATAGTAAAAATAATTTATCTTGTCAGAAATGTAGCAAAGTACTTACAGCTAAAAATTAACGTAGACACTATCGTTGAAGAGAGTATGGCCTGATGATTATGGCTTAAGCAATGAAATAAGTTTGACAAGGGTTTTTTATTGTTTTTAGGATCTCTTTAAAATTAAAATGAATTACAAATTGAGTATGTTATTAGTCATACTTTTAACTATTTCTAATTAAATTTGTATAAAATAAAAATCAATAATTTTAAAATTGTATACTATGTATTATTGTATGGGACGGAGTTTGTTTATATCTAGTACCTTCTTTTAAAGACATTCAGAAGTCTTACAAAAACATGAAAATACTAACATATAATTTATCATTATTTAAAATTTTTTTCAACCTGTTTAAAAATAAAAAAACATAAAAAGGAATAGAAGGAACAGATTTTTTGCAGTAATTTGAAACGATTATATTTCGTCTGTGAATTATTTTTCCGATTTTGTTCTCGAATTTCCGTGACTTTTCATTTTGGGTTCCAGTAAATATTTACCTTGTTCTTCATTGCTTTATGCACAATTTCCATACCACTTTTGCAATATAAAGAAATATTAGCTTTCAATTTTTTTTAAGTGTTTCTATATATTTAATTTAGGGATGAAATTTTTAGGGGAAAAATTTCCCCAAATGAAGTGTCAATATCTCTATATTGACACTTCATTTGGTGACCTAACTTTTCACTTCAACTGGAAACAAGAAATAATATTTTCTGATTTGGTGTCTATTTTGCGAGATATGATTGTGCAAAGTATAGTGCAGTAAGTTTCTAATTTTTCAACCATGTATTTAAAAAAATTGAAAGAAATCTGGAAAGCAGTGTTTAGTAAGTATTTCAATGTAAAATTTCGTTGGTCATGTTGTATCAATAAATAAAACTGGATAAGTGCGGTTCCATACCTCGTTTGAAATGAAATAAATAAAGTATTACCATAAAACATTACTAATATGGATTTCCTAGCAAAACTTGAATATAATGGAGTAGGGCACATGTAATATATATGAGAATATTTAAAAAAATAACATTTGAAATTATTGTTGTAATTTTCCTATAAATTTACGTAGGTTTATAGAAACCTTGTTTTTTTCATAATTTTAAGTTCAGTAGTTTCTAAAATGAAAGGAAGGAGAACATATTTTCCTGCATATTTTCCAATAAACCTCAGAGGTATACCAACTAAAATTGTAACCAAAAATATTCTGGAGAATATACTTTTAGTTATTTATAAACCCTTATAACTATCCCTTTCAAACAAAACTCCAAGCTACAGGAACGTGGATTTTTAAAAATTGTTTTTCGAGTACTTAACTTATTCTAAATTTCCATTAAATTTCCATTTCATTGTTTTTAAATATTAGCTATGTGCGGATTAAAATGATTTACTACGCAAAATTTCAAGTTTTGCACGAAAAGTGGTTTTTGGGTACAAAACGGCTGTGGCCGACGAATCTGAGATATTTTTATGGTGTCAGGATAAAGTTGATACTAAAATTTTCTTCTTGTACAGTAAAGGATTTTTTCGGAGAGGAAGCTGTCAAAGCTTAATCCAAGGCTGTGAGTCCACAAGTTTCTATAACTGTTAATAAGACCATTTGAAACCTGAGGATATTTCCACATGTTAAAGAGAAGCGTAAGCATGTGAAACAGGTGTCGATCGTAGATCTTCAACCATTTGAGACGTGACCTGTGTTCGGAAATATGATCATATTTACAGACGCCGAATGTGGGCCAGATCTTAACGTATTTAAATATTATTCACTAGGTCAAGTAAAGCCATTAAGATCAATATAGCGCACATCTCCATAGTCAATTACTGGTAATAGGAGTGCATCTTAGAAACAAGATGACAAATATGGTTTATATTATATTTTAGATTAAAAAAAATAAAAAATGGAAAAACTACAGGTATATATCAAACATGTAAGTAAATAAACGAAGATAATATAGGATATTTCAGAGGAAACAGGGGGTAAAAGACATGAATATAAAATCAATAAATTTAATCCCTTTTGAAAACTTATAAAAGTCAAAAAGAGTTCAACTTCCGCTACAACTTTTGCAACATTTCAACTGATCGTCGAGACTTGCGGAAATTTTGAATTTGCTGACATGTTTCAGTTTAAACAAAATAAACTAGTATTTTTCAAGAAGTATTATATAACAAATCAAAAATTGAATAATTGTCGTAAAGTTGATTAAATTTTAATCACCTTAAAATTTAAATTAAATTAATTACCAAAATTAAATTGAAAAATAGATTTATGAACTATTTCTTGATACTTACAAAATGCCAACATAAATACCGATAGAATAATTACGTAATACCAAAATAATTGTATTTTTATTTAAACGAAGCCCTGATTTAATTTAGTTTTTCTTCTTTATATTATCATTGTCAGAGTTTTCCTTAAAAATATATTTGTAACATTTTTCATAATCAAAAGCTACTTCTGATTAAAAAAAAACAATTTTGAAGTTCACTACTTTAATTCGATGAAAAAACATCTTTATATCAAATCTGAATATTTTGTTCACAGACGTGATCTTGATAAACATCATAGTGATTCCTTAATAAACATCTGAAGTTAAAAGTAAAAAAGTTCATTTAATAATTATCGTATCGAAAAGTTAAATAAAGTTGCAAAAGCAATAGAATGGTGAAGCAAGTTTGGAGCTTTATACCAAATACATTACCAAATACAATAAATGAGATCATTTACGAAATACTTTACCTAAAGTAAATTATTGTACGAAATATTTTTATATAAATTACAAGCTGCCCGCAGCAGCATAATTAATCTAATTCTATATATGTGAAACTGCGTAGCACAGGTGATACATTAAAATTTGCAAAACTTTATATTACTTCAGATTAGTGCAAGTAATATTTTTAAATGAAGTTATAAAAATGATCAATATCGCTTTCTATGGTATGTAGTCCAAATTTCATTACCAATAGACAGCATAACGGAAATACTTGCAAAATTAATCAATACATGGGTATTATAGAAATTAATCAATAGGCGTTACGATAGGGCCATATATTAATGAAATGCTACATTTATCAATACATAAGAAGTTTAACGTCAGAAAGATGTGAGATTTATCGCTACTGACAGTTTATCTTCACACAAGACTATTAAATATCAAACGTCCGTTAAAACTATGCCAGTATTCATCCGTACAAATTATTGGTCGATCTATTAAAATTGCTGAACTGTCTGCAGCTGACTTCCATTCAACCACTGTTTCGGAGAACACAGCACGCGAGCAATTTTTAAATTGATTTTTTCTCCGTTTTGATGGAAAATGTAGATTGGTTTAGTTACAGTACGAAGAGACAAATTATTGCGTCAATTAATTTCCTACATTTTCATGAAACTTGTTTATTTTAACGAGTGCAATGAATACAACATGACTAATTGATCCTTTTTCCACAATCTATAGAAAAGAAACTAAGTATGGCAAATATACCCATGGATCAATTTGACGAATTTTTACACATTTGGATTATATTCAATCTAAATATTATATCTATAGTTTAAGCAATATTTTAGCAAAATTGACCGTATTTAATATTTTTGTCTATCTGTCTATTTACCTATACGAATGGACTTAATACAAAACTATCGTAGCCATATTGACGAAATTAATTATATAACAAAGGAAACTCACAAATACCATCTACAGTGAAGCAATAGAATTGCATTTTAATCGGTTTCAAATCTAATTTAAACTTGAATGATTTGAATTTTATTGCTTTCATACATTTATTTTTTTTAATTAGATAATATCTTAGAAATTTACATTTAAAACTTAGAGATGTAGAGGTAACAGAACTTTTGTGGTAACCACTTACGCCGATTTAACAATTAATACTCATTTATTCGTGATCGAGGGAGGGTACTATTGAAAATGTTCTAAACAGAGTATTTTGCATAATTTTAAATGCTGTTAAAAATATTATTAACATACGATTTTATGTCCTATTCAAACTATCTACCATAATATGAAAAAAATATATTCTTTTACATTCTCTAGATACGCATTTTTTGTATAAATATAAGTAGAACAATCGAAATACAGATATAATACCGCAAAAAATTCAGCACTCAAACAAATGCGTGCAGATAAATATATAACTCGCAGAAAAGATTACATCTCAAAGGTATATTTAAATACCACTTATTACCGACGGGAAGTAAAGATTAGCCTTAATTCAGAGATAATTTAGTAGATAAGCATATACTAACATTAATTGCGACTGACATTAGGTCATAATTAAGATGAAAATTACTGTTGATAAGTCATATTACGCACACAAGATGCAAATCGTGAATAAATAACTAAAATATTCAATTATTGGCTAATGTAATATTATATATCTCTGTTGCTGGAGAGATTGAAGTATGTAGATTTGGATATAATATTCCATTCAGCGAAAGGACTAAAATTTGAAACGATGAGGCTTTAAAATGTTGTATACCTTTAAATTTTTACAAATATGGCAAATATTATTTTAAATATAGATAGCCAGGTTTATAATTTATACCTTTTTACCTTCTACAAGTTTAATATTATAATTTATGACTTTATAATTTTGGATGGCATCTTTTTGTTTTAAAATATACTTATAAACGAGCAGAAAAATTTGTTTACTTATTTGTTTGTTCATGGTAATCTCTGGAACTACACATCCGATTTCAAAAATTCTTTTCCTGTTACAATGCTCCAAGCTATAAATATCTCGCTACTATTCATAGGAAGCAGACTAGCGATAATAAATGTAAAAGAAGTTCGGGAGCACTGCTTAAACGAGAGAGACTAGCTTGTTTATTACATAATCATCCCGAGTAATCCCGCAATATACTCCAGATCCCGAGGTTCGAAGTCGTCTGGCGAATGGAGCGGAGGCGTTTAGTGACTTTAATGGAAGTGCAACATAATTAATATATTTCTAGACGTGTAAAATCATAGGGGATATTATAATTAGGTTGATTGGAAAAAATGGCGATAAAAACACAAGTTAATGAAGTGCTATGTTTGACTAATTTATGTGTATGTTAAAATGGCATTAAAGTAATTAATACAAATTATTATATACTATTATATACATAAAGCGTACTTAATAAATAACAGGAAAACAACGCTCTATACAACAGTAACAAATCAAATCGGAAATGATGCAACAGACAAAGAGAGACGTATTTTACAAAATACACTGTACGAACAAAAACTTTGTAGATGGAATATTTGGAGCCAATATTTGGAGATGGAATATTTGGAGCCAATGTTCGAAGATCATGTGAATTCAGATAGAATTGAATGGATTGTATTAGAATAATAAGCAGACACGGCGAATTGTATTGTAAAATAGAAAAACAATGAATACAAATTTAACCGTAAAAGCAAATCGCCCTTGATAGTTGGTAATTTAATCCGGGAAAAGAAAAATATGTTGATAAGTTTGTAATGTAAAAAAAGTTACTCAAAATGTATGTACCTTTTTTAATGCGAAAATTAAAATTTGCTAATACTTACTTTATGGAATTTTTATGTTATTTGAACAAAGTCGGTTGACACAGTGACTGACAAAATATTTCTTGATTTCGGATGTCGGCACAAGTGCATATAGTGCTAAGCATAGGTGTTGTGAAGATGAAAAGGTTACTATTATAGGGCAAAAGTGAAACAATTAAAATCCTCACATTTTTTTTGAACCATCAATTATTTGTGTATCTTAAAAAATGGGATTGGGAATTTACACCATGGATGGTGCTTTTAAAAAATTAAATATTTTAATAGTGCCATCTATGGTGTAAAGTTCCCATTTCAGAACAAGATATAACGGATAGCATAATAGAAAGACTTGTATAAATTAATCAGTAGATAGCGTTATGATAGGGTCACATATGATTGAAATACTATGTCATTACTCCTCAGCGTTTCAGCTGTCAATATATAAGAAGTTTTGCTTCAAAAAGAAGGGAAGTGTATCGCCATTGATAGTTACCTTCACATAAGAATATATAATTTTTGAATACTGTGCAAGTTTTCATTTATATAAATTATTGGTCAGTTTACCGTAAGGTCTGCGGCTGACTTCCACTGTGCCATTGTTTCAGAGAACACAAGCTCGTGTACCGTTTTCAATTTGCTTTACTCTCCATTTTGATAGAAAATACAGATTGGCTGAGTGACAGCGCGACGAGGCAAATTAATGTGTCAAATGGAAAACTGATTGCTTCATTTTTGTGAAGAGTACAGTCAATTTTAATGAAAGCTATGTATATATACATTATCATGTTTCAATTGTGAGTACATGAAAATAAATTAGGTGTAACGGATATACATATGAATCAAGTGAACATATTTGTCCATATTTGAATTATAATTATCATTTGAAATATTCTTATACGCAATATTTAAGTAAAATTATTATATTTAAAATGTTTGTCTTTCCGTCCGTTTATCCGTATGAGTGAACTCAAGGTTAAAACTCTCCTAATTATAATGATGAAATTAATTAAAGACTAAATTTTCGGGACCAACTTAACTTTTGGGTTGTTATGATATTTCAACAAACAACACACACTAACGTCTTCTACAATGAAGTAGCAGAACTCGAATATAATATAAGTTTGCAATCTATTTTAAATCTGAATTAGATCAAAATTTATTAACTTGTGGTTGTGTTGAGTATCGACTTAAAAACATACACCTAGAACTAAAAAGGCTGCAGAAAACAGATGTAACAAGCACTTACGCCGATATAAACACTCAATCTTCAGTTAATTATGGTCGCGAGCGATTGCTGTTAACATCATTTTAATTGTGGGAATTGCAATTAGTATGATCATGTATTGTAAAAATAGAATTTTAAGTAGATATTAACTTTTATAATGAAAATTATTAAATACCAAAAAACGTATCGATATTAGGTACAAAGTAAATATTTTAATAAAGAAACGAAAACATAGCACTGAACTAAAGTAAGAAATAAAATCGTGAATGGTATAAGAGATAAAGCTAGACGTCTTCAAAATACATTGTAGCAATGAATACTCCGCACAAATGGAAATCGGGGGAGTCGAGTTCGTTCAAAGATCACTTGAATTCGAATGGAACTGGACGGATTGTATTAGAATAATAAACAGACGAGGCGAATTGTATTTATCATAAAATAGTGAAACAATGGACACAAAACTAATGATAAAAATAAATCCCCCCTGTTAGTTGATAATTCAATCGGAAAACTGAATTACCAACTATCAGGGGGGAATGATGGTACGTTTCAAATATAAAAATAAATTGATTAAAATCTAATTAAACTTTATTAGATTTAATAGCGAGAATGAAAAGGTAAATCTGTAAAATTCTGAACCTGTATTTTCTATTTATCTACGTGCGTGTTTTAAAATAGTTCATTTTTCCGTTCTTGAGTGTTTTTGGCACAATTTAGAATTTTCCAACGCATTTGTACATATATTTCATTTACTGCACGCTGCTTTCGCTCATCAGTTTACGTAACAGTGTTTATCTTAGGTTCATTCCATAGATGCGACATAAGACAGACTTTTATTACAATTTATATCAGAGTGCTAAAACTAATCAAGTGAGATACATTTTATTTACAGATTTTTTTACGTTATCCGCATAACGCCGTTTATCACAGATAGTGACTGATCAAATCTCTGTTGATTTCGGAGATCAACAAAAGTCCACACAGTATTTATTAGGTCAGGTGTTAAAAGAATACAAATAACATTCTTACATGGAGAAAATGAAAAAGGAACTCCTTAAAAATTTCACATAAACCGTCAATTAAACAAATATTATTTATGGGTTCGGTACTTCAAAAGAAAAAATGGAACCCTCATAAGAAAATTCAAGTGCATGTCCGTCTATCCATCACAGACTTTTTTGTCATAAACCCCTAGACGTAGAAACTGAAAATTTGGCATATTAATAAAACATATTAACTCGCACAAATCTCCATAGCTAAAACTGAAAATTATTCATTTCAAAATTTTAGTCGGGGGAGGGGAACTCAAGTATTCGAATTTTTTTCTTAATTTCATAGACAGTGGTGGATATTGTTTGAAAGGGCTAGTTATATAAGTCTCAAAAATATTTTTTTCATAATTTTGAGTGTTATATCTTCAGAAATGTATTTAAAAACATGTTTACTCTTTATTTTGAAAACTTCTTAATTTAAAATTATAAAAAAAAATTTGGTTTTTAGAAACCCAGGCAAAATTGTAGAAAAACTATAGCAATAGTTCTGGATGTCACAGTTTTTTAAATAAGCACCATGTTTTGCACCATGTTTTTTTACGTTTGTGAAAAATATAGTAAATATAGGCATGCGTCTTCTACATTCACATTCGATTTCTTAGAAACCATGCAACTTAGAAACTTGAAATTTGGCACTATACTTTATTATCGTATTAAATTTGTATTCTGCAATTCTTTTATTCGAGTTAATTTAAGTTTAGTGTATTTTATTGTCTCTTACACTATATAGGACTTAGAATTAATATTTTACAATATTTATTTGTCCAATTTTAATCGTCTGTTATATATCATTTAGCACAAGACTCGTGAAAAATGAACTTACGGAATGGATTGAATTTGATGGACTCACATGTCCATTAAATATATCTTTTTTCAGTGGCTGGTATCTTTACAAACATCTTATATTGCCACAAAACTAATTGTATGAAAAAAACTATTAGTACAGTTATTTTGTTTGAAAAGTTTTGATTGAAGTTTTAACCATTTATTATAGCATATTTAGTCTTATTTAACGTCGGTTAAACAAAGCGAAAGAAAATAATGTATAGATGGTCGATTGAAATACTGAGAAATGAACACAGCTAAGAAAATGAAAGATTTTTATATGAAAAATAAATTTTATGACACTGACATTTTGGAAGGAAAATAAATAATATATTTCTTTCAATATTTAGACATGGTTTATACAAAGGTTTAATATAACCCGTAAAAACAAAGCTTTATATTGCAAAGGAACATGTCAAAATGACGAAATATTTCATTACTCAAAATATGATTTCAAAAGAGGTTTCAGTTTATTTTTATTATCACGTCAATCAGAAAAGAATAAAAAAAGTAATTTCACCGCTTTATCAAAGCTTAAACTTGGCTCATGGTCTCACACACACATTTCTATATGCATGTGTGAACACGAACGCTCGTCCCCGTTTTGCGAGTGTTGTGTGTGTGCGTTTCTGGTAACCACCATATTTTAAGTGAAACTTCTTTATTAAAAATATTAAATTGGCTAAAGTGTACCAAAGTAATTATAAACATTTAAATAATTGCTGATTCATAAATGAGTAAAAATTAAGTAAAGTATTTAACTAATTACGTCAAGTGGTAAACCTTATTTTTGTATCAGTAATACTTAAAATGGTTTAACAAAACTTATAAATTAGTAATTACTCAAGTAGATGTGAATAAAAGAACGCTGTTTTAGTTTCAATAGTATTTAATAACGTTTTGAAATGAAGTTCGTTTCAATAAAATTTCGCTTAAACTTGTCTGATAAGTTGTGAGTGAAATTTTATTCATCAGTTATAGCTATTTGTATAAAATGACATAAAAAAATACAATACGCAAGAGGATTTAAATATCAGACAATATGAACAGCTTCTTTGTTCTGAAGAATGTACAATTGAACATCTAGCAATTATTTGTTTACTGGTAATCAATGGAAAACTGGGTCGTGCTCTGTCATCAAAATGGAAATTTGAAATATTTTTACGATATATTTATGATTCTGAGTTTCAAAGAGGTCCAAGTGAAGACTTTGGGATTCAAGGTTTTCACACGTGTTTAAACAAACACTCCGATGATCCGTGATTGTTCTCGGTTATAAGCATTTATTTATAAGTTATTTTAGTTATAAATATTTATATAGAGCTCCAAAAAAAATTATGGACATAAGTGCTCCTTTAAAGCAATATAAAATGGTTATTTACTCCACTATAAGTATTTACTAGTGGAGTAAATAACCATTTTATTAAGTAATACTTACGTTTATTTTACTGGATTAATTTTAACTTTCGGGTAATAAGTATTTATTATTCACTTCAGCTTTTAGTTTCTGTCCAATTGAGATTATTAATGTTATTTGATGTAAATAAAACGTAAATGAGATTATTTACGTTCATGGTTTCTAAAGAACTTAGTTTATAATGTTCTTAATTTTGATGAGTATGTTGAACTTTCATTTAAATTTATTTTCAAAAAGCTGTTTTCATATATCCAGTTCCGATAGAAACCAAGAGCATATTCAATATTACATGTACTTTGCTCAAAATAACAACAAACGCATCGATCATGACAAATATTGTACAGCACTGTCGCTCCCAGATTAATACTCTTGCCGTGTAGCGCGCTGTATTTAAACAGCAAAATTGCTTTAGCCCAGTTACTTTTAGAAATTGCGTTGAAGCGATATTGCAATGTGCACACATATCGTATGTGTACCTACTAAATCAAGTGTGAATATGTAATACATATACTAAGAATTCCAGATTGAAAATGCAAACCCAAGTTGTGTTCTGACAAGATTTATGTAAAGATGTGATAGTTCTCTGAATTTCCTCGATTTCCGTTTGGCAATTCTCGGCATGAAACCCAACAATGAATAGGGCCTCACAAGGACTTCATAATCTGCTCTACGTGAATATTAACATGTAATTGGAAAATACCCTAAGATTGTGTATGGACCATCACATTTGGGAGAAAGTGATTGATTTACACTTATTGTAACTTAAAGTATTCCATCATGCACCAGAATTATGAGATATTTGTAATTGCAGGCGATCGGTATAACCTTTTAGTTTTGAGAGGACCGTGAGATTACCAGCAGCAGGAAATAACTGTGTAAGAAACAGCTACTTATAATATTTTTGAGAACAAAAATCAATAATGATGTTATAATAGTTCTGTATAAGTGTGATTTATATTTGTTTTTTTTTCTATCTTGACATATTCAGATAATTTTGTAATTTATTTCCATCCTGCGATTTCAACAATCATTTTTCGTTTGTAATGCAATTTGTCAAAGTTTCAGGTTGGTCCCATAGAAATATGATTGGTAGGTGAGTATCTCCGGAGATGACCTGAAGAAAATCTCAACAAATGAGAGCACAAGGCTTTTTGAAAAAATGGTATATAGTTTGTACTCATTTATCATGTCTGTATAAGCATTTTACTCATATATTTTGGCCAGAGTCTGAAAATGGAATCGAAAAATGGTGACAAAACTTCTCAATGGTGAGTAGTAAATTAATCAAGTTTGAGCTCGTTTGACTTATTTGGACGAGTCCCTTGATTAAAAGTAGTCGCTAGGGTCTGATTATGGAGTCAAAAGGCAATGGTAGGAAATTCTCAAAGGTGCAATTTTCCGAGTTTGGACTCGTTTAATTTGTTTCAACGTATGCAAGAAAGTAAATGGGTAAGTATATACAAGTATGTACAAAGACATGAAACAACTAGGGTATTGGTAGCAAGAAGGTAAATGTACACAGGTATTTATGTACACATGAAGCACTAACTATGGCAGTCAAGGAAGAATATATTACCGATATGTCCGTATGTATGTGTGCATGTATATGTGTTATGTGTGCAAATATTCACGTTCAATAACTGCCATAAATGCCTGTTTTGATTTCAATAAATGAGGTTCCGTTGAATTCTTCATAAGTTTATTATATTCTGGGTAGCTTAGGATATCATACGCATAAAAATAAGAAAAATAAAACATGAAAAAAAATTAAAATTTAATACGTACGTAATCTTGTTAAATTTGGTATAATACAATCCAGATAAACATTAATTACGTCATTTTATTATATTTTCCCATACTTTATTATATAAAACAAGGTCAGAAAACATATTAATTTGACTTTTATCCTAGTTACGAAAGTCATAGATATGTGAAAAGGGTTATCTAGGATAAACGAGAAAGGTTTATAAACACTATTGCCAATGCCATAAATATTTAGAATATTTTTCAGATGTCAGAAGCAAGTTATCAGTTAGTTTTGGAATGTGATAGAGAAGTTCTGAGTATACTATTTAAAGAGCTAATATGAAGAAAGTGTATCTACAATAATTTGCACTAACGTCACATATACGACTAGATGCACGCAGAAAAGTGGGAGCCAAAATGAATACTGTAGACATTGTATTATCTAAAACGTTTTTATGTATTGACACAGGCAAAGTGAATAAAATCGAACGTTAAAAAGCGACTAATAGTAAAAGGGTATAGTTTTTCGAATTTTCCGTAAGCTTTCATCAATACTTATTATATCCAAAGCTTTTATTAGTGCTTATCATATGCGTATTAAGATCGAGAAATACGAATCTAGTAAATAGCGAAAGAGTCAGAAGGTAGAATAAAGGTTTTAACTTAAATTTGGATGTTTATAAATTTCAGTAATTTTTTCAGTATTTATACAACGGATACTTCTATAGTAAAGTATATACTTAGTTTTCAAAACTTTAACTGAAGAAATCTTTTAATTGCCTCATATAGACATTAGAAGATTCATAAATGGAATGGGCCAAATATATGTTACTCAAATGTGAATTCTGTGGCGATTTTATTAAAAAATATTTACAAAGAAATGAAATTGAAATATCTGCCAGTGGTATCAAAATAAATACCTACTTCGAAGCATACTCACTTCTTTATACGATATTAAACGTAAATAGTTGTTTAAATTTTCCGCCTATCTTTCCGTCTGGAACAAACTGATAAATCAGTAAAAATATATTTATTACTCTCGATAAGTACATAGATGCGCTCTGTTTCATAAAGATAATTGGGAAAACAATGGGTTAATTGCATGACGCAGGGAGAGATCTGCTGCCATCCACGCCGTCTTTGAGTAGGCAGTGATTAAATAACAGAGGCTTGGTGAGCTTAGAATATAGAGGATACGTGAGCTTAGAATATATGGGCTTATCATTGTGTTGGATATACTACATGATATCAAAATTAAAATAACGACTGATTCAACACCCCTGATAAGATTATTATTTATTTATGCAACTGTGTTGTAATTTGACGTCCGAATTTGTCGTTTGTTAATCCTCTAGTGTCACCCCCTGGTTATTCAGTTGCCAAGGCAGATACGTTTGGTAAAGAGGAATGTAAATTTAAGATAACATTTTATAATGTTTCCATGTTTGTTGTAGTGGTTTCCTTCTGTTCAAATGAAATCAGTGCAAGGGGCATTTTGAAAAATAATTAAATCCAAGAAGAAAGCCTTGAGACGGATCGGTCGAATGAATTTGATTATTAGAGTATATATATATATATATATATATATATATATATATATATATATATATATATATATAAATTTTCACTTTACTCGTCATTCAGGTTTACTTAATAAAATTTTTCATGCGTGTCATTTTCCAGGCCCAATTTGCTACTACTCTTGTCTTTTTGTCAAACTTTATTTCCCTGGTAATTTTAAAACACTGAAAATTTGCAGTAATTGTGGTTTTATCTAGAATTAACACGTATATAATATGTATTTCTTGAATAAGTAATATCAAAAGCATATCGCCATGTTCACCGACAGTTTTTATTATTACATTGAAGTACAAGTTTATTCACTGCAAAGTAATTTTCTTCAAATTTAAATAAATGAACCGAAATCTTATATGATATGAATTTTTGTTTATAAAAATGTAAATAAATACAATTTTTATCATTTTTTGCGCAAAGTACGCTCTTTGTGCATATATAAACCGTTCACTAAATACTTTTACACTCATTGTAGACGTGTATACCATCGTTGGAGAGCGCGTCAGTTTGAAGAGAGATTTGGGAGGATCATCTATCATAAGCCCAGGCAGAAAAGTAAACAAATTGAAGTAAAGGTTTTTATTTGCTTTTATTTGAAGTAAATTTTTTCTCCCAACAAATTTCATACCAGTTTAGTCGTTTGTATCTTTTATTAAATAATAAAAAAAGGATTTTTGCCTTTTTTCGGATCACCCCGAAGTACGATAGATTCAAAATTACCCTGGAATACTGAAAGGTTTACCTCTATATATAACATAATATATGGCTGATTGCATAATACCAACGCATAACCAAATTGTTGGATCTAGAAGTCTGAAATGTTGAACAGACTAAAAAATAAATTTTTATTATTGGATCCACTAATATCTCAGCAAAATTCCTTCTGGAATGGAAAAAAAATGAAACTTTTGCCAGTGATTTTACGAGGAACTCAATTAACATAACTAGTCCAGAAACGTAAATCTTAAGTAATGTGATCTTAAATACCCTCATGGATTTTATGTGCTAGCGAGGAAAACCTAAAAAAAAGCTCTGAGTAGTTTATAATGATTTTCGGAGTATAATTTCAAGTTACTGGTAGATAAAAAGTTGTGCAGTACATATTTGAAGATCATTTTACAATAACAAGTTTTGATTTCACTGATACCTACAAATTTAAAATAATTTTTATTAAGTTTAGGCTTAAATAGTTATATTTTGGGCGTAAGTTGTTACAACGTGGTGCGATTCGAGGATGAGTAGAGTTCAATAGGCAAACGTTTTTTTAAAGATCTTTTTCTTGTGTTATGAGATTTGAATTCGGATTTCACTTATACCTCGATATTTAAAACTTTTTTTATTAATTTAAGGCTTAAATAGTTATATTTCAGGGCATAATTTGTTAAAACGTTATTTTATTCGAGGATGGGTAAAGCGCGATAGGTAAATGTCTTCGTTAAAGATCACTTTTTGTTGTTAAGTGACATAATGTGTCACTTTTACCTCGGTATTTAAAACCTTTTTTTTATTAATTTTAGGCTTAAATAGTTGTATTTTAGGGCATAATCTGTTAAAACGTTGTCTGATTCGAGGATGGGTAAAGTGAAATAGATAAATGTCTTCCTTAAAGATCACTTTCTGGTGTTAAGTGACATAATATGGATATGAATTTCACTTTTACCTCGGTATATAAAACTTTTGTTATTAATTTTAGGCTTAAATAGTTGTATTTTAGGGCATAATTTGTTAAAACGTCTGATTCAAGGATGGATAAAGTGCGATAGGTAAATGTTTTCCTTACAGATCACTTTCTGGTGAAAAACCTTTTTTTTATTAATTTTAAGCTTAAGTAGTATTTTTGGTCATAATTTGTTAAAACGTTGTCTGATTCTAGAATGGGTAAAGTGCGATAGGTAAATGTTTTCCTTAAAGATCACTTTCTGGTGTTAAGTGACATAATGTGGATTTAAATTTCACTTATATCTCGACAAATCTTTTTTTTTTATTTTAAGCTTAAGCAGGTGTATTTTAGGTCATAATTTGTTACGACGCAGTTCGAGGCGAGGGTGAGTGGGGTACGATAGGCAAATGTTTTCCTTTAAGATATCTTTCTGGTGTTAAGTGACATAATTGAATTTTAATTAGAGAAAAGGAGAAATAATGTTAGAGCCAGTACTTACTATTTGGATTACCCGACTAGTGAGTCGGGAAAATAAACATTTCTTAATAAAAATTATTTTGCAGAAAAAAACATTTAAAAACTCACCAAGCAGTGCCATGAAAAACCCGTAAAGCACACACATAGACTCGCCGAAGATCCAGCCGTGGAAAAGCGACGACAACAGCGTAAATGGATTGCCGAGGATAGAGACGGAGAAGTCGGAGCAGACCAGGTTGAACAGGATGACGTTTAACGGTGTCCACAGCTGTGAATGATTAATTGATAATTAATTACTATTGATTTGAAACACTTCATTAGACTTAAGTAAATAGATTTATTGCTTGCTAGGTTTTGTCCACTGCTTTGTTTTAGTGGATTTTTCATTGAGATGACAGTATTTACTTGCAAGTTTTAAGTTCTCGAAATAAGTATGCCAAATCTCATCAAATTTATTTGATGAGATTTGGCATACACGATTTTGCCACCTATTGACATACTGTAGTACCAAATTTTGTATTATTGACTTAAAACACAAAGTTTCATCCTGTACATATTATACTACTTTTCTGCTTAAAAAAACTATATTCACTTCAATCGAGAATTAAAACATTACACAAACGTATGTTTCGTGGTGTTAGCATGTTATACGAAGCTACAGTTACACTATTATACGGTTTATACACATGTCAAAGATGGTAGCGATTTAATGCTTGGTAAGAGAGTTTTTTGATGATAAATAAGTACTTTCGAATTAATAATATGAAAAAAAAAATTTGTAGGCTAAATTTAGCAGATTTACTTTTTGAATATTACTAATGAAACGATCATTTTAAAAATGAAAGGTAAAAAAAAATTTAAAAAACAAATATGTTTTTTTGGGCGTGAAAAATTATTACTAAAGGGTGTTTTTGCACAATGTGTGAAATTGTAGTAAATAATGAATTAATAGCTGTTTCCCGTGGCTTCACTACTTTTATTGCCTTGAAATATAGCTATAGTTATCTTCATCTATGAGGCTATATGTACGAAACATTTTTTTTTTTAAATTAGTCGAATAATTGAGCCGTGAAAGTGTTACAAACAAACAAACGAATTTTCATGTTTATAATATAAGTTAGAATGTATGAACATCGTTCTGTAATCTAATTCATAATTTCTTAAGAGCTGGTTAAATATTACTGAGATTGTTGCAATAGGTTTATAAAGTTTGGAAATATATTGAGCTTTTTGCATGGAAATAAAAATAGTTCTCCAAGTTAAAGTACATGTTTATTCATTACTTTTATATTTTAATTAATTCTTGTTAATATTGAACGCTTTCTGAAATTATTGCATGTATGCAGATAAATATATTTTCAGACATTTAGTGATTTCTCAAGCCTGAAAGAAATAATTCTCATAATCAATTTATAATTAAAATATCAATTAATTATTAATAAATAGTATGTTTTTGTTAGAAACTTACTTTGTCGATGGCACTTTCTATAAAATATAAGTCAAGTTTAGTTTAGCCGATTTTTACCACCATTTTGTTGTTCATAACTTAATTTCCTGTGCAAATTTACATCATAAAACAAGAATCTTTTTGTGTAAAAAGTGTTTATCACATCTGACGCTCTTGAACTTAGATGAAGTACCGGATTTCTCTCCGAAGTTTAAATTTCCCTCATTGCTAAACGTTAATTAATGTGTTTCCATGAACACTCGAGCCGTGAAATAATTAAGACGCGCGCCCGATAAAATATGTTATCAAATCTTGATTTCAAAACGTTATTTATCAAATATTCTCGTTCTTCGTTCGTTTTTTTCTACAGTGAAACAAGGAGCTTTTTTAATTTCGGTTCGTCCGTCTGTCTCTCCCAGCTTCATAATTTCTACAGTTTTACACATGGACACATGGATCACAAGTAAAATGATGCCTGAATACGGAGATTTCACGTGGATTGATATGTAGTAATGTATTTGAACAATTTCTTTTTAAATTTTTCTCCGTATTTGTAAAAAGTCGAATTAAAATCCCATCAAGTACGACGTCATTGGATAAATATTTAAAAATATAATTGAGGTTCCTTTCACCATTTTTAAGGTTTCGTAAAAGAGAAAGTGGAACCTTTGTTCGCAGCCAATTTCCTAAGAAATCGCTTCACGTTGGAACTTAAAATTTGGCACATTAACAAAGCAACCTACATACATCAACAGTCAATACTCAAAAATGCAAATAGCATGCAAATTTTAGGCAAATAAAGTACTCAGAAATTGTTTATAAACAGTGTGAAGTATCTTTTGAAAGTGCTAGTTGCAAAGGTTTCAATTGTTTTAGTCATATTATAATATATTACATAGTCAAAGATGTCCTGATAAATATTTTAAAATGTTTGGAACTATTTGGAAAAAAACTTCCCAAATTGTTCTCTACCTGTTTGTTTGTTTGTGAGAGATTCACGAAAAAATTACTGAACATACCTTGATGCGGTTTTCAATATTACATAGCTTAGGAATTCAAAAAATAAATCACTTAATTTGTAGTTTAGAGATGTAGAAAAATAAAATATCGACACCACGTCAGAATGTTTTTTTTTTCTAGCAAAATTTAATTAATTCAAATTGCTATAAAATACCCTGTACTTCGAATATAAGCTCAGTCAAGAAATGTTAAAAGAATTTTGAAAAATGTTTTTATAATAAGGTTTTAATGTTGATTACGACTAAGCCTATTAGATGGAGCTAGACGTGATTTAATTCTCTCCATGTTAGTAAAATAAATTAATGCCTGTGCTTGTTTGTATATGTTTATAAAAATATTTAGATCACATCTCATATTTGTATGTTTGTTTATATCGAATTTAAGTCTTAAAAATGATAATTTTCGTGCCAAAATGGTTGCAGTCAGCGTGTTTTAAACATAACTTTTTAAAAATTACAATCCCATTCGAGTAGAAAATTCTTCGCATGAACTTTTTTCGTTTTGCTTTAAATTAAAATAAAGTCGTTCAAATGCGATTTAAATCTGCACAATAAGTGCTATGTAACAGAGTATGTAATTTTCTTTTTACTAAAATAGCATTTTATTCAATATTCCCATTTCAATATGTTTAAACTTTGGTTTTGACAGCTGAAGAAATATTTCGCGACGAAAATGTTAGTTTAATTACGATTTTTACCCAATACATAGTTATTTTAAGCCCTTACTGTTTTTGTTCAAGAACTTTTTTAGTTTTTCGTCTCGCAAACTGAAGAAACAGAATCCCTATAGGATCACTTGTTTGTCCGTCCGTACGCCTGTCTTTTAAGCAATGTTTATCAAAAATTGCTTGAAATATCAGGTTGAAATTACCATATATTGAGACATATATCCGGAAATTCCTGTAAAAATTAACAAAAAAATTATAAAAATCAAGTACTTTGGTTCAAGCAACAAAAAGGTAATGGCCCTTTAAAGCTTATTTTTAGTCTTACTGACTGGTCATCAAAATCTATAGAGTAATTCCAATCGACTTACAATCTTGAAAGTCCGCATAATGGGAGATATTATAGCACAAATAAGGGGAGAAATCCGAAAGTGAATTTATTTCTAAATCTACGGGGAATTATACATTTTTATATTTTGCCTCTCTACGCCTGTGTATATAATAAGCACTATTGTACATAGTTTAATTAGAAATCCTATGTGTACTTAAATATCTTTACAAGGGTTCAAAAGTGTACTGAGATCTCGTGTTGTGAGTTCTATTCGTGCTTTCCATATTTTATCCTTCTACTGTCTATATTACTCAAGGGCCAATGAATAAAGCTATTAAGAAGCTAACTCAATTCGAACCCTCCCATCCTCGCAACTTCAAAGTTCGTCTTAATGTGTAATAAGGAATTTACAATTAAATGACTATTACCACGACTGGCAAAGATTCTTATATCTATGCTAATAGCCCACCTGAAGATGTTGTAATACAACGAAACATAGGTCGTGGTAAAGAACTTAAAGACAGTAGAAATAATACTACATCACGTAATTTCATTTAATTATGAATAATGAATTTCTGCAAAATTAACGCCAAATATATTCAATACAGAATTTAATTAAATATTATACACCCTTAATTTCATAAGATATGATTGTCACGTCCCTCGAATAAATTGATGTAAAAGTATTCGGGCTCCTTCAGGGCGGCATTGTGAAGTCGTGAAGCTCGGAATAATTTACGATTAAAAGATTACTTTTTAATATTTTTTCATACCTATTTACATGTTAATACTATCATCCACCGAGGTAAGCAATGTTAATTAGTTTTAGTCAATATAAGGCGCGTCGTATATATTAAATCTATTGTTAGTGTGACTCGAGAAGATACGACAATATTTTTAGTAGTATAATTTTTGAAAAGGTTTTGCTGTAGTATCGGATCACAAATTCTGGCGAATTAAACAAAAATGCACAGACAGCGTATAACAAAGAAAATATCTATTACTCATACATGTGGTTCTGTGCATCCAATTGAGTATATTTGAAACGTGTATTTGTAAAAAAATGAGACTTTTCCGACTTAAATCGCAAATTTGACAATGACTTTTTTACAAATAGTTGAGAATTGTCATATACGATATTTTTACTCAGTTATATGCGCAGAATCATCTGTATGAATTACAGGCAAGTCTTTGCTGGAGCTTATATGTATTTTTCAGATTGCAAGAAAGTCCGAGTCTGTTATTTGTATATGTGGGTATGTGCATAAAACTGAGTATATTTGAAGCGTATATCTGTTAAAAAATAATTTTTTTAAATTGAAATCGCAAAAAACTACTTTTTCATAAATAGCTGTTCTCAGCAGAATTGTCACATAGTTCATTAATATTTTTAATCAGTTTTATGCATAAAGCCACCTCTATGAATAATAGACCAATCTTTGGTAGAACTTATATGTATACATACAGATTGTAACAAAGAACAGGTCTGTTATTTATATAGGTGAGTATGTGCATAAAACTGAGTGTATTTGAAGTGCGTAAAAGATGACATTTTTTAAATTTAAATCGTAAATTTGACAGTGACTTTTTCAGAAATATTGGAGAATTGTCACACAGTTCCTTAATATTTCTTACTTAGTTTTATGCACAGTCTTTGGTAGACTTATAAATATATATATATATATATATATATATATATATACATATATATAAATATACATATATATATATATATATATATATATACATATATATAAATATACATATATTTTTCAATAATGTATTCTACGTACACAAGCCAATGAAGCGCTACGTTCTAGGAAAAATATTATAATTGCAAAAAAGCTGATAGTGCTGAATATATTTATTTACATATTTTAGATTCGGGACATATAATTGCGACGGCGATTGCAAATAATAATAAATAATATTTGATATCATTTTAATAATTTTTCACACAAATTGTTTGATTTAAAAGTGTACATAACATAATAGTAGAACTCGGCTTTCCACTGCTTTTGACGTACTGTTTTAACCTATTACTAAAAGCTTTGTATTTTTGGAAAAACGGTGAACATCGATATTATTACAATTGTATACACAAAACCAAATCATGTTATCAAAGTAATTTTCTAAAAACTGATAATTTCTTACAAAATACTACCCAGTGAACAATTAGGCAGATACAAACGACAACACAACCTTTCGGGAGAAAGTTGCGCTTTTTTCCCCATTTGGCCCTTGTTAATTTGGAGATTGTAATTTTACATTTTCCCTATGTACAATTGAAATTTAATTATTCAAAAGCAATCTCAATAACAAAGGCATTAAAAATTCATGGGTATAAAATGTAGCTTTATGAAAGAGTGTCACATGTATGTATGTGCTTATATAATACGCTGTGTCTCGGAGGGGATTAAAGTGAGGCGCTTTATAGAGTGACTGCTGGAAGAGTAGTCATTTCTCCATTTCATTAAGGTAACTCTTCTGTTGTGTGTGTTTATTACTCTATTAATTACCATAGATTGTAGTACGAAAAAATTCCACGTTTCACATTATCAATAATTGAAAACTTTGTAATATTAATGAAGTAACCTTAAAAATTTCTTATAAAGTAAGTTTATCCAAAGCGTATATCCCATAAATTAGCACAAACAAAAATTGTATTCTAATCAAACCGTAATAGTCCAGAAATAAAACTGTCATGATTACTTGCATTAAATCTATGACTTTATACGACATTCGTTAAAATCTTCAATATTGTAACTAATACGGGACACGAAACGACAATAAACACACGTTTGCTTTAATTTTTAAATTATTTTAAAGATGAAGGAGGTTATCAACTCAATTATGTTTTTTGTGTATGATAAATTTGCTTACAATCTGACCACAGAAATTCAAGATATACCATAGAGTTCCTTACCACTGAATAGTACAGGTACCGTGATCGGATTTGCATGAAACGGGTCCAAGAAATTTGGATAATTTTTTTTAATTGGAAGGTATACTCCCAGTATGATCCCATACAATTTGACCATAGAATTTCTCAACATCGAACAACATAGGTGATATTTTGTTTTTCTATGGAAACCCTTCCATATTCCCGGTATTCCCGGTATAGTCCCATGAAAATTTTCCTAGAATTAGACCATAGAAATTGAATACGTACAGAGAATTTCTCAAAAATTGAACAGCACAGGTAACATAATCGGATTTGGATCGGTTGAAGGAATTTGGATGCTTTTTTTTAATTGGTTGGTATACTTCTAGTATGGTCCATGAAAATTTGCTAAAAATTTTACAATAGAAATTGTGGATATGCCATAAAATTCTCCAACATTGAATAGTACAAGTGCCGTGATCGGATAAATATGATGCAGATCCAAGAAATGTGGATGATTTTGTTTAATTAGAAGGTTTACTCTTAGTATGAGCCCATGACAATTTATTTAGAATATGACCGTAGACATTGAAGATGTACCATAGAATTTCTAAACATTGAATAATATAGGTGCGTGATCGGGTTTGGGTGATACAAGTCCAAGAAATTTGGATGATATTTAATTTTTATATTGATTGGTGTATTCCCGGTATAGTACCATTAAAATTTTCTTAGAATTTGATCATAGAAATGAAGTATATACCCTAGAATTCCTCAACATTGAACGGCTCAGGTGACGGGATTGGGTTTGGATGATACTGATCTAAGAAAGTGGGATAATTTTTTCATACAGAAGGGCGTACTCCCAGTATAGTCCTATGAAATTGCTTAAAATTTGACCGTAGAAATTGAACATATATTTACCGTAGAATTCATCAACATTGAATAGCACAGGTGGCATGATCGGTTTAGAATAATTTAGATCCAAGGTATGTTATGGATGATTTTATTTTTATATAGAAGGGTGTACTCCCAATATAGTCAAAAGAATGTTTGCTTATAATTTGACCATATAAGTTGAAGATATACCATAGAATTCCTCAAAATTCTGTGCTGTTCATAGGTACCGTGATCAGGTTTGGATGATATAGATCCAAGAAATTTCGATGACTTTTTTAACCATGGTACTATCCCATAAAAATTTGATTAAAATTTGACAATAGAAATTGAAGATATACCATAGACATCCCCAAAATTGAATAGTACAGGCGCCGTGGTCGGGTTTGGATGGTACAGGTCCAACAATTTTGGATGATTTGGATTTTTTATTTCGAAAGGTATACTCCCAGGATGATCCCATGAAAATTTGCTTAGAATTTGATCATAGAAACTGAAGATATATCATAGAATTCCTCAACACTGAACAGCATAGGTACCGTGATCGTATTTGTATGAGACGGGTCCAAGAAATTTGAATATTTTTTTTATTTTAAAGAATATACTCCCAATATGGTCCCGTGAAGTGCTTAGAGTCTGACTATAGAAACTGAAGATATACTATAGAAATATTCAACATTGAACAGCAAGGATGACGTGCTCGAGTTTGAGTGATATAGGTTTAGTGATAATCTAATAGGACACGACTAAGAGAGATATAAATTTACTCCTTAGTAGAATCAGGGTACGACGATGGAACTGGAAGAGGTTAACAAGAACTTTTGAGTTATTATCAGTAAACTAATTGAGTTTGGACTTGTTTGATTTGCATGGACTTAGTACAAATAATACAATTTCAATCTTTGATCTATAAATCATAATCCTGCATATGTTCTGCTTGCCTAAACTGGGAGGGTTCAAAAACTGCCATTTTTAATATAGTATATAGGCAACGAATATTAACTATTACTACGTAAGGAAGCGACACTCACCTCCCTCCGCCAATTTAACGTCACCCGCAGATAATGAGTACGATCTTGCTTGCTGCGTGCGCGTGTGATTTGTTCAATTGTGGGATGTTTGGTTGAGTTTAACTTGTGTAATTCATTGTCACTATAATAATTAACTATTTATAGTAATTACATTTTTAATTATAATTCATTTTTAAATTTATAATTAACTATTTATAGTAATTCAACGTAACAGCCCGTTATTGCACGGTATACAAGAGCTTAAAAAGCAATAAAATAATTGATAGGAGATTGTTTTGTCTCCATTTTTTTGTTTGTTGAAAATAATTTAATTTTGTATCACCAACTTATTTACTTAGTGCCTATAATTTTGTGTCAACTAACATGTCACTGAGCAGTTTTAACTTTCAAACTGTTCTTAAAGTCATTGTTTTGTTTGAACGCGATGTGTTCGATTTCTAGTGTCGGCTGTAGACATGTTATATTGTTTATTAAGAGATCTTTCTCATGACGCAAATTTAATCAAGTCAAAAGTACAACGAAGACAATATTTCAGTGTATCACATTTATAAATAAAGAAAATTTATTTTTATTTTAGATTTTATTTCATTTTAAGATCCACACTAAGCACATTTTTTCTAATGTTATCTTAATATTATTATTATTATCACATCAATTTCACACAATTAAATATATAATGGAAAATATTTATTCACATAATTACATTTTTACAATTAGATAATAATAAAGTCGCGTGCGCCAGTATAAAGCTACTGAGGCAGCGTGCTATCGAGACAGTCATTCGATCGACGCTATTAGTTAGAAAGAGAAACAGCTATGTTACTGACATATAGCGTCAACTCGCTTGATCGGCGCGAATGTCCGCAAACGATTGATTGATATATAGCATTAGTAAATATTTTTACCTGCACGCTGCTGACAGACCTACATTAATTTACGCACACATACATATGGATACGGATAGGCGAGTACGTATGTAATAGTGTAGGCAATTAAATCTTTTCGCTAGTATGGAGTGTCGGGGTTGTGATATAGGTCTCAAGCAGAGACTCTGTCATTGAATACAAGTTTCCAACTCCTCAGTCTTGATGCTGCAGGGGTACTGCCTGCATAAGCTGTGAGATTTGAGGATCTGTTGTTTTTAATTGGTATTTTATATTGTAAGAAGAGAATCTGCCCCTAAACTTCGGGTTCCTACGCCTCAATCTTTACACTGAACGTGTTGGTGGGGTTTAATGTCTTTATTGTGAGACTTGAGGAGCAGCTGTTTTTAAGTTTGTGTAGTGATTTTTAAGAAGAGACTCCGTCATTGAATTCCAGATTCCGACCCGTCAATTTTTGATGCTGTAGATACACGTTTATGAAACTGTCTAGATATACTATTTTGAAATTAATATTGTAGGTCTAAGCTGAAACTCTGTAATCGAACTTTGGACCCTAACTCCTTAGTCTTGATGCGTTGGGGTGCTGTCTCTCTACATTGTGAAACTCAAGAATCTGTTGTTTTTTAAATAGTATTACGGGTTTACAGTAGAAACGCTGTCATTAAACTTTTCAGCCTCGTTACTACAGTGGTACCGTCTGCACGAGACTTGAGGACTTGCTGTTTTAAATTGGCATTGTGGGTCTCGAGCAGAGAATATGTTATTGAACTCCAGATTGCAATTCCTCAGTTTAATGCTGTAGTGGTACGATGGGTTTTGTGCATATTCTCTCTGGCATTAATTTATGGGATACTTTTTTAATTGAGTAGTATAGTCATAAAAAATTGATTGGAATTTGACCATGAAGATAGAAGGTATACCATAGAATTTCTCAATAATGAACAGCACAGGTCGTGACTCAATTTGTCGTGATTGAATTTGGGTCCTGTAGGTCTAATTATAATGTAATAATAAAGTTTTTGAAGTTATGACAGGCTAATTGTGGCATAAATCTGCATATTAATAATATTAGGGTACAATTATTGAGTCGGAAGATGGTGACGGGAACTGATAATGGGTAAACTTATCGAATTTGGACTCGTTTCACATGTCTTGGCGTGAGCAAAAAAATAAAAAAGTAATTAGGTATGTAAGTATATAAAAGTACATATAAAGGCATGAACCAACTTATGTACGTAAGTACAGATATAAATAAATGCATGAAATTATTAAACAGTTATACTTAGGTAGGTAGTTAAGTAAGTATATAAAAGACGTATAGCAGCAAGAATATTAGAAAGCAGGTAAGTACTTATGTACAGAAATATACAAAAGCATGAAATACTTAGGATATTAGTAGAGGGATATAATAATATATAATGGTATACAAAAACTTGAAACCCTGACTACAGTAAAGTCAGAAGTGGGAATATGATTTTTATACCCGTATCTCTGTATGTAACTATGTATATATGTGTACATGTAGATTTATGTGAATATATTTAGTTTAATTATACGCTGCAAAGTCGGGTCATAACCCGGAATACTTAGGATATCATTTCACATTTTTGTATAAAACAATGCAAACAACTTTGCGGTACAAAATTGTCATCGAAAAAATAAATTGGCATAACAATGTAGCTACTGGAGGTTCTTAGAGTTGATTTTAAGTGAAATATTGCACTCATCTCTACACGTGCATGTATTTGAGAGGGGAGAGAAACGTCGACTTGGCACCGATTTCATTTGAATGTACTTGTTATGAGGAATATAAAAATATTTTTTTTGGAATTTTATATCGCACATTTACAGATGTTCTAAAAACACGCAAAAATAAATTATCCCTCCCCCACTTATTTCTGAAACTACTGAACAAAAAATTATCGAATATTGAACCGGGTGAGTACGAGTCAGACACGCCCATGAAGGGTTCCGTATCATCAAACAATATTAAACTTATAACTTAATATTTGTCAAAGATACTGGGAAATAAAGTTATTGCTGCGGTTGGTACTGAAAATGTTTTATGTTTCAAAAACTACACAACATATCTTATTCAAAGTAATTTTTGTTGCACTTATTTTTTATCAGAATTTTACACACGTTAGTCGAAAAGTTAAAGGGCACAGTCCTAATATAAATCCACTATTTCACTATTTAGCCGTTTACACTTACTATCCAAATTTCATCTGTATAGTACCAATAGTCTCCGAGTAAACTGGCTGTGATTTAGGGACAGATAGACGGACAGACAGACAGGACGAAATTACAAAACCTTAAAAACAAGGGTAGTTAAATATAAATAGAAGATTACATGATAACTATAGCGTTTATCCCCGATCTTATTATTGATGAAGTATGCATCGTATGTTTACGCCTGTGCAAGATACAGTAGGCAACATATTTGCGTTGTGAAAAAATAATATTTGTAAATAGTTTAATAGAAATACTATGTATACTTAAATGTTATAATGGGAGTTCTATTCATACTGAATAAGTTTTTTTTCAAAGTTTGCTAAAACGTTTCTATAAAGAAATAAATAACGTAATAACAGTTTCAAGCTAGGGCCATTTTAGAGTCACGCTTCGGCTTTTGCAGCAAATTTTTCGCTCCACAGCCCCGCACCATATCGTCAGTATATTAGACCGAAACTAATGTTTTCACAAACAATTGAATTGTCAACTTGTAAATATTAGTATGATAGTGGCAAGACACATCACTATTTTTTAAAAACATCCCTAATACATACTAAAACTCTCCTATTGTTACCCTTCCCGCACTATTACGTTTGATTAGCAAGAAAAGGTTGTTTTTTCATTCCACCCTGTTAGTTAGTACCTAGCTTCGAAAGAAAGTGTAAAAAAAAAGTAAAGTATGAACGACTTCGGTTGATGCAGATTTAAAAAAGTATGAAAAAAAATTATCGACCCCAATTTTCAATAAAATTGTTGAAAACAAAATTAAAAAACTCAATAAAAGCACGATAATATCACCGAAAAAGGAAAACGACTAATGATATCGTATTAAATAAAGTCGAATGAACCGCCTAAATGCAATGTTTAGAACTGTTCGCCTTTATGATCAAACATGTTGAATAAAATAAAAAAAACATTCAAACATATAGTTTGTTGCATATTGTTATTTAATATGTATATCAACATTGTTATTTAATTTTATTTTCGTATTATTAGTTGGGCCTCATCGATCATTACTTTAGACGTATTTTTAGATTTCTAGCGTAAGTTTTTTGTAGTATGTATATTAATAGAATTTAATTTTATTACATAACAGCATTATAATTTTATAATAATTGCATAAATAAATATTCATTAAAAATAAAGAAATTTGCAGTCTATTTATTTCTCCGATCTGCGGCCTTGTAGTAAAATTAACATATATTAAAAAGTATGTCAAATAAGATCCCCTTTGGACAGTTTATGTAGAGACCAAACATAAAATATTTCAAAATATCTAACAAAATAAAACATTATGACTATTCCTGTATGCAAAGTGATATTACTGAATTCACTTTCTATGTGCCTGCGTGTATTTGCTATCTCCTTTTCAAAGAAATATCGGAATTAAAAAGAAATTCACAAAAGTTTACAATTGTCCGAGAAAGTCCATACATTTTATTTTACAATTATTACATAATTTATTGACAGCGACATCTGTTTCTATTATAAAAAAAACCATCGTTATCTTTGTACTTCAGAACGTACTTTGATAATTCTCCACTAGATGGCGGTATTTATATTATTTTAATTTTATGATACGTTTATATTTACATATTATTAAGTACGTATTATACTACCTTCTTTTATCCTTATGGGTGAACCCCAAAAGGAGTGAGTTAATATAATATGGCATAGAGCAAACACGCGAAAAGCGGATAAAAACGCTAGTATATGTAGAATAATATAGTTTATATCTCTCTGTTCATGTTTTCTCACAGGGTGGACGGATTGAGACGGGATTTGGGACGTATGATGATGTAAGTGAAGGTAACCCATATTTCGATTAAAGAGACACCGTTTTGTAGTCGCCCCATGAGGTTTACATAGTATTATTTGTATGCACCAATATTTAGAAAGAGCTCAGTAGATTAAATAGTCTATTTGCAATGACATATTCTTAATATTACTTTTAAAAAACCTACTACAACTTTACCTCAATAATCTATTCTAAGAAAAAAAAAGTGAGTGTACTAAGATCATGCGGTAAAAGTTAAAACATTGATAACCAATACAATCACACAGATACTCGTAAACAAAATAATGCAATTCACACTCAACTGATTATATCTCATCCATTTTGATACCAATTAATAACATAATAAATATGATATCTCAATCAATATATAAAAGTTATGTAATTACATATAAAATGCAACATATAATAAATTAATACATTTTCCTAAAGAGAAAATATACGTATTCATTATAAATGAGGACTTTATATACTGAGTATACCCCGAGTGCGGAAAGAGAGTGATTATTAAATGCATTTATCACTCGCCCCGCTACTCTTTCGTTCGGGTATACTCGGCCTGGTGTCGAAAATACTCAAGGTACATCTTGCTACGTGATGCTAACTAATCGTTTTTTTTCCGACAGCAAACAATACTCTACTCGTTCCTCTCTTTCGGCTAAATTTAGCGTACCGCCGAGTGTGATCAAGGTGCATCGCGCTCTTGATGTGAGGCGAACTCGCAAATTTTTTCCATCAAAAATATTGGACAAGGTGAGACAGGGTGAGGTGAAGGGTGAGCCTTCAAAAGAAGTTTTAACTACAAAAAACTTGGCTAATTTTGTAATAGTAAAAATATGATCAGGAACTTAAATACAGTACAGGAACTTAAATAGCTTAAATAAGTAAATACCTAAAATTACATTACTTTTACCACGTGAAGAACGTGTAAAAAGTAATGCAGGTTGCTAATATATATATATATATATATATATATATATATATATATATATATACATATATAAATCACAATATCTCATACCTGTCTATCCTTCAACATCAGCACGATGACAAGCAGATTGAGGAAGAATCCCAAAAATCCGATAATGAAGAGAACAAAGGCTGCTGCTACGTAGCCCCATGGCGGCATCAGCAGAGGAAAATCAGAGTCGAACAGTAAGTTGGCTGTGTAATTATCGTGGGACCACGAATGCATTTTGGAGTATAACTGACTTTAAATATTTGAAGAACTTAGTTTCTCCTATTTATGTTAGCTAAGTGTCTAACTGACAGTAAACTCTTTTCGAAGCGAAAGTTTAAAGCTTCACATGTTTTAGGTACTCTTTTACTCTAGAGAAAATATTTATCTAGTACCTAGATTGAAACTGACTAGGCGGGAAATTGGGTGGTGTGGCGTTATCTGAAACAAATTATTAAAATATTGGTTTAGAAATTAGAATAATGATATATTAGTATTATTAACTGATTTCAATATTTGGTTTATGCTACATATTTCAATGCATTTACAGGATATATATAAAATTGTTAAAAATTCAAAGACTATTTTTTACATATCATAAATCTACAATGATTAACTAATTATTAACTAATTATCCAAATAATAAAATCATTAATAATATAAAAAGTGATACTTTGTCTGTATGTTTGTTTATTTGTATTTCTTTTACCCTTGAATCCTCTAACGGATTTTAATGAAATTTTGCACATAGATAATATATATCCTAGATTAAAATACTGGCTATATATGTGATAGCTGGATATATAGTTAAGCTATCGTTTGAAGGAGCAGAGCAGTGAACAAAAAAGCTTAAAAAATTATACGCGGGCACGAAAAACTAGATGCGCTGCTAAAATTATAATCAAAATTCACGTTGTACCTATCGGCAATCTGTAAAACATAATTAACGTTTTAATGATAATTACACAGCATTTATATATTTAAACTTTAAACTGTAAAACATAAACATTCAACTATATGTTGTATAATTCACTTTACTTAACGTATGCGTTAAAGCACGATAATAACGGTTGCCATAACGTTTTGTTCCTTTAATTTCCTATAACGGTTGCCATAACATTTATTCCTTTATTGCCTTTATTTTCCGTTAAAGTTCAGTGGCTTGAGAGAAAAGAATAGCAGCATATAATTTTGCGAGCAGATAGAAAAGGACGGACCTATTTCGTCGACGATGACAGTTGTGCACTTTATCTATGTATGGCAGGAGATGCATTTTTATTGCTTATTTTGTTTTGTTACGCATCAAGAAAGATATATTCCTTATGTCACTTTTTTAATATCAGACCCAAATTATTGAAAATTTCTTGTTTATTTAGATAGTCGAAAGTACTTTTGGGTAACGTAAATGGATGCGAGACATCTCTCAATTCTCGAGTACGGATTGTACAAGCATGTCTGCAAATATAAAATACTTTTTATGAAATGAAGTATTTAATGACGTTTATTGGTATATAATTTAATTTACAATACAATTTTTATAAGGTAACAATGAAAATTAGTCATTTTACCATTCAGTTTGCCAATTAATAATACTAGTAAGGCTAAATTTACTAAATTACGGTAAGAAATACTTAACTTATAAAGTCAACTGTAAAGTCAAATGTTTTAGCTACCTTTAATTAAAATAAAATAAGACGCCATTTTAAAGAACATACAAGCTACAGACTCAGTCAGCAGCTTGTATGTTCTTAACTTGTATGTTCATAAGTGTATATCCGTGTTCAGGCTAATGATTCCGTAATGTTTACGTAATTTACAAAATAATATTATACAACATAGAACTGATTCTATAAAAAAAATTTGCTATAATTGTTTCCTCAAATTCTAATTAAAAGACATCTAAATCTTGCGTACCTTTACACCCAGCACATTGGATGTCAAAGCAGTAAATTTTGAAATAATATTCCATTTAACATGCCAAACTTATGGCTTAATTGTTGAACGGAATTTTCGTCCACTGCACCACAACAAAAATTAACTCTGGTAAAATAATAATTACGTCGTAACTATATTACATAGATCTTTGAAAAGAAAAAAAACTTTTATATTTTCCTATTCCACGGGAGCGAAAGCTAGTTGAATAATATTTGTTATAAATATATGGTAATATTGTTTAATATATATATATATATATATATATATATATATATATATATATATATATTTATATATATATATATATGTATGTATTTTCATCTCACAGATAGCTTTACAATTCATAATGTCCTTCAGATGGCAATTAGTTTCAAAGATCCAAGCTAAATTCTGAATTAAATTGATAAAAAATTGATTAATTTACAAAATTTGTGAATTATACGTCGACTCCTTACACATTTAGGTAATCGATACGTATAAAGGTAGGTAGGATTAGATACGTATAAACTTTATTGGTACATATAATTTCTATTAAACCATTTACAAATATTCATTTTTCGCGACGCATATATATTGCCTACTGTATCATTCACAGGCGAAAGTTTAGAATATACAAATATTGATAAGTCAAAAACAAGGTGTATACTTAAATAATATACTGTTAAATATATAAAGAAATTACCTAGTATATACTTCATTGAGGTAAAAAATATATATTGAACAATAAACATTTACGTTTATAGTTTATTTAAGTCACTTGTAAGGAGTTTCAGTGAATGTTTTATAGATCCAACGAGATATAATAAATTGGTCGACTGTTACTCGTAAAGAAGTAAAGCATACTTTTTGTTAATACATTGTGAATACTTTTCAGATATTCAAAAATAGCTGTTTAGCTGGTAGGGGCTGGAGACAAGTAACATGACCAGTTTAAACTTTAATATTTCCTAAACGGATCCTTTTATCGAAAAAGTACTCATGACATCCCCTAATATTTTTGGAATATCTATGCGTTGATATTTGGAAAAAATTACCTTAAATTTTTGAATAGAGGAAGTGGCCTAAAATACTTTTTAAGTGATTTCATTTCATAACTTTAATTTCAGCTTTATAGTATTAAAACTCTATTAGCTAAACTGCAGTTACATATAAACTGATAGACAGACAGACAGTTATGGCGAAGCTATAGGAATTCGTAGTTTGGTTACGTAAATTTAAAAATGGCAACATGGAAGCGCTCGTAATAGACACTTTCTAATTTTATCTAATCCCTGGAAAATAAAGCAGCAAAATAAAAACCATTCAAGTGTAAAAGTAATTAGTAGTTATATATATATATATATATATATATATATATATATATATATATATATAAATATATATATATGTATATATATATATACATATATATATATATATATATATATATATATATATGTATATATACTTCATCCTAGTGATTATACAGAGTCGTGTGTAAAAATTATCTTGTTAAGTAAGATAACGTAAACATTTTTGCATCACGATGTTAACTTTCAACGGAAGAGTCGATGATGAAACAAGAAGTTTTTTCAAATGTTATAACGTGTTTTTTCAAAGTACCGTTTCCCTTGACTAGGCGAAATATAACTGGCTATATATATATATATATATATATATATATACATATATATATATATATATATATATATATATATATATATATGTGTATATATATATATATATATATATACATATATATTTATATGCCCGTCGTACTATTAATATTATAGTGAAAAAAAAATATTTTTCATTGATTTATATTTAGTAAGACTAAAATTTACTGTACCACAATCAAACGAAAGCAAACTGTCGACATGGGCACCAGAGTTCAAAGAAAATAAATTCACCTGTACAATTTTCACCATTGTTACGAACGATTTGTTTGCATGTTTGATTTGACCGACGCAAACGTGTGTCCCTTACACGGGTTTACTGTCAGCTGCTAATTAAACGTCGACAGTTGACGTTAACGTAGTTAAACCTTCATTCACACCGGAACGATCAAAGCGACACGGAAGTGGAAAGAGAAATTGAATATCCGTGCGGCACAAATAATTCACCTTTGTGCAATTGTTGTACAATAACGACTATACTTTTGCATTAATAAAATAATTCGAAAATTTTGACGGTATACAAATTTATGTATATATGCTTAATACCCTGTCAAGTATAAGTAGAACTCGCTCTACGAGGGGTCCGTAGACATTTAGGCGATCGCAAGTAGTTCTGGATACATAATATTTCAATTAAGCTATTCACAAGTATTAATTTTTCGCAACAAATATTAATGTATTGTCTCCTATATCCTTCATAAGCGTAGAAACATGATGAATTTTTCAAAAATATAAGATTTAGGATAATCGATATAGTTTTTCATGATTTTTGGCTCAGTAGTTTGGGAAACAAGGATGAATTATCTATATACGCATATTTTTCGGAATATCGTTTTAAATATGCAATTTTAAATTATGAAAAAATTATTTCCATGTTCTCGATGAAAAGCTCTTTCATATTATATATAAAATTAAAAAAACTTTTTGAAGACCTTTCATTCTGCCCTTTTTAATTTTTAAATGAAGATTTAAACATTTTAGCTTGTGCAAAATATATAGGTTAATAACTCAAATTATTAACCTATATAAAAATTAATAATCAAAACTTATATATTCAAAATTCCATTTATTAATGGTCAATTAATTTTAAACGTTTCTGAGAAACGCATGGTTTCTGAGAAAATCGGTGCGAATAAGGAAAAGTGTAAAACATATACCTACTATGTTATTCATAATCCTAAAAACATAGTGCATATTTCAAGAACTATGATATTTAGGATCATGGCTATGGTTTTACTATAACCTTTTAATTTTAGATGTAGTAGTTTTAGAAGTAAGTTTATATAGATATATATATATATATATATATATATATATATATATATATATATATATATATATACATATATATACATATAAAGAAATATCAATTATTTTTGAGACCTTTATAACTAGACCTTTCAAACGATACCCCACACCATATAGCGAATTATAGAATAATTCGAATATTTAATTAGAACCCCAAAAAAATTCAAACAAATAATTTTTGTATTATAGCTATTGCGACATGCTATGCCAGGTTAATATAATTCGCAATATCAAATTTCAAGTTTCTATGTCAAGTGGTTTCTGGAAAAAACAGTTGTGATGGACGAACGAACAGAAACTAGACAGATCTTATAAGGGTTCCGTTTTTCCTTTTAAGGTACAGAACCCTGGAAATTATCCAAAAATTGTCATTTTCAACACGTCGCTCACTAGATGTTGCACTTCCTAAGATAACATTCGATTAGTGTACATGTTGTGTAATTCACACATTTTACCCTATGAAAACCTGTAAGGCAACTTTTACTAGACGAGTAAAAGTTGCCATACAGGCTTTGACGCTTTTCTGAACGCGCAGGTGTAGACGATGCCTAAATGCTTGAAAAATGGAAATAAAATATTGTTATTGATAGAAACACGCTATCTTTCACCAAAAGTGAAGTGCCAAATAGTATCGTTCGATCTCGTCACGTCCGCTTGTTACGTTTATTGACATACAGATTCTGATGTTTTTGCCCATTGTTTTTGACAAATTCAATATCTAATCTAGCCGTATGTTATAGTCTTGTATGCACCTTATAAATAGATACTTCATTTTTTCCCAATTTTTTCGTTTTTTTTTCATTCATCTAAATATCTCAACAATTTCGTTCTTGAAGTTTCCTACCTAAAAAGGAAAGACGGAATCCTTATAAGATCACTCAGTGTCCGTTTGTCCGTCTGTCACCGTTTTTTTTCAGAAATTTTATGAGAGGGATTTTTTTTCCGTAAACAGCTTGATATAGAAACTTGAAATTTGGCATATTAATGAAACATATTAATCCGTATATATCTAAATACCTAACGCGTAAGAATATTTAAATCAAAATTTTAGGGGGAAAATTTTAGGGAATTAATAATTTCAAATTAATAAATGTGACAGAAGTGATCTAAAAGTCGGTTTGTAAGTAGTAAGGGATGAAAAGAGCAAAAGAGAGAGAGAGAGAGGAAGAGAAAATATACTAAGTCCATAGTTTGTATCAAAATTTTATAAGAAGATTTTAATATTATACATTCAGAAAAATTAATCAAATTTCCTTAGAAATGAATCTTCATATAAATTTACATATACAATTGTCAATTAAAAAAAGTAGCCGCGATTGGAGTACAAGAATGCTGATAAATACAATTGAAGGAAGTCGGGATCTATTGCTTGCGTTGTAAATTATATTTTCGTAATCCATATGTATGGTTCATTGTGGATTTATAAATAAAATAAGTACATATGTTTTAGTCTTGTAATGGATGAAGTACTCCCAAAATAAGTCAATCATAAATAAATAGATAGACAAATTTTTACAGTTCGCTGACAATAGTAGTGAGCGCCATTTTTGTCTCGCGCAAGCGTAAATTTCTTGTCTTATTATAACGTGTTCATCTATTTCTCTTGGTTGTTACCTAAGTACCTATTTTCCGTCCTTCTTACGGTAGATTCGTTACATTCAGTGTTTATGAATAAACGTTGCATAAAATAATTGCATGAAAAACGTTACACGAAATTCGACCTTGACAGTTTGTTCTCTTCGCGCACAAAGAAGTTTCACTTCAAAAATTTTTAAATTCACTCTATGGTCTGGGTAATCATTTGAACTTGTGAGATATAAGTATCTCAAAACTATTTTTTTTCCTAATTTTAGGTTCAGGTATCTTCAGAGATATAGTGAAAAACCATTTTTCACACCCGCCCTTATTTACGAAACTACTCAAATTAAAATTATGGACTAAACATTGTTTCAGGAACCTACCCAAAGATTGTAGGAAACTTAGTAGTAGGAAATATTATTTTTCGAGATATTCACGCGTACTTAATTATATTAAGCATTATTTAATATTCATTACTATAGGAAGCCAATAAATATGACTTGTGATAAATACGGTAAATTCATTTCAAAAACTAGATACGGAAATCTCGATACGCCAGCCAGGCTTACACTAGGCCAGTTTTTCTTTAACGATTTTCGTATTCCTTCAACACTGCGCAAACTTTTCAACTTTCCTTTCTCTCTCTTTACAATCTCAAATTCTTCGGCATATTTTCTATAAATACCTGCGTTTCCAATTCTGAGTGAGATATTACATTTTATGCACATATTTCGCCATGATCTCATCTCAAGCATATTTAATTTTCTTTTTAATTACCCATGCTTCATTTCCGTATCATTGGTTGTATATAAGCAACGTAACATTATATAAAGTACTTCCGCTTTCTTTGAAGTACTTTTATTCTTCAACACTTTCATCTCTTTTGCGGTTTCCCGTCAATAATATTAATGGATAAACAAACTGGCACCCGCCTCAACTTTGCCGCCCATGACAATGCGTGAATGTACGCCCAAAAACACAGTCGTAGCTTCAAAAACTGTTCGTTAGTAAACCACGGTCTACGAGACAAATTTGATATGCACAAATTGAAGAAGATCATTGTAAAATTTAATTTGGCAAGGATTAAGGCAGCTTTGCACAGTAAGCTTTAGAAAATTAAGTTGACACATTATGTCTATTTAAATAGTATTATGGTTTTTATGTAATACATACACATATGGTGTCGCTAAATTTATTGTGGGACTTTTCAAAAGAACAAAGCTTGTCAAGATACGTCTTCGGCGAATGTTTTCTCCCGACTTCTTCGATATTCATAGACAGCGGTTGTTTTTTTCACAAAATATTCAAAAATTGTACACTTAAACCTTCCTCAAGAATGGATCTATTCATTAACTGAAATAAAATTCGTTTAGTAGTTAGTTAGGCATATATATATGTATATATATATATATATATATATATATATATATATATATATATATATATAAACAGAAAATACTATGGGAGAGTTTTATTTTATAGTATGTATATATTTAATTGAGTTAGTTGTCGTAAATTTACCAGAATGTAGTTCAATGCGTTCAAAATTTTGTTAGCTGTTGAAACGATGTCAAATACTCTTGCTGCTTCTACTTGACTACAGAGATGTGTACGTTATCCAGATGGTACTGACAATCTTCTTAAAAGTTTTTGGTCATTTTTGCTGAAAATATGTAAATATTTATCAATTTTGAGCGTACTTTAAATGGATGAAAGTCACTGTTTAATTCGACAACATATTATGATACTTTTTATAACATTTTGAACATTCAAATTATTCAACATGTCGTAGAAGCAGCTTCCGGTACTTGAATGGCCACGATCAAGATATATTCTTTGAAAATCTGCTTAATATTTTTTCTCAAATATATGCAATTAGTTTTATAAAAAATTCTTCCATATTAAAGTTGTAAAAATCTTTGAAATCATCTAGGATCTGACACCAGGAATTCGCCCTATTTACAAAGATCGCATGAAAAAGTCATTTCGTTTATAATCTTTTTTCCCGCCTTTCTATAATTCCGTAAAGCATTCCTTTCCTCAACTATGCCATGTCAGATTTGTAAATAATTTTTTTTATTTACACATGGTCTTGTTATTTAATTCTTAATATTATAGTATTGTTTTTTTCTTTTTTAAGGGCATACATTTTATTTTGTAAATTCTGTAATATAGTGGGTTCATAAAATATTTCACGTTATTTATTAGATTTTCAAACTTAACCATCGTTGACTGGAATTAGAATTTACGATTTAATTAGAATTAAGAATTAGATATTACGATCGATTCCAATAAATCCGCCAAATATACAATTTATTGTGTATATTAAAACTTCAAATTAATTGAAATAAATAAATATACGTATATATACAATGTCAATGTTTATTTATTACGTAGTTTTATATCAGAATTCTTGAGATAATTGAATATGATAATTGAAATATATTGTGATCTTTCGATTTTATTTATTTAATGGTTAGTTATTGATATTCTCCTTTTTAAAAATATTTCTTATAATACAAAAAATATCAATATTATACATTTTTATTTAAGCCATTTTGTCAAATAAAGATAGGTTAAATACTATTCTCATAAAATGTTCCTTATAATACAGAAAATATCAATACTATACATTTTAATTTAACCCATTTTGTCAAATAAAGATAGGTTAAATACTATTCTCATAAAATGTTCCTTATAATACAGAAACTATCAATACTATACATTCTAATTTAACTCATTTTGTCAAATAAAGATAGGTTAAATACTATTCTCATAAAATGTTCCTTATAATACAGAAAATATCAATACTATAAATTTTAATTTAACTCACTTTGTCAAATAAAGATAGATTAAATACTATTCTCATAAAATGTTCCTTATAATACAGAAAATATCAATACCATACATTTTAATTTAACCCATTTTGTCAAATAAAGATAGATTAAATACTATTCTCATAAAATGTTCCTTATAATACAGAAAATATCAATACCATACATTTTAATTTAACCCATTTTGTCAAATAAAGATAGATAAAATACTAGTCTCATAAAATAATTTAAATTTAGCGTCTTTCATCTAATAACAATTTGATTACGAAATATTTCAATTTCGAGATAGTGATTTTAGGACATTTGACAATTAACTTAAATAATAGTAAAAATATTTCATCCCTATTATTATATGTCATAAGTGTGATTTGCTAAAAAAATTGCAGAAAGATTTATTTTATGGAAATGAAATAAAAGACCCCTTTTCAGCTATATTAGCCTGAACGCGGAATTCATAATATGCAAAATTATTCATTTATTTCACAGTCATTAATATAAAACTTATCTACAACTACAAAAGTATTTTTTATTAATTTGTTTATTTATTGAAACATTGTGTTTATATATATATCAGTTTCAGTAAAGATAGGAGATATTCATAAATTCACAAATTGTCAGTTTAAAGAAAAAAAAAACGATTTTCTTAATCATAAAAGAATCACATCTCGGTACAATGGCGATCAAGTAATAAGGATGTCGAATATTGTAGGAGTAAGTGAATGGTTCATTTGGTTTCTATAATGATAAATTCAGGTATTATAAGAATATGACTACGCGAACATAATTTATCAGGTATGTAAGACGTGTTTCTTTGAACACGTATCATTTAAAACACAATCAGATGATATCAAATTTAATTTCATTTACATTGAATTAGTATAATAACAACAAAGAAGCACATAAAAACCAACCAATTGCGCCAATTGTGCGAATAAAGTGCTCGCGCACGAAAGGTTCCGTAGCACCAAACAATAACTTATAAATTTGTATTTCCCAAAGACACTGTAAAGAACAAAGTTATTGCTGCGGTCAGTATTGGAAATATCTCATATCTCAAAAACTACACAATGCATTTTATTCCAACCAATTTTTGTTGAAAGTTTATTTTAATTTCTACTATCTTAATTTTTTTCAGAATTTTACACACATTAGTTAAAAAGCTACAGGGGGAATACCCTTTTTAGGACTTTAGAAGCGCATATCCCACCAACCATTGACTTAATAAAAAAGTTATTTTGGTATCTAAAAAAAGTTATTTAGGTAAAAATTCAGTGCGCATATATGAGTTGACAATACTCCACCCACCTATGTCCATTGAATTTTTTTTCATTCCCCAGTTATACGTATGGAGTGCCATTCCTTATATTATTTTTTCCATGTTCCCACTATATCATTGCACAATGGTTCATAGAAAACACCTACCTTCCAAATGTCTTCTATATTAATAGTCTTCAAGTAAAATGCCTGTGACATACGGACAGACGAACAGGAGAAAATTATATTAGTTCCGCTTTTACCATTTGGCTACGGAACCCTAAAATGTATAGAATGTCTACATATACAGCGCTAGGTGTAATGAATTTTTTTTGTAAATCGTATAATGAAATTTTTACCGGACTGGTGAAATAAGAATGGAATAAAAATTTGTGACGTGTGAGGCATTCAGATTGTTTAAGTGAGTAATTTGAATGCGGGCAGAGGCAAGAGGGCAGACGTCGTTGTTGGTAGTCTTCCAATCATATAATTTATCGATATTGTGTGCATTCGGTAAAGTTTATTTTGTTTCCTCTTTTTTTTAATTTTAATATTTTGCCAATAATTGTAATTTCATTATTTTTTATGTTCAATATTAGGCTACATAAATTTGGTTGTTCCGTATTTTATTGACTGTATAATGATATTAATTAAAGGTATTTACGCAAAAATGATTTTGGAGAAAATAACAAAAACAATAGAGCAAAAAAACATTGTTTCTCTTTTGCTTTTGTCTGTTTTTCTGTTCTACGCGAGTCACACAAGAACACCTAAGTAGATTTGAACAAAGTTGTCATTGGTGATTTTGTTGGGTTTGGGGTAACACACAGGCTACTTTTTATTGCAATTATTCGACTGAAAAGAAAATATTTGAAATTTCGATACTGAGTGTTAGGTAATCTTACAATTTACTTAAAAATAATTTCCCAAGGTCCACACAAATTAAGTCGTTTCTTTATTATAAACTGACTGTGCAGTCAGTAAATAATAAACGAATTTAACAATAACACCTCTTGTATAAATATTTGATTTGTAATCCGCATGAAAATAGTTCGTGAATTGAACTAAATTGTATCTATTCTTTCCGTTTTTTAATGTAATATTTTTAATAATCGTTTAACTACATTTAATTCCAACACATTACTACTATGAATTGTTTTATTCAAACCTAATATTCTTTGTTCTTGTGTAAATATCGCAGTAAATTCTTTTGGACACGGTCTATCTAAAATATGTGATTTATAATTGGCATTAAATAGTTCGTGAATTGAATCTATACTTTCCGTCTTTTTTATACAATATTCTTAATAATCATTTCTCTACATTCAATTCCAATATATTACTGCTTTGATTGGTTTATTCAAACCTTATATTCTTTATTCTTGTATAATTATCAAAGTAAAATCTTTTGGACACGTTCTATCTAAAATATGTGATTTGTAATTGGCATAAAATAGTTCGTGAATTGAATCTATACTTTCCGTCTTTTTAATACAATATTCTTAATAATCATTTGTCTACATTCAATTCCAATATATTACTGGTTTGATTGTTTTATTCAAACCTTATATTCTTTATTCTTGTATAATTATCAAAGTAAAATCTTTTGGAGACGTTCTATCTAAAATATGTGATTTATAATTGGCGTAAAATAGTTCGTGAATTGAATCTATACTTTCCGTCTTTTTAATACAATATTTTTAATAATCATTTGTCTACATTCAATTCCAATATATTACTGCTTTGAATTGTTTTATTCAAACCTTATATTCTTTATTCTTGTATAATTATCAAAGTAAAATCTTTTGGACACGTTCTATCTAAAAGATGTGATTATTAATCTGCATAAAAATAGTTCATGAATTGAACTGGATTGTATCTATACTTTCCGTTTTTTTAATATAATATTCTTAATAATCATTTGATTACATACATTTCAAATATATTACGTCTATGATATTGTTTTACTTAAACCTGATATTCTTTGTTTTATTGAGAACTAAGAATTTTCACAGTTTGTTATGTTTGCTAAAAAGAGAGCATACAAAGTCAAGCTGCTGAACATATCTGAAACATACATTTACAAAAATACCTATATCTTCACCCAAACTGATTAACATAGCTAAGCCATTATTCGTAGGTGCACAATCAATTTGAATATTGAAGCTTATGCCAACGCGACGTCAAGGATATTGACGGATTGACGAGGTGCATCCAATTCCGGACCGCGCGTGCTGTTAGTATTTCCCCGCACTCGAAACGCTGTCAAAACAACATTAAATCCGATAGCATCTATCTGTCTAGCGTACTCAGGTACTGTCAGGTTGATCGAATGTCGAGAAACTCGAATGCCGAACGATTATTTGAAGTATAATATGGTATTAAAGAGTAGTTTTGAACTTTTGTGAACCATATTATTTTAAGATTAGATTTGACTAGACATTCGACTTTTGACAAAGTTTAGAGAAATATGAAAACATTTAATCGATTTGAGGTAAAAACATAAGCGAATGCTAATATCAATCCTGTAAGGCTAAATTTTTTTGTGAATTGTTGAATAATATGCGCTGATAGTCACATATCATTACATCATCCAAAGATCTTAACTCTACTGAGGCTTACATATGCTTAATCATTAATTCATTTCGCAATCGGGGTCTCCAAATTACATTGATATAGTTACGCACTGAAGTTATTAATTAATAACTTCAGAACTATGTATATTTTATTCAATAATATGATAGAAAATTAAGAGGAAAGAAACTTTTTGCCATACTTAGTCGAAATACTAACACCATATTACCTCTAATTCGAACTTTATAAGTAGAGATTATTCAGGAAGTTTTCAAAAAAGTACATTGTAGTTGAACTTAATTAATTTACCCATTTTAGAGGACCACATTTATGTTTTTCTATCCCATGATAATTTTTTTGTCATGAGATTTTTTTTGTTTTGACAATGGTTAATCCACAATCTTCCATAGCTTTTAAAGCTTTTAGTAAAAAAAATTCTTTCAGATCTTCCTTTAACCTTTAACCTTTACTTAATGAAAAACTAGAAAAAGTACACAACTATATATACACATCCATACATAAATTAGTCCTATAGAGATGACTGACCATCGGTACATAGTAACGTAACAAAGTATAGTCTGGTAACAAAGAAAAATATTTAATTGTATGTATAACCAAAAGAAAAAATGTAAAAGAACAAATAAAAAAATATAGTTAAATGTCATCAGAACACATTATTAGCAACTATAAAGATAAGATCCATTTAATTGAAATTTTTAAAATTTTGTTTTTATCGCCACTCAGACAATTCAAACCAATAGGTAACATATTGTAATATTTAATAGCTGTATAACTCGAATTCTTATGACTAACTGACCTTATTGTTTTCTAGTAATATAATCTTCCTATTTATAGTATGATTAGATGTTTCTTCATACTTTCTTTTACAATTACTATAATTCAATAACAGAGTTAACAATAAAATATTTACTAATATTAAGTGGAATCTGCCTATAGTTATTATATTTATAAGGAAGTTTAATATTAATTACACTGTTAAAAAATGTACTATAGAAAGTGCGTATTAAATGGTTTTAAAAAAAATTAAGAAAAGATAGTAACGGAAGTTGTAAACGTAAAAGAAATTTGGACTAAATTCCGGTATAGGATTGAATCATTTTCGTAAGTTCTTTTTGAAAGTTAAATAATATAACAATATCATACAGATAAATAAAATTCAAGTGTATGTCTGTGACCGTTTGACCCGCGATTTAGTATGATCAGCCTTTATATGAAATGCTATCTACGCCTACGAAAACTTATTAGGCAATATTTGTATAGACCTGTAGAAATATAGCATCTCTTTGAGTAATGAGCAGAGTATCGTAAAAAATACATTAAGGTGGTATTATTAGCATTTTTCAGGGATCATAAAAAAAATTAATACTTCGGAATTTATGACGTAATATTTATTAATGTCTGAGAATTATTTTCTGAAATTTAATTTTTTGAAGAACCTTACTTTGTAGCCAAACCAGAGATTTCAATATATTTTCATATGCACCGCCCCAAGACGTTATTCCATAGTTCATTATAACATTAATCAGAGCATGATAGATATTTTTCAAATTCTTTGTATTCATTAAATAACTTAAATAACTCCTTAATATGATAATTTCATTTCGTACAGCTAACAATATAAGTACCAACACTTTTACAATATTATACTCTTTAGACTTCTTTACCTTCTTTACCAAAAATAGCTTTATATTTTTGGTACACTAACCTTATAACAACAAAAAATAATAAATTTAATTGTATCTCTATTAAGAGGTACCTGGTTAGCATTAAGCCAAATACTTAAACAGTTTAACTATTTATAAATTCTACTCTATATTTCAGATCAAGTTTTTCCAGAACATAAAATAGTTGTGCAATCAGCATATGAAAAAAGAGACTTTCCCAGCAATAGCTTAAATATATCATTAATATAAAAAATAAATAAAAGCGGAACAAGAATTATTCCGATCAAAAATATTTTTTTGGTCGAACACAATAACAATTATTAATAAGAATTAATTAGATTGAATTTAACGTTAAAATTTTCTAGCAATACGAGGGTAGATAATAACTAAAACTGAGAGAATATATATAGTTGTTAAAATTATGTGTGTATAAAAATGGAAAGTTTAATATTAATTACAGCGTTAAAAAATGTGCTAAAGAAAGTGCGTATCAAATGTTTTGTGTATCAAAGGGAAAAAAAATTGAAAAAATATAGTAAGAGAAGTTGTATACGTAAAAGAAACTTAGACTAAATTCCGGTATAGGATTGAATACTTTTCGTCAGTTCTGCTTCAAAATTAAACAATATAAGAATATTATACAGACAAATAAAATTGAAGTGTATGTCTGTGACCGACTGATCCGCGCTTTAGTATGAATAGCCTTTATATGAAATGCTATCTACGCCTACGGAAACGTATTAGGCAATATTTGTATAGATCTGTAAAAATATAGTATATTTTGGACAATAAGCAGAGTATGCTAATAAATAAAAAAATAATACATCCAATTAGCATTTTTAAGTCTAAAAATTTTAGGTATAGTAAAAAATTTCATAATTCGAAATTCATGACAATTTTATTAACATATAAGAATTATTTTCTGAAATTTTAATACAAAATATCGATTTGCTGCAATGACAACAGTCGAAGTTGAAAAAAGCCAGGACGCTAATTTACAAAATTTCACGGCTATAAAAAATTAGTTTCTGACTGTGTATAAATGTTTATTAAGTTTTGTATGTTCTGATGAAAAAATATTACCTTAGTATAGGGTTTGAAAGTGTTATTTATTATTCATTTGCTAGTAAAGGAATTTAGCACGATTTACTCAAATAGATTAGCTTTTGTGAACAAGTTAGACACTTTACAAAACTTAATGGAATAATGCTCCATTATTTGTCATCATGTGTATATCGTTTACTTCTCTTCTATACCTCAACATGTATAATTCCATTTACTTATCGCAAAAATTATGTATCAGAATTTCGAGTATTTAAGCATGATTGGAAAATTGTAGTCAGAATTTACGAGAATTTTGCAAAATGATGTTATATTCCGTTTAACAATATGTTACTAAAATATATATCAATTCATTACAAAAAGTATCTCGCTCAAGTATAGTAGAGGTGTATAAATTTTAGTGCAACCTACATGAATTGTGACGGAAAAAGATAGAGGAATACAAGGCAGCAGTGACATTCGATCAGGTTGACCAACTAGTCTTGTGAAGAACAAACCCAACCGATTTCACGATATATATGTAAGTTTAATGTAGGCGAAAATAAACCAAGTGCAAAAAACATTAATTTAATTGATTTAAAAAATTCTTGTCTGTCATTATTTAAAATACTTGTTTGTATTTCTCAACTAAAAACTATAAGATACCTAACAACAACTACTAATTCAACAATTAACAACAACTAATAAGAAACACAACTACTAATTCTAATGCTATTTTTTGTACGTGTTCTATCTATAAGTACATATGTACTACTAGTAGAATTTAATTTGACTTACGTACTTTATAGAAACTGATTTAATATACTATAAGTGCCTATGTATGGGTCTCTTTGCAATTTATTATAGTTAGTAATATGATTCAAACAGTATAGTCTTCGTAAATTCGCCGCCAGGACGCGTACTGTTATACCCCTGACTTGCCAGCCATAATGCTTATGCAGCAAGCATATCATATTAACATAACAATACAACTCGATCCCCAGCGTCTCAACATGCTGAGATAAGGCTTTGTTCGCAGAAACTTCAGCAAATAACATTCCCAGATATATCATCATTTCTACTCTACTGACATAACACCATCCGGTCCCCAGCGACTCAACATTCTCAGATAAGTTCTATTCGCAGATACCTCAGCAAATAACATTTCCAAATGAATCAGCGTTTCTATTTTCTATAAACCCCAGACACAAAACCCCACTAGCTCAGAAGACCGCAATCCCAGTTCACGTCAGTCGTCATTATAGTCCATTTTTAATTATTATATTTTACTAGTAAAATAATGTTTGTATTAATCTTGTTTAAAAGTCTTTTGTAATTTTAAAATAAATCTTAATTAATTCAATATTAAACATAAACTTTTTTTTTAATATTTCAACGAATAGATTATAATAGTACGACAATGGAACGCCTCATAATATCGATTCGTGGTCGAGGTATAAAAAGAGATAAAAAGCTCTCGATTCGAATATAAAACACAGACTATAAAACTTTCAATCTGAAGAGCAAAAGATAACTTATATTGAATAAGTAATTTTATGAATGTCGAAGTATCATCGATATTAGCTCTGTTCCGGCAAAACTATAAGTCACTCACAAATCGTAAAACTATATTCGACACATCACTACGTACTAGAGACATCACTATTTAAATTCATATTCAAATAAAGAATCTCCCAGTAACTTCGATACATCGTCATTTACGAGGAGACTCTCGAAAATAATGTATTTCGTTTTACATTGAATCGAATGAATAATATTTAAATTCATCACATTACGTATTTAAATGAATTATTATTACTATCAAAGAACCTAGAAGTCTCAGAAAATGTAAAAATAAGCGATGTTTCTACAAGTAGTGTTGTCAGTTTATCAGTGTCAGTTCTATCTGAATATCGAAGCA